>CM060560.1:96322473-97572473 GCA_030625065.1 Alectoris magna
AAAAGAAGTAAATATTCACAAGATTTCTTGCCAAAAAAAAAAAAAAAAAAAAAGAAAAGAAAAAAAAAAGAATTGAAGAAATTATAATTGTAGTTAATTCTGTATAAATTTAGAATATGAGTATTATTATTATAGCTGGATGAATAATTCCTTATTTGATTACCATTGACTTGAAAATGTTGCACTAGTAAAAATGTCTTGGCTGAGTATATATTTGGATGTTTACGTGTACATACAAATATATGCATAAATACGTATTTTATATCTAGTGGACTCAGGTTAAAACAAAATACCAACATTTTTCTTCCTTACCTGTACAAGATATAAACATCTTACACAGTTATAAGCTAGGAGAAACCAAAGAAATGAAGCTTTCCCACATTTACATTACAAGTCTGTATTAGACTTAGGAAACACAACTGAAAGCGTCTAGTAGGCCTTGTTCGAAACGTGAAATAAAAATTTTGAGGAATGTCTTTCTATGCTAAAATAACTGGAGAAGAATTTGGGAAAAAGAGAGGAGAAAGATGTATTGGTGGGGAAAAGGAAACCTACTGGTTTCCTATTTAATTAGAATATGAACTTAACAATATTCATGGAGCATGTATTACTGTGGAAATTAGACTCTAAATTAAAATAATGAAGCAGTCAACTATTATTGGTCAACATTCAGTCCACTTGGGAAGACTTATTCCCAGTATTACTTCTTGTAGAGCATCTGATAGTTCAGAAGTGTCATGTTTTTCCTTATAGTACCACACTTGAATCTTTAAGAAACATTCTTCTTGGGATGAAAACTTGCATTGGACTTAATCAGTGTCATGCTTTGGGAGTTACAGACCCTTTTCAGTTCAGAAAAAAAATTCTCCACTGAAAAAAAGTTCAGCTTTTTCTAGAAGGAGGTAATAGCAGAATAATTGTCATAAATTAAATATATTAACAGTGCTTAATATTAATAAAATTAACAGATTTAAAAATAGAGTTAACTAGGATCTTCTTCTTTTCACAAATTACATTACTAATGAATAAAAAAATAATTTAAAGGAAAAGCACTCTTGTACCAAAGATCTACATTTATGTGTGTCCAATTGTTGTCAATTAATAGAAGGGACAAGGGGACACTATAGATTGAGATGGGAGGAAAAGGTGGAAATAATTGTTAAAGCTGGTAGAAAAGTAATATCTTCCTTTGTTTTCCTTTTTCTCTCTCCTCTGTTTTCCCATATCTGTTCAAGAACAGGATTCAACTAGATGCATGCTTGTCTCTTATCAGAAATTCTTCTATTCCATTTAAGGAGCTTTGCCATAACATGATATATGAGAGGTGTTTACTTCTCTACGTCCTCCAAACAAATGAATGTCAATTGTATTTCCTCATGGATAAAATCTGAAAGAGTGGTTTGGGGATGAGAATTATTTACCCACTGTATACAATGATTCCCCAGGAAATGCATCCAATGATTCTGGGAAATAAAGATACTAATAACATTACAGATACGATCATCTATGAATAGCCAATGAGCCCACAGCACTGGTGACACAATGGGTAAAAGCTATAAAATTTCCTTTCTTCGAAATAAGATTTCCCCTGCGAACTCATAGAACAGGCATAAAACCGAAGGTTGGAGATCTGGTTTGTATGTACCCTAGAAGATTTTCCAATATTCAACTGTGCCATTCTTAAAAAAGAAGAATACATTTCTTCCTACTTTTTTTTTTTTAATTTGATTTCTGTTCAGCAAAATCAGTCATGACTGATAACTGTAAATTCTACAATACCTAAATAAGCAATTATTGTGGTAAAATATGATGATATGTAATAATGGTATTGACCTAATAAAGCTGGTTATTCTCTGTGAATTTTCTGAGGGCATTAAAGTAATTCTGATACCATAAATTTTCGTGCTGGTATTGCGTGAAACGTCATATGTCTACAAAAAGCCTAGCCTGAAAAATAAATGGAATGCCACGGTCCTATATTATGTAAGAGAATGTAAGCTCTCGTGTATCCTTAATGGCAAGCACTGTAACATAAAATATACATTCCTTATACTTCAATTCATGGCATAAATGTCTACTAACTCACTGACATTTATCTTCTTGTCTTATTATATAGCACTTTCCACAAAAATAATTGCAAAATTCTTCATTCTGCATGCTACTGCAGCAATAAATAGTCAAAGTATTTTTTTATTAATACAAATTAAACCAAGATAATCAAGTATTTCAATTTTTATCATACTTAAAATGGTACTTGTTTATAAATGATTTGCTTTTTTTTTTCTTTCTTTTTTTTTTTTTTGCTGAAACTATATTGTATCTGATGTTATAAATTGTATTCAAATTCGTTTTTTAAAAAATACATGTAAGATACAACTGACCTACAGAGAAATGTTCAGAAAAATCCAAGTTTTAAAATACATCCTCTCTAAAACCCTTAAACTTATGAACATCTAATCTTACCAATAAATAGGTCTAGCTAGAAAACCTGTGATGTCTGCATCTTCAGATATCTTTAAGAGATAATTCTGAAGTGCAAGAAAGGCAGTAGCAAAAAGAGATGATTTTTTTCTTTTTCTTTCTTTCTTCCTTTTTTTTTTTTTTTAATTTTTAGAAGGAAGAGTGCTGGTACGAGAATCTAATGCTGCTCTCTGTTTTTCAATTTGGCTTGCTGCTGTGTCACACATTAGGAGGTATGAGCTGAGAAAGCCCTTAAATGTACCTGAAGACAGAAGGCTAATTTTGAAATACACTGAGCAGCAGAAGAAACTACCAGCCTAGCATGTGAGCAGCTGAACTCACTGGGAGCTCACAGCAAGAAATGGCAACAAATTAGAACAAATTCTAATTGTCTTTACCTGGAAGAGCAAAAATTTGTCCTAAACACTATAAGCATCAGGAATGACAATGGGTCAGTCACAATATGAACTGCATTTTCTTGGAGGGGTCTAACCTCTTTTTTTCCCATCAGAAAATATTCTCAGTTCAGTAATAAAATCTTCACCTAAAATGCCATTGAAGTCTGTCACTGATTTCAAAGTTGCAATAGAAAACAAAGCTTCTATTTGTCCGCGTTTCAATAAGATGCAAAAAAAAATCTTCTAATTACCAATATAGTCATGCTCTGAAAATATTTTTCCTTGAGAAGTACCCACACTCACACGTGGCATCTTCTTTCACATATTAATTTAAGGCTTAACTGCTTTTTAACATCTATTTTTATGTTGAATGTTCTCAAATTACATACAATCAAAAAAAATATATTTATCTTTACTAAAATTGTCTCTTCTGAGCCAGTAAGTCTAACTTAGGAATGATTACCTGCTTTTCCATTAAAAAAAATATATATAATAATAAGAGAGAGAGACAAGAAACTGTCTTCTACAGAGCTGTGTTCTAATCAGAAATGCTGACACATTAATTCTGTTTAGGATACCAAATACTGAGCACTGTTTTCATTTGCTGTTCTGGGAACTACAGTGCTAAGAACTGTAAAGCATCTTTCAGCCTGAGCCAAGACCCCTTTGATCTGTTGTTCTTCTTGCCAATCAGGAGATTTCAAGTTGTGTCAACTTGTATGAAAATCAGAAGTATTTTTAATAAACTTACTAAAGCTCCAAAAATAATGCTTCCTATTTTATTATGTTGGCTGATGATATCAAGGGCAGATTTTGGTAGTGCGGCAGTAGAGGTTGAACACTCTTGACAATATTGCATTAAATGTTGTTGCCATGTGGGGCGTAGCAGCAGAAGGTTAATCTGATAAAATTGCATGTCATGGAAGTGGATATGAAGCAAAGGTGTGTCACTGAATTTCTCCAGTGGAAAAAATTTCACCTATTGACATTCACTGATGTTCATTGAATGTGGCTATCAGAGCATGAGCACATTGAGGTGGTGGGTTGTACCTTTCAGCAGAGGAAACAGTGATAAAGAGAAACCATGTTCTGGGTGGCCATGAACAGCTGTCACAAGATAAAGAATGCCTCATCCAGCTCATCTGTGCAATTACAACCACAGAACTGGTTCTGATCTAGAACCTGAATTAGTGGCTAGCAGCCCTGCCTGTGGCAGATGGATTGAAACTAGACAATTTTTTGAAGTCTCTTCCAACTTAAGCCATTCTATGATACTATAGTTCTATGACTATGAACTGTGTACAAGAGCTAAATATCATGTTCAACTGCTGGAAACAATGGTGGCAACACTGGGAAATGGAAAATCTTGCTTCAAGTGGATCTCATGAATATTCACACAGGAACAGAAAGAATGCTAGAAGTACATTTTTTCAGAACCAGTTGAATTGATACAAGGCTGAAGGTGACAGCTTTCTGGATTGCATCATTACATGTTTAGTCACCACTATGAGCAGGAGTCAAGATGATAGTCCATGGAAGGGGACATGAGTAGTTGCCATCTCAAAACGTGATCAGTCGCTTGTCTGGAGTGCGGCTATTGATGGCTCTAACTTGTTCAGAAGGGACAGACAAGGAAGGAGGGGAGGAGGCATTGCCCTGTACATCAAGAAAAGAGCAGAGTAAGAAGAGCTGTCCCTGAAGAAAGGCCATGAGCAAGTCAAAAGCCTATGGGTGAGAGTTAAAGACTGAGGCAACAAAGGGAGGCTTTGTTGCTGGGGTCTGCTAAAGGCCACTTGATCAAGTGAAGTCTGTTGATGAAGCATTCTTCCTCCAGCTACAGGAGGAAGAACATCACAATCACAGGCTCTCATCCTGCTGAGAGGCTTTAACCACTCTGACATCTACTGCAAAGTAGTATGGTGAGCTGTAGGCACCCAGGAAGCTCCTTGGATGTATCAAGGATAACTTCCTGAGACAAGTAATAGACATCTCCACCAGGGGGATGGAATGCTAGACCTGTTGCTCACCAAAGGAAACAAAATGATTGGTGATAGTAGGGTTGGAGACTGCCTGGGCTGTAGTGACCGCCCAATGGTGGAGTTCACACTCGTGAGGATTATCAAGAGTAAAATCAGGATGCCAAATTTTAGGAAAGTCAACTTCTAGCTCTTCAGAAAGTTAGTGAAGAAAACCCCATGAGAATCTGTCCTCAAGGAAAAAGAGTGGAATAGAGTTGTCAGATCTTTAAGGAATCTTTATTTAGGGCAAAAGAACTCTCCATCCTCATATGTAGAAAGTCCAGAAAGAAAGGCAAGAGGCTGATGGGATTAACTAGGACCTACTGGTCAAACTGGAAAGCAAGAAGAAAATGTACAGGCAGTGGAAGCAGGGATGGGTACCCTGGGAAGAGTATAGGAGTGCTGGAAGTCTGCATAGGGATAGGGACATGAAGGTCAAGATCCAACTGAAACTAAACTTGGCAAGGAGTGCAAAGAAGAATAAGAAAGGTTTCTATAGGTACATCAACTGGTTTCTATAGGCACGTAACCTCCCCCTAGTGAGCAGTACAGGCAGGCTAGTAACAACAAACATGGAGAAAGATGAGGTATTCAATATTTTTGCCTCAGTCTTCACTGGTGACTACTCTTCACACAGGCCTCAAGGAAATGGTTTGGAAAGTGGGGACTGGAGGATGAGGGCAGGGAGGGGGATAATGTTCCTTCCTATGCAAGCAAAGATCAGGATTGTGATCACCAGAGGAAACTGAACATTCATAAGTCTATGGGTCCCAATGGCATGCAGTGTCCTGGTGGAATTGCCTGATATAGTCTTAAGCCACTCTTGATGATATTTGAAAAGTTATAGCAGTCAGGTGAAGGCCCTTGTGACTGGAAAAAAAGGCAATATAGCACCCAGGGTAACCCAGGGAACTGCCAACCTTTCACCTCTGTACCAGGAGAGATCATGGAGCAGATCCTCCTGGAAACTGACTAAGACACATGGAAAAGAGAGAGGTGATATGGGGTAACCAGCATGGCTTCACCAAGAGCAGGTCCTGACTGACAAACCTTGTGGCTTTCAGTGATGCATTCCTCTAATGCTGAAGCCAAAACATCTAGCCAGGACAAACAGAAAGGGAAAAGAGTGTGTCTTGTGTTCTGCAAACATTTTTTATCTTTCCCTCTGTACAGAAAACAGAAATAAAACAATACAACATCCTTTGGGGTATGTAGTTCTTCTTCTCTTCTCAGAACCAGGTATGTGGAAATATTGGCAGTCCATGGAAGTGGAGCATTAACTCTTAAACTTCCTGTGCACTTCATGATGTTACGATGTGGAATACCGATAACGAAAATAATAAAATCATAACATACAAGGAAAAATTTTCATGATAAGTTGTCATGGTTTTGTAATTTTTGCTATTGGTATTCCACATCATGACATCATGTGGAGCACAAAGAAGAAGAACTACACATCCCAGAGGACCTCATGGTCAGAGAGGAAAATATGGCATGGAAGTGATGCTGGCTCTCTGTCTCGCTCCAATTAATAGGAGTGAGAGGAGATTCTTTTAATATACCCGGTGTGAGATTAAGAATCAACGGTTCAAATGTTGGTCCAACCAGTTTATTACAAATCCTAGCCTTTTAGGGAGACGGGGAAGGGGAAACAGACGATAGAAAAGGTAAGAAGAAAAGCAAGAGTTGCGGTAAGCGGGGATAATCACCAACTCGATGCAGCAGTGTCCTGTTATCCATTGGTCCAGGGTCCAAGCAGGCAACGAAGAGCAGCGGGCTGGTGCCAAGCAGTACGGGTGGTGGCAGTGGAAGCAGCAGCGTCTCGTGCAGCAAGGCTGGGAGAGTCCGTAGACAGTAGGGCAGCAAAGCAGCAACGAGGGATCTGAAGGCAGTAAACCCTCTCTATGTCTCTCTCTCGCCTTCTCCCTCGCGCTGCTTCATGATTTTTCCCGCGCACTTTTACCCTGTTTTTTTCCTGTCTACGTGACATTCCTGGGGGGCTTGGGTAGGGGTCATGTGAGTACCCCGCACCCCCTCTCGAGATGGCTCTCTTCCTCGAGATGATGAGTCCAGACAAAAGGTTTCCTCCTGGCCATCAAGGTGCTTATCCTTCTCTTGATAAGCCCTGACCATCAAAGGTGTGGTTCATCTTTCTTGGTGATAAGTCCAGACAAAAGGTTTCCTCCTGGCCATCAAGGTGCTTATCCTTCTTTTACTGCCTCCAGTTAGCAAATCTTTAGAGAAAGGGATTGCTCAATCCCTGGCCAGGACTGGCATGGAATAGTCCATCTTCAGCAAATTTTTGAGACAAAAGTACAACAACATGGCCTCTTACACTCTCTCTCTCTCACTGCCTGGCAGCGGGTGTGGTTGTGCTTCCAAGCCATGCACCTTCAACTACAAAATAGGCTTCTCGGTCTTCAGATAACTCTCTCTCTCTTATTTTACTTGATTTTTTAGCCTCAGTTTCAATTAGATTGTATTACATTGTGTTACCTTGCATTCTGACATCATAGTTAGTAAAATAAGCCTTCCTCCTTTGATCGTTGCCACTGCTCTGTGTCATGGTTTTGTAATTTTTGCAATTGATATTCCACATCATAACATCATGTGGATCACAGAGAATAAGAACCACACGTCCCAGAGGACCTCATGGTCAAAGAGGAAAATACGTCATGGAAGCGGCTCTCCCTCTCTCTCACTGCCTGGCAGTGGGTGTGGGTGTGCTTCCAAGCTGTGCGCCTTCAATTTCAAAGTAGGCTTCTTGGTCTTCAGAAACCTCTCTCTCTCTCTTATTTTACTTGATTTATTGGCCTCAATTTTCAATTAGATTATATTATATTGTGCTATCTTGTATTCCGATATTATAGTTAGTTAGTAAAATAAGTTTTCCTCCTTAGATCATTGCCGCTGCTCTGTCTGTTTCCTTGAGCCCCACTCCCATCTCCCTACCCCCTTTCCCTTTTTCCTTCCCATTTTTTGGGGCCAGGGGGCCCACATGCCTACTGCCCTGTCATGGACACAGATTGATCTAGATAACACCGTGACACTGTTCCCTTGAACCCAGCTCCCATCTCCCAACACCTTTCCCTTTTTCCCTTCCCATTTTTGGGGGCCAGGGGGTCCTCGGGCCTACTGCACCCTGTCATGGACATAGATTGATCTAGATAACTCCGTGACATAAGTTTAGTAAAGCACTGGAACAGATTGCCTAGGGCTGTGGTAGATGCTTCATCCTTGGAGACATTCGAGGGAAGGTTTCACGGGGTTCTGAGTAACGTTATCTAGCTATAGATGACCCTGCTCATTGCAGGAGAGTTGGGCTACATTACCTTTAAGGGTCTCTTTCAACTCAGATGATTCTATGATTCAGTGCCATTTGAGCTCACCATCAAAGAAAAAGCTCAAGACACAGCCCTCAGCAGGGAAAGTGATGTGCGCTGTCTTTTGGGATAGGAAACGGGTAATCCTTCTGGATTTTCTGGACTCCAGAGAAACCATCAACTCTGACTGCTATTTCACAGTGCTAAGCTACACTTTCCAAGTTCCAGAATTGGGCCAGAGAAGAAGACAACTTTTCTTTTGCAACGTGATAACACTACACTTCATAACAGTTTGAAGACTGTGGAGCACACTGTCATTCTTGAATGAATTATCCAGCTGTACTCACTGGATAGCCCAGATTTGATGCCTTCGGACTTCCACTTGCTCAGGCTGTGAGAGAAACACTTTCCTAGCAATGACACCATCATAGAAGCTCTGAAAAAGTGAGTCACCTTCACTGGTGCAGATTTCTATGAGCATGGCATGCATACTCTTACTAATGGCTGGTAAAAATTCATAGTGAAAGTGGTGATTATGTTGAAAAATAATGCTTTGTAGCTGAGAATTTGCTCGATTAAAGATTGTTATTGTGCTTTTTGTATCTGTTGTGGTTTCCATGGATACAAATAGGAGCCATTGCTCTCAGAGTGCCCTATGTATAGTAGGACTTTAATTACATGAAATAGTTAATAGAACAGAGAGATAATAGTGTACAACACACACACACACAGTTGTGTGACAATGTCAGTTTTCCTTTTAAATATGCATACGAAAAAGTTCTCATGATTTTCTTTAAAATTCAGACTATTCATGGGAAAAGATATCATTAATGCCATCAGTGATTTTGGCTACAAAGAGTTGAGCTTCCATAGGAGAACTGATAAGTGCAAATTTTATTTCAATTTTATTTCAGTTTTATTTCTATATTTGTAAAAGAGAACGCCACACTTCTTACACTCTTCTTTTCAAAATGTTGAAGATTTTTACTTGAAAACATTGTCTTCTAGCTTGTCATTGAAGTGATATTTGAGTCAGAAATGATGCATATTATCAGTGTGTGTGTGTGTGTGTGTTTTTAATTAAAAAATAGGATGAAATTATCGGCCAGAATAAGTGTCTCAACAGGAGAGATAATTTTTGCAATAAAATTTTTTCCAATGTCTCTTTGCAAATGATAGAGTGAGAAACAGACAAGACCTTGATGCTGTGAAAGCACATTTCAGCAACAGTGAACAGTGTGCATGTGTGCTATCAGTATTGTTTTGGTTGTAAATCTAAAACGTGGCACCATAAAAGCTGATAGGAAGAAAATCAACTACATCCCAACAAGATACAGTACAGTCACGTAATTAAATAATAACATACACATGCTAATAATGAATTGCATTACTGGCTTAAATATTATGTATATTTTGATTTATCTAAAGCACCGATCCCTCTACTACTCTTTAAATATTCCATATATTAATGTGAAGCAAAATTCACTTTGCTCAGGATTCCTCCTTTATGCTACTATTCCTCCCTCCCTTCCGTCCTCCCTCCCTTCCTCCCTTCCTCCCTTCCTTCCTCCCTTCCTCCCTTCCTTCCTTTCTTCCTTCCTCCCTTCCTCCCTTCCTTCCTTCCTCCCTTCCTTCCTTCCTTCCTTGCTTCCTCCCTTCCTTCCTCTCTTCCTCTCTTCCTTCCCCTCTTCCCATCCGCCCTTCTTCCTTTCCTCCCTTCCTCCCTTCCTCCTTTACTCCCTTCCCTCCTTCCCTCCTTTCCTCCTTCTCACTTTTTTCCTCTCTTTTTCACTTTCTCAATTATTTATTTTCTCTTTCTTCTCCCAAAATTTGTATTAGTGTAAGAACTGAGACATAGTAGGTACTAAGATAACTGTGGATTAAAATGTCTATACTATTACTAAAATAGTGACAGCTCCATTCTGTGTGTTTTGACTTCTGTTTTGTTATAATTCTTACAAAAAAAAAAAAAAAAGAGAGAGAGAGAAAGAGGAAATAAACAGCTGATTTTAACCAATTATTTCAGCTAGCTAGGTATCAGTGCACAGGAACACCTACATACACTGCTCTCCTGAATATCTTTAATGCTTTCATTTTATTCTTAGAGGGATTTTTTTTTCTGAAACGTGATCCAAATGCTATTTAAAAACCAAGTACTATTTGCTACTGGTCTAATTACAGTACTATAAACTATATTGATGATATATTATCAAATACAAAGATGATAATATTTCTATACTTTATTATGAACCCCTGATAGCTTCAAAAATATTTTGACAAATCTATAAAGTATGTTACCGAAACAAAACAAAAATATCATATTGTGTAGATAAAGACTGTGATACTGATGAAAGCGGAAATCAGTATTGGGTGATTTCACAAGTATCTCATGAGTGTCCTTGGATAACATGTATCCCCTATGACCACTGGGCATATAATGCCATCTGATTTATATAAACAAATGACTAACCAATTATATATTGAAATAATCTTAAAAAAAAATAAATAATGAAAATGGGACCTGTATATTCAATATTCTGAAAAGGGGAAGAGTGGAATTCTCTTTCATGTCTTTTGCATTCCAAATTAAGATTTAAGGAGTCAGCAATTTTTTTAATTTTTTTTTAAAATTTATTTATTTTTTTGTGGTGTATATTGGGAAATGATACTGTCTCCATGGTGGCTTAAATTAAATCTTCATTCTGTATAGTATGCTCTGACTTTTAACAAGATGAAAGAGCTTTTATAGTGCTGGTTTATCACTTGGACAAGTGGGGACACAGAACAGTGGAGACAATAATGTAACATGACTCTGAACAGTCATCAGAATTTCACAGGAACAAAATCATTATTGCCTTCATGCCAGTGGTTTTAATAGAGTAGGTATTGAATAGATATTCATGGTTAGAGCACTGAAAAGGAAAAATCCATGGGATATTTGCAATGGGTAACATTCATGTGGGGAATAGAATCTCTCAGATAGGAAGGTCAGTGCCTGTTCAGGTGCTAACAGATGTCTGTTAAAATGGTACATGCTTAGCTACATTAAGTGGCTGTGTAAAATGGCACATGGTACTTAGCCACATTAAGCGAGATTACCCAAACTATTCTGCTATTTCTTATTCTGAGTTTGTGTATGGTTCCACACTGTTTGGCACATGCATTTCTAAGTGCTATTGACTATCCTAAAACATGTACAAAACACCTTTTAAATATCTTAAATGTATGCAGAAAACTATCCTACTCAACCTGCTGAGTTTTTAAACTGTATATGTTTAGATCTATCAGTTTCTTCATCCGCAACGGGATGAAGTGAATTCACACATGAGTGAATTCCTTGGATAGCCAGACCCTTTGTCCAGGAAGTTAGCTAATCAGTGATTGATTAATCAATCAATGGGTAAAGTTTGTGCCTACCAATTTGTCTAGACACAGTTGAATTCATGTTGGGGAGTCTCTGGGACTTTCCAAAACTCCTACTAGGAGAATTCGTGCCAGAATTAGTAAGAAGCAAGTCCCATCAGCCATCTCAAGTTGTCTCAAATCAGCCCACTATCACATCTATGAGATACTGGCTCAGATTGCCTTGATTCCTTTAATGTCTTAAGTGCACCGTGTATATACACAGACAGATGTGATAACCAATACACCAAGGTTATAAGACGGACTTGAATTTCATACTTCTAACTCACATAACTTTGATTTTGCCAGGAGGCTTTTTAAAAAAAAATGAGCTGGGGAAGTATACTAGCACAGTAGACCTTTTTTTTTGGTCCAAACAGGACAATTCAGTGGTGGTTTTTGTCTCACTTAAATTTATAGGAGAGAGAGGAAGTTCTTTGGTATATGTATACTCAGCGTGAGATTAAGAAACAACGGTTCAAAAGTTGGTCCAACCAGTTTATTACAAATCTTAATCAGGGAGATGGGGAAAGGGAGGATGGACACTATTATGATTTAGGGTGATGGGAAAGGGAAGGCAGGTGATAGAAAAGATAGGAAATAGAAGCCTTTGTAGGAAGCAAGAGGGAGATAATCACCACCATGGATCCAGTGTGGTTTGTAGTTCAGTCATTGATCTTCAGTAGTGGTGGGTTGTCAGGCGTTGTTCTGTTGGCAATGACAGTGACCACGGCGACAATGTCCAATGGTAGTACAATCTTATTTATAAGTCCAAAGTGGTCGAGTCAGCTTTCTTTGGAGTGACAGCTCAAATCCAAAATGGCTGAGTCAACTCTCCTTGGAGTGGCAGCTTCTAGCTCTGGGATCTCAGAAGAAATTCCTTTGTTCCCATCTTCTGGGCCTTGCCAGCAGATAAGAGGGAGCAGGGATGCCCACCTGCATCCTGTTTTTCACAGGACAGGATGGTATCATTCCCCAATTTTCCCATACCAAGCTGGAGCTATTTAGTCACAGGCCAGATCTTCCACCAGTAAACACTTGTAAGCACTCTCTTCCGGAGGCAAAACAGCTCTGGAGGAAGGTGCTTTCAGATGTCCACAAAGTGATGTTGATTTGTCACACAATAGCACCCATCACTTGCCCCCTCCATAAATCAGTGAGAGCCTTATTACAAGAAATACCTCAGGAAGCAAGCTTTGAGCCAGTAAACAAAGAAGGATTCTCACAGTTTTGCACTTGGGTCAAGGAAATCCCAGATATGTATAAAAACTGGGAGAAAGACTCTTTGAGAGCAGTCTTTCTGAGAAGAACTTAAGGATTCTGGTTGATGAAACACATAATGTCAGCTAGCAGTGTGTGCTTGTAGCCTAGAAGATCGATGGTATCCCACTGGAGCACATCCAAAGAAGGGCCACAAAAATGATCCACAGAATGAAACACCTCTCCTGTGAGGACAGGCTGAGAAAGATGGGACTCTTCAGCCTGGAGAAGAGAATGCTGTGAGGTGACCTGATAGTGGCCTTTCAGTATCTAATGGGATCTACAGAAAAAAAGGGGACCACAGAAAAAAAAGGGGATAGACTCTTTAGCAGGGTCTGTGGTGATAGAACAAGGAGAAATGGTTTTAAGCTCAAAGAGGAAAGATTTAGGTAAAATATGAGGAAAAAATATTTTACAGTGTGAGTGGTGAGGCACGGGAACAGGATGCCCGGTGATGTGCTTGATGTCCCTGGAGACTTTCAATGTGAGGCTGGATAAGGGCCTGGACAATCTGATCTAGATGTGGATGTCCTTGTTTGTTGCAGGGGAGTTAGACTAGCTGGCCTTCAGAGGTCCCTTCTAACTCTAAGGATGCTATTATTCTATGATCCTGGGTTGCATCAAAAGAGATGACTAGCAAATTGATTGAGCTGATTGTCCCCATCTATTATGCCCTCCTGAGGACCCAGCTGGAGTACTGTATTCAAGTCTGGGGCTTCCAACTCACGAAAGATGTGGAGATTTTGGAGAGGGTCCAGAGAAGGGTCATGAAGATGATCCAAGGGCTGAAGCGCTTTTCCTATGAAGATGGGCAGAAGGAACCGGGCTTTTTCAGCCTGGAAAAGAGAAGGCTGGGGGGAGTTCCCACTGTGGATTTTAAATATTTAAAGGGAGTTTATAACATGAGGGAAATCAACTTTTTTTCACGGGTAGATAGTGATAGGACAAGAGGCAATGGTTTTAAACTAAGGGAAGGGAGATTAGGTTAGACATCAGGGGCAAGTTTTTGACTGAGAGAGTGGTCAGGCACTGGAACAAGGTGCCTGGAGAGGTTGTGGAGGTGTTTAAGGCCTCCCTGGAGGTGTTTAAGGCCAGGTTGGATGGGGCCTTGGGCAATCTGACCTAGTACTTGTTACAGTATTTGATATAGCTCAAAATAGCAGCTGGCAGCCCTGCATGTGACCGGGGGACTGGAAATTGATGATCCTTGAGGTCCCTTCCAGCCCAGGCCATTCTATGACTCTGTGATCTTCGATTTTTAAGATAACTTCTTTTCTAATTTGTTAACTTCATTTGTATGGGAGTACTGTATGTTTCAAGAGCTCCTGCTGATTTGAAAAACACTTTCATTGCTTAATGATTATCAGAGAAAAATGAAAAATGTAAATTACTACCTCTAAATTATTTCATCAAGAACAGGCTGTGATGTATACCAGTTTGATGGGTAACATGAGTCAGGCAGTAAAACAAAGAGTGAAAAAGTCATTTGTTAATCTGGAATGACACAAATAACTGAATATAAGTGAATATGTATTTATATAAATATGATTTTTGTTGATTAATGAAACTATATAGTGGGAAGCTACTAAAATATCTTGTTACCTATTATCCATGACATGATTTACACATTTTTGTTCTTCATTTTAAAAAGAGCTAATGAAGAAAGTGTTGCACAGAATCCCACTGCTATAAGCAGATCTACAAGGAGTCTGCATAGATGCATCATGAACACTGACATGGGTTGACATAATCTGTTATTTGGTTCATTTCTCAGCACCAGTTCTGCTCACTAAAGGTAACCCGTGAGCATTCACGTTCCATCACTTCTACAAGAAAAAGCAATGGACTTTATTATCAGCAAGGGAAACTCCTTTACATGAAGTCATTTTCTCTCTGACATTCCTGTTTCCAGACACTTTAACTTCTTCTGTTAGACCTTCTTCCCCTTCATATCAGATCATACCATTGTTGAGCTGTTGCAAATTGAATTTCACCTTTACACAGCGTTGGTAAACTGAAGACAACCATACAGGTTGGTTTTGCAGTCCAGAGCTCTTGCAGCTCCTGTAATGCAACTGTATTGGAAATTTTTGGAACTTTTGAGTAATGTTCAACAAAATAGACATTCTTGAGTAAAAAGTATTCTTTATTGCATGCCATGATCAATTTCTTAAGGGAATTTTCTTACAACATCACACACCATAGCTAAATGGATATAAATGTTTTGTTATATAGACTAAAGCCTAAGTGAAACAACGAATATTCCATGTATCTAAGCATTTAACACAGCTTGGTTTCCTATCTTCAGAGATACTTGAGGTTATCTTCCACTAAAAATATATATTCTTATTGTCTTTTGATGCAGGGTAGGAGTTTGGCTGTACAGCAGACTTCAAAACTTGTAGTACCTGTAGCAGATGAAATAAAGCCAGTGCAGTTTCACCTTCTCATTAGAGATCTTTTGAATAGGTCACCCCTGTGATTATCATGAGGACTTTCCTTTGCATATCTAGCACGGTAGCCGATCTGAATCCCACAAGATATGTTTGATAAGAAGGAAAAAAATACCGTTCTTAAGAATAAACAGAGGCATTGTGGCAGTTTGATTTGCTTTTCACTCCCTTCTCATGGAAATATTGAATTAGAGAACTCATGTAAGTTATTGCTGCAGAATCACCTCCACCACCACCAATAGTCAGAAACTGTGCAAGAGAAAAATATTCAGTGTAATCTTAGTGAACCAGATCATGGCAGGGAAGTTCTGTTCTTTTGTTGCAGAAGTGGAATCTTTGTTGAATCATAACAGGGATGAAGTTTGAAGTGAATTTGAACATTTTAAACTACAGACAGGCATCTGTATAACCATGGTTTTAGTTACCTAGCCACAAAAAAAAATCACAACATGCAGAAGAAACTATATAAGGAACTTTTAGGCAGAAAACTGTTACTGAAACTCCTTTTTGGTTTGAGGCAAAACAGGACTACTATTGTGTGAAAACAAGCTGAGTAAATCTGACTTTTTTTTTTTTTTTTTTTTTTAAGATTGAACAGTCACATGATATTCAAGATATCAGATTATTAAAGACAGCCTCTGACATTGCAGAATGCACTGATGTAACAATTAAATTGCATTACTTCACCCTCTTGACTAGTTGCCTGTTTTTATTTCATTTGCTTTTGTTATGTTTTTAAGGTAAAACAATCATGCAATCTTTCATTAGAAGGGCTTTTTTGTTTTTTTGGTAATATTTTATTTATTTGTTTACTTCAATTTTGTAATTTGGATGAAACAAAGTACTTTTTCTTTTTTTTTTCTGGAAATTATATCAATTTCTTAATAGTTTACTTTTCTTTTGAAAAACACTCTATTTTCCTGTCATTATTTTCCCAACAAAACTTGTACTTTAATCTTCTCAATTCAGCCACATTTGAAACCCTTTATTTCTCTTGCTGATGCTTTTCAGGGAACATTTACCAGCTTAGTAATTCCAACAGATGTTCTCTCAGACACAGGGCATTTATTTCAGGTCTTTCTGCTTCAGTAAGAAGTTAGATCTTTGATAATTACCCCACAGAAAAGACCTGGATTTAATATTTTCTGCAAACTTACATATAAGCAACAGGAGACATTTAAATGATGTATTTATAAGAAAGTGTGCACTTGATTTGTAGAAATGTTATGAATCTGTAACTGCTTTCAAAGTTACAATATAACATCTGCAATTTAAACTGTTTTAATAGTTGCTTTCTTTTCCCCCTAATTTTGGAATAAAATAAATTTTCTGACTGCATGAAATTTGACTTCAATCTGGCAAGTTCTGGATTCTTCACCTAGGCCCAGGCAATTCTGGATCTGTGTACAGAGCTGGGGGTAATAAGCCTGAGAACAGTCCTGCAGAAAGGGATGTTGTGGTTTAATGTACAGTCAGCCAAGCTCTACACAGCCTCTGTTCTGTGAATGTACTAGGAAGAAACAAGACAGATATTCAGTGATTGTACTCAAGTTATTACTATTGGGTAGCCAGGGAGGACTACCAGGCCCTGAAGTAGCGTGGTGGATGTGAGAATACTGTAAACATCAGACGTGCTATTGACTTGCTATTTACTCTTGAAAGGCCTTGGAAAATCAAAAATAAACTAGAAGATGTCATCAAAGGTCTTCTAATCTATCTGGAGACTTTTAGTTAATCTGTAGGTCTTCAGTGTATGAGGTAGGTTTATGGTTCAGTACAGTTATAACCTCAACCTCAGCAGAAAACTTGATTACAAGAACATCACCACTATGAAAGTGCTTTGCAATAGGAAGGGTGCTCTGAAAGCTACTGATACAAAATAACAGCATTTATGCACTCCTGTGCATGCACAGATGCGAAGAAACAAAGAAAAGTTCTGCTTTATCTGCTTTATCTTTTTATTGACACTTTGTCATAATCTAATACATGATTAACTCTTGGCAAAATTCACACTTTTTAAGGTAATGTACTGTGGTATAGAAGATTTTATCTTCGTTTTAGAAACCGAATTCTGTAGGGCTCCTTGAGCAGAGAAGAACATAAAAAAAATTTCTTATAATAACAATATTATAATAATTTTCACTTAGCTCCAGTTTGATATTTGCAAAATAGCTCTTTCCATGCTGAAAGTTAGAGTTATTCTCATCTTTTCACATGGCACTGGTGTTTCTCAATATCATCTTTTCTCAAAGATCAGCCATTAGTCTACATGACAGTCAGGCTGATTGGGACTGAAATAATTTGGAAAGACTGTACTGGGATGTCAGCTGAATTAGTATATATCTACAAAGAGATCAATAAGGAAGTGATAATATTTGTCACCTTTCTCTGCACTTTCTGATGCTCCTAGTCTACTACCACAGTTATTAGGCTCTTCTTTCACATTTATCCTCTCCCAGGAAAATACCTACCCTGTCATCTTAAATTAGAACTTAATACTTTACTTGAGCTCTGCAAGTAATCCCCATCTGGACACTTGCTGTCAGTGACATCAGTCCATAGAATATTAGTTTCCACAAGTCTGCATACAAACTCTTTGTGCCATGCAGGTATAAGCACACTGTTGTTTCTGTTTCATTTTCCCCTCTTCTTCCTTAAAACAAGCTTATCTTATTGACCTAAACTCTACCACAATTTCCTAAGGTAGGAAACATCCCTGGCCTCTGCAGTAAAAAGAAAATCATGAGTAGGGTGAGCAGGATGGGCAGCACATTCACTTAGCAGCAGCAGGTCTGTCAACAGTCAAGTGACCATCAGCCAAATAGAACACCACACGTCAGACACAAGGCCAGTTCCAAAAGGTCAATATAGACAAGCAAGGAACAGCGTTGCTAGCAGACTACCTATGACATAGATCAGGGCAGAACCTCCTGAGCCATAGTCAGAAGATGTGGGTAGAGATTCCAAGTGAGGCTGACAGTGTCATTAAAGTCTGTTACTGCACTCAAGATCCTGGCAAAACACCAGCATTATTTTTTTCTTCTCCTTTATTTATCTATCTATCTATCTATCTATCTATCTATCTATCTATCTATCTATCTATCTATTTATCTATCTATCTATCTATTTATTTATTATTGTTAGAGCTTTTTCAGAGAAAAATACCTATTACAGATTAGAATGAGTGTAGAATGTTCACTTAGGCCAGTGACAACAGCAGATGTCAAGCGGAGTGCATTTTAGTTGAAGTACAAGTTTTTGAGACCTGAGGGAGCCCAAAATTTCAGAGACAAAATGTGTTTTGCATTTAGAGCAGTCAGTGGATTTTGCTTTTATTAATTCATCCAGCCCTCCTTTGGAATTCCTACAAATTTTTACACCCAGAACATCACAGTGGATGCTAAGGATATGACCCTCAACTTATGTACATATTTTGTGGTTTTACTTCAGTTCATCTCAAGTTCGTATCCATGGAATAAATGTTCTGTAGAAGGGGTTTCAGTTTATTTTCACCTGAGAGAAATTCAATTTGCATTTGCTCTGATGTAAACAAAATTTCTTTAAGGAGAAACAATATTAATTTTAAACAGTTGTCCTATTGCAATCAAAAACAATAATGCAGTCATAATGAGTGAGAAATCTCAGCTTATCTCCTACAAGAATGCTATGATACTGTAGATCTCTCCAGTATCCCTCTATCCCCATGTCTTTCACCCAGAATTTTTTCCTGGGCTGAAAACTCCTGGTTGGCTTTCTCACTCCTTATAAAGCACATATTCCATACTTGCTCATCCTTGCCTGAGCTTTCTCAGTATTATTATGTCCAGGAAATAAGACTGCAAAGAGCATGCAAGATATAGTAAGCAAGTACAATTTTTTGTTTTATTATTTGGAAGAGAGAAAACAAATACTTAGTTTGAGTACTCTCCGAATATATATTTGTGATTTTGCTGAAAAAATGCAGTATTTTTTTTTTTTGTGTGTGTGTGCAATATCTCTTTATTACTTTCTTTACACAAGGAAGAATGAAACAATTATTTTCAGCATTAAATGGCTATAAGAACCAATTATTATTTTTAAGATATCTGCTGTCCTACAGCAGTTGTTTCTCTGTTACAAATACTGGAGTATTTTGAATCAATTACCAAACACATACATATAGTGATCACTGACCATGTCCAGTAACATAATACCGCTAGCATTCCATTCATTTTCTATCTAACTTTTACTTTATATATTCATTTTATATATTCAATGCTTAACAACACAAACTTTTTTTTTTTTTTTCTTAAAAATCATCTCTAGCCTTAGATGAGGGGAACCTCTGTAGATTTCATCATCTTTTGCATTTTCCAGTTCTGATCACAGAAAACTATGTATGTTTTAATACAATACCTAAAGGAACAAATGAACAATTTACAGTCATATTATTCTTAAGCTGAAAACTAAGGGAAAATTATTTTAATCAAAAGATATTCATAGGAAAAAAAATTAATCAGAATTATTTTTCAGCCTGAATGTAAATATTCTTCCTTTTTTTTATCGGTGAACAGAATTATTTAATTGCAGAAGCAGCTAATCAAACAAGCAAAACAAATCACTGACCATGCCAGAATATTTGCTGTTTACAATAGGACACTTAAACAGCAGTTTCTCATTTGTAGAAACTAGGATTTCTTTTGTTCATTAGTTCTTTGTTAAAGCACAGCCTATAATCGTCATAAAACTATAGATACGTAATTTCTTTGGCATCAAATCATTAAAACTGTTATGAACTAACTGGGCATTAAGCCATTGTTCAGGATGATGGAACAGCTACAGATTCATAGAATCATAGAATGGTTTGGGTTGGTTGGGACCCCCAAGATCATCCAGGTCAAAACCCCCTGCTACAGGCAGGGACACGTCCCTCTAGACCAGGATGCTCACAGCCCCATCCAGCCTGGACTTGAATGCTTCCAGGGAGGAAGCATCCACAACCTCACTGGGCAACCTATTCCAGTGTTACCACATGCATAATAAAGAATTTCTTCCTAGTATCTAGACTAAATCTACCCTCTTCCAGTTTAAAGCATTTTCCCATCATCCTTTCACTACCTGCCCTTATAAAAAGACCCTCCCCAGCTTTTCTGTAGGCCCCCTTGCCTCTCTAAGCAGAAGAGCCCCAACTCTCTCAGCCCATCCTTGTAGTGGTGATACTCCAGCCCTGTGATCATCTTTGTGTCCCTCCTCTGGACTGGACCCGCTCCAACAGCTCTGTGTCCTTCTCATGTTGGGGATCCCAGAACTGGACAATGTATTCCAGGTGGGGTCTCATGAGAGCAGAGTAGAGGGGCAGAATTGCCTCCCTTGACCTGCTGGTCACACTTCCCTTGATGTAACCCTGGATACGGTTGGCCTTCTGGGCTACAAATTCACATTGCCAGCTCATGTTGAGCCTTTCATCAACCAGCACTCCCAAATCCTTCTCAGAGCTGCTCTCAGTCCATTCTCTGCCCAACCTGTGTTGTGCTTGTAGAATGTGTATATAGAAAATGTAATTTAAAAATCATTTAAAAATTCAGCATACTTAACTGTCTTTAAGTAATTATTTCTCCTTTACCAATTTTTGCCTAACAACAATGAAGTAAATAAAAATAAAACTCAAATAAATGAACAGAAATCTAAATTTTGGTTGATAAACTTGATAAAATTTGAACTGCTGTAGAAGTAAAATAACTTTAGCTAAGAGCACCTTCTGTTTAATGAAATATAGACTTTTTTTTTTTTTTAATTACAGATACTTGTAGAACTCATGAGGAAAATATAATAATTAAGAAAAATCATAATTCTACTCTTCAAATCTGTTTTCTAATTTAATTAGTGGCTTTATGGCCTATACAAGCAATCTAGGTGCTTTTCATTTCTTGGGTTTGCTCCAACTCATAGAATAACAGTAAGTTTTCTTATTTCACAGAATCACAGAATCACACAGAATCACAGAATTGTAGGGGTTGGAAGGGACCTCTAGAGATCATCAAGTCCAACCCCCCTGCCAAAGCAGGTTCCCTACACCAGGTCGCACAGGTAGGCGTCCAGGCGGGTCTTGAATATCTCCAGAGAAGGAGACTCCACAACCTCCCTGGGCAGCCTGTTCCAGTGCTCCGTCACCCTCACCGTAAAGAAGTTCTTGCGCACACTCGTGCGGAACTTCCTATGCCCTAGCTTCATCCCGTTTCCCCTTGTCCTGTCCCCATGCACTGCTGAAAAGAGTCCGGCCTCACCACTATGGCCCCCACACCTCAGGTATTTATAAACCTGGATCAGATCCCCTCTTAGCCTTCTTTTCTCAAGGCTAAACAGACCCAGTTCACTTAGCCTTTCTTCACAGGGGAGATGCTCTAGGCCCTTCACCATCTCTGTGGCCCTCCACTGGACTCTTTCCAAGAGATCTCTGTCTTTTTTATACCGGGGAGCCCAGAACTGGACACAGGACTCCAGATAAGGCCTTACCAGGGTAGAGTAGAGGGGGAGGATCACCTCCCTCGACCTGCTGGCCATGCTCTTTTTAAAGCACCCCAGAATGCCATTGGCCTTTTTGGACACGAGGGCATGCTGCTGGCTCATGGCCAACCTGTCATCTACCAGGACACCCAGGTCCCTCTCTGCGGAGCTCCTCTCCAGCAGGTCATCCCCCAGCCTGTACTGGTACATGCAATTATTCCTCCCTGGGTGCAAGATTCTACACTTGCTTTTGTTAAACCTCATCTGGTTTCTTACCGCCCAGCTCTCCAGCCTGTCCAGGTCTCGCTGAATGGCAGCACAGCCTTCAGGTGTGTCAGCCAAGCCTCCCAACTTTGTATCATCAGCAAATTTGTGGAGGGTGGCCACTATCCCCTCATCAAGGTCATTGATGAAGATGTTGAACAAGACCGGACCCAGCACTGACCCCTGGGGGACACCACTAGTTTCAGGCCTCCAGCCAGACACTGCACCACCAGTGATGACCCTCTGCACTCTGCCAGTCAGCCAGTTCATGACCCACTTCACTGTCCACTCATCTATACCATACTTCCTCATCTTTGTTATAAGGATGTCATGGGGGACAGTATCAAAAGCCTTACTGAAATCAAGGTAGACTATGTCTACCGCACTCCCCCCATCCACCCAGCCAGTGACAACTTCATAGAAGGCCTAATCATGTATAGAAAGGGTATAGAATAGATATTTACCATTGCTTCCACTTTACTCAAAACTTCAGAAAGCTTTCTATAGAGCTTCCATATACATTAGCTTGGTAACTCTACTGATGTTCAGTTCGGTCTTGGTTTAAAATTATCAGTATTTTCTGGTGAATGATATTTTGTTGCCTACAGTGGTGTACTGGCATGTGATATTGCAGTTTTATTTAATCTGCTTTTCCAGTTGAAAATTGTTTTACTGAATAGGTAGATAGAAAGTCAGATCAAACAACCATTTTCATCCAAGTTTCAGAAGTGGGAAAAAAAAAAAAAAAATGGCAGAGCTTGGAATACAGTCTATTATGAAGTCATGAACAAAACCACAAGAAAAATTACTGTTCTAACTTCAGAATTGACATTCTTTCAGTTTGTCTTTTTTTTTTTTTTTAATAATTAAAAGAAACAAAGGAAACTGAAGACCGAAGAATGAAGTGTGTCTGTATTTAGAAAACAAAAGAATGGGTAGAAAATTCCATTAAGAGAGTTTTCAAATTTCTGTGGAAGTTATTAGTAGCTTTTACACTTTTTTCTTCTATGGTCTCTCTTTAACTTAAATATCTGTCACAGCACATGAAGTAGCTTTCATTTATATGCAACTAGTGATTTGCAACACAATTTGTTTTACATAATGTTGATACAATTTTTTCTACCTTCATAAGAAACACAAGACATTTTCATCTGAAAGCACCCTATAGAGATCTAAGATTTGAATGAAATAAAATAGGCTATGATTTTTGATTACACAGTGTAGAATACTTCAGAGCACAGTGTTTGATATGGGAATTTGGTAAATATTTCAGAAAAAAAGCTAAGAAACCAACAAATTTTACACATATCAAACACTGTAAAAGCTTATTTTTACAATGTTAAAATGTTACAAAGTTCTACTTCAAATTGAATCAAACTATTCAAATAAAAATTTCATCCATAAGATTGTACGTGGCATGAATCCATTTGATAATGTATATATTAAGCTTGCATTCAAAAGTCTCTCCCCTGTCTGCATCATTAATTTGAAAGGTAGAGCCTGAACGTTCCTTTCTCCAGGGATTTTTTTTGTCCTTTATGCTTCTCGGATTACAATTCTATTACAATTCTAAGTAACTTTTTTTTTTTTTTTTTGGTCAAACTACATGGATGAAGCTTAACTTTTAGATGCTGTGTATTATTTTAAATATATATATATATATTTCTATACATTTTGAACTTATTCTGCTGGGAGATGTTAGCATTCCAACAGCCATAATTTTGTTTTCTAAAATCCTTGTATTGTAATTAAGGATAAATATATAAAGGTAGACTATTCCAATGAACCAGTAATTTGCCTGCTGTAGTTACAGCTGGCTGGGATTCACATCTTCCGGGTGTATTCCCACAGGTGGTTTGTTATTGCTTGAGCAGAGACTGGCTTGGAGTAATAAGCATGTAGCTGGTTGGAATAAAGCAAATTTTAATTTAAACCTTCTAAGCAAAAATTTATGTAGTCAGATCTTGAGGTAAAATAATTCACTGGATCTGGAGAAAACAGATAAGGAAATTTTGGAGGAAGATTTTCCACCAGTATTATTTTTGAAATGTATTATAAAAACTTCCAAGAATGAATTCCTGATCTTTTTAATTTTGTTTGCTTGTTTTTTGTTTGTTTGCTTGTTTGTTTAAATTTTCCTTTCTCTTTCTCCTTCATTCTGATGTAGAAATTGACCATACATCTGTCCAATGCATACCTATTTTTATACTTGTACATCCATATTTCATAGCCATTCATAGACAGTCACATATACAACGGTGCTGCTTAACTTCTTGTTCTAAGTTCTTATCGGTTATCCTAAAGATTGAAGTCAAAGTCAAAAAAGTACTTAACTTCTGTACTTGTTAACAAATTTATAGCAATGTGATAGAGAGAGGTGATACTGGTAACTTTTAATAGTCATCCCTGAGAGAGTCTAAAATAAAGAGGAACATTTAATACCTTGTCATAGAATTGAAATTTTGCCTGGTCTTGCATTTAGCAGTTGCGATTTCCACGTATGAGAGAGAGAGAATAATTACTCTTCAGGGTCCAGTTGAGATTTCCACTCAGAACACTCATAGGTCTGCAGCAGCAGCCAAATGCTAGGAAATGGTTAAGAAACAAGTGGAATATAAAGGAATTCTACCCCTAGGGTACTCTAAAACTTTATTCAGTTGGCTGACTATCTATCAAGTTAAACAGATTCATGTCCAGACTTCAGTGTTTAATAATAAGTAATATAACTTTTTTGTGATTTTCTTTAATACTTTAATATTTTTTCACAATATACAATTAACTGAGAAATATATTACTGTAAAGAATTCTCTATAGTGAAAACAGAAGAATTTATTTTTTCCTGCTCATATGCTTCCAGACATTCAAATGGAGATGTCTCCCATCAATATTCTAAATATTCTTGTCAGAACAGAGTTAAATTCTTCAGGATTAAAATCAGTGACATTCTAAGAAGAGCACATTTTTTAAGCAAATAGAAGCAACAGCAGTGTTCACAAACTATGTTTAGCAGAGGGGTACTTATATGAGATTTAAAGAAGCAAGGAATTATTAAATAAAGCATTTTTTCCTGGGACTAAACCACTAAATATTCATATGCAGACATAAAAATATTGCCCAAATAATAACAGTTCAATACTGGGACAGGGTATTTCTTGCTCTAAGCCTGAGAGAAATAGTTAAATGCCAAGAAATCAGTGGACAGTGTGGTTCTCAGAAAGGGTAAGAGTTCAAAGAGATGCAGGAGAAGCTCCTGGAATATTTTAAGTCTGCTGTTCAGAAAACTGTTTCAGCTGATTTCAGTGAACTGGACCAAACCACGGTGTCTAGTATTAATTGAGCTTTCCTTCATTCTATGTGCCTGCATCTTTCTTGTTCCTCTTAGAAGAAACTTGTAGCTTTCTGTATTTTGGAAAATTAAAATGGACATGCAAAGCATTGCATTCTGAGATCTGGAAACCAGGAAATTACTTTTTAATGTTTTCCTTCTGCAGATATATGAGATGACAGATAGTGATATAACTGTTATTCTTAATTATTTAGGTTAACTCTAGCATAACAATAACACACTCTGTTTCTTCCTTTACTATCTAAAGTAATGAAAGTTTCCTTAATTATGCATAGGTCTTGCTTTTTAGTCTTCTGTTTTTCTTCCCAGCCATAACAAGACTGTGACAGTGGCAAAAGAGAACATGTACATGACAGCCTAGTGTCATGCATGAGGACATACAATGTGATACAGTTATTTAAAGACTTTGTATTTTCTAAAATGAGGGCTTTAGAAAGGCACTCTAGCGTCTGCATCAGGGAGATCTTTGCAATTTGAAATCTTTTTTGCGTTTTGGGATGAGAAATAGATGATAACTACCCATAAACATTTTTTGTTTATTTTCTTTTATGTCTTCGTTTTGTAAGGAGCAAGGTAGTGATGGATATGCTACAGTGACTCAGCTTTTTCTCAAGGCTTTACTCAAAGGGGTAGACAAATATACACATCAGTTTTACATTTTAGACTTACGACCTGTAGCACCAGTATTAATTAAAAATATATCTTGAAGTCAGAAAAACATATTATATAACAAGTGTGATTTTTTAGTAGTTTAAAAAAAGTACTTAAGTTTAGTGCAAGGAATATCATGTTTTTCACTGTTTTAGTTTGTTGTTTTTTGTTTTTTTTAATGCTTTGATTAGAATTGTCTTCCCATATGAAAAAATGTGGACACAAGAAGAAACAGAGTATTTAAAAGGTGATTATTAATATCAGAATGATGTATAATTCAAGTAATATTTAAATATACTGGTTATGGAATTCAGAATTGATTTCATACTAGACAGCCCCTTAAACTGAAGTAAAACAGAACTTGCGAACACGTCATCTTAAAATTTATTGAGGTGGGAGGGAAGAGGGAACCAAAAGCAGGAACAGAGGGTGAGAGAGTATAATTTTTACAGTGTTATTGACCTTACTTTGACAGTAAAGTAGTGCAGAGCAAAACATCCAGAAGAACTCTTAATTCTTTGGGGGAGCAGTTTTGTACCTGACAGTTAAAATAAAAATAATAGTTTACAAAACAAAATGAGAATGGAGTAGTTAAGAGACAAAAACGAAAACACATTCATATTTAGGGGAAAAAATGGAAATAAGACAATAACCTGTTTGTTTACTCTCTGCTTTTCAATTAGATCCACATAAATGAATGAATGTTCTCTATTTTCTATAGCAAGAAATGACCAGAAGGCATCAGCAAAACTTTTCAAGAAGTGGAGGTATTGCTGAAAAATAAATTAAAATAGTGGTGTAGCATGGAATTGGGAAAATGGGAAGAATAACGCAGTACAGTACTTACTGCTTTGCAATGATGTACTGTATTTTGATAAATTCTCACTGAGCTATTGTAAGACAGATGTCAAGCATTAGTTGGGGCATTAATTCATATTTCCAGCACTATAAAACTATGACAGATTTGAGCATAAAGAAAGCAAAGCTGCAATGTAGCTAGATTCCTTCTTACCTTGCAAAAAAAAATGTTCTTTATATAGGCTCAGATGTGGCTTTTTCACCCCACAGAATCAATATACTTTATGTAGTCTCTTTTCTGTCATCTTGTGAGCTGTTCCTATTGTGTAAGCTACCTCTTCTTCTAGATTCGACTCTACTCTGCCATGTGCAGCTTTTCTTTTAAATTATTTCTTTAGTCTTATGGCTAAAGATGTACATCAGAGCTGGAGCTGTAAAACTGACTAAGCAAGAACAATTGAAAAGCTTGTGTTCAATTAAGATGCAGATTCCAGATTGTTGCATTGCTTGAAAACTGCTGTTTCTATCTCCTATAGCACTACATGTTTATTGAAAGGAAAAAATACTATCTTAATTACATTTCTGGAATATCTAATTTTTAAAAGGCACAAGCATTTGCTGGGAAAACAAATTCAAATGATTTAAATTTGTTACTTGGTGTGAAAGACAAATAAGATTTCCCTCTCTCATATCTGTTCTCTCAGAAGTTTAACAAGGCCATCCTCTCTACTGAAGGTGAAGTGTCACAAAGTTTGAAATATTAAGACCTTGACCTCGCTGGAGAATATATTCGGGGGCAGAGGTCTGATCAAGTACACCAGGCGGTTATTTAGGCATTGGCTGAGAGGGAAGTTCAAGAGCATGCATTTATTATTCCAAAGAAAAGAACACACGTTTGTTGTTCTCTTAAAACTGAAGGAGACTTTTTTTTTTTTTTTTTTTTTCTTGTACTGAAGACAGAAATAACTCAGGAGATCTGGTTCTAAGGGGTTTGGTAATTTTTTATTTTATTTTATTTTATTTTTAAACAGTGAATCAAAATTCACACTTTTTATTCATGTCATTATGGTGGATTAGGAGTTGAAAAGACAGATACAGATGCTGGGATCTTTCTCAGTAAAGAATTGCCTGTGATTTAATCTACTTGATCACAAATGATTTAAGAATGTAGCCGCCCCTCCAGAAAAAGGCTATATTTGGTGGGACAGTAATTTTTCCTCAAGATATTCCTCCCATAATCATCTTAATCCATTTTGAAGACGGTACTTCTTTCCATAATATGAGAATTCAACCCTTACAACCTTCATGCATCTATGCACTGATATGTAGGTGTTGGCATCAGCTGCCGTTCCCTCCCCAAAGGCAGAATGAAGTTAAGTTTTTTAAGGGGATTTAATTTTTTCCCCACAAAGATTATACCTGTAGAAAATAATTTAATTTCAGAAAATTAGTAAGTGGTGGATTAGAATGCTGTACAAACATAAAACAGATTGCTTTATGTATGCATGAGCTCTACGTGCATATACACACACTAACAGAAGTTACTAATTTACAATAAGGCTGTTGATGGTGAAAGTATAAATGCATTATTAAGTTTTTATTCTAAATCACTTCGGTACACACACTCAAAGGGATCTCTACAATGCAGATTCCTCTTTCCCTATCACTTTATCAGATTTTTAGATCTACAGAGAACCGAGCAAAAACATATATCAATCAGATAGATTTGGTCCATCTTTTAAATATACAGGCTAGAGCTTCATTCATGAAATAAATTTAATCAGAACACCTGCAGCATCCTAAGGGAACATAGTGAGATCATAATGTTTTTGTTTTTTTTAGTAACATTTAACATAAAAATGTGAGAAGCACAGGAAGAAAATGTTGGTCAAAATATAATGCATGCCAAAAATGATGACTGCCTACACAAAATATAAAAAAAAAAGAAGAAGACAGACCATCAGGACTTCAGTCCTACCACTGTCATATTGGCAGCTAGAAGGCATAATCACATGCAAATTCTGTTTAATCTCTTCCTCTGTTGGAAAGGGTTAGAGCTTTTACTCTCTGAGGATGATACACAAACAGCTCTATCTCCATGACACAGGGATAGCGAGAGGATGGAGCAAACATGACACCGGCAGAAGTTTATATTCTAAGTGAGAGTCTTTGAAGACTTACAGAATGTTTTAAAAGCAGTTTGAAGTAAATGTACCTCCTTGTCTTGAGGCAAAGTCTCTCCTATTCCTCAATCTCATTTGATTGGCTGTTAACAAACAAGCAGTTATCAAAACTTTGTCAGATAATTTTGAATGTAAAAAACTGTTTATCCCATTTTATTTGTCATAAACAGTAGAATTACCATTAGCCAAAACAAATACAAATCAACTAAAAAATTAAGCCAGATTTAACTTGTCAACTTTGAACAAAAATAATTACATTATAAAAGCAATTCTTAAAATGGCCTCGAATTGTAGAGAAACTGGAAGTAGAAATTTTAAAAAGAAGCAGAAATATCATAGCTAATTATAGTAGAAAATGGGAGAAAAACTTAGGCTTAAATAGGTAGACCACAGAAAGATTAGTGAAGTCAATTTTCTGTTATCAAGAAATAGTGCTGCTTGAATTACCTTAAAGATATAAAACTGAGCCATGACAATTGAGTTTGTAAATAATACTAATGACTAAGAAAGGACTGAAATGTTTGCATTTGTTTTCTTTTCTGTTTCACTCTGTGGGTTATTTAATACACAACTCAATTATTTAAATGTATATGGAACATAGGATTGTTACACTGATATTTTGCTATAAACAGTAAGTATTTGATTATTCTAGGACAATAATTTCTTGCATAAAAATTGCAATTGTAATTATATTATAATCTTTGTCAAGTATTAAAGTATAAGTTCTCTTGCTTAATGCAAACATTTTTAAATTTGTCACACTTAACTGAAGTTTGAGGAAGTTGAATATTTGAATTATTTGTTGATAAGCATCTGAATAATAACTTCTTGCCTATATCTCATCTGAATTGTGTCCATCAATTATTCACAACTTGAATCTTTCCCTGATTGTAGAAGATGACTCCGTTCATATTACTGCTGCAATGAGTACACCTACATGAGTGGAGATTCATGACTGTACCAAAAATTTGTCATAAACAAATAACTAACTTGTACTTTTTGTGCATGTATGCACAATCAGTGTGAGCCATGTGCACACTGCCTAATGTCTTAGATGATGTATTTGGTAGATAGATTCGTGTTGATCTAAAGACAATACACATTTATTTATGGAGCTGGAAAACAAACTGGCTGTTGACAAAGGACTTTACAAGAACCTCTTTGAGAATTCTGAAGCATACATTATTTCAAGAATTTTAAAATGTTATTACCTGATACTCTAAAAACTTTGATCATCAGGTATGGAGAAGACATACAGAATCGTTTATGCACAAACATCACCTTCCTTCTGTATGAAAATAGTCATGATGATACCACATTTTGATGCTTCTTTATGTTAGCAGCATGAAAAATCATTTATATAAGAAATGTTTTTAAAACGTACAAACGACAACAGTTGATTATAAGCCAATGTAAATTGCACTCCTTCATTCACAATATAGCATTTAGATTAGGAGAATGGAGGGATGCATTATTTACCTTGAAGTTCTAGGAATGACACCGCTCTTAATGAAAGCTCATTCTACAAATTCAACTGAAATTTATCTCAGCATCTCCAAAGAGGTAAAGTGTTTGTCATCCTCTCAGCTGTCCTCACAAAAAAAGAAAAAAAAAAACCTAACCTTCAGCAATGCTGCAATGCACTGATGGCTGTGCATAGTAATTGACTACAGAGAAAATTGGTGCAGATTTAATGCAGCTGACTGTATGCCTTGAGTTCTGACTTCAAGCAATTAAAAGCCCAAGATCCTACTGTCAGTTGTGGTTCACTTCTTGGGTTGCAAACTTTTTTTTTTTTTTTTTTTGTCTCTTATTTTTATTTTACATCTTATGAATTCATCTAAAAACACTTACAGGGGAAGTAAAACTACTTGCAAAATCAGGTTATATTTGACAGTTTTCATTCATTCATTCAAAAAAAAAAAAAAAAGAAGGGCACATTTTTTGAAGGTAATATTTTTCAGTTTCATCAAAGGAGTTCTGTTTCATTTCAGCTCAAACAAATTGCCATCCTCTATCCACTCTCCACATTTTTTGTCTCTACTGCTAAATAGAGAAAAAATGCATTACTTTTCTACTTTTAATGCTAAAAATAAATATATAGAGCTGGAAGAATGAGGTTATACCCTGTTTTATTATATGAGTGGGCTTCTTAATACCTCAATTAAACAATTCAAACCATCTGGCATTCAAGCAATACATAGTTGACAAAAAGCTTCAAGGGTACATTGCTGTTATGGCTTTCTGGTGAACTTTAAGGACACAGTAAAGATACTCACTTTGAATTTAATAGGTTTAAAACTGTTCATCATATAGTTTGTCTTATACCAATGTTGTATCTTTTTCTTTTTGTTCAAAAGCAGACTAATTGTTTGCTTTTCATAGATGTAGTTATACTCGAATTTGTTCAGTGATGCATCAGCCATTCCTTATAACATTTACTTCAATAGATAGCTCAGGATGATAGTGGAGATTTGCCTGTGTGCAAAAGCCTCCATCAGTCATACACAAGATTACAGTCACTGCAGCAGTACCACAGAATCACAGAATCACAGAATGAGCCGGGTTGGAAGGGACCTCAAGGATCATGAAGTTCCAACCCCCCTGCCTAGCAGGGCCACCAAACATACACATTTACTAGATTAGGTTGCCCAGGGCCCCGCCCAACCTGGCCTTGAACACCTCCAAGGTCCCTCTGAATGGCATCCCTTCCTTCCACCGTATCAATCGCACCACTCAGCTTAATGTCGTCAGCAAACTTGCTGAGGGTGCATACAATTCCCTCATCGATGTCATTAATAAAGATGTTAAAGAGCACCGGTCCCAAGACAGACCCTTGGGGGACACCGCTCGTTACCGGCCTCCACCTGGACATAGAGCCATTGACCACCACCCTCTGTCTGCGGCCTTTCAACCAATTGCTTATCCATCGAGTTGTCCACCCATCAAATCCACTTCCCTCCAATTTGGAGATGAGGATGTGGTGGGGGACCATGTCAAAGGCCTTGCTCAGGTCCAGGTAAATGACATCAGTTGCCTTCCCTTCATCCACCATCGCCGTCACTCCATCATAGAAGGCCACAAGATTAGTTAAGCATGAACAAGATTAGTTAAGCATGAACAAGATTAGTTAAGCATGAATACCAGCTCATCTCTGTTCTACAGGAAGCTGGTATTAGCTGATGTATCAACATCCATAGCATCAGTGTTTTACGACTGCGGTGTAAAATTTGTAAAAAGTTCCTAAGCCATAAAGATCCAAATTTTGGACTTAAAGATCCAAATTTTGGACTTGTTTTGTAAGAAAACTCAGGATGTTATGATCCGTTGGAAAATTTGTTGAACAACTGACAAGGCTGGAGCATGGTATCAAACTGCAGTAACTCAGTGAAGAGCAAAATCATATGGAATAGAGCGATTCCTACAAAAATTGTCTTTGAAGAATAAAAATGATTAAAATAATCTAAAAGGACCTTAAGAAACCATGCAGGAATCTAAAGCTGTCAGTACCTCACAGAAGCCAAGTTCCTTTTTCTGACTCATGAGAATCACTGAACCTTAAAGGGATTGTAGAATCTGAGAAAAAAATAATATAAACAGTAGGGTGTTGGGGGATTTTAAGGGAAGGTGTAGCCAAGTGCCAAACATAGTATAAAAAGCCACACTGAAAAATACATTATTTTCTTAATTTCCATCTTAAATCGGACATTATTAATTCAAAAGGCATACAGCAGTTTTTGTAGTATATATCCAAAGATACAATATTACAAGATAATCATGGAGTGTTCCAAGTACATTCTAGTAAAAACTGGTAAAGGAAGATATTAACTTCAAGCAAGGATTAGGAAAAAAAAATAAAATGGTGAGAAGGTGGTATTTTGTTTCTAAAGAAAAAGAATAATTTACAGTAAGTTATTAGTATCAATTACTTAACTTCAGAACTGGGATCATGAAATGGAAAAATAATAAGTAGGAACTGAATTCTTGTATGTGGTGCCCCACCACAGAAAACCCAAGGAATTTGTAATTTGAAAATAAAGAAAAAATATACTCAGCTTGCTAAGACACTTTTTTCATTCTACAGAGATATAATCTTGAACAATATTTTGTTGTTTCTATTAATGCTGCTAATTCTCTTTTTTCTTCAATATATTTTTTTAAACATTAAAATGCTAGTAAGCTTACATTTTGGTCTTCTTTCAAAACTATGAAACATGAGAATTCACCAGAAGACTTTCCTTCACTGAAATTCTTTGCTAATATTTTTATAATGCACAACTTCGAAAAGATGAAAATGTGATTGATGCTGTCATTAACTTGTATAACTGCATGTTTAAAACCTCAAAACTTTTTATAAAATCTATAACAAGAAATCATAGATTTACTAGTTCTATCAGCAAGTGAATTTAAAAGCTAGACTTCATTGGAAACATGTTTAATGATAGTAGGCAATATTCTTTCTTTGAATCTTAATTTATATTAGAAAAAAATTACTGGTAATACTTTGGATAAAGAAATGCAACTTCTCATTTATATTCAGTGACTGCAGTATTTTCCTATTTAAATTCACCTATATTTCACTCAGTCATGACCAGAATTTCAGGATAATTACTTTAAATTTAATAAATGAGTTAATTATCAACTTCAGATTTTGTCTTATAGCAAAATGCAGCCATACTTGATTTTTTCATCTCCGATAGTAAAAGATTCACAGCTTTTTAACAGCTTTCCTACGGACATATTGATGTTTACAATTCATTCCCTAAATCCCAATCTTTAGTTTTGTTAATAATAACAATCACAGCTGGTGGGTGACAGCATAAGTAGGGCATTTTAAAAATTTATACAATATTAATTTGAATTAATTGAAAGGTTGAGGGAACTGGGCTTGTTTAGCTTGGAGAAGAGAAGGCTCCAGGGAGACCACGTTGTGGCCTTCCAATATTTGAAAGGAAAGTATAAACAGGAATGTGAATGGCTGTTAATGAGGGTGGATAGTGATAGGACAAGGGGAAATGATTTTAAACTAAGACAGAGGTTTAGGTTAGATATTATGAGGAAGTTTTTCACTCGGAGGGTGGTAACACACTGGAACAGGTTGCCCAAGGAGGTTGTGGATGCCCCATCCCTGGAGGCATTCAAGGCCAGGCTGGATGTGGCTCTGGGCAGCCTGATCTACTGGCTGATGACCCTGTCCATGGCCGGGGTTTGAAACTAGATGATCACTGTTGTCCTTTTCAACTCAGGCCATTCTATGATTCCATGATATGATTCTATGAATATACTGCTTGAGAAGAGATTAAGAAAAAGGGAAGGAAGTGGTTCGGAATGACATCTAGAATGTGAAGATTTTGAAAAGAGAAAAGATTATTTAAATATGAGACTGCAGAAAAAACCCTTCATTAAAGTGATTTGTTGAATTTACTAGACCAGACAAATCGATGTTTCTGATGACATGTTTTGTTATTGTACATGGGTAGATGAGAACTTGGAGCAGGATAGAAAAGTGATAGAGCATGCATGTATATGCATCTATGGAGCATGCACATTGAGAGATATGCACATGCATATCTCTGTGGTGAAGAGCATGGTCTATTATAGGCAACAATAAGTGGAATCACTCAATACAAAAGTAATGCTACTCTGAAGGTCTAGACACAGAGAGAACATTATGAACAAATCAGTGCTAATTACTATTTGGTTATTTCTCCAGAGTGACATTTAAGCAGTATGACAGGAATGACAAGTGGAATTACAATACAGCCATAGAAAAGTAAGATTTTCCTTGGAGCAAGAAGTTCAAGGCAAGTTTTGCATGAGAAGTGGGTGTTAGTTGTCAGAAATAAGTAATGGGTATGGCAGGACGTACACAAGCCCAGAAGGGAATCTCCTGCACTCTCAGTTAATGTTTGCTAATGTAAAAGCCTTAATATTTATCTGAAAATTTTTATTGCATTTGTTTTGATGTGTTATTAATCAGACAGTAATTAAATCCATCAAGAAATTCATTACTAATAAAAACAATCTGCTATCTGATTCTTTCTGATCTTAGTCTGCTGAGATCCTGCCCTCTGGAAAACATTTGAAAATAGCAGATGTCCTTGTGCTACAGACTCAGTAATACTTTTATCCAGAATTTACTTTGTGTATTTGGTTCCTGATGTAAATGGTGGTTCCCTGATCAATACACAATATACATGAAAATAATATGAAAAAGGTGCAAACAAATATTCATGCACTAATTCAACACATTATACAAAATACTTTTGCAAGCTAAAAGTCAGGAGTGATTACTATAGCAAATTGTGACAGGGTTCATTACAGAGAATATTACTTTGAAAAGACTCCTACAGATCATAGTATGCTGCATACCATCTGTTGTTTCTTGTTGGCAGATTTTTTGTGTCTGATACAATTACAGCAGAATGCATCTTTCCTCTGTGAGACTGAACCGGTAGAATTCTTATCTGAACAATGTACATCTTTTTCAGCAAGCTCAGAGGAACAGAAGGGGCAGGCCTAGTCTGACCATTGTTTCTAATAATGTGGAATATACTAAAGAAGAAGCAAAAGGAATGCAATGTATGGATGATATATATGGAATACTAAATATCTGGATGTTCTTCCTTCTCCTCTTCCTCATTCTCCACAAAGCTTACCCAGGATTTAGAAGGAATTATTCTGTTGAAACAAATGCTATGTACTGATGAAAAACAGTGCCTGCTTCACTGACACTCAGGCCCAAAAGTCTTCTTGTCATGGCCTCTTATATCATCCATAACCTGGTGGACAAAACTTTGATCGTGTTTCCCACTTCTTTTTCACTGGAAAGTGCAGAAAAGGGAGAAAAAGGAATAGACAACACAAATCACTAGGATTCTATTTATTTATTTATTTATTTCTACTGACATATCTGGACCTCAGGCTAACATAACTTCACCACAGAAGATCAGTAATTGCAAGGATAATGTTCTTGGAATCTGGCCAGTACAAAGAAAATCTTTGAAGAATTAAATGACAAAGCTCCAAAAAAACCTGTACTGAGCATTTGTAAGAAATATGACATCAAAATATTAAAGCTCTACACACACTTATAGATTTGTTTCAAATGATTCATGAGTTTGTTTCAAATTTTCTGGGGTATTGTGCTAGAGTGCAGGAGGCTGACTTTTAAAAATGAACATTAAACAATAATAATAATGTTTACTATAATATTTATCAGAAAAAATCAAACCCAGATGGTTAAAATTTGTGAAAGTATAAAGCTAATATTAAAAAAAAAAAAAGCATGTAGCAATATAATGAAGCATTATAATCTCCGTATTAAGTTGTACACCTATTCAACCTCAAAGATCTGTCATGATATAGTATGGCATTATTTTTTTTGCAGCAGAGGAAAAAACAAATCCAACTTCCTAACAATAGAAAGTAAACTCTATTTGCCCGTGATACTTCTTAGTGTAGCAGTTTTCACACTGCATTTAAGCTTGCAGGGAACCTTGCCAAGAAAGCCTAAGAGTTTCTTCAAGTAAGTAATATTATATACCTTGGCAGTTTAAACTTCAATCATGTTTTTGAGCTCGTATACCTACTTATGAATCATTTTAATAATATAGGTATATATTACAATGCATTCAATATCAAGCTATAAGCCATAATTTTCATTTTTCTTTATCTTCACTATTTTTTTACTGTCTTTGTTGCCAGAGCAGAATATCCAGATGTTAGGAGTTCAATGTTGGTTAATACTCATTTATATATATATTAATACTCATTTATATATATATATCTGTAACTTGTTGTACAGCAACAATTCTTTCGTAAGTCAACTCCTAGTTTTAATACTTTCTGCACTTACTAGGCTGTTATATTTCTTGAAGGTGTCATGGGCCTTCAAATAGTATCATTTTTTTAAGTGAGTAACACACTTACAAAGAAAGGTATAATCATGTTCAGAGGATATAGTTTATTTACCTTGATTTGTGTGTAGTATCCACATTTCTTCTTGTCTTATCTTACAGACTAAAATATTTCATGCTATGACATACAACATAATGAACAGAAATTGTCTCCATGGTCTTCTAATCAGTCTGTTTTCTCTAAAATTCTTCACTAAAGAATTTCTTTTGCAACTTAGGAAAAAATTCTGACCTGAATGCTCTTATTTGCATCACGTCTTACTTGTCACAGGAACTACAGTTTCCTTCACTGACCACGGGAAAGAGCATCTGTCTTTCAGCTTACAAGATTATCAAGTACGTTTTACAGAAAGTTGTCAGAATTTATTCTGCTTTTCTCAAGCTCTAACCTCAGAAAGGGTATCATGTTTTTAAAAGTAAAGCTTTTACCAATAATGAGACAATTTCCATGTCAGAGTGCTCTTAAGGAGACTGTTAAAAACTGAACAGTAAGTGGAAAGACCTTGTTGGCTGAAGAAGTAATTAGCTACCAGAATTCAGACAGGTGGAAAGATACTACAGCAACCATCTGTCTATCATTCAGTTAAAGCTTAGGTGACAACTCCTCTTAAATGGGTTTAAAAGGAGGAAATCAATTCAAATTCCCAGGATTTTGAAGATTTGTGTGTGAACATTTGTAAAGAAATGAAAGGATAGTACCCAGTTCTTATGTCAAATCCAGTTGCATAAATGATTCAGTATATCTGCAAAACTAGAGTTTTAGACATTACAGCTGATCAAGATTTATCCAATAGTACAAGCTTCTGAATGATTGCATATGCCCACTTGCCAAATTGCTTGTGGTTTCAGAGAAGCACATATTCCAAAATCCCTATGCAGCAAAGTTTGACAGAGAAGGACCTTTCGCAATCAAACAAAACTTGCTGAAGCCACAGTTTGATCAAAGAATTTGTAATGCAACTCTTTGTAGTTTGAAGACAAAGGGACACTTGAAACATGATGAATTTTAGTACAATACAAGACTTTTTTTTTACCACTGATCTGGAGAAGTAGTAGGGGATAGACAATATACACTACGCATCTGCTGCAGCTGACAGAAAAATGAAAAGATTGAACACAGTTCATGAATATGTAAGTTATAGGGAAGTTTGATTTTTTTATCCAATTTTGAAATTGCAGGCTTACTGTTTCCTTGCCTTCAAAAGATTTTATGATGTGCATTTTCAGTGGAGATTCTTAAATCTATTTTACTATTCTTAAGAAGCTTACCAAAACAGTGCAGCATTTCAAAACCCATCTTCAGTTATCTTGGTTTGAAAAACAGCAAAGAAGACTTAAAAGAAAATTCATTGACATGCTTAACTTGAAACATTGTTCCTTGCAGTTTTTGTGGTATCAAAGAGAAAGGAAGCACACAGACTAGTTTTAACACCTGGTCTGTAAGAGTGATAATAGCCAGTTTCAAAGTCTTCATTTCCCTTCATTATGAAGAAACTCTGAAGTTACAAACAAAACTGAAAACGCACAAAATAGGACCTGTTGAGTCTGAAGGTTAAATTTTTAAAAGATTAAATTTTAGTTTGTGCTCACAGATGGACAGCTCTATCTTTTTTTATCTAACTAGTATCACCAAGATACCCAAATTCTGTAGAACAGAGGGATATAAAGTGTATTTCTTGTGTGATATCATGCAGCCAGAAGACATCAGTGCACCCATAACCACCAGAAGCACTTTCTTTTTCATGCAGATAGTCAGCTGAAACATCTCAAAGACAAGCTGACATAAATGCAAAGATAGAACAGAATAATAATAGTAATAAAAACACCAAGAAGAATTCAATTATTTGATTAGGGTTATTTTTAGTAAAGAAAACTTGTTAACATATTTTTGATGCAACAGATTTCCTCTGTAAAATTCTATCTGTAGGAATAAAACACATATTCATATTTCAGGAAAGAAAGAAAGAAAGAAAGAAAGAAAGAAAGAAAGAAAGAAAGAAAGAAAGAAAGAAAGAAAGAAAGAAAGAAAGGTGTTGAAAGAAAGCTCTTTATAGGAAATAAAAAATATATATGTGGCTTACTTTCCAACAAATTTTCCAGTTGTCATAATTTGCATTGTCAGTGCTGTAGTTATTCTGTTTCATTTAAAAAAGAAACAGTAACTTCTATTTCTCTTCTAGGTCAGAGACATATTTAAATTATAATTTAGCTGCAACTAGAAGTAGAAATGATTTTTTTTCTAGAAGTGTAATAAAATATCAACATTTTTCTTATGTTTGTGCCAGGAGATGTTACTGTCAAGACCTGAACTCTAGTTCCCATTCAACATCTCTAACATGTTAATAAAGGAACTATCCAGAAATATCGTTGAAGACATGTAAAAAAGAACATTTGGTCATTAAGAAAAAAAAAAAAAAAAAAAAGAGAGAGAGAGAAGAAGATGGTATAGTTAATATAAGGGTGGAGGAAGAAATGTTTTATAACAAAGGACTGCCTCTGAAAAGGATTTATAATTTGATAATAGTGCTTTGACAACATGGAACAAATTCTTAGTAATCTTCACCAAAAAAATATTGTCTTTCATTAATAAACTGTGAGATGTTGGTAGTTATGCTAGCATTTTTACTGTTTACTTTTATGAAAGGAGAAAATGAAAAAGGTAATATAACCAATACGCTTCAGATGAGTAATTGGCAACTCTTTAGCAGGCATTCCTACAGTGCCCTCTTGTGATAACAGAGCTGTGGGTTATTGAAAACTTCTTTGGTAGGGATGCAAAGTCATAGCACTTACAAGGCTTGACCAGGGCTGTCAAAAATTGTTAAGGCTCCTATTCTGATAATATTTCAAAAGACCACAAAAAGAACTCAGATGCCTTCCCTATCAGAAGTTTCATCTTAAACTTTGTCAAAGATGAATTCCTGTTAATTTACAACAATCATTGTATTTGTCTATGAACTTAGTTACTTATACGCAAGGATTTTTAAGTACTATTTAAAAGCTGATGTTCAGCAATGCAATCTGTCCATCAATCTACTTGTTCATTTCAAAATTGTTGATTTGTAATTGTTTTAAATTTCACTGCTATCTATCTTCACTGTTTCACTTGCAATAGAAGAAAGATTATATGTAGATAGAAGAAAGATGATATGCATCATTTAACTTCCTACGCAATTAATCTTTTTAATAATTTGATTTCTGGTACTTCTTGGATCCACACTGATTTGTGTCTTCATACAATCTGTTCACTTCTTAGAAATAAAGTGATAAGAGGATCTGACAGTATTCCGTGTGAAGACAATACTTTTATATTTCAGACGCTATTAACTATTTAAAATTTATTTACGTATGTATGTATTTTATAGTATTTCTGACTTGTCACTCTCTGATCATAGATGACATGGATATTTCCATCAAGATAATAAAACAGCCTTGGTACTACTGTAGCTAATTTTAACTTGAAACTCAATAACTTCAAGCTCATTTAAACACATTTGCTGGAACCAGTTGAAATTCTGATCAGCAAATGTATTATTTGTTCTATAAATCTTGGTGAATCCCTGTGGAAATCACACCATATTAAGTAAAGCATGGTTGGATTGTAGTTCTGAGCTAGGAAACTAAAGTTTATTACCATTCTAATGTATCTAATTTCTGAAACAACTGGTGATACAGTAGCTATTCATGTCATGGTCTCATTCATGTCATTCTGAATCGACAGAATGTATTTTTCTTAACAGAGCTTTGTGTGATTTTTTCCCCCCCGTATCTACAGTGTACTTCTTCATTTTAGAAACACAGAATAAATCCATCTTACTCTTATTCTGTCTAATTTAGTCTACCCAAGCCAAAACCTAGAATTTAAATCAAAGAGTAAATAGATTTTTAAGGCAAGTCCATAAAAGATCAAGCAACAAAGTCTTAGTATCTGATGAGCTTATTGATGCATCTCTATTGACAATATATTTTCAAGTTTCTAAATCTGTATGATAGTATTAATATTTTTCAACAACATCTTGATCTAAATACTTTGATAGTGCAATTTCACTGAGTCTTACACAATCAAATAATTTTCCTCCCTGTATTCCTACTTCATTTCTGATCTTGACGCTGAAAAATCCCATTCTAAGTACAACATTTGAAGAAAATAGATTAGTATTTTATGACAACTAGCCTGCAGTATAGTTCCAGCTTTTCAGTGCATGTGCTGAGCACAACTTTCTACTCTATTGCTACATATTGCAGCCTCTAATTACAAGAACAATAGATGATTTTTTTTTCCCCCTGAATTAATTTAAAACAAAGCAATACTTTCTGTTTTATGGCATTATAATAGATGTGTTATTTATATTATTTTTCTGTATTCTACATGTGTTTGTGATAACCAAGAAGTGCATTTTATTATAATTAAATTATGGTACCAATATGTATCCTAGTTTTAAATGTTACACAAGAATTTATCAAATATCTTCTGGCAAGAATACCTCATGTACTGTACTTTTAAAAATAGATAATACAGCATAAGATAGTGAAGAAATCTATTATATATCTATCAAAAAGTAATTACCATTCTTGTTGCCAAGATCACCAGGTTAATTCTGGCAAGCAAACATTACCTTCTGTGTTTTTTCTTGCTCCCTCTGAAACTACTCTGACCCTCCTTGGAGATCTTTAGAAGCCATGTGGATACTGTCCTTAACAACCTGTTCTCAGTGTCCCTGCTTGAGGAGGAGGATAGGATCAGAAGACCTCCAGAGGTCCCTTCCAACCTCAACTATTCCATGATTCTGTAATTATGTATGTTATATTCACTATTTTTATTTTATTGTAGCTGTATTTCTGACACTTTTCAATGTATTTCTTCCTCATGTTTAAAGTGGCAAACCAACTCCTTTTAGAAAACAATATTTCTTTTTCTTTTTTAAGCTATTATCAATAATATCAATATTATTAAGTTTTTGGTGTTAATATTTATTTATTTAATTATTTTTTTGAGGTATAGATTGCATGGGTTCAGCTTCAATTTGGATCAAATTTTATTATAAAATAAAATAAAAGAAAAATAAAAGAAAATAAAAATATATCTACTAATCTTCAAATGTGGAAAACAGCTAGAAATATGAATTATAACAGAATTCTTCAAATACACATTTTGTATGACATACCTGTGTAAAACAGGCATGCTTTCATCTTAAAAGATTTTATTTAATCATTAGTTCTTGGATATTTTGTAAATAACAAATAGTTGAAATTTCAGTTAGTCATCCTGCTGATGAGATTTCAGGTTAAAAGGGTTTTCCTATTGAAAGAGAAATTGAAAAGAAATTTAGGAAAGTATGAAAAATCAATATAGTTAAGTCTAATGCATGACCATTGAAATTACGATGAACAAGACAAACTTTCTTACCACTAGGCCATTTCTTGTTTTTCTACCAGTAGTAATAACAATTCCTTACATATCCTCTTATTTGATTGTTATGCAAAATCTACTTGTTCATTTCACATAAATACATATATTAGTATGTGTAATGAAGTACAAAAGTGTGAGCTATTACTCAGTTACATATGTTATGCAAAGTTTTAATATATAAGCCTGCATAAAAACAAATGAAATCGATGAAATAAAGCATACCCAGCCTTTCAACAATGTTCATGGCAAGTCTTTATCTCTTTTGTTAGTGAAATGGTAGTAAGGAAAACATGCCTGAAAACTTGACTACACCATAGACTCTAAACCATGGTGGTCAGCATAGACTAAGGATGAAATTTGTCTTTTGCTGCCATCAGTAAGCTTTCAAGCAGGACACGGGATCATGCTGACAGCTGAAATGAGCAAGGAGATGAGACAGTCTACACCATAAGCAAAGCATCCTCAAGATCAGATTCTGCTTGCATCTTCTTTAAATTGCAGATACAGACATGACAGTGTTTGTATCATGATCCTTCATGCGAAATGTAAAGAAACCACACAGTATAGTTCCTTGGAAGACAGAGAATTTAGCTCTGTTCTTGGATGCAACTACAGTTTGCACAAGTGAGTAGTAATATTTCCTCATCTGTATTCTCACTGTCTTCTCAAAAGACCCTGATTTTCTTTGTGGCTGCATTTTATTGCTTCTACTCATTATTTCTTGTGTTTCTTCATTTGATACTATTTCATGCGGCTAGTAGAACAGTTGTAAGAGAATATAAAAAAGACATCTGATATTCTTTGGTAAAGCACCTTCTTCTTTGCAGCGGAACATGCAATTACCAATGTGTATTCAGTAGTATCGTTTCTAGCTTCAGAGAGATACAAAAGAATGCTTTTCCTTATTCTTCTCAAAAGGGATGCAAAACATGTACAAACCAGTCTCTTACAATGCCAGGTAAAGTTTCACAGACAATAAAAGTGACCTGCATATTACATTAATGTTTGATAAAAATAATTGATAAAAATTCTTGCCTTGCCTTGCCTTGCCTTCCCTTGCCCTCCCCTCCCCTCTCCCCTCCTCTCCCCTCCTCTCCTCTCCCCTCCTCTCCTCTCCTCTCCTCTCCTCTCCTCTCCTCTCCTCTCCTCTCCTCTCCTCTCCTCTCCTCTCCTCTCCTCTCCTCTCCTCTCCTCTCCTCTCCTCTCCTCTCCTCTCCTCTCCTCTCCTCTCCTCTCCTCTCCTCTCCTCTCCTCTCTCCTCTCCTCTCCTCTCTCCTCTCCTCTCTCCTCCTCTCCCCCTCCTCCTCCCCCCCCTTCCCCTTCTCCTTCCCCTTCCCCTTCCCCTGACCCTTCCTGGGTCAGAAGGGAAGGGAGACCTCATGGCAGCCTGCAGCTTCTTAGAGGGGAGCTGAAGGGCAGCACTGAGCTCTACTCTCTGGTGCCAGTGGCAGGACCCAAGGGAATGGCAGGGGACTGAATTAGGGGAGAGTCAGGCAGGATTATTAGAAAAAAAAAGTTCTTCACTGATAGAAGGGTTGGGCACTAAGTGAGGCTCTTTAGCAGTCATGGCACCAAGCCTGCTAAAGCTCATGAAACATTTGAACAACACTCTCAGATGTAGAGTTTAGTTTTTAGATACTGCCATGTGGACCCAGGAATTGGACTCAGTGATCCCCATGCATCCTTTCCAACTTGCAATATTCTATGATTCTACAATCTGAAAACACGCATCTTCAGGAGGCTGGGAAGGTCCTGTCCTTGTGATGATTCTGACTTGCAGATGCTCAGTACCTGGGAAAGCTCAGGGAATGATTTTAGAATGCTATGAAGATGAAAGTGGAGATAGATAACGCTAGTAATCAAACTGAAGCTTTACTTGTTTTTGCTTTTTTTTTTTTCTGTTTGCATGTTTGCTTGTTTTTCTGTAGGAAAACTCTGATATTTTTTAAATAGCAATTATATTCAAGGTTCTATCATAGTACTATGTGTCACGTATCTGAAATATTACTTTTTTTTCAACCATCACAAATATAGTTTGAGCGTCTTTCATGCTTTTGATGTGATTTTGATTTATTTTTCGTATCTAGCAATGTTATATTTTAAAATAAATCACTTTTATTCATACTCATTTTTTGTCACATCCACTTGACTAAAATTAGGTTATTGATTAGATCTGTGGGGCAAGGAAATGCTTTCACTGTATTGATATAGCACTTGTACATTTCTCATTTATTACAATATTACAAACTTTTGACAAATATCATAAATATCCTATGTTACCAATGTAATTCATTAAGATCCAGCAAATCCACTGAAAATTTAGACAAGATTTTTCTTCTTCTTTTGCCTCCATTAATCACAAGATTAGTTGGCTGGAAATTGGAGGACAAAATAATTATTCAAAGATGACATTTTCCAGGTTGAAAGCTTATGAAAGAAATACACCGGATTTTCAAAATTTGAATTAAAAAAAAGGATTCAATAAATCTGTATCAGAAATTATGATGACAGTGAAAGAAGATTTCATTCAAACTGAGTTAGTCTGGTTGTTATGGAGTGTTTAAACCTTTACAAAACACTATGATCACTTTACAAAACAGTAAAAAATAATACTCAAAAATTTTGATAATAGGAATGTTAAAGGCTGATCACTAAAACTGGATATGTGGAGCCCAGTGAGCTAGTCAGAAAGATCTGTCCTTACTGGCATGTGTGAAGATGGATAAAACTCACAAAGGATTGAATGGTTGCATTATAGGGCACTGAAATGTATGGAGCGCACTGATGACTCCTGATATTTTTTTACTCATCTTGCAAAGCCAGATGTACAAAGGGAGGTAAGTCTCAGATATATAACTAACAAGGTGATAAAGTAAAGTAGATTTACTAATTCCAGTAACTGCCCACCTACCATCAATATTACACACCAAACGATGTTCCTGTATAGTACGTCTGCTCTTTTCTTATACACCTCCATGGATGGTGACTCTACCACTTCCCTGGGCAGCTTATTCCAATGCATTACTACTTTTTGAGAAGAAATTATTCCTAACATTCAATCTGAACCTCCCCTGGAACAACATGAGTCCATCACCTCCTGATGTATCACTATTTACCTGGGAGAATAGGCTGATATCTATATAATGTAATTTCTTTAAGACACACTAGGGTGAATGAGGTATCTTATGTCAGCAGAAGATGGAAGATGAAGATGGAGTTATTGATCATTTTCCATAAATCTCAAAGACCCAGGAGCATAAAGAATTTCAAAACAGGAAAATCCCTTTTTCACTACATTTATAAAACACACTTTAAATGTACAGCTAAAATTTCTCATACAACTTAACAAACTAGCAAAAATGCATCATTTCAAACTGTGTTTAGATAAAGAACCAATGAGTAAATGTGATGACCTAAAGGAATCTTAATCTGATGGCTGGGTGAAATCTAAGGGATAACACATTCTGCTTTTATTCTGCTTTACCAAATCTATCCAGCAACTCAGTAGAGACAAAAATAACATCTATTAGTCTTTATGTCACTGAGGTCTATGTTTCTGAAGTATAAGTCGACCAGTTCCCACAGGGAAAGCTACCCTTTTTTCATCCAGAGTTCAGCTAATTTTCCTGAACAAAATTCATTCAGAGCTGTATGATGGGGAGAGAATAAAATTTCATCACACCTTATTTAGAATACATTCCATTTTTTTAGGGTCTTTCTACTAACTTTGATAGATTGCAACATTTCAAACTTGCGAAAAATAAATAAGTTAAAAACAGTAGATCATACATACAAAGCCATTTCATTCTACCTAGTTTCTTCAGAAGATTGAAGTTTCAGGAAGTCTTTAGTGAAGGATTTCAGAAATAATTCGATATTGTAATACATATTTTTCAATATTACTGAAAATAAAACAAATACAGAGAACATAGCTGTTGCCATGTTTGTATGGTATTCTTTCTTCGTTGTTCCATATTTCCTGATGTCTTCAGTGTGAAAAAATGTTATCTTCAGTAGCAGCATATATGATGGAGTAAATTGCACAACTTATCTAGACAGAGATCGTTGGAAGGACAATATAATAAGCAGGAAACACAGCCATAGCATAATTTTTTCTATTCACACATATCCTCCCTTGCTTGATTACTGAATAGAATAGCATTTATGTTCATTATTTATCAAGTTTTCAAATCTTATGCTGTTTAGTTCTGTGATATGGTCATAAATGTCATTGTGTATGAAACTGCATACTACCCCCCAAATCCTCACTGAAATCATTTTCAGTGCAAGTATCAAGAAGGGCAAAATTCCATTTTTTCAATTGTTCAGTTTGTTATAATTGTCATCATTTTCAGTTCTTGTTTCTCATAATTTCATAACAAGAGAAAAACAAGCAAATTGTAGAAACTTCTGAAAAAACACTTTTCTTTGATGCTAGTTATTTCATACAACTGCCATCTCTCTCTTTTGATGAATTTCCTTCTCTTCTTACAGCATTCTTAGGGCATAATGGACAATATTTTCTAGGAACAAAGTACTCCTACCTTCTTTCTTGATGGGGAAAAAAAAATCAATGAAACAAACAACAACAACAAAAAAACAGGAAAATAAAAATAACCTAATGAAAACCTATACCTAACAGTAAATCTCACAGTTTTCTTCCACTATAATTGATTGAAGTACTAATCATTAATTGCTTTTTTGGACCTTCCAAAAACATTATCTGAAATTAAATTTTCTGAGCTGTCATACATTCTACATTTAAAGTATTAAAAATAACTACATGGAATAAAATTAAAGATTCTGGAAGCTGTTAACTAGTACTTTAATTTCAGCTGCTTTAATTTGTATATACGATTGTTTTTAATAATAGTTTTGACTAGAGAGAAATATTGTTTATTTTTCCCTGAAATCTGTGAGCATGCAAGCATGCATTTTCTGGTTTACATTTACAAAGATAATTAATCAAATATTCTGTGAGACATTTGGATGTTGCTTCATACTAAAAATACCTCCACTGATGGACATGAACATCTACTCTCATTTATAAAACTACATTTATGAATGAATGTAGGAGTGATCTTACATGATCTTCATGACTAAGATTCTAGTGAAACACAGCAAAGCGTAGTTCAGCAAGTACAGTTCTTTCACACACTTTTTGTTGCATTTCATACTGGGAGTGAGAATTTGCCTCCTCCTCAAAGGAAGTTTCTTCTACTATATAACACATATTTTGTTGTTGGAGAAACATAATATAACACACTGAGATTACTATAAACAGAAAAGAGCCATCAATACATATCTAGGAAAATGGCTGCTTCCACAAGGATCTGCCCTGGCTCTAGTGCTATATAGTGTTTTCCTTAGTAAGCTGGAGAATGTAAGGAATAATTTTATGGAGAATATGAGTTTAATTTGGAAGAAGCAAATACCTTGGAGTGTGAGATTGAAATTAGAAATTAGCTTTACAAGCTGGAAAATAACTCAGTAAAAGGTATGGAATTCTGTTTGAACATAGGAAGTGATAATCCACTTCTCAAATATCAGAGGATGTTGTTCAGAAAGTGTTCTAGGCTTCTTGAGAAACAATAGCATAGTGTTGAATGACCACCATACTATTACTGAGCACGTAATGAAGGATGACATGGAAGGAACAATAGCACTGTTCTGCTTAGCACTGAGCTAACCTGAAAAGCAACAACTTTGCACTTGTCAGAATCCACAGCAGTATATAGAAAGGTTAAATTTTACAATTTTTGAGGTCACTTATCCAGAAGAAGAGATGACTATAGTGGAGAAGACAACTTGGGAAGTTTGGGAGTCACACACAGTGACTGTATTAAGAACTGCCTGCATGAATACCTGAAAAACACAGCATATATTGAGTTAATTCAGCTTTGTGTAAAGGTAATACACAAGATAGTTTAGTCTAGTCTAGTTTAGTTTTGTTGTTTTCCTCCAGTTTTTCTGTGGTTACATGTCATGCTGATATTGAAGAGTTTGGGTTCATTCTAAGGAGAAAAAAAACCACATCTGTTAAAGAATGGATCATGAAATTCTTCATGGAAACTTCCCCACTTGCAGGAAATACAAAAGACTGGAACACTACAGGGTGAAAATCTTCTGGATCATAACAAAAAAAAAGTTATCAAATTCAAAATAAAGACAAAGAAGAAAGGTTTTGTCGTACTGCATGTAGAGACTTCTAAGGCATTGTAGTCACCACCATAAGCCAATTTGCATAGATGAACAAGACACTCTTCATTTCACAGTGTGATATCTCTAAATGGCCAACCAGAATGTGGCTTGTCTTTCCTATCGGTGTCACCACTGCTGAAATGAACCACCCACAGCCTCACTGTGATCACATACACTGTTTTGTCTCCAAAAATGTTCAGCAAGATCAATTAATATCAACTGGTGCAATGTTTTCCTTATGGAAAATTACACCATTATAGTTATCCCCACCTGCTTCATCTGCACTTCCATGTCAGCCACCAGTTTGTCAGACTGCCCCTCTGCTGCCTTCTGTCACATGACAACAAAATATAAGGGTATATTGGTGGGAAGGTTCAACTCCTACTGCCCATATCACCAACATCTGCATCTGATGTAGTGGGCCAACATAATAAAATAGGAGACATCAGTTTTAGAGCAGCCCCTTCTCTATATGTGCATATAAACATACATATATCTATTTACATAAATTTTTATAAATATAAAATCTTCATGTAACACTTATCCAATACGCATATATGTATGGAATCATATTCTAGTAGATATTCACAAAAATTTCATCATAGCTACAGAAAACTAGCATAAGGAACTGAAAAACTTCTAAGAGAACATTTATTCCCCTCCTCTCTTTCCAAAGACAGGATTGATTATATTTGACTTAAAAATATCCTTACTAATGAAGTCTCACTTAATCCATATTCAAGTATCACAGTCATTGACTTGTAGAAGCTTTTCTAAGTTGTATTTTCAATATTGCAACTTAATATGCAAAACACAATATTATCATGACCATGGAGCACAGATTCTATGCCCCTCCAGTGATTTTTCTTGTATTTGAAGATAGATATGTGCTTGTCTTTAGCCCTTTCCCTTATCATTCCAAGCTCATTCAAACTTTTGTGATAAACCATTAGATTAAAACAACTATACGTACTGATGATATAAAGAAAAAAAACAAAAACCAAAAAGAACAGTTGTGAGAATTGGAAATACAAAAACAAAACAAAACAAAACAATCTAAACAAACAAGAAATAAACAACAGCAAAAAGACATTGCTGACTGATAACGAGTTTGACTGATGTCAGAATCAGATCTAAGTAAAATGAAAAAAACCATAAAGAGTGAGGAATAAATGGTATGTACCCGTACAAACTTTCTGAAATATGCATCAGCTTCCACTAACTTGTTCACATTGCCTGTGGCCATGTTCCTATTACGAGAAAACCTGAAACAGTCAGCACATATTGAGTTATGATAGAAGGCACTTCACCTTTCCTTCCCCCAAAACAATGAAATGCAGACTAGGAGAGGGATTTGGCTCATATGAGCTAGCCATGTAGGCTTTCACTTTGATAAAAATAACCATTTGTATGATACATTTCATCTATTTCAGACATTTGCTTTAGAATGAAAAGAATTTTGTGACTCTAGCTATTTCTCTCTAGTTTGTCATGGGCTTCAAGGAAATCACTGGTAACTCTGTAGCTGATATCTACTGTACCTTCATTTTGTCGGGTAAACCATATGTTAAATTCTATTAGATATTAAGAGATGCTTAAGCCAACAGTCACTGTCTATATCCAAGCACTAGTTTCCACCACCATGGCATCATTATGAGTCCATGAAAGCAGAGAAATTTCTGTAGTCATTTGATTGGAGAATGTAGTGAAAATTAAGAACAGTCCAGAGAGTAGAGAAATGCTCACTTCTTCAGCTGATTCAGGTTCACTGTTCTGATTTTCTCTATACTGTCCTATCTAATAAAGCCTCAGTACAGCAAGGTGAACAGTGATGTTGGGAAACATTATTATTTTCCTTGTTCTTTTTTTGTTTTGTTTATTTTTACTTTGTTTTTTACATTTAACTGAACCCAGTTAAAATTACCTGAAATACATGACAGCTTAAATGAAGAGGTAGCTCACAGACATAGAAGTCTGACCCCACATGGATGTAAGTAATAGCTGCAATTTAGGCATTTTCTCAAGGTGAAATTTCAATAGAATGAAAGAACAAGCAAATAAAGAAGAAAAGGAGAAGAATCTATGCCATTAAAGATGACTACTTAAAGTGTTTGTCAAAATATATTATTACACAATGAAGATTCGTATTTCTGGGCTGTGTGTCATATAAAATCTATAAATCTCTGTATGCCTTTTTTTTTTTTTTTTTTTTCCCCCGGAAAATCATAGAATCATAGAATCACTACAAGATCATCTAGCCCAATTGTCCACCTATCACTGATAATTCTCACTAACCCATGTCCCTCAGTACAACATCTAAACATTCCTTGAGCGCCTCCAGGGTCCATGACTCCACCACCTCCCTGGCAGCCAACTCTAGCACTCTTTCAGAGAAGAAAGTTTTGCCTAACAAGTGGCAGCTATGAGATCTTCTGATAGCAGAAGAGCATGTTGGTCTATACAGTCAGGTTATAATAAATGTGAAAGCGCATCAAAGAAAGAAGAAAGCTTTCAATATTTTATTGTCTTTTTCCTTGTCAATCTGATTTTGTATGTTGTCCCTCTGTTCATACAATAGCAACATTAATGCTAATAAAGCATTTAAGATGATAAATGTAATTTTTGTAGCCTGACTAGAAGCCTAAGAGCTTATAAATTACCTCCTCTTTGCGGGCTCAAGATTATGACAACAGTGGACATTAGAGTAAAGAGGATATTTTCCATTCTTCTTACCTCCTAATCTTTTATAAAATGAGCAGTAGGAAGGAGATTAACCAAGAAGTTCACAACCCTCCACCTAACTCTCAAATCAGCCACTTTCCTGACAATTTCATTGACACCAATTATTATAGGCATAATACCCTTGTGGTGCTAATTTACTAAAAAAAAAAGTAATTTTGAATAATGTTGAATTAAAGAGTCAATTAATTTACCCCCATCAGAACTTTAGTAATTAGAACAATGTGCACAATATAATTATTCATGTTGTTTCTAATTTAATTTTAAATAATTTTAGATTGATAATGAAATTTTAATGCTCTTGGAATATGGGCTATAAAAACAGTCACGGAAACCAAGATGTTTATTTGACTCTTCTCCTAGACCCAGTTATTAGAGAAATACTATTTAACATGATAATTTAGCAATGATTATCTACATTTCAAGCCACTGGAATTTTTATCTGTAGAGAATCAAACTGAACAAATATTCTATTCAAGCAATAGTTTTTGTTACTTCAGAAGGACAGAGAGAAAATGAACTGCATTAGTAAAAGGCATAGAGCAAGCCATAACTCCACATCTCAGTCTCAGTACTTCACTACACCAACAGAAAAATGTAGCATTTATTTTAATTTAGTGGTGCAGTATATTGAATGTTATCACTATTGGCAGTGACAGAAGCATTTGTCAGCTTAACCTGCAGAAGATACTGTTCAGAGAAGAATCATCGTATTACTTTATTCTCATCTTCTCCCACAATTCTTTCTCTCATACAGAGGAACTGGTAGCAAAATGCCTTCTACTTTATTTAAAATAAATAAAAAAAAAATAAAGAACTTATTTAGAATCATAGAATCATTAAGCTTGGAAAAGACCTCTAAGATCTCCTAGTCCAACCATCTGCCTACCACCAATATTGTTCTTTAGTACCACATCTACATGTTTCTTGAATACCTACAGAGACCATGACTCAGCCTGTTCCAGTGCCTGACAACTCTTTCAGAGAAGAATTTTTTCTTAATATCCAACCTGAAACTCCCCCGGCACAACTTGAGGCCATTCCTTGTAGCCTTATTTCTAATTACCTGGGAGAAGAGGCTGACCCCACCTTGCCACAACCTCCCTTCAGGTAGTTGCAGATAAAAATAAGATCTCCCCTGTGCATCCTCTTCTTCATATTAAACAATCCCAGGTCCTTCAGCCACTCCTCATAATATTTGTGCTCCAGGCCTCTCACCAGCTTTGTTGCCTTTCTCTGAACACGCTGCAGGGCCTCAAAGCCTTTCTTGAAGTGATGGGCCCAAAACAGAACACAGTACTCAAGATGAGGTCTCACTAGAGCTGAGTATGGGGGGATGATTGCCTCCCTGCTTGTGTTGGCTATGCTGATACAACCCAGGATGCCACTGGCCTTCACTTGGAGACATTACTTGCCCATGTTCAGCTGAGCACCGACTAACACCCTCAGGTCCTTTTCCTGTGCACAGTCTTCCAGCCACTCTGAATCAAGCCTATAATGTTTCCAGGACCCAGCATTTGTTCTTGTTGAATTTCATCCCACTTGCCTCAGCCCATCAATCCTGCTTTTCCAGGACCCTCAGAAGGGCATTCCTACCCTCAGGCAGATTGACACTTCCTTCTAACTTGGTGTCATCTACAGACCTACTGAGCGTGCACTCAATCCCCCTGTCAAAATCATCAGTAAATATATTGAACAGGACAGGCCCCAGTACTGACCCCTGGGGTCAGTATTGCTATTCAGTCTTGCTGAACCCCCTCCTGACTTTACCAAGAATCAAGAACTGTACTGTTTTGTAGTCTCTCTGTCCAAGACAGCTCCTAGCCTCCAAACCTCTCACCAGGTCTTCTCTGTTTCTGAACAGCAGTTCCAGCAGGGCTTGTCTCCTAGTGGACTCTCTTTCCAGCTGTGGCAGGAAGTTATCTTCCACATACTTTACAAAATTCCTAGACCTTTTCTGTGCTGTACTGTATGTCCAGCATATATCAGGGAAGTTGAATTTGCCCATGAGAACAAGGGCTGGTAACCGCACAAGTTCTGCCAGCTGCCTGGAAAATGCCTCATTCATCTCTTCATCATGGTTAGGTAGCCTATAACAGACCACCATGAGGATGTCAGTCCTTACTCATGGACACTCAACCTTATCATTCCCAGCCTTGAGCTCAGCAATTTTGAAAGATTCTCTAGCATAGAGTGCCATACCACTGCCTCTCCTTTCCCTATCCTTTCTGAGAGTTTTAGGGGTTTTCTTTACAAGTAGTTATTTAACAGATTATTTACTAAGATGTCAGTACTCAGTGTAACTATACATTGTACCACTACATAAGAGGAACATTATATTTTTCATTTTTTCTTTTCCTGAGCAATGGACTTGTGAGTCAAAATCTTCTTTTATAAACCTCCCCTGGAGCCACTTGAGGCCATTTCCTTCATCCTGTCACCTGTCACCAGTGAGAAGAGACCAACCCTGCTCTTGCTTTAAGCATCTTTCAGGTATATGAAAAGAGCAATAAGGTCTCCCCTCAGCAGTTGCTCCTCATAGGGCATATTCTCCAAGACCTTCACCAGCCTTGTTGCCCTTCTTTGGACATACTTCAGCACCTCAATGTCCTTTCTGTATCGAGGTGCCCAAAACTGAACACAGTACTTGAGGTGGGGCCTCACCAGTGTTGAGTACGGGGACATTACATGAGTAACCACAAGCATTTATATGGACAAAAATATTTTTCAGTCTCTTCCCAATAAGTAGTGAAAAGTGATCATTTCCCAAGATAGCTCACCTGCATCCCCTGTGCCTCTATAAGCATAGAAATCAGAAATAAATGTCTTGAATCAGAGTTCTCCGTCCATGTTGACTAGGAATGCCTGTGATTCTTCCAGTGAATGATATGCAATATTTTGAGTGTTTTCTCTTGAAGGGCTTCTGTAAGTTAAACTACTGGAATTTCTGTATGACTTTCACTGTTAATCTCAAGTGGAATGGTTTGCTGAAGACATAACATCCATTACTACACATAGAATTGAAAGTAAGATGTGAATAAATCTTCTAATCATTAGAAAACTATTGAAGACAATGTTGATCAAACATCATGGCAGTTAATCTGTGGATCAGTCCGCAAGGCAGACTTACCTATCATATTTGATAAGTCAAGTCAGAAAAAAAGTACCCAAAGGTCCTGACAGCAGTAGGTGAACAGTGATATTGTTCCCACCAAAATCGCTGCCCTGTTTTCTTATGTGTCCTTAGCACAAATTTACTTGTTTATTTTTGGAGAAGCTTACTTTTGTTAAACTTCCTGACAAAACAGATGTAAAATGGATGTCCAGCTTCCTGCTAGGTCTGAACATGTCTATTTGATGAAGAAAGTGATCAGACCAGGTTGGAGATCCAAACAAGCATAGGCTTGAGACAAAAGTTAAGCTCAAGATCATATCTACCTACCTGTGAAAGTCTGCTCTAGGCTCTAAGTATAGATGTTTTGAGTCACCATGGAACATTAAAACTCTTTTAGATATATAATTATATCACTATCATTACTACTTTTTGCCAATGAATTAATCATAATTCCATGTAAGGATATTTCTTTCTCTTTTTTTTTTTTTTTTTTTGATATATGTGTATATGTGCTTTCACTTGCATTTCTTTTTAAAGTAATTTAACTCTAAAAATTTTGTAGCTATTATTGCAACCTATTCAAGTACATTTGTGAAACTATTAAACTTTTTAAATATTCACTTTTACAAGCATTATAAAACATATATGGACATGAGATAAATAGAATAATGCTAATATCTCAGTTACACAATTAAAGTAACCAAGCACAAATTTATCCTTTGAAAGCAACTTACATTTTAGTTTTGACTCATTTACTCCTATTATTAGTTTGATGGTTATAGTGACAAAGACTTTCACAGATAATTTCTGAGTTAATGTATTTATTATATAAAAACTTTACCTAAAATATGTATTCAAGGGACATTATTAACATTTTTATTAACATTATTAACATTTTAACATTTGGGCATTTACTAAGAAGTAAGTATTCACAAAAATCAGTCAGGAAGAATAAAGTCCACATTGAAAGTAGAAATAACTTAGAAAAAAAGAAAATCCAGACTATACTGCTTGCTTTGAGAGTCTGCAGATGACAAATAGAGTCTAAAATAACTTCAGCTATTGCTGAGGATGACAGACGAGCTGAATCCACTTTGAGAAAACACGATAGAAAATGAATGCAGATGGGGAAGGAGCACTGTTGTTCTTCACAACTTTCAAAAGATGCTGAAAAGAGCAGTTTTTAGAACTATTTACAGATAGGCATTAAAAACAATTGCCACTTAATCAAATAAATAAATAAATAAATAAATAAATAACCTTCTGTCTTTGATAATAATAATTAAAAAAACACACCTGTGACATAGGGGTAGCAAAACAGACCAATATTATAACAACATACCAGCCTTATGACAACAAAACTAAGATTTTTCTATTCAGTAATGTTTTTGGTTAAATAAGACCCAATAGTTTTTAAGTCCAATAAAATAAATGAATATTTGGTTTTATTTTGCAAACAGTTCTGGTGATTTTTTTTTCCTTGTCCTGAATTAGTATCACCAAATTTAAAATTTCCTTTCAAAGATGTCAGTAATAATTAATTAAAACTTGGAGAAAGAAATCAATAAAAGAAATCAATAAAATGTGTTGTTCTTTTTGCTACTTCTTATAATACATCATGATTACCTGTCACAATGCTTGATATTGCATACATAGAATACACCTAGTCAGGGTTAAGAGCCTTTCCCACTTCTGGAAAAGGGGGTAGAAAGCCCATCAAATTAAAAAACTGAATGTTCTGAGTAAAATTTCTCATCTTAAAGCAAAATATTTAAATTAGTTTAATATAATTCTAATGATTTCTGCAGAATAAACAACTTAAACTACAAGAGCACTTGGTTTCATATGGACATCACAAAATTTGATCTAGCAATTTGTGCACAAATTGCAAAATATCATAGAATTATTCTAGAATTCATGTTTTTTAAGAAAACCTATCATTTAATAATATTTATAGAATATAGTAATTTTAGTAATCTGAAAAGTTGTTTGTAATACTTTAGTGACAGGAGAACAATTTCGCCACACACCACATAATCATTGTGATCTGTAGGACCATATTAAACATTATTTTATCTATCTGAAGAAAAAGCGAATTAATTAAAGTTAAAAAATTAAGAGCCCACAAGTCAGTAATTTTGGAAACAAGAAACATTCACTTGCTTTTATTGGAATAAACCAGAAGCTGTTGATACATTTGGTACCACATATATTAAAATATCTGCCCAGCAGCGCTGTCTCTAGTTCTTCTCACCACATAAGTGTACACCTTTGTCTAAAGGAAGCCTAAAACCAATTTTTCTCAAGTGTATATATATTACTGTAACTATATATGTAACTGAAGTAGTCAAGTAACAGTATAAAATTAAATTCAAATACGACTGAAAACTGTTTGGTTGTCCTATATTGTCAGGTGAAAGATATTTAAAATATAATAATGATGAATCATTTAAAGTGCAATTGCAAGAACAACACCATGAAAGTACTATAAGTTAATAATAATTCTAGGATGGAGATGTTATTGTTTTGTCTCAACAGTAGCCTTTATTTTTTTTCATTCAACACAACAGTCATCACTTTCTTTTGCCCTCTTGTTTGTGCTTTCTTTCACACATTCATCAGCAAGTTCAAGCTACATAGGCAGAATAATATCTGCCTTCCATATTGTAAAAGTGAACAATTTATGTGCTTAAAGTAAAAATTGTTATAGTTTCCATAGTCCAAAAATATTCTAAGAAATTAAGTAAATTGGTGTAGAACACCTTATATGCTCTTGGATAAATAAGACAACACAGAATAAAAGATAATTTTCTCAATGAAGACCTATTTAAACTGATATACTAGACATGATTAAAATGTTCAGTATTGTCTCTCTAGTACTCATCTGAATGGTAATCCAATTATTTTTTACACAGCAGAGGTTAAGCAGAAAGTAGTAACACTGTCTTTAGCAGAAAAATGAAGTATCACCTACACATAGCTTGAAAATTCCAGAACCTGTTTGCCTAGAGTTTGAATTGAAATGATGTGAAACATTCTCAAGAACAAAAAATATGTGCTTTAAATAGCAATATATACTAACACATATTGATTTCACATAAAAACATACTTCAGAGCACCCTCACTGATTTTGCTCACTGTAGGAGAACTACATCATATTTTATCTCCCTGAGGATTACCATATTTACTTGTTATTTTCAATAACATAATAATCATTTAATTGCCAAAATAGATTGGATGGGCTAACGTCATCATGCGAGCTATGTAATATCTGGAGTTGATATATGGACTTCAGCCCATATCCTCATCTACCTATGGCCTCCTTGCAAAATTGGTGCAGGCATGAGCATGGACTTGTCCTCAGAAACACATTGATTTTGCTAGAGTCACATGTAGGCTCAAAATGCTTACAATAATCATAGACTCCATATTGATAATAGCTGAGAGCAAACAGCAGTTAAGCAGTGTCAGTGCTTTGTCTTTCCTCATAGCAGCTCACTGCCATATTATTCGTCTGCTTAACAAACTCATGTTTTCCTGCACAGGGTATTGTCTTCCACCACAGAAAACACTTGTTCTCACAAAGATTCATCTGGAATTTTACTTTTATTGTCTAGGAGAGAATGATTGGTTCAGAAAAGCCCTGTTTTCTTGCGCTGTTCTATTTTGTTTTTATTGTTGTTGTTAGAGCAAAATATCCTGTTGAGCCCGTTCTTTTAGTTCTTCTCCATGGTGATTTGAAGTTTTAACACTAAATTTACTTATCTGAAGATACTTCATGTTATTCAGGATTGTGATTTGGCAGAGTGATACAGTAATGTTCTGAAATTACAACACAAGCCTGGTATAGCAATTGTAATACACAGTTCAATCATTATTATCAGCTGATTCCTATTACAGTCTCTGTAGTCTAACTCTCACAAGACTTGCTGTCTCCAGTAACCAGAAAAGAATAGGCTGAAGCCAGATCAAGCCTTTACTCTCTTCACAATCCATTTTGTTTGTTGATCAGGTTTTAGATGCTGTGCTGGGCTGAGCCATATTCATATATCCCCTTTGCTGGTTTGGCTAGCTCAGAAAGACTTTTCAGCTTTTTCCTTAATTCAGAGATGGTCATTTACACAACCAGTTGATTCAGGTGATACAGACAGACCCCTTTGCTTTATGTTCAATTTATTTATTTACTTATTTATTTATTTATTTATTACAGCAGCTATGGCCTCTCCCTGTATTCTTCCCCGAGCGTCAACGAACACTTCACCTTCGTCTACTCACTCTGAGCCTTCTTTCATTGTGGAGGTGCGCCGGTAGGTTACACTACTGCAGGAATCATACTGTGTATACGCTTCTACATAAATAATAATACAGTAAAAGAATGCAGTAACAAACTCTTTTTATAAACTGCAGCTATAAACCTTTTTTGTTTTTCCCACAGAGTTCAAAACAATCTCAGAGATAATTCAGCCCACTGTCTTGATGTGACACTTACTAAACCAGCATGAGTTATAATTATAGACACACTAACAAGTAAAAGATAAAAAGAAACTATTTTAGTCACTGAAGCAAAGCCTGTTTTTTAATTACTGAATTTTAGGTAATAATAATAATAAAAAATCTTGCAATTCTATTAACTGAAACAGCATGTGTCATAAATACAAAAAAAAATCTTTTTAATTTTTAATGACGTATCCTAAAATTTCACTGCTTTGATCAGCATGTTAATGAGTGATTAGATCCTCAAAGAAAGTATTAATGAATAACAGCCATAAGAATTACAGAAAAACAGGAAAAGGATTTTAGTTAACAAGTATTACACTATAGAATCACAAAATCATTGAATCTTTAAGATAGGAAAAGATCAATAAAATCACCTAGTCTAGCCATTAACTCATTAACACCATGCCAACTAGACAATGTCATGTGCCATATCTACCCTTTCCTTGAATATCTCTAGGGGTGGTTGTTACCAGCACCCCTAGTAGCCTCTTCCAATACCTCACCACTCTTTCTGAGAAGAATTTTTTCCTAATATCCGAACTATTTCTTGAAACTCTATAATGAAAGTATTGCTAGAGGTATTAGCAGCCATTGGATGTACTTGTCTTGCTTTCAAAATATTCATCAGTTGAAATACTGAGAAAAAATCCAGTAAATAATTTAGTTAGAAACAAAACTTTTGAACTTTTCTTATACATACAAAGGCCATTAATATGGGAGAAAATATAAATCTACCTTCTGCAATCCAGTAAAATAGGACTGGAATTTTTACAGTGAAATACTGCACAAATACTATAACCACAGGTTGTGTTTATTTTACAGAAAAATTAATGTGTTATTTCAAAGATACTTAAAAAGGAATTTATTCTAATTCCATTACCTGCAGAAATCAGCAAAAAAAAACCCACAAAACAAAACAATTATTTTCTTTGAACTTCTGAACTTGGAAATTGAGGAAGATTTTACTTAATTGATGTCTTAAGTATAGTCAATTTACCTTATATTAAGAAAATGATATCAAAACATGGGTAATAAACTGCTTCATAGCACTGATATCTGGATAAAACATGTTTGGAGAATGCTCATATCACTATATTTTAGCATTTAGTGTGGGTTTATTTCTTTTTGTTGTTGTTGCAAAATTATCATCCAGACATTGCACGAATAATTTCTGCATCTCTATTTTGAATTCATGACACCGGGATGCAGAACACCAATTTTCTGCACATAGAAATGTGCTGAATAAATGCAGAATTAGAAGTAATGGGAAGTGCAATTTAAGTAACAATATATAGCAAAGTATGTAGCTTGCTTCCATGTACATATTTAAACGCTATTACAGTTAAGAACTTGTTAAAGAAAAAGGCACAAAGCCTTGAATTTACTGTCAGTCCAACTAAAGGTTTAATAGTTTGACAGTCAAAATCACCTATATAAACTACAAAAACTTCATTGATAGTAGTTATAGACAATTATGAAATGGTTACAGAAAAAACCTTCTCCGTATCTACACATTTTTCCTTAGTCTTATGATCACTCTCCCACAACTCTTGAATACATTTCACTGACAGCTTCTGTCTTCCTCAGAAGAACAAGGGACAGGTGTTCAGAATCCTTCCCTCCTTCCCAGGGGAGGGATTCAGTCATTCCTCCTCAGTCATGGATCATAGAATTACAGAAGCAAGTGGTTTGGGCTGAAGGGGACCTTAAAGATAACATAGTTCCAACCCCTTCCCATGGGTAGAGTTGTCACCCAGTAGATTAGGCTGCCTAATTCTAAATCTAAATCTGAACTTAATTCTAATTCCAAATCTAAATCTAAACATAATTCTAAATCTAAATCTAAACATAATTCTAAATCTAAATCTGAATCTACCCTCTTTTAGTTTAAAACTATTACTCCGTGTCCTATCACAATACTGTCTGATAAAGAGCCGCTCCCTATCTTTCCTCTAGGTCCCAGTGAGGTCTCCCTGGAGCCTTCTCTTCTATGGGCATTACAGCCACAACTCTCTCAGCCTGTCTCTGTGGGAGAGGTGCTCCGGTCCTCTGATCATCTCTGTGGCTCTTCTCTGGTCTCACTCTTGAAGGTTCATGTTCTTCTTATTCTGCACACTTCACAGCTCAATGGGGTACTTCAGATAGGGTCTCACAAGAGTAGAGTAGAGAGGAGAATCATCTCCCTTGAATTGTTGGGTATACTTCTTTTGATACAGCCTTTGGGTTTCTTTATATACACCCTCCTCCCCTGGGCTGCAACCCTCCTCTCTGCCCAGGGCAGGGTGATGGCTGCCCTGCAGCCCTCTGCCCCTGGGACCGTGTCTCTCATAGGGGAGACCTGGGGCTGTCAGCCTTTCCCCTCATGACACTTCCAGAGCTGAAGCTGAGAGCCAGGCTGGGCAGTGGGCATTTGACCACTGTGAGATCCAGCTCAGCCCCACTGAGTCTAATGGCAGTCCAGCTCCCCTAGGACTTGGCACACAGCCAGCACACTGTTCATCCAATGGAAATACCTTAGTCACTGGGCTACTACATATTTGCATGTTATTTAGTGCTAATGTTCTGTTTACTCTTTTTATCCTCTTTCAGCTGCTGAAATTAAGAACTGAGCATTTGGGAAGCCCATAATCTTTACCTAATCTTGTTGCTTCATTAGATTTAAAACTATCTGCCTCTTCATCCCCTTTGCACTTAAAGGAAAAAGGGTAAAGACATGAGTATTAATTTCTGTAATAAGTTTTGGTTCAGGGCATATAGATCAGTTAGAGAATCTCAAAATTATTAAAGAGAATCCACCAGAGATCCTTCACAAAAACCTATTGTTATTTGCCCTTCTGAATAGATGAAGAAATTGAGGAAATAAATAAATTATGTCTCAAAGACATGCTTTCAGATTTTAACTAAAGGTTTGTCAGAGGCAGGTATCCCATTCCCAATTATAATATACAGTTGAGCATATTTTGCACCAAGTCAGACAAGGTGTTGGAAGGTGTACTGCAAGATACGCATAAGACATTCTGCCTACATACATACTTAAATAAAATGTGTAAGTCTACATACACAAATGGAGTTAGAAATACTGATTTTTATGAATCTAAGCAAGTTTTGAAAATAATTTTTTTTTCCATTGTAATTTTGATTTTTTTTTTCACCAGGTTTCTTTTAATTTGGCTGAAGAGAGTGAACTGAAATTACTTATGAAGAAGAGCATGAAACAAAATACAAAAGGAGAATTATAATATTAATACAGCAATAGGATTTGCCAGTCAATAGCAAAATGATATCAACTTGCAATATGTTCATAAAATTAATTTTACTGACTGTAAAATATCAAATACGACTAAATGTCTCAGAAAAGCAATCAATTCCTGCTAGTAAACCATACATGCATTACACTTCTAACTGTCCATTTCTTCATTTTTATTTTTATTTTTTTAATGCACACCCTGGGGGATCAGGTGATCTTAGTCTTACAGAGTTTCTCTTTGCATAATGAAGTATTCAAAATATAATTTGCTAAGTTCCACATTATGTTATATATAGGCTGCTCTCAAAGTAATGCTTCCCATTTATTTCCATGGAAACTAAAACAGATACAAAGAGCAAATTCTCAGCTACAAAACACTATTTATCAACATAGTCATAATGATTAGCTATGAATTTTCACCAGTGATGAACAAGAGCCTGCATGCCACACATAACCACCTGCACAGCTATCTATCTGGAACATGCCATGTCTTTCGTATCACTGTCACCACTGCTGAAAAACACCACCCAGTACATCACTCTGCTAACGTTCACTGTTCAATCTCCTTAAAAGCTCAGCAATTGTCAGTGAATACCAATGGGTGCCATGTTTTCCACGTGGAGGAATTCAATTCCAAACCTTTGCTTTATCTGCTCTTCTATATCAGACTTCATTTTGTCAGATTGCCCCTCTGCTGCCAACTATCACCAAATAACAGAATGGAGAAGAATTTCAGTGGGTAGGTACAATCTCTATTGCCAAACCACCAACATCTACCTCTGATGTTTTGGGCCAGCTTAATAAGGTAGAAGGCACTACTTTCAGAGCAGACGTCTTGTAAGACTTCATCAGCCATGTTCTTTTTCTTCCTCTGACTTAGCTACTGGTTCTGTTATTAACAGAAATTACTGAAATTAAAAAAAAAAAAAAGTTTATTTTTTAGCACATGTTCATACTTAAAATAATCAGTCTCTTGCTGCATTCTTAAGGAAAAATGTTTTGTAATATCTTTCTGCTTCAGTGCCAAATACGAAACCAAACATAGCAAGTGTTCAAGAGGAAAATCATTTTATGTGCATTTGTCATATTAGTTTACATTCTGATATGCATGTGTATATGTACGTGTATAAGTATGTGTATATGTGGATGCACATATGGAGACTTTATGTATATTAAGTCACTTAACCAAGTTTCAGAATGCTGTAAATTTAGGAAAAAATGCTGGAGAAGGAAAAGTGACATTCACTAGAGAATTTGGTCACAGAAATCATCATCTCATTTTGGATGAAGTCATAGGAGCCAAGCATATATAGATTAAACTAATTATATAGGTTCTCTCCAAGGCAGAAAAAGTTAAGTGTTAGGAAAAGTTAAGATGACATTTCCTCTGGAGGGACATATCTACATACTTCACTAACTGTAAAGAGATCCATTATACCTACTTAGGTTAAATGCTTTCATCTTTGATAGTTAAAAGTCAAGGAAGATGAATTCCACATTGACTATCAAAATAGTCTTGAAAAATTAGCCTAAGTAATTTATATAAGGTCATATAGAAATGACAACATATTTAATTGAATCTTATTTTCATAAACTCATGAATAGTGCTCCAATTATTGGCCCATTCTTTCCCTCTGTAAAAAATAAATACATAAATAAATAATTTTAAAAAGAAAGAAAGAAAGAAAGAAAGAAAGAAAGAAAGAAGGAAAGAAAGAAAGAAAGAAAGAAAGAAAGAAAGAAAGAAAGAAAGAAAGAAAGAAAGAAAGAAAGAAAGAAAGAAAGAAAGAAAGAAAGAAAGAAAGAAAGAAAGAGGAAAAAAAAAAAAGTTTGTTTTGATTTGTTTTTAATGTTTGAATTCAGATAAGAATGTCAGGCATTAGATCAGCTCACAAGATCAGACAGGAGGCATCTACAAGCTACAGCATGTATTTTTCACCTTTCCTGTCTTCAAAGTATCTTTAAACTGGAGACAGTAGCAGAAACACACGAAGTACTGAAATAATGTGAAGAAATGTTTCTCTCAATAAACATTTGGCTCTCATGCAGAAGCAAAATTACTCAGAAATTCTACCTTTATTTATAATGTTTGTTATCCTTGTATGCCATGTTGGTCTAACCTAGCAGTAAACATTCTCTGCTCGCTCAGGAAAATGAAAGATTAGAAAATCCATGCAGATATGGCTTAAAGTGTGGGACTGAAATGTCAGAGGGATAACTAAGAAAGTAAAAGAGTAATATTTTACTTTGTAGCATTATATAAAAAATTAAAACCTGAAGTAGGCCAGGAAATACTTACTGGGGAACTTTGTAACTGGTAGAACCAATTGAAAGATTGTCAAGAAAAAAAATGCCATGGAGAAATTTGTTTTGTCTAAAATTTATGAAGTTCAGAAATATCGGTTCCAAAATATTTTCAATTAGAAAAAGTTTAGTTTAGTTTCTAATTATCCCTCTGTATAGGCCTTTCAATTTGAAATTGCATATGAAGGATGAAAGTATCAACACTGAAGACATAAGACATGAGACTTTCAAATTATCTTTTTCTTGATAACTTTTTCATGTTTTTGCCCTTTGCTTCCAGTTTGGTTTTATTGTTTTTGTTTGTTTGTTTGTTTGTTTGTTTTTGCTTTAAACTCTTAATCATTTCTGGACAGATTCACAAAAATACTGAGTAGGTTTTGAAAGGAAATTTAGCTTTTAGCAGCTATCTGCCATTTCTACATGAAAGCCGAGAACTATTTTTCAGTATATTTGGAACCTTTTTTTTTTTTTTTTAAGAAATATGAGGAGTAGCAGAGTTCTTGAACACATAAAATGTCTTTAAAACACATCTTAAAATAGGCATCTGGAAAAGCCTTGATTTTTTAAATTGAAAGCTAATGCGACATTTCAGAAATAACTTCTATATTAAAATGTTAGCTATATAAGGCAAATTCTTCAAAATGGAAGAAATGTTTACATATTGAAAAGCACAGTGTTGGACTTTTCAGTATGAAGTAATTTTTGAGATCTGTCATAGAGGTGTTAGAAGATCTGAATTATTTTTTCTGGGGAAAACCACCACCACTACCAAAAAAACAAGAAAAAAACAAAAAAAACCCCAAACTCAACCACACACACACACACGCTCTCTCACACAAACAATTTTCTAAATATTTCCAGCTATGATAAAAAACAAATGCTGATATTTCTAAGCCAGCTCTAGGAAAACTTCTTATTTTTAGGTTAAACAGCCTCATATGAAGATTTCAGTCAGTTTTGATAAATAGTAAAATAAAACAAGAGATAAGAGACTGACTATTGGTATCCTAACGATCTTTTTTTGGGGGGGGAGGGATGGGGGGGGGGGGGGGGGGGGAAGGAGAATTATTTTTTTCCCCTAAGCGAATATTTGATTTCAAATTACTATATTATTATAACCTCATGATATGCTTTACTTGCAAGAGCCACCATTTATCAACGAGCACACACAATTATTATTATTAAAATATTAAAATTCCATTATCTGTTACAAATAATAAAATATTTTAGAATAATACCAATACAGCTTCAAAGAGGTCTTCTGTTTTTCCTGTGAGTGCAATAGCTCAAGTAAATTACATTAACGGAAAATAAACAAATTGGTGGTTTGGCTGTTATAATTCCACAGAGCTTAAATGCCTGGATGCAGATACGCAATTGTACAAATAGCAAAACTAAAATGACACAAAAAGCAAAAGCAATAATGAAGACAAACAAAGAAACACTTCACTTTTTTTAATGAGAAAAATCTGAAAGATTTATTACTGAGTCCTGCTTTGTGGAAATCACACAATAATTGATTGTTTTGGTGACAAACAATATTCTCTAAAGCATATTACTTTGTCTGAATTTTGCTTTATTACAATGAATTCAGTCAATGAACTCTGAATTCATTACAATATGTACAAATTTTAATAAAGATTAGGAGCCCCTTGACTAAGACTATATATAATGTGTATTTCATACGTGCATAAGAATAATTTTCTTGTGATTCCCTAAGTACTTCCTTTGCACATGATTTCTTTGTGGAAGATGCCAATACCAGTTTTCTTAAAAAGGTAGGATCATAGCAAGTTTCTTGATTTCCCTAAAAAAAAAAAAAAAAAAAAAAAAAAAAGAATCATTCCTTTTAGACAACAGAACACACTCTTTAAATTACTTTCCTGGATTCTAGGTGATTTTACATCAACTCTCAGTTCAATCATTTGTTTAGGAAGCCTCTCCTGTATTCATTTGGATAATTTTAGCAGTCTGCTAAATCATATAAGCACTTGGGTTTTCATTTCAACCCCTTTTCATGGGTTGAAAAGGGCCCTAAAGATCATCTAGTTCCAACTCCCCTGTGGTGGGCACTAGATCAGACTGCCCAATGTCCCAACCAACCTGGCTATGAACACCTCTAGGGGTGGGGCATACACAGCTCCCCTGGACAACAGGTTTCAGTGCATTACCTCTATCATTATCAATAATTTATTCCTTATATATAATATAAATCTATCCTCTTTCAGTTTAAAACTATTACCTGTAGTCCTATCACCACATGCATCTTCCCAGCTTTCCCTTTAGGTATTAGAGGGCTATCATAAGACCTTCTAACAGCCTTATCTTCTCCAGGATGAACAAGCCCACCTCCCTCAATCTTTCTTCATAGGAGAGCTGCTCCAGTCATTTGATCATCTTTGTGGCCCTCCTGTTAACTCACTCCAACAGCTCCGCATCCCTCCTGTACTCAGACCCTTGGGCCAAGACACAGTACTCTAGGTGGAGCTTCACAGGAGCAGAGTAGAGGGGGACAGTCATCACCCTTGCCCTGATTGCCACCACTCTTTTGAAGCAACCCAGGATACAGTTGGACTTTTGGGCCACAAACATATACTGTTGTCTCATGTTAAGCTTTTTGCACACCAGTCTATACTCATATCTGGAATTGCCATCCTGGTGTACTAGAAAACCTGGAAGGCATCAAGCATACTTCTGGCACAGAAACTCCTGTGATCTAATCTAGACTGAATTTTCATTCACTGAGGGAATGTTTGTAATTGACATAATTTTTTATTGCACTGTTCACCAAGGAATGTTTAGGTAAATGTGCAGAATTCTCACCATTTCTGTTTTCCTCACAGATGTAATTCAAAATGCATATTTTCTGATATGTATATAAAATGTAATATATAAACTTGCTATGATCCTACCTTTTTAAGAAAACTGATATTGGCATCTTCCACAGAGACATCATGTGCAAATTATATATAATTCTGATTTTTTTATTCTCAATACCAATAGAAGTATTTTTTTTTTTTCTGAAAAGAATAATTATTAGTCCTTTAAGCTATTCATTATATTAAAAATGAATTTTTCAGTTGGAATTGTATTCCTATTTTTGAAGGAAATTTTCACTGGTGTAGTAGGGGATCCACTGAATTTGTCTAGCAAAATTAACAAGTTAAAGCTATACAAAATCTAGCTGAATGTATGATCAAGAGAGCACATAACCAAAAAAGAAAATTATCATGTCACTAGCAAACCAAACAAAAAAGGATTTGGGAATGTTATATGCAAATAGTGTGATAGATAAATAAATAAACAGATAAAAGTTTATAAAATTCTATGTGACTCCTGAAAACAAGTTAGTCTGAATAAGACAATGTACTGGCTGTTGGTAGACCAGACATCAGAGCATGCAACTTTTATTTAGCAGGAAAAGCATTGAAGTGATAGATTGCCTTGACAAATAATTCATGCAATCGTTATTTTACCAATATATAACTGTAGACTGACATAATGTTCTGTGGTTAAGCAGTAGTCGTTTTACAAAGCACATAGGAATATATACAGTTCATATAGATAGATGGAGAGAGACAGATCGAGAGAGAGAGATCCAAAGAAAATTTTTGTTTTCAGAGCATGTTCATTCCAGACTGGAAACATTTATAACTAAAAAAAAAAAAAAATGAAATCATAAAATCAAAAATTTAAAATACTTTTAGATTCTCTTAATAAACAAAAGATAACTTGCATGATAACATTATTCTATATTCTTTCTAAAAATTATTTAAAAAAATATTGAGCAGGTTTCATAAACATATAAACAAAAGAATGCAGTAAGGAGCATGTTTATCCTGAATATGCAATTCTGAGATTCTTTGATTCTGTAAATTAGGAAATAAATTTTTTTTGTAAATTAATTCTCAGATTATTCATAAGATACCTGTCCACTGGCAATGTTCAGTGGATCATATCATATTTCACATATATAGTGGTATTAAAATTTATTCTTTTGTCATTAATCCAGGGCTTGATTTTGTCATTGTCAGGTAAATTGACCTAATTTGGCCTGTCTGTTGCTGGTGAAAAACTTTTGAGTTGTTTTCTTACCTTCTTTTATTAGAATTTGTGAGATTCTAACTGTGATAAATAGACAGTGTTTCTCTACTTTCAACTGTCCAAAATTTAAAAATGAATATAGTATTCATTTTAAAGTAAAATGCAGGTAACTACAACTTCAGAAATTCAAACTCTCTCAATAAAGACTGCATGTATAATTTTTCATCTGACAGTTAAACATGTTTTATTTTTCTTATTTTTAATATACATAGGAAATAACTTTAAAGAAGAAAACAACTATTTATAAAGGAAAGCAAAAAAGATGCAATCTGTTGTGAATTTAGCAGCTGTCTATTAAACTTGAAAACTTGCTCATTTCAAAATACAATTTTCTGGGATCATTAAGAGTGAAAGATGCATGATTCCAATGTAAAATTAATCATCTGTGAAGAACAGATGCACACAGACCAAAAACTTAACAATTGCAATCAAGGTCTTATTTCTGTTTTCCTTAACTTTTCTTCACAGTTCTGTATCTTGTATTTCTTAACAGTTATATTAAAGAAAATGTTGATTTTTTTTTTTTCTCCTGACCACTTTACTCAAAATTTATAGAACACAGATAAGTTATAAATTTCCCTTTAGTTCTGAGATATGCCAAATCATTACTTATTTACTTAATTGAGAAGCTTCACTACCAAAAGTGTAGCTTTTTATTAAGTGGATCACAGTGAAATTTGATAATTTCTCTTCTCACATCTTCCAAGTGATTCTGTTCCTGCTCACTCACAGAACTTTTCTACAGGTCATTCATTTTTAATTGCAGTTGGTACTGAACACTTTTTTAAAATGTACATGTTATATGTAAAGAATTATAACCTGCTGAAAGTACAGTGACTCATGGCGATAATCTCCAAGAAGTTGTTCATAATATGCAAAGTCATGACAAAGTTTGAGATGAGTTACACCTCCAGCTTTTCGTTCTTATAGCCTAGTTAGAACACCACTGGTCATTTAAGCTGACAAATACCTCAAGGTATACTGAATATTTAACACAATTTGACTGGGGCCCAAAACCCATACTTGTAACATTTAACTTTAGAAATCACAGAAAATGCTTCATATAATCAGAAAAGATAATTACCATTTATTATAAAGAAAAGGTTTCTCACAAGTGAATTAATTCCATCAAATAGGAAGAAAAAAACTCAAAAAACTACAGAACTTGCTAGGTTCTTACAGTGAATACCAATACCAGCCTATTTTACTCATTTTTTGAATAGGTTGTATTTCAGAGTACAGTTTTAAAAGGAAACATAGAATATAATATTGGTAAAAGAACTTTCCAGGAAGATTATTATTTTTTTTTTTTTATTTAAGAGAGAAGTAAGTAACTGAAATTTAGATTTCACTGTAAGTTAGTAATATTTTAATCTGAAGATCTCATTAGTAAGAACAAAAAAATAGGAAAAAAAACCAACCTACAAAAACCATGAAAAGTATTATTACTATTTAGAAATTTCCTCTTCTAAAACCATGTATTTCACATGAAATAAATGCAATAACAGAAGTCACAGTGTACACTATGTGTCTGTATCCTCCTACCTTCAAGGACAGCATGATAAATAGGATAAGGAGTTCACCAGTGTCCTTACACAAGTAAATGAAAGAACTGCAGAAAATCACACACCAAGACTGTCCCTTGAGGAGAGGTTACATGAGTCCTGACAAAAATAAATAAATAAATAAATCCAAACTTCAGTGAGATCTTGAAGGGATTAACTGAAATAAATATGATAATTCTGATTATGGACAAGTCATGTTTGTAGTGGAAATGGATTCCTTCACAAGGTATTCTACCTTCCTACAAATGGACACCCATGAGAAGGAAGAGGATGCTCCTCTGGATTGATCATGAAGGGCAGACAGAGTATTATTAGTCTGTATCCTTTGTCCACAAAAGACAAAAAAAAAATTGCTAATTCTGGTTTACTCATACAGGACTCTGGAAGATTTCAGATTCCTTCAGCCGCCCAACTGGGGAAGTTGCAGCAAGAAAATAGGACTAGAGGAATAAAAAATACTGCTGATAGTAATCATGATTCTGTGGCCTTACTATCACTTTTATGTCTAAAATCATTGTTTTCCTTATGTGGACTTGAAAGTGATAATGCTACTCTGTTTAGTGGCTGTCACAGATAGCAACGCTTAGAAGAACAATGACTCCTCTGTTTTCCCCATAAGAAAGGGTTCACTGAAGTGTCATCCAGAGGAGGAGATTTTCTTGCACCTGAAGTTCAGAGCTGGATCCATGGGAAATGTCACAACAATGACATGAGCAGAAACAGCAGGAGCCCCGGAAGCCTGAGGATCCTGAAATGGAATGAAGGAGAGGAAGTGCGAGAGGTGCCACCAATGCCACAGTCCGAATCTGCATGGAGATGAACCTCTTTTAAAGCACCTGTAGTCATGATGACATACCCTGTACAACATGGTGTGTCTCTGCAAAACCAATAGCTAAGAGAACAAAAAATCTTGTGGGATGTTTAGCGTGCTTGCAGTTGAGACACAGTCAGTGTATTCTGGGAAACAGAAACGATAGCAGCACAGACTTGACAGAGTTCAGTAGCTCTCAGCATCAGAAAATGATCCCGGGACATTTACTTTGTTTTTACTGAAGTCACCTACTTTTCCTCATTAAAATTGTGCTCTTGTATTAGGTATTATTGTATTGTATCTTGAATTAGGTTTATTATGGAAATCAAGTACTCCTTCAAATAAAATTCATAAAGATTCAAGATAGGTGATTGCAAGATTCTTTCAGTCATAATTTCTTTTTTTTTTTTTCCATTTTAGACACTGGTAAACATAGACAATTTTTAATCAGAATTGCAAATACAAATTTTGTAGCCATAAGTGTAGCCATAAGTAGCACATAAGCGTTTCTATACCTCTTTATCTCTGTGCAGTGCAAATGACATTACACACATTAAGTTCAGTGCTTGACCCAGTCTAGCCAAATTTGAATATCCTTACCTCTTAATCTTTTGCAATGCATGAACACAGGTTCACTTGAATTTTAATTTGTGATTTTGGAACTTGCTCATTCTGCTAAGAAACATGCAAATAAATGCCAGTTTCTTGCTGAAATATCTTATCATCAGCTGCAATAAAAAATGTAATGCTTCAAGCTTTATTTGAAGATATTCTTAGAATGCATACACATTCATTTTTTTCCTGACTTATACTGGTGTCATAAATTCTATTACAAATATAAAGCTTTTTCTAGGGCTTGATGTCCAGCTACCACTTACATTAATGTCTCTCTTGACTTGATTAATACCTAATTAGGCAAAAAGAGGAATTGTATAGTTCAAATACCCCACTGTATGTCTAAGTGGCTCACTGTTTCCACAGAAGAACTGAGAGCATGCAACATCATGTGCATGGAAGAGAAACCAGGATCATGCACTGCTTCCATCCTGTCACACATACAGAAACCCATCTCAGCATCAGAATAACATGCAAATACAGAAGCCTGCATGCCTATATGTGGTTACATATATATATAAACTCTTTAAACATCACTTTAATTTAATTCAGAGTTTTCAATTACATTTTTTTATGAAGAAATTTAAAACTAACTCTAGTCATTTTTCAGCTCAAACTTGACTGAAAGGCCCCAGTACCAAGATAAGCAATCCCCAAACAAAAAAAATGAGAAAGACATTGATAAGGATACAGTGAGACAATGAATGGGTTTTTCAACGCTAGTAAAGTAATAAGAATCTCTCTTACTAAATAGTTTTGTTTTGATTAAGAATTTCAGTTCTGTGTAGTCTCTTCTTTCTTTGTCCATGACATGCTTTCCCTTTCAGTTGTGAAGGTATTTCTCATTTGTTATAGCCAATCGATTGAGAAAGCATTAATACAGAAAAAAACCTTATGAACCTAAGGAACAACAAGTTCTTGAGAACAGGTAAACTTGTAGAAGCACAGGTCATTAATTTAAATGAAAGCATTTGTTTAATGCTTTTGTGTTAATTCTCTCAGATCAGCAGGACACTTGTGTGACTGTGTCTTCCAGCCAATAAAATAAAACAGAATGTCTGAATTCAGAAAAGTGAGACACTTAAAATTATGTTCATTTTGTTCATTATGTTCAGATGTACTTACTCTATGTTCATAACACTGGAGTGAATAAGAACTCATACCCTCTAAGTACTGAAAAAGGGGGGAACTTTCATGCTGAATCAAGAATGTATTATATAACTGTTGTAGTAGGTGACAGCGAGGATTCGGGATGTGATGTGGTAGGACTCTCCCCTTGCTCGGTATGGAAAGGTTAATGTATGCATAAGGGGCATAGACAAAGTAGGATAGGTGTATAGGTAAATCTCACAATGCAATAAATGCCATTTTTCTGCTCACCATATTGGTATTCACGTGCAGTTCTTTGGCCCAGGTAGGTTTTACCCGATAGTCCAGCACAGGCTCAGAGCTAAAAGAACATGGGTTGCCAGGTGCACGGCAACATAAAACCACATACTTCTTTACTGTTTCAGAGTTGCTCTTCTGTTAATTTTTTGTTTCAATTCTTTCCATGTCTGGAAAACTCACTTCTTTAATACATCATGCCTTTATGCTACATCATAATTTCAAAATCTGCTGTGGCATTAGGAAAATAGTTCAATACTTGATGAATTTGTCATTAGTTTTGCTGAACAATTTCCCCTCATTTTGATATAAAGTAGGAGATCATCTTCAGCTTGTAAAAGTCAAGTGCAAATAAGGAATTCATTGCCTAAATCCTGGATGTAGTACAAAAGTCGAAGACAAAATTATCATGGAACTTTTACTAAGCAATTGGACTTTTAACTTAGACATTTGTCGTTCAGTCTACTTTTCTCTTTCTAACTGAAATTAACCATTCTAGTTAATTTACAATGACTTGGTTTTATTCCCGTTCTCTCAGCTTTTTCATTGGCTTTGCTTGTTTGTTTGTTTTTATTTGTAATTAAACAGTTATGATAAGAAATCAAATGAAACCCATATAAAGATTAATCAAAGTATGATTTACTTAATAAGCTAATTTCAAAGGTTGCAGAAAAATAGCTTTAAGATATTTTCCTTCATAATTGTCTCAAAATGAAATTCAGTTTGGATTAATTCAATTTTAAGGGGAAAAAAAAAATGTCATTAAAGGAGCCCTGTTAGTTTTCATTGATCTTGGACCACTTATCATAGAATCATAGAATCACAGAATCACCAAGCTTGGAAAAGACCTACAAGATCATCCAGTCCAACCGTTCACCTATCACCAGTAGCTCCCACTAAACCATGTCCCTCAACACAACATCCAATCGTTCCTTGAACACCCCCGGGGTAGGTGACTCTGATCACCCTTTCTGAGAAGTAATATTTCCAGCCTGAATCTCCCCTGCCACAGCTTGAAACCATTCCTTCTAGTCCTATCACTAATGACACGATAGAAGAGGCCGACCCCCAGCTCACTACAACCTCCCTTCAGAAAACTATAGAGAGCAATAAGGTCTCCCCTGAGCCTCCTCTTCTCCAGGCTGAACATTCCCAGCTCCTTCAGCCTCTCCGCATATGGCCTTGCTCCAGACACTTACCCAGACACTTATCAGAAGACAGATATAATACAGACAGAATAAGCAGAATTATTTGGCTTATTTTGTAGCATTTTTTTTCTTCAAAATTGGAATGAATTTCTCTTTAAATTATGGTCTACTAGGTGTGATGTTATCAGTTGGCTACAAACACATACGTATGTACACAATGTCAAATGTAAAGCTTTACAACACACTTTGAATTCCGATTTTAAATTATCAGTGGCCACACAATACCACCATGTAAAAGTGACTAGATTTTTTTTCTTAAGGTTAAGTGCTTACTAGTGCAGGATCCAAACTTTGAGTTCTCAACAATGCCAAAGAAAATTTCTGATTGAATATAGCAAAAGATTAAAGAATAAAATTTCAGATCTGTTTTGTGTACTGCATGGCATGTATGAACACCAAATTTGAATGACTTCTACAACCATTTTAAGAAGAACTTTGAGTAATAAACTTAAGAAATTTTTACAAAGTGATTAATATTTTAGCATTTTTGAAGTCCAATTTCTTGCACTGTGGCAAGTCCTGCAATGGAGTAAAATGGGTCATCCTTCTTAACTCCTTATCAAGTAGAAATACTTTAGGACGTCAGTAGTTTGGCATTAAAGATTTCTGTGTCTAATCTACTGCATATTCAAGACATGGTCTCACAAGCATTTTGCATCACTTTTTGCATCCAGTTGCCATACTGCTGGTACTGTTGCACAAGCTTAGCCCATCTTAATCCCAGAACTTCACCTTTGTATTGTTGAGCGAAGGGTGTTCTTTTCAGCCCATTTTTTCATTCCCTAAATGCTGAGGGTGCATTCTATCCAAACACTGAAGTTATTTATAAAGCCGTTAATCAGTATTGTCTCCTATACTAATATCTGGGGTCACCACTTGTCACAGACTGCCAGTCGGACTTTTAAACCTGATATTCCAATCACTCTCCATTTATCCAACATGTCCAATTTGGCTATGAGAATACCGGAGGAGGCATTACTGAAGGTCTTTTTGAGGTCAAGGAATATAAGATTGTCTGCTCTCTCCATATCCACAAATCTTGTCATTTCATCAAAAAGTCAGCTGAGTTGGGCAGACAATATTTTCCTTTGGTAAATCCAGCTGCTTTTTCTCAATCACATTCTTGTCCATCATTTACCTGTCATAAACTTTACCAGACATTTTCCAAGAAAACATTTTTGTTTACAAAGTAATAGTACAATATGCTATGATTGATAGAATTATAATACTACACATTCTATGCCATGTTTTGACCATTCTTCCTATATTGTCACATGGTAGGAAACTTGGCATCCAATGAAAGTGTTCTGTTCATCACTCTATGAGAGCCCTAGGGCTTTGGTCTTAATGGATTTATTTTGAATTAATGTGTCCTGAATTATTTATAATATCTGCTAATAATAATTGTCAAAATAATTGCATCCCAAGTAGCTATGGGACATCATAGTGAGTATACTATTAAATTTGAGATAATTATGCAAAAGGATGCATGCAAATGCAACCTCAAGTGTACATTTACCTAATTAGTAGAAAGCTAACACCAGGAATTTGCCCTCGTGGCAGTTCTGTTCCCAAAAATGGCATTGCTATTTGCCACTTCAGAGTATTCTAGGGAAGTGTCGGAGCAACTACATCGGCTCCAGCTGATTTTACAAATATCAAGAAAAACAAGTGGAAATGTCAAAATGGATGATTTTTGTGAACATAAGGGGAAGAAATAAATTGAAGAATACTCATGAAATTGTGAAAATACTACAGAGAGTTTCTCGTTGAATGATTCTTTATTTTTATTCTCTCTTATTTCCATTCATATTAAGAATTTTTATTAATACATTGATGAGAAGATAATTATTACCAACTGAAAAAGAGGAAAATCTTTCCTCTAAACTCTAAACAACCAGATATTAAAAGCTGAGCTATCAGAAACACAAAATGACAGAATCATGGAATACCCAGAGCTGGAAGAGACCCACAAGGATCGTGGATTCCAACTCGTGGCTCTACACAGGACCACCCAAAATTCAGATCATAAATATCTGTCAATATCTGTCATAACAGTCAGATTAAAGACAGGTAGGCCAAGGTAGACAAAATTATTCCATTGTTAGAAGTGAATTCTTCTATGCCATGCTTTTCCCAACAGAAGATATTTCTATTTTGACAATTTCCATTTGTCTTACTGTAATACAGCAAACACTGTGAAAGCACCTGTCGTTTTGGATGATATTCTTACTGATACTGTTATTTGTCAATTTAAAAATAAATCAATGGATGAATGAATTAATGGTTGAACAACAACAACAACAATAACAAACAAATAAGACCCTATGCAAACTCTACCATGACCACACTTTAAAGCATAGAAAATATTGGTAGAAGAAATAAGGAATTATTTTCAAAGATTTCTTAGGACTCTGAGTCATAATTTTGAAGTGAAGCAAGAAATAAAATTTATTGAATACTTTAAATAATATAGGACATATTCTTAACACAGCACAGTGCTAACTTCTCCAGGTTATATATAATTTTGTTTTGAAACTGTTAGAAGAAAATCAAGGCAAAATTCCTTTTTTTTTTTTTTTTCCTTTTTTTTTTTTCCCCTCTCTGAAGAGTTAAGGATAAAACAGAGTGAATTAACAACGTACATCATTTAAAATAAATCTATTTTAAAAGAAAACACTGAAAGGGATGTGGTTGAAAAGCAACTGGAATACAATAGCATTTCACTGCTGTGGGTTTTTACAAATAATTCAAAGACTAACGACTGTATCAAATTACAGGAGTTTTCTATGCTTCAAATAATAATAAAAAAAATAAGATATAGAAAAGAAGATATAAGATTATCCTCTGCCCATATTAGATTGTACTGCAGCTATGCTTCTTAAAGGAGAAACACTACTTTTGTATTCAGAATATAATCCTGAGTTGAAATGATATTTAGTACTCTTAAAAGAAAAATACTGTAAATTTCTTAAATTTAATTATGTATGTATACACAGAGAATGTTTTCACCACCTCATTGTCTTGTGAATGAAAAAAACCACCCCAACTTGCTCAAAAATATTTTATTTTCCTTCTGAACTTAATCCAATATTAGAGGAAGAAATCACTAAATTGCTGTACTCAAGCCATGGCATAAAATACAAAAGGAGGAAAAATAATAAACAGAAAAAAAACTTAATTCATCATATACTTATGTGATATTTTCAACTTATTTGAATATGCCAATGTATATCATTAATAAGCATTCAATGCATAAAAGAAGACTAGCACAACTTCACAGCCCAGAAGGAAAAAAAAGTCAAAACTTGAATGAATCAGAAAAACAAGTAGATACCTAGACTTCTCAAAGAAAGTTCACATTATTTTACAATGTTTTTGGTTATTTTTTGTTTGTTTCTTTGTTTGTTTTTAATAAAGATATCTGTTTAAAGCCAAGTAACACAGACAAACAGTATCAAAGAAAAACAAACAAACAAACAAACATACATATGGAAATTATATTAGTATTTGTAGAAAATATATTCTCTTCAGAGAGAGTCACAAATGCCAGGAAGAACCATAAGAATATTTTCAATAGTGGCTTGCAATACAAGGAATATGAGACATTTAGTTATATAGTCAGGTAGTACTTCAAAACTAACAGAAGAACACTTTTCCCTAGGCAACGAGATTAACTGTGAGACTCATTACTGGAGGATATCAAAGCTAGAACACAAAGAAGTTCAAAAAGGACAAGACCAATTTATTAAGATCTATGTTAAGTGTCTCTCAATTCTCTTGATCATCTCTGCTCATTTTTGTACTTTTCTGATTTAAAACTTTTTTTTTTTTTTTTTTTTTTTTAAGATGTACCTCTATCATAAACAATGAGACTTGTCAGAAACTAGGAAGGTTTGTTAAAAATATAACAAAATGAACAAAAATATCTACTTACTGTTTTTCCTGAGCATCCACCATAGTATATATATTCTAGAATCATATAATGCTTAGAGTTCGAAAAGGCCTGTAAAAGTCATCTAGACTAAATCCCCTACACTGAACATAGACATGATCAGATTGCTCAGAGCCCGGTCTAGCCAGGAACAGGGCATCCACCACATTTCTGGGCAACCTTTTTCCAGTGTCTCACCATCCTCACTGTAGAAGACATTTTCCTTGTAACCAAACTGTTAATGGTTTACAGGCTGATTCATCCCGGTTCCGTAACTAGTAGGGTGGAGGGACCTGTGGATTCATGCCTCTGGAAAGGGATAAGAGAAAAGGGCAGAGAGATGGGTCAAAAACAAAACAGCGGCAACGATCTGAGGAGAAATAAACTACTTTACTAAATAAGATATTGGAATGCAAGATAACACAGTACAATACAATACAACATAATTTGAATTGGAGCTAATAAGTCAAATATAATGAGACAGAATGTCCGAAAACTAAAGGCCTTACAGTAATGCTGAAGCAAGACGTGCAGTCAGGACAAGGAGAAGGGAGGAGAGCCTGGTTTTGTGATCTTTCCAGGTGCTTTATCTCCTCTCTGTATGCCAAGTTCTCTGGGGTATGTAGTTCTTCTTCTCTTCGGGGAGAGGTACCTGGAACTGGAGCATTAACTCTTTAAATCCCAATGCACTACATGATGTTTTGATGTGGAATACCAATAACTGAAAACCATAAAATCATGACACAAACTAAATCTACTTTCTTTAATTTTGAAACCACTTCTCCTTGTTCTAACACCACAGATCCTGCTAAAAATGTTGTCCCTTTCTTTCCTGTAGCTTCCCTTTAGATACTGAAAGGTTGCTATCAGGTCACCTCAGAGCCTTCTCTTCTCCAGTCTGAAATATCCATAAGTAGAAATAATTTATCCAGAAACAGATTAGTTAATTTCACCTTTAGTTTCATGTGGCATAGCTTTCCATGTATTGTTAAAGGTAGCCTTCTAAGATCTTTTAACTGCTTATCTGGGGAATGCAACTTAATCACAGAATGTTAGGGAGTGGAAGGGTCCTCTGGAGATCATCTTGTTCAATCCCCCTGCTAAAGCAGGTTCCCTAGAGTTGGTTGCGCAGGAAAGCATTCAGGAAGGTTTTGAATATTTCCAGAGGAGACTCAACAACTTCTCAGGGTAGCTTGTTCCAGTGCTCTGTCACAGTCAAAGTAAAGAAGTTCTCTCTCAAGTTTGTATGGAACTTCTCATGTTCCAGTTTGTGCCTGTTACCCCTCGTCCTGTCACTGGGCACCACTGAAAAGAGCCTGAGCTCATCCTCCTAACACTCACCCTTTAGATATTTATAAGCACTGATTAGATCTCTACTCATTTTTCTCTTTTCTAAGCTAAACAGTCCCAGTTCTCTGAGCCCTTCCTCATACGGGAGATGCTGCAGGGCCCTAATCATCTTTGTAGTCCTTCACCAGACTTCAGGAGTTCTCTGTCCATCTTGAACTGGAGTGTCCAGAACTGGACACAATACTCCAGATGGGGCCTCATCAGAGGTTGTTCTCTAAAACAACAAGTTGATCAAACAGGGTCTGAGATAGCAGACCAGGCCCATGTTTGGGATAATTAAGCATAGTTCTGTAGCTTTCCACAGAGAAATGTCAATGTGTGTCATAGGACACATATTTGCTTTGAAGAGTAAGACACATACTAGCTTTGGGCATCCTGAAATTATGATACAAGAGAAGAAAAATGCCACTCTCCTGCAGTCTGACCTGCCATTAAGCAGCAAAATTGAGGCTACTCCCTGAAGGACATAAACTTTGGCAACCTTGCAAACTTGCTGCAGGAAGGGCACTGCCCACCATGTCATGAGGGCCCAGCCCCGTGGTGGTGACAGTGACAGGTACCAAGACCTAGACAAAGCAAGGAGCAAGTTGGGTCTAGGTTCATTTGGAAAAGCCAGTAAGTGCATCGGGACCAGAGGTGCTGGAGCAGGTCCAAAGAAAGGCAACAAGACTGGTGAAGGGCTTGAAGAATATGCCTTATGAGGAGCGCTTGAAGGAACTGGGGCTGTTTAGTCTAGGGAAGAGGAGATTGAGGGGGGACATTATTTGTTCTCTTTAAATATCTTAAAGGTGATTACAGCAAGAGTGGAACTGGTCTCTTCTCACTGGTGACAGGTGACAGGATGAGGGGAAATGGCCTCAAGTTGCGCCAGGGGAGGTTTAGGTTGTATATCAGGAAAAACTTATTTACAGAAAGGATTGTTAAGCATTGGAATAGGCTCCTCGGGGAGGTGGTTGAGTCACTATCCCAGAATGTGTTTAAAAACTGTTTGGATGTGGTGCTCAGGAACATGATTTAGTGGAGGGTTGTTAGGGTAGTGTGGTTAGGTTGCAGTTGGACCTGGTGATCTTTGAGGTCTTTTCCAGCCTGAGCAATTCTATGATTCTATGATTCTATGCCTGTGAATCCAGAGCCAGTATAGAGCTCCTAGCCTAGGTGATTAGGGATGGGAAGTGTCCCGCATGGGGTTGCTCAGGGCAGTGATGCATGTCTGATAGGACCCTTACAGTCCTATAATTAAATTTCTACAATTACCACTGTTTCATATGATGCTAAAGCCTGCTGCTATAGTAAATGAACAGTTTAAAACCTGTCATATCTTGGAAAAACATTATTCACATTCCTTAAACATAGTATTTCGGGTCATTCACTAAGAGAAAAATTATTAATCCAATAACACATTGTGCATTACACAGAACTTGAACAGCTCAAACTTTAAATTCCCTTTTGGGAAAGGGTGAGAGCAAGAGCTTTGGAGCAGGACAAGCACCAGATAGTGGCAGTCCACCTCTCCTCTGTGGGGGAAAACACACCACGGTCCAGAATGAACTACTGGTTTAAACTCCATAATGCTGAATTTATCATGAGATGTTTATAAAGCCTTTTTTTTTTTCAATTTTTTTTTTCCCCTCTTGTCTGAGAAGAAGAAATAGGCTCTTTGGAAAATTGGTTCAGCTATATAACCTCTGATGCACTGCCTCCTGTAGCTAAATGAATTAGCAGAGTCCACAGCTCTCCTACATTGCTGCCAGTCCCTTCGAACTTACTATTTGTACCCTGCCAGGCTTTTCTCCCTAGTAAAAATGAAACTAGTTCAGAAACCCATTCAACCGCTCACTTTATTTCATTATATTTTAATTAATTCTTTTGAAAACTCCTATGAGAGAAGGATCTGAACTTTTTCAGCACTGAGTTTAAAACTAAAATTAAGGCAATGAATCAGGCTCTAGGATGTTAGCAGTTAATATTCTAAAGGAATTCGCAACACAGCACAACAGAACTGGAAGCTGAACACATTTATTCTGAATACTGAAGTATAGAGCTTTTTTTTTTCTCTCAAAAAACCACAACTTGTTTCTGTTTAGGATGAGATCTTTGTCCCATTTTGTACTGCAAATAGACAATGTCTTTACTTTTCAATGTTACTACAAGAAACCTTAACAAAATCACTCTTTAGTATAAAATAACATGAATGATTAAATTTAGCATTGAAATAATTATACACATATATAGTACATATATATATATATATGTATATATATATATACAGGGAATGCATTTGGTTAGGGAGAAAGGACATATTTTGCATTGTTATTTTTCCATGTAATATACACAAGTGTCACAAGATAGAGCCTAAGTGTTACCAGATTATTTCTTCTAGTAAGAGACTGATTTCTAACCAGTCTGGTTTCCAACAGATAGATTTTGATAACACCACCCATTATCACAGCTATCACATTATCAATTCAGTGATCTGAATTTCATAGCTGATTATCTTAGGCACCTGTAGCCAAATAACTGATTTGATTCATTATTCAATGGAATTTTGGAGAATTTTCTCCAAAGCAAAAGCATGGCAGACGGATTGCAGAATAATTTGTAAATCCAATGACCCAGATGTCAAAGACAATAAGAACAGTCATCTTCTTTGAAGTCTAGGTTGAGTCCTATACTGAAATGCAAAACAACTGGACATAAAGCCACTCTGCTCAAACTGACTGTGCACTACACAATTTAGTGATTGGCCCACTTTACAGAAAAGGATGTTTCAAACCAATACCAAAATCTGTCTTGCCACATATTTTCATAATATTCTCCCACAAGTTTTTGTGTTGTGTCACTAATTGTGTTGTGTTGTTTTTTTTTTTTTTTTGTGTGTGTGTGTGTGTTTTCCTTTGTTCTTTCACAGTCAGAGAACATTATATTTAAAGTAACAAGACTCATGTCTAAGTCTTAAGATTCAGTACTATTTGCTGACACTGTGCTGATTTGAGCCTCTTCTATGTGCCCCAGAGGAAGAGGCAGAGGAGCTCAACTCTGAAAAAACTATCAGAACTAAGTAAATAATTGGATGCAGTTCTGGGCAACCCAAGAGAGGCTTATTTGTCCTGTAGGACAAACCATAGGAGTGTGACAGGACTTAGAACATATTGATTAGTTAGAAAGAGAAATAAGGAAAGTAAGTTTAGAAAAAGAAAAAAGAAAAAACCCACCAAAACACTGTTATAGAAGATAAGGTGAATTAAAGTGAAGAAAATACACACTTCTTTCTGACTGATGTCACACTGTTTTATCTGTTTTCCTTTGTATTTATGTTATGACAGATAAGTATTTTGTTTTGAAGAGGATCTCCCAAGTCACCACAATTTTAACAGGTCAGATACTACAAATGGGAAATCCATAAAGGCAGCCAAACAACTTTGGACCTGAAGGTGTGATACAGTTTTCTAAAGAGTACTATTGTCACTTGGACACATAGTTGAAAAGGAGGGATGAATTGTAGAATATTATCCAGAGATACAAACACAGGGGCTGACACTAGGAAAGCAATTAACGTGAGAAAAGGACCTGTAGCTGCTTAATAGTTCAACTTCAAGCTTAACACTGTCTCAGTTCTTTGTGTACATTTATCTATTTTGCTTTGTAAGAAGTTATACTGTTTTTTTTTGCTTGTTTGCTTGTTTTCAGAAAGAGAATCAGATATTGCTATCTGTGGAGATGCTTCTGATGAAGCCGGGCCATGATCTGCTGCAGCTGGAAGTGAGCAACCCAGTGTACCAAGAGGCTACTTGAGCTGACCCTGCTGGGAGTTAATGAGAAAGTCTGGCAACAACCAATCCGAACTGGACATGATGCTGAGGGGAACCAATTGGGGCTCAGCGGTGTTTGTTTAGCACTATAAGAATTTTTGTTTTGCAGGACGGTTGGGTTTTTTTCTGTTTGTTGCATGTAATAAAGCTGGAAGATGGATATCACTATATTCGTGACAGTCTGTTATTCTGTCCACCTAGCCGTAGGCGCTTTGGGAGCTGACTCCTTGTCCATTCACCCTGATTGTCATCGCTGGCGGCAACAACTATCCTTTTCATTTCATTTTTCTGTATTTCCATATAGCATTTTTTTGCTATTTAGTATTTTTTGTTTTTATCTATCCAGTTTAATATCTAAAGACGAACACAATTACAATATTTCAAGATTCAAATACTAGAAACAACAAATTGAAAACAAATTATAAATTTACATTTTATTTAGAGTAGTAATCTATTTAGAAATATATGAAATAGAACTAGCCATATTATACATTATATCCCCTCTAGATGTGTATTTTTAAGGGACTATCGATATCAGAGGAAGTACATGGTTAAGCGTCAGTAATTGCGATATAGCTATTCACCAGTTCTTACTTTCAAGGTTCTTGTTTTGTTTTGTTTTTATAATGAATAGCAATAACGTAAAGGAAAACAACATTTGGCAAATCTTGTTACTTAGACAGGCATGTGATGGAAATTCCTCAGAAATGGAAAAAATGTTAACCTAGTAGAAACTGAACCTCATTGTTACAACTGAAGGAATGAACCCTGGATTAGACTTCTAATTTATATGGCAGTTTTGAGAAGCAGCAGAAAGAGCAGGTATGTCAGAGAACCATAGAAATTTGCAGTGCATTTGTCAGACTTCATAAGCAAACTGGAGAGATAGTACCCACTAATGTCCCCCTGCAAGGGGCTAGATCAGGGTGGAGGGGCAGGAGTTACTTAAGAACACAAACACTAACACCAAGTTGGTGCTAGTCTTCCAAGGAGAAGGAAGTAAAGCTAGAAAGAACAAAGTCTTCTTCGTAATTTACCCCCTTTCTGTTCATGTTTCTGCCAAACTAATTGTCTTCTGGCAGCGCAGCAATTTGCCAGTCTCTGTCAGTCATATGGATGTCAGTGACCACTGGAGGTATACCCTGGCCTCCCTGTCAGTCATCCCAACAAAAATGTCTAGACAAGTGTCACAGTTCTGACCTGGTTTGGCCTTGTTCCATGACTAAATGGGGTGGGGAGATTCATGGACCCTGAGATGAGCCTAAAAACAAAACAGTGGCAATGAGCTAATGGAGAAAATTAATTTATTAAATATGATAGTGAAATGTGAGGTAACACAGTATAATACAATGTAATTGGAACTGAAGCTAATAAAATGAGAGAGAGAGTGTGTTCAAAAAAACCTGAAGGCCTTACTATAATGCTGCCTTACTATAATGCTGAATGTGAGATGGCTGGGGAGCACACACTGCAGAGATGAGCAGAAAAAAAAAAGGCACAGTCCCATGACTCCCAAACAGTTTAATCTTTCCCTCTAAACCAAAAATGGAAATGAAACAGTGATGTCTTCTGGGAAATGCATTTCTTCTCTTCAGAGAAAGGTATACCCAGAACTATCGACAGTCCATAGAACTGGAGCATTAACTCTTTAACTCCCAGTGCACTACATGATGTTATGATGTGGAATACCAATAACAGGATTAATAAAATCATTACAAAAAGACAAGAAAATCCCCTTCAAAACAATGTAGACATGGTAAAAATAGAAACTGGAACTTGCTTTTTATGGAGACTTTTTTTTTTGTGCATTTAAAAGTGTAATCACATGAAACGTACTTGATACACAGGACTTCACTTTTTCACTTCTCAAGAGTTCTGTCAGCAAAGCAATTTCTAGAAATCTAGTCAGATAGACAAAATCAGCACCAAAAATTTCTGGATCCCAGCAGCAGGAGAAACAGAGGTCAAGAGGGTTATCTTTTCTTATCACATAAAATGTGAAATAAAGCAATAAAAATATTTGCTTATTGTAAAAAAAATACCAATGGGAAATTAGGAAAGCTTTCCCAATGTTACAGTTGTATGGTCTCTGAAAGAGTAAAATACGTAGTAAGAACCATGTTGAGGAGGACAGAGCAGCAGAAAGGTGGTGTTATGGACTGAACACAGCCCCCATTTCTCCATTCCTTTGCACAGATTATGGTTGAGAGAGGGGAGGTAGAGGAGCTGGGGATGGAAAAGTGAAGCTGAGCCTGAAAAAAATCAAGGGAAATGTATTTTAACTTTTGTCTTTTTTTCTAATCATCCAAATCTATTGCAATTGGAAGTAAATTACAGTAATTTATACCACGTCCAGATTGATTATTTATTTATTTATTTATTTATTTATTTATTTATTTTGCCTATAATTAGTGATTGACCTCTCTAATTCAATCCATGAGGTTTTCCATCTGATTTCCTGCCCCTATCCCACTCAAGAGATCTGTATCCTCTCTCCAAGGTCAACCCACTGCACTTCGCAGTCAGAAAACAGGTCTGCTTCTGTCATCTCTAGCCTTTGTTCCCTAAACTGGCACTACGTCCAGCTACCATCTTTCTTCATGTATTATAACTTCTCTAAAGACTTATAATGCCACCACCCTCTTCCCTTTCAAATTCTTTAGAAAGTACCTTCAGTAACTTAAGTTAAATAACTACGGCTAACAGTAAATAGGTAGAAAAAAATATCTGTAATAAAAAAAAAATTATTAAATAATAGAACATATTTAATAGTTTAGTTGACTTCTATTCAGTGCATTCACTGTAGAAGAATCTAACCCCATATAGACAATAAAAGTGAGACAGAGTATTTAAAGATTTGACTCTTAGGAAGAAAAAGACTCACCTTGCTCAGAAGATGAATCACGGATTAGTTTAAATGGCTCCCTTAGAAGTCCACTGATTTTTCATTTATTTGTAGACCGTGCAAGTATTCAGTATAAATTTTAGTGATCACATTTAATATCTATTTTTTCATCAGAAACTGGAAGAGAAAACAAAGCTGTCTCAATTAAACTAATTACAATCTCATACAAAAAGACATTTCTATTTTAAACAGGATTAAGATATTTAATATCATCAGCATACAACAATCTGAAATCTTTAAACTGGAGGCTCAAAACTCTTTTTTCAGGTTTCTCCCAGTGTGTTGAAATAATTAATGTTTGATTGAATTACTATCCTCGTATCTAAAATGCAAAAGATCAAACCCTCATGTGAGCCTGGTATTTCTAGTACTTCTTTGAATGTTCATGTCATTTTCCAGTGACAGCTAGATTCTATGAAAGACTTTGAAAGAAAACAAAACATAACAAAACCAGTTTTTGATTCCTTGTGTAGATATTAAAGAAGCAGAATTTTCAGCTACATTTCAAAGGAGTCTTAAAACTACAGAAGTGAAGGGACTTGGCAGGTTTACTCTGAACAGGTGTTTAGTTTCTTTTGGGGTATCAGTGATACATCAAGTCACACCTGAAGCCAAGTCTCAACTATTAAAAGCCAAAAGACATTCAAACCAACTTTTTATCAGTAAATATTAATAGAAGAAGGCAGTACTGGATATAGATTTCATACAAAAAACAGCCTCCCTTTCACTCTCTTTCCACAATACTTTGCAGTCTGCATTTATATGGTTTGTTCATTAATCACAGTGTGCTAAAAATTAATATATATTCTAATAAATATAGAATTGTGAGGATCTAGGGTTTTGTTTTTGACAGTCTATCTATCTCTTAAATATGAACAGGAAATTATTAATCCTTTATGCCTGTAAAATATAAATACATTTTATAATCATATATAATTATTTTAACATTTTCCTCTCAGTTCATTCAAGTTTCTTCAACTATTTCCTACCCTGATCCATAGTTAGACAAATATTTTGCTAGAGTACGCTAACTATCTCAGAGAAGTAAAATCCATTATCAAAATATACATAGCAGTTATCAATATAGATTAAAGGTGTCTAGCAAACAACAACAACAAAAAATACCACATAATTGAGAAAACAACATCAGTCCATTAAAATCAGTCAGATTTCAGGACGAGAAAGGAATAATAATAAGGATACAAACTAATCTACTGTGAGTCTAAATCACTAACCATTTGAAGCTCTATAGGAATATTATTGAAGGAAGTACTGCCAGAACCTTTGATCAAAAGAAAGATTAATCTGAGAACAAACAGGAGAGGAAGCTGTAACAGAATCACTCAGTAGCATCTGCGTTTTCTTGGGTAGTCTCTTATTTAAATGTTAACAAGACCATATGGCTTCAAGATTTTACCAGAAAGGTTTCAGGCTAATTTTAATGCAGCACAGGAAACAAGCTAGCTAGGTTTTCATTGCATTATAAATCTAAAAATAATTTCTAAAACCATATTGGAAGCCTACATGTAATTCTTATACATTTTCATGGCTTTTTTAAACTATTTATTCCACTTCTTGAATATGTTCCCCAAAATAAAAACATTACCATCAGCAAAAACAAAGTTGCAAGAATTTAGAACTAAATAACTGCCTAATTTGACACTACATACAAGTGAAGGTGGATTTGAATTTCTATGCCCAAATTTTAAAAAAGATGTAAAAAATATTTGAAAATATTTGGAATTACTTAATTTCATTACAAATAATTCACAAAACTAATTTGTTTGACCTTCCTGAAAGAGATATTATATACAACTAGGTAAGTCTTTCTGTCTTTAAAAAGGAAGCATTATTGATGGTGATTATGACTACTTGCTTCCCCAGGACAACAAATCCTAAAAAAAAAAAAAAAAACCAACAACAAAAACCAAACATTAAAAAAACCTGAAAATTTATTGCTTTTTTATTGTTTTTTTTGTTTTGTTTTGTTTTGTTTTTTAATAAAACCTAGAAGCTATTTAAGAAGTTCTATGTTTTGCCATTTCAAATACTATGCAAACTTCTGCTAAATGACACTGTGCAAATCTTTGACTTTCAAAGCTCAAGCATGTTCTAAATTGAAGAGAGAGCTAATATTCCTCATGTTAGAACATAAAATACTTTGAACTTGTGTACAGCAGATATTAAACTGCATTTATTTTGTAACAGCTTTAACAGCATCTTCAAGTAAAAATGCAGTAACCAGGTAATACAACTGTTGCAGACAGAGAGATGAGGAAGCTCAATATTCTGATATATTTGTCTTTGAACAGGATAAATTAGTCTATCAGCTTTAATGAAAGGATTACAACTCTGTGAACATCAGGTATTTTCAGAGATTAGCGAATGAACTGTACAGAATCAAAACATATTTTGGTGCCAATGGCAGGGTCAAGTTCTGTTCTTGAACTGAAGTACTTACTGAAACAAGAAGATACATAAAAACTGTATTTGGCCATTTTGTGACACTTCTTTCTTTCCAAAATATTTCTTTCGTAACAAAGCAAACTACAAAGAAGTACCTTCCACATTAAACATTAAACTTGACTATTTGGCATTAATAAGTTACTAATGGTTATCTCACACCATGGACATGCTCTAAATTTAAGACAAAACTCCTTGTTTTCCATGTATGCCACACTTGCACTCATAACCATAAAACTTAAATTGCAAAGTTCAACTACACATCACACAATTTTCTAATATTCACATCATTTATAGTAGTTTGATAACGCTGTGATGAGTTTAGATGATTTAATTGCAAGCAAAATCTTCTTAGGTCTTTGTGAACAACCTACCAGACCCTTTGCCTTTACATACTATTCTTTCTTCCCCATTTAAAGGTATGCATTGCATCATCAATCTTAAATAAGTTCTATTTAATAAAAGAAATAAAGAAAAAACTTTTCCTTTCTTCTGGATTGCTACACTTGCTTATGACAATGAGCTTAAGCATCCCATTGTCAACTTTCTTATTTTTCACACTAGATCTGAACTTAAGTTGATCTGTTGTTTTTGGAGTGTGGTTAGATACGGTCAGTTCTCCATCAGCCATGCTGACAACCTTTCTTAGAGAATCTTACTTTCAGAGGATTCCCCTTCTCTAAAAGCATAGCTTCCTTCATTTTTCAAATCAACTCTGAACACTTAGATGATAACGTAAGCTCCTTGGAGACTCTCTGAGCCTTGCAAGGAACTTGACTCAAACAACTAGCCTTAACAACTCTCATTCTGAGAATGAAAGAATGGAGCTTTAATGACTGTAACGGTGAACATGCACACTGACCCATCATTGATGGAAAAAGACCCCAGACTAAAGACAACACTGGATCCAGTAGTGGTGAAATGTTTCTGCCTCAAAATCAATCATTCTCTTTCTGTTACTCTCTCTGTTTCTGTTACTCTCTCTTCTTCTTTTTCCTCTCAGTCTTTTATTCACTTCTCTTCAAGTAGTCATTGCTTTAATCTGCCTAAGTAGTTGCTTACTAATTGTTGTTTCTTGTTAGAAAATTGCCTAGTTTTGCCTCAAAACTAGTTGATTACTTGTTAGAAAGTTCAAGAGATTGTTTTGTATCATTCTTCTGAGTCATTGTCTGTCTCATACACACTGGCATCACATGGAGAGCAGGGAGCACCCTATTCAGTGGGATTCCAAAGAATCGCTTTCCTTGCAACCCATGTAGTGGGACCAGACTGTAGACAGACCTGGTTTTGCACCAGAATCCAATTCTGAAAGTATAAGATCTTTCTTAGACACACTAACATAACCAGAAATGAAAAAGTATTGTTTGCAAGAAAACAAGTGGAAGTCATTTACACATTGTCTTCTAAGTGGTTTTTTTTTTTTCATTTTTTTTTTTTTTCCTTGCAGTTTCTAATTGAAGAAAATCAAATCAGATGAGCTGCCAAAAGATCTTTCGAGGACAATTAATAATGAAGCACATCAACTGACAACAAGCCATGAAACATCAGCTTTCCGTATCTGATGGTACTGGCTTCTCAGTTACTAAAAAGAGAACACAAATAGAACTACAGTTTATAAAGGAGAAAAAAATATAAATTAAAAAAAAAAAAAAGGTGATTATTAGTTCTTATCCTCTTCTTTGATATATATGCCTTTCAGTAAAAAACAAACAAACAAACAAACAAAAAAAAACCTGGGTAACTAAGAAACATTAGATCTTTTGAAATAAAGGATGGAAAATTATAGCTGAGTGTTAATGGAATTACAAAATCAAGTTTTTAAGATCTTTTTTAAAAGAAATTATACTAGACCATGTAACAACTTGTAGGGATAATATAAGATTTATAAGATTTATCCAAATGACAGTAGCCTACTAGGAATCTCAGAAGACAATGAAGTTTACAAACTCCATTATGGAAAATATGTTGAATAGTCAAAGGGAAACATTAAATCACATAAGGATAACATGGTTTAGGACTTTGTTATTACAAACTTGACAAATGACAGTATGTGATAATAATTTTATTAAGATATGTAAGCTTGCTGTTTGAAAACCTAAAGGTCCAGAAAGGCAGAAAAGATAACTAAGACTTATATAAAATTGAGAAGCTAGTTCATTTTTAATGTCCTCATTCTGATGCTGAACAAGATTAACAACTGTATTGGGCTTACATGGCAAGGCTGCAGAGTTGACCTTTGTGAGCAGAGCTAGCTCTAGTTTCTCCAGCAGGAACCCACCGCTGGCCAGAGAGAAATGGTCGCTGAACCATGAGAAACACTGATTGCAATTTTTGGAGAGCAGGTTTAATAAAGAGAAATAATAATAATAATGATAATAATAATTAAAAAACAAACAAACAAACAAAACCCCAAAATTTTCTGAAGGAGTGAGAAATGTGAAATGGCTCTGCAGCCACCAAGGTCAGTGTAGAAGGAGGGCAGAAGGTTCTCCAAGCAAAGAGCAGAAGCTCCCTGTAGTCCAGGAGAGGCCCATTGTGGAGTACTCTGTCCCTGTGGTCTGGGATAGCTGCTGCCTGTGGCTACTTGAGCAGTGCACTCCTGAAGGGTTGGCCCCATGGTACAGAGCAGTGCTGCAGCAGCACTTGGAAAGCTCCAACCTGCAGGAAGCCCATGCAGGATCAGTTTGGGGATGACAGCATCATGTGGCACAGGCCTATGTGGAGCAGGGGCAGAGTGACCATGAAGGAGCAGCAGAGACAAAACATTATGGGCTGACTGCAGCACCCATTCTCGTTCTCTTAACTTGAGGGGAGGAATTAGGAGAGCAGGGATGTGGATGGGGAAGGTGTTCTCAGGCGTTTTGTTGTTGTTGTTATTTTCTTTTTCGTTTGTTTGTTTGTTATGTCCTCTCTGCTCTAGTATATGATCTGTAGGTTAAAAAATCAATTTCCCTCTGCTTAATCTGTTTTACACATAATGGTAATTGGTGAGTGATTTTCATGTCCTTATCTCAACTTATGAACTTTTTTTAAATCATACTTTCTACCTCCGTTCTTTTGAGAATGGGGACTGAGAGAGTGGCATGGCGCAGCTTAGTATGAAACAAATACAGCAACATAACGGGAGATTTATTTGGTTCATATCCCTTCAAATTGATTTTCAGGTTTTCAGGATTTTCAAGTGACCTAAATTCATTTTCACTGAATTAGTGAGATCTATACATTGTAAGAAGACCTCCAAATGGATTTTAGCCTAAAATTAACATTTATAAACCTGCACATTTTGAGATGGAGAGTTTAGCGTTAACATAGTTTAACGTTAATTGGACTTTTGGTCTTAATGTTATCTAGTGACCACTGTGTTACAGATATCTTGACATCAGGACATTTAGAACAATCTCTCATGGGGGAAGGGACATCTTAATACAGTGAAAATCTACATCTACCTCTGTAAATGGCCACAAGAGCATATTCATTAAATTAATCTTAACAAACTCATGATTTTTAAATTAAACATATTTATATTCTTAATATTTTCCAACTATGATAGACAAAAATTAGAAGTTGCAGAGATAAGAGGGCAGGAAAAACACATGCTTTTTCTTTAAGAAGTCAACCCCAGTGACTTATCTTTAATAAATTAAAGATTTTGAAGTATTTAAAAACAATATTCAATGTAGCTAATCTGTTCTAAAAATATTCCTTCAAACGTTTCCTTCAATAAAATAAATTGCTTACCATTTCATTTAAAAATAGAACATGGAATTAAGTGTAATCTTCTAATTATGTCATATCCATAAAATCCAGGGCAGAAAAATAGAAAAAACAGAAGATACTAAAATGTAGCACTACAACGTTACTCCTACAGAGGTGCATAAAGATTATTGCCCATTATGTGCAAATTATTCTCTAATCATCAAGGACAGTTTGTTTTCTTAGAAAAAGATTAAAATTCTGCTAAGACTCTCCTCTGTACAATTCAAGGAGTGCTATCTTTAATATATTTATAACAAGCTTGTTGTAAATTACTGTGATTTAGTTAAATTAATTAGAATAATGACACATTACCTGTGAGATCCATCATCCTCATTGCTTTCGACCATTATTCACTTCAGAATATCTTCCAAAAAACTTGAAATATAATTGGAAAAAATGGTGCCATAAGACAGAAATAACAGTTCATTCTGAGCAGTGTCCTTCAAACATATAGGACAGGCATTAAAATAAATAGCCAATTCTACATTTACTGTTTTACAGCCATTGTTGTATAAATACAGTTTTAGACAGCTGTATTACACAATTAGTTACTGCTTCTCCTGGCCTCTAAACTCTTAATGGAGGTGGAGGTGATGAACACCATCAAACACTTTACACAAGTTTAATGATTGAAGAATTATGATAAAATCTTCCAAGGAAAAAGAAAATCCACCAAATCCCAATCATCCTTACTTACAAAGTCTCCTGTTTGTTCCTTACATAGTTAGGCACATTGAAGAAAAGACTCTTGAGCCATATAAATTTATGATCTGCTTACAAAAATATTCTTTTCTGCATTTAAGAAACAGGTGGTCATTAACTGATCTGTGCCCAGATAAGTTTGCTGGATGCTGTTTCTACAGATGAAGTTCTCAAAGATCTCAACTTTCTCAACTTTCAGGTTTTGCTGTCATATTCAGTGTATACCTGTGAATAACTTTTGACACTGACACCAGAATTACTAAAAGAAGAAATACATTGAAGTGCAATTTTTAAAGTTTCATGTATTGTACCACTGACTGTATTTATTTTACGTATTTAAACATTTAGATTCCATTAGTATTTCAAATGTTACTATGAATAAGACATCTGTTGTGCATTGCTGAAAATAGATCCCTAGTAGTTCCTTTTATAGAAGGGATTCTTTGTGTTGTGTATCCCACCACCTTTTTTTTCCCTTACGTTTGCCAGTATTCGCAGTTCTGAAGTAACTACGACAAAGATAATTCCAACTACTATAGGTCAGTATTAAAGCACATATTCTTATGCTCTCTTCTTGTCATCAAATATATTTTCATTTACTTCATCTGTTTACCCTTCAAAGCAATAACAGGAAGGATCGATCTGTATATGCTCTACTTCCTTGGTGAACATGTCAAGATATGACATGCCATAAATCATTACATCACTCTTTTCAGGATGGTATTGTAGTGTAACATAACACCATATGACATCACTATTTACAACCAGATGCAATGATTCATGATACCACCAGTCAAACCAAAGTACTAAAAAATACAGTTTTCCTTCATCTATGATCAGAGAACTAATTCTTAGGAATTAATTAATCCCTGGTCTGTCACAAAGGTCATCAAAGTAGCAGTTTTTGAAACTGTATTTGCATATCTACAACCATGTTGTGGCTTTTATTACTTCATGCATGTATTTCACAATGTATTTCTTTCCCCTTCAATTGCTTTGAATGAACACAGAATTCTCATAGAAATATATATTAAATTTATTTCTCACACAAATATACATATCTAATGAAACTACTCACTTGAAAGAAATTGTAAAGTTTAAAATAAGCACATCAGTAGCATGAGTTTTGTTATTCATATTTTTGGGTTCATAGCCTCAATACTATCTCAGCTGACCAGTAAACCACTCAAGACCATAGCCTGAAGAGATCTTGCCAACAAATTTGCTCTGTTTAACAACAAAGCAAAAGGAAGATCTGTATATGCTCTGCTTTCTAATACTGATTTCAACAAAGAAAAAGAAGGAAAAGTAAAGACTGATTTGCTCAGTTTATTCTAGAGAGAGCCGCTCAGCTCAAGGAAGAACTATACAAGGGATGAAAAGGGAATAAAAGGGTTTGTTTCGGATGACCATGAAAATGCTGGAAGCCTTCTCAGAAAAAAATGCTGTGCAGAGTTACGCAAGTTGTAATTTACACACAGTACAGCTCGCATATAACTATATGGATTACAGCCTGAAACAATCCTGATCTGAGTTTTACAGCAGTGTAAATGCACATAAAAGCAAGTAAGCACAGAAGTGTTTGCCTTGCGCAAGAGCAAACTATGGCTTGTCAGGTTACATATCTGTCATTGCTCTACAGCGTTCCCCTTAGTGATTTCTCCAGAAATTCAGCTATTTCCAGGACCTTGCACTATACAGAACTGTTTCTGACATCAGTGATATATCATGTAAGGAGCAGCTTGGGAAGAAATAGGACATAATGGTGTCGGGAGAAGTAAGCTAATATAACAGAGTGGCAAATAAATAGATAGTAAATGTAGGGTTACTGTGGTGATTAAAATTATAAGGAGATCAAACACCTATATCTCTCTCCAGAGTAAAAAAAAAAAAGAACAACACACAAAAAAAACCCCACACAAACAAACAAACAAACAAAAAAACCCAACCACCATGCTGTTACCAGAATAGCTCATCTCAGTCTTGCCTGGACTTAAGATGCCCTCAATTGCTGCTCTTTGCTGCCAGGGCCTGTAGAAAGAAGGCTGCCACCCCTAGGGTCAGTTGTTCTCACTGTTCTCCCACCTCCCCTCCCTGTCCAGTCATGCAATAAACCTACAGGCATCAGTGGCTATAAACAGAGCAGTGCTTCTGCAGTACCTCTGATCTTTTCAGTTTGCAGTGAGAATGAATGACTCATTGTCTACCTACAGTTCACTTGTACCCCACAGAGCCTTGGAATTCCATCTGTCTTGATCAGAGCTGAAGCTACACTTATCTCAAACTTCTGCCTTTCCAAAACTGCACTTTGCTCTCAACTTCCCACAAATCACTGAACATAAAACTGAGTTTTGTCTACTCTGTTGAGATCCATTGAGCGATCTCTGAGTGACTGGACTATGCATGCCAATAATCTGATAATGATAAACATTGAGATTACCAACTTGCAAATTCTGAAAATATGTGGAAAGAATGCTCACAACAAAATATGTCATGAAAAAGTCATGAACAAGTGGCATTAAGTGTTATCCAAGTTTTTTTAAAAGATTACAAAAAACACAAATTAAACAACTCTGACCAGACACAATCAACAACTGGAAATAACTTATTTACAAGACCTCTTTTCCTCTTTTTTGTATGCTGCCATACATGCCATGCAGCTCTGCTTAGTACTCCTGAAACGTGAGTGAACATAAAATATTTAAACACAAAGCTGCTACCTATTCTCTTTTAATATCAATTAAAAAAATTAATAAATTAATATAGTGTCTTTTTATTCCACTATGACTGGGAAGTATACAAAAGAATGAGACTGTGGGATTTGAGAGCTTGGTTATAATAGGTTTTCTGATCTTTATGTTCTTGTCAGCCTGCTTGCAAATAAGAGAGCATTACTGCAAACAGTGCATTAGAAAACAACCAGTGAAGATTTCAGTCAGTAGCTCAGTATAAGGAACGACTAAGTGAACTGGGTCTGTTTAGCCTTGAGAAAAGAAGGCTGAGAGGGGATTTGATCCAGGTTTATAAATACCTGAGGTGTGGGGGCCATAGTGGTGAAGCTGGACTCTTTTCAGTAGTGCGTGGGGACAGGACAAGGGGAAATGGGATGAAGCTAGGGCATAGGAAGTTCCGCACGAATGTGTGCAAGAACTTCTTTACGGTGAGGGTGACGGAGCACTGGAATAGGCTGCCCAGGGGGGTTGTGGAGTCTCCTTCTCTGGAGATATTCAAGACCCGCCTGGACGCCTACCAGTGCCACCTGGTGTAGGGAACCTGCTTTGGCAGGGGGGTTGGACTCGATGATCTCTGGAGGTCCCTTCCAACCCCTACAATTCTGTGATTCTGTGATTCTGTGATAAGACAGAATAGGAAGAAAATAAACATTTATTTGGTAAGGTATGAAGCACAATGTTTGGACAAAAGCCCAAAGTTACTAACATCACTCCTGACCTGATGATCTTGTATAACTGGAACATGGGTTGTAAAATACTAGGGTTTTATATTTTCTTTGGCTATACTGTGCAACTCATTTTTTTTCAAAAAAGAAAAAAAAAGTCTATGTAAGCTAGTAACTTTCTAAAAATACTATTCAAAATGGTCCCAGGATAGCTGAATTTACAGCTCAACTGTAAGACATTAGAATATTTTTATGAGAGAATACAAAAAAGTGTAAAATTGACCAGTTGTTTTAACCCTTCACTTTGTTTCTCCGTACTGTATCTCAAAGCAAGAGAATTTGTTCTTCTCATACTTGAAAGCAGAAAACAGTTGTGGCTTCTCAAAGCTAGAAGATCATACGAAAATAGGGATTTCTTGAATCTTCCTTCAGTTTCAATCGGTTATTATATTTAAATTCAGTTATCAAAATACAGTTGAAAATTGAAAGAATTGACACAATACATGCATTGGACAAAGAGCTTTCTCAGGTAATGGTGACAATAGCTTGGAGTTCAGATGAACTGGTGCCATAAGTGTGCCTTACCAAGTGAACCAAATCAACGGTTCACTGCTGCTGAATCCTTGCTTTATCTCTCTCAATATCACACTTCCAGAGTCTGCTTTTTCCAATTTAGTTCAGATAATTAAACCATCTCTTCCAAACATTTAAGCGACTTAAATCCAAAGTACCATTTCAGCTGTGGCATAAAAACTTTTAAACATAAAAACAAAAATTGCAAGTGCAGACATACAGTTTCTGTAGACAGAAGATCAAAATCTTGGAAATGTTCATCTTTTGATTTTAAAAATTACCTTACTGCATACATGCCTTTTCACAGCACTAATTGTGAAACAAACTTACAAGATCCTTTCTCCAGAAGCTTGACCTAGAAGGCAAGGCAAGGGAGGGAGACAACTTTATTACTACTGTAAGACAACTATAAGACAAATTAAATTTGAGAATAAGTGTTTAGAAGCCAATGAGAGTTCTTGTTCTTTGTTTCCTCATCACTCTTGCCAGTAAACAGTACTTTGGTTCTATATTCCTGGAGATTTTGTGTTAATGAAATCAGGAACCATATATAAAATGTGATTAGAAAAATCTTTCAATTTGCCATCAAGAATAGTTAAAATATGACTCTATATAAAGGGTACAACTGAAAGTTATATAACAAATTACAATATATATATATATATATATATAAAGCAAATGCTTAAGAATAAACTCACACCTTATGCTGTCATTGGAAACTTGTTGCACATTATAATTGCAGAAAGTAATCATTAGGCTCACATGCAAAAATATTTGCATTTGAAATTGCATGCATGTGGTATACGGTGGAACAAGCACCTGTGTAAGAAGCTGAGATTCAGCATCAAATGACACTTTCAACATGAATGGAAAAAGTAAATTTTGTGATCTAAATGCAGATCAAATCAAAATCCACATCAGAATTTTTTAGTGCTTTCTACCACACTGTGACTATAATCATCAGAGTCCTAATAAAGAGGTAACTAACCGAGCCAGGCATTTCTGAGTGAATCCAACGTGAATTGGATTATATATGAAATTCTGAATGACCATAACAACAAAAAAAGATCAGTTTGAGCACTACTTACAGGCAATATATTTCACAGTAGTACATTGTTTGTAAAAAGCAAACAAATAAACAAACAAACCTCCAGTAGAGTCTATATATATCATTAGTTATTTCTTCATATAAACTCAAATAATAATTTCATTTGGAAAGGATTAATCGAAGTCATACTATTCATTTTCCTGCTTAAAGTATTATCAACTTGCGATTAATTTATTTTGCTCAGGACTATGTCCATTTATGTTTTGAATACCTCTGAGCATAGATGCTTCCCTGCATCTCCAGTCTGTTCCAGTGCTTAATGACCCGTGTTACAGTTTTTGTTAACTTTTTGTTTTCCTTACAGCCATATGTGACCACTGCATTATATACTTTCACCATTCACCTCTGAAAACGTTCAGATTCCATCTCCTTTATCTGTTTATTAGACAGTGAAAGGCAACAAACTAGGTCCCACCAAGCCTTCTGGCTGAAAAAGCCCAGATCCAGACTATGTAACCTTGAGCACTCAAATGTAGACCCTTAGCATTCAGATAACAGATGTCCAATCTGGAAAGCTTTCTAGAACATCTGCTCTGTTCACCTATTCCATCCACAAATAATAATAAAACAGGAGTACAGTTTGCTCTACCTCTAATGTCCAGGTATAGCTGATTTATATTCAGAAGCATATGAAAGGTTATCAGTCAACCAATTTTTCCTCTTTTTTTTTTTTTTTCTAGTTTCTGAAAACAGACAGCAGTTTGCCCAAAGCATAAAGTTAACAAATACAAATTCACTGAAAATTTCTTGCTTGTGGAAATGAAAATTTTACACATTACTATTCTGTTTTGAATTGCTATAGGCTTCATTAATGAACCTTTGTGAAAGTCTTATTTTGAAGTAAAGTTGCTCCATACAGATTTTCTGAACTAGGAATTAGTTTTCTGAGTTTAGAACTGGTGCAAGGAAAAATCCACCCATGTCAAGCTAATAGAACAGTTATATTCTTTAATAAGACAACTTGCTAAAAATACTAACCCTACACAGTAAAGATGTTAGATGTTTTTACACAGCTATTAGAGAAAATGAAAAATCTGTCCCTAAATTATCTAAAATACTAAAATATAGACTATTATGTTCCCAAAAATATCTCTAATGGTGACGGATTTGAGTAAGGTCAAATATATTAATGTCATAACTAAATAAAATGGAAACCATTAATTTATTATACTTTTATAGAGTAGTCCATCATAATTTAATGGGAGCAATTCTATGCATATTTTTCATGTACTGTGTAAAAATGTAATTGCTTTGATGAATGATTCTCAGGGAATCCATAAATGTTATTGATTTTGTAGGATGTGTGATGCAAAAGTGATTATTTGGGTTATTCGAAGCAGCTAAATTTACAAAAGAATGTCTAAGATTCATTTGTTTAAAAATGCTAGAATAAGTCAAGTGCAAAACCACAACAAAACAGAAAATCTTTAGCTGAAAACCTAAAGCAGCAAAAAATTTTCCATCCATAATCTCCAAAACTGTTTTTCCAACAATGTGAAAATCCCTCATGAAGAGATTTTGCATGAAAAAAAAAAATTGAAGCATTCCCTCTTCAAATGTAGGAGAGGCGCTTGGGTAACTACAAAATTGTGCTGAAGTACGGTCATGAAAAAAAAAAAAAGCTTCAGCTACCACAAGTTATTCAGCACTTCGGATTTATTGTGTCTTGGATGTTCATGATTATGGAATTTGGGCTTGGAAGAAACAGTTGCTTATAAGTCTAACTAGAAGACTAATGCTGATTAAGAAACAGATACTGTCAGAAATGATCTTGTCTTCAGAGAAATCTAATCCTGAATGTATGCTCTGTTTTCACTCTTTTCAAATCAGGTTTCAGGAAAAAAAAAAAAAAAAAAAAGCCCAAGAAGGAGCTTTGACATAACAGAAAAAGAAACAAATGTAAATGATGCATCTCTTGTTTTAAAATAGATGTGCACACACACACACACACCAAAAACAAAAACAAACCAAACATATATATTTCACTTGCAAAGCAAAACTAAGGTTATATATCTTCATATATAACTAATATATGAAGATATCAGCAGAACTGCAACATGTTAATAATCTTTCCCTGTTTACTACGCGGTATTATCCCAGGACATAACTAAAAAGTCAAATACCCAGCTGAAATCCATAAGTGAACTGAAGCTGCTGAAATCAGTCGCAGCTGCAAAAAGTGAACGTGAGAAGCAATAATATATCCAAATACTGTGTTTTACAACTATTTCAAAGCCATCTAAGAAAGTCACAAAGTCATTTACAACAATAAGACTTGTTTGTCAACCAGAGCTCCAAGTAATTTCACAGACTCATTATCAAATTTAGCAAGATTGCAACACTATGGGGTATTTAACAAGTGTGAGTTAGACACATACACAAATTGGAGATCATATTTATGAGTGTTCTTGTTTTGAAAAAGACCTCTGTATGCATGTATTTACTCTTTTAATATTTTGCTCATTAGTTTCCCCTGTTCATTTTCATAAGTAACAAGTTATACATAGGTCATTTAAAATAGTTATTTGTTTATGTCCTTATTATATTAAACAAATGGTAAATATTTATCATTCTTATTCTTCACTGAGTAATGCTTTAGGTACACAAGAATTATTGCATTCTAGTCTTGGGACTTCAACATTATCTCCCTGCTGTAACTGACTATATTTAATCAGCTCAGATTATTTCAGAAAAATAATTGCAATTCCTAGCTATTAACTTAGGCTTCCAATTCCATTAACATAAAATTACACTGATAGTCCCAAAGTCAAATCTCTTTGCAGCGTCCTTACAATAGAGCTTGTACTTTACCCTCACAGAGAGCTACGCTGTACTATATTTAAGAGGATTACAAAACCAGTTTACACAAGCTCCCTCATGTATATGGTTCTCATTTCCTCTGCTTCACACAGATTTTTGGTGTTTTGTTGTTGTTGTTTGGTTGTGTTTTTTTTTAATTCAACAGAATCTCTCTCCTACAATTTCTATACAATGTTGAGAAGAATCTGTTTCTCAATTTTGTTTTTTTTCAGTTTACATTAGAGTCTATCTTGGAAGCACCAGCTCCGTAAGGCAAAAGTTTTCTGTTTTGCAGAAAACTTTTATTATGGACAAAACTCAGTTTAGATAACAGCCAAAAGCAACGGGAAGATGTAGCAGAGAAAAATGCAAAAAGCAAAAGTAGCCACAACAAACAGAAATGTACAGGAACACACACAAGAAAAAAAATGCAGCAAAATCACACCCTTAAATTATGAAGATAGTTTTACATAATCATGAATGGCAGCAAGAACTGACTGCTGTATATATATGCGTCAAATGTTACTCAACTTATGGCCAAAATGATATTTATGAAACTAATTTCTGCATACCATTAGTATTTTTCCTTAGTGTTGAGTCTCAAGAACTTTACATTTAGATCTAATACCTCACATAATTTTCATTTATTTCTTATCTGTACTGCTTTTTTAACAAGCATCCCCAAAATTACATTTCTATTCTTTAAATTAAAGAGCAGGAAAATGGTTTGGTATTTCTTCTACAACTCTCATGTCTTTCTTGTACCGACACTTTTGCATATTTTTTGTTTGTTTTGTTGGCTTTGGTTTTATTTCATGTCCTCTTGTTGTTCACAAAAATATTAGGGAAAAAAAAAAAAAAAAGCTTTGTTATTCAAGCATAGCCTTTACTTTATTGTCTCTTAAGTGTTTTTATTTGTTTGTTTGTTCGTTTGTTTTCCCTATTGGAATGGGAAAGGTACAGCTGAAATTCAATTAAATGTGCTCCTGAAAAAATATTTTTCTGTTTGCGTCAGAGAAAAGGTCATCTTCCTGTATCTTGCACAAAGAAATTAAAGACATACTTGCAGAATAAAGAAATGTGGTTGTGAATTCATCCTTCTCTTTAGAAAAAAAGTCATTTCAATTATTAACTACCCTGAAATTTACAAAAAGTAACTTACACTAGATTTGTATGATTTATAGTGCATTTTTCATGTGCTTTTAAGAAACCATTTATAAAACGTTACTTGAATGCAAACATAGAAAAATATGAGTACATTCAATATTAAAAATACGGGAAATGTAAATTCTGACAGAATATTAAACTCATTAGGACCTAATTTTAAAAAGTGAAATTACTAAATGATCACTTTATATACACACACACAACCTTTAAATTACCAGAGAAATGGGGTAGAGTGCTTAGTCACCTAAATGTTGAACTATCTCACCAAGTCCTTTTCCCACTGTAGCCATTAAAGAAATCCCTGAAGACTGTATTGTTTTTATATAGCCATTCTTAAATACAAAGACTTGCTGACTACAGATTGAGGGGAAAACAAAATTTGCTTTTCAAATTTCAGCTGGCGTTCAACTTGCTATCAACCAACTAACCACAGCAAAACAATTTGAGGTTGGCCTTTTAAAATTGAAGGTTAATTCTGGTACAAATGTCTGAAAGTAAATTATCAAGTGGAATATTGTATTTATCCCAGAAAAAATTTGGTTATTTTCATTCACTAAGACTTTTTTTTTTTCTTTTTTCCTCATTGATCTAAAGACAAGCTTTCAATAATTAACAAGACCATTCCTAAGCAATTATGTGCACTAATGAAAAACCATATCACAGACCCTTGACCAATAATGGATATATATGTTTATGCTACAGGAAAGAAAATTTATTAAATAATGATCAAAACTAAAGTTTTGCTAGCCATTTCTTCAAGCCTGCAATGCAAGGCTCTGTATTTTGTGCACAGGAAAGAACAATGCTGCTCCCAGCACAACAGTCATTACAGTTTTTAAGGTTGTTAAAAAGAGCATTTCATAAAATGAAATTATTTTGTTCCAAAGTTATAGATAAGAAGCTGAAAAATACTCCATTAGTAGTACTAAATTTTCTTTTCACAGCTTGTAGCTAAGAAAATTGAAAGGCCATAATTTCATTTACTTCATAAATAAGCAATTCCAAATTCTAAAATAGTTGGATTAATGAGAATTTTTTTTTATCTCCATAATAAGTAATAAAGAAAAAACAATATAAAAAATACATATATATATTTGTATCACTGTAATAGATAGCAAACAAATACTTGACGGTGTCTGTTGCAAGAAATTTCATTCTCATGTGTATATCTATCTATAATTCTCCAAGATTTTGCTAAAAAACCCCACAAACATTTACAATGCTCTTAATTCTCATAATCTTCTAAGAAACAGATATTAGAAACTAGACTCCTTCTGTACTACAAAAGCAGTTTAAATACTAAAGATAGAAAACATTTTTTAACAATTTCAGAACTGGACAAACTAGTGGCAACCTTACACGAAATGCACGTATGAATATACTTAATAATTATTTTAAAAGGTTTTAAGCCTAGACTAGGAATTTATATCACACAACAAACACACCTATATGCATAATTGTGTCAGGAGATAACTTATTTGCCTTTTAAAACTTTGACTCTTCAGAAATTCAAAGCTGAATATTTTACGCGGGGTGCTTAAAACTCCAAGGCTGCATTTCACTGACATAACCAATTATTAGAAAGAACTATTCTAATCTACAAAATAATTCCATAATTTTCCTTAAGAGAGAGAAATATTTGGAATAGATTATAAACAGTTACTACTATTTTCTACAGATTTTACTAGGGTTTTTTTTTTTTTTTTTTTTTTAATCCTTCAAATTCTGCTTTCCTGAAAGCAGAATTTTATTTATCATTTTCCATTTTTCTTTGAGGTTTCAGATACTGGCCTCTATCAGAGAATGCAGGCCAAACAAGATTAATCTTGTCTGATTTAACACAGGACCTATTTTTTATTTCCTATGGTTGCTGACAGATAATGAATTCATTTAAAGACAGACGAAACAGAATCACAGACTCATAGAATTGTTTGAGTTGGAAGAGACATCTAAAGGTCATCTAGTCCTACTACCCTGCAATGATCAGGGACACTCCAGACAGATAAAGTTTCTCAGAGCCCCCTCCAGCCACACCTTGAGTGCCTCCAGGAATGGGACATCCACCACCTCTCAGAACAACCTGTTCCAGTGCCTCACCACATTTATTAGAAAAAAACTTCTTCCTTATATTTAATCTAAATCTCCGCTCTTTTAGTTTGAAACCATTTTCCCTTATCCTATCACAACAGATCATGCTAAAGAGTCTGTCCTCTTCTTTCTTATAGCTCCCCTTTAGATACTCAAAGGCCTCTATCCAGTTGCCCTGGAGGCTTCTCTTCTCCAGGCTGAACAGCTTATCTCCCTCAGCCTGGCCTCACAGGGGAGATGTTCCATCCCTTGTATCATCTTTGTGGCCCTACTCTGGACATGTTGCAACAAGTCCATGCTTCTCCTGTACTGAGGATTTCATATCTGGATTCAGAACGCCAGGTGAGGTCTCACCAATGCAGAGTAGAAGGGCAGGATCCATTCCCTCAACCTGTTGGCCATGCTTCTTTCCATACATCCAAGGATACGGTTGGCTTTCTGGGCTGAGAGGTCACATTGCTGGCTCATGTCCAGCTTGCTATCCACCAGCACTCCCAATTCCTTTTTGGCAGAGCTGTGCTCCATCATTACATCCCCCAGGTGGTATTGTTAGCTGAGGTTGCCACAACCGAGGTGCAAGACCTTGTACTTGGCTTTGTTAAAACTCAAGAGGTTTTCCTGAGTCTACTGCTTGATCCTATTGAGGTCTCTACAGATAGCATCCTGTTCCTCAGGTGTGTTGACCATATTACACAACTTGGTGCCATCTAGAAACTTGCTGAGGGTGCACTTGATACTGTTGATGTCACTGATGAAGATGTTAAAGTGCCTCGGTCCCACTGCTGGTCCCTGAGGGATAACACTCGCCACTGATCTCCATCTGGATGCTGAGCTATTGTCCACTACTTGCTGGATATGATCTTGCAACCTGTTCCTTTTCCACTGAACAGTTCACCCACCAAATCCATATCTTTCCAATTTGGAGAGATGGATGCTGTGGGGGACAATGTCAAAGACCTACAGAGCCCAGATAGGTGAGATCAGTGGCTGTTCCCTGAAAAATAATAATAATAATAAAAATAATAAAAAATAAAAAGGATGACTGCAACTGGTCATGTGGCAGAATTGACTAAACATACAAAAGAACCACATACAAAGACATAAAGGGCAAAATTATTGGCCATGACATTTCCCAGTTAAGGAAAATTGTAAGTGGGAAGATCAGACTACAAGGAAGTCACTGGAATACCTAAAAATCCAAGGCCAAGTTATTAGCTGCAGTATTGGGCTTACATGGCAAGGTTTTGGTAGAAGGGGACTGCATGGGGGGCTTCTGGGAGCAGAGCCGCTTCAGCTTCTCCAAGACGGACCCGCTGCTGCTGGAACTGAGCCATAAGCGACGCCGGGTGCACTGGGAGTGGGGAGTTACGGACGGGAAACTGCCGCGCAGCCGCAGCTGGGAGAGAAGTGCGAGATATGGAACGACTCCGCAGGCACCGAGGTGAGCGCAGCAGGAGGCGCTGCGGGCGCGCGGTAGCAGCTCCATGCAGCCCAGGACCTTGCAGCCCGCGGGCACCGCGCGGAGCAGAGCTTCCTGTGCGGCCACGGAGGGGCCCTCGGTGCGGCGGTGGATGGGGCTCGGAGGAGGCGCGGACCGCGGATACCCCAGCAGGAGCGGCCGGGCCGGAGCTGCAGCCCGCGGGCAGGGACCGCAGTGGGGCGGGAGGATTGCGGGAGCTGCCGGCCGGGGGCAGTGCCTGACGGGCTTCGCGTTACAGTGCCGTGTTGGGGCGGTGCTTGGAGTTTTGAAAGCCCATATTGAAATATTTTGTGAAGGACAGCACCCTATGGGGAGGACTGCACGCATGACCATGAAGGGGAAGCATATAACAAAGAATTATGGGCTGACCACAGCTCCTCTTCCGCATTCCACTGCACCACTCAGTCGGAGGAGTTTATAGAAGGTGGATGAGGGAAATGTATTTTTACTTTTAGTTGTCTCTGCCCTAGTCTGTGATTTGAAGATGTAATTAAAGCCAGGATCTGTACATACCAGGTAGTATTTGCCTAAAATGTGACAGAGTATCAAGATATTCCCCTTTGTCTTCCTAATCTGTATGTGCAGAGACTTACCAAATTGTCCATGTGTCCCATAGCAATCTTTGGGACAAAAGGAGCGTTGGGAGGAAGTAAACGATCCCCGCAAGGACTAACAGCGGACCAACTGCAGACCATCACGATGCTAGAAGGACGCTAAGTGACACTGAATGGCTATGTTTGTTGGGCAATCATTGAAAGTGGGTCGTTTAATGAATTTAGGAATGTAATGAATATGTAATACCTGTGAAAATATAACCTGTTGATGAATAGTCAACTGGTGGTGCATTCTTGGAGAGTTATCTCGATGCTCCCCCAGTGCTGCCAATAAAGAAGACCTCGCTTAATGGTAACAAAACTTTGCTGTTAGGTTTCTATGCACAGATTTCTTCAATTCATCTGCTACCTGTATGTAAGAAATTACTATTTTCTCTGTATGCTGAGTCTGTTTTTCCCATTACAGCAAATGCTGAGTGATATCCCTGATTTTTACTTCAATCCATGAACATTTTTTCATCAGGGTTTTCTCCACCCGTTCTTCTCAGAACAGAGAGTGAGGGATCAGCATGGTGGAGTTTCACTATCCATTGGTGTGAAACTGTCACAGATGTGAAACTTGACCAGAAGTGAAAAAAAGACAATATAGATGAAAAGCAAAACACACACACACACACAAAAAAAAAACTGCTGCGAAGGTTGGCTTAGATCAAGACTTGTTTGTTATACCTGATTAATGTAAACAGGGATGGAAGCACAGAAATCAGTGAGTTAGCTGCAGAGTATAGAATAGTTTTCTGAGCAATTAGCAGTAATAAGTTGTAATCATAACATTGAAAAATGTTTGACAGCCCTGCCCATGGCAGGGGGGTTGAAACTAGATGATCTTTGAGGTCCTTTTCAACCCAGGCCGTTCTATGATTCTATGAAATGAGAAAGTTCTGTTAGCATCTAATGTCTTGCATACTGCATTTGTTGGATATGATAATTGGAAGTCTGGAATCACTTGTTAAATAAAATCATAAATGAATTAATAGAGACCAAATGTCTCAAGCCATCTTGATCATTTTTCTGGTGCTGATACAACTGCAGAACTATGAGAAAGGCATGCAGGAGGTCTGTCTGGATTTCACAAAATTTATTTGATGCTATGTCACACCATGTCCTATGGGGAAATTAAATCAAATTGGTTTGGAGAGAAATACAATTAAATGGATCAAAAGCTGTCTGTCTAACTCAGGAGAGGCTAATTATATAAATAGTAATTCCATCTAGATAAGGAAATAATGTCCAGCACTGTCCCCATGGATGCCCTTGGGCTCTCATTTTATCCAACATCTTTATTCTGAAAATTCATGAAGGCAAGGATAAATAGTTGCATTTACAACTGCTGAGCATTTATGCCCATGTTACAAAGACCATGTATTATTATTCAAACCTTGACAAACCCAGCTGTATCCACAATGCAGGCCTTTAGGCAATAAACCTGGTGTACCCTGCTGAAGATGCACACAAGCATCATCCTCCTTATGCACCACTCTACGTACTTTGTCTTGTAACCCAGTCCCAACACACCAAACACACAGCATTCATTGGAAGAATCTCTGTCACTCATGTAGCATTTTTTAGAATTATTAAAAAAAAAAAAAAAAAAAAAAAGGATTTAGCTAACAGTGACTTCACAGGCTTGTCCTATGCAGTAGTCCTTTCCCTGCTGAACATGCTCCTTAGTCCTCCCACTTCTCATTTCTCCACTTACAAAAACATATTTGAATGCTGCTTTGGATCACTTCCTTCTGGCACCAAACTGTCTATTGCCAAGTGCTGATGTTTCTCTGCTGTTCCATATTTAGACTCAGCAGGAGATGATCAGTAAAATAACATTATATAATAAGATCGAGCTTCCTGTAATCCAACTTCAGGAATCACTTCTTCATTCTATCCTTAAAATATCCCTTCCTGTAAGACTATTTAAGAAAATTTATAGTCCTGTGAGGAATTTTTATTATGTCACTTAGTGTTTCCTCCAGGCAGCTTCTCTTGCTCCTTATTTCAACTACTTTAGTGCTTACCAATTCTCTACCTCTCCCCTATTCTGTGTTCCTGATATTCTTGTGTAACCCCTTATTCTAAAGAAGTGCAAATAAGCTGTATCCCACCTGTCTTAGGGGCACTGTTTTTTTGTTGTTTTTTTTTTGTTTGTTTGTTTGTTTTAGAATGGAAGGGGTATGTGTGGAAACAGCGATACAGCAATTATTTAACTTTTAGAAATATTTAATGGAATGTTTGATTCTTGGAGTGTTTCAGTGCAAGCACAGCTTACTTTTCCTTTTTCCTTTCCTTTCCTTTCCCTTTTCTTTTTTCTTTTCCTTTTTTTCAAAATAGCTTCTTCCGAGTGCTATAAATAATGAATAAAGTAGTTGTTCAGTTAAATATTAAAGATATGGTATTAATTCTTGATATTCTTAAGGTAAATGTTCTAGGTCCTAGGAACCTTTTTCTATGGCCTAACCCTGCTGTTTCACAGATATTAAGCAAGTGAGAACAGTTGCATCTTCAAAAATAAATAAAACAAATGTTCCCATTTGCAGTTAATGTATCACCACTGCTGTCACAGACAATGCAAGGACAATAAAACATGCATAGTAAGGGCTGTGAATCCTGATGTCCTATCCTCATCCCAAGATTTTAAAACAGCACGAACACTCTTAACAAGCTTAGTACAGTACTATGCAAAATCTCCTAAAAGTTTTGCAAGGTTATTTAAGAAGTCATTCTGCCTTTCCTACATTTCCTGCTTTGTTTTTCCTTTCTGTTTTAAGATCTGAGACTATTTGCAAAATATTCCCCCTAAATGCAAAACATGGTTACAATAGAATATTACAACAGCGTATTGCTTTCTGGTGAATTTTCAGATTTATAAGCGCATGAGGGGTTCAGAGTTTGAACTGTAGATTTGTTTGGAATGAAAATAACGAATGATCCAAACAGAATTGCTCATACCTATTTGTGAGGTTGAAGCTAAATTCTGTCACAAGTTCTGCATTATTTCTCAGTTCCAAATAACTTCCTGCATGCAAACCTGAGAGATTCTGGGTTGCTGGAAACTATACAAAAGGAGAGGGTTTCTTCTTCCTTCTTTTAACTCAACAGCATTTTAAGAAACTAAAAACTAAAATTTTGTGTACTCCAATAGTAAGATTATGTTTTCTTCTTCTCTGCTTTTCTATTTCAGTTCAAAAAGCAAAATGCCTCAAATAATTATAAAACTTTTGAGAACCAAGCTTTCTCCCAGAAGAAACACCCAAAACAAAATCCGAGATGCTGAACCAAGCATACATATACAGTCACAGAACAGTATATAGTAATGTAACGGGCTTTTACGAGTAGATAAAACAGGCAGATCTGACTTTGTTGCACAGTTGCTGTGACACCTGAACCTGCCATATTACAAAAAAAAGATGCATCTCCCCCAGCCCTTTTATCTTATACTTGAGCTCATATTGCCCACACCACAGCACAGCCTGGTAACCTTTGGGCACACCACATGGTGTGTATATGGTTACAAGTGGAGATTTATTTAAACTGAGATTAGTTTTGGTTTGCCCATAACAAGGATCCAAAAGATTATTGCTGGGAGTGTCACAACAGGATACAAAAGAAGGAAAATCATTGTTTTTCTAAAACGTATGTAGTATATATATATATATATGTGTGTGTGTGTGTGTGTGTGTGTGTGTTAGCAATCGTCACTGAAGTTTTTGTACTTATGTGCCAAATCATGTAAATTGATGCTTCAAGCATTATTAAATGGATTATTATATCTTGTAAAATAGAAATCTAATACTTAAATGTCTTACAGGTCAATCTCCCCATTATGGATCTGAATAATGCTGTATTTAAATTCTATCATTATTTCTCATTTTAATTATATATATTCAGCTTTAGAGAAGTTTGATTTCTTCTTCTTTCCTTTAGGTTATATTTAATTAGTTTAATTCAGACTTGTGCCCTTCTGGCATCATCATTAACACAAACTGAATACAATTAGCATTTTAATGTATAATAAATTAACCTGTACGAGTCAGTTTTTTTTACATTACTCCATCCCTTTTAAAAACAAACTTATAAACCTATTTTCCATTTATGTACTAAGTAGTTGTTTGTTTGGCTTTTCTTTTTCTTCTCACTGATAACTGAGCAGAGACGAGAACACAAAACTGTTAATTGAATATCAGCTTATTTATTTTGACCTTATTGCCCTCAGTACTTCACTTCCATGTGTGTTTTGTACAATGTGGGATAACAGCTATACTCACTGAAACATCTATTTGTAGCTAAGTCTTCCCAAGTCTCCTGAAGAACTTTTATGGATTTGAGCTCTTGGATACTAAATTACTGGCTTATTTTCTATTTACCCATCTGCAAAAGTATAGATTGCATAAACCTGGAAGGAAAAATGCAGAGGTAATGAAAGTGCTATGAAATTCAGATAAATTAAAATATTATTAAACTGGTTTTTAAATAATGTTTTTCAAACCATAGAAATACAGAAAAGGATAAAAAGTTTTTTTCTATATACTATATATTATCACAGAATCACAGAATCACTAAGGTTGAAAAAGACGTCCAAGATCATCCAGTCCAACCGTACACCTACCAGCAATATTTCCCACTAAACAATGTCCCTCAGTACAACATCTAAATGTTTCTTGAACACTACCAGGGATAGTGAGTCCACCACCTCCAAGGGCAGCCCATTCCAGCACCTGACCAGTCTTTTGGAGAAGAAATTTTTCCTAATGTCTATCCTGAATTTCCCCTGGCACAACTTGAAACCATTCCCTCCAGTCCCATTGCTAGTTACCCAGGAGCAGAGGCTGATCTCCACCTTGCTACAACCTCCCTTCAGGTAGTTGTAATGAGCAATAATGTCTCCCCTGAGCCTCCTCCAGACTAAAAAATCTCAGTTCCCTCAGCCACTCCTCATAAGACTTGTGCTCCGGTCCCCTCACCAGTCTAGTTATACTACTCTGGACATTCTCCAGGGCCTCAGTATCTTTCATGTACTGAGGGGCCCAAAAATGAACACAGTATTCAAGATGAAGTCTCAGTAGAGCTGAGCATTGGGGGGATGATCACCTCCCTGCTCTTGTTGGCTATGTTATTTCTGATACAATCCAGGATACCACTTGGCAGAGGCAGTCTTGAGCTGTGGAGTCTACCGTCTCAGCCTAGGCACTGAGACGTGGACCTCTCACTGCATCCTCACTCACCTCTCCCTCAAGTTCCAGAGCCTCAAACCTGTTATGTAGAGGCACCTGGGGAGCTGAGGTAGGTTGGGATGGGGGTTGCCAGTGATGCCGAGGTGGGACCTGTTTACACTCCTTTTAAATCCTTTCCCTCTGCTTGACAATAACAGGGCAGCGTGTCCACTACTGTTTGGGGGTATCACTCCAGTGCCTTTCTTCCAAGTTTGGCAGGGAGTTACTCCAGCAGTCTTTCTCCTGCTCTCACTCTCTGATACTCCTTAATCTCTACCTTCTCCTCGAATCCCACCACCATATTCAGCAGATCATCCACCTGCTCATACCTTATGAAGGTTGAATCCCTGCTGTCTGTTTACTATAATATATATATTTAATATACCATATATGTTGTATACTTTGACTTCTGCCTTTTCACCTCCAAATCCACATACTGCAAAGGTTCAAATTAAGTGATGCTGCTTTTTTTTAGCAGTTTTGTGACCTAATCCTTTGAAGTCTCACCAAAACTCCATCCAAACAAAAGGTAAAAAACAAATCTTTGGAAACAAAATGTGTATTCAGAATAAGCATAGTTTCATCAAGCCTTGATACAAATTGCCTTTCCAATAAGAGCTATAGAAAGGAAAAGGGCAGTGAATTCAAACAGAGTTTCTACCGAGCAAAATGATCCCGAATAATGACAGACTTCAGAAGGATGCAATTTTTTTACAGTTAAGATTAAATTTTACAGTGAAGCACAGATCTCTTATATTAAAATTAAATTTCACAGAGAAATTGTTACAAAAATTATGCCACTTATATAGGACAAACTAATTTTCATGTCAGAATGAGCTGAGGCCTTTCTGAAATGAGTTAAGTGGGAAGTCCAGTTCCCAGCAGTTTCAGGGGAAACAAAAAAAGAAAAAAGGCAGTGAGAGCTACAAATATACTACTCTCAGCTTTTGTTGAGAGAACACATTAGAGCATAGAGAATATCTGGGACAGACTATGCTAATTCATACTTCAGATACAGACAGTTTTGACTGTTATCTATTGTTTGCTTTTGTTGTTGTTTGTGGGTTTTTTTGTTTGCTTTCTTTGTTTTGTTTTAGCATATCTGTATTCATGCAGGAATGAGTTGCAGGAACGAATTTCAATTCAGGTTAATTTCTAGTTCTGCTATCCCTCCTTCTTCATCTTCTTTATGGTGTTTCTAATCTTTTTTTTTTTTTTTTTTTCCTTCAACTTTGCCTGTGACATGCACAATTCTGTTCATACGTAAGTAGCTTTTCAGTTTGTTGAGCTTTAGAATACAGAGCTGTGCCATTATGTCCTGGCAATTTACTTTGAGAAACTGCTGGCATATAATTCTGTCATTTAATCCTTTTCTTTTAATTCTGTTGATAATTTCATTTATGTTATAAATGTCGGTGACTCATTGGCAAAATAACACAAAGACTGTGTTATACATATTAGTTGTGCAGAAAAATTAATTATGTACAGTACTCATTTTAAAGTTGAAAACCATTCTAATATATGAAAGTTTTGCTGAAGTAGTAAATAACTTATCCACCATTAAACTGAAGACATCACTGGCGTTTTAAAAATATTACTGCTTTTTCTGATGCATCTACCTATCCTTATAATGTTGTTACACTCTAGCAATTAAATAAATGCAAAGAGAAAGCTTTAATAATTTTTTTACTACACTAGTCATTTGTCATTTATTTCAAAAATACATCAAGTTTTTAAAAGTAATTTATTAGATTTCTGCTATTGAGTTGTGGGATCTGAGCTGCCTGCAGTTTCTATTTTCCAGGTCTTTGTTGATTAAGTTAAGTTAAGTTCCATTTAATACATTAAACTACTAGATGTAACACCTGTTGGAAAAGCCTGTTTGGCAAGAATATTTTTGTTAATAATAATAATAAAATGATATCAGCACAATTAGCCTAGAATTCAATCATGAATCAAAATTCTCTAGTTTATACAAGTGCAATAGTGTAAATACTTTTATTTTTCTGATTCTTAAGCTTTACTTGCATTTTTCCAGGTCTGGACCATTAATGTCATGGCTTGAAATCAAGCAAATACTGCACCAGCCAAAGATGTGCGTATGGTTTGCTGTTAACCAGTGTTGTCCTTTGTCAAGTGCAAAACCAGATGACATAAGGCAGAACGTTAGTTCCACTAAATCCACAGGGTAAAGAAAAAAAAAAAAAAATCACTTAACAGACTAAATGGAGCCAGAATGTACTTTTGTATACATTTGCAAAGTCTTCAGAATCTGAGGACTGGATACCTTTAGTATATCAGCAACTCAACAGGACAAGGCAGGGTGGTTGAGATGGAAAAATAGTCAAGAAAAAGGAAACCATGTGCCAAATATCATCACAGGCAAAGCAGACTCAACCTGGGGAAAAAAAGAATGCATTTTATTGCCAATTAAAACATACAGAAGAATGAAGAGAAACAGACTAAAACTAAAACACATTCTCATCCACCCCTCTTCTTTCCATGTTCAATTTCACTCCTTCATCCCTGATTCCTCTGCTTCCAGGCTTAGGTAGGTCTAAAACTGATGTTTCCCAGAGCTATAAATCAGAAGTTATTGTTCAAAAGCAATGATGCAATTATTACTTGACTGTTCTCTTGCTCAGATGACATTAGCTCTGAGCATGTCTAAAATGCATAGGTTGTTCAGAGGTTATGGAGGATGAAGGAGGCTGAGCACTGGTTTTGAATTTCAGCAGGTGGAATTGCATTTCTTACATAAGATATACCTGAAATTCCAGAAAAAAAAATAATTATTAGAGCAAGTCAGGTGATTACTTATTGTAAGGGACTGTTCTGTTTAATTCCCAAGGTTGGTCATCTTGAATCATAATTGAATCAACAAATTGCAATGGCATAAGCCAATACTGTTAATAAAAACCAGAACCAAAGGCAAAATCAATAATAATAAAAAAAAAACTTCTCTAATTCCATTCCTGATCTTTCTTTCTCCTCTCTCTCCTTTTTTGTTATACCACTACAAATTTCTATGGGCTCAACCACATTAAAACCAAGAAAAAGAAAATGGATTAATTTGAAATTGATCCTGCTTGCAGGTATACCAGATTGGCATAGCAGTGATATAAGCATGAACTCTTTCTTCAGCATCACTGTCTTCAAGTTCTGTGAACCTCTACTAAAGTAGCAGTGTGCTGGGACTCTTGGAAGGAGAGAGAGGAGAAATGTGGTACCACAAGCACACTGACAATAATTATGCCTAAAGATTAAATTATTTCATTAATATTACTTCTACAGAGGCTGGAAATATTCCCCTTTATAATGACATCTACATATTCTCTCTTTAAATGATACAGAGGTGTGGCAATGTAATACGCAATAATCACACTTATGTAAGAGCTACATTGATACTTTGATAATCATTTATGGTCTGTCTGCATTGTTACAGTGTGGATTACAGTGTGGACATCTTGTGAGATAGATAGGAGGGCCAGAACATCATTATATCAGAAATATATGAATACTTGAAAAAATATTTTTAATATGCATGAAATATTTGGATATGTTCTAGATTTTAAGTCCTGAGTGATCTTTGATAAGGATGACTAAGGATCGCATCTGCAAAAGAAACTATACATTGCAGCTGTGAATGCATAGAAACTGTTATATTAAAAATCTGATCTCTGTCATGATCCTCAGCCCTGAGATAAGCACCAAGCCGCATGTAGAACATCTTAAGTATTAAATTCCTTGAACACAGGAACAAAAATAACTGTAATACCCTTGACCAAGCCACAAAAGCCAGCATTCTTAGTGAACCTAATCTACACAGTAGAGGCCACTATGTACCCTAAATAGAATGAACAGGAAAAGACTCTTCTGAATAGGGTGACTCTAATATTTGCTAGAGTCTTGTGCAAAATGAAGTATTCCTGAACAGTGTACAGTACACAAGTTTTTCATGCAACTATGACATGAGCAAAATGAGTGAGCCAGATACAGACTATTCTCCCTCTTTACAGTCTGCCTCCTCCTTACAATTTCCATTTGGTGTTGAAAAAAATGAAGATGAAATAGTTAAATTTCTTGTTGGTAGTCAGGATACATACACACACATCCCTCACCATCCTTCAAAAAAAAAAAAAAAAGAAGTAGCAGGATGGAGTTACGGGAGTTATCATTTATCCTAAAGTACAGAGCTAGGAAAAGAAGTTCTAGTACTTTCCATTCCCTTTATCATCTCCTCAATTCCTTCTTATTTGAAAAATCAATTGCTGAATACACAAAGGATTTTTACTCCTCCCTCTTCTCCTCTCCTTCCAAAGGGGAGGACTAAAAACTTCCTATTTAGTATGGAAGCCCCAACCAACAGATTATAAATTCTTATAACAAGATGTCATTACTCCTGTCCTAATTCATTTTTGCATAAAGGAATTAATGGTTCAGTGAACCAGAAAGGACAAACAGACTAGAAAAGGAACATACCAATCACTTAGAAGGGAGACCTTGTTTCCATTTTCAGTTTCAAAGACCTTCATAAAACTTCAGTGAATAATATCAAGTACAGAAACAGTCTTTAACAGAACGTCTACAAGATACTCTGTGGTGGGAATAGTAACATTTTTTAAAAATAACTAGCTTTACTAGTTAAAATTAATAATTTACTTATCCATTGTTCTTGCCTCAAACATTATGATCTGTTTTGTTTTGATTTGTTTTGTTAAAGACCTCTAACACTTCTAAAAGAGCTGTCCTTCAGGATACAATGGATTAAAAAAAACATAAAAATTTCATATTAAGTAATGCACAATTTGAAGTGATATCTATTAAGGAGGTATGTAAAAACAGTCACGAATTCATTTTTGAATAAATTCAGCAAAACTTCAAGGAGAGAGACTGTGACCTTAGTGTTGGTGAATCCAGCAAAATTTATAGAAAAACCCAAACAAAGAGAAAACTTGTTTAAAGGCATCTATGTATGTGAAAACTGCAGAAAGCATGTCCATCCAGCAATTAATTTGAAAAGTTACTTGTGTAACTAAGAAGTAGTCCCTACTTTTGAATTTAAACTTTTTTTTTAATCCTATAAATGTTGTCTTGATTCTGGATACTCACTTCTTGTCAATGTGGTCTAGACAGCACAGGCCTGTTTTCAGCATAGTGCTATCTGGTTGATTGAAAACAAAAGCAGTGAATATCATCCGAGAAGTGGATGGGTACACTCTCAGCTGGGTAAGGAGCTGGCTGGAAGGCCGAGCCCAGAGAGTGGTGGTAAATGGAGTCAAATCCAGTTGGAGACCAGTCATGAGTGGTGTTCCCCAGGGGTCGGTGCTGGGGCCTGTCCTCTTCAACATCTTTATTGATGACTTGGATGAGGGCATTGAGTGCGCCCTCAGTAAGTTCGTGGATGACACCAAATTGGCAGGGAGCGTGGATCTGCCTGAGGGTAGCGAGGCCCTGCAGAGGGATCTTGATAGGCTGGTGAGCTGGGTCGAAGCCAATGGGATGAGGTTCAACAGGACCAAATGCCGGGTCCTGCACTTTGGCCACAACAACCCCAGGCAGCACTACAGGCTTGGGGCGGAGTGGCTGGAAGACTGTGTTGAGGAAACAGACCTGGGGGTACTGATTGATGCTCGGCTGAACATGAGCCGACAGTGTGCCCGGGTGGCCAAGAAGGCCAACGGCATTCTGGCTAGCATCAAAAACAGTGTTACTAGCAGGAACAGGGAGGTAATTGTCCCCCTGTACTCGGCATTGGTGAGGCCGCACCTCAAGTACTGTGTTCAGTTTTGGGCCCCTCACTGCAAGAAAGACATTGAGGCCCTGGAACGTGTTCAGAGGAGGGCTACGAAGCTGGTGAGGGGTCTGGAGCACAGGCCTTATGAGGAGTGGTTGAGGGAGCTAGGATTGTTCAGCCTGGAGAAGAGGAGGCTCAGGGGAGACCTTATAGCTCTCTATAACTTCCTGAAGGGAGGTTGTGGTGAGCTGGGGGTCGGCCTCTTCTCTCGTGTAATCAGTGATAGAACTAGAGGGAATGGTTTCAAGCTGCGCCAGGGGAGGTTCAGGCTGGACATTAGGAAGTATTACTACTCGGAAAGGGCAGTCAGGCATTGGAACGCACTGCCCAGGGAGGTGGTGGAGTCACCAACCATGGGAGTGTTCAAGAAATGTTTGGATGTTGCGTTGAGGGGTATGATTTAGCTGGGAAGTATTGGTAATGGCTGGACTGGATGATCTTCTAGGTCTTTTCCAACCTTGATAATTCTGTGATTCTGTGAATATATGTATTTTTTAAAAAAAAGCATTTTGGTGCATTTTGCAAATACTAGCATGAATTTATAAACATCTTTCTGGTTTGCTTTTTCCATCAGACACTCACTGACATGTAAAGCCATATATTCTGTTATTCTTCCAGCACAACCAATTTCCACTCAAATGGCTATAGATGAGGTTTTACTCCTTAAAATTCTAATTATTTATATTTTAGACAAAGCAACATTTTAAAAATGGAGAAATACTTAATAACTCTGTTTTATTGAAGTGCAGTAGGAGAAACTACATCAGTTAATTCACATGACATTAATTAGGGTAATCTAAGTATTTACAGATTACCTATCTGTTGAAAAGTAGCAATATAATGTGTTTCTTTTCTAGTGAATTCTACAACTGCTGAAGCTGATTTTTTCCTCATAAATAGATAAGTTAATGAAAAGGCTAAGGTAAAAACTGTGGAAAAGGAGTTCAAAAAAATAACAGAAAAACATATTATATTTCTCATGTCCTGGAATTCTCAAAGAATACTTCCACTGTTTATGGTGGACATATTCTACGTTTTTACTTTTTGTCAAATAAAACACTGAAAAACAGTAAAATATTAGAGAAACCGTAATAGAAACAAATAAACTTTATTCATATAAATTACTAACAATTGAGAAAAACAAGGAAACAATTTTTTATTTATTTCCTGAATGAATGAGCTACCATTGCTTTCAGATCTCATGATAATTGCCTGATCTCACAAGAATAAGCTTACCATTAATCAGTCTGTTCAAGAACTGCGTTTGTTTAGAACCTCCTGCCAAGATATAGGCAATCTCTCACCTGCTCTTAACTTTTTCGGAAATACATTTATATGTTTGATTTCCAGACGTGATCCTGGGCATTGTGATCTAGGTGTCCCAAATCAAGCATGGAAGAGGTCACCTCAACCAGTCTGTGATTTTCTGATCTACAGAGATATAGCCTCTGAGGCGGGAGCTGAAAAATGCAGGCATATGAATCACAGCCTGTTTCTGAGCAATTTAAGTGCTTCTGAGAAATGTAATAGATAAATATTAGTAGAAAAATGAGGAAAAAAAAAGTACAAAGAATACACATGTAAATAATAAAGAAAAAAAATACGAGGGTATTAACTATTTAAAGGCCTTTTTATCTTGTAGTATTCGAAGTACAAATACCTTCAGTTGAAAGAAATGTATCGACTAAAGAAAGCGATTTAGCAATTTCACAGTAGTTTACAAAAATCTACCTTATTTGTGAGTACAATGCTAATGCTTCTTTAACAATACTGTTGTAAGAAAACATTTGTCCAATAAGCTGAAATTCACATTTCTCCAAGGTGTTTGTAGATCCTAGATCATATATATGGTAACAGTATTTCTGAAACACCATATTAAACTGTAATTTGTTAAGTATCAGACAGTAAAAACTTTAATAGTCAAATCAACTTCAAATTTAACAAAATCCAAAGAAGTTACAAGGAATGGAAAAGAAGGGATTCTTGTTACTTTTGTTTCATCTTAGAGTTATTTATATGTGTTTGATACTCATATAATAGCATTCTACCACTTTTGTTATTTGAGAGCAAGGAATTAAGTTCTAAATTAAGGGAGATGATGGCTGACTGTTTTCTCTGGTGTTCAATTTAGAAGTCAACCAATTAGAATACGTGCTGAAGTAGTAGTCTGTTTTCACATTCAGAGTGTTTATTCTCAATATGCTTGAAATTAAGAAGTCATTTGGTTTGTACATCTATTATTTGCCTAGTCACTATGCTGGACTTACTTTAGAAATGAGGGACTTCTTCAAGTTAACTGAGAAAATTGGTTCATTGTGTATGGACTACTAAACAGACTATCAGGTATTAATAACAGGGAGTTCATTTTAATGGCACTGAGAAAAAAAAAAATCAAATATCCTTTCTGAAGTTAAGATAAAGTGCATTTCTTGTTGCTTATTATTATGAAGCAGGACACATGCATAATCTTTGCTTCATTGTGGGAGCTGAGCCTCTACATTTTTTAATTTTATTTTTGGATGCTGTACTCTGTTTTATAATTATATGAATTTTCATTGGTGTTTATTATAAGTTATTACCAGTAAGTAGCAGTCATCTCAAGTGGTCACAGAAGCATCCCTGATTTCATCATAATCTGAATAAAAACACTAGAATGCAGCAAAAAGGAACAATATAAAAGCAAGTTTTAGAATAACCAAGTGAGAGCTGTGTACTTTTTAACCACCTGCTACCATATTTGTTAGATCATGTGTTTGTTCCTCCTTCTCTTCCTATATATAATGTATTCTCAATAAAAACCTGCTAATATTTTCTTTCTAGGTTTAAAATGAATCTTTGCACTTGACATAGGTATTTAGCATTAAGAGAATGTTTCATTATCAGAAAACAGAAATGTAATAATTTTACAGTGTTAGTATTTTGTACAGTTTTCACTGAGAAGTTGTTAGGATTACCTTCATTCCAGAAAATTAATTACATTTCCTTGAACATTACACTATTTCTTCTCTAACCTTTTATAATTTACACTTCTATGACGGGCTTTGAAGTTGCCTATTACTTCTGTGATGGCCACTTCACCTCTCACTGAGGAAGGAAAGCATAATTATTGTATAGTTGTTATTATACAAGGTAGTAACAGATGAACATCCAGAGGTTGTAGGGGAACAACTCACCCACTCTGAGGCTCACGACAAGGATGGATGCTCACCACAAGGAACTCCACACAGGAGCAATCTCCAAAAGAGATGCTGCCTTAGTAGTGGTTAGCCCTTAAATGGGATCTAGGAGAGGTGGAGTCAAGCTCCACCCCTTGCAGGAGCACAGCTGAATTACCTTCACCTGTGCTCCCGCAGCTGACCCGTCACTTGCCTCAGATGGTTAATCAGAGGTACAGGCTGTGATTAACAGTTTCCCATACAATTATGAACGCAGTTCTGCAAAAAGCAGCAATGTAGCACCTTGAGGTTCAGTACCATGGAAATGGTAAAGTAGTTTATTCCATGGAACAATACAACTCTTTCAAGCAGCAGATTTCTTTGCGTATGTCTTTATTTTCTTTAGCTAAAAATGATTGTTTCAGTATTAAGGTATTGAACTGAACCTACTGCATATGTTCATATTGGGCAGAAATCATAGACATATTGATTGAAAACGTAGATGCCAAATCTTATTTCATATGAATTGTGACCTTTTTATGTGAAAGTATCATCAGATAATTTTTTTCAAACATTTGCACTAATGAGACACACTAAACATGCATGTATTGGGTGTAGCTATCCTACAAAAAAAGAAAAAGAAAAAAAAAAGAAAAGAAAAGCACCTTATTCTAATTCTTTTTATTCTTACACTTTTTCAATGTTTTGAGATACATTACTTTGCACCTTACAGTTGTTTTGGAATCAGATGGCGAGAAAGGAGTTGAAGATGCCAGATGGTCTGTTACTCTACTCTGAAATAGTGTTATATGTAAAGCGCTTCTAGAAGATACTTATCTAACCTGTTGACAGACAGTCAGTACTTTCTGGTGCTTTTCTGTCTGAGCTGTGCTGTAACATTCCTGTTGTAATTTAACGACATTATTTCCTGTGTTATCCTATGCTATGTTTTGCTATGCTATGCTGTGCTAAGCTATCCACTATGGACCCCTTTTATACATTTCAAGTTCTGAAGTCCTCCCTCTTCTTTTGAATTACACTTCCAAAGTGTATAGTGTTCAGAGCCGAATCCATGATTTTTAGAGGCAAAATTACTTTCTGTCCTCCTACTAGCCTCAGCTTTTTTTGTAGCCGTGTCACTCAGAATTCAATATCATAGGCTAAATAAGCTCACGTCTGTGCTATGTGTCTTCCCCACAGCATTTATTTTTTTTTTTTTTCAGAAGATACACATCAAATTATCTGGGGATATACGTTCAGGATTGAGACATTTGTAACCTTGATTGTGAGCTTACAAAAAGTAAGCGTGAATAGATTTAATTAAAAAAAACCCACATATATAGATTTAATTAAAAAAGATAATAATTTAGGTTAAGTAAACTTCAGTAATAGTTTGATATAATTCTCATTACCTTGTACAGAAAAAAGAAAAAGAAAAAATTCTGTTACACCCTTGCAAAGGGAGTGCTAGTTAAACGTAGAATGGTGTAGGTTATCAACTCACTTTCAAAGACACATTTGGTTCCATCTCAAATTCTCGAATTAATTCTGCTCCACTTTGGATCTGTGATTAAACATTAAGACTAGTTCAGGGTGTCCTAAAAACAGTGCTAGGTTTTTACTCTCTCTTTCATGCAAACAAATTTTAAATGTATTAAATAAGTTAAAAAGATGGACAGTACCATCTCATACTCTAATATTTGAGCGCTTTACCTGCATGAGGAAGCAACTAGAATCAACTCTGATCATGTAATTCATCCCTCCTCCTAAAATATGGATAAAAGACTTTGCTCTAGCAAGAGTAAATTGAGATCTCCAACATCATACTCTGATAATACTGACAGCAGATGTTTTCAAAGAAAAGATTAGTAGCCCTTGTCCATCTTACTCGCAAGGGCATGCCAGATCAAAGGAAAGAGAGAAACAACTTTCTAAGCAAGTTGCACAGAAGACATATTTCTTCATTTCTTAACCTTTGCAGAAGATAATAAAAAGATTATTTACAGTACAGAGAATCCTAAAAGAAAGATTCTAAAACATAAACAAATCACTGTTTGGATGGCAGAAAGAGGGCTTAAATAAGGAGATAGAAGTCACAGATTTCCTCTGTTTAAGATATCCTGACTACTAGTTATGCAGTGAATTAGTGTTACTAGTTTATTTTTAAAAGTCAGATGATGCCTTTTTTTCTTGAAAATATAGTTGGAGACTTGAAATTTGTGTGAAGACTGAGCCCTTATTCTTCTATCTTAATAGGTTCATTACAAAAGATGTAGTTAAAAAAATCCTCTTACTTAAACAGCTGAGAGCTACCCCACTGTCTAGCACTTGTCTCAGTGGAAAACTGTCATAAAATTGTCTGGAAAGCATTTTTATTTATTTTTATTTATTAATGGAATCTAATATGCCATTCATAAGCAGGAAGGATCAAGTGTCTTCAGAAAATGCATTAGTGAGCTGCTTCTACTCTTCACGAGTAGCTGAAATCACTTAGCAATGAGCATTTCATCTGAGGTATGAACTGATAGCGCTCCTCCTTTTCTCTATCATGGCTTATTGACAATTTAGTGTCACCCTCCTCATGCAGTCCTCCCGGTTGTTCTGCAGCAGGATACATTGCCTAGCAAATCTCTGCTCCTCTTTCTGTAGGTCATTAACTCCAAGCAGTGAGCTCCAGTTAGCATTGTATTCCTACCTAATTCCTTTGGCCAGCAGATGAATGGAAATGTACTCTGCTGTTTTATCTCCTTAGAATACCTTATAAAATCAGTTTCAGAATTGTAGATCCTCACTTTAGCAGCTTTCACCATCAGCCTAAAGAATTAAGAAATATATTTGCTTAAATCTTGATTACAGGTGAGCATATCTTTGAAGGGTGTATGAAAAGATATACTGAAAACATTCACCTGTTCCACTTAGTTTTAGCTTGAATCAGGTAGGTTTAATTACCAATACAGTAACTGAGTATGAGAGCAGAAGTACTATTTATAATATCAGGAAAGTCATTTTTGAAAGAATAAATTAAAGGACTATGGCAGAAGGGTTAGTTGTGTTTTGTAGAGGTTACTAGTTATTATGTTCAGAAATCAGGAATACGTTCCTGAAAACATATATAACTCATTGCAGTATCAATAAATGGGAAGTGATTACTCAGCGATGTAAGGGTAATATTTTGTTCAGTAAAAGAGCTAACAAATTAAAGATTAATTAATTGCTGATATAAATACATTGTCTCAAGCAGCTATGCCTTTCCTATTTATAATTGTGACAGGACAGTAGAGAGTATGGCATGATTACAACACCTGACATTTATATGCCAGGTTATTCTAATTCATTAATAAGATATTTAATTTTCTCTCCCCACTCAAACATATCCCATTTCACCTTCTGCCTGTGGCCTAAGAAATAAATGATTTTATCTGAGCAAACTGCATGAGTGTAGATATCATGGAGATATTCCCTATTAAGACATAATTCTCATTTTCTATTTAATTGGGTATGCAGATTCCATTTTCTAATGTGAGGGAATTTTTCAATTCTTAAACCTTACAAACCAACTAAGGATTAGACGTGTGATGAGAAATATTCTTTTGTCTTTCTATTGATATTTTTTTCTACTCTAAAAATAAACTGCAGGTACTATCTTCACAGCTTCAGGGTATGGCCAAACCTGTTTGTCTTAATTTAAAATGCAATTGAGGATGTACTCTGTGTTATCAAATTCAGGTTGTATTTTGTCCAAGTCACATGTCTTACACAGGAAATCACTTCCTTACTTGTATTTCCTCAAAACAAACAAATAAATAAGTAATAAGTAACTTCTGAGAAATCTATCCATCGGGCATGTATGGAAGACTGTGGAAACTTGTCAAATAAAAGTAAAAACAGTGTTTCTAAATGAGTTTGTTTTAACTGAATGCAGTGAAATACACCAAAATACTGAAAACTGTCTTTAAAGAACAAAAGCATCAAGAAGGAAATGGAGGTACAAATACCCTTTCTGATAAAGAGATACATGCTTTTTTACTTTATGTATTTACACAAGTTTTGTGGAGCATGTTCTAAAGCAATGGCATTTTCAGTTCCAAGCAACCTCAGGCAAGCAATAAGTAGTACAGAGAAAAGATATCTTAGGCTAACTGTATACCAAAGTACTTGCAGTAGTGTAAGCTTTGTTTTATTTGAATTTACCATAGTTGTTTCAAAAGTGATCACAGTAGAAAGTTTCTTAATTTACTCAGAAAATAGTGATTAAAACAAAAGCAAAAAGAATGTGAACAATATTTTAAATAATCTTATCAGGTTTAGTTCATAGAACCTTCACAATGTTAATACAACGAATTCCAATTTTGTGAAAATTTCTATGTATGTGTCTTCTCTGCGAGTTTTTCTAAACTTGTTCATTTTGGGTTTAGAAAACAGGTACTTGATCATTCATACTACTTTTTTTGAAAGCTTCCAGTGTGCGGATGTCACATCCTTGTTGAGAATCTTTGAAAAACACTAATCATTTACTTGACTTATTTTGCTCACTGTTTGCTTCCAAGTATAAGAAAACAACTATCAGGAGTTTTCTATATCAAGATACACGTACTTTTGTAAAGGACTAAAAGAGATCATAATTTTTTTTAGGTATACATTTTTACCTTCTCACAATGTATTACGGATAGTCTCAAGTACCTTTGCCAGTTTTCAGACATGTATGGCTAATTATTAATGAGGGACAGAAATTCCATAAGCAAGGTATCCTTCCCCCAGAAAAATAAACAAGCAAAAAACACAAACGGAAATATAATGAACGTTGTAGAAAAATGCAGAAATAGAAGAAGTGTTCTTATTTCTATTCGGGCTATCAGACCATTTTTGTCTGATTCAAGTCAAACAGAAATACTACAGTTTGTGTAATAGTTGACTTAGTGATAGATTCAACTATTCAACTCATCTGGATGATTTCTTCATGCAAAGGGTGTCTTTCTGGAATATGGGTCATTTATTTCAGTTGTTTTATTTCAATTTTAATGTCAAGCAAAGACACATTTATGCAAACTATCTCCAGAAACGTTGCATGGTCTGAATACACAGCATACCAGATAAAGTACAGAATGCTTCATTTAAGAAAGAAAGTGACCATAATTGGAGTTAATAAGGTATTGCAGTTCTAATTGCACTTCTATTTCAAACCATATGATGATCTGAATGAACAAGCCCTTAGAGCTTATCTTAATAAACCTGTAATAACTTCAGTAACTCTCATTTCTGATACTCAGTTATAGCAAATAAAAACAGAAAGTGAACAGTGATTAAACTTTAATTAATTAGAGACCAGTAAGTATATATTTTTAGCTTATTATCTATCTTTTTATTTCACTTTCCAGGTCATGCTTATGACTTTTTTTTCTATTCTTCTCATTTTCTTAAAACTTTCTTTACAAGTCAAGATACTTATCTCTTTTTCCTTTATCTTTTTTCTTTTTCCTATGATTTTCAGATTGTGATTTTTAGTATTACACTTTTTTTTAATCTATCAGTACCTTGTTACAAACTATAATTGGATACATTTTTTATCTAAGAGAAAATGAAATTTAAGCTGAGAAGCTTATCAAGGAATAGGAACATAGTCACTCATTTGCTTGAATCAGTGAGAAGAGTGAAAGTTGTTATCTGACTGACTTTCAAACTGTTCCAGGTTTGAAAAGAGTGTGTTTCAGCTAAACACTGGAAATTAAAAGAAAATAAAAAGGTATTGTTGTATATTGTTGTCTGTATTTTTTTCTATGGGGTTCATAACAATATGCTTAGGAAGGAGGAGTAATACAGACAAGACTGCACATCAGCTGAGTTTAAATGATTTTACTTTTTTGTTGATCAAGCTTGTCAGAGCAGATGAAAAGATGATGGAAAGACAACTTTACTCTGTTATAATCTTAAGCCATAGAGATTATTTCGCATCTCATATTCACATCCTAACAGATGGACCTCATGGACATCCCATATGACAAGGCAGACAGCTCATTTTCCAAAATTTTCCTTTGTATTAGTCATTCACTACTTCTCAGGACACCAAGGCCTAATTAGTCTGCCTTGAGTTTACATCTGCTAAAACATCATGTGCAACTATACTCATCCAAGGGAAGATAAATCCTTCCTGTCTCTCCTGGACCTTTCAGTACTCAAAAAAACATTGTCACAAGTCACTGAACATGGCATAATAGAACACGCTGGTCCTGGGAACTACACTAGGAATTGTAAGTCTCAGTAAGCATATTTTTAAAAATCCACTGCAAGTATGCTTGCTTACATTATTTGCAGGTATTTATTTTCGAATGTCATTGCAGTTACCCAAATTTTTAAACTATAAGTAAAACAACTGTGACTAAAATTTGTACTTATTGTAGTCAGAGTATATATATTTTTTTTATCAGCAAGCATAAATTCTCAGAAAGGTAAATGAAAACTACTTTCTATTAAATATTAAATAACTTCTTAATTTTATTCTCAAAATTGGATCTCAAGTTCTCCTAAAACATATAGAAACCATAGAGAAATTCTACCACCTTGTAGAACTATATTTCACTCAGTTATGTTTTGCAGCAGTTTTAGATTTATTGATAGTGTAATCTGTCACGAAGTTATCTAGATCAATCTGTGTCCGTGACAGGGGAGGGGGCAGTAGGCCCGTGGACCCCCCGGTCCCCCCAACAAATGGGAAGGAAAAAGGAAAAGGGGTAGGGAGATGGGAGCTGGGCTCAAGGAAACAAATGGAGCAGCAGCAACAATCTGAGGAGTAAAACTTATTTTACTAACTATGATATCAGAATGCAAGATAACACACTATAATACAATCTAATTGAAAATTGAGGCTAATAAATAAAGTGAAATAAGAGAGAGAGAGGTTTCCGAAGACCGAGAAGCCTACTTTGAAATTGAAGGTGCCGTGGCTTGGAAGCACACCCACACCCGCTGCCAGGCAGTGAGAGAGAGAGAGAGTGAGCGTCACTTCCGCAAAGTATTTTTCCACTTTGACTGCGAGGTCCCCTGGGATGTGTAGTTCTTCTTCTCTGTGCTCCACATGATGTTATGATGTGGAATACCAATAGCAAAAATTACAAAACCATGACAGTAATCACTGAATTTTAGCAACACTTAGCCATTAACCAGTTTGGAGATTAATAAGGTGATGTAGAGAAATATGTGATGATTAAACAGTGACTTGTTACAAATTCATCCCTGACAAGATTCACAGTAATCTACTAACAAGATATACTAAATCAATGTACAGAAGTGAGATGTAACATATATAATCTCAGACATACACACACACACATGTACACATGGATAAACAGAAATATGTTGTCATGGTTTTGTGTTTTGTAATTTTTGCTATTGGTATTCCACATCACAACATCATGTGGAGCATAGAGAAGAAGTGCTACACATCCCAGGGGACCTCGCGGCCAGAGAGGGAAAATACGTCACGGAAGCGACGCTCTCTCTTTCTCTCTCTCACTGCCTGGCAGCGGGTGTGGGTGTGCTTCCAAGCCGCGGCGCCTTCAACTTCAAAGTAGGCTTCTCGGTCTTTGGAAATCTCTCTCTCTCATTATATTTGATTTATTAGCTTCAATTCTAATTATATTGTATTATAGTGTGTTATCTTGCATTTCGATATCATAGTTAGTAAATAAGTTTTACTCCTCAGATCGTTGCCGCTGTTCCGTTTGTTCCCTTGAACTCCCATCTCCCTACCCCTTTTCCCTTTTTCCCTTTTTTTTTTTGAGGGGGCCGGGGGGCTACGGGCCTACTGCCCCCTCCCCTGTCACGGACACAGATTGATCTTGATAACCCCGTGACAGTTCTTGGTGGAGAATGCGGGCACAGAGGTAAGATATTAAGATAAGATATTGGGGCTTGTTTTCTGGTTTTTGAAATAATCCCTCTCTGCTCTTAAAAAGTTGCTTTTTAGCTTGTTAGAATGAATCTCTGCTCTCGGAGAGTTTCGTTAGCTGTGTTGGGAAAGTTTATCTCTTTTGCAGGTGCTCACTGAGAGCTTGACCTTGACAGTCCAGGCGGACTGCCAATATTGTGGTGATATTTGTAAACTTTGAGCACTGATATTTTGCTTCTGTAAAGAGAAAAAAAAATGATGATTCTGTTTTCTCTTTTACACCTGCTTGCAGGGGGAGCTGCTAATTTTACAGAACTTGTGATTTTTAAGCAGGCTCCCAGTCTCCCCTTTGAATCCTTTATGCAGTTTTTGAATGCCCATTTGATCACAGTGTCAGTTTCCCTGAATGCATTACTCATCATTTCACTCAGTATTTGTATTTATCATATTTCGAAGAAGTCTCCCCCAGAACCAGAGAGTACTGAGTGGCAGGGAGTGTGGAAAGGCTTGGGAGAGACTTTAAAGAGATGGCCATCCTCGGTGTCATGGAGCTTTACTCCTGAACACCTGGAAGACCCTGAGTGCTTAAACAATTATTTAAGACAGGAATGTTGTGGCTCAGGCAGATCTGAGGAGGCACAAATGGCACAAATGATCTGGGGCCTGGCTAATGCCTATCGGGCCTTATTCAATACTATCCCAGAAAGCGATAGAGTTTCTGAAATTGATAGAGAGAGTCTCCAAATTGAGAGAGTCTCCAAGCTGAGAGAGAGTGTCTCAGAGCTGATAGGGAGAATCTCCAGTTCCAGAGAGAGAGTCTCCAAGCTGAAAGGGAGAGTCTCCAGAAGACAATACAAAATGAGCGAGACAGTCTCCAAGCCAAAAAGGAGAGTTTCCAGGAGAGAGTCCAAGCCGAGAGGGACAACCTCCAGGCCCAGAAGGAGAGTCTCCTAGTTGAGAAACAGAGTCTCCAAATCCAAAGAGAGAGTCTCCAAACCGAGGCGGAGAATCTCCAGGTCCAGAAAGAAAGTCTTCTAGTCTGAGAGAGATGCCCTCCAAAATGAGAAAGACTCCCTGCAATCCAAACTTGACAACCTCCAACTACAGCAAGACACCCTCCAGTCTGAGCAAGATATCCTCAAGTCCGAGAGGGATGTACTCCGAACTGAGCAAGACACCCTCCAAAATGAACTAAGCAGAATTCAGTCTTGTCAAGCCATGCTTGAATCTGAGCTAAAAATCCTCACAGTTGAAAGAGATGGACTTCGAGCCAAATTGGAGAGGGAGAGCATCAGAACCAACCAACCTGCCATCGTCCTTCAACCACAGGAGGTACCGGAATCAATGTCAGTTGCCCCTGTAAGAGGACGGAAAACGAAACGAGTCTCAACTCAGATAGAGAAGAAGGAAGAGGAGGAAAGAAAAGTAGAGGAGGAGAAGAAAGTAGAGGAAGAGGAGGAGGAGAAAGTAGAGGAAGCAGATGCTGTAAGAGAAGAGGAGGAAAGAGGTCCAGAGTGGCTCGATCCATGGAAAGCGGCCCTGAGTCTAGGGGAGGGGCCTTCAGTAAGATCGCGGTCACCTACTCCCAGAAGGGTAACAAGAAGTCCTGAAAGAGCAGGAGGTGGAGGTGAGCAAGACATTGTTACTGTTGTTGAACGATTTTACATGGGGCCCAGAGCAGCAGCAGGCTTTTGAACAGATTAAACAGGAGATAGCCCGTGCCGTGGCCCTGGGGCCAGTACGGACGGGACAGGATGTAAAGAACATCCTCTGTACTGCTGCCGGAGAGAAAGGTCCCACTTGGAGTTTGTGGCAAAGAGCCTCAGGAGAGACTCGAGGCCGACCCCTGGGATTTTGGAGTCGAGCGTACAAGGGGTCTGAAGAGGGCTACACTCCAACTGAGAAGGAGATTTTAGCTGCATATGAGGGGGTTCGGGCTGCTTCCGAAGTAGTCGGTACTGAAACGCAGCTCCTTCTGGCACCTCGACTGCCAGTGCTGAACTGGATGTTTAAAGGAAAGGTTCCCTCCACCCATCATGCTACTGATGCCACTTGGAGCAAGTGGATTGCGCTGATTACACAACGAGCGCGGATGGGGAACCTCAGCCGTCCGGGAATTTTAGAGGTGATCATGGACTGGCCTGAAGGTAAAAAGTTTGGAACATCACCAGCAGAAGAGGTGTCACGTGCTAAAGAGGCCTTACCATACAGTGAACTACCAGAAAATGAGAAGGAATATGTCCTGTTCACTGATGGATCGTGTCGTATTGTGGGGAAGCATCGCAGATGGAAAGCTGCTGTGTGGAGCCCCACACGACAGGTTGCAGAGGCCACTGAAGGAAAAGGAGAATCAAGTCAGTTCGCAGAGGTAAAGGCTGTCCAGCTGGCCTTAGATGTTGCTGAACGGGAGAGGTGGCCAATGCTTTATCTTTATACTGACTCATGGATGGTGGCGAATGCCTTGTGGGGATGGTTGCAGCAGTGGGAGCAAAATAACTGGCAGCGGAGAGGTAAACCTATTTGGGCTGCTGAACTGTGGAAAGACATTGCTGCCCGAACAAAAGATATGGTTATAAAGGTGCGTCATGTAGATGCTCATGTGCCCAAGAGTCGGGCTACTGAAGAACAACAGAACAACCATCAGGTAGATCGAGCTGCTAGAATTGAGGTGGCTCAAATAGACTTGGACTGGCAGAACAAGGGTGAATTATTTCTAGCTCGATGGGCCCATGAGACCTCGGGCCATCAGGGAAGGGACGCAACATATAAGTGGGCCAGAGACCGAGGGGTGGACTTAACGATGGACGCTATTGCACAGGTTATTCATGACTGTGAGACATGTGCCATAATTAAACAAGCCAGGAGGATGAAACCTCTCTGGGGGGAAGGGCGATGGCAAAAGTACAAATATGGGGAGGCGTGGCAGGTTGATTATATCACCTTACCACGATCTCGCAATGGTAAGCGTTACGTGCTTACCATGGTGGAAGCAACCACTGGGTGGCTTGAAACATATGCAGTACCCCATGCTACCGCCCGAAACACCATATTGGGTCTTGAGAAACAAGTCCTGTGGTGACATGGCACTCCAGAAAGAATTGAGTCTGATAATGGGACACATTTCAAAAATTCCCTTGTAAATACTTGGGCCAAAGATCATGGCATTGAGTGGATTTATCATATCCCCTATCATGCACCAGCTTCTGGTAAAATTGAACGATACAATGGGTTGTTGAAAACCATGTTGAAAGCAATGGGTGGTGGAACATTTAAGCACTGGGAGAAGCATTTGGCAGAAGCCACCTGGTTGGTCAATACCAGAGGATCTGTCAATCGCGATGGTCCTACCCAATCCAGCCCCCTACAGACTGTAGAGGGAGATAAGGTCCCTGTTGTACATGTAAAGAACATGTTGGGAAAAGCAGTGTGGGTCCTTCCAGCCTCTGGAAAGGGCAAACCTCTCCGTGGAACTGTTTTCGCCCAGGGACCTGGGTGCACTTGGTGGGTGATGCAGAAGGATGGGGATGTTCAATGTGTACCACAAGGGAACTTGATGTTGGGGGAGTGCAGTCAGTAATTCCATGTGTATATGTATATAGACCTGTATGTGTAATGCTTTTTCAAATATTGTTTATTTGTATATGTATTTTTAAGCATGATGTAGTGATGTAGAATAAGGGGTGGAATGTCATGGTTTTGTGTTTTGTAATTTTTGCTATTGGTATTCCACATCACAACATCATGTGGAGCATAGAGAAGAAGTGCTGCACATCCCAGGGGACCTCGCGGCCAGAGAGGGAAAATACGTCACGGAAGCGACGCTCTCTCTTTCTCTCTCTCACTGCCTGGCAGCGGGTGTAGGTGTGCTTCCAAGCCGCGGCGCCTTCAACTTCAAAGTAGGCTTCTCGGTCTTCGGAAACCTCTCTCTCTCATTATATTTGATTTATTAGCTTCAATTCTAATTATATTGTATTATAGTGTATTATCTTGCATTTCGATATCATAGTTAGTAAATAAGTTTTACTCCTCAGATCGTTGCCGCTGTTCCGTTTGTTCCCTTGAACTCCCATCTCCCTACCCCTTTTCCCTTTTTCCCTTTTTTTTTTTGAGGGGGCCGGGGGGCTACGGGCCTACTGCCCCCTCCCCTGTCACGGACACAGATTGATCTTGATAACCCCGTGACATATGTTGATCCAGTAAAATATCTCAGTAACCACGGTTATTAAACAAATCTTCATCACTGAAATACATATGTGAATAGAAAGATGGATAGAAAAATAAAAAGCTAGCCTATCCTTAAAATCTTCCTCTAGTCCAATTTAGAGTGAATACAATACATTGGCATTCCTCATCAGGTGATAATTTAGGCTGACTCCAGTGGGATGACTTCACCCTGGACTTAGTAGATGGCTTCAAGGATTTTGCAGTACCTGGTGGCATCCCAACCCAGAGAAGATGCTGGTCACAGGCCACTGCAATTCAGAAAAGCTCAAAGGGTCTTAGAACTTCTATTTATAGAGTTCAAGACAACTGACTTTTGTCAGGTACTGATCTATACCAGCCCCCTTGGACAAAGAAATATTCTGATACTTTCTGCAAGTTGCTCAAACACTAGAATTTGCAGTATTCACAAATTCTGTACTACCCTCTTTGGGTCACAATCAAGTTGCAGATGTCCCAAGCTGTCAGGAGATGATTGATTCCAAAATTGCTTCTAGGTGATAGGAGGAGAAGCAGGAGTCAGACACAATAAACAGGTTCCTTAATGCTCTGCTCTGCTACTTTTTCACAATTTACAGTCAAGCAAGAATGTCTTCATGTATTGATCCTTTGCTTTTCATCCAAGGAGAAGAATCACACAAAGCACCAAGAGTCCTAATAGGAGGGGGAAAAGGAAGAGGGAGGGCAAGTTGCACCACCATGCCATTTCTATTAGGAAAATTTTGGCAGTTAAACTCTTTTGATACCTGTTTAAAATTCATTTTATCATTAAATGTATATTTTCAATATTTGCCCCTCTAGTAAATAATACTTATTAATTAATCATAAGATCATAAAATATTCCTTGGGAAGGACCTCTGCAGGTTGCCTAGCTCAACTTCAGACAAAAAGTGGAGCAGTGTCCTGCAGTAGATCAGGTCGCTTTTGCCTTTCTCTTTCTGTGTCCTGGAAACTTCCACTGGTGGAGGACCCATGACCTCAGTGAGCAGCCTGTTCTGCACTGCTTTTGCACTTTGGCTGATAACCTTTTTACTAAGGCTTTTCTTGAAGTTTCCGGTCCACAGCCTGTCACTGCTGCCCCCTTCCTTGCATGAGAGCTCATTGCTACTGCAAAGAGTTTGGCTCCACCATCTTTGCAGTTATCCTCTAAAGAACTGTAATGCTGTCAGATGGAAGAAGACCATCCCTTCCCCTCTCCTCAGAGCCAGTGTGTTCTAGCTATCATCTAGTAGCTTATGGTGGGACCCTCTTGAACAAGATGTGCCCAACTTTTTGCAGCATCTACAGAGCAGCCTTGCCACTCTTGCACAGAGAGGGAAACATAACTTTCCACAAATACTGTATTGTTGGAAATGCAGCATCAGTTCTGAGACCATGTATATACACTGTAAAAATTGGAACATATTTTTGCAGTAACTCAGAAAAATTCAAATCTGACTTCATGAGAACTAAGCTTGTTAAAGCAGAAATCACATCCGCTTCAGGAGAAGAATCTATTTGGTTCAGTAAAATAGTTATGACCTGTAGACTTATCCACTGGGGTAGCTGTATTAGATACCATGAATACTGAGTAACTAAGAAGATACAAACAAAAATCAGATTCTAATGTATAAATTCAGCAGCAAACAATGTTAACCTGAAATAAAAAAAAATAAATAATGATTCCATTCAGCTTTTCACTACATTCTTTTCAGTTTATACAACTGTTTCATATTGAATTCAGAGTAGATGCTATTAACATTAGCTTCATTGTTAAAGCAGGAAGAAAATAAAACATAACTGTCAAACATATTTACCACAGAAATAATCCCAGTAATAAGAAGAATCATAAAATGCATTGAAAAAATGTCACATTCTGCTTTTTTTTTTTTTTTTGCCATTACCTAAAAAAGTCATTTACATTGATACTGTACAGCAAAATCAACCAAAAAATTCTTGCTTGAAAGTGTTCAATTTTTCTTAAAGTTAATCCCAGAATTTTAAAGAAAAGGAAGTATCCCCTTTGTTCATGTCTATCTTTTCTTCCATGGTTCATTAACTCCTCAAAATAATTTATTTTGAAGTGATAATTTTATTTAGTCTCTCTTTGCAACATATATAAACAATTGTTATAAATTATTAGTTAATTTTACTGAGTTAAAATACTGCCTCCAGAGACACCAGAAAGGCAAGGCTTCATGAATTTACATATTGCTGCCTTGAACAGGAAGGTGGATAGTCTGTGGCAATGGAACAAAAATATTTTAATCAACTACTCATATTTCACACTAAGCTGATCCACAGGAGACGTAAAAAAATGTATTAGTTTTGGCAGATTTATATCTGAATTTTAATCTCTCTGGATTTGTGGATAAATGTTAAACATATCTTTGTCTTAATACAAACGATCTCCTATCCACAAAGAAGAACTTAAATATAAATAAGTACATTCAAACCAATCAGACAATAAGAATGGTAAAAACAGAATAAATATTGCAGGCATTATCAGTACATTATAAAAACATAATTTTCCACAGTCATGGCTTTTCTCATCATGTGGAAAGATAAGGGATAAATGTGGATAAGGTGACTAAATGTGTTCATTGGTACTACTGTAAAATGTGTTCCCTACTTAGACAAGCCACACTGCATTTTTCATGGTTTCTTTTTTTTTTTTCTATTTAATTGTCTGATCTTCGTAGAGTTTTTTGTTTTCTTGCAGCTGACAAAAGGCTTCTGCAAATGTTTGAAGCTGTAATGAAGGTGAGCTTGTATTTCTTGACGTTATGCCTTTGAAAGTTTCTATTCATCAGCATGTTTGAAATACACTACTGTAATTGAAAGTTGTTTTCATAACCTTCTTATCACCTTTGTGTAAAAATATGTGTGCTTGATCTTAAGAAGTTATAGCAGCAGTCAGTAACACTCATTTGAATTTCAGAATATTGTACAAATGTTCGTAGAGTACTAGACAGTCAATCTTTGCCTTTTAAGCTTATAGTTAAGAAAATGTACTATTAACAGATATGAACTCATCTTTGTTATTGTCTATTAGCAGAAGAAATTTTTTTGTTTTTTTGTCTCAACAATTTCTATACACACAAATAATATTTTGTCTTTATTTAATTTAACTATACTTGACAGCTGGCAACCTTTGTTACAGTATGGTACAGAGAAGAATTATACAGGCTAGATATTAATCTGCATCATGAAGGATAGTCAGTCTCTGACTGTCCAGGACAGAAGAGTAAGTGACATAAAGAGCTCATTTTAGAGTGGCAAGTTCTGACTTTGCAATTGCTGTAGAGGACAGAAAGTAAGTATAAATAAATAGCATAATAATAGTTGATTTTGTGCTGTGTATTTTTAGATGTGAAAATTTTAGCTTCTAAATTACCTTGTTTGTTGTTGTTATAGCAAAGTATTTCTTTAATTAATTTCTTTAATTTCTTTAACTTGGGGAAATTTCTTTTCCCAAGTCAAGTTAAGGTAATTTAGAAGGAAAAATGTCTTTCCCCAAGTCACAGACGATGAGCAGAAGGGCAAGGAGGCCGGACTGGCTGAACAGAAATCTTTGGCTGGAACTCAAGAACAAAAGGAATGTTTATGGTCTCTGGAAGAGTGGGCAAGTGATACTTATGATGATTACAGGTATGTAGTGAAGCTGTGCCGGGAGAAAATTAGAAAAGCCAAAGCCCAGCTAGAGCTGAACTTGGCCACTAAGGTAAAGGAGAACCATAAATATTTCTACAAATGCATCAACAGCAAGAGGAGGGCTAGGGAGAATCTCCATCCCTTGTTGGACACCAAGGGTAACTTGGTGACCAAGGATCAGGATAAGTCTGAGGTACTTAATGCCTTCTTTTCCTCAGTCTTTAATAGTAAGGCTTATTACTCCCTGGGAACACAGCCCCCTGCACTGGTAGGTGGGGATGGGGAACAGAGTAAGCCCTGCATGATCCATGGTGAGATGGTTTTGGACCTGCTCTGAAAGGATGGATAGATTGCACCCTAGAGTACCGAGGGAGTTGGCAGATGTGGTTGCCAAGCCACCCTCCATTATTCTTTGGCAGTCCTGGCTAACTGGGGATGTCCCGGTGAACTGGAGACTGGCCAATGTGATGCCCATGTTGAAAAAGGGTCAGAAAGATGATCCTGGTAGCTACAGACCTCACAGTCTCACCCCAGTGCCCAGGGAGGTTATGGAGTAGATAATCTTGGGAGCCAGCATGGACCAGTTAATGGTCCTGCATTTTGGTCACAACAAACCCAGGCAATACTACAGGCTTTGGTAGGGGTGGCTGGAATGCTGCCTGATGGAATGGTGTCATGGTTTTGTAATTTTTGCTATTGGTATTCCACATCATAACATCATGTGGAGCACAGAGAAGTACTACACGTCCCAGGGGGCTTTGTGGCCAGAGAGGGAAAATACGTCACGGAAGCGACGCTCACTCTCTCTCATTGCCTGGCAGCGGGTGTGGGTGTGCTTCCAAGCTGCGGCGCCTTCAATTTCAAAGTAGGCTTCTCGGTCTTCAGAAACCTCTCTCTCTCATTATATTTGATTTATTAACTTCAATTCTAATTATATTGTATTATAGTTTGTTATCTTGCATTCCGATTTCATAGTTAGTAAATAAGTTTTACTCCTCAGATCGTTGCCGCTGTTCCGTTTGTTCCCTTGAACTCCCATCTCCCTACCCCTTTCCCTTTTTCCCTTTTTTTTTCGAGGGGGCTACGGGCCTACTGCCCCCTCCCCTGTCACGGACACAGATTGATCTTGATAACCCCTGACAAATGGGACCTTGGTGTAATGATGGACAGTTGGCTGAATATGAGCCAGCAGTGTGCTCAGGTAGCCAAGAAGGCCATCGGCATCCTGGCTTGTATCAGGAATGGTGTGGTGAGCAGGACTAGGGAAGTCATCCTACCCCTGTACTCGGCATTGGTGAGGCCTCACCTCGAGTACCGTGTTCAGTTTTGGGCACCTTGATACAGAAAGGACATTGAAGTGCTGGAGCAGGTCCAAGCAAGGGCAACAAGGCTTGTGAAGAGCTTGGAGAATATGCCCTACAAGGAGAGACTGAAGGAACTGGTGCTGTTTAGTCAGGGAAAAAGGAGGCTGAGGGGAGACCTTATTGCTCTCTTCTAAAACCTGAAAGGTGCTTACAGCGAGAGCAGGGTTGGTCTCTTCTCACTGGTGACAGGTGACAGGATGAGGGGAAATGGCCTCAAGTTGTGCCAGGGTAAGCTTTGGTTGGATATCAGGAAAAACTTCTTTACAGAAATGGTTGTTAAACACTGGAATAGGCTCCCCAGGGAGGTGGTTGAGTCACCATCACTGAATGGGCTTAAAAATGCCTGGATGTTGTGCTCAGGGACACGATTTAGTGGAGGGTTGTTAAGTGTTAGGGTAGTATGGTTAGGTTGTGGTTGGACTCAATGATCTTTAAGGTCTTTTCCAACCTGAGTGATTCTATGATTCTAATTCTACACTACACCTGAACTTTATTTCACTTTAAAACAATGCATCTTCTGAGAATTATTTTTTCCCTTTTAGGTACTGCCTCCAGACACTTCCAAAGCCCATTTTCCTTCCTGTCCAAAGCAACAAAAACATGATTATCATCAGCAAACCACTTGAGACTTTCTTTCTTTCATCAGTACATGTATATGTTAATGATTACTTTGTAGGTCTTTTTATCTATCTGAATGTTGTACGATTAAAACAGAAGCTGTCCTCAGAATTTCCCATCACAAATGACAATCTCACCACTGTGTTACAGCTCCCGTTGAGTTTTTATCTTTCTAATGTATTTCTAATGTTATTAATATTTGTATTTTTATTATATTTAAACATTTTTAGTGGGCCTACTAACAGATCCATTCTGTTAATGTACATTTACTGATGTGGTTCTTAGTAATTCTGGATTGAACTTACCTTTGGTATTTCTCCACTGAAATGAACACAAAAATGGATCTATTCAAAATGCAAAGAAAGATTTTCTGAGTTTAACTGCATAGTTTTTATTCATGTATTTAAAAAATTCATAATGTGAATTTATGAAGTAATTCATAAAATATGAAGTGATTAAGTTGCAAGACAATGGCATAGGAAAAAAAAACAACACCACAACAAAAGAACTCAAAGAATATTTCTATGGGACCTGTCAAGAAATGAAATGCTCTCATTGCACATGATGTGGTTCTAAACTGACCTCTTTGCTTAGATAATACATGAGACCTTATGTGTTGCTTAAGACCACGACATTCAAAGTGCCATCTAATCTGACTTGTCTGCTTCTTACTTCCTGTGACATTTCGGATGATGCTAGCAAGCTTGCTTTCCAGATGTCTTTGCTTTTAGTATACACAGCATCGAACTGCCTTCTCACCCATTAGGACTTTGGTTATACTACTATGAAAACTACATATGCCACTGTTAGGAGTTTTGGGGTCGCTGGTTGTTTTCTTTTGTTGTTGTTGTTATTTGTTTGTTTGTTTGCTTGTTTAAATAGTTTGTAAATGTCAAGTCTCAAAATGTATGGTTGTCTAAACCACTATACAAGAAGAAATTTTTTTTTTTTTGCCATATATCATACACTGTTCATTCAAAGTAGTGTAAGAGTGACTTTTCTAAATTTTTCGCAGGATTTTTTTTTTTTTTAACTTTTGTTATGACTCTCAAGATAAATGGTACAGAAGACAACTTACTAATAAAGACAACAATCTCAAAACATTTCAGCTGAAAATTTTACATACTTAGTTCAAATAGAGTAAGCAAAGAAAGTAGTTCCAAATAAATCTTGTCATGAGCAGTATTGTTTTGTATTCAGTGCTTTAACAGTATAAAACATATTGCACAATTCCTTTGAGACAAACCCACTTCATTTCCAAGATACAAGTCCTGGGATCTTCAAAATGGTTTGTTCCCTGTCTTTATTTCTGAACAGAAGGAAGATTTATGCTTTCCCCAGGAAAATGTTTTTAAATATAATTAACTCAGAACACTCTTCTCTCCTTCTCTTGAAAATCTCCATAAGACTTTCTCCTAAATCAAGCTAATGTTATCATCTGGCACGTATCACTTTGTGCACTGATTATGAAAGAACTAGACTATGAACTGTTTATCACCAACTAAGACAGAAAGTTAAAAGTAGTTGAAACTGAAAATCAAGAAGCAAGCTTTGCTCTAGACAGTGGATTTTAACATAAAACAGAATCTGAAAAAGGTTGTGCTTTTGATTTTCTTCAAGGCAGCATTTGAGAACATTATTACGTTTAATAATGTTAAAAAATTAAGGAGTTTAAGGGAGCTAGGATGCTGTCTGTCCACTTATATTTTTTGCAGTTAAAGCTAGGATCATGACAAGACACAGAAATTGTCCTTGTATTCTTCTATCTTACATAATTCCAACAAAATCAATTTTCATTTCCTTTATTCAACTGAGAAATCTTAAAATCTCTGGAGAACCTAAATTATAGTATTACAAAGGACTACAGGGCAAACTGCAACCACATTTTACTCAGCTATCGCGGAGTGGAATAGGAATGTTTTGGTTTCCCTCTCAACTTCATGCACTATCACCTTTCATACTTCAGAGATATGTCAAGAACCCCTAGGAAAAGAAGATGGAAATGATTATGTAGTGCTCTTGATTTTTCAAATGTCAAGAGAGAGAAGAAAAGTTTGAATGTATTATTATGTCTTGCTAGTGCACTTCAGCTGTCCTCCAGACATTGCAGCTTAAGAAAGTGAACAGTTTAACTCACTTTGCCAGTGGTTCTCAAGCCTCGTAGATAAAAGCAAAGGTCAGAGACTGTAAGATCTCGATTTTCTTCTTACACTAATTGAAATGGGGTTACTGTTAATTAACAAAATGACTGTGCAATTACAAATGGGTTTGCCACTTTCCAACTATTCCATATAAAGATTTTTTTTTTTAATTTATGGCAAGTGAAACCCATTATTTTTTATTTCTCTTCCTGTATTTCAGGCTTCAACAAAAACAAAAATGTTCAAGGTACATTACTACTAAGAAGATGTTCCCTAAGCACACTTTCTGAGAATTTTCAGTGCAAACTTGCAGCTTCTGATTTTTCAAATACAATATAAGATCCATTAATATCATATTCCATTTTAGGATTGCCTTTTTCATGGAATTCAGAGTATTTGAAGTTTATGAAAAAAAAATCCGGAGTTATTGAAACAGTCTGACCGAAAAATGATGCTGTTTATGAAATTTCTTAGAAAGCACCAGAACTGGTTAAATTAAATTGCTTCTTTTTGAATAGAAAGCAAAGGACACTATCATGTATATCATTTATGGTAAACGGAGGAAAACAATCATGGAAGAAAGATATTATTGAATGAATTACCTGGAGTAACAACTGAAATAATCAGAGTCTTAAATATATATATATGTGTGTGTGTGTGTGTGTGTGTATATATATATAAATGTATGTATTTTAACAGGGCTATTCAAATATTTAAAGACGCTACTCAAAAATGTCCTTGAATTGTCATTTAAGGAACATGAATTCCCAAACGTATTCACTGCTAAATTAACCCTGATGCCATTGAATTCAGTGGGAAAAAATGAGAAGAAAAGCTTCAACAAATTTTGTGAGGAAACAAAATTAAATCAATGCAATTCTTCTGAAAATGTTATATAAATATGATAAATGGTAGGAAAGGACTATTCAGCTTTCATTCCCAGAATGGGAACTGATAGAGGCAACTAGACTGAAAAAGTTTCATGCCAGTTCAGTCAAGTAAAATGCATTTGTGAAAATGTACTCTTCTCAGAACTGTTCCTTCTCTTTGCCTCTCTTTCCCGTCCATTTTCCACTGAATGTGGATATGGAATTTTATGCTATTATTTCAGTTCTATAATAAAAAAGAAACAAGAAAAGTAATTTCTGTCATTTTCATCCCTTCATTACATTCCCACTATAATTCAAAAATAGTTTGCTTGCAGACCTCAAAACCAGTGAAGCTATGTGAAGGTGAATTGTGTTGTTGATACATCTATCTGACTTTAGTTTTGAGTCCAGTATGTCAGTGCCGGGCTCTTCAGGGATTTCTGATTTTGAGATGCACAGACTGAAAACCATTTAGTTTTCAAAATTTGTTGACATCAAACTTCATAAAAGATACAGGTATACTGTAACAGTAACTAATGTAACTAAAACAATTTTTTTTTTTTTTTTTGCATTTTATAATTATCTTAGTATGTGTCCTAACATATTCTGTGAGTTTAGAATTGAAAGTAATTAAGTCACAGTTAAATTGTTTTAAAATAATATAAAAACACAAAACTGCTGTGAGTCTGGTAATTAACATCTCTCATTCCAGTAAGCCATGAAGAAATGGGAAGATCTCATAAAGGAAAACATTAAAAAAAAAAAAAAAAAAAGTTTTTACTTGATTATCCATGTAGAGATTAAATGATTGTGTCTCATTAAAATAATGAATTTCAGAACAACAAGATGAAAAGCATTTTTCTAGTGACATGTCTGGTTTTTTTCTAATGCACAGAATTTTGACACAAAGCCATTATACTATGAGGGACAATTCATTTGTATGTCAAATTCTTTTATGAGTCTTATTTTTTGAAGGAGTAAGGCTTATGGAACATTTCAGTCCATGTCTATGAAACAACAATAATACAGACATATTTATTTTAGATCACTGGGCCACTAAATTATTAAAAGTATTGTGTGGGCATGTGAGTAGCAGTGTTTTAAGCAATAATCCTGCAAGCTCTATCTACGGTTGTGTGAGACAAGCTTTTGGACTCTGATATATCTGATATCTGCTTGATATCTTTACTCATTCTATCAAGTTTTTGGATATCTCTTTCTTTCCTAGCTGGGAAACAAAACAAAACAAACAAACAACTATTAGGTTGAAAAAGATAGAAAAATGTTCTAAAATTTAATCCAACAGTTGACTGAAAACAGCTAAAGGAAAATTAAGTTCACTCATTAATTCATTTATTGGAAAATCTCCAGTAAATACTACTGTATTTAAAGAAGAGTAGAAAAATGACATGGCGTGTCTGGAAGAAATTTTCAATTCATTTCTAAATGGTATCTATCTAAATTTTGAATTATCCCAATCAATTTATATTTAGTAATGTTCCATGTCTACATAATTTTTAATCCTTTTTTTTTTTTTTTCTGACGGAGTTCATCAGAATTATCGATATCCACTGTTAGTTTCCCAATGAAAAAAATTAACATTACTAAAAATATTAAAATTCATTGCTAAAATCTAAAGCTTTTATCTGCATATAGATAAAAAATGTCAAATTAATAGAAGAAATGCATAAACCTGGCATCTTGTTACATATTAAAAGAGATAAATTTTGAAGTATTTCAAGACAAAAACCGCAGGCTGTCATAGAATCATAGAATTTTTTAAGCTGGAAGGGACCCTTAGAGATCATCTAGTCCAAATCCCCTGCAAAGTATAGGGGCATCTATAGCTAGGTCAGGTTTTCCAGAGCCTCATCCAGCCACACCTTGAGTGCCTCCAGGGACGGGACATCCACCACTTCTCTGAACAACCTGTTCCAGTGTCTTACCACATATTTTGGAAAAAAACTTCTTCCTTACATCCAATCTAAATCCCTCCTCTTTTAGTTTGAAACCATTTTCCCTCATCCTATCACAACAGATCATGCTAAAGAGTCTGTCCTCTTCTTTCTTATAGCTCCCCTTTAGATACTGAAAGGCAACTATCTGGTCTCCCTGGAGGCTTCTCTTCTCCAGACTGGACAGCCATTATACACCAATTATACACCATTTCTTGGGCAAACTCTGAGAAATTCAACAGGAGCAACAAAAGTTCCTCACTTTTGCTTCAGCTGACAGCACTGATCAGAAAATTTTGAAGTAAATTGAAAAAAATTCCATTCTGCTTACTAAATAGGAGGAGTTAGGGGAGGTCTGAATTTTGTTTGTTTCTTTGTTTGTTTGTTGCTGTTGTTGTTTTATTTTATTTAAGTTGGACAGACAGAGAAGGCTTTCCTCCACTTTATGGACATGGGGTTTTTTTTGTTTTGTTTTGTTTTTTTTTCACTTACCATATTTTAGCACCTCCTGTGTATGATTCTTTCTATATCTCCTCTCAAATGCAACTGGGGAACACCCAATCAAAATGTGAAATAACTAGGCCTGTACTTGTTTGATAACACTAAAACAGAGCCTTGTATCTGAGAAATAAAAAGAGGAGCTATTTGTTTAAGCAGGATTGGAAAGATGTCAAGATGGTGACTTAAAGCATTAATTTTTCTTCTTGAAATCAAATCTTACTTTCCGTTATAAGAAACCTTTTAGTGGCAGGTCCATTCTACCAACTAGAATAGTTAACTTTAGTTTTAGTTATATTTCCTGTTTCCTCAGCTATACAATTTTTATTACTGTAGATAATTCAAGGTTGTATACCCTTCAACGTCTGCTTTCAAATCAGCTTGCCCATAGGAAAAGAAAAAATCATGAGGCTCCCCTGTGTAAAAGTGACCTCTTCCTTCTGTAAAAACAGCATGTGCCTAAATGAATTGCATGCTCGTTGGTATTGTTATTGCTTCAAGTCCAGACTTACAAAATAATAGATTATTTCACTACAGTGAAACATTTTGCTCACATAAACTGCAATAGACTGACACAGTTTTTGTTCCATGTCTGTGTTGGCAGTTTTGAAATATCAGGCCAGGAAAAAGTGGCCTTACAGCAATTTACACAGGTTTTTAGAATCATCTCAGTACAGAGTGTATTAATGGTTAGGAGATATTTAAAAAAATAACTTCTTATAAATGCAAGAAAGCAACTCATACCCCTAAACATGGAATAAGGAAATGGGATTATTCCATCCTGAGCTTTTCTGTATGCTTCACAAATATAGCTGAGGATCCGTCCCTGAGCATGGAAGAAATGGCATATGAGATGGGAGCAGTTAAGGTTTTTGAAAGGTTGAAATAAGAGCAAAGATTATGCCTAATAATTATTTATGCTCAAATGAGCAAATTTAATGATCAGTAAGAACACAGTGAAGTCATACTCTGAGGTTTATTTTGCCAGAAGTGCAGAAAGAAAGTATCTGGAAAAAAAAAAAGAAAAAAAAAAAAAAAGAAAAGAAGCAGAGAGGGAGATAACAGCAAGACCTAGAGAACTGTTGATCATAACTGCTTTGGATATTTGATGTGTAGCTTGAATAAACCTATTTCAATATTTCTGTTAAATATGGGTTGTTGTTGTCTCTTGAAACATAGATGTCACATTTGGATATCTCATTGGGATTATGTGTCCACAGGAACAAATAGCAAGAGAGGCTGACAGAAGTCTATAGATGAAAAATTATACTTTGGTTGTGGTTTTCATTTGCTTAGGTTTGAAAAAGAAACTAGTATAGGATTGGCAGTTTGAAAAAGATGTTGCAGAATATGTCAAGGAGGTAATGGTAACTAGCGCCTTTTCCTTAAAAATATTTATTAAAATATACAATATTATGTGAAAAGAAACTAAGCAGAAAATTACAGATAGATAGTAATTAAGAAAACACAGAAAAATACAATGGAAAAATATAAAGCATTTGTTGGTTACTCAGTTGTTCTCTCTTGTCTGCATACTATCTTGAGCAGGCCAAAATAAAAGTAACATAAGTCTCACAAACTCACAATAATACCCTCAGATAAACAAGCATTACGTGTCCTGCACAGAACTTTATTGGGCACATTTCACTAAAAATGAACAGAGACATTCTTGTGATGTCTTCAAAAAGGAATAGGTCTCTTTAAAACCACTGACAGATTGAGCAAAATTGAACAATCTTTCACCTGTGGAGGAGAATTTATATGCCAGAGCTGTGAAACACAGAAGACAAGATAGGGTAACATGGGCCTGCTGGAACCCTACTAGCTAATCAGTCTTAACCTTCACATTTTTTCAGTTTCGTAGTTTTTACAATCATTATTAATAAAAATGTAAAAAGACACGTAGGGATTACAGCACCCAACTGCCATTGACTGCCAGTAGCATCAAAGCTCTTTCAAAACCTCCACGTACTCACTGTTCTATAGCTAATGAATAATGGCAATAAATTCACATGCTGAGATGATGCTCCATTTTAAAAGATTGTCCTTGCATATTTTATGATCCATATACATTATTTTAGGCTTCACAGCTACTGTTTCATTGAAGTTGAAGGGATCTGCCATTGTTATATTTAAGAAAATTATACAAGTCAGGAAGACAGCGAGAACTTTCAACATTTTGTGCCTTCCAGAGCTTATTCAGAGAAATAAAACTCTTATTTCCCATTGGAATGCTGCAGTATGTTTAATGGTATTTCTGTTCTTTTGTTTTCAAAGTTGTCTTGAGGACACCTTGTATTGTGACAGCTCAAATCAAGTTGTATTCCTTGTGCTCTGCCAGGCAGTATTACAGAAGACAATGCAATGTGACTAACGACCTGAGAAAATGCCACAATGAGACAGAGCTCAGGATATCACAGAAATATGCTTTACAAAATGTTAAAAATATTATGTGTAAAATGCACTTTTTTTCCCCCCAAGATTTACTGAGATTAGGCCTTCCTTTCTATTCACCATCAATTTTGTTAACTCTGTAAAGAATAGCATATGATTGTACTGCCAGAAAATAAGTGGTGTGTAATCAAAATTGTGTTCCTGTAGTTTGTTTTGCTCTATCTCAGTAATGAAATGTTTCATATCAACATCTTGTATGTTGACTGTGTTCTCATACATTAATGACTTACCTGAAAATCCTAGAAATTAATGTAAAGATTTTTTTCAGATGTGTAAGAGCATAAATCTGTGATATAAATTACTGGTGAGTAGAAAAAAGAGAAAGCTTATCTAACTAATGCAGGACTACTTGGATCCCAATGTAAAGAAGCAGTATTATACAGACTAAAACAGTTCTTTCAGTGCCTGACATCTTGCCAATATGCATAGGTGATAAAATGGATTGCAGACTGTTCAGAAGAATTGTACAGTATAATGTGTCACTGGATTTCCATTTGGATCTGTTGTATGTGAATAAATATTTAATTTAAATAAAATAAAAATAAAAACTATATTGAAGAGATGAAAGGTTTTTTTTGTTTGTTTTGTTTTTTATTTATTTATTTATTTATTTTTCCTCTGGAAACCTTTTAAAGTAGATAAGTTGAAATATTTGGAAATAAAGAAGTAAGATTTTATTATATATTATCATGCTTAAAAATTACACATAATTAATGAATCTCTTCCAGGAACTTTTAGTCTATCTTACAGTTCAATTAAGAGACTCTAAATATGATGGTCACCACAATAAAATACTGGTAGGTATGCTTCAATTAATGATGTATTCCCCATTTATGCTTCAGTGAAAAACTCATGCTTGAGACAGCAGAAAATCAGCTTGACATTGAGCCATCCCTGAGTATGTTAGCTAATGGTACCTAGTTTAAAGCTCTATGAATGAACCTTCCCAACTCCCATCTTAAGACCCCTTTCCACTGGTGGGAGAAGCTACTCCTATAGGTTGCCAGCCATCCTGGTCTTGCACAAACAGAGCAGAGGTCAAAAAACCCAAACCCCTGTTGGGCACACCAGGCTCAGAGCCAGGTATTAATCCATTGGCCCATCATATTTAGTCCCTCATTATTTGCTATAACTGGAGAGATAGAGGAGAACACAACTTATGCTCCCAAACCCTTTACCTGTTTCCCATGACTCTGAAGTCCTTTTTCATAGTCTTTATGGAATTTCTTCCTATATCATTGCTGCCAACCTGAAACAACAATAGGGGATAGTAATCTGAGGGCCAAACTAGGGAAGTTTCTTCCTCACATCTTTGATGCTGGCTCGTGGGAGGCAACTGTATAGAGGGTCTGGGCTACATATTGGCCCTCCTGCAGCCTTCAGCAGAGAGTCAACAATGACAATGACCTGCCGTATTTTCTTTGCCAATGAGGTTTTAATGCTAAGTGAGGACTGGTTAGATTTTGGCAACACCACCAAGTGGGGAGAACCATCATCACCATCATTGTCCAGTTGTCCCTGCAGAGCACTATACCTGTTCCACAGGGGCAGTTGGGGAAGCAGGGGAATCTCTGGGAGGGCACACCTGAATCACTGAGAAGGGGTCTTTTGCCACTGCCCGACACTCCCTGATTCCTCACCATTGTTCCTTGGGGGAGGAGAGGACAGGTGCAGGAGCTGACCATCCCCAAGTCATGGAAGACGAGCTGAAAGGCAAGAAGGTCAGAGTGGCTGAACAGAAATCTTTGGCTGGAACTCAAGAACAAAAGGAATGTTTATGGTCTCTGGAAGAGTGGGCAAGTGATACTTATGATGATTACAGGTATGTAGTGAAGCTGTGCCAGGAGAAAATTAGAAAAGCCAAAGCCCAGCTAGAGCTGAACTTGGCCACTAAGGTAAAGGAGAACCATAAATATTTCTACAAATGCATCAACAGCAAGAGGAGGGCTAGGGAGAATCTCCATCCCTTGTTGGACACCAAGGGTAACTTGGTGACCAAGGATCAGGATAAGTCTGAGGTACTTAATGCCTTCTTTTCCTCAGTCTTTAATAGTAAGGCTTATTACTCCCTGGGAACACAGCCCCCTGCACTGGTAGGTGGGGATGGGGAACAGAGTAAGCCCTGCATGATCCATGGTGAGATGGTTTTGGACCTGCTCTGAAAGGATGGATAGATTGCACCCTAGAGTACCGAGGGAGTTGGCAGATGTGGTTGCCAAGCTACCCTCCATTATTCTTTGGCAGTCCTGGCTAACTGGGGATGTCCCGGTGAACTGGAGACTGGCCAATGTGATGCCCATGTTGAAAAAGGGTCAGAAAGATGATCCTGGTAGCTACAGACCTCACAGTCTCACCCCAGTGCCCAGGAAGGTTATGGAATAGATAATCTTGGGAGCCAGCATGGACCAGTTAAAGGCCAACCAGGGGATCATACCCAGTCAGCATGGGTTTACAAATGGTAGATCCTGTCTGACAAACCTGATTTAATTCTATGACAATGTGACCTGCCTAGTGGATGAGGGTAAGGCTGTTGATGTGGTCTACCTGGACTTCAGTAAGGCCTTTGACACTGTCCAGCACAACACCCTCATGGAGAAGCTGGCTGCCTATGGTTTGGATGGGTGTAAGCTCCACTGGATGAAACACTGGCTGGATGGCCAGGCCAAAGAGTTGTGGTCAATGGAGGTAAATCCAGATGGCAGCCAGTCACAAGTAATGCCCCCCAGGGCTCAGTACTGGGACTGCTTTTATTTAACATCTTTATTACTGATCTTGTTGAGGGGATTGAGTGCACCCCCATTATGTTTGCAGACACCAAGTTGGGAGGGAGTGTTGATCTGCCAAAGGGGAGAAGGGCACTACAGAGGGACCTGGATAGACTGGATCGATGGGCCAAGGTGAATGGCGTGAGTTTCAATAGGGCCAAGTGTCAGCTCCTGCATTTTGGTCACAACAACAGATAAAATGATAGACTAATGCAATAGCTGAAATCAATTACTGAGGTCAAAAGTGGAAAAGTGGGATGCAAGATAAAGAATGAGTTAGAGCACAGTACAGTTCTGGTGGGGAAAGCCTTCACTTTCCTCAGTGTACATGGTGTTGTGGATGTGAATAAACTTGTCCCAGTGATGCCCATGCTGGCGGTCTCAAAAGAGGGCAGACTGATTAGGGTTGAACAACAGAAAATTATTTTAAAGCATTGTTTCTTAACATTGATCTAGTGGTTGGCAATTCTGCCTGCGGCAGGGGGGGTGGAACTAGATGATCTTTGAGGTCCTTTCCCACCCAATCTATTCTATGATTCTATGATTTAGGGTCTGCCCTTTTGGAAGCACAAAACTGGAAACAATTCAATGAAATTACAGTAAGCATTGGTTACATCTTATATGAATATATGAATATATGGGAAAACTAACTGCGATATTCAGTACAGATTCTTAAAAATAATATCAAAATCTTGCATGTCTTTTTCTTTGAAGAAGTCCTAACTTTCCTTTGAGATATCCTAACAAATGCATTTGAAGTTTGGAGGGAAAGAATCATGGAAAATCATAACTAAGAAACAAAACACAAGCATGTTCAACTGCTTGTTCTTTTTTTGCATGAGTTATAATTTCAGTGTTTGCCTTGGCACAAGAAGTATAGGACTTTCATGTAGCTTTCAAGCATATGTGTTTATAAATACGTATAAGTACACAGATACAGGAAAGTTTCTAAAACTTCAAATTGCTCTAGCTTTATCATTAAGTTAATACAATAAGCTAGCTTAATTTTCCCCTCCTATTAATTTCACTGACATGAAAAATGTTGCAACCAAGCAAGAGGAAAGACCGCAGGGTAAGAGAGAGAAAATCTGCTATTCTGTGGAAGAGCCCTGCTGGAATTCTCTCTTGCCCTCCAGTTATCTGAGTTTTTTCTTCTTTTTCTTTTATCCAGATGTGGCGTTTGGTGGGTACACTGTCTGCTAGCAAGCATGTTGCAAGGGTTTGCAGGATGACTGTGCAGCTGGCAGGACAGCTAGTAAGTTCTTTACACAGCTGTGCTCAAACCTGAATAGTTGAGTGAAAAGGAACTTTTTGAAAATTAGATTTATCTGCAAAGGTGCCTCCCATTTTGAAAGGAAACAAATACTGTTTTCCAACTGAAAGCTAAGAGATTTTCTGTTGCACCAACAAGCTGCCAGTACTCAAAAAGAACATCAGAAGAAATGTAATCCTGTTTGGCAAAAATTGGCTTTATGTTGTGAAAGTCTGATCATAATAAGAGTTCTCAGACACCACTGAAATTATCCCTTTATTTAAATACAGTCATAATGACATTGTGTGCTTATCCACCCAATCAGAAATTATATAGTTAAACTGTGAAGACTGAAATAATGCACCCTAAGGTATAGAAAGATAAGTTCACAAAAATTTAAAAAAAAAAAAAAAAAAAAAAAAAGAAAGATCATTCGTACTTATTTGTTTGTATAATATCAGGGACTTTATGTTGGAATCATAATATGCTAAGGGAACTTGATCTTAATAAAATGACTGTGAATACAGCAGTTGAGTGAAACAAGGCAATTTTGGAGCCATACAGAATTTTTGCCATAAATATTTTTGAACTTCTATTTTCTTGTACTGATATGTATATAGTGTCCTAATTAAAGATTAGCTGCATGAATAGGATCTGTGATAACTGTGGATAAATAATGCATTGGACAACTAATTGAAGTCTATTTATTATTTTCTTATTGATATAAATGGTCTTTTATTTTGTTAGTTTTTTGTTTGTTTATTTGTTTGTTTCTCTTTTTACATCTGTGCTCTCTGGACAAATAGAAAGGCTGGAATAAGCTTTCTTTGAATACACACAGGTGGATATTGTTAATCGATGGTCCGAGCACAGCTGCCTCCTACAGCCACATTGGCTTAGGAATTTGTGGAACCTGCACTTGCCCCACTCACGCCTGTCACCCCCAGTATCTGATTTGGATGCACACACTGCTCCCACCCTATGGACAAGGGTAGAAAACCCCCCTGTCTCCAGTAGTTGATGCTGGATCCCCATTCAGCCCCAGCAGCTGGCAACAGAGTCTGGAAGTGCCTACATCCCATACACCCCCTGTGTGACTCCAGTTACTGAAACCAGTTTCACTTGCACACACACTGGTCTTGCAGCAACTGACATGTAGTCCCTGTAGCATACAAGCACATGGGAGAAAGAGTGAGAATACACAGAGAGAGATTTAAGAAACACTTAGTGAGAAAAAAATATATATTTTCAATAAAAAGAGTAGTAGAGAAATTTGATATGAATTGGGAGTTGGCTCAAAAGCATTGCAGAATTTTATTTTATTCTATTTTATTTTATTTTTTTTTCCTGCATCAGAGTGTATTACCTTCAAAATATTCCACATCTTCCTGGGAACTCAATCTATAAGCATGAACATAAAGTTGATTACGTTTTGTTCACGCTACTAATTTTGCAAGCGACCTATGCAATGTTACATCATGTTTGTGAAGTGTAATGAGATGAAACAGAACTGAAATGTAATGCAAGCATGCATAGAGCTACTTTAATTGTCTAAAAGTGCGATCGGTTGTACTCACTCCTAACTAGTGTTTCTCAGCCTTTAAAGAACTCCAACACTAGAAAGCTGTATAGTGTCTCCATGCAAACTATTCTATTTTTTTTTCTAATGCCTAGATTGATTCTTCTTTACTGCAGATGAATGCTGTTACTAGTCTAGTAATGACAGGGCTAGAAGGAAGGGATACGGGATACGGAAGGGAAGTCTGTTCAATTTATCGGTAACACTAGGGTGAGAAGGGTTGAAAATACACAGAAACAGAGGATTCAGAGAAACTGTTGAGGGAAAAGAAATGAGATGAAGTTTTGTAAGGAGGAAAACACAGAAGCACAGTGAACTATCAGCAAAAGCATTTTGTCGCTATTCAAAATTGCACAGCCGCCCTGTAGTGGTGTGATGTTGACTTTGAGTCTGAGGTGTGTTGCCGTACACTTGGCACCCCATGTTCTTTTAGCCCTGTGCCTGTGCGGGACTATCGGGCAAAACCTGCCCGGGCCAAAGAACTGCATGTGGATACCAATATGGTGAGCAGTAAAATGGCGTTTATTATGTCACGTGGCTTATTTATATACCTATCCTACTTTGTCTATGCCCCTTAAGTATACATTAACCTTTCACAGAATCACAGAATCACAGAATTATCGAGGTTGGAAAAGACCTAGAAGATCATCCAGTCCAACCATTACCAATACTTCCCAGCTAAATTTCGACACAGAGCAAGGGGAAAGTCCTACCACATCCCATCCCGAGTTCTTTCTGTCACCTACTACAACAGAGGTGGCTCAAAGGAACTAGAAATTCTGTTGTAGGTACCAAACATCTGACAATAACATCATTTGTAATGATAAGAATAATTAAATATTGAGTACATTACCACTGAATCTCATTACATTGGTAATTATAAAAGTAGTTCACTTCAAATGCATCAAGAAAAAAATTGTCATGAAAAATACAAAATATTATGTGTAGTAATAAGGAATTAGGTTCATGAGGTAAAAATAAAATTTGACTTCCATTGGATCAAGGAAGAAACATATTCTATGGGTCTATGCATTTTTACACAGAAGTATTAAGAAATTTGTCTTGTGTATGCAGGTTTCTGAAATGAAAGATTATTACGTCGAGAAGGCAATTTCCAGTGCTTATGTTCCTTTCTACTTGTCTTTAACAACAAATGTTGCGTTACAGCAAGATATGATGTTTGACTATTTGACCCCAGGCAACACTACAGGCTTGGGGAGGAGTGGCTGGAAAACTGCCTGATGGAATGGGACCTTGGTGTACTGATGGACAGTCGGCTGAATATGAGCCAGCAGTGTGCCCAGGTGGCCAAGAAGGCCATCGGCATCCTGGCTTGTATCAGGAATGGTGTGGTGAGCAGGACTAGGGAAGTCATCCTGTCCCTGTACTCGGCATTTGTGAGGCCTCACCTCGAGTACTGTGTTCAGTTTTGGGCACCTCGATACAGAAAGGACATTGAGGTGCTGGAGCAGGTCCAAGCAAGGGCAACAAGGCTTGTGAAGAGCTTGGAGAATATGCCCTACAAGGAGAGACTGGAGGAACTGGTGCTGTTTAGTCAGGGAAAAAGGAGGCTGAGGGGAGACCTTATTGCTCTCTTCTGAAACCTGAAAGATGCTTACAGCAAGAGCAGGGTTGGTCTCTTCTCACTGGTGACAGGTGACAGGACGAGGGGAAATGGCCTCAAGTTGTGCCAGGGTAAGTTTAGGTTGGATCTTAGGAAACGCTTCTTTACAGAAATGGTTGTTAAGCACTGGATTAGGCTCCCCTGGGAGGTGGTTGAGTCACCATCCCTGGATGTGTTTAAGATCTGTTTGGATGTGTTGCTCAGGGGCATGATGTAGTGGAGGGTTGTTAGGGTAGTATGGTTAGGTTGTGGTTGGACTCAATGATCTTTTTTTCCAACCTGAGTGATTCTGTGATTCTATGATTCTATTATTGGTGAATTTAAGATTAATCCTATGCCAGTTGTTTGAGAGAAATAGCCTGTGCTGTTCCAAAGATGAAAAGCAATTTGAGCCAGTGGAAAACTTTCTCCAAAGGGAAAAATCAAGCTAACATTCCATTGTAGTGCTTCTATTTGGAATTTATGTTAACTATACAAAATTTTTTGTCTGTCAGGTTCTTTACTGATTTCAGACAAGAACCATGCAGTATTGTTTTAATACCCTGATGAATATCAAATAATGTCCAGCTGAATAGATGTTACGCCCCAGAGCTAAAAATCAATAAAACAGAATTGTTGAGTCACAATGATTAGGAGAACATTAGATACCTGTGGGCCTCTAAGTAAATAGTCTTCTAAGAAATGTCTTAAGATATCATTGCAGATTGAAACATCCCTGGAAAAATAAAGCAATTTACCAGATCTTTGTCCTCAAAATGGTGTGAATTATGAGTGCAGTATCCCTAAGGAAATGAGTGGCCTTTTAATCTAAATATCACACTATAAATTTCAGCAAGTACATCTGAAGCCGCAATGGTTTCCTGTGGGAATATTTTATGTGTTTGATTTGGATACAATAATAGGAACGTAGCTAGTTTTCTAAGACCAACTTTTTCAATTAAAATACATTCTCCTTTAGTCATATGGTTAACCTTAAAATTTGAGTTAGTGTTACAGAGAGTGGCAATCAATACCACATCGATAGAGATAAGGTAAGCAGATAAAACACAGAAACTTACAGTTGTCATTAGCATGGTTTTTTTTTACTGGAATATTAAAACACTATTTTCACCTCTTCGCACAATGAAAAATCAGTTGTTTCCTCTATGCTTCTTATAACAAAAAAACTGACTGCTCTAAAAATCTATCTGTAAAAGTAAAAAAGATAGTTCAAGTTTATTGTTTTAAAAAATATTGAAATCTGGGCACGTTAGCTAATTTTAAAATCTTTTTTTTTTTTTTTTTTTTTTTTTTTTTTTTAATTTGAATAGGTATTTTTTAAGGCAACCTATGCCCCACAGATAAGCATCCAAACTAAGCCCATGTCTAGCTCTTTTACTCATCCTTTTGCGTATATGTGTTATCTTTGTTCTTATAGGAGGTTCTAAATGTTCAGTCAGTTTCTTCCGTAATGGTTTCCCAATTATCTGACTTTTGCAATAGGAATTAATATTTAAATGTATTCTTCTATCCGATTCATACATGTGATTGAAAATATTTGGTACTTTTCGTAACATTTGTTTAGATGAACTAAAAAACAAGTCAACTAATTCAACAATTTCATATAAAGGATAAACCACACAAACTCAACAAATGATTTGGAGTTGTCAGTATGCTTTGAAATTAGACACAATCACTGCAGATTGCAGTATGAATGCATTCTACTTAACTTGGTGGTGCATTCTAGTCAGTTATTGCTTTTATTTTTTTATTTGATGCTAGAATTTCTTGTTTTCATCTCCTATTTGAAAATGAAATGCTTTCATGAAAAATGGGGTAAAAAGCAAAGTAGCTGTAAAGATCTGAGAGAATTAAGCACTGACAGACTTCTATTTTCACTGGCATTTCATTCAGTGACTTCAGAGAAGTCGAAGGCTATTAACAGTAAAACCTTCAAATCATCAGAGTTGCAAAGGCATTAAACAAATTTTAAAAAGCTACTTCTATTCTGGCAATTTTTATTCAACAGATATTTCACATCTGAAGTATCTTTTGTGGGAAAAAAAACACAAGGACTTTATAGATATTTATGTAATTATTGTACATTACTAGTTAAGTGTGAAAGCATACACTTTTGAAATTAATCCTTGATATAATTCTTCAGACACAGCAAAAAAGATGTTATATTAACTATACAGTGTCCCTTACCTTTCAATCTTCTGCTTTTTAGAATGAGCCTTTATAAATCATACTGTATTATGTGATACCAACTTTTGGCATGATAGTAATAAAAAGTCTATCAGAAATTAAATTACAATTGCACATCTATATTGCACATTTTACTATAATAAATTGAAAAATATAAAGTACAAGAGTTTTGTTTTCTGGTCTTTTCCATTCCACAGTAACTGTAGCAATCCCTTATGTGTTTGTTTATTCATTAATTAAATGATTGCTTGGAAGTCAAATCAAAATCAAAGAATTATTTTTAAGAGCCTTTCAGAAATGTTTTGTACAACGTCTTATCAACTTCAAATGTTTTCAACCTTTTACCTATCTATAACAAAAAGCAAATTTTCTTGAAATGTTGCGATGACTGAACAGAATAAAGAGTGATGTTCAATATCTTCCCTAATTGAAGATATTCTCATGTTATTTTTAATGTGTAGAATTTTCCTTTATTAGCCTATTAATTAACAGTCTCTACCAAGGGAAAAATTCTATTCAGTTTTCTTGATAGAGAGACAATTTTTATCCACAATTTTCCAGAGAGATTTTGAGAAATTTAGGTTAAAGACGAGTGGCAGCTAAAAGACCTGTAGGAAACTTAAAATTTTATGTAAAATTTCCTGATATATTAATATATAATATTAATTTCTCAAATTATTAGATAAATAGACCTCACAGTTTTCCATTTTAAAAAATAAACGTTATTAAAAATACATTTTCATCTCCTTCTTTGTGTTATCATGTTCAAGAAACTGCTGTCTCCAAAGAGAAACATTTTCTAGGTCAGTACTTTGTATGTGACCTTTTTAGACTCTCCATAGCTGTAAACAAGTGAAGTCTGGAAGACAAAAATTTGGACAAGGACAACTGTTCTCTTTTCCCCACTCTATCCAAATGCTACATACACAAAAATAGTTATACACATCCACACAATTAGAATTCGGTGTCAAATTATTAAGCCTATAAAAGTTATAAGATGAATATTATATGTTGTAAAATCATGAATTTATTTTTAGAATTATAGAGATCTCAGTAGTCTTGTTGGCTTCACATAGAATCTTAGAATCATAGAATGATAGAATCACTCAGGTTGGAAAAGACCTTAAAGATCATCACATCCAACCACAACTTAACCAAACTACCCTAACTCTTAACAACCCTCCGCTAAATCATGTTCCTGAGCACCACATCCAAATGGTTTTTAAACACATCCAGGGATGGTGACTCAACCGTCTCCCTGGTGTGGGAGGTAGATTGTGTTTTTGCAGTGAAGCAAGTACTTCGGGTATGTAAAGTAGGCCTTAGTTGTGGGACCAGCATTTCCCATATGTAGCGTAGGCCTTTACTGAACCCTCTCATGAAACAACAAAGCAGTTAGATGAGTCATTTTTCTTCCACTATTTCAGTGAACACTGTCAGGGGTATATTGTTTTTCTTCCACTAGTGGGGCATTTTGACATGGGTAGGATTGAGTACAGGAAGAAGATAAGACAAGTGTGCAGGGAGGAGGGAGAGCCTAGTACAGAACAAAGTGAACGTGCCTTAAGAAAAATTACCCTTCTGTTTCATGGTACAGTACATCAAAACAACAGGTTGTTAACCACTTTATGTGGAAATATATCAAAGCAACAGCATTGGGGAGATTGTGAACATGAGATGCTCAACCAATAAGCGAGCACCAGGAGAGCATTACCTGTGTTGGGTTTAGAGTATATAATGGGATGAATTTCACTGATCGGCCCGCAACCCTTGCCAACACGGGGTGCGTGCCCGTTATTGCAATAACGAATAAACTTTGCTGCTATCACTAAGATCCTTGCCTCACCTGAAATTTTTGACTTTGAGTGTTTCTCACACCGGGGAGCCTAATCCAGTGCTTAACAACCATTTCTGTAAAGAAGTGTTTCCTAAGATCCAACCTAAACTTACCCTGGCACAACTTGAGGCCATTTCCCCTCGTCCTGTCACCAGTGAGAAGAGACCAACCCTGCTCTTGCTGTAAGCATCTTTCAGGTTTCAGAAGAGAGCAATAAGGTCTCCCCTCAGCCTCCTTTTTCCCTGACTAAACAGCACCAGTTCCTCCAGTCTCTCCTTGTAGGGCATATTCTCCAAGCTCTTCACAAGCCTTGTTGCCCTTGCTTGGACCTGCTCCAGCACCTCAATGTCCTTTCTGTATCGAGGTGCCCAAAACTGAACACAGTACTCGAGGTGAGGCCTCACAAATGCCGAGTACAGGGACAGGATGACTTCCCTAGTCCTGCTCACCACACCATTCCTGATACAAGCCAGGATGCCGATGGCCTTCTTGGCCACCTGGGCACACTGCTGGCTCATATTCAGCCGACTGTCCATCAGTACACCAAGGTCCCATTCCATCAGGCAGTTTTCCAGCCACTCCTCCCCAAGCCTGTAGTGTTGCCTGGGGTCAAATAGTCAAACATCATATCTTGCTGTAACGCAACATTTGTTGTTAAAGACAAGTAGAAAGGAACATAAGCACTGGAAATTGCCTTCTCGACGTAATAATCTTTCATTTCAGAAACCTGCATACACAAGACAAATTTCTTAATACTTCTGTGTAAAAATGCATAGACCCATAGAATATGTTTCTTCCTTGATCCAATGGAAGTCAAATTTTATTTTTACCTCATGAACCTAATTCCTTATTACTACACATAATATTTTGTATTTTTCATGACAATTTTTTTCTTGATGCATTTGAAGTGAACTACTTTTATAATTACCAATGTAATGAGATTCAGTGGTAATGTACTCAATATTTAATTATTCTTATCATTACAAATGATGTTATTGTCAGATGTTTGGTACCTACAACAGAATTTCTAGTTCCTTTGAGCCACCTCTGTTGTAGTAGGTGACAGAAAGAACTCGGGATGGGATGTGGTAGGACTTTCCCCTTGCTCTGTGTCGAAATTTAGCTGGGAAGTATTGGTAATGGTTGGACTGGATGATCTTCTAGGTCTTTTCCAACCTCGATAATTCTGTGATTCTGTGATTCTGTGAAAGGTTAATGTATACTTAAGGGGCATAGACAAAGTAGGATAGGTATATAAATAAGCCACGTGACATAATAAACGCCATTTTACTGCTCACCATATTGGTATCCACATGCAGTTCTTTGGCCCGGGCAGGTTTTGCCCGATAGTCCCGCACAGGCACAGGGCTAAAAGAACATGGGGTGCCAAGTGTACGGCAACACACCTCAGACTCAAAGTCAACATCACACCACTACAGGGCGGCTGTGCAATTTTGAATAGCGACAAAATGCTTTTGCTGATAGTTCACTGTGCTTCTGTGTTTTCCTCCTTACAAAACTTCATCTCATTTCTTTTCCCTCAACAGTTTCTCTGAATCCTCTGTTTCTGTGTATTTTCAACCCTTCTCACCCTAGTGTTACCGATAAATTGAACAGACTTCCCTTCCGTATCCCGTATCCCTTCCTTCTAGCCCTGTCATTACTAGACTAGTAACAGCATTCATCTGCAGTAAAGAAGAATCAATCTAGGCATTAGAAAAAAAAATAGAATAGTTTGCATGGAGACACTATACAGCTTTCTAGTGTTGGAGTTCTTTAAAGGCTGAGAAACACTAGTTAGGAGTGAGTACAACCGATCGCACTTTTAGACAATTAAAGTAGCTCTATGCATGCTTGCATTACATTTCAGTTCTGTTTCATCTCATTACACTTCACAAACATGATGTAACATTGCATAGGTCGCTTGCAAAATTAGTAGCGTGAACAAAACGTAATCAACTTTATGTTCATGCTTATAGATTGAGTTCCCAGGAAGATGTGGAATATTTTGAAGGTAATACACTCTGATGCAGGAAAAAAAAATAAAATAAAATAGAATAAAATAAAATTCTGCAATGCTTTTGAGCCAACTCCCAATTCATATCAAATTTCTCTACTACTCTTTTTATTGAAAATATATATTTTTTTCTCACTAAGTGTTTCTTAAATCTCTCTCTGTGTATTCTCACTCTTTCTCCCATGTGCTTGTATGCTACAGGGACTACATGTCAGTTGCTGCAAGACCAGTGTGTGTGCAAGTGAAACTGGTTTCAGTAACTGGAGTCACACAGGGGGTGTATGGGATGTAGGCACTTCCAGACTCTGTTGCCAGCTGCTGGGGCTGAATGGGGATCCAGCATCAACTACTGGAGACAGGGGGGTTTTCTACCCTTGTCCATAGGGTGGGAGCAGTGTGTGCATCCAAATCAGATACTGGGGGTGACAGGCGTGAGTGGGGCAAGTGCAGGTTCCACAAATTCCTAAGCCAATGTGGCTGTAGGAGGCAGCTGTGCTCGGACCATCGATTAACAATATCCACCTGTGTGTATTCAAAGAAAGCTTATTCCAGCCTTTCTATTTGTCCAGAGAGCACAGATGTAAAAAGAGAAACAAACAAATAAACAAACAAAAAACTAACAAAATAAAAGACCATTTATATCAATAAGAAAATAATAAATAGACTTCAATTAGTTGTCCAATGCATTATTTATCCACAGTTATCACAGATCCTATTCATGCAGCTAATCTTTAATTAGGACACTATATACATATCAGTACAAGAAAATAGAAGTTCAAAAATATTTATGGCAAAAATTCTGTATGGCTCCAAAATTGCCTTGTTTCACTCAACTGCTGTATTCACAGTCATTTTATTAAGATCAAGTTCCCTTAGCATATTATGATTCCAACATAAAGTCCCTGATATTATACAAACAAATAAGTACGAATGATCTTTCTTTTTTTTTTTTTTTTTTTTTTTTTAAATTTTTGTGAACTTATCTTTCTATACCTTAGGGTGCATTATTTCAGTCTTCACAGTTTAACTATATAATTTCTGATTGGGTGGATAAGCACACAATGTCATTATGACTGTATTTAAATAAAGGGATAATTTCAGTGGTGTCTGAGAACTCTTATTATGATCAGACTTTCACAACATAAAGCCAATTTTTGCCAAACAGGATTACATTTCTTCTGATGTTCTTTTTGAGTACTGGCAGCTTGTTGGTGCAACAGAAAATCTCTTAGCTTTCAGTTGGAAAACAGTATTTGTTTCCTTTCAAAATGGGAGGCACCTTTGCAGATAAATCTAATTTTCAAAAAGTTCCTTTTCACTCAACTATTCAGGTTTGAGCACAGCTGTGTAAAGAACTTACTAGCTGTCCTGCCAGCTGCACAGTCATCCTGCAAACCCTTGCAACATGCTTGCTAGCAGACAGTGTACCCACCAAACGCCACATCTGGATAAAAGAAAAAGAAGAAAAAACTCAGATAACTGGAGGGCAAGAGAGAATTCCAGCAGGGCTCTTCCACAGAATAGCAGATTTTCTCTCTCTTACCCTGCGGTCTTTCCTCTTGCTTGGTTGCAACATTTTTCATGTCAGTGAAATTAATAGGAGGGGAAAATTAAGCTAGCTTATTGTATTAACTTAATGATAAAGCTAGAGCAATTTGAAGTTTTAGAAACTTTCCTGTATCTGTGTACTTATACGTATTTATAAACACATATGCTTGAAAGCTACATGAAAGTCCTATACTTCTTGTGCCAAGGCAAACACTGAAATTATAACTCATGCAAAAAAAGAACAAGCAGTTGAACATGCTTGTGTTTTGTTTCTTAGTTATGATTTTCCATGATTCTTTCCCTCCAAACTTCAAATGCATTTGTTAGGATATCTCAAAGGAAAGTTAGGACTTCTTCAAAGAAAAAGACATGCAAGATTTTGATATTATTTTTAAGAATCTGTACTGAATATCGCAGTTAGTTTTCCCATATATTCATATATTCATATAAGATGTAACCAATGCTTACTGTAATTTCATTGAATTGTTTCCAGTTTTGTGCTTCCAAAAGGGCAGACCCTAAATCATAGAATCATAGAATAGATTGGGTGGGAAAGGACCTCAAAGATCATCTAGTTCCACCCCCCCTGCCGCAGGCAGAATTGCCAACCACTAGATCAATGTTAAGAAACAATGCTTTAAAATAATTTTCTGTTGTTCAACCCTAATCAGTCTGCCCTCTTTTGAGACCGCCAGCATGGGCATCACTGGGACAAGTTTATTCACATCCACAACACCATGTACACTGAGGAAAGTGAAGGCTTTCCCCACCAGAACTGTACTGTGCTCTAACTCATTCTTTATCTTGCATCCCACTTTTCCACTTTTGACCTCAGTAATTGATTTCAGCTATTGCATTAGTCTATCATTTTATCTCTAACCTGTAAAAAAGGAAACAAAAAACACCATACACAAGAAAAACAAAAACCCAACAACTTTCTGTCTGTAAAATACTTTTATTCTGCTGCAGCTTTTCAATTTATGCTAAGACTGTAATTTGAGAATGCTTTCTTTCTTTTCAGTTGATAATCATTAATCACTGTAGTTAATAATATATTTCATAACAGCTTCCTTTATCAAAATGTTACTATTTAGTAGGGGAATAAACATTTTAACTGAAAAGTCTGAACTGTTCTATTCTTGAATTTAGCTGGAAGGTTCAAGAGTTCTAATAGTATTGGTTTATGCATGTAAACCAGTAGCATATTTTTCAGATATCTAGAAAAGACTTTTCAGAAGTGCTTTAAGATTATAAATGTATTATTCATGAAGAAAATAACATGAGAATCAATCTAGACATCTATTGCAGTGGCATTATCACATTCAGTGCTAACTAATGATTCTACCAAATACAAAACAGAAGATAGTACAGAATTTCTAGTGACATTCATAATTGTTTTTACAAAGATAGTTTAGCTACTTGAGCAGACTGGGAATAATTTGTGAAGATATTTTACTTAAAAAAAAAAAATTCTTCTCTATATAAATATTTTTCATTGATCTTTTTCAATCCTTTTTTTTTTTCAATGTAATAAATGGAAGGATTCATTCAAGTTTAACATAGCTTCAGAGTATTACAACTCAGTTTTTCTGCATAAAAAGAAAATGCAGTCATAGAGATTGATATCCAAATGCCTTGCACTGCTGTAAGCAAGCAGTAGCAACCTTGGAAGCATGAATTTTTGTGAAGATTTATTACCAACCAGTCATCACCAGCAAGTGATAAAGTTCCAGTGAATCGGGTAAGTCAATCAAATCTCGAATAACATTTTGTCGAGATAGAGGATTTCAACTTTTAACTGTAATAAGTAAGGGAGGATGACCTAGCCTCATTGGTCTTTCAGCTTTTCATTCTGACAAAATGCATTTTTGCATTCTTTTCCCATTTCACTATACTTGCTCTGGCTGAAACATAAAGTTAAAAGAAACCCATGAACAACAATTTTACGTAGCTGTAATATTACACAATGCACTGACTGCTTTGCTGCTTGAAACTCATCCAGTGAAGAAATAAGATGCAGAATTGTTAGCGAGGTCGAAGCTGGCTCCCTGACTTTGTACCCGTAGTGAGAACAAAGGCTGAAGTAGTGAGGGGGATAACCTATTCCCCTCATGTATTAACTACTCTGTGTGTGGGAGGCATCAAACTCAAAAGAGAGGCAAAATTGTGAAAAGACATGCTTTGTTTCTCTAGTATCAAAATGACCTCTGTGCTAAACTTACTACTGAAGTAGTCAACTGATATAAGGCTTCAAGTGCCTTAACTTCAAGTGGTAATAAGCTAGGAAAAGAAAAAGAAAAATCTGGCCTGAGAGTATTGAGCTGAGCTTTCACTACACTAGATGTATTTGGTAGACAAAAAACAAGAAGTCATCCTGCATCTTACTGTAGACTGCTTTAGTTTTCTAGCTCAATAGCAGAAAACTAAAGTTAAGTGTTAAGTGTCAAATCTGTAGCAAACAGTTTTCCTTTGATTGAAAAAACACTGACAATAGCAAACATGGGAGGGTTTTGGTTGCTTACATTGAAGGCTGCTATAAAAGTTTTGATAATTTCTCTTTACACTGTTGTATTAACTGCTAACATTTTAAAAAGAGATACCGTTAAAATGACAGGTATATATTTATGTATGATTTAACCCATTTTGGAATCACGGCTGCTCTAATTTAAACTGTTTTTTAAAAACTTTATTAGTTTTCACTTCTTTCTGGATTCTTTAACTTGCATTTATTTATTCGTTTATTTATTTATTTTTCTTTTGTTCATTTTTCCTGATATTTAATAACAAACAAAAATACATAACTGCAGACAATTAAAGGTCTTAACTCACTATAAGAACTGTTAAGTATTAGAAACTTAAATTCATATTATTACGGAGGTAATCCATTGTCTGATAAATATAGCATTAAAAAAAAAAAAAAAAAAGACTAATCTGTGTCTTTAAAGACAAATTTGCGGGGCATAGAATCAGTTAAAAGCTTCGAGATGTCTGTGTGGTATCTCATGGTAGCAATTAAAACATCTTTATTAAGCAAGAAGTTCTTTTTTAGTTGCACAGAGTTGCTTAAGTCAGGATAAAAAAGTAGGAAGAAGACATATCTAGAATCACAGAATCTTAGAATCATAGAATTGCTCAGGTTGGAAAAGACCTTAAAGATAATCGAGTCCAACCACAACCTAACCATACTACCCTAACTCTAACAACTCTCCACTAAATCGTGTCCCTGAGCACAGCATCCAGGCATTTTTAAGCTCATTCAGTGATGGTGACTCAACCACCTCCCTGGGGAGCCTAATCCAGTGCTTAACAAGCATTTCTGTAAAGAGGTTTTTCTTGATATCCAACCTAAACTTACTGTGGCAAAACTTGAGGCCATTTCCCCTCGTCCTGTCACCTGTCACCAGTGAGAAGAGACCAACACCACTCTTGCTGTAATCATCTTTCAGGTATTTAAAGAGAGCAATCTATTTCCTGTCTACTTAAGCATTACAAATTACAGCTATATGTATGCATGGATGTGTGTGTATAAACAATAAAAGTGTTACACTGGAGAAAACTTACAACTTATTTGAGATAAGATTGCAACTATTTTCTGACTTTTTAAATGATAATAATCACTTTCTGAAATCAGATGCATAATTTAGGTGTGTGGTGAATCTTTCACTTAATTTCATTAGAATTAAGAAAAGAAAGAAAATAAAAGAAAAAAAGCATGGAAAAATAGTCCTCTTAAAGAATGACTGATGCCTAAAAACTTAGAACAACAATTGAAAAAGAGGCTGCTACAGCTTGGTTCACTGAGCTAGCGTTTAGTTTCCTCTAGCCCAATAAATTATACTGCACTGGTTTCAGATCAGCTGTTTTTTGTGCTAAATAAGAATGTATCATCAAATTTTGCAAAACACGACAAATCTTAAGAGTCAGTAAAACAGCTCTGGGAAGTATATACATGCAGAGATGGATTAAGTACTGTGAAAAGAACACGCCACCATAACAAAGTAAGAGTATATTGTGCTTGCAGTAGTGAAAAGTACTTCAAATCTGTAGCGACTACAACTAGTAGTTATCACAAAGTTCTGTATGAGCATTATCTTATGAGTCTGAATATAGTGCTTTTCCTTCTTAGGATATGTCAGAAGCAGAAATTTAATAAGTAGACATTTGCTTCTGACCCACATGATCACTATCAACATCAACAAATAAGAAAAAAGAGGTATGATAAAGCAAAACCTTAAACAGGCTGGATAGCCTGTAATCCAAGAATACAATATTTCTCTTCATGGACTCCAAACTGCACTAGCATAAGGCACTCAGAAGCAGATCCTTAAAATGAATGACATGATTCTCACTCTCATTTTTGCTTTATTTTATTGATGAAATACAGCTACAGAGGACAATGCTCCATGCTCCTTCACACACAGGTCACTCTGTGGGCTACATCAGGAGAGGACACTTAAGTCAATGCAGTCAGGCTGCTTCAGCTGATCGTGCTTTTAAAAACAGTTGTCTGCCTAAACAGATCCTAGAACTTTCAGTTTGGCTCTCAAATTTCCTCCAGATCCTTGGGACACAATTGGTAGTTTCAGCACTAGAGGCCAGTACTACTTAAGTGCATATAATAACTACTAGGACAAATGTCTTAAAAGAGCTTCACTTCCTCTTAAAGGTGTCTTGTTTAAGGGGGTAATTAATGATGAGCACTTCATTGTGCCAATAATACTGGCTTTCAAATGAAATACCTGAGAGTGTGCTACCTTGTAATACATCTCCTGGGCGATTACAGTATTAAACTAATGAGAGAAACTGGTTCAGATTTTCTTTGAGCTTCTCTCAGATGAGAGAATTGAATTACGGTCTTATATTCTTTGTTACTACTGCTACAAGTGCACACTGCTGGCTCATATCCAGCTTTTTGTCCACCACGTTCCCCAAATCCTTCTCTGAAGGGTTGCTCTCAATTAGTTCTCCCACTCCGTACTCATATCTGGGATTGCCTCCCTCCAAGTGTAATACCTTGCACTTGGCCTTGTTAAACCTCACTAGATTCTCAAGTACGTACCTTTTGAGCATGTCTGTGTCCCTCTGAATTGCATCTGTTGCCCTTTCTTTGTCCATCTACTCTGTCACTACACCATAGAAGGCCGTCAGATTGGTCAGGTATGACCAATGCTTGGTGAAGCTGTGCTGTCTGCCTCAGATCTCCTCCACATCTCTCACGTGCCTTAATGTCTCTTCCAGGAGGATTTGGTCCATGATCTTTCCAGACAGACTTGAGGATCACTGGCCTGTAGTTCTCCAGATCTTCCTTTCTCCCTTTCTTGAATTTGGGAGTGATATTTTCCTTTCTTGAATATGGGAGTGATATTTCCCTTTTTCCAGGCACTGGGAGTGTCACCTGACAGAAACAATTTTTTCAAATATGATGAAGAGAGGCTTGGTAACCACATCAGCCAGTTCCTTCAGGACTCTGAGATACATCTCATGTGGCCCCATAGACTTGCACACATTTAACACCATGAGCTGGTCTTAGGCTTTCTCCGTGCTTTCACTGGGAGGGATTTTGATTCCCCAAATGCCACTTAGAAGTTCAGGGACATGAGAGATGTGAGAAAGCTGATTGGCCATGAAAACCAAAGCACAGAACTTGTTAAGTACTTCAGCCTTCTCCACGTCTGAGGAAGTCTGCTCTCCCTTTTCATTTAGCAGAGGTGAATATGCTCACCTTTGCCTGTCTCTTCTGCTCAGTGTATGTCAAGAATCCCTTCTTCTTGTTGTTTTTCACAACTCTTGCCTAGTTCAATTCCATCTACGTCTTGGCTTTATTGACTCCATCCCTGCACAAAAGGATAGCAAACGGGCTTGACTGAGTCAGAGTCCTCATTGGATATGCCATTCAGGAATGTTATACACTATCAGAAATTTAAATACAGCCAATTTTAGGTTACTGTGGAATGACAGTTATGCTTTGATTCTGAAGATCTAAATATGATACTTTTATGATTAAGATGAGATTTTTACTTCAGTTATCAGCTTCTAAAGTTTATTGGATTGACATGGACAAAGTAGTCTGAATACAGGGAATTTCAGTTAATTTCCTTTAGAAGCTTTTAATTACTGATTTATTACTATTAATTATCTTCAATACTGAGGGGGGAAAAACAGATTAAAAAAAAATGACAACAAATATTAGACAAACACAGGGAAACAACTTTCTTTTATTTTTCTTAGGCTCAACTTTTGGTCAGTACCTCCTTTGTCTTTTGTAATATCAACTTCTCTTGTTTCTTCCAAGGTTAAATACAGTCCTTCCTAGGCATCTGGAAGAGCAGGCTGTTGAGATTAGTACTTGTTTATTTTTGACATTCTCTACTTTCACTAATTTTTCTTTGCTGCTTTATGTTACTCACTTGTTTCCTCTGCAATATGGGCAAGAGTCCTTTACAGCCCTTCTCATCTCAGTGTGGGCTCCTCTATGGCCTACCATCCCTTCCGAGGCATCCCTACACTGTGGTCTTCAAAGGCCACACATCATGTTGTCCCCACTCTGACACAAACTTCTCTGTTGTCCACAATACCTTCAGAGTCATTCCTGTCTACTTGTAACATTCTCCATACATGAAGTTCTCTCAAGGGTATTTCATCTCTCATGGAGCCTCTCCCTTCAGAAATGTGTCTTTATATGTCTTCACTCCTCCTGCCTTTTCCTCACATTCATGTCCTCGAATACTTCCTCAGATGGCACCTTGTCACGTGGCTGCTGTCCTTCCTTAAACACACTTGAGTTGCAGCACCATGAAATGCTGTGCCTGCTACAGTCCCAGGACCCAGTGGGTTGTTTCCATTGCATGCAAAGACCAAAGCAGCTCATGGTCTCCTCTCACAGCCACCAGACACTCAAATGCTGCCAGGTATGCCCGAAACTTCAAAGACAAGCAAATAGATTTCATTTTGATAGGGTTTATTTTTGTTGTTATTGTTTGTTTTTAGAAGGAAAAGAAGATATTTTGTATTTATTGGGGTAATTACACATTCTTTATTGGAGTAACTATATATTCTTATTTGTTTGCTTGCTTGCTTGTCTTTTAAAATTCAGTTCCTTTCCTTTTTCTGAAAAGAAAATAGTCTTCCTAGCTTAAACTGTGCTATGATTTGGACCAATCTAATTTTCCAGAAATTTCTGTAGACACAGTAGCATCATTATTACTAAATGTATATAACCTGCAATTTTGACTTAGAAATTTAATTAGCTGTTCCTTAAAAACAGTTACCTGGTGCAAACTGTTAGGCTTATGCCTTAAATAAGTTTAGAAGGGTTTTGTGAATTCTCTGCAGTGTATGCTGAAACTTTATTCTCCAGTGAGTGTTTCTTCTGATAATTCTTTTGAAAGAGAATTAGTGTGTAGCAAACAAGGAAGACTGAGCATATCTTACATGACTAACTGAAAGAGCAAGGCTTGTTTAGCCTACGAAAACATAAGATAAGAGTGTAGATGATTGTTTTCTATAAGTACATCTGGGAACAAACACAGGGAAGAAAGAAGAGCTATTAAAACTAGAAGTCAGTATCAGTGCTAGAACAAAAGTATGTAATTTGGCCTGAAAATTGCACTGTAAATTAGAAGATTTCAAACTACCAGAAAATGAAGTTGTAAAGCAGTGCCTAAAAGGAATAAGAAAAGCTATGGACATGAAGTAGTCACAACAAAAGGAGAAGTAAGTGTGTGAGCAAGATTATGCTATGAATTACCTACAACGGCAGATAATTGAACTTGGTGGAGGGAAATCCTTACATTTCTTTTTTTGTTGTTGTTGTTTTTGTTTGTTTGTTTGTTTTTTTCCTGTCTTAAGGCTGGAAAGAAATTTTCAAAAGCAAACTGACCAGCCATAATCTCTGTCCAATATAAATGTAGTTTTCCTCCAGTGCACTGTGCTATGAAGTAGCTCTCAAAAAGAGAAAATGAGTCTTCACCTCTGTTAATGGCAGTGCAGTTCATCTTGGACATAGAAGACATTATCCATTACTATATAGCACCCACTGATAGTTCTCACATTTCTTTCTACATGAAGAGAAATGTAGATGTTTATTCCAGAGCTATTATTAATGTAGCTGTACATGGTTTAACTCTTGAATCCCTTTGATACAGAAAAGTGTTCTGATTTCTTGTACGCACACAAATCAAATTACTTATGTCAGTGTAAGGTACATTATTCATTATTTGGCATTACTTTTGTAATAATGCACAAACATCATGGACATTGGCAGATCTGGCAGAGCAATGTGATGTCCAATTAGTCTTAAAACTGAGCCAATTATGTATTAGATTACATCATAGATATCAATTCAGTTTCAGAGAGCTTCTGTAAGTACATGGTATTCTGTTTTATAAGTGTCTTAAAATGCCATTTCACACATTGTTTGTGATTTTGCTAGTGGTATTTGTGTCACCTGTTTAAAATGTCAATATTCAGAAAATCAGGGGGAAAAAAAAGCAAATCAAACCAAACAAACAAGCAAACATACAAAGCTGCCTAGAAACTTCCAGTCCTCAACAAAATGAAAGATTTCAAAAGTAAATCAAAGACTTATGCTCTTAGACATGATCTCACTTACTCTTCCTCTACCTCCCTCCACCTAAAAATATGCACAATTGATGGGACTTCATACAAGATGGTGGCTTCTGTTGCATGGCAGCTTTTCTGAAAGCTAAATTCTCAGTTATAGTTAGGCCTTTATTCAGTGCTTCCAAAATTTATACGAATGAGGAGTTGATAACGAGAAGACCAGAGAAAGGCCTGTCATCAAGTCAAGGTAAATGTATATCCTTTCTGTTGCACTAAAGAGAATGTGTCAGAAGAGCTGCAGGTTACGTTGTCTATTCAACTATGTAATTCACTCCTTAACAGAAATATGTGATTTTTGCTAAAAGATGAGAGGTTGCTCCCAATTGAACATCAACCATTCTTGATACTGACCTACAGACAACCTCCTCTGAGTCCCCACTGAGTTTCTTTAGTCTGCATTCTACATTTGCAGAATTTCATTACTTATATTTACAATAAAATGTTGGTATTTGCTTGATTTAAAAAGAAAACACAAGTCTCTATGGTTATTTCAGGTGTATTTATGACATTTGCAAGGGTAAACACAAATAAATTTTCATTAACATTTAATTTCCCCCTTCAAAGACAAAGGTTATCCTATTTATTAGTCTACTACTATACCATTGAACTGTAGCAGAGTAAAAATTTAAGATTTAGACACAAAGTTATAGAGGCTGTAAAAATGTTAAAACCAGGAAGTGTCTGATCTTTTCTAATTTTTTGAGGTGATATTTTTGGAAGTGTTTAAAACAGTGAAGCTCCTACTTTAACCCACTGTCAGGTCTTCAGAGTTCAACTCGCTCCTCTTTAACAGGGAGTCAAGATATTTTATAAGTATGAACATCAAGTTGTAATTTATACTATCATGAGAACAGTGAATATCTGATTTTTTTTCGTCTAAATTTTAGAGGTATTCTTGACAAAAAAAAACAAGAAAACTATGAATTAATACATTATTTTTCAATAGATCTATTCTTTCACAGAGACCAAGGGAAAAAAAAAAAAAAACATACCACAAAACCTTTTCATGTTTCTCCATGTCTTCATTTTTTAGTTTTTATTTTTGTTCTTCCATTAACTCTGAAATTAAATAATTACTTGCTGCATTTTCAAACTTTTTTGTTTGTTTGTTCGTTTTTGTTTTTGTTTTTACATTCTAGAACACTTCTGACGTATTTGCTTTATGATCTGACTGGATTTGCTTCAAAAAAAAAAGAAGAAAAAGACAAACCAATTTATGTATTTTCATGTGTTGCACTCACTGTGTTGATGCTAGATGCCAAGTCAATAAAACAAATTATGGCTGTATAATGAAATGTTCAGAAGTAATGAATTGCCAAAATTAAATGACCATGATCAGTTTTAGCTCTGGTCCTTTTTGTGTTATGCTAATACTAATAATGCAGTCATTTCTTTCTATAAAGATAATACACACTTTGTTCATCTTTTCCCTTTCAGGAATTTTCCATTTATTTTTAAATAAAACTCACCATCACATATATCTGTCTTTCAGTTGAGAATTTTCTCATTGTTGATTTTTTATGATCATAGTATACAATGTAAATTTCACAATTCTTGAAGAAAAAGGAAAGAAAAAAAACCTAGTAAATTTACAATATTTGCTGCACTACTAGTTTTCTTACAGCAGTTCTTTCAATAACATAGAGGTCCCTTCCAACCCCTACAATTCTGTGATTCTGTGATTCTCATTGAAAGAGATCTGTTGGATACTCTGTGTAAACAAAGAACCTAGCTCAAGACAGTACCTTGGCATATTTTGTCCCAAGCTAGAGTGGTTGTACATACAACAGAAAGTCCATTTTTAAAAGAGACTATTCCTTATTCTTTGAGATAACATGAATTTTTTATCTAGAAAGTATCACTCATTACCACCAGTAAGTATGGGTCCATTCATGTCTCATAACATTGAAGTTTGCACTACGGAAAAGAATTAAGAAAATCTTTCTCTACTCTAGAATAAAACAAAACGCTGATATAAAAGAGTTCCTAAGAGTAGAAAAACAATATAGCTGATCGAAAGGGAATGCAAGTTTATGACTCCTAATTACCCTATTTTGACAGACAGGGTCTTTCTGTCCACATAGCCCTGTTCCGCAAGTCTGCTAGAAGTTATCAGCTCATATTACTCTGTAATGTCAGTATAAAACAAAGCATAATGCCATTTTAGGACTATCATCTAATCATACCTAGTGAGATTTACTGCTGGGATCTGAGGTCTGTTTCATTCTAACTTCAAAACCTTCCTCTCCTGTGTAGGCCCATCTATGACTCAAATAAAATACTGACTCATACTTATCCTGATTTAAAGTTCATTTAAGTCTATGGGGATTGTTCTACTGCCATTAATGGGCTTTGTACTGGGCCCTTTTAACACACTGTTAAGGTCCTAAGTTAAGTCTCTGGGCAGTACTCCAAGATCCTTTAAAGGGCATGACGAGCAGTATGACTAAGTGAGTAGTACATACACAATTCCCCTCTGATGTAACTACCTTTCTGAAATATGTTTGTACCAATGGCTCTTCTACCTGCTAGATCAGCAACACTCTGTGCTGACTTAAATGACAGAACAGTTTACTGCATATACCTGGTGTCTTGCAGGGCAACATCATGAGAATTCACAGTGTTTCTTTGCAACAGTAGGAAAGAGATTATAAAATAATTTCTAAGTTGTGGGCAAAATTAAGCATTGGTCTTCCTGTTACTAAAGCCTTTTATTGCCTCTTAGTTAAAAAAATCCTACAATTAGGCATAAATCTGATTTAAATTATTTCTGCATGTTTTAATATAAAGAAAGTGATGGATTAGATAGAGAAACAATATTTTTAGAATCCCATTTCACTGTAAAACATGATTTTATGAGTTGTGTAATGAAAGCGACAAATTCAACAGTCAGTTGAAATACAAAGGAAAAATAACTTTATTTATTATATATTATAGATAATGCAGGAAAAAAAAACCACACAAAACAAACAAAACCAAAACATTTTAAAGAGTCCCGTAATCACAGAAAATCATAGTTAAGCAGTATGTCTATGAGGCACAACACAAAGTCAGAAAGCAGACTGATGCCAATGATTTACATTGTTCTACTGTGCCATGATGCATCTAGTGAGAAACATTAAAAAACGAATTATATCTGAAAAAATAGAAAATTATAAGTCCATAGGCCACAGGCAAGGCACACAAGGCCACATTCTTTCAGTAACAGAAGAGGTAAGCTTGTTAACTTGCTAACAAGGTTAACTTGTGTGATAATGTCTAACAAAGAAAGAAAATTCCTACAGCTGAAAAGCATTAATTATCTCATCAATAAAATTGTTTACTACCAGTACTTACCAGCAAACAAAAGCCAACAAAGACATCTGGAATGCTCTTATCATATATAACACATTTTGACATTTTCAAGAACAGACAGAAAAGCTGCACTGAGGATAAAAATAAAGATCTGAGAAAATTCTAGAGGAGTAAAATGAAAATGGAAGGAAGGGGGGAAAAAAACTTAATTGAGGTCTTATTATCAACTCAGTCCACCTACCTACTTCTAAGGCTCAAATCAATGGACTAAAAGCTTCCCACAACTTTCAGGAACGCAAGACACTGTTGTACATAAAACTGTCTCAGCAGACCACGGAGCTACCAGTATTTCACACCTACTGGTAAATTCTCTGGACTCAACAGCTTTCTACTCCACATAATTTTAGAACTGTTAAATCCAACAGGGATACTTGAGGAAAGCATCCTCCAGCACACAGAGAAAGGAGAGTAACTACCAACACAGTCTTTTTTTTTTTTTTTTTTTTTTTTTAATAAATGTTGAGCATTCTAATACTAATATATGAAATTCATTATCAAGGTCATTACACTTATAAACGTACATATATATGTAACCTCCTACTCAAATGTATATACTTATATATAACCTTCTACTCAAAACTCAAATCACAAAGAACACTGGTGAAGTAACCACAGATGATAACTAATAAAAAGAATAACTTTTTACTAGAGTAACTGAAAATGTATATTTAAAGCCAGAAAATATAGCATATCCAAGAAACAGCTGATATTTTAATGAGAGAAAATCTTAACCTACTTAATAATGATATTTTGGGAAATACTAAATGTCTCCGAATTAGCTTAAGAAACTAATGATTAGATGTTTTCCCTTGTGCAAAGAGCTACAAAATGGTTGCTCTGGGCAGCAAATTTGATTGTACATTTGAGAAATTCTGAGCACTGCTGTACTCTAATTTTTGTATTAAAAGCTCTAAATAAATAGTGTGAAACTTTTCAGAGGGAATTTGCAACTTGACTGCAGTCATTGTTTAAAAAAAAAACAACAACCTTAAGAATGGAAATAAGTATTTTGAGAGTTTTATGAAATATTCATAAATCACATTTTAAAATCCTAGAAAATTCAAAGCTCAGATGATTTTTTTTCTGAATTCAGGAATGCATATATAAATTACTGAGCAAAAATACAGATGCTAAATATTAAAACAAATCCACAGAAGTGAATTTCACAGTAAATGTGTTTTCTTTCTTTCTTTCTACAGAACAAAGCAGCATGCATGTAGGAAGTTAGGAGTCTTTTTTTTTTTTTTTTTTTTTTTTTTTTGAGAAAATATGAGATTAAAATCATCATAATTTACTGAGGAAAAAATTAGAAACAGAGGGAAAATCACCCACCCAGAAATTTACTAGTTGCTACTGAGGCAAGAGACAATACTATATGCAGAGTATCTGTTTTACAGATACCTTCTCAGTAAATGCAGAATGACTCCACTTCATTCCTGAGGTCTGGGCTAAGTTTGGAAGCCATCTGGAGCCGTATTGTCTCTTGCCTCTCTTCTCCTGTCTCCAAACATCTGTCACAGAGGTTCCATCTCTGAGCAAAACTCTACAGATTACTATAGTACTGCATCATTAGCCACTGAATCATACAAAGATTTCCAGGGTACAAAAATTACAAAATATCACACTACCTACAGGAGTAAGTAATAATCACATTTCCTACAGGAGTAAGCATCAATCAGAAGAGACCAGGACTCTACTGGGAAAAGAGCAATTAAAGGGTTAATACCTGACTGGGGAAGGAGGAGGAAATCATGATGGATTATCTGTATTAATGGAAAGTTTACCAAATGTTTCCCAAGTCCCTACAAACATGCAAAGAAATTTAGTTCTTCGAAGTTGTGATTTGTGGTTTCCACTGGAAAGAGAAATACTCCAGCTAATGTAGCTCCTGTTGAAAATTCTTTTCATTTTCCACCTGGAGAAAAAAAAAAAAAAATAGTCCTTTGGAATGCATCATGTAAAACACTGCTTACAATCTTGTTCGTAACCTGTGCTTAGCCTACACTCTGTCTTGGACATTTACTTCTGTATTTGATACGCCAGTTAAAAACATTCATCAGATTTAGCATCCATGAAAGAAAATAATTTGAACTTCAACTAATGGTTGAATTCAGCCAGAGATTAAACTTTAGGAATTGTGGTTTGGAAAGCTTGCTTAGTTTCTAGTCAATAAATTATCTTCAACTGCCACTAACCATTCCCTGCTATTTAATATCTTGTTGTATTTTGCCTACTAACAACTTAGGTTGTATCTTTTCTCAATTTTGTTTAACTTATCTCTTTCCTTGCAATTACTGGGAAATGCTTATAAAGAAATTTAAAAAATTGTTGCCTTCCAAAGCATGTAAATATCTACGTCCCTGTCTATTTCAAGCTTATAATCCCATATCTCAAACAATAAAGCCCAAATGCACAGCTCTTAGCAAAAAATAGAATAGATCCAAATACATTTCCAAGGCAGCAAATTGATCTAGCCTCAAATGTTTGAGATACAAAGCTTATTTAAAAAGAAAAAGAAAACAACATCACAATTTAAAGTTTTGTCTTTTGTCTGTAATCCTCTGAATATAACTCTCACTGCACTTGGTATAGAAAAAAGGCAAATATGTGTGTATTCATTTTTAAAAGGTTTTTGTACCCTAATCTCTTATACTACTTGTCGCTCAAAAATATTACAAGTAAATGGAACAGTCAGTATCAAAACTTTTCGTTTAATATGCTAAAGTTTAATCAGAGTATAAAAATAAAAATAAAATTGATTGTCTACTCCTTGAAGGATGTATGGGTAACTGTTAATCACAGCCTGAACCTCTGATTAACCATCTGAGGCAAGTGACGGGCCATCTGCAGGAGCACAGGTGAAGGTAATTCAGCTGTGCTCCTGCAAGGGGTGGAGCTTGACTCCACCTCTCCTAGATCCCATTTAAGGACTGACCACCACTAAGGCAGCATCTCTTTTGGAGATTGATCCTGTGTGGAGTTCCTTGTGGTGAGCATCCATCCTAGCCATGATCCTCAGTGTGGATCAGTTGTTCCTCTATAACCTCTGGCTATCCGTCTATTACAACCTTGCATAATAACAACTATACAAAGGATTTCACATTCTCCATCAGTACCATTCTTGATATACCCCTATTTCTTACGGGATTTTTTATAATGATGTGATTTAAAATGCATGCTTTTATTGACACAGATTCAGCTAGGAAAGATGCACATTGCTGGATTATCCTGCATTAAGGAGATTATAAAAGAGGCAACACTGCCAGAGCAAAAAGTTTATTACATATAATGCTTCCTCAGAAAGTCAATGAAGTAACACACAAGTATACCTATTTGTGTTACTTAAAAGACCTATCTTTTATATTCTTTTCTACAAGTAAAACACACCATAGATTAATTGAGAAACAGTTATTTTGGTATGCTTAATAGAATTCAACCATAAATTCGTGGCATAATCTGAGACTGAGCTTTACATCTTGAAGGCTGAATATCCTACATTTGCAACTAAAGAAAGGATTAAAACAAAGTAAAGCAATCATGGAATGGAGAAGTGTAAGAAGAAAGGGATCCTTGAACAGAGTTTCCTACTACCTGTATGTGCTTCTATCTGTGATAAAAATATATTAAAAAGTCTTAACAAAATAAACAATACTGAGGGAATAGACTATCTATTATTTGTCCCATTTAAATGAAAACCATTATGCAGCATGATTGCATTGAACAGTGCTGAGCTGGTACTCTTTGAAATGAGAGTGAATAATTTACTCAAAAGGGAAGTAAAATCTTCCCCAGAGGAAAACTGAATGCATCAGTTGACACTTGCAGTTCTACATAGACAAAGTAGGATGCTTGTTTCTCTTTTTTTTTTTTTTTCTGTGTGTGTGTGTGTGTGTGTGTGTGAGCTGCTAAAGCTGTCATTAGTTTTACCTTACGTTACCAAAACTGTCCTTAATGCAGTGTTAGGTTTCTTTTGAGTTTGCCTAATCTGAAGGGAGGATGCTTTAACCATATGGAGCACTTACATTCACAGCTTTGTATGTTCATGTCATAATCTATGATGGTGATGGTCATATTTTTAAACTTAGATTACATCAGTGTTTAGTTAGCATTTTTCACATAAGTACAGAAACTGAGTTTAGAGAGGTATCTGAAGTGCTTGTATTATTGTAGTAGTCAGAGATTAGCTCTCATCTGTGTGTTTTTCTGCTGTAAATGAAAACTTCTGTGTTATAATGAAATATTTCAAGCAACATCTCCTGCCGAGATGTCTGAGAACATATTTAAATATTTATTCATAGTCTGGCATTACAATTGTAACTATATAAAAGAAATTACAAACCCTTGCACTAAAAAAAAAAGAAAGCATCCTATTTGAGATACGAAGCATGCCTCAGTGCAGGTTGGGGTACAGTCAGCAGGTCCAGAGAAATTATTCTTCTACCCTACTCCATTCTTTTAAGGCCCCACTTCCACTACACCGTCCACTTCTAGGCTCTTGGACAAGCTAGATGCATCCCTAAGAGTGTGAAATCAGGGAAAGTGGCAGGACATCTGCATGGATGAATAAGGAGCTCATAGAAAAATTCAAAGGGAAGAAGGTTCATGAAGTGGAGAAAAAGAGTCTGTCTACTTGGAAAGAATACAGGAATGTTGTTAGGGCCCTCAGGGATGCAAGAAGGAAGGCTAAGGATGACTTGGGATTAAATCTAGCAAAGGATGTATATTTTTTATCTGAAGGATAAAAAGAAAGGCTTTTTAAAGTATGGCACTAGTAAAAGGAGGAGTAGAGACAGTGTGGGTCTGCTACTGAATAATGATACCCTGGTAACAGAGGATGATGAGAAGGTGGAGATACTTGAATGCCTTATTTGCCTCAGTCTTTACTACTAAGACTGTCTCTGGGGAATCCCAGATCCCTGACTTAAAAGGGAGAATCTGCAGAATGGAAGACTTCCCCTTGATAGACGTAGACTTGATCAGAGCATGTTTAGCCAAAATCAATGCACACAAATCCATGGGCCCTGAGGGGATGTACCCATGTGTGCTGAGAGAACCAGCGGAAGTGACGGCTAAACTGCATTCTATCATCTTTGAATGATCCTGGAGAATGGGAGAGGTCCCTGAAGACTAGAGGATAGCAAACATCACACCAGTCTTCAAAACTGTAAGAGTGATATGGGCAGCTACAGGCCAGTCAGCCTCACCTCCAACCCTGGGAAAGTGATAGAACAACTTGGTGTGGAGTACATCTCCAAGCAATTGGAGAAGAAGAAGGTTGTCAGGAGTAGTCAACATAATTTCCCGTTGGTGAATCCATGCTTGAACAACCTGATAGCTTTCTATGATTTTATCATTAGGATAAAGGAAAAGCAATGGACGTTGTCTACCTTGACATCAGCAAGGCATTTCACACTGTCTCCCACAACATTCTTGTAAGGAAACTTTGAAAGGGTGGGGTAGATGAGTGGGCAGTGAGATGGATTGAGAACTGGCTGTCTGGCAGAGCTCAGAGGGTGGTCATCAGTGGTGCAGAGTCTGGTTGGAGGCCTGTTACTAGTAGTGTTCCCGAGGGGTTGGTCCTGGGTCCAGTCTTGGTCAATATCATCATAAATGACCTGGACAAAGGGATAGAGTAAAACCTCAGCAAGTTCGCTGATGATACAAAGCCAGGAGGAGTGGCTGACACACCTGAAGGCTGTGCTACTATTCAACATGACCTAGACAGGCTGGAGATTTGGGCAGGGAGGAATCTTATGAGGTTCAACAAGAGCAAGAACTATGCTGTCCATACAGTTTGTCAGTCTCCATCCCTTGCAATATTCAAAACTCACCTGGACACAGCCCTGAGCAACTTGCACTAACAGACGTGCTCTCAGCAGAAGGCTGGACAGGAAGGCTTCAGGAAAGAAGGCCTGTTCCTGCCTTCTTGACTCTGTATGTTAAAAGAACAAATCAACACTTTCAGGAAGTAAACTATATACTTTGCAGTTTCAAAATTTCAGTGAAGTTCAAACAAGCAAATTTACTGCAGCTAAACAACCAGGAACAAAGCCATGAAGATATACGGGATGCTTGGAGGCCAGAAACCATTAGATCTTTTGTATATTTTATTGACTGATGCTTGAAGCAATTAACTTTTAATTTGCTGGGGAAAAAAAAAAAAGTAAATTTCCTGGTAAGGAACAGAGAAACATTCACATTTATTGAGGTGGTACCGGGAGTGTCATTACTCATTAGTGAAAGCAATCCTTACAATAGTGAACTAGTATGTGTGTTTATGGTGGAATCTACAATGTGAATTTGAACAGAAAGAAAAGAATGATGAGGGACAAGAAGCTTAAAGTATTTCTGATAACAGTCAGAACTCACTACAGCAAAAAAAACCCCGATCAACCAATGTAAACTGATTATTCGTACAGACCTCTAATTTTTTCTAATGCTTCTAAGAAGCGATATGCAGTTAAGCATATATAACAACGTGGGTTTTTTCTTATACAACAGTGAATTGATATAGAAACACATAGTTATTTAAATTCGCCAAGAGAATGGTTATTTCCCCCCCTCAGCCACATTCATAACACAACTGAAAACCACCAGGACTCTTCTGGGCTCTGAATGTTTATAACAATGTTCTAGGTAGATCCAATTGTTGTGATACCTGTAATTTCAAACCAGAAATTTGCTGTTTTTCTTAAATGACTTAGTAGTCTTATTTTCTTTCCTGCAACTAGAACAATCTTGGTTTTGTCTGCATTACTACAGTTCTAATCTCAACATAGAATTCGATGTTTCTCCAACAATAATCTAGCTAGAAAAATCTCAGAGCTTAACATATTAGTGGCCCAGTCTTCACAAAAAATAAGACCCCAAATTCAAACCCTGACAGTGTTCAAACAGTCTCTGGATTCCAGCTGCCTGGGGCCACAGTGACTGTTCTGGGAAGCCTATTCCATGTCCATTGCCCTCTGGTGAAGAACCTTTTCCTAACTCCCACCTGATCATACTGTGATTCAGCTCCACGCCATTCCCTCATGCCCTGTTGCTCAAATTCGGACTTCTAAATAACTCATTGAAGAGAAAACTACTAAAAAGTAAGACTTGGGGCTGTCAGAAAACACCTTCAGCTCCCACTCGGTATTCATATTAAAAACTAATTCCTGAATGTACAAATGAATAGAAGTAAGCTTGTTTGGAAAAATAACGCACTATTTTCATCTTAGTATTCTAGTAAGGATTTATCTTCTTACACTTGCTTTGAAAATTTGGACAAACCGGAGGAATGAATGAATAAAATAAATTATTTATTTTTGAATTTACAAAAAATAAATCAAAGTAATTTTAAAGGATATGAATAGACTAGCCTTCATTTGGGGAAAAAAAGAAACAAAATTTAATGTCATGAATCAGAAATGTTATAATGAGACATCAGGAAGATTTGCCTGTGCTTCCTTTTTCATTTTATACCTTCAGACCTCACTACATCAAAACTTTGACTGGATTAATATCACACATTTTTTAAAGTTGCAAAACAACAAATTAAAGATTTCCTTCACCTCCAAATTTGACTGTCCACTGGCTTCAGTTACTGAGTGGTGATCATGTTTCTAGCACAAAATTAAGTCTATGGTATTTTCCATTTTAGAAAGGGTCACTAATCTGCTCCTAAAGTAAAGTAACAAATGCTACTCTGTGTGTTGACACTAACTGACACTGAAATGAGAAAAATCATTGAAACCCTATCTGTCTTAAAGCCCAAATACATCATCTCTCATAAAACATGTTTCCTTAGCTAAGGAGCAAAGATTCATAACCTTGATCTTCCATAGTGCCATTGAAATGGCTAATAGTGACTTTTTAATGCAAATTCATTTTCTTAGAAAACTAATTTAAGTGTCATCCAATTTTCTTATCTGTGGCCATATGCTCAAAAAGTAATTACTCTTCTAGCATTTTTAATTAAAATGATGATATCTATGGTTCTAGATGCATTAAGTGTACTATTGATCTCAGATACCAAATGAAATTTTGACAGATGAGCCATGTCATGCATTTTCTTGTTTCACAATTTGCTTTGAAAGTGATATTATGAAATGCAGATGGAATAGGCATCCACCAGATTCTCTCTTACCTGTCAGATATGGAAATGTATGTTTTTATCTCATATTTTTTTGTAATAAATAATATCTGTATTGCACATTTAATAAGAGCAGCACACTATAGCTCATATATGAGTCTAAACTTTTTTCAAGATCTGTGTTTTCCACATGCTATGGGTGCCCACTACAGGGAGCTGGTGATAAGCAGTAAAGATCCTAAGAAAACTCAAAATTTTTACATGCTTTAATTATCATTTCAGTCAGTATTTTAGCCTGAGCTCATTTGGTCTGTCCCTTGATTTTCCCATGAAGCTGTATGCTGTAATACATGTAATAATAATAAATTTATAATACAAGGTAATGATAATCATCACTCTCTCCTAACAGAACTATGGCTTTAAAAAAATAGCATACATGCATTTTCTGCTAACTTGACATTCTTAATTCCCTAAATTCATAAGCTGCTTCTGTCTGGTGACCAGGTCTGTACCTATTAGGAGGCCAATACTTAGTATTGTATTTTCTAAGTAACTGATATAGCATGATCTACTCACGATCAGGCATAGGAAGCATCGCTGTGAAACTAAATATGCAGCTGCAAAGAGATCTCATTCTCCTGACACTTCCTTAGGCATTCACTGTCATAAGAACAAGTAAATAATGGCACAATATCAGTTTCTGGAATTTTTTTCTGAATATGATGAAGTGTGATCATTGGTTTCACATTCATTGTTAAGTGCTGATAATGTGTAAATCATGTTGTAAATAAAAAAAAAAAAAAAAGATGAAACAACTTCACTATCTAATGCTATGTGACATGCATATCAAAATGAATTTTTTAAAAATAGTAACACAGGAATGTTGAAACACAAGGTGCTACATAACATTTAACCTCTGGAATGAGCTTTTAAACTAACTGTGAAAGGAAATTCTGAACTTTTCATAAGTTTTTGTATGCTTTGTTAGTCTTTTTAACACATAGCCATAACATATACACAAATCCCATATTGCCACAATGTCGGAAGAAACCCTAGGAAAATTTACTCGTAGTATTCGTACTAACATTTGAAGCGGGTAAACAACTTCAAAGAAACCCCTAAAGAAGAACTAGTTCTTACACATAATATTTCAGAAGTTCCACCTATTTACTGTGCTTGAGATACATTAATTTCCTTTCCAAATTCCCCACAGAAGCATTTAAAAGTTATCTTTATTAAAGTATCTCCAATTATATAGATTCCTATATTTAGCAAGTAGTTTCACTCAGCTGCATTTTATTAATTTGGATTAACACCATCTGCAGAATTGGAGTTCTGTATCTTAATATAACATCGCCTAATTGGAATTCATGAGATCTGCGAAGAAAAAAACCCTTTATCAAAGTTAGTACATTTATAACACTAGCACAGGTATGTTGAAAGACAAGATTCTTTCATTTAGCCTTTGGGAAGTTCACTTAAACTAGCAATCTAACAGGAAATTCTGTTTTCAGCAGTTATGAGTTAGCAATCAGTTAATTGCAGATAATGTAGTATTTGAGCAGAAGAATGACTTGTATAAGAAATATTATTTTTTTAAAATCACTTTTTTGTTGTTGTTCTTAAAACAAACAAATAAATAAATAAATATCTTGAACAGTTAAAAGTGCCTTAATAGCATTGATATTTGTAGTCTGGCATATTTCCTTTTTCAGAAGAGGGCTGAAATCTTTCTATTGGAAGAATGAACTGTAATGTTACATCCTGGGAAGTAAAATCACTTTTTCTTCCAGATTTTTACGTTAACAAAGATCCTATCTAAAGATGAACTGGGACAAATGGCTGTAGTTTAATACTGCAATACTTACTGTACTTCTTTGTTAGATGGTTACGTGCCTTACTAAGTTTTTTAGAGCTCAGTGTTGAGGTGCCATGAGAAGAGGCAGCAGCAACCAAAAACACAAGCATTTACTCAAGAGAATATACATAGATTACTCTGAAATTAATGTGTTCTATTTATCTCCATGAAAACTACAGCAGATACAAAAAGCACGCTAACATTTGTTGATAGAGCAAATTCTCATTTACAAAGCACTATTTTTCAACACAGTCACCACTGCTAGCGATGCATTTTTACCAGTAATGGATGAACAAGAGCCTGTATGTCACACTCATAAAAATCTGCACAGGTGGAGGCGACCCACTGCCACTGCTGATGATATAGGCTAGTTTAGCAATAGGGATCAGCATACGAGTTTAAGGATCAATATATTAATTTAGCTAAAGGAATCGATGAGTGTTAATTCTAAAACTTTTCATTTTAACTTTGCTTGGTGTGTGAACAGCCTTGTTTTTCTCAATGATTCTGCTTCACAGGAGCACTGAAGTCACAATAGTCTAGTTTATCTTTGCATCTGCCTGGTGCAAGGACTTTTCCCTTGGATTTCATAGAATCATAGAATAGCCTGGGTTGAAAAAGACCACAATGACCTTCTAGTTTCAACCCCCTGCTATATGCAGGTTTGCCAACCACTAGACCACACTGCCCAGAACCACATCCAGCCTAGCCTTGTATGCCTCCAGAGATGGGGCATCCACAGCCTCCTTGGGCAAACTGTTCCGCTGCATCACCACCCTTGGAGTGAAAAACTTCCTTCCAATATCTAACCTAAACCTCCCCTGTCTTAGTTTAAAACCATTCCCCCTTGTCCAATCACTTTCAATCCATGTAAGCAGCAGTTCCCTGATTTTATATATATTATTTCGGATTAATTTGCATTTGTGCACTAAGATAGAAAGCTGCTCATTATGGCCTAGCAAACAATAGAAATTTGCCAAATTGGGGAAAAACAGCTAGAGGTCAGTCAAAAGTCACTGTGATGAAGCTGATGATGGAAAAATGGGGAGAAAGTAAGAATTTGAAAACCACCAAAGTCTGCTACCATGCATGCCCAGAGGGGCATTAACATATATTAATGAGTAATTGGAAAAGAGAGCATATGTATGCAAGTGTATTGCATATGTATGTGTTAAATGTTTAAATGTAGAACTTGAACTTTGAGAGTTTTCTTCCCAGATTTCAGATGACACTGGAACACAGCACCTACAGCCACTCTGTGCTAACATCCTCTATTTGGTTTCCAGAAATGTTCAGCAAGCATCAGTGAAAGTCAATGAGTGTCATTTTTTCCACATGATGGATTTCAGTGACACACTTTTGCTTCATCTGCACTTCCATGTCAGATGCTATTCTGTCAGACTGCTCCTCTGCTGCCATCTGTCATACACAACAAAATGGAACAGAGTATTGGTGGGAAGTTTAAACCTCTACTGGTTTAAATTCTACACCAACATCCTCCTCTGACATCATGGGCCAACATAACCAAACTTGAGGTATTACTTTCAGAGAAACCCTCATATTTGCTTGAAAAGTCTCAGTATGGTTTTCTCATTTCCCACTCCCCAGCAAATAAATTCTAACACGTAGAAGTAATTAATACTGCTCTCATCAACTATCTGTCTTTAATGTAGCTGAGGAGATTATAAATAATAACAGAGGAAAATAACCACATCTGAAATGGGAACATAGATGTTACTGCTGAGCTGTTAATTTAGATTTTACTTTGACTATAATTCCTCTGGTTCCTATGTCTGAAATGGCTATGAGAATTCATTTATTTGTTTCAAAATAACATGTGCTGTAAAAACAAAAATAGACACTCATTTTTTTTTCCCTTCTAGCTATTCCTGAGGGAACTGTATCATAAATATCTGGATAAAGGTAACTCCTTTTTTCAATGGAGTTTCAAGGTACCAAAATTGCTTTTGTCTTATATTTGAATACAGGCATTTTTCAGTAGTTGCATTCAACCAGAATGCTGTCAAAACATGATTAAAGCTGTCTTTCCTGTACTTCTTTTTCCAGTATTAGAAAGTTTGGAATGTAAAAACTAAGAAATACCTGAAAAATTGTTGTTCTAAAATAGTTCTGACCACTGGTGGTCCTTATTTATCTTTTGGATTCTGGTGCTATAGTTTGCCTCAAATGTTAAGGACTGTGGATACTGTTCCGTGAATGTATACTGCTACTGCCCTGGAATCATACAAACATACAATCATACAAACATACCTCACCATATGATGGTATGTTGCATGCAGAACAGAACAGAAAGAACAGCATACAGTTTGAAGAGTCTCTATGAACTGAGCTCCGTTTTCTTTCATGACACTGCAAGAAAATTTTATGCGTATACATGCAAGACATTAAAAGATAAAGAGAATGCAAGATAGCACACAAGAAGAATGATTATTCTCACAACTCTTTCTTTCTTTCTTGATTCCAGGTATAGTGGAAAATAATTAGGCTAGGGTGTTTGGCTTAAATAAAAAAAAATCTGCTTTTTATACCCCACAGGGTAAAGCTTTGTACCTCATATGCTGTTGAGAAATTGAGAGCCCTTACACTTTGTACACTTTCCTGGATGGAGAGGTTAGAAAAAGGACATTCAATTCCTTGAAGTGCACAGCATTTAGAAATGAAGCAGATTTCCTTTTAAAAGGGGACAATGAAGCAGAGTTCCTTCTTTGGATAGCAGGAGGGGGGCTGAGTATTTTTTCCATTGTATTTCAGTGTAATTTTAAGCAAGATTTTCTGTTACATCACTAAATTCAGTCACATAAGCAAAATTGTCTTCTGCCTTACTTGCACCTTTACTTTAGAGTTACATTAAACCAAAATTAAATGCTTAGAATTATTTCATTTAAGCATATTAACATTCCTGGTCTAACACCTTTTAGAACAGATCTCAAGGGGAATGCAGTGAAGTAAAGGGAGGGAATTTCTTTTCCTGCCAGTTTGATAATTCTCACTCTGGTTAATATTTTAGTAGCCTACTTTTTCCTCTGAGAGATTCTTATCCTCTCTAATGCACCAGACACATTTCAAAATATGCTTCTGATTTCCTGTGGTTTTTTACATTTAAAATTCAAACTGAATGCATGTAATTAGGGACAGTTCACTTGAGTTCACTGAAATCACTTCGGTTCTTTATGATTGGAAAAAGGGAAACATTACTCTTATTTTCAAGAAAGGGAGAAAGGATGATCTGGGAAACTACAGGCTGGTGAACCTCACCTCTGTGCCTAGAAAGATCATAGAGCAGATCCTCTTGGTTACCATGTTAAGGCACATACAAGATGAAGAGTTGAATCAAGGCAACCAGCATGGCTTCACCAAGGGCAGATCTTGGCATTCTATGGTAGAATGATGGCATCAGTGGACAGGGAAGGAGTGACAGATGTCATCTACCTAGATTTCTACAAAGGCTTTAACACGGTCCCTCACCATATCCTTTTCTCTAAATTGAAGCGGAATAGATTTGAAAGATGGACTATTCAATGGATTAAGAACTGGTTGGCTGGTCACAGCCAAAGGGTTGTGATCAGTGGTTCTATGTCAGGGTGGAGGCCAGTCACAAGCAGTGTCCCCCAGGGTCAGTCTTGGGACTGGTGCTCTTCAACACCTTCATCAATGACACAGACGATGGCATCAAGTGCACCCTCAGCAAGTTTGAAGATGACACCAAGCTGAGCGGTGCAGTCAATACATTGGAGGGAAGGGAAGCCATCCAGAGGGACCTGGAAAGGCTGGAGAAGTGGGCCCATGTGAACCTAATGAGGTTCAACGAGGCCAAGTGAAAGGTGTTGCACTTGGATCGGGGCAGTCCCAGGTATTTATACAGACTGAGGGAAGAACTCCTTGGGAGAAGTCCTATGGAGAAGGACTTTGGGGGTCCTAGTAAATGAGAAGCTGGACATGAGCCAGCAGTGTGCACTTGCAGCCAGGAAGGCCAACTGTGTTCTGGGCTGCATTAAAAAAGGGGTGGCCAGCAGGGACAGGAAGGTGATTGTCCCCCCCTACTCAGGTCTTGTGAGGCCCCAGTGGAGTACTGCATACAGGCCTGGGGCCTCAGCGCAAGAAAGACGTGGACCTCTTGGAATGAGTCCAGAGGAGGGACATTAAGATGATCCAAGGCTGGAGCACCTCTCCTATGAAGAAAGGTGGTGGAAACTGGGCTTGTTTAGCTTAGAGAAGAGAAGGCTCCGGGGACACCTCATTGTGGTCTTCCAGTACTTGAAGGGGGCATATAAACAGGAGGTGGAATGACTGTTTACGTGGGTGGGTAGTGATAGGGCAAGGGGAATGGTTTTTAACGAAGACAGGGGAGGATTAGGTTAGATATTAGGAGGAAGTTTTTCTCTCCAAGGGTGGTGAAACACTGGAATAGGTTGCCCAAGGAGGTTGTGGATGCCCCATCCTTGGATGCATTCAAAGGCAGGCTGAACGTGGCTCTGGGAAGCCTGGTCTGGTGGTTGGAGGCCCTGCACATAGCAGGGGGGTTGAAACTAGATGATCTTTGAGGACCTTTTCAACTCAGGCCATTCTACGATTCTGTGATACTATGATTCTATGGTTATTTGTAGCAATTTTTAGCAAGTTACAATGTTTTTTGTTTGTTTGTTCATTTGTTTGTTTTTTTAATGGCATTCTTTTACTTACAATATATTTGACCATTTAAACACCTTCTTCTCCAAAGTAGAGAGGAACCATAACTGTACATCATCAATAGTAAAAAAAACATGTTGCTTTGAAGAACTGCAATTCATTTTTTTTGTTGAATCACTACAAGGTACATGTGCAAAAACTGACAGAATGACAACTCCATACGTGAAGCTGACACTTCATACAGATGGTAGTGTTAGATACAGCAATCAAAAGGTAAGCAGCAAAGTTTTTTATTCTCCCTATCCCTTCATCCAAATCTTTATCCTCTATAATAGTTATAACAACCAGTTGTTTCAGTTTATAACAGAAAAGACAGACAGCCGAACTGCTGAAAACTCTAACGGATATTAAATATGGCTAATAAAGTATTTCTTCGGAAAATGGAATTTCTTGTTTAGATAAGATTTAACTTGTAATGAAGACCAATATTCTGCCATGTTTGTAACATTTAGGTTGCCTCCATTAAAGAAAGGAAAAAAAATCCCACCACAAAACACCTGGAAAAGCTCCAGATGTGGTTTTGAAGTGTAGATTTCACTATTATAAAAGGTACATGAGAATTGGGCTTGAACGGTCTCATGTTTATCATGGAACCTCCCATTCAAGTCTCATATTTGCCAGTATTGTTTTTTGACAATACTCTGCCACATTTTCTTAATACTTCTTTGATCTGTTTCAAGGTCTGCCATTTATTTTCCTATCTTATAGTTCATGTCCCAGGTGATAATGCAATAGAAAATACTTCTACATTTTCAGTTAGGATTTTTTAAACATACTGAGACTTGGCCATTAAGTTGTGCTATACTGGACTGTGAGTAAAATAATACCATTGTACCTAAACATTATGCATCATATTTATCTACTTTTCTCACCTAATATGATGCACAACTAAAATGGTTCTTCGTAGAATCGCTGTCCATACACAGATAATCTGATTCTTTTCTCAGCTGTAAAACTGAAACAAACAGAAAATATCAAATGGAAAAACCACCCAGAAAAATAATTTTTCCTGTGCATTGCTGATGTTTATTCATCAGTCCAATTATATGAAACAGCAAATGAGGGACTGCAGTGTTCATTTCCTATTCTTTCTTACACACTCCTTTCTTATGGCTTAGATTTATTGGCAACAATGTGTACAATGACTGGCTTTTTTTGAAAACTGCTTGCCTGTTCTTAAGAAAAACAAGTGTGTGATTGTTTGTACATTTAACATCAGTTACATATCTCACTACTTACTATAAATGTTAGAAGTATTTTACATAGGAAGAAAAATGCAAATCAAATACAGAAGTATTCCTTCATTTAGGTTTCCGCTTAACTGCATTCTAAATAAAAAAGGAACACAAATTTCTTTCCGGATAAAGGCACACATATGTCCAACACTTAAAACCATTGCTTGAGAAGAATAGCTTGGATTTTTGAAGAAGTCACAACTAAGCATGGTTTTGTCTCTTTCAAAGCCCTAACCTTTACCTAAAGTTAGAATGCATTCTTGTCTTATCTATGAAAGAAAGAATCTGACCACTTTGAGTGTAGTTTATGGAGAAAAAAGGAATAAAAAATAAGTGTTTCTGTGGGCCATCAAGTATGAGTGCCTTTATTGTAGCTGGGATGGAATTATTTTCTTCAGACTCCCTGGTATGTCTTTGTTCTAGCAGAAAAACAAAGTTGATAACACACCAACATTTATAGTTACTGCTAAGCAGCGTCGTACAGAGTCAAGGCCATTTGTAGTGAAGGACCCTGGGAGCTGCAAGGGTTCAGAATTAGGATGGCTGACTTAAACTGGCAAAAGGGACATTTCATACCATATCAAGTGGATAGAGATTGGAAGGAGGAAGGAGTTCATCTCACTCTTCCACTGCTTGAGGGACAGCTGGACAGGGGATGGTGAGCAATTCCTTGTGCATCACTTACTATATACATTCTTATATACATATATGTATATATTTGGCATAATTATTATCCTTTTCCTTTTATCTATCTTAGTAAATAGTTTTGTCTCAATCCACATGTTTTGGGGTTTTTTTCCTTGCAATTTGGTCCCTCATCCCACTGACAATAGGGGCAGTGAGCAAACAACTCTGTGGTGCTGAGTCACCTGCAGGGTTAAACAACAATGAGCAGTGAAGCTATACACAGCTTCATATGAATAAATACATAGCAAAGATGTAAATACTTTAACTTTCCCCTCTAAAAATAGAATACATTATCTACTTGGGAATTATTTGTTTTGAAGGAATACTTTCTTTATTGTTCTTAAAACTGTAAAAAAACCATGTTAATCAGCTAAATGGCTCATTTTAGAATTCACATATTTACTTAATTATCCTCTGATTTTTAGTCTTAAAACTCTCTATCACTATTTAGGATAAAACCACCAGACCAGGTCCTTTGGGTTATCGTAAGAAGATCTTTCATAAGCAAGCCTTCCTTTCAAGGACAGCACAGAGAATATTACATGTGAAGCTATGGTTCTTGCTAAAGAATATTCTAATATTCTTCTTATGAGAAACAAGATCTATGCTACACAGTCAGTTTTAAGGTATAGCCTACGAATTTATATAATGGAATAATACAAGAGTTATCTCATATAAATCTGAGACTGGGAACTTACTCTTTCCTTAAGCAGCAGAAATATCAGCAAGGAAAAGTCCTGATCCACTACTTACACTACTTCGTACAGTGTGGGATAGTCAAATCATGAAACATAAGTGGAGCAACTGTACCTTGAGATCCACGGTAAATTTTAATGGAAAATAAAACTGATGCAGCTGAACCAAACACTAATAGGAAAAACAAAATAATAAAAACTCTAGATCTTCTTAATCAAAACTAGACCTCTTCAGATCAAGCATGGGAAAGGGAGGGGGAGAGAAAGCAGACATAAATGAGTTATTTAGATCAAATTTTATAGTCATTTATCTTAAATGACGACTTATTGATTCATTCTGGAAAGTGAAACCCAAATGTGGTCCCACTCTTCATTGTCCATATTCAATCTGCTCAGAGAGGCACAAGTTAGTTTGATTCATGATTTAATTTTTCTTCTCACATTCAATGTAGTTGCTACACCGAGATCTAAAGTAAATTGCTTTTTTACAATTTTGTTCTAGAAATACTTTTCTGCATATATAGGACATGAATAAAGAATAAATGTATCTTTATGATGTCAGAGCATTTTTAAATTGGTGGTGATTCTGTTACTCTTATTACTAAATGCAGCACAGAATAGTGAAATGTTCAGCTTTAAGTATAACTAATATTTCTAGATTTATTGAAAGGTTCAATTTTATAAAGCTGTCAAACACGCAAATTCCAGTCTCAGAACTACAGTTTAAACCAATGTAACCATAACTATTTTCAATCATACATTAGTTTAATGCAATTATTTCATTCTGAAATTTGGGAGCACTTAGTATTAATGCAACAGATGATGACTGGCAGTCTCCCTCCTATAAGGACAATGTAATTTCAGAAAGAAGTATTGATCCATTTATATCTGAATTGTGAGAAATTATGCCTGCCTATAATCCTAGAATTTCTTCCACCTCATGTTATTAGCTCTGCAAGTTGCAGAGGTTGTTAAAAATGGAAAGCTTGGATCCAGATTTCAAAAAGTTCAAATTACAAATCTAGGTCTCCACATCTACAGGACATTCTAGAATTCCTAGTTCTGTATTTCAGACTTGGTAGGAGTCCAATTTTCTTTCAGAAGCATCTTGAAATCTAGTTTTGGCCCACACGGTGGGAATGTATGAAAAACTCTGATAGCAAGATTCTGCCTGATTAAGAAATAAATTCACACCAAATCTACTAAAATATTACAATAAAAAAATCTACTAAGATATTATAATCCTCATATGCAAGTCCTTATTCAGATTCTCTGTCAGTAGAGAGGCTAGATTTCATAACATTTATCATTCTAATATTCATCATTCATTTCTAATCAGACTAAAATTAATCTAGAGATAAATTAGAATTTTCATAATTCTCATCTAATTAAATTAAGTCATATAAGTGCATAGTTTCAACAAAGTTCTAGAGAAACCACTCCGCATTCCTAATTAAATTTTGCTCATCAAATTTATCTGATTTTTGGGCTGATTTTCCAGGAGTTAGTCTTATTCATCCATCCTCTGGCTATTGGTCAAGGATCCTGTCACAGATAATCCAACCTTGAGCCTCATAACAGGTTTTTATTGGCATTCATCAGGGAGAACCTGGCATATCTGATCTGTAGCCTTGTCAGAAGAGTAATGAAGGAATGCTAAGCTCATGCCAGTAAAGTAATTAGAGCACAGTATCATATGTTATCCATACACATACGGTCAGTGGTTGGCTAAGTATTATCTGCTTTATCAATTTCTGGACAAAGAAGTTGAAATACAAACATAAACTTTATTTTATATTACATTTATTTGAATATGCATATCCTTAGAAAGCTGGATTGCAGGAAACATGACTTCAGTGTACAAAGATAAGCCTTGTCTAATAACTTCTATGATAAAGGATTACTTCCCATATGCATCAAATACTCTCAACTTGTATATCACAGTTCTGGTATTTCAACTGTAAAAAGCAAATGCTGGGTATTGAACACCAGATAATCTTTCCTGATGTGGGAAGTTCATTATCATGAACGCTACTTAATAGTACAGCACACATGGGATAGATATATAGGCAATTAAAAGAGATGGACATTTAAAAAAAGTGTGAAAAGAAGGTCTCTAGATTGCATTGAGTACTACTTCCTGATGCAGGTGGCCAAGGAGTTGATGAGAGATGGAGCTCTGCTGGACTCTGATTCTTGCCAACTGATTGGAATATGAAAACTGGGGCAGGCTCATGTAATACAGGATTCTGAGTCAAATAGTATGCCTTGACCTCAAGAGCAGAGCATGGCCTGTTGAGTGACTTGCTTGGAAAAGTCCCATGGAATATAGCTCTGGAGAGAAGATAAGGAGAGCTGATGGATTTTCAAAGATCGCTTGCTCTGAGGTCATGAATGTTCTGTTTGCATGAGTAGGAAATCAAGCAAAGCAAGCAGGAGGCCTGAATGGATAAACATTGTGCTAGGCAGGTTGTGCTTTCCTTGACAGGACCATTGAAAGGCTAGAGAAATAGACTGATGAATCCCTGAAAATGCAATGTCCTGCACCTGGGGAAGAATAATCCCAGGTGCCAGTACATGTTGAAGCCTTACTCTTCAGAAAGCAGATTTGTTGGAAAGGACTAGGTGCAGGTCCTGGTGTCCATGAGCCAGAAATACTTCATTGAAACAAAGAAGACCAGCAGTCTCCTTGGATGCTTCAGGAGCATTACCAGCAGATCAAGAAAGGTGATCATTTCACTTTGTTAACTGTAGAAACACAGTTCTGCGTCAAGTGCTAGGCTCCCCAGTACAAGAGAGACATGGACATGCACAGCAGAAAGTCCAAGGAAGGGACTCAAAGATTTGGAGTCAAGGTAAATCAAGATGCTATTTTATCCTATCATTTCAACACAGATGTCTGTTTACTTTTCTGTAGGTTGCAGATTTAAAGGAGTGAACTGAACTTTCTGTAATACCACTGGGTACTACAGGTACTACACGCTTGAGTTGAAGGAACAATCACTGCAAAAAACTGGAGAAAAAATTTCAGTATGCTATACACTTGGAGCATGGTATGGTATAGCACCGGAGTTTCTTGGAGGTAGTACAGGAACATTAAGTAAGTGATCATGGGGATGAGATGCCATGATTCGATCTGACTTCGTAATGATGATGACGGATACCATACTACAGACAGTTCTCTAGAGAAACAAGTTAAATCTCAAGCCTATGCCTTCACCTGAAATCTTTCTTATAAGTACTCAAAAGGCATAAAGTACTGGAAAACTATTTTAAAAGCATGCTGATTCCTGAGGGGGGAGGTGCGGAGGCGGGGAGGGGAAGGCAATTCTTAAATATTATGTTCAAAACTTAATTCTCCACAATGCTACTATAACTAAAGACATTTTGGTTGATTTTTTGTTTTGTTTTGTTTTGTTTTTTGTTTTCTCTTACAATGATAAGCAAAGAAAGAGTGGTTAGAAATATCTAGTTCTCAGGATCACTATTCTTTGTGAGTTTTTTCTGGATTGAAATGCCTGAAGATTCTTGACAAATTATTCACCACTTGATAGGTACAATATTCTTACCTCATAGTAAACAATATTGTTAAGATAGGCAGTTCTTCTTTAAAGAGTTTCAACCCCTCACCTTCTTTTATTTCTCTTTATGCTCTGCTCTTCAATAGCCTCAGAAGTTGTTAAGAAATGCAGTAAGCCAGAAAAATATAAAATTTCTCTATCTTGCTGAGAGATATGAAGATCCAAACATAGATTTCAGCTGTATTTGGGTAATTTACCAGTTTACTACTGGGGTTCTAGGTACATACTGAATGTCAGCAGGAATGAGAAGAAATACTGAGGTTGTTTCCTTGCCCTTGTTTGAAGAAAAAAGAAAGATAACAATTAAGTAAAAGCAATGTCAACCTAAATAGTACTAAAGGATGATGCTACCACCTTGTGTCTGTAGGTCTAAAAGATTTTTACCAAATGAGGCCACCATACATTGCTCAATTACTTTGAGTATTAAAAGTTGTTCTATATTCTTCAGTAACATTTCTGAGAAGAAAATTATAGCTTGTAACATTTGTATACGCACAACTTTTGAAAGGGATAAGTGTTGAATGTCTAAAAGCTATGAATTTCACTTTCCTATAACACTGAGTCTGAGGATTCCATAGAAGCAGCAAAATGTTATCATCACTACTACTCTAGGCCAAGAGGAAATTCAGACACATCTTGACAAAAGAGAGGAAGAGGAATACTGTCAGTTACTAAGTATCCCTTGTCACATATTCAATACGCATGTTTTACCTAATAAGCAGATTTCGATTGTAAATTTCTAGTAGTATTTTGTTTCAACTCTCGGGTAAAAGTTTGGGGGTTAATCCTGCTTTCAGAGGGATGCTGACGACAAATGCTTTTTGTCTAAAAGGTCTGACCAAGCTAGTAAGCTAGTATTTAAAGATTATTAGTGAGAATAAAGACTTGCTACTGTTTCAAACAACTGTGATTAGAGATAAAGTTATTTAATTATATATTTCATATATTGAATTCACTCTTGCTCTAACTTTTGTTGAGAAATCATATATCTGAAGAATATAATGCTGCTGCTGCTTCTTCTTTGTAGTATATTTAATCTAATTTCTCAGAAACTATTTAGAAATAGTTAAAGTTGGTTACTCTTCCTTTTGTTTCAGACTTCTCCAAAAATTTTACCTAATCAGTTTGGAGGAAAAGAGAGCAGACTGATATTTTTTATTTGAAATAAATAAATAAATAAATAAAAGGTGGATATCAAGAGAGAAGATAAGAAAGCCCTATTAAGGAGAGGAGAGTCATTATTCTTGGACATATCTAGAATATGGACCAATCTTTGAAAACACAGTTATATCGGTCTACAGATATGTCTTCACCTATCACTAAAAGGAAAATAATGATAATTGCAGGAAAAGGAAAAAAAAAGATATTTTTTCCTTTCTAGCATTTTTACTTTTTCACTTCTTGCATTAATACTATTTAAAGCCAATAAAGCTAATTTATTAAAAATAACAATTTTTTGAATATTTACACATAGAGCATTGTTTAAAAATATTTTTAATGGTTTTTTTATTGTTGAAGACAGATTTTTTTTTCTTTTGTGAAAGATACCACGCTTCACATTTAAATGTTAATTTCACAGGATGAGGATACATTTCCTGACAGCTTTTTTCCTCAGTCCACATTGGTTGCTCTGTAAGTAATGCCTCCTATTTATTTCCACGGAAACTACAACAGATATGAAGAGCACCGTGACAGTATTTCATAGAGCAATTTCTTGGCTGCAAAACAGTTTTTACCAGAAATGGACAAAAGCTTGCATGCTGCTCTCATAAAAATCTGAACCAGAGGAGATGAATCACTGTCATTGTTGCCACTGCTGAAATGCATCACCCACTGCCTCACTGTGCTCACATCCACTGTTTAGTCTCCATAAATATTCAGCAAGCATTGATGAATGTCAATGAGTGTCATTTATTCTACATGAAGGAATTCAGTGACACAACTTTGCTTCATACGTAATTCCATGTTAGATAACATTTTGTCAGGCTGCCCCCCTGCTGTCATCTGCCACATGGAAACAAAATATAGAGGAATGCTGGCAGGAAGGTTCAACCCCTACAGCCATTCCCACCAACATCCACCTCTGATGTTGTGAGCCAATGTAATAAAAATACTTTTGGACCAGTCCTTGTAAAAACAGACAAACAAACAAACATACAAACAAACAAAACACCCTGGAGTGACTGAAAGAAATGAAAATCACCAGAATAGAAACAGAATGGATACACTTTAATAAATAGGTGATGAACACTGAAATTCATATTTCTTTCAGATATCAGTTTGCATACAGCACAATAGCACTTTTGTTAAAGTGACTTAATACAATGGACAATCTACACTGATATTCAGAAAATGCAAGACTACTTGGTATTAGGTTCAAACACCAAAATGATTTCAGTTATCTGTCTTTAGGACAAGAGTTAGCTAGCAAGACATAAAGCTCAGCCATGAGTCAGTTATGCCCAGAAGCAGAGTAAAGTAAATAGTGAATAAAGAATATGGCCTTTCATTAAATTTCCAAAAGAATTTCAAGATTTTTCATTGCTTTCCTTGCTTTTCGTTTCAAATCCTGATTAAATATTGGACATTCTATAATAAATTACTTTCAAGAAAGTGTAGGTAAAATTTGCTCTGTTAATTTGAAAGTTTGGTTCACTGACTAATTTTCTTTTAATATTCAGGGTTGTCAAAAGATCTCCAACTTAAAATTTTCAGGTAGATTTACTTCCAGACAGAACAAACTTTGTAGGATGAAGTAAATGTGACATTTCAAAGAGAGAATTGAAAGATTTTTGGCAAATATTTTATCATATTTTTTGATCAACTGATTACAAATAGCAGTACTATTTTTAAAAGTTCTGATGTCTCAGACTCAGTTTTTAATTTTGTTCCATTTTGTCACTGCATCTTTAGAAATATCCTTCACACAGACTGCAGAGACACATAGAAAAGTAAACAAAGCCTTCATAAAGACAAGTAGAGCATGGGAAAGTATGCAATGTTTCAAATTTCATGTTGTAAAATGTAATGCTTGGGCAATTTTTGAGTGAGGTTCATAATTTAATACACTGTTTCAGGGTTATCTTTAAAAGTAATAGTAGAGGTACTAATGGAATGGCATATTGAAATCAAATATTACAGCTTTTAAAAATAACTTTAACTTACAAGTTTTTCTGGCTGCACAACAGTTGCTGAATCCACCACTGCAGCTGTCAAGTGACAGCCCCTGTGATTACACTGTGCGAATACTCTTTGATCTTGAGAGCCCTAACACCACTGAGTATGCCTTATGTATATATGCTGACAATTTTGTGCACCCAAAATGCATCTTCTCATGCAAGGATGAAATAAGTTTTTGATTTTGATTTTAATTATGTTTTATCCTGTTTTATTTTTACATTATGAAAATATACTTTTGTTTTGTTTTGTTTTAATTCCATTAATAGTTAAGAATCCTGAGATATTACTTTGTTCCTTTAACAGTTTCTAGTAGCATATGAAAGAACAGCATTAAACCAGACAGAGTAACTCCTCAGAAACTAAAAATTTCTTATAGTGAATTCTTTAAGGATTATGTCAGAGTAAAGAAAAATAAGAGTTATAATTTTGTTTGTTCAGTTTGCTATGTCTTTTTCTGACAGAGGCACTGAAAACTGAGTGACATAGTCTGGGTCCTTTAAAATTTCATTACAGGGAACTTAGGTTATAAGACTGTTAAGGGATTGTAAAAATCCTTCCCTTGAGAAATTTTCTGGAAGAGAAGCTGCTGAGTTGGGAAACAGAAGACTAGTCAACCAAAAGACTTACAAAATCAATGACAGAGGAATGAGTTAGTAAAACACTTCTGAACAACTTCTTGGAAATATCATAAAGGTCTGCGTAAAGTAAAACCCATGCTGGCATTCACAAGGGCACTTCACCAAGCAGACAGAACTCCTTCATAAAAAAGAAAAACAAAAAAAACCAACCACAATAGCAACAAACAAACAAACACAACACAGCTTTCTTTAAGAGGAATATTTAGCGTCATATGAGATATCAAGAGATATCACATAAATCAGGGAAGGAAGAAAGAAGGACAAACAGAAGCTAAAGCCATTAGAAAATTGTATTTTCCATATAATAGTAACAGTCATTACTAGCTAACAATATCAGAGGACACCATACATTTTTAAAAAGTGAACTGTCTCCTTATTAAGATGTTAGTTCACACTGACAATCTAAACTCAAACTATGGTTTTAATCTGTAGATAATGACCAATCTTTCAATTGAACTGAATGCAAAGGTCTGGACACATAAGTGATAAATAGCAATGAGAATATAATTAATATCTCAGCTTGCTTTAAACCTGAATGCAAGTTTACTAAAGAAGCATGACTAACAATATTATGTCAGCATATTACAACGCTGCGATGGCATAGCCAGAGAAAATTTTATATTAGTATATGATAAATACGATCATCACAGGAGCAAGGAGGAATTGCACCTCCAAGGTACCTATGCAACAAAATTGCCAGACAGGAGAAGATACAGAAAAGGGAGGTGAGAAATAGACAGGGTAAGGATATAGAAAGGATCATAGAAAGGATCCCAGTCATCAGTGCTGACTGTATAGCACCATTCCCATGATAATGCACACTTTAAAGTAATTTAGAATACAACTGTTACTTCTTATCTAAGTTTTTGTTTGTTTATTTGTTTGTTTGTTTCTTTTTCCGGTGGCCTTTTTTTTTTTTTCTTTTTCTTGTATAGGTAGTGATGAAAACTAAACACTAATAAGAAAAGTACATTTAATAAACTAATTTAACAAGGGTTTTTTTTGTGTTTTTTTTTCCAGACTTTTAAATAGTTCCATCAAACCAATCTCTTAAAGATAGATTGATGAATAGATAGAGGGATAGAAATGATAAAAATGAGGTGATTGGTGATAAACAACATGGCTTCACTAAAGACAAGTCATGCCTGACAAACTTGATGGCCTTTTATGATGGAGTTACAGCATCAGCTGATAAAGCAAGAGTAATTGATGTCATCTACCTGGACTTGTGCAAAGCATCTAACACTTTTCTGCATGATATTCTGGTCACCAAATTGGAGAAAAATAGATTTGATGGACGGACTACTCATTGGATAAGGGATTGGCTGAATGGTCATACTCACAAAGTGGTAGTCAGTACATCAATGTCCTAGTAGAAACCAGTGACAAGTGGAATTCCTCAAGGATCAGTGCTGGAACTAGTGCTATTTAACATCTTTGTATGTAACATGGACAGTGGTATCAAGTGCATCCTCAGCAGGTTTGCAGATGACATCAAGTGGAGTGGTGCAGTTGACCCAACAGAGGGAAGCGATGCCATCCAGAGGGACCTGGACAGGCTTGAGAGGTGGGCCCATGCCAAACCCATGAAGTTCAGCAAGGCCAATTGCAAGGTACTGCACCTGGGTCAGGGTAATCCCAAATATAAAAATGGGTTGGACAGAGAATGGCTTGAGAGTAGCTCTGAGGAGAAGGAATGGAAAAAAAAAATAAAAAATGAAGAGAAAGAAAACATCAAAATACAATCTAAATTTTGCATCAATTTATTTGCTGGTCGTATGTTGTCTAAAGTGGTATATGAGATAACAAGCTCAAAAGAATGACGTAAAATAGAATTATACATTTTGTATTTCTATATGGAAAATTCTTAGATTTACAACTATGCACTTTATAATTTTATTTTATTCTGAAGCTAGCTGAAGGATAGATACTTTTCTAACTCATGCTGTGTCATATTGCCAATTTCCTGTGTTACATTTCATAAAACCAATCAATGGTACCTCTCTCGAGTAGCAGGAAAAATGTCTCCACAATTACTATATGCTGCTAGTCTTCCTAGCCACGTAACACTGAGTTATCCTGATAAAATTTCACAAAATACATAGCGTTCCTGAGTGTATTAGACTTCTTCTGTGCTGGCAATAATCACAAATGATACAGTTACCAGAGCTTGCCAACAGGTCAAACAACAGATACTCTGAGTGTATGTATCTATTTTCAGTGGTCATACTGAGTAGATGCCTTCTCAGTAACAGGAAGCAGCAAGCTACTGTTTACAATTTCAGGTCTTACATCTCTAGCCATGGGGAAAAATGTTTAGTGTATATGACAGTATTTCAACTGAATTTCTGATTTATATGAATTGCCAAGGGAGAAATAACTTCCAAGGGAAGAGGAGCCAGAAGTAGACAGGCTAAAACGAACTGAAGAGGAGATGGAAGGGCGAGGAAATATTTGGGCCACTTACATATGTTGGGCGACTTTATCTGAGTAACTCCTCAGTTTTTCAGTTCTGGCTATATAATTCTGTTGAGATTTTCATGGAAGAATGTTGCCGTGAACTAAATAAATTTTACATACTCTTCCTTAGAATCCTAAAACATATTGTTGATTTGAATTATATTAAAATAAAATAAAATAAAATAAAATAAAATAAAATAAAAAGTAATATGGATTTAAGGGTGATTCCCAATCATACTGTCTTTTTATAAAGGGTTGTTTTTTGCAATTATAGTTGCTTTCACCTAGTCTAGTGCTGTGCATGTATATCAGTAATCTAGCTGTAGACATTTTTGTAGGTGATACAAAGGGTCTTCTAGAAACAATGCCATAGGTGTCCTTTACAGCTATGCCTTGTGCAGGCAACTGCAGATATTTCAGATGTTATTGCTCCCAGACTCATTTGAGAATTGTACAGATACTTCAGCACAGCATTCAGATCTGGCTGATAAGTCCCCTCGGAGATCATCACTCCTGCTGTAAGGAACAGAAGGATTTCTTTGTGTTTCCTATTTACAACACTTCTCTGGTTTTGCAGCACTATATTAGAAAAAGCTCTTTAACTGTCTCCCAGACTATGTGTACAATTTATCAGTATTTGCCTTGACAGGAAGAAGTTCAAAATACTGCAGCAAACCACACTGTGTCTGACTTCTGGATTTGAACTTTCAAGTATTAACAATCCAGTCTTAAATATGAGTTTGCATTCAGGTGTTCTCTGGAAAGCCTCTGACACTACTGGATCATAACCCTGATTCTGAAGACTTTTTTATTGTAACTTTCAATCATGACTCTGCAAGTATATTCTACTTCTTCTAACCCTTCTGTCTCGCTGTAGGGTTTATTTACTTTTAGATAAAACAGTCACTCTAACACTTCTCTCCAAATGTTGTCTGGATACAGGGATGTATTTTGCATTTATTATTTATTTTAAATTTGGGCATATAGAAAACCTACCAAAGAAGAAAGCAAACAAATAAACAAATAAAACTATGCTAGGTTTGTATTTTTTAAAATATGAAAAGTCATTGAGTCTGTGCTAGAATCTTGTGGATTAAGAACCTAGCTAGTTCCCTTTGAATTCTGACACCCAAGTTTAGAAACAGATCATTAAAATGCTCTTTACTTCTTTATGCGAGGATATATTCTTTTGCAAGCTGCATTTTTAAGCCTAAGAGAGCAATCACTGGATGCTTACAAGATTTTTATCTCTTCCATAAGCAGCACAAAGCCACTCAATGGCAGCATGATACAGGTCACATTTCTTCCTTGGAGCAATGCAACTTACACTAAGGCTTTCCAAGAGCATTGAGAATACATTATCAAATCTATGCCTACAGTCAGAATGTAAATAGCATCACTTAGTTCCTATTTTTTGTTGACTCTGAGCTTGATGCAAGAGTTCTGGTTCTATTTATAAAGGAGATATATTATCCAAGAGAAGGTCTTGTTACAGAAAAACAAGCTCTCAGTGGGACAGGGATTAGACATAAACACATATCAGCGAGATACATTGTAAGTATAAATACCCAGTAGGATTGTGGAAAGAGTAGGAAAAACAGGTTGGAAACATTATTTTAAAACATACAGTTTTTAAAGTTTAAGAATAGCAGCAGTACTTTGTTATGAATACTTTTAGATTAGTACTTTTAGTTGTCACCTCTGTTCCTAAGACAGTTTAAGGATTTTTGATTTCTCTAAATCTTTCATTTTTTCTTCATCTGCTTATAGGAAAGCAAAATTGTATTACAAATTATAGATAAATACTTTTCAGAGGAAACAATTGCCAACATTTTAATAGTTACCCTTTTCCTCTACTTGACAAAACAAAGGCAGAAAGAAATCCATAATTTCTGGAAAGGCCTTCAAATTATAAAAATAGTAGTTCTGAAAGAAATATGCGGCAGTTTCTGCATTTTGCCCTTCATTTCTAGTGATGACTGGAGTCCTTGTTGTGTAAAGTATTTATCCTTTTGTAGATTTCTTCTGTTATTGTGTTTCACTAACTATTGTTCAAACTTAAGAAAGATCAGTACTTTCATTTTCATGTGAACGCACTGCAATACTGGCATATTTTCTAATGGTGTATATTTTTATATGTCAGCTCTTCTGTTCTTCAGCAGTTGTTATTTCTGGCTTTCCAACCTATCTAACCCTTATGTAAATTAGTCCTAGTAGCAAAAGTCTTTTTTAATTAAGTTGTTCAAACTACTGCTATAGCTTAACTCAAGGGCAACAGGCAAATAATATTCTCTTCTCAATCACACATTCACCGAGGAAGAAAAGAATGAAGAAACTCTCTATAAATATTTATTAGCCAGTAGCTTTTTTTGAACAGCTCTTCTTTATGCCAATCTTTTGGAATGCCACAGATCTGACACTAATCTAATAGTTAGCAATTTATTTATTTATTTTTAAAGCTGCTATTGCAGTAGATCGTGCTAAACAGTGATGACAGTGAAATTTTCTTATCAGTATCAAAACAGGAGCAATATTTTGTCTTCATGTTAAACAGACAATTTCTTCCTTCTGGTTAGCTCAAGCTCAGGGAACCAAGAAAAACAGCTAAATTTTTAAAAGGAAGTTAATAAACTCTTAGAATACTTACCTAAGCTGCTGAAATCTCATGGCAATTACTGAGTACAAGGAGAGAGATTGCCCTATCTGCCACTCAGCAGAGCCAGATTTGTGCTTTCAGAGCTGTTTTGCAGGCACTGCCCTATTATTCCAGGCTACAGATAACAACAAAAGTTCTGTGTGGATAAAAAAAGGTTACAGAGAGAGGTCTGTGCTACCAAGACTATTAGTGTGTTGTTACCTCTGACTATTCCTGCTTGGCCTCAGAGCTACCTCCTGGCCACTACAACCCCCAGGCTGTCAGCTAGCAGGGTCAGGCTCCAGGTCCCACACTCTTCTCATATCCAGCCCAGTCATCCTGGCCTCAGCCAGGTGTGCTCCTAGACCCTTACAGTGTGTGGGCTTCAGCACTCCTTTCCATCACTAGAGCTGCTTAATTTCACTCACTGTGCTGAATCATGCTGCCCAGGGAGCTCCTAGTGCCCCCACCCAAGGGCAGCATCCAACCTTCACTCCAACACACCATATGTTCATGTCACTTTAAAAAATGTTGTTGCCATACATGGCTAATCCTACCCCTTAGATCTCTTATTCTGGCAGAAGGATAAAATCCCAAAGTCAGAAAGATCACAAGTCCTCTCCTTCATGGTCTGAGTTCCCTCCACATTTCCAGAGGGTGGCATATTCCTTATTTATACATGTCAGGACATAATAAATAAGGCTTAAGTAGTAATAGCTCAATTAACATTCAAACCCAGAAATGGAAATCTTTTCCATTGAGAAAAGGCACACATTTGACTCGTCATGCTTCTATTCTCACGTGGGAAGTTTTGAAGTGGGTTTGGCCTGCATGCAGCTTGCTAATAGGTTAGGCAAAGGGAATGCTTCATCCACCAATGCACGCATCACCAATCCTATGGATAGGTGACTTTGTCATACAACATGCATCTCTCAGAGAGTGAAAGTTGGCTCCGACTGGAAGCCCAGATCCAAATCCTGTTTTCTCTCTAACTCTGCACAGCATTTGGTCTCGGAGCTAAATGATCTGAATGAACAAAGCCTGACCACTGCTCACACAAGGCAAGGTGTCATTTACACCATTCACACTTAGAGCCACAGTTTCTGTTAGGGTCATGTTAGATCTAGAAGTTTCAAATTGTGTTGTTCTAGGCATGGATCTTTTCAAATAAGTGTTATTAACTCTGAGACCCTATTTTACTTTGAGAAAGCGCCTCAATAATAGCATATGTTTTACTGGAATTAATATATTCCAGTTCACAGATGATAGGTTTTTCTTTTCATCTCAGACCTTTACCTACTATCACTCTATTTACTATAATTTCCCTATTTCTTCTGTGATAGAAAATTGGATCCCAAAACCAAATTGTGTGAAGCAATTAAGTGTTTGCTAAAATCTCAGGGAAAGAACCCACATATGTGGCTGTACTTACAAGACGCATATTCAGAACAAACAAAATGGATGATTATTCTTGCAACAAGAAGTACATACATGGAATTTGCTCCTAAAGGACATCTTCTGTGAAATGATATGTGCTTTTGTAGGCCATTTCAATAAACTGTTAAGAGAGAGGTTCAAGGGCTTATTCCTTCAATTTATTTTAATTTTAATTTTATTTTATTTTATTTTATTTTGCTGGTGAGATATATCTCTAATTTAGCTTCCTAATGCAAATATATTTGTATTTATATGAAATTTGTTCAAACTAATCAGTTGCCTAATGTTGCTTATGCTATCCCTGATGCATTTGTCTACAAGTAGAAGAAATCTATATGGTTGTGTATATTGAATACTTAACTTCCGAACTTGACTTGAAAACGTATGATGCCAAGTTTTGATGGCACTGAGTGAAGTTCATTAGACCACCACAGAATAATAACAGTAGAACAAAAGCACAGTTTACCCAGATGGGTGGATAGAAAGGCTACATATATGTTTCCTGATGACACATTAGAGACAAAGTACTGGTAGGAACAAAAAAAAAAGGTGATCTTCATACTCCAAAGGGTGTAGATAGTCACAGTCAGCTTTACAAATGTTGATTATGTTTGCAGAATGATGGGACATCATCCAAACCAGGAATCTATATCAGGGTGCTGTAAAAAATATTGTGAATAGACTATGAACAAATACCCTGGATAGCAATCCATTTATTTTCTTCACCATAAGGAAAGAAAAAGGGCTGAAAGAATAGCAGCATTTTAATGAATAGAGCACTACTCAGCTAACATACTGTCACCCATAGCTAAACTTTACCTACACACTATCCTACAGAAACCAATATAACACAAGAACATACAAAATAATTTTGTAGTAGCTTTTAAATACCAGTATTCTAACATGGCAATTTTTGCTACACACAATGTAAACACTACATATACATAGATTTTCACTGAGTAGTATAAATTGTCATACTTTAGAAGTTTTCAAGCCCAAATGCTGCTCCTCAGGCAGCCCAGCTGGCATTGCATGGATGGGCACCCAGATGAGGTCTTGCACAGCTTGCACTCAAAATTCGTCTTTTTTCACTGAAACCTGCTCCAAGGTTTTACAGCTTGACAATGTAAAAGCTGACATCAAACACTAGCAGATAAACTCCCAACAGAGAGGGAAGAGTCTGCAGAAGAGAATTACAGAGATAGATGGTTGCAGTCTGTTTAGGCTAAGTAGAACCTTCTGGTGCATTCAGGGTATGATAGAGCTTGAAGTAATTTTCATTAAATTTTGTCACATTTTTATGCAAACTTATGGAAACAGTTTATGATTAAATTTATCTTTTACAACTTTAGGCGGTTTCCTCAGGTTAATTAAAATCCTATGAGAGATTTCTCCTTTCTGTCATCTACAATCATGACTGAAGTGTCAAAAGAGACAATAAGTGGTATGACAAGCATACCTAAAATACTTATAGATTTTAGAGTGTAGTATGCCTTTAATTTAATTTCTGTTTATTGATTCAGAAGAAATAGGAACAAAAATTTGGAACAAATAGGGATTATTATATTGCATGCTGTATACAAAGTGTTTTGAAAAAATTTTAACTGTCAACATGCAACACATTGGGTGGGAAGCTAACCGAATGTAAATGTGGACTGATGTTTTCTTTCACAAACAAAACAAACAGTAAATAAATAAATAAATAAATGAGAACAAATATGGGTGGGATCTCTTTTTAAACCTGTGTTTTTCACATATAACAGATACCTTAAAGCCACAAAAGTCACCAAACTTTACCACTACAAATTATTTCTTCTAATATTTCTCTTTCAATAATACGCTTCCTGCTATACACATAATAGTAAAACCACAAATGTATTCTTAGAAAACAGATACACAAAGTTCACCCAGATTCTTGATTTGTAACTGAAGAAACTACTATAAACTTTCACATTCTATCACACTATAAACTATCATTTTTCACAGTCCCATCATCTTTTCCAAAACTCCAACGGATATGTAAACATTGCATCTTACCACACGTGATTATTTTGATACATTATTACATACTATGTTAGATGCCATTTTAAAAATATTTATTTTTATTATTTTCAAAGCCAGAATATGCAAGTTTAAAATTCAAGAGAAAAGCTACTACCTGGATCCTTAAACAGTCACATTTTCACATGAACTATGTCTCTACAGGTGAGCTGGTCAAGCTTATTTTAGTTCCATTCTTGCAGTTTTCCATGGCAGTAATTCACGTTTTAGTTTTTCCCATTTCCTTATGGCAACATTACTCATCTAAATTTTTAACTTTATTTTGTGAAATGTATTTCCCATTTCTTCCTCTTAATAATACAATATAACTCCTTATATTTTACTGGGAACAAAAATATTACACTTCTACAATCTTTACTGGCTTTTTCTTGTCTGAACTAAAACTGTTTTGGTCTCATGTGGGTTAATTATCTGTAAAGTATTGTAAAGAGTAAGACAAGCACGTCGCAGACTGACCTAGGTAAATGCATAAAGACCCTCCCAAGAGTGCTGATATTTGACTTGTTAGAGTATCTGTCACTGATGCTTGACTTTCAGGATCATACCGTCCATGGCAATTTGCCCCAGGCTTTGGTTTCTCATTCTTAGAAAGGTACATTAAGCTTAAACAATGCACTATTTATAAGCTGTATTAGAAGTCTCACTGTCTTCAGACTATTTTGAGATTGCTCACAATATGTAGACAACTATAAACGTGCACAAATACTGATAAATCATCTGAATGTTTACTTGAGAAGTTAAGAATCTCATCATAAGAAGGATATCACTGTATATCATTCTGTATTCCTCCTTAGTTATACAAACTCTTGAGTAGAAGAGTTACAAGTGTCCTTCAAGTTCTGAATCTAAAATCACTTTTTTAAGGACATTAACTATTAGGAATAGGGGAAGGTGGTTGTGTGTAGTGGTACCTATGATTATTGCAGTAAGTGCTGAATAACTGAATTATTTTTCTAATTGAATATATATATATATATATTTAATATTCAATATCATTGGCAAAAAGTAAAAATAACATATTCATGATGAAAAAAACATGAAATAAATTCAAGCTTCAGTGAAAGACCTACTTTTTTCTAATGTTGCTTTTATGGGTTCTTTTTGTTGTTTGTTTTTGCTTTTTACAAAATGAGATGGAAATGTTTTTTTTTCTTTCATTTGTATAGGTTTTGTAATCACATGTAATATTTAAGAAATTATCCACTTTAAAGAGTCAACTCAAAATATTCATCAGTTCTGTCTTGCATTACATCTCTCCATTGTTGCAAAATAATTGTTGTAGAATTAAAAATAATTTTAATTCTAATATACTATAATTGAAATTTGTATCCAGGGAGATATAAAGCATGCCATTTTTTAATAATTACATCATTTTGAGGACAGTATGAAACACAGACAAAGCAAACTACTTCATGAAATATTGATAACTTATGCAACAAGAGCCATAACAAGCAACTCGCTTGTGTGTCTCACACAACTTTCGCATTAGTGAAATTGTATTAATTTCAATGAATTTACTGTTGACTCATTTGGTATGGGCATCTTATACTTCTTCTAGCATAATGCTACATTTTATGTGGACTTTCATAAATAAGATTTATTACAAATAAGAACGTACTGGGAATTACAATCTAAGCAGAAAGTTAACATTTAAAAGTAATACTTATAAAAAAAAAAAATAGAAATACATGACACTGTAAAAATAACTCCTTAAGGAAAAAATGGAATATTGCTAGGATTTTCCATATCCTGTTGAGAATATCTTTCTTTTATATACATGTGATGCTCAAATATGTTCTGTTTCTTTCTACTATTTATTCTATATTTAAATGAATGTAGTTGTGTAGAAGGAGAGTAGTGGCTTCTTTAAGGGTACCTGGTCCTCCAAAGCAGCAGGATGATAAGAAAAGAAGGTGGTGATGCCTACATTGCCTTGTGCTCTAAATAAAAAGAGCAGGTGAGACTATGAGAATGCTTACTTCAGCAGGGTTTGACGGAGGACTTCTAAACTGAGAAGTGATTACCACATTCATAATTTGTGGACTGACCAAGCTATAGGTGGCTTTTCCTTGAGGGATGAGCCTTATGGCTGATAAGGCCGTAAACCAGGGGGATTGCAAACCTGTAGGGATGTGCAGGGGTAATGCGGAAAAGAATATAAATGGACTTGTCACTGTAAAACAACGTTGGTCATTACCCTTGTTTCTCCAAGCCCTGCAGGAAGGTGTAGGTGTCCTGTGGAATGTGATGCTAGCTGTTGGAGCAAGTGTGGGGTCTCAGCACTGCCTACTGGTGGGATGCATGTATGTTGTACTGAGTGTGGTCCCACCATCAGCTACTGGAGCCAGGAGGGTCTTCTGCCCTTGGCCATGGGCTAGGAGCAGAGTGTGCTCCTAGACTGCTTACTGAAAAGGGGGAATGGTGTGAATGAGGCGAGTGTGGGTCTCCTCACTGATGAATGGAGCAGGGTCATGGGTCACAGCCAGGTACCAGCTGCTGAGGTGTCTGTGCCGTTGTATCTTCCCCAAACCTGGGGTGAATGGGGTGGGCAAATGGGTGCATTTGCTCACCAAATTTTAGTCAAAGCAGTTGGCAAGAAGTAGGGGTGTTGTGTCTGGGTTAGGGTATTAGGTGAGCAGAGGTTCTGTGCTGGAGTGGCCAGTCATGTCAGCTTCCTGTCTTTGTCAACGTGTTTCCCTGGGATATTAGGTTCAGCGTGTAGCAGTGTTGAACACAGCTTTCCTACATGTTGAACCTGTGATGGTGAAAGCAGTAGTTGTGTCCACTACCTGGGGTAGAGACACCATGTCCCTGGGCACGGTGCTCTGCACCAGCAGTTGAGCAGGAGTGATCCTGGCCAGCAGGACTACAAGAGGTGGTTGCAGTCTGCACCTCAATTAATAAGGAAGTTGTGAGAATATTCATGACCACAACATCAAGCCGAAGTGTTTGCATATCTCATTTAAATCAATCTGATTTTATATGTTGTGCATTTTTCCTTTATTATGCAGAGAAATATTTTGGAATTGTAAATATTTTATCAAAAACTGAAAGTTTTCAAGAGTACACAAATAATACTCCAGAATGAAGAAAAAAGCAGTAAAAGTAAAAAGCACAAAACATTCATGCAAGGTACAGTACAAGATTAAAGAGGCCTTGCAAGATATGGTACAAGATGAAAGAGGCCTTAAATAGTAATAAATACAATATTTTTGGATATCATTCAAAACCTTTTTTCTTTCTTTTTTTTTTTTTTTAAGATATTGAGCAGATTTCCGTTGTTTCAAATATACTGCTTTCTATGCAGGAACAATTGTTCAAAGAAATCGTTGTGGTTTTTTTTTTAATAAAGTATAAATCTGCAAGATCACTTACATACGAATTTATTCATAGTTGCCATGATGAGCCTTATATAAACTCAATTAAATTTTATTTCAAGGTTATAAAATTTCAGTAATAATGCACTAAACCAGAGTAAATCATTATATTTTAAATGGCAGTGTGTTAATAAGCCTTAAAAAAATCCTGAAAATAGGAGACCAGGTCACAACTGTATAATATATTTTTAGAGCAACACCAGATGTTGCAGTAAATTGTATGGTTATGGAAAAATTGATTTCTTTTCCATTGTGATGCTACTGTTCATGGAAATCAACTTGATGTTAATGACATTAATCTCATGCAGATATGCTCTTTCCGAGGAGACCTAAAACTTAAATCCCAATGCTTACAGTCATTAAAATCCCATTTTGTTTTTTGAAGAAGAGTGATAATGAAGATGTCTTGTCTGAAACTAAATCTATTCCACTTTCACATTATTCATTAGAATTCCCAAGATTATAAAGCAAACTCATCTTCTGATTAAGGGACTTTTAGAGCATTCTGTGTGCTGCTAATACTTGCATTTGTCACCTCAGAGGTATTGTATAATGGTAGTGGAGAGTTCTCACTTGTTTGGCACTGTACACCTTTTTGCTTGTATTAGCTTTTAAAAGCTTGAGTATGTCAAAAACCTTGCTATAGTTGAAGAAACTACAGTCCTTTCATAATATAGCAACCCATAATGCTCTTTAAGTAATATTATACAATAATAGCTTTATACTGGCGTCTCTGCATGGATAGATCTGTCAACAGATCTAGCCAACCGGCTTTGAGAAAGCAAGAAATAAATCTACAGCTCAGATTTCTTTGGATTTTTATTAACTCATTTAGATGAATAGCAGACCTTTGACAAAAGATGTTTAGAATCAGTTATAGGATATACATTATTCTATTAATTGACTTTCTCCTTTGAAGAAATACACATATGAATAGGCTATGGCCATGAACAATTAATGCTCTATCACTGTACATTTAAAACAGTTACTACTTTCTGCTAAAAATTATAGCTGACCTTAAAGAACATCCACTTCAGATGTTCTGATTCTTCTGATGAAGTCTTATACTAACAACTGACAAACTGTTAATAAAGATATTACATTTACTCAGGCATAGATATATGTTTTATTGTAACTATGATTTACTGGGAGGGAAAAAAAGGAAAGTACGTATCTCTTGTGAGAAATATATGCACTTATATTTCCAAGCAGTTCATGGCAACAAAACAAAATAATGTTTCAAATTTAATATTAATTCTGTTAAAATTGGTTATTTAAAATGTCAGATTTACATCACCAGCTAACTCTGCCAACAACAGCAGATAAAAGAGGTGTGTTTAATGGATAAAATTCTTTAAATCTGCTCTTCTTATGAACATAAATACCAAGGCTCTGAGGGCACTAATGGGCCTGACTGTCCCCTTCCTTTCCCCAAGTGCAACCCCTCATCCCTGTCTTTGGCCCAGGACCCTATTTTAGCCCAATATGGTGCCCCACTTGCCCTGTGACTGCCAAATTCCCATCCTAGGGATGGTGGGAGAGCTTTAAGCTATGGGGAGGCACTACCATGCAGTTCGTAATGAGAGAAAGCGGTTATGCAAACTATGCTATTGAAATAAAGACACATAAAATTGTAATATGTATATCACAGGCTTTTCTCCACTATCTTTGAAAGTTATTTGTGGTTAATTTACTTCCACGGATTTATTCATATTCTTTGCTTTCTATGTAAATAAAAGCTGAAAGCTTTCAAAAGAACAAAGGAAATATTTGAACATGATTTTGAGGTATTGTATATGATACACTAATGCTATACTTTATGTTTAAAACTTACTTTGTGAATGCAAATACATAAGTTCAAAATTTAAGATCCTTTTAGTTTGTAGGATACAGAACCTTAGTGGTACTATTATGAAAAAGACCAACAGAACTTCATTTCTACTGCTGCTCTGCTTTCCGGAGGTCCTGCAATATAGGTTTTGCAGTCATTTTTCATAGCTATCTTCAAGTTGAATACAATGTACAGATGTTTAGCACTACAGAGGAAGTTAGGCAAGGAAAGAAAATTGAGTTTAGATAGTTGGAAAGAGAAAGTTTTGGGGATCAGGCTGCAATTTAATGCATTCAAGATAATTTGTTTGTACTGCGGTACCTTCCTAAACTAACATGCAAGCAAACTCGTGAGAAAGGAAAGTGTGAGATTAAAAGGCAGTTGAGAAATAATCATGATGCAGACCAGAGAGAAAAATGAAAATTTCTGAAAGAATAGGCAAAGTTTTTTTTGTTGTTTGTTTGGTTTGTTGTTTTATTGTTTAAGACATAAGGTGTAAGTATTTTAAACTAGTATATGACATGAGAATGTTTAAAATATGGAAATGTTTACAGTTAATGCTGTTTCACTGCATTACAAAAATAAATGTCATGTTTCCTAAAGATCAATGATTCAGACAGGTGTCATAATTTCTAGGCCTAATTAACTTTTCAATCTAATCACTTTCTGAATAAATATTTAAATGTGTTATCAAATGTGCAATAATAAAATACACTGACTAAACTCTTCCACAGAATTCCGTATACATGAGTTGTTGGATAATTTTCCTATGATATGGATTCCAGTCTGCACTCCAGTGAAAGTGTAAATGGGAATATACAAAGCATTGATAAAATAGCATTGATATAGAAAATCTAGTGAAATCCCTTCTCTGATTATATGATAAATCTGCTAAAAATTACTGTATTTGTTTGAAGCTGTCTATGCCAATAGGACCACAACTTTCTGCCATTCAATGGTGTTAGATGAAATTTAAGAGATATTAAATGTACTAAAATCTATGACAAATGAATACCAACCTCTTAACTTTATGAGGTTTCTCTGATTTTGTCCCCAGTGCTCCCTGGCTCTAGCAAGCAACAAACTAAGTACATAAGATTGCCTTAGGAGAAATTAAATTGTACTGAGGTATTTCCAATGTTTTGAACAAGGTTCATTGTATCTCCATTGACACAAGTTAATGTTTAAAGATTTTAGGAGGATGTAAAAAAAGCTCATAAAATCACAACCATTATAGACTGTGGGAAAGTTGTGTGTTTTTCAAGCAGAGCACTAAGTTTCTGTCTTTTCATGTTGGACTTGTTTTTTTATCTCATACTACTTACAGGAGGCCATTACTTTACTGAGGAGTAGACGGGAAATACAGTGTACAGCCAAGGGACCTACAAGTGCCACTTTACTAGGCATACACCATTCAACCAGGAACACTAAAGGGATTAAGACGGCAGCTTTGTATTTTCTCAGAGGTACAGTAACATTAGCACCACACTAGATTGTATGACAGTTACTATGGTAACTATTCCTTCTTTTCCTACCACTAAAACACACATTTGCCAGCAGAACAAACCAAGTAATTTAAAAACACGTGAGGCAGGATATCGTTGATTCCTTTCAATGTGAAAATATTTTCAGCTTCCTAAATCTAAAGATTGTCTGCTTTACTCTTTAGATGGATTTATTTTTAGCCCTTGTATGCACAAGAATTGTATCAGATTATTATGGAGAACCTCATACAAAAGGTGTAGAGGAATGTCCTAAGAATGCTATGAACAAGTTAGAAAAAGGAAAAAGATAGGAAGGAAAAAAAGAGGGAGAGGATACAGTAATACAAAAATCTAGTTTAATGATTTTATACTTATTAGTCCTTGAGGAAATATCAAAAGTATATGATAAGTGATAAAGCTGAAAGCTGAAAGAAGGGTGGTCCAAAAATTTAGTCATGGTTGCTAGAATGCACATCTGAGGTGACATTTAGGAATTTGGGAGAAATTCCCCACAAATGTAACAGTCATCAAACTGAGTTAAAGGTATTAAGTTCACACAGGAATAATAAAAATAATGATATCCTATATAATTATTCTGATAATGATAATATATTATCATTTATTATATATTTATTATATTTATCAATATAAGTAATATAATTCTGCAAGATAATATATAGAATTATATACATAATATACATAAGAACATTGTGTTTACCGTATATATCCAACAATATATATATTAGGAGCTGACACCAAAAAGAGAGGCAAGAAGTCAGACACATGTTTTGAGAGTCATAATTTAAGAAAGAGCTTTCAGTCAGTGAGTATCCTGGGCTTACATTGCTTAGAAAGCTGTTTGTTTCCACTCTGAGAATTCACTGTTGAAAACTGCTGAGTTCCTAATAGTGACTATGGCTGTCTCAAAGGAAAACAGAGGAGTAAGAAGATAAAAGAGTACTATATAAAATCTTCATCTGGTACTAGTCCAGTTTGCCCAGGGCCCCATCCAACCCGGCCTTGAACACCTCCAGGGATGGAACATCCACAACCTCTCTGAGCAACATGTTCCAGCACCTCACAACTCTCTCTGTGAAGAACTTCCCCCTAATAGAATCATAAGTCTTTTATCTCTTTTGAAATGTCTTTGATAATTTACCAAGACAGAGCTTACCAACTACACAAGAAACAGAATATGTTTTTGCTAAAACAGAGTTCCAAATGCAAAGCCTAACCTTGCAAAATACAATATGGACTGCCTGATCTTAAGGACAAAATGAAGTCCTGAGATGAAGGATGGTTTACAAAAAGTGAGCAAGAGAAATAGCACTTTATTTTATCCTTTTTATTTGCAGATATGAGAATAACAAAAACTTTGAGGCACGTAATGCCTCTGCTTACTAGGGGAAATTGAAATCCACAAAAGGACTTTTCCTTACCCATATATTACATTGCCTTTCTTTGATACCTGCTTTAGGAAATCTAAAATCAATCAAACAAACAAACAAACAAACAAAACCAACAACAAAAAAAACACTGAAAGGTACACCTCTCTTTCTATGCTTTTGGTTTGGTCATAAATTGTGACACTTATAACAACAAAAAAATATTTTGTCTTTTGTCTGAACAGATTGATAAAAAATATTATAATCAATGTTTAGAAAGCATTTTTCATTGTATTTCTGGTCTTAAAGATATATATACATAAGGTATTCCATCTCAGTATTGAGCAGATTTAAACATCACAAAATGTCATATTCAGCATCATAAACTTATTTTTGGCCTGTTTCAGTTTTTCCCCTATAAATCATATATTTCTAAAATGCTGAGTTAAAAATATCTTTGTATGGGAATTTGGTACTTCTACCACCATTAACGTTTTATTCTGACAGCTGCAGTGCCTTTCAATTAAGGGTATCTTCATCAGAAGTATGGAGTTAGATGCAGCTGTTATCATTCTGTCAATTTGCATATAGTCTCCAAGTAAGCACCAAAATTCAGTGAGATGTTTCTGTACACTAATAAACTGCATTACCTTCATAGACACTCCTGTGTCAAAAACAGGCAAACATCTTTTACCTGAAGTGAAAGGACAGCTCTCTATTCCTGAAGAAACACCTCCATACATTCTTTATAAGAATTCAAAAGGGCTGTGATTCATTCTGATTTTGAACTGGAAAATAACCTAGATTTTCTCCTTGAGAATTTTCACAGGCTTTACTTTTGGATCAAATATTTCAATTTCAATCCCAGTTCCCCCTCTTTGTCACTTACTTTTTTGCATATACTCATTGGTGAGTAGAAGAGATAAAATATGTGACTCTTATCCGAAAAATGAGAGTTTCTTCATTGCAGACATCAGAATTAATGCTGGTTTTTTAACAAGAAGAAAGATCTATCAGAGATAGTAAAAAAGAAATATTCTAATATTTTTCATTCTTTTATTTTTTTAACAGGAAAAGAAATACAATGACATAACCATTCTTTGTCAATATTCACATCCTCAGCACAGATAGCTACAATAAACTGCTCAATGCAGTCATTGGACATTATCGACATTCCATCTGAATATTAATCTCCCAGGACCAAAGCTTTGATCACTCCTGTTAAGGAGTGTTTTAGGTTTATTAAGTGTTTAGGGTTGTTTTAGGTTTATTAAGGGATAAGATCTGGTTTCCTTTAAACGCATACCTTGAGAAATATTTACAGTTTAAAACCAGTAAAGATGAAAACGTGCATATGCGGACCTTGGTTGTTGAGAGGATAACATACCCAAGATACGTTTGACTTTTGATTTCCTCATACAGTGCATGAGAAGAGGCAGGAACTTTATAATGACCTCAAGCAATGTGGTGACCAACTAGAGATGGCATGCTCCAATACCATGAGATGAAAAGTTGGAAACGAGTTCTAAATGAAGCACCTCCTGTACCTAGTTAAGGGCTCCAGGGAGGAAACACCTTTCATAAAAGATTAACAGCCACAGCTCTCTCCTCTCTTCTTCTGGACTTTTTTTTTTTTTTTTTTTTTAAAGACACAGCAGTGTTATTTCAAATCTTCAAAGCCAAAAAGTTCTTTGTGGAGGAAAACAAACAAACAAATAAAAAGAAAAACATAGAGTTATAAATAATAGTTACTTTGTCACTTCTCTGCGATAATGTTAGGTTGCAAGGTTTGCTACTAGAATTGTTTTAGCAATTTTTCTGGGGTCTATAATATCAGCAGGTTTTGTGGAGAACTCTGATGTTCCAAGCGATGGATGTAATTTTGAAGTTAAACTCCCTTTGTTATTGAAAACTGCAGTGCCAAAAAGAGTCAGCTTCCTTGGTTTCCTAGTAAATATCACAAAATAGAAATGTAATAATGTATATGAAGAAACGTAATTTCAAGAAATGCCTTTCAATTAAAATCATCCACAAATAAGATAAATTCCAAAAACATGAGAGTATTTTCTTCCCCAAAATGTAAAGTATTTATTAGAAGGGTCCTTTCTCAAAAAATTTCATTTCCAGGATATAGTAGATTTATAACTAAGATGTGCCCTGGAAAAGCAGTTTTCATTTGGTCAATCTCAAACTCTAAATTATGGCTGTACCTGTTTGAATAATTTATAATGTTTTATCAATAAATACATTCTATGTATTTCAATATACAAAATGATTATTAATTTATTCTTGAAGTCTGCCTTAAAATCAACAGATACTTTTTGAAGTGTTCACCAGACACACAGAAGATGAGGAAAAACGAAAGAAAAAACAACCAACACGCAATCAAACAAAAATAGAAGTAAGATTGAACGCTGGTAAGTGTAAGTCAAAAGACTTTTAACAGTGTTATTTTCCCCACTGATTCTTTTTCTTCCTGAAGAATATTTGTAATCAACTCTCCTTACATTCAGAAAGTATCCGGTAAATGAATAAACAAATAATACCTAACCATGTTTTTGTTTTTCAGGATAAGATAGAGTATTAAGGACATATAGTCAACAACATGTTTGACATTTATTCAAAGCTTTAACTAGGACGAGCCTTTACAGAAGATCTTTTATCAAAAGCAGCTTAGAAATTTGAATTTAACTTCCTGTTCAATTAAGTAAATTAGGAGATAATGATAGAAATTAAATAAAAAAAAATAATATATATATATAGTATAGTAAACCTCATATTTTATTTCTTTTCTTCAGAACTCTCAATTTACTTTCTTTTTATATAGAAATAAATATTTCAGTTATAATCAGAAAATTCATTTGCAACATTTGGTAAGATACACAGGCATTGTTTGACCCACTCAATTTCATATGAAAGATAATCCAATTTGGATTATGAAAGTCTTTGTTGTTTTGTTTTGTTTTTTTTTCAGCCAGGAGTGTTCTACCTACAGAACCACAAGAGTAGCATATACAATTTCAAAAAAGAGAAACCGGGATATTCACTGCCAGAGTCTGCGTCACTGTCTCAGTCATGCTGAGTGTTCTTCCCACCTGGCATGGTACTCCCAGGAGAGAATGTCTAGAACTGTTTCTGTCTTTCATTCATACACATTTTTTTGTGAAATTTTTTGTAATTTCACTCTGAAGAACAAAACTTGATTTGATGTCTCAGAAAATTCCAGGGTAAGAGGAAATGATCGTTTTGGCCTCTTTTAGTTGTAGCATTCCCTAGAGCTTATCTTTTCATTTGGAAAACTGCTTACTCAGTCCAACTCCAGTAACCTCAGAGCTAACATCTAAATTACAAATGAGATCTTTCAAACCTGTTTACTGTGCAGAGCACATTTTCAATACTTGAAAATTGTAATTCCAATTACAATGAAACATATTTGGAGACATAAGTACGTAAGATTGCAGTTTAATGAATACTTAGAACTCTGAAAGAGACCATTGATTAATATTTTTCTAGGAATGAATTAATCAATCTGAACTAAAAACAATCTTGACTTCAAAATTTAGGAGAACTGAGGTTATCCATAAAGCAATATGTATGCTCAGCTGCATTTCCTACTTCAAACAATGATGGTCAATCAAGAAGATCAGGATATTTTCCTAACTGTGATTTGTGTTGATCTCAGTTTTTTGGTAATTTCATCTCCTTTTTATCTCTATTCTGACTGGGAAAACAAAAACAAAAACTTTGCCATTCAAAATAAAGTGGCAAACAAACACCGGTTCCCATAGATCTATGACATAGGAATCGTGGGATACATAGGAACATACAGATCCTTTTGTTTGTTTGTTTGTTTTGTTTTGTTTTGGTATGTTTAAATATAAGTTTCTGATTTCAAGTATAAGTTTCAAGTTAACTTCCAATCCAACTGTCTTTGGATTTAGACTTAGGCGATCAAACAGATCACACACAAAACACAAAAGTAAAAAATAATGACAAAAATAGATGTATATAACAGAGAGAGAGATGGCAAGAGTACAGCCTATAGTGCCTTTAATTTCTTCAGAAGTTACAAACAAGATGCTTGTCAAAAGAATTTTCAGATTGCTTTTAAGGTTGTCACTGCTAGTCAGGTTGTTGTAAAATGATGAAAGAAATTTATTCAAACTTATGGCCCATAGCAATAACAAAGAGACAGTTTTCAATAAAGATTAAGCATGTCTTTTAAATATTACCCTACATGTTGTATACTTGGTTCAAAAATACCTATAGGCTTCCTCCCTTTTTCATTTTTTATTTAAAACAGATATCACAAATATAGTCCTCAGCTGAGTTTTAGCACTAGAGGTGAAAAAGATGGAAACATCTCTTACAAAGTGAAATCCCAGTCCTATTGGACATTAAGTATGTATCACATGTAACTTGCACATATAAAGAAAATATATATGTATTCTTGTGTTGTATATAACAAGAAAATACAAGCTTCTTAATCCTTAGCTAATGCTATATATATACATATATATATATATATATATATATTTGTTGCATTGGATAAATCTTCTAATATAATTTGAACACACTTTCTTTTCATAGTAATCACACTAGATACTGACTGAATAAAGTTTTCAGCCAGCAAGATTTCCTTGCAAAATTGTTCATGTTTAGATGATTAAATTAGCCTCCCTAGCTATTCTAGCTTGAAAGTCAACAGAAAACTTCTGAAGATTAAGATGATATTTTCTAGACTGACTTGGATAACTATAGATAAATTGCATTCCGTTAAAAATTCGCTGGTATAGTGATGTCTAGATAACACTGCCCATCTTAATGATGTTCTATACTTCTTCTTTTTATTAATTATGAAGGACAGTGCTGACAGGCCCAGCTGGAACTCAGTTTTGGATTTTTTCTTCTATTTCTGTGGAGAACCAAAATATTACATTTCCCATGGTGAGAAGGTTCTGAAAGGAGTGATTCTGAACTTTTTGAAATAATGACTTTTTGGAACTCAAAGAAAGGAGAATTTCACACTGTTTTGAAATTTGGACATTCTGACTGCAAAAGTGACACTAAAAGTAATCATTTTGATTCCTTGCCTTTGAAGAATTTTACTCACATTCAAGGCTCTTGATATTTTTTTTCCACTAAATAGTATGTTTTCTACACTCTGTGCAGTTTAATCAAAGTCTTGCTTTATCCTGTCACTATTAACACCTCCATAGAAAAGTAGTATAGCATGCTTGTTTTGGAAGTAGTGCTTTTTTTCCTTTTGAAATCTGACCTGTTGTCAGTACATTTATAACAGTAGTATTATTTCAAAGAAGAAATTGTTCAAGAGATGACTAACTGAATAGACAACTTCCTATTCTTGTCTTCCACATCTCCTGTTATTGCAAGAAAATGCAATTCCTTGATAGCAGACAGGACCAGCGGTTCTTTAAGTGCAAATTGCAAAGATATACACCAACAACAATAATTTGCTATCAAAAGTTTAAAGTAACTGTTGATTTCAGTAAGTTAGTTATTAAGACATATGTGATGATCTCACAAAACATCTAAATGTGTCTTTGTGTTTAGATACCTTTAAAAATTTTAACTCTTCCTGTTTGAAATTTTTGATGTGTATAGTTGAAGTACAGTAATGCAATCAATGAGGCAGAACTATTACAATTAAGTTGAGCATGTTCTTAAGAATTACTACTGAGAAATTACTACTGAGGCTTTTTCCTCATTAGGGAAATCAGCAATGATCCTACCCTATATTCAGTGAAGTCAGAAGTGTAATCCAAATATCACAACTGATTGCGAAAAAGACTTCTGACTCAGGCAATGAACATTTTGTAAGAAGCTAGCTATAGCTCACTTTGGAACAGCACAGGCCATGAATGACTGAGAAGCTAAGTCTTTCACTGAAGTTTACAGTTTGTTCAGTAACCTTATTTTCTTTGAGAATGTAAGCCTCAAGATCTATATGTGGGGATAATAGCATTTCATTTATCTGCCTAGGAGAGTCAACGTGAAGCTAAGTATGCACTCTCAGAAACCATGGTAAGTGTAGAGACATGTAAATACTAGATAGAGTTTGCTCTGGTGGATGAAAATGCTGATTTCTCTTTGTTATTAAATTCTTAGTTACAAGCATTCTTTTTGCTATCACAACTTTATTTGCAGGTATAAAAATATTCTTTTAATTTGTTTCCTCACATCATCTGCAATGAAGAAGTGTGCTACTTGAAACGAATAATCCTGTCAATAGTTTATAGCTGTTGTGCTAGAAGAAGGGGAAATATAGATTACATTAGTAATCATTAATGTTTCATTCTTTCCTTCTATGGTCTTTATTTCTTCCTTAGAACAATCTTTTTAAGTTTTAGGTCTATGCAATTATGGTGACATACTGATAATTACAGATAAATCCTATTTAACTTTCCAATGCAGAAGTTAAGGATATACGCTAAATCTCATTTTATTATTTGACTGAAGGTTTCAGTCTTGCACATAACAGATTCATGTAATGTAGGACTTCATGGGTTTTTATTGCCTATGGAAGAATATATTTGAAAATAACGTGTGTTTGCAAAAGAAACAAGACTTTTTTTTTTTTTTTTTTTTAATGTGCAACTTGTAAAATTATTAAAAATAAGTGATTTGAGCAGGAAGGATAACCTTCAAGTCATGATCCTACTGCCTCTTGTGGCAGTATGGGACATGTGTGTAAGTAGTTTTTTTCACCTTGTCCTGGGTTGAGCATTATCTGAATGGTTAGATTATGTTCATTAATTTAATCCAATGGACTGGTCAACTTAGTCTTCAACTGCATCACTACTCACAATTGTGCAATATTCACAAGGTTAAATGGAAGAAAACTGTACACATCAAAACTGGTTCCACAGATTTGTTTTAAGTATTAAATAAAATAAAATGCAAACACTTGGGGAAAAAAAATGAAAGATTGTGGACAATAAATATATATAAAGAAAATAGGAAAATAGGATTAAAAATGATGAAAGTCAAGACAAATATATTCCCCTCACAAAAATGAGATAATACAGAAATTAAAGTATTTTTTACAAAGTAACAAATTATAAACTTTTAGATAGCCATATTATAGCTTTTTTTTTTTTTTTTTTTTAACCTTTCTTCATTAGGGTTCTGAACTAAAAATAATGTTTTACTTTAATTTACTGAAACATCACTGATATTTAAACTTTACTGAAAGTGGCAGAAGTATCAAGAAATAGTTCCATGTAAATAATTGAAAGAATTTCCAGGACTATAGAATACCTCATGGAATTCATTCTATTAGAATTCTAGGAGCCACACCTTTTATAAGAATTAGTGTTGCTAATATAGCACAAACAGTTTGACACTTTGGGATTTTTAAATGGAACTAATGAAGGACTCATTACTTGAGAAGCATTATATAGGGAATAGACTATATTGAAGATTGTAAAAAGTTCCACAACAATGATTATGAAAATATTTTGGAACAGATCCCTCAGAGAATCAATTTGGGTTAAAGCATATTTAATTTTGTACAATAACAAAACCCAAAGCTGTACATTAATGTTCATCAGTCCCCAAACACATTTTTGCTATTTAGACAAAGTCACTCTGAAAGACAGTTGTAGCCCCAGTTAGAGAAAATCAGTTCATTTATAGTGAATTAGATTTCAGTAGCTGCAGTGTATAATCTTATCTTGTTAGCTCTCCTCCTACTTCTAAACTGCACTTCCTTACAGCACCAGTTTTATTTTTACAAATGATCGTTGTCCAGCCAGCTCTAAAATTAAATTTGCAGCAGTAACATCTGGCTCTCAGTTTGTTTCTTCTTTTGCTTTGATCTTGTTATTTTCTGAAATTATTACTGACTTAACTATTTACATGCAAAGCAATGTATAGTCTTTTTATTAAAAAAACATAGCTTTTTTTGTCTTGCCTACATCTGTGTACATATATCAGGAAATAAAGTTGGCAAAAGGTAGAGATAGATACCTTGAGTATAAATGGGACTATGTATAATAACTCTTATCCCAGATAATTCTGCAGGTTACAATGCAACAACAACAACAACAACAAAGCAAAATAAACAAAAAAACACCAATCCAAATAAAAATAAATATCTCACACCTTCAGCAAATGAGTAACGAAAGTCTAAAGTTGTATACTCAAAAACACATTCCTGCTATGATCCAAACATTCATTTCCTCATCTTCATGCTTAGCAGTGAATATCAGGAGCAACATCAGTGTTCACTGCCAAAGTGGCCCACAGGTGACCAGGAACATCTGAGCATAGAATCAATCTATTCCAATTTGTACCAGATAAACTGAGACCCAGAATACATCCTTCTCTTTCCTACTTTGTTGTGCTCTTCTTCCTTGGAGTATAGTAACAAGTAGGATCTTTCCCACACCCCTAAAAAAAGTATATTGAACTCCGTTATGTACAAATCTTATTCTTGAATAAATTATTAGTGGCATCATCTACAAGCAGCAACATAGATACATGCAGACATATTAGAGAGCAAACTGCTCATCAAAGAAGTTAAAAAAAATGTTTTGGGTCTGGTATACATCATCATTGCTGCTTCTTTTTTTTGTCAGTGGAAAAAAAACTTGTAACCCACTCACCACACATATTAGGGAGCATCAAGCACGATCTGCTTCCGTGAGGATGGGAAGCCAGAAGCCCACAGAGAATCCCCATTTAGGGTCCAGAAGGTCCTGCAGCAAGGTCCCATCCCACTGCCCCACTCAGGCTGAGGCTAGACCAAGTCTGTGGTACAATCTCACAGATGGCCCCAACAGGGCAAGCACCATGGCTGGACACTGGGAGCTGAAGGCTCATCTGCAGCCTTGGTGAGACTCAGGGCTGATGAGTCTGGGCCCTGGGCAGGAGATGTAGCTCCAGTGATGGATAGGAAAAACTGTAATTAAGATTTCCTTCCAGGGCTTGACTACAAGCTCACAAACACTGATGTATTCACTTCATTTGGATAAAAGATCTTCAAGGACAACAGCACTATTTTTGTAAATAAATTTAATATTTTGTGATTGGACATTTGAGTCTTAAGCTAAGATTCAAGTGCTGCTTTATTTTGAAATATTACTAGGTCTTGATGAAGTTCTACGTCTTTTTTTCTACCAAATTACTTATCAGGAAATAACCTGGAACTGCCCAAGTCTCACTTTGGTGAATCCTAGCAAAAAAAAAAAAAAAAAAAAGAAGCAGCAATGATGATGTATACCAGACCCAAAACATTTTTTTTAACTAGTAAACTACTTATCACTAGAATAAGAGAAACAGAATATAAATTCTCAGAAGCTTAAGAAGAGATTAGGCTCTCAGCAGTCACAATTCAGTGCATTGCGTGGATTTACATTATTTAATTATTATATTATATTAGTGATAAGTACAGGTTGCTCTAGACAGCAATCATACATGATCAAGTACAGCACACACACAGACGATGCTCCAAATCTCAGTGGGCATTCAGATGATGTCCATGTGCAAGGTTCACAAGTTGTGTACTCAATGCAACTGTTTTTGCACCTAAATGCTATACATGAATAAAAATTAGAACACGGACTAGAAAAAAATATGAACCTGAACTATTGTTTAAATTAATTATTTATCTTTAAAGATCTATTTAGCTATGCAGATTGTAAACCTATGTAAATACGTAAACCTATTCTATCGCTAAAAAAACCCAGTATATGCAAAAGTGAATCTCATTCAGCTTGTAATTCTGACAAAGTTATCACACTTTTGGCTTCAGTTCTTCAAATATTTACTTATTCACAGGATTCATTAGAGCTTTCTATCCCCTACTTCTGTGTCAGGTTTGGAAGCAGTTTGGCTGATACTACCCCTTTGTTTTGTTCATGCCATATGAAAAAATCTTCACAGCTCTCTTGTATTATTTCCTATAACTTACTCCAAGACTGTGTTTCCAAAACTGCTTTTAAAGTCCATCATTTCGTGTCTGTGTTTTAACTTTGTTAAAATTCCTCTAAAGATTTTAATTTCCAATATTGTTGTTTTAGTCAAATGATTCAGAATGTCTCAGGTTCTTACCAAAACATAAAGAATGCGTTATTAATTGTTGATGACCCAAATCTCAAACCCAAGAGATTCAGAAACAAGGGACAAATATAAAGAAAACAAGTGTCTGGAATGTTAACAATTTGATATTGACATTTAGCTATAACCTTACATAGACCCCATTTCTTGGTTCTCTTCACAGCTACCTCAACCAGTCTATTAAGTTTCCTAATAGTTTTCTTTCTGAAAAAAAAAAAATTAAAAAAAAAATACCTGTTATAATCTTCTTCATGTCACGCCTAAACCCCTGATTATATAATATGTAATAATAAAATGTTAAATTTTTCTGATGGACACTGTGAAATCCATTGAATAACACCAAGTTCTTAAAGCAGCATTTGCTTTCAAGCAGGTGGAATTTTAAAAATCTCGTGCTTTTTCTGTAATTGCTTTTATATACATTAGCATAAAAATGAACTATACTGCGTCACTGTCAGAATGAACTGTACTATGGCATCAGAAAACCTGATCTACACATCTATTTATTTTCTAACATTAAGACAAAAGAAGCTGTGCAGAATCTATGTCATAAATTTTAGCATTCTTGTGTTTAAAAACAAAGCAAACACAGTTTATTCTCTGGAAAGTATAGAATAATTATGTCAGTGTGATTTAAATTATGATGTACAAGTTTTCAGCAATTTCATCTTCTTTTGTTCTGTTACTCAAACTGTTTCATCTTGTCTCTAGTGTCTTGGTCTCTCAAAACCATATGTATCATATCAAGGACAGTTGAAATGTACTTGTGCATAATTTTAAAAATAGCACATACACTTTGTAATTCTAATGGTAGGCTGCCAATAGAAGAAACTGCAGCATTTGAACTACAGAAGTTTGCTTTCATTGTTCTTATTTTCTTAGCGAACTGTTATAAAATCAAGTTTACTTAAGGCATACATTTTTAAACATATACATGGCTAGATTATTTTATCATTACATATATTAATCTATATTAAAATAGCATTAAATTATTTTGCTGGAATTATTCTTGGGAGGGCAGAATTTGACCTGCAAAGTAGAAAAGCATTTTTTAAACCAGCTTATTTCACATATCAAAAATGATCAAATACTTAGGAAGTGGTTTTGCGTGAAAGATTGCAGTTGCTTTTCAAAAGACTTCTTTTCCTGTGTGAAGAAAAAATAGAAAAAAAAAAAGAAATAAAAGATGAGAAAAAAAGAAAGAATCATGCCTGCTAGAAAATATATATAAATGTATATATATATATATATGCCTGTGGACAAACACATAAGGTTGTTTCCAAACCCGATGTGGGTATAAACATTGTTGGGCAGGCTGAGGTACAGCTACATATTTTCAGTGCTTTCTACAACAGACCAAAAGTAGCAGTGAATTCAAGGGAAATTAAAATTATATCAAATCTTATTTAAGTGAAGAAAATCAGGGGTTTTTTTTGTTTTGTTTTTTTTTTAAAGTACAAAACATTTAATTGGAAAAGATATTTCATTTTCCTTCCCTACTTCATTATGTAATCTCAGGATTACTAGAGCTGCAAGAAGTAAGGTTACCAAACCAGACTTCTTTTGCCCTTTCCACATTTTGCTGATGTCTCATGGTTGAAAACATTTACAACTGACTAAAAAACATTTTGGCAGTTAGAGTTGGTGAAATGCACATTGACCTCTGAGGTGTCTCAGAGAAGTAGAATGTTATGTGATAATGCACACCTAGGATGCATATATCTAATTTTTGACACTTAATATCTTACTAAATGTAAAAGGCAAACACGCATGTATGTGTCATACATGTTATATACATATATATATTTATATAAGTCAGCTTGGGACTCTTCTTACATACTTTCCCACCCTGACTTGTTGTCCTCTCCCTGCTTCCAGGGCACAGTGAAAGCTGCCCTGAAGCACCTTGCTCCTGGTACTGTGACCCTTCAGGGATGGTCTGAGGCTGTCAGCACCTTTTCCCCACGGCACTTCCAGAACTGAAGCTCAAATGGACTGCTGTGCACATACATGTTTTTATAGGCAGAGACATGTGGTAGATGTATTAAACTGAGGCTTCCATTGTGCCTACGCATAGAGCTGAGTGCATATGGTGAATTCTGGGAAGGGAAGTCTAATCGTATTTCTGTAGCAGTAGTCCTTGAAAGAAGAAGATAACAGCAGAAGCTACAAAGAGTAGCTTTGTAGGCAATCTACAGAAGGTCAGTTACTGATCAGTAAAAAGAAACAGCCTTGAACAGTAGGTAGAAACTGAGCTGATTCTGGGCATGCTGAAGAGAGTAAAGTGTGAAACATATGCAAATTATAGAATATATTTGACAAAGGACATAGAAAATGTGTCTCTATATATAGTACACGTGATATCTATATATATGTCGCCTAGTTATGGTTGTAATTCATGATAAATTCTGTTACTAAGAAGACAGTAACTCCTCTGATGTCGAGAAAAACAATAACTTTTCATTTCCTACTCATCACATTTTACTACTGAAGGCCAGGCAATATGTAGAATATATTTTTTACCTTATGATTGAATTAAATAAATTAGAAAGTTAAAGAGAAGCACATGTTTCTGTGTGTTTTCTGCTCCAGCCTTCCCTAACAAAAAGGTGATCAACACTGCTTCATTAACTCAGAATTAAACTCATAAAATAAATAAACAAACAAACAAATAAATAATATATATATATATTATTTCTACTCTATGTGAAGACATAAGGTTTTAGACTAAACTAATTCAGGAATAAATTGTTACCTGTGTAAGAGATAAATAGAGGTTACTGAGGGTGAGAGATATGTTACTGGGGTAAGCTTCAGTCTGGAAAACAAAGCATCTAAGACAGAATAAAATACCTCAGGCAGTTTTCAGGCTGGAGTGAAAAAAGTGCTTAGGTTTTGAACACTATTGAAACAACATAGGCCTTTAACCAACATAAGATTCTATGAAAATGTAATCCCAGGTCCTTATCTTTTGGTTTGATGCCATATGCATCACTTACTGTGAATTCTTCAGTCACTCTGTAGAACCTTTTCTGCTCCAGCATCACTACAAAACATGGCTTGTTAAAAATTATGCGTGTCTATAGTTTTTTGATCTGTTTTGTTCCAAGAGATAACTTAGTGAACTGAAGGACATCCAAAGGCAGTGACAGCTCCCAGTGGTTTAATATAAAGGTGTTAGACATATTATAGCATGAAATATGACAACTGCCTAAATCAGTAAACTTTACACAATTGATGGTACTCTGATACACTCTGTGGAAAAACATATTGTGAGTTCACTTCTTGGGGATAATATAGCATGATCATATCTACCTAAATGGCATCAATAAAGGCTAAATTCAAGGCTTCTCACACAGAGCAAGAACTTTCAGAAGATAAAACCTTTTTTTCATTGCAGTTATGTAAGACTAGATATGATTAATTTCACTGAACTTCTTGACTTGGAAAAAAAAACAGTAAAGATGGAGCTTTTATTATGTGAAGCTATATAGCAGACGAGTTCTTCAGGGTTTTCTTGTGAAATGATAAAATTCTTAAAGGGAAAGACTAACTCACTGATTGGCATTTTGTTCAGAAATAAATATTTTTGTGAATAGCTTTAATTTTAATTTTTCTGAAGTTCTCTGGGCTGTCAAGGCTCATGTATTGGGCTGATACTTTTGCTCATATCAGTGAATTGAGTGCAATTTTAGGATACATGAGAATCATCAAAATGGAAAAAAAAAAAAAGGCTCAGTTCTGTACTTGCACTTTTCTGTGTAACAAACACAAAAAAATGTATTATTTTAAAGATAAAATTTTGCCTTATAAAATTGTAGGATGATGTTGCTGTCATTCTTTCATGCACACATCTACTGAGTAGATTTAAATGTAGATGTAAATGTGAAGAAATCAATATATTCCTCAGGAATATTATTGTCTGGGCAACTGCGGTCTACATAAGAATATCTGGGGCTTTTTCTATCTCTTAAGGAATAAACAATCTCTATGGAATTAAGACATTTATCCCTTCTTTAGCTATTGTCATCATTCACTCTAGGTGCAGAAGTACCTCATGCTGTAGATTATATCCCTAACAAACAGGATAGACTTGCAAAATTTTTCTGTATGCTGTAGCTCATCCTGAGAAGCATCCTTGCTCTGCCTGTCATAGAAGGGCAAGGAGCCCAAATCTAGAAACCAGGAAAAATTAGAGTTGGATCTTTAAAGGCCATCTAGAAAATTTCCCTGCAATGAACAGGGAAACCTATGCCACGTTTACAACTGTTTTTTTTTTCCCAATACTTTATACTCATTATTATACTCTTAGTATTACATAAAAAACTTTCTCAACAGCAGTCATTAATAAGTCTCATTCCTTCATACCTGTGACAGACAATAGGAAAATATAAGTAAGTAAAACGTGTTCAAGAAAGTAACTTTTCTTCAGTAATGACCTTTTGGAGAAAGAAAATACTAAATTAAAATATCCTTGTTTATTTAGCTATAATTCCTCTTTATTGAAATTACTACAGTGTATTATGTAACTGTCATTCTGGAACTATAGTTCTAGATTCTGTGAGCTTCTGTTACTTAGAATTTATCTGCCACAATATATAGCTTTTAGTCAGTCAGTGACTCAACTGTCATTCTCCATTACAGATTCTCATCTTATTATGAAGTCATGTACTGGAGGACTCAGAACTGAACAATACTCCTGTTGCAGTCTTAACAGTGCTGAGGGATGGGGTCACCTTTTCTGTCCTGTTGATGATACTTTACCTACTGCAGCCATTAGCTTTTTTAGATTCAAGAGCATACTGCTCACTCATGTTCAGCTTGTGCATACCAAAACTCCTAGGTCTTTTTCTGCAGAGCTGCTTTCCAGTGGGGTGGCCTCCAGCATGCATTTGTGCCTCCTGGGGTTGTTCTCCAAATGGGAGAGTAATGCAACTAAAATTTCTCTGAAAACTGTTGAAGTTACAATAGGATGAATAGATCACCAAACAATAGGCAAGAGGTTAATCTTTATATTGATGGTAATTCTGAAGTACTTCATGAATCCTTCTACAACAGGTTTCAGTTATTTCAGCTAAAGGAATCTTAAGAAGGAACCTATTTTGAAGAGTACTATGTGCCATGCATATATAAAGCATAGGAATGGTATATTTTCAAAGAAGTGAGAGAAGAAGGAAGTGAAAACTGTTAAACTGAATGAATTAAAGCTGAAGAATCCATCATACAGCTTCCATTTTTTTTCTGGTTTTATTTCTGAGAAATGTCATTTTTATATTTAATGAGCCTCAGTGGATTTTCTGCATCAGTATGACTCCTTTTGAAGTTAATGTTGATAACATCGTACAGAACTCCACATTGTACTACAAAGTAGTAGAAAAAAATTAGAAAAACTACCTTTCCTTTTTATGCAACTTTTTCTTTCTTTTTTTTTTTTTTTTAAATTATATTTTCCAACTACCAGCTCCTTCTTCTGCTGAATGACAATGTGAATAATTGATCCTTGTTTCCTTCCTGTTTGCCAGGGATAATATTTGAGATCTTTCTCTAAATTTCCTTTGGTTATTTCTTTTTCAGGCTGAGTTTAGAAGCTAATTTTGTCATGACTCATACAAAAACGATTACAAGCTCTGATTATCACTCACTCTTGAAAGAGTTCCAGGTTTAGTCTTTTGAGATGAGAGAATGAAAGCTACACTCAGCATTCAAGACAAAGACAGAGCTTGATTTTACATGATATTTCTCATTTTCATTCTTTCCTTTCCTAAAATTCCATCTATAATGATGACAGTGTTTTAGACTAGTGAAAAAGAGCAGAACAGTACTGCTAAAAGGCAATGGAGACTATAATGGAAGCTAAAGATATAAAAGAAAAAAAGTCAAGCAATCATCATTTTTGCATATCATAGCAGAATGCCTTAGCAGTAACTGTCAGCAGTCAATGAGCTAACTAGTCAAACAGATGTAGGTTTCAAATCTTTGATACTGCCACTGATAATTTTAAAGGCTCATTATTTAAAAAGGGAGCAAAAATCATGTTGTCTAAAGACAACTTAGAGGAGAGTATTGCATTTTAGAGCGATCCCTGAAGGCAATAGTGGAAAAAGACTGTCACTTATGAATAGCAACTCAAAGTTTTGTTGCATTTATCACATTCAAACTGGTAAGCTGTGTGGGCATTGTTGTGAAATAATTTCTTTAATACTCTGAAAAAAAACTAAGATTCATGTTGCCAAATGTACTGATCTATATAGTGGATGTTTTTATTTAAGGATGTCACCATAAATTTCATCTACACTTATTCCTGGGTTGCACCTGGGATAGAATACTGGATAACGAGGAAATTTGTACAAAAACAGTTGTGTCCTCAGGAGCATACTAGTCTCCAAAGCAGTTGCTTTGTTGCATAATAGTCTTCTACTGGATTCAAAAGGTGTTTTTGAAATGTTGAGACACAATTATTTGGACTACTGTTTTCAAGTGGAAGAGCCTGAAATAATAGGAAGAAATTTCACAGTTCACCAAAAATACATTTATTAGCTCACACTGTGAAGCAGCAAGAAAAAGTAAGTGTTTGAGAAACAGTGATATACCTAGACAGAGTCAAAGAATGCTTATGGCTGAAGACATCCATATGCATCTGCAGTGTCTGCCTGAAGGTAAATGAAAAAAAAAAAAAAGTTTCATCTCTTTCTAAGGGAATTATTTGATTATCTACAAAAGAAAACCTGAGAGTAAATGAGCTTGGCCCATAACGGAGAAGAAAAACTGGGATTGAGACAGTTTTATGAGCTAGACATTTTATTTGAAATAAAAAGAATTTTACACAAGATCTTAATATAGGATAATATCTTTAAATAGTTTCTAAAGTGTCAGACTTTCTTAAAAGTGGCTGTTTCTTTCCTTAACTATGCTTTGAGTCTAAAGTGAGTAGCTCAAATGTAATATCTAAAGCTGAACAAACTTAATCCCTTCTGTTATACTTACTCCCTTAACACTATCCTAAACAACAGAGGACAAAGAAATTATTACACCTATTTAAAATAGTACGTTTGATTGTATCAGAGTTTGTTCTGTGCTGTCTGTCTTGAAATGCAAAAATAATACTGTCTTAACATCTTAAAATTCTGTTAAGCAATATTCTAAATGCAGTTGTATTCATTTTACTCACACTAGTTATTTTGACTTCAGATAAAAAGTTCAGAAGAAAATAAAAGCAAACCAGTAACATGACACTGTCTCTTAATGATGATGTCCAATTTTTCCAGCAAAAAAAGTACTGATTTGGAATCAAACCACTTCATCAGTCCAACAAAATGAGTATCTTTAAGGGGATAATTACATTCCATGGAGTTTTCCTTAATCCCACAGGAATCAAGTTAAGAAAGATATTAACATAGCCATTTTGTCATCAGACCTCCTAGACATGCAAAAATCATAGGTTGACAAGACTGAGCCCAAGCATTTTCTAATGGGTAGGAAGGACATCTGCAAAAGCACACGATAGCAGGCAGTATCTCAAGCAAAATAAAGATTTTCAGTAAAGCTTCTCATAAGCATTTGCAGTTCTTTATTACATTAAATTGGCTGCTAAATATTATTTGTTTTATATGCTGAACTCTTAGAACCTTTTCATAAAACAACCTGAAGTAGCAACATGTGATATGTTAAGCAGTCACAGAACAAATGAAGAAAACCTTCGCCAAACTACCACACTCTGATTGCCGAATAAATAAATTATCACAATGAAAATAATTAGCTGAACATAGAAGAGGGGAACAGTTTTTGACTCTTTGGATCAAATTTCATTGCTTACAATATTAACTGAAAAAAGTACTACTGAAAAAAACAATATTCAGGAACAAAATTTTCACTCACAAATGTAATGTGTAACCTAGACAAAATCAGTCTTCTCTTTCATTTTTCCCTCTTTCTTCTTCTTCCAAGGAAAAAAAAAAAAAAAAAAAGGATTTTAATGATTCTTCAGCTATTGAGGTAAAAGGCATTGACATTGTTAAAAATACTGACAGTCATGCAACAATTCAACATTCATGGATCTGTTACAATATTGATTTGTGCATTGATCTATATGCATAATTAATGTCTCTTGATATGTCATAGAATTAATGAGATTTTGTTACTTGCTTTTTATTTTAAATGGATTTTTTTTCCAATTCTTCTCTGTATCTCATTAAACAGATGTTAAACAGAACAAGAAAAAATAGCTTGACTCACTGAAAAATTATCACTGTTGTGGTTTCAGTACTTTTAATCTCAACCCATGAATTCTACTTAGCTTTTACTCTCGCAGTTCTCTGCCTATCCCACTGGGAGAAGGGGGTAAGTGAATATCTGTGGGTGCTGAGCTGCATGCCACATTAAACCACAACATACAGTCTCTAATTTTGTCATCTTCAGCACACCAGTATGGTTCAGGATCTGAAAGAAAGAATGTAAAGATGTAATGACAAGAGATATTATTATCTTTAAACAAAAGAAAGCAAAATAATAATCAACAACAAAAGAACTGTTTGTTCAAGGATATTGTCAAAAAAGAATGTCTTGAACAAGATGTTCCAAACATACCTTAGCTCCAGCTATAAGTCAGAGGTCTCTTCTGTGTAAATCTACTGATGTCCAACTAGGAAGATGCTTTCTCAAAGAAAATTAAAAGACATTTGTTAATTTTTTTAACCATTTTGACCTCTAGATAAAAATGAGTTATTTATCCAGAATTCATAGACATTTTGTCTCCTAAATATCTCTGTTGATGCTGTAAGGAAATCACATATTAGCTATTTCATGGTATATTGGTAATTAAATAATAATATTACAATATATTATTCATTTAATATTTATGATCTTATTTTATTTTATTTTTAAAAAATCTCTTTTGGCTACCAATTTATACTTATCTCACCAAGATTTTTCAAGAGCTTTGAAAAGTTATTAATATATATTATTATATACGCCAGTTATGCAACCTAATGTTGCAATTACACAACAGCTTGTTGCTTCTTGAGAAAACTGCATTTGTTTAAGATATGTAGGTAATGAAAAATTTTTCTGAAAATGTGCCTAATTACAAAGATGTATTTCTCATCTTCTTGTCTTTCTGTTGCAGATATATTGAACTGCAGGTGTAAGTTTTGCAGTCCTTTTCTTTCTTCTCTTTATATGAAAAGCTTTGAATATGTTCATTGTTTTTATTATGAAATATTTTGAAAAAAAAAAAACTGATGGAATGTCTGATTTTGATCAAACTCACTTCAGAGAAGTTTGTCTGCTTTCTTTTTAAGCACAGCAAAGCAATGACTAGCAAATTTTACTTTTATATAAATCAAATCTCAAATAATTTGCTAGTCTATCTGCAAAACTAAGAGAAGAACTAAAAAACACACTGTGTTCCCACAGTGATAATGAAAGAATGATTCAATACAGCCAAAGGTGTAGGGCCATTTTATCAGATTAACTGGTTGCTTTCTGTGAAGTTATTTGTGCTGTGAAGAGGCATGAGAGAGAAAAAGAAAGAAAGCAACCAACAATAAAAAGTGGGAACTTCTAAAAGTGATATCAGAATACAGAAGTTATCCTCATGTCCTGCAAAGAATGGGTTACCTTAAATTGCAGTCCAGCTGCTTACACATGCAAAAGAACGCTGTCTACTACCATCTGGGTTATCCACAACCTATGAAATAAACATTTATATGTATGTATATATATAAATGTGCATATATATTTGTGATATACTTTCTTTGTCTGACTGTTATTTCTGCTGCCTATGACCAAATCTTTGCAAGTGGTGGCATGGTAACTTTTCCAGAATATCTGGAAAGTACAGAATTCTTCCTGCCTAAATGCGTGGGCCATTATGAGAGCAGGTTAAGTGGACATAAGTTATATTGTTCTAGGCAGCAGCCAAGAAATATCTCAACTAAATGCCACAGTTCTAAATAAGTTGTTTTAATGGTTAACAGTAAAATACATTTTAATAGTGTGAACTTTTAGAGACTTCAGCTTCCAGCAATTTTTTATGCTCATCTGAAACATTAAAGGGCCCTCCATTATAGGTGTTTTTCTATTGCTACAGGTAATTTTAGGCTATGATCAAGCACTGTTTAATTTTGAAGGACTTAAAAGCGCAGCAGTTGAAGTTTTTCTATGTGAAAAGAGATTTCTAAATCTATCTTATTTCATTTTGTTGTCTTCATATCCTAGTTTTATTTTCTTCCCCATTAAAAAAAAAAAAATAAAAATTGAATTTATTCATATCATAGCCATATAACTAATGTAAAAATCTGCTTTCAAAAAGTGGCATAATGGGTGGCATAAAAACTTCTCAAATCTCAGTTCTAATGAGTAAATTCAAACATACAACATGACTTCTCTGTATCCTTATGTATAGTCATCTTTTTTTTTTTTCCTACCTGGAACTATGTTCTTAAAAACCGAATATCTGACTACATCTAATTTTCCAAGCAAAATATTTTGCATAAGCAATCAAAATTATCCACATTTGTTATTATAATGATCGATCTTAAGGTAAAATATATTCTTTGATGATAAAATTGATGGAATTATTTCTATAAAAAACAAAGAACTTCAGTTTTCCTTCAAATCACATATCACCCCTGACACATTCAAACTAACTGAATTAAATGCAGTATCTGAAAAAGACATCCCACTAAACAATCATTTTTTATTTAAATTATATTTTTAAGTTCACATATTATTCTATTCAGTATAAATAGAACTAACAGTGAAGTATTTTGCAAAAGTATAAAACCTGTAACAAGTATTATGAAAAAATGTAAATGTTTTAAAAACAACAAAACATATGTTATTTCATGAAAGAAAAATTACTTGTTTTGATTTTTTAAACTGTTTTCAATCTATAATATGCTGTAGGAATTGAATAATTATGTATGTGCAATTCTCGTCAATATTTCAGAACCTTATTTACCACCTCCTTAAAATTTTTTTGCGCTTTCTAGTTTAACCCAAATCTTCTGAAATATTAATTGCAATTTTTTGTTTGTCTGTTTTCGGATATATTTATTGAATGTCCTAACGCTGTCAGCACACTGGCTTTCTCCTCCCTTATAAAGCCATCCTTTTTCATTCAGTTAACAGCAGTGCTGTTGATGCAACAGCCCATGAAAGGTGGTTGAATGTAATTGCATGCAGTTGTGTGCTTCTCCTGACCTCTTCAGCTAAAAGCCCTTTATGAAAAGTACAAGGGCTAAACATCTCTGACACCTAAAGTGCCAACTTAAATAGTTTCAGGGGAAAACAGCTTTTCACAGAATAAAGAGTTTCCTACCAGTGGATGGTTTCAGTTCCTAAGTGAAATCAGGGTAGAGGCAAAAGATGAAGAGGGTATCTTGATCATGAGAGCACAGAGGAGATGTACTAAGTACACTATAGAAAACTCACTACATAAGTTCTGATGTTTTCAAAGCAATCTGACTGAAATCTGACTTAGCCAGGACCTAATGTTTTGTACAATGCAATTACTCTATATTCAGCGAAGGCTTATATTTAAAAAAGTGAAGTAACGTATACTCTGTTTTTCCTTAACATCTGAATTTTTTTTTTTTAATGATGATGATGAAAAAACAAGATGGGAGAAAATTCAATGATGTAGGAGATTTTTTTCATTCATTCCCTTAGAAAGAGAAAAAAATGATTCTTAATTACATAGTAATTGTCTAAAGTTGTAAATACCTCTCTAAAGAACCATTTAGAAATGCTCCAAAAAGTAGTATTCCCAAGTTGAAGAAAGCAAGGAGCCTATTTTATTATTTAAAGCAATCCTATAAACCACTCTAAATTTGCGTGATTAAGGTATTGACAAATGACGAAGATGATACATGACTGGAAAATCTTGCAAGTATCCAGAAAGAAAGGAGGTACGCATGTCTGTAGAAGAATTCTATCGTACCACCAGCATTTCTTGCTCTGCAGGCTTTTTGTATTCTTATGCTGAGATTCTTTGTTTTCCCTGGGAAACACTAATGAGAACACCAATGTCATTCATTTCAGAATTGTACTCTAAGACATCTAAAAGCTAGTTACATCTGATACAGGTGAATTCTATCTGTATGTGACATTGGGTAGTTTTAGACCTGATTTTGATAACTGCACTTGTGTAGTACTCTGCCTGAGATAATGAGCACTCCAGAGAGAGTATAAGTAAAGATGCATTAAATATATGTTCATAATGAAGCCTATTTCAGGGCAAATTGGCATTGTCAAAAGCCTAAGGAAATCTTGTCATAATTTCTCATGAATATGAGCAATCATTTTAATCACATTTTTCTCTACAACCCTGTTAACGCATGAATCAGTGGCAAAATAAATGTAGTTTTGTCATGTAGATGTAATTGCAAAGCTTAACAAGGGAAGCATTATACTCATGCCCAGCCAGGTTTAACACAGCAAGAATGCATATAAAAACGCATTCTCAAAAATCAGCAATTTGGGTCTAGAACTTATTTTGTCTGCTAAGTAGAATGTTAAAGCAAAAAGTAAGGATGAAAACCTCTGCACTTACTCTTGATAGTACTCATACATACAAAATAAATAAATAAATAAATAAATCCAGACATTGTATAGGAGGAATTGGTAGAACTCAGAACTGGATATAGACTTAAAAAGCACATGACTGAAAGCCATACACTAAGGTATAGAAATGAAATAGAATGGTTGAAAGAAAATTCCATAGAGTAGAAACAGCAGGAAAACCATTGGGAACTGCATTTTTACCATCTTACATTTCAGTTTGAGTTTAGAAAGACATATGAGTTTCAGAATTGAACAAAGGTTCTTTATTTTACTCCTACTTTCAAATTTAAGAAACTTCCTCTTTCTTGATCAATAAATAAACACATTCAGGAGAAGATTTGTGCTTTTTCTAGTGCAAACAAATGAACATTAGTGTCTCATATATGAGCTGTGATTACAACGGTGTAAGGTAAATGGAACTGTAATGCTGCAAATTTGCAAAACTAAATTTTACCATATGCTAACTACTGTATACAACTGTGTGTAGTCATGCAGAAACACACTTCACGTCAGGACACTTTCCAAAAATAAAAGAGGGAGCAAACATCATTTATGGATATCCATTAAAATGCACTTTTATCTTCCCACACTAGTGACACCTAAATAACCTGACACATCTGAATGGAAATCACAGATCAAAGACAATGGATGGCAAGTTGAACGAGGAGTATCTGCAAGATTTCTGCAACACAGCAAATTTCCAGTATAATAGGATTTTATGGATATAGCATCCAATGACAAGAACATCTACTTTAATTGAACTCTGGGGACCATGTTCAAGAAATCTCTTTCAGAGACAGCTTGCAAGCATTGAATAAGGGGATTAAAAAACATTCATACATCGTATGAGATAACTTCTCCAAAATTCTGAATGAGCAGGGACTTTTTTTTTTTTTTTTTTTTTTTTTTTTTTTGGTACTTCATACTGAATGATGTTAGAAAGCAAGCTATTCTAGCTGAAAAAGGTGACTGACACCTTTGGGAAGACCATAATCACAGGAGTCATATATGAATCTAAAGAGGGCTACCCAAGTAAATAGAGTCATTGAAGAAATCCCTAACTGACCTTATAGAAAGTGATACTAGAATATCCTTCCCCCCCTCCTCCTCCCCCCCACCTCAATTCCAGGAAAATGGGATATCTACATAAGTAGGGGTAACTGACGGATGTGAATACAGTTTGTCTTGTGCAAGGAATGTTCATCTGTAGCATAGAAATGATATTTTGTATTGCTGTTGTAGTGTACTGTCAGGACTTACTCAGACACTTCTGTGTGTGCAGTAGCACTAGATTACATGAAGCACATAATTTTAAGAAACTTGCTCCTGTACATGCTCTGGGTAAGACAGATATGCTCTTCATAGAACTCTCAATGTTACTGTAAGCAATAACTATCATGATCTCCTTTACTTTAGATTTTCCATATCAGGCTATTGAAATGAATAACAAAGCTTCATGCAGCATCACAAATTCTTTCACAGTTCAGGAATGTTTTTCATTTTCTTGCTGCTGTAATGACAAGTCTCTGGAGAGTGTTTCTTTCACTCATAGCTTTTTTGAAATCTGCTTAGAGTGTTGGCCTCTGTTGCTTATATGGTAAAATAACTCATTACCCTCTGGATTCCCTGAAGGCTTATTTTTTGAAAACTGGGAACTTGTGAAAATGCCTCAGTGCTGCAGGCTTTTTCCATCATTTTACATTTAGATATGAAAATCCTTGATGTCAGATCATTAGTTAATTTTAATAATAAATAAATATTAACATTGAAACTAAACAATCATTAAACAGTATGGAATAGAAACAAAAAAAGTGTTAATATATTCTGTAGCTTTCAAAATAAAAACTAACAAAAAGGATTCTTCTTGGCCAGTTGAGCCCTCTAGTTTTAATCTCTGGATTTCATTTATTATTGCAGAAAATGCTTCTGTGTCGGATAAATTGGGAAAAATCAATGTACAAAAACTAACACTTTATATTTACTCACTTCCTTGCTAGTAAAGTGTTTCTACATTATGGTGTAGAAGACATTAAAATCAACCAGGTTTCCAGAGCAGGAAAAGACAAGGTACTTTCCCTTTTTTATTATTTATTTATTTATTTTTACTAGTGTTTCTATTGTACTTGTTACCATTCTTCCACCTTCAGAATTTTGTTTCTGTTACAATCACTTCAGTATAAACACATAACATTTTCTCTATGATATGAAAACAGAAAGCAATCTTCTTCTCACACAGATGAGTGGTTTGTTTTTTTCACCCATAAATATATTAAAATAAAATAAAATAATACAGAAGTTGAAATTGGAATACAGCCTTAAATGAAGCAATCTTAAATCTCCTGTATACATTTTTACTCTTGTAGGATATAATCTTGCACACAGAGAGCAGGGACAAGCACAATCTGCTAAAGAAATTCCTGACAATGTTATTTGAGGCCTGGAACAGTTGTAAAAAGATTTTTGAATAAATACATGTATCTAGAGTTTAATGTCATCATTATATTTGTGACCAGTAGCGAGTATATTTCTAGAGGAGACAGAAGCCTAGTGGCACTTATTATCAGTCCTCTTCTCTCAATGTTTCTTGAACAATTAAACCATTCTAATATATTGTAAATGTTAAAAGGAAAGGTCTTTTCCTATTTTCCCATTCCTTTACACTCACTCATCCTTGTTCCTTTTTCAACCACAGAACTGAGTGAAAATCTTTTTCAGGAAAACAAAATTTTCATAATTGATGGGTTTTTAAGATAAAAGCCCTGTAGACAGTAACAAGCAAGAAAATGCTTCAACTATTTTCTATGGAAATATTTTGGAGAACTAATTATGATGATATCAACTCGAGTATCAGAGGTACTAAAGTCCAAGTATGAATTGGCTAACTTAAACTTTTAGAACTGAAATTCACCTTCAGTTTTAAATCCATGAGCACAAACTGTGTTTACCAACCCAGACATGTGCCAACAAACATGCTAGTAGAATCTAAAGTCTTGGAATGAACTTCTTCCCTCCCTTGGGCTATGACAGAGATACTACAATTCCTGGACCGCATTAGAAGTTAGCTCTGGAAGATACATATCTAGAGCTGACTTCTAATGTGGTTCAGGAATTATCTCTGGAAGAAGACTACAGGAGAACAATTGAAGTGTAGATAGAAATTTGCCTTTTCATTCTGGGAAAGGTCCACAGAAATTTTCTATTTTGGCTTTAAGTGAAAGGAAAGCTCTGCCCTCCTTAAGGGAGCTATTTTATTCTTTGTATTCATTAGGATACTAGCCTCGCTATACGTCATTAATATTCAGACATTGTGTGCTTAAATAAAACGATGCAATAACTCTTAAAGCCTTCTCATAATGTGGTATTTGAAGACATCTGAAGCTTAGAATTTCTTTTGAGAAGATTTGAGAAGAAAATGAGAAAAAAAAAATCTATTAAAAGGAGGAAAAATTACTGGATGGCTTAGATGTAAAATGTAATTGTCAGAAAATGATGTAAATTATGTAAATTATGAAAGATCCCCAAACTCCTTCAGGCATTATATCTCATTATATCTTCTTGGTTATGGCTCTTGCTTCTGATGTCAGGAATAAGTTTTCAGTTTTTAATTCTCCATTCCATGGAAAAGAAAACTATTAATCTAAATTAATTTATTCTCTACTCAGTATTTGCTAGGACAAATTATATTTTTCAAAATGCCTTTTGTTTGATAAACTTTTCAGTTTACAAGCAATGGCTCAAAGAAACTATTTTCATTTACAAATAGTGAATAATGGTTTGAGTTGTTTTAATATTATGCTATTTATTTCTTCAGAAGAACTTCAACTTATTTGCCTTTAAGGTAAATGAACAAGTTTAAGGATTTAAAATCCTCAAAGCTCCATACTAGAGAATTTTGATAGGCACTTGGCCACAGGGCACCTGCAAAACCCAGAGCGGTTCAAGAACAGCCCAGACATCCCTAGGACCTTCACAGGAGGGGCAGCCTACCACCTGTCACCTATGGTGACCATCAATGGCCAACAACAAACAAACAAACAAAAAATGACAGAAAAGTCTTGGAACCCTCTGAACAGAGGGGAGATTTTGCTTTCTGTGGGAAAGGAATTTGAACGCTTCTGAACTTGTGAGACAGCTGAGATGAGAAAGAAAGAACTTCTAGAAAGCTTGGAGACTGAGTGAAGAAGGGAAAAGTCACAAAAACGATGGAAAATGTCTATACAGACAAATCTGAAAGGAAATTGGAAAAAAAGAAACTTTTCCTAATGAGTTTGAAGAACTGAAAAATACTCAGGAAGGTAGAAGAGAATGACTTTTTAAACTCTGTCTCAAGGAATGGGATGTGTGAATGTATGATCTGACGATATTAATATGCCATTATCAATTATACTGAAACAGGCTTTTTCTCCTGGGTTGTAGTGCACCTGATAATTTCTGTAGTTTATTATCACTTTGTAGTTTATCTCACTTTGCAGTGTTCAGGCACTCTGCCTCAAGGAAGAACAATGGAACTTTCCCATTTCTAGAAATGCATATATGCAGAGTGTGTGGTGTTGACATCCACGAGATCTTGCCTGTTTATTCACGATCATGGATTTTCTGGTGGCCAGCTCCTAGCGTAGAAACCCTTACATGTATCAGGTTCAAGTAACTTCAAAACACTTGCTCTTTACAATACCAGATATCAGTTTCAATACAAATCCTATATTGTTTTGCCCCATCCTGAAATTACATCTCAGATCAAGCATGTCTTTCCACATATTATCTTTCTGCATCTTTTGTCTTGAATGTTAGCAATCCAACACTAATTCCTCCCATGTTCTTCCTAACTACACTTTTTTTTCTTCAAGAGCCCATCTCTTGCTATTTACTTGTCTGTTCTACTTTCTTCTTTTTGCTCTTACAGAAAAATATATTCTGAAACAAGATAATTGTTTCTTTAAATCTTGCCTGCAGTGTATACTCAAAGAGTCATTGAATTAATCATCTTGTCTTATAAATCCCAATTTCAATGTAAAAAACAGTAGAGCTCAAATGCACCTGTACAGCTTCTGGTTACAATAACAGATTGTTTGAGAATTCCTTCCCTCTTTGGATATAATGACATAATTTGGAAAACTATCATTATGCCTGATTTAAAAAAAAAAAAAAAAAAAAAAAGTTCCTGAGTAAAGAAAGGTGTCTGTTGTTCACATAGAGTGGTTTTCTTCATTTTGTTTTATTTACTATAAGTTCATTCTATATAAATCTCAGAAATGCAGAAGAGCTCCAAACAACTACTAGGTATTTCTCAGTTGCAGAATAAACTGAATTGTCCCCACAGCAGCTTGTATTCTTAACTGATAAGCAAAAGTCAACTAATATAACATCTCAAAGAAACACAGATGAGAGGGGTAAAAGCTAGTCTAACAACCAGAATTGGCTAACTTCTCAGGTGTCAGAATGTGTATACAATTATAGCCCACACCATTCTAGTTCCATCAGAGAACATCAGAGTTGGAATATATAATCTCTAGAAGTACTGAAAGTTGAATTGCATCACTTTAACAGGGGTAAAATAGGCATGCACATACCTGAAGGCTGGTCCTTCCACCAGAAGTTGCTGAAAAGTAGGTGAGACAAACAATCTCTTCAGGTGTCTTAGATGTGTCTATCTGGAAAAAAACATGACCACATCCATAATAAAAGAAAAAATCTGATGAATTAATTCTTCCTAAGTCCTCAGGAAGCATTAATCAAAAAACCAAAATACTTCATTAAAAATGTAAATATATATCTAGGTTCTAATAACACTGACATCTTTCTGAACAATGAGTAATTTTAAAGAAATTTGTTCATCTGGAATTTTTAATTAGCATACTGGTAGTTAAATTAGATGGCATGGTTAAGGGCCATTCCTCTTGCCACATTCTTCTGTTTCTTCGGATAGTGCTCCTAGTGAAAACAAACAAACAAACAAACAAACAAACAAAAACAAAAAGCAATCAGTTTAAGATGAGAAGATTTTCTTATTAACATAGGAACATTTACATTTTAATTTCTTTTCCACCATCACAAGCTATTAAAGCTTCTACTGTACTTTATGCCAAAATAAAATAAAGTTGCAGAGTTTAAAAAGTTGCATTTAAGTAATGTTTTCATGCAATTAGAGATGTGTTAAGCAGTTCAAAACAAAAACAAGTCAAAACTATCCACATCCTGAGCCAAGACAATTTGAAAACAATCTGCCTTTATAAAAACAGGTTGCAAAACTCCATTTTCAAGAATAAAAAGCAATTGGCTTTTTAAGAAGCCAGTGAGATTTGGGTTTGATGTTTGCTGCTGAAATCTCTAGTAGTTAATGAGTCATATCGCTTTGCTTCAGTCACCTTGCCTTGACTGACACAACACAACATAACAAAAACCACTGAACAGTCAGCCAGAAGATCGCAACACATGCATTTTACGGAAAACTGAGTTTGAAGTGGAAAATGTTATTTAAATATCTGTACTGAAAAACAAACTGTGTTTAGGAATTCAGGGTGGTGTTGAACTGGATATTCTTTACCACGGTATAGGAATGTGTTTAAATGCATTTATCTACATGCATATACATTGTGGGATGTTTTGGCTAAAAATCATGCAGTTGTTATTCTACAGGCCTGGATAAGCACAGAGCAGATAAAAAATTTCTCTAGAGGCAGTAGGAATGTCACTTCCCTAAAAGTATAGATGCATATTTCCAAAGCTGAAAACAGCTTTAATTGACTGTTCTTTCACTTTTAATTTCACCGAACAGAAGGAAGATTAAAAGTTATAGACATTGGCAATAAGCACTACTAACTATAGAAACTTAAAATTTTAAATGCAACATAATCTAAAGCCATTATGAATTCCTGCAACAGAAAGCCGAAACAAACTTGACCTCCTAGAAAACAAAACAATTTTGGAAATAGGGGATGTTAAAGGCAGTGACAACAGGAATATGATGAATATCCCTTTACTTTCTTGGCAAGGTAGTTGTCATGCTAAATCTAAGAGAACAATTTTATGTATGATTTTGATGAACACATTCGGAAAATTCATGCATACAGAGTATCCACAGGAGTTTCCATATACTCTGTGGACTTAGATAGCAAATAGATACTTTTAACTTTTATTTTTTCCTATAATGTAGTCCAAATCATATTTACTCTCTGAAAGCAGTATCTCATATTTTATTATGTTGGCCTACGCTGCCAGGGGAAGGTGTTGGTGGTATGACAGTAGAGGCTGAACCTTCCCACCAGTATTCCACTACTGTTGTTGCCACGTAACAGGTGGCAGCAGAGAGGCAGTCTGACAGAGTGGCATCTGACATGGAAATGCACGTGAAGCAAAGGTGTGTCATTGAATTCCTCCATGTGGAAAGAAATGGAACCCACTGACACTCGCTGAACCTTTCTGGAGATCAGAGGATGTGAGCACAGAGAGGGGAGACTGGTTCATTTCAGCAGTAACAACAGCAGCAATGGGTCACCTCCTCTGGGGAAGATTTCTGTGAGCACAGCATTCAGGATCTTGCTCATTTCTGGTGAAACTTCATAGCTAATGGTGATGACTAAAAAAAACCCAAAATGGTGTTTTGTAGCTGAGAATTTACTCTATCAACTACCATTATTGTGGTCATTGTATCCCTAGTAGTTTCTATGTAAATAAATAAGATGCATTACTTTTGGAGTGATCTATGCAGATATTTCTCTTTTCAATCAGTTAATCTTCATAATTCACATTTAAATTCCTTTCATCTTTGAATCTTTTGATCATATTTTCTGATGACATTCTGATTATATTTTATATGTAAATTCATTTTGTTATATATGGTAGATGTGTAAGAACATGCTCAGATTCTGGGTATGAAATAGCTAGATTGGCATGCAAGTTATAAGAACAAAGTTATGTTTAGCGATATATTTTGTGCTATAAACATTGAAAACAGTCACTTTTCACAAAGATGCACATGTGCTTTTCTGAATTACAGGTAATCATAAGAATCCCAAATGATATTTCATTCATACTGAAATACTCTCATTATTTTGGGTTTTCATAGCTTTCTGTTAATGAAAAGGAAATCTCTGCAGGACTTTTCTCAGTATCTCACATTGAGAAACTCAGTATTTCACCATAATGTCAATCAAATGCAAATTTTTAAGATGTTTATTTCCTTTATTTTTATTTCCTTTGGCGTCTCTTTTAAAGAAAACTGAGCCACATAATACTCATTTCATTTTTTCATAAATCAAATTGAGAAACAGAGTAATAATTACTTGCATATGATTTTCTATAATACAGAGCACTTCTGTTAATTTGGTATTTATAAATCGTCATTGCTGCACCACAATTCAAAATATCTTGAGATATTCTAATGAAGCCATTTTTAATAAAAATATAAGATTTTGGAATTCAAAGTTAATTAACGTAGCAGATTAAAGTAAGAGGTTAATGAATTCCTACATATAAATATCATTATTGTTGTTTGTTTTTTTTTTACAAAAATGTTGTCATAATAGTTGACTTGTTTTTACCTTTTTTTTTTCTATTTTTATTTCAAAGACTTTGTTATCTGAGAGAAAACAATTCATCTCAAGTAAATGCAGAGAAATAGTCTTTTGGACTCAAGTATAATACTGCTTTTCTTTCACAAATCTCTATTTTGTCATAGCGTATATTCTGTATTTCCATAGTTACACTTTCAGAATAGTGCAGGGGAAGATATGTCTTTGTGACCATAAAACTAGCAATATATTTGAATGTGTGTCTCAGTCACAAGCAGCTATGGGTCTTAGGAAACTTAGGGTGACCAGAGACATTTAATTCAGTTTTTATCCTAAACCAGGAAGTTGTGTCTATTCCAAAACAGTCCAATTGCCAGTACTTGCATGTTACATTGAGCAATGTCACTGTATATGAACAGTAAAATCTAAACCATGAAGTGTAAAGAAGTAAAGATCATAATGAGAAATGACTAAAATTAAGTACATTGCATGAGTAAAGTTTCATTTGATGCTAAACATTATCAAGTCATTATACTCAGGAGCGGTTTAGAGGAATAGATATTTCAAAATATATTTCACAAAGTTGCATACAAGCATGAGAAAAAAAAAAATTCTTAAAATAATAATAAAGCCTTCTTACTATTGTGTTCCTACCTCACAGGATTTTGCTAGTGTTTTTTTGAATTGTTAGCTTTTAGTAAATTTCATCTTTATAACAGTGTTAAATTGATAAAGTATCCGTAAAACCAAGGGAAAAAAAAAAAAAATAAGGGCACAGGAAACTTTTAATCATAGTTTTAAGACCAAGAACAAAAGTTCTAAATTATAAATAATACAAAATGGCTTTTGTACTTGAATATGAGCTTTTTCTCCTTGCAAATGAACAAAGCGGGCAAAAATGAAACTGAAGATGTGTTGTATGGCTGTCATCACCAGCTGCACAGTTTATTGTTTGCCATGGAAGTTAAGACTTTAGCACTGAAGTGCCAATGATTGTATCTTGCCATCCTGGAGAATCAAGATTTTTTTTTTTTTATAGCAAGGGATCATTCCTCTGCCTGATTTATGTGAACACTGGGAGAATATAAATAGCTTATAGAGGAAGAGTCATCCTGTGATTCAGAAATTGGCAGAGGATATCTTGATTGAAGGGACTGAGAAGTAGAACTGCATATTTAAGCATATAAAATTTCATAAAATTTCTTTGTCCACTGTATAAACTCAACTCCCATTATAACTCAAGCACTAGAGTCTAGAATCTACTAGAATCTGATTTCTAACAATTTCATAAATAGTTAGTGGCTGTAAAACATTAAGAAGCCTCTTAGAATTCTGTTTTGTGAAATGCATCTCTAGTCTGCAGTCTGAGGAAGATGATCTACTTGCGACCATTTTGTTTTTGACAAAGAAAGGGAATAAGAGGTGCTCAACCACAGCTGTGAAAATGTCCTACCAAAATAGGCACCTACTTGTTTCATTCTCTAAACAAGACACTCCTGATTTGGCATTTCAATTTATTTATTTATTTATTATTTTTATTTTTTGGTAAATACTATTAAAAACTTTGTACTGAGTAAGGAATTATAGTACATGAATAAAAATGAATAAGGCATTTTTTAGAAGTTAATTGGTAATAAAACTGTAATGACAACTACAGCTATGTAATTTTTAATTCTTTAATTCTCGATTAATTGCCTGATGACTCGTTTTGCACATTGCAACTATTCTTAAAGTATGCTCAAGCCATCTATTTATTTTGATTCTCAAGTGTCGCTGCCAGCGATGACAATCAGAGTGAATGAACGAGTAGATAGCTCCCAAAGTGCCTAAGGCTAGGTGGACAAAATAATGGACTGACACTAATATAGCAATATCCGTCTTCCAGCTTTATTACACGGAACAAAAGAAGAACAAAAAACCCCAACCATCCCGCAAAGCTAACATTCTTATAGCACTAAACAAACACCTCTGAGCCCTGATTGGTTCCCCTCGGCATCATGTCCAGTTTGGATTGGTTGTTGCCACACTTCCTCATTAACTCCCATCGGGGTCATCTCAAGTAGCCTCTCGGTACACTGGGTTGCTCACCTCCAGCTGCAGCAGATCATGGCCCGGCTTCATCGGAAGCATCTCCACACTCAAGTTTGGTTCTCATAACAATGTTTACATGCAAATTAGTAATAGCATTTGTAGCTTGAAAATTATCTTAAGGTAATGATCCAATAGGGCAACAATTAATTACTTGATTTATTGAATTTTTTCCTATGTACTTTGAAACTTAGCATTGTATTTCAGCATTAATTTAAATGCACAGATTTGAACTTGATGTTCAAGAAGGTTTTTAAAACAGCAGGTTAATAACTGTCAAACAACCTGGGTTGGTTACAATAGATATTTATAAAATCTATATTAATATTTGTGACCTGACAGCTTTACTCAGGCTTTCAGCTTCACCTATTTCAGAGACAAAACACAGACAATAAAAATATAATATGCCCTAAGCTGAAGGGGACATCCATTCCAGTGACAGAGACTTATCCTTGATTCAGAACTTGATTCAGATCTTTAGCTCTTGATTCAGAAATTGAACAATGTTCTGACAGCGTCTTAAAGAGTACATATTATGAACAACTGAGGGCTGATTCAACTCACTGCTCTTTAAATATATTCATTATGCTATCTGCTTGCTTTACAAGCAAAATTCTAGTTCATATTACATTTTGTGCTTTCTCAACCGAGTTTTTGTATAAGTTTCTAATTGAGAGCTCCTACAAAATCTTACCGAGGAAACAGGTAAGTATGAGTAGATAATTTAAGGTAATCTTATCATACAGGAATAAATGAGGCCATAAATTGACCTGCCAAATCTAACCATCTTGATGTATTTTGTTTAAGAAAACTCTGTCTCACTCCAATTTATAGGAGGTTCTTTTAATATATGTATACCCGACAGCAAGATTAAAACACAAGTCAAATGTTAGCCTGACCAGTCTATTACAAATCCTAGTTGCTTAAGGAGATGGGGAAGAGAAGGAGGGTGATAGAATAGAGATATAGAAAATAAAAGCAAGGAGTCTTTGTAGAAAGCAAGAGAGATAGTCACCACCATGAGTACAGTGTTGCTCATAGTGTAGACATCATTGATCTTCAGTAGTGATGGGTCATCAGGAGTTGTTGTTCAGTTGGTGACGATGACAATGATGACTGTACAAATAAATAAGTCCTAAAGTTGTCGAGTCAGCTCTCTTTGTGTTTGGACTACGGATGCTTCTGTACGTATAGCCTAAAACCATTGTTATAGTTATTAACTAGAAAAAGAAATGCTTAGCTGAACTTTTTTTTCAAGTTGTGAAGATTTGAAGGAAAACACACCCAATATCAACTGACAATAAATGCAAAACATTATGCTTAATGTTAATATCGCCTTAGTAACTTGGTATACTAAATCTCTTAAGGAAAAACAACGTATTTCAAGAAACTAGAATAAAATTTGTCTGTTTTTAGGTTCACTATTCAGGATACAGAATAAATAATTTTCAAATGCTACATTAAATTCTGAATGTTTATCCGTATGTTTAAAATGATCAGCCAATACTTATTTATCCCTCTAGATGTGGTCTATGTTAGCCTCTCTACCCCAAGTTTTCCACTCTATTTAAGGTAAAAAAAGATGCATAGATAACATTATCTGTGGAGTTAGCTTTCTAAGTAGTTATGCAGGCACCTAATAACAGTTTAATGATGTTCTTTTCATTTTCCTTATCAGAATTTGTGATGAGATAAAATCCTTAAAGATGTGTTTTTCATAGCTTCTTCCTATGAGTGTGAACAGATAAGCTGATATTTTACAATTTCTTCCTAAGAAATCCAAAACATCTGTTATTCATCTTCTCATCTCCTAAATGCATACAGAAAGTTTGGTTGTTTCTATTTCCACAAGAGTTACATTGCTGAAAAATAATTGCCTGTTCCCTTCTCCCATTATTTTAAAAGTATGCACTAAATGTGCTTTTCTGTAACATCATAGAACCCTATCACTCTTTTGTACAGTCTTAAAACACTACATCAATATCAAGAAGCAGTCAATAAGCTACATTATCAGTATTAGGCTGTGTCATGCAATAGGGTCTTTTTTTTCTGCAGAAGAAGAAATTGAACCTGAGGAACTAACACTGGCAATACACGTGTTATAAATCTTGACAGAATTTGGACTGTCTTTTGGCCTGTAATCTGAATGTTCAGGAGGACACCAGGTGCTCTTTTGGAGTGCGTTTCTGTCCTGTTCTGTTTGAAGGGAATCCATTTCACTTGTTCTAAGATAATTACACTGGTTGTGCCAAAAATACAGTTAATGGATGACAAGGTTATTAGCTCAAAACCCCCCTCTTGATCTGAACTTCTATACTAATGTAGATGTAGCCACATTCTAAATGTCCTCTAGATACCAGGCTAGTTGTTACTTGAAGTTTTCTATTTTGCCTGATGTTAGATATCATTTCTAGTTAAAACTTACTTTCAGTAAGTTCTTAAAAAATGATAAATATAGTTACAGTTATGTGCAGCAACATACAGTGTAGTTGTGTATTAGGAGACAGGTAAGTGTCGCATAGTTTAGATGAATATTTTGTTACTAGCAAACAATTAGGAAAAACAATTTCTTAACTGAGCTAATGTTTGTGCCCTACCTAAATAGGCCAAATACACCTCCTGGCATTTTGATTGCTGATTGTACTCTTGTGATTATATTCTTTTTTACTGAGAGCATCTCACAATTTATCCCTAGTACATGCACGATTAACAGCTGTTGAGCTTCTTGGCACCACTGATGTGCTGTGTATCTCTCAAAGATAAGGAACATATGAGGTTTGTATTGTTCCTGCTCGGCATTTTCATTTTCTGCCCTGCTAGTCACTGATACCAAAACAGCTTCAAAAGTCTTTAGATTTACAGACAAAGTGATGCAACTTGAAAACTACTTTCTTCAAAGGAAAAGTTTGATTATTGTAATGGCACTCAACAATATCTGTTTCTCTGTGTTTTGTTAACAGAACTGGAATAAATGGTGCCAATCAAACTCTCTTTCTTGGAAAATACCCTCAACTAAACTAGATACTATAGAACAGAATATGTTATGCTTTTACAATCAAGTATCTATTATGAGTGAATCCAGAAAAAATAGGCATAGTTTAGGGATTAATTTCTGTACATCAACAAATGTTATTTTTTAACATTCAAGACCAGCAAAGTAGATTTTATTTGGTGGTTTTCTTGCTGAACGAAAGAATGGTCTCAGCATAAATAACAGCTTCTTAGCAAAGCATTCCTGCAGAACAGTTTATATAGGTATTATATTTGCAGTTTCATTTTATTGCAAGTGCAATATGATCAGCATTGAAATTGATATACTGAAAATACAACTCTAAACAAGATCCAAATCTCTTATTTAAAGCTATAAAAAATCTCCCGTATTTTTTAAGAGCCTTTTAACTGACTATATTCAGATCTTTCAGTCATGTTTGTCCTGATAAGAAACATTCTCTATCCATACTGAAAATCTAGATATTTGAAAAAGGATAATGAGACTAATGTCCTTGAAAGAATGGAATGGAAACTAAAACAAGAATACAATGCATCACAGTAAAGCAGAAAAACAAATATTGTTTGTCATTCCTTTCCAACAAACCAATAAAAGCATGCTGCAGATGTGGTATATACACCTGTGACATCAAGTGTACATAGAGTCATTTTGGAACTCCCTTCTCAAAATAAATAAATAAATAAATAGACAAATAAATAAACAAATATACACATTTGTTATTTGAAGACTTCAATATTTTGCCTCAATGTTTATTCAGCTTGTTAAGGTCACATTTTAACTCTGGGAGCAACCTCATTCAAGATACTGTATTTAAATTCTTAAAGAGAAGAACAGGAAGAAAAGAATATTCAGCAGCTGTTACATCCTATACTTAGTGCTATTTGAGAAGCTTCCTGTTTGTTAGGCTATTAGAAATGCATTGTGGAAATTCATGATATGTTAATTCATCAAGGTCCAATCCAGAGAATGTCCATAAAGTATACAACAATTGCTTCACTTGCAATTTCTCAGTGTTCAGAATCTCTGAATCTGGATTCTGACAGTAAAATGGGCAGTAAAATGCAACCAACTCCAAGGAATCTGCTTTATTAGAGGGGCTGGACCAGATGACCTCCAGAGAATCCTTTAAACACATAAGATTCCTTGATTCTGTAATCTGTTCAATACACCAGCTGAAAACCACCATTTCCCTTAATGTCAGTAAATGTACTTGTAATTGCTACTTTTTACTTTGTGTACAATTTTCTTCAATATAATAAAAAAATTGAATATCTTTGAATCTTCCCTGAACAACCTGTCCACCAAAGCAGACAGTGAGGTACTTCCAAATATGGAAAAAGTCATCTTGACCATTATAGATGCCCATTAATGCTCTACGTTTTGGAAGATATTCATATTCTACCACCTCTTATGAAAGGCTAATTTTTGGAAAATAGAAATATCCTTACTCTGTGATATCTCAAGGCAAAGCAAATGATAGGTGAAAATACAGAATATTTGATTAAATATCCAACTCAAAGCCCCCACTGCATGAAGGAAAAATAGAATTGATTTATTTAGTGTGCTGGGGATGTGAAACATTGTAAGATATTCCAAATCATCTGATCCTTTTCACTAACAGAGTGATTTAATTAACTAAATTACAATACAGGCCAGATCCAGAAGAATTGCTCAGGTAAATACCTCATTTCTTAGATTATGCATCTAACCTTCCACAAAAATGATGACTTTTCACTAAATTTAACACATTTAGATCATAATTAACTTAATAATATTCACAGAAGATCATGTTATTTACTTTCACTATACACTATACCAGAGTGAAAAAGCTCACTAAATTATTCAGTTACATTTTAACATAATAATGGAAAATTTCATCATTTTTGGTAAACTTATGTAATACATAGTATGACTCTGTGACATATTTGTAATTTTGAGCAGATTATATGAGAATGGAGAGAACAAGATAAACTGACAAAGGTATTCACTCCTCAGAGAATTGACGCAGAAAAAGTAAAGCTGTATTCAGTACTCTTTAAAAGGATTATGAATTTGTATGTATTTACATATATGTATACATCGGCAAGCTAGTTAATATTAAGTTATTTAAATTCCATGTATTAGATTAATATATATATATATATATCAAACTTCATAGCTCAACACCTCAGGATACTATTATATTGATTCTGCTCCAAACAGAAACATGGAACATTAAAAGACATAGTTAATATCTGGATCCCTTTTCTTGAGTTGAAGGAGGATATTTCTGTGCTGTTTACTCCGTTTAATAATAGTGTATTTAGTATCTATTACAGCCTCCCACTAAATGTCATGATAGTGCTCATGGTTCTAGATAATGTTCTAAAAGTATTTCTTAGATGTATAATATTTTAGGTACAAAAAATGGGAATAAATGGGATAGAACCATGGTTTTTATAAACCTGACAACTGGTGGTTGAGCTTAGAGCATATAATTGATTTTATTGACAAGAGAAAGGAAAAAACTTGTCAATGAAATCTGTTGAAGTCAAAGAGTCAGGAGCATGAAAACAGTGGAGAATTTAAATGTTACGCTAGAAAAACCTAAAAAACTTCATGGACACAAAGTAGAGCAGTATGAAACGTCATGGTAAAAAAATTAATAAGATTTCTGAATTCATGCTAAAACTTCCTTAACAGAAACTATAGGAAAAAGAGCAGTGCTTCTATACTGAACAATAACTGCATTACAAGCATGGTACAAATCTTAATAGCTACCAGTTTAAAGAAAGTAAGAAGAAAAGTATTATGATTTGGTTGACTTACATACTTCATATAAAAAGGCTACAGTTGTTACAGATTTAACCTCTTTTTTTTTTCCAAAAAAGCCTTTTTTTTTTTTTTTTTTTTTCCCCTGGCCTTTCTAACTGTTATTTTTCAGAAGTTAAACAAAAATTTATAAATGGTAACACCTTAAAGGTAGAAGGTAATTTCCCATAAGAACCAGCTAATTTATAGCTTTCTGCACACCAATGACCCTTGCAATTTTGCAGTTGCTTCATTAATTCCTCTACACCGGCTTCATCTATCTTGAGAAAAAAATAATAAATAAATGGTGCAATCAATTCACTCACACTGCATCCACTCCTGAAGCTACAAGAAAAAAAAAAGAAAAAAAAAAAAAAGAAAAAAGCCGTCTTACTACTTCCTATCATAAATTGTAACTAATTCTGTTAACACAAGGGGAACAAAATTGAAAATGACATAGCAAATAGATTAGTATTACCTGCGGGTCACTGGCACAGAAGAGAAAATCTGAATTCTTCATTGGTGTAATGCTACTGAAATAGATTTACACCAGGGATGCATTTGGCTCAAAGATTTTGAAAGCACACATTCGAAAAGGATGTTCTATTTGCACTGTGGGGTTTCCATTCTTGTTTTATATATTCAAACCTCCAAATAATTTCAAGTAGCAAAGATAATATATATATATATATATATTTTAAAGGCATATTAACGTATTTTCAGTTTCTTCCTCATCAAACCGAAAAGAAAAGCTACATTTCAGATTAAACAATAAAGTAATACCCTTAAGAAGTTTCCTTTTTAATGAAATAGACACTTTCAAATAATAAATCAGGGTGAATCAGTGGGGAATCATCACTTTAAATTATCCCCAAAAGTTTATTTTGTTACCTTTAAGATGATTCATAAGAAATATGTTAAATATATTCTGCAAGAAATTGAGTTCTTCTTGAATTAAAAGAGTAAAAACAAATATAGGTCATTAAAAGAGAGATACATTAAATAAGATTTCTTTAAAAGAAGAACATGCATCCTGTATTTTTAAAAAAAAAATCAGACAGATCATCATGCTTTTGGAAGAGATGGAATGTATCATAATTCTCAACTCTTAAATTTGTTTCTATCCTCTATTAACTCAAGATTTTGCCTCTCTTCTTTAGGATGTTAGTTTTCTTGCTTCTAGAAGATGCACTTCAAGCTTCACTCTCTGTCTCAAAGGGGTAACAGAAAATGTGAATTATTTGGAATTAACATTAGTTTGTTTCTAGGGTATTGTTTATATTTCCTTAAAAAAAAATAAAAAAAAAAATCTTATCTCCTTGGGTAATTTTTTCCCCAACTTTTATGTATGAGCAGATGTCGGTCTATTAAGTGATACTAAAGAGAAAACATTACTTTTCTTTTTAATATTCTGAATGGAAAAAAAAAAAACATTAGTGTTGTTGTATACTGAAGAAAGTATTAGGAAATATTATTGGTACTGTCTCAACAAGACAACTTCATTTTCTGGCAGATTTAGTATGAGATAATGTCTAAAGTCTAAAGAAACATTTATTATTTGTCAAATTTTACTTGCTAGAGCAAGTTGCAAAAATCCTCCTAAAATCTAATTCCTCAAAATAAGAGGGTTACTCTGCAAGTAATGCCTCCTATTTAAATATGTTGGCCCATGATTTTGAAGGGGTAGGTGTTGGTAGTATAACAGTAGAGGATGAACCTTCCCACCAGTATTCCATTACATTTTGTTTCTGTGTAACAGATGGCAGCAGAGGGGCAGACTGACAGAATGGCATCTGACCTGGAAGTGTGTGGGAAGCAAAGATGTCACTGAATTCCTCCACGAGGAAAAAATGTAACCCACTGACACTCACTAATACTTGCTCAACATTTCTGGAGACCAAACAGAGGATGGGAGCGCAGGGAGGGGAAGACTGGTTCATTTCAGCAGTGACAATAGCAGCAGTGGGTCATCTCCTCTGGGGAAGATTTCTAAGAGCACAGCATGCAGGCTCTTGTTTATTGCTGGTGAAAACTCATAGCTAATGGTAGTGACTATATCAAAAAGTAGTGTTTTGTAGCTGAGAATTTGCTCTATATCAATCAACTATGGTTATTGTGGTCATTCTATCCTCAGTAGTTTCCATGGAAATAAATAAGAGGTATTACTTTTGGAGAAAGCTACATAGTATTTCAAATTAATTTACTACAGATTTTTTAATTAACATAAATTAAGTGATTGAAAAGTGTCTCAGTTTCATCCTGACATACAGTCAAATACATTTTTCTGTTTCTGCTGTAGCAAAGTACATATCAGGAGTTCCTGCTAACTTTGGCAGGTATTATTCAGAACCCAAACATAATGGATAAGTACACTTAACGCAGCTGGCTTGTCCGCATAATAGCATATCTGCTGTGATCCCTGCGCTATATGAATATAGCATATATCAGTCTTGGAAAAAGACAGATACTGTTAGCAAAGGACCTTAATGGCTGCAAATGTAGATAATATCTGCTGGTCAAATAGGCCTGCAATAAATACTTTTTTTTATCCTGTTCTGTTTCAACTACTGCTACTTCCTTTTAAGCAGCCAGAACTGGCAGCTGGTATGAGAAGAAGCGCAAGCTCACTGACCATAAGAACTCCCTATGCCACTAGTTCTATGATAATAAAATTTGGCACCAAACACCAGCAAAAATCAAAACCATCATTTTGAACTACTGCTGTATAGTTGTAATTTTTTTGCATTATCTCTACTGAAATACAGTAAAATGAAGTACTTATATTCTCTACAAGACTACGTGATCATAAAAACTACAAGTCCAACTTTTGCCAATGTTGCTGCTTTTGAGCAAAAAATTAGTATTTTCAAAACAATTTCAAACAATAATATTTCCTAACTCTATTCATACTAATTTTCTCGAAATACAGAAGAGCAATTACACTTTGCAAGCTACATTCTTAAAGTTTCACAGTAACATCAAAGCAAAATTAAGTTTGTAACATGCTCTTCCTCAACCTCAAATCTTGCTTGAATATCTAGCTTTGAAGAACTCATTTTAATCTAAACTGAGTACAAATTAGATAAACGTCCTTAAAAACAAAAACAAAAAAATCTGCTAAATTAAAAAGAAAATAAAAACACTACTGCTAAAAAGGGTTCGATTTTCTTTGGCTTTTCTAAAATTTCCTTGAAATGAATTTCAGAAACTGTTACTGCCTTAATAATAATGAATTACATCTTTTTCAAATTACAAGAAAGATAGGACTCTGTTCATACTTTAAATATATTCTACTGTTTGTTCCAACATCAGAGGACAGTATTGGTTGGCAGTTCCACCCCACCTCCTCACCAAATTCCTTTAGAGAGTGAGAAGATTATATCTGTAACTATCAGTACAAAGAGAGAGCATTATTTTTCTCTACCTGCCAAAGGTATGTATTTTCTCAGCTGACTGCAGACTGCAGAGATTAGTTGCTGGGTGCAGGTGTCCAAGCTGGTTAGGAGAGAAAACACTGTTGCTCGTTAAAGACTTAACTTAGATTTGACAGTTTACCGAAGTTCGAATTTTAAGATATATGGTGGGAGTTAAGAGGGGAACACTTAAGTTTTTCATAAAATAACTGCAGAACAGACATACAAGCACTCAGAAAATGTTTTGCCAAGATCCTGTTTGTTTTTGCTGTGCATTTTTCTAATATATACATAAAGGTCACAAAAAAAGAATTGATAGATACATTCATATATAAAGAATAAAAATGTAATAACCTCTGTCAGAACATGATGGGCTTAAAAATAAAAAATCAACTTGTAAGAATAGCTTCTTGATGGACTTTGAGACCCAAGATGCTCATAACTTTACAATAATCTACCACCATTCAGAAAGGCTGATATATATACATGTGATTTTCATTAAGTTCTCTTTCCCTTCCCATGAAGACACTGAAATCCTGTACAAGAGGCTTGCAACAGAAGCAACAGGCTTGTCAGTCAGGTTAGTTTAAGAAAAAAAAAACAATTCTGTTTCAGAAAGAATGTGAAAAGGAGAACAAGTGCTCATCTAAAATTGGTCGAACTACCCTTCACAAATTGAGAGAAACTTTAAAAAAACAAATACAAGACCAGTAAAGAGATGCAACATAAGGCTTTAGAGTGCTATGATTATTAACATTATAACTACCTAGAACTATCACATGGATCAGACATCGTAATTTTGTCAAGTATTGAATTCAATAGCCTTACCATAAAAGTGCATTCAAATATTCAGGAGACCAAATTTCTTGAATACATTTTCCTTTCTAAAGTACACTTAAAGGGTTACGAGTTCCCAAGTCTTAGCAATTGTTCTCTTACCCATCCTCACTATTACTGACAGTAAGCAGCAAAAGCAGAACTATTCCCTAAGGGACAGGAGCCAGGAGTGAAGTGGGGCACACCCAGTAAAGCAGGTGCTGCTCTTTAGCACAGAGAAATGTGGCACAGTGAGGAAGAGGATGCTTACTGTGGCCAAGACCAACCAAGAGTCCAGATCAAATGGGAATATACCAGTGATGAAGAAGGTCCAAGGAAATCAATCCAGTCATTGCTGGGAAGGTCTACAGTGATGACAAGGGGCTGAAACAAAGCCAGGCTGCAGATCAAGGTACTCCATGACGAGGCATAGTTACAGCTGTAGCAGGAATTGAAATCACCTCTCCTCCAGTGTAGTTCAGGCATGAACTGAATGTCTACCCTGAGCATTATGGATGCGGTTGGATGCCCCAGTGGAGACTTAGTGTCACGACTTGCTAGCTTATTTCAGGCCTTGACAATTATCTTCTTCCTTTACCATCTCATTTCTTAATTTTACTGTCCTCAACCAATTATTTGAATATTCTTGGATACGACTTTTTGTTGTAGAGATACTCTTATAGCTCAAACTATAGACTTGATAGACAAACTATAGACTTGACTGACAAACTATAGACTTGATTTTACTTCAGTGAGAATGTTCTAATGAACCATCATGTTTCATCTTATGATGTCTTAAAAAGTAGTTCACAGTATGAAATTCATGTAGCATTTGGCTTTCTAAAGTAAGGAGATAAATCCAAATAACTTTTATATCACTCAGTACTTTAACCAATGAGACTATAAAATGGAAATCTAAATAAACTTCTTGATATTCTACTGATGGCATGTTGTACTAGTTTTGGCTGGGATGGAGTTAATTTCTTATTAGCAAGATATGTTTTAGATCTGTGATTAATACACTGTTGATAGTACACTGATGTTGTAGTTGCTGCAGAGCAGTGCTTACTCAAAATGTCTTTTCTGCTTCTCATGCAGCCCTCCCCCTCTGAGGAGGCTGGGAGTGCACCAAAATCTGTGCAGGGAAACAGCCAGTACATCTGACCTAAGCAGGCCGAAGGGATATCCCACATCAGATGTCATTGAGCTTACCAGTACGAGCTGGAGGAAAGGAAGGAAGGGGCTGTGTTCAGAGATATGGCATTTTTCTTCCCAAGTAACTGTTATGAATCATGAAATCCCGTTTTCCTGAAAATGGCTAAACATATTCTTGTTGATGGAAAGTAAAGAACGAATGTTTATTTTGTATTCCTTGTGCACATTATTTTTGTTTTACCTACTTTGCTTTATCTGTTTTTTCTCTCAACCCACAAGTTTTCTCACTTTTACTTTCCAGTTCTGTTACCCACCCATCTGGGGTCAAGTGAGTGAAGACTGTGTGAGGCTTAGCTGCCTGCCAGAGTTAACTCTAAACACATGCTCTTTTGTCAGTTCCCTGGACACCAAAAAGGGTTGTCTATCAGTGTCTTAACTTTTATAAGTCTCTTAGCTTTTATAGCACTTGAACAGTTTTTTTTTTTTAAAGTTTCTAATGCATGTTTTTTTCTTAATGTACAGGAAAATTACATAAAAACCAATCAGGGTCATTTAGTAATATCAGACCTAATTTCCTTTAATTAGACTTAAGCAATCACTACTAAATTTAGCCCCTGAGTGAAAGTAAAAGTGAACTGTAATATCTTACCCATCTTATAATTTCAGCCATTACATAGATGGATGTGTAGTCATAAGAAATGTCTAAAAGTATGCTCTAGTTGGAGGGATTTTCTTTAAATTCCTTTTGTACTTCATTGCAACAAAACAAACCAAATTCTTATCTTGGGAATATAGACCTGTCATCTTCACCTATTTTGCAATCAATTTCCATATCATTTAATTTGAAAAGAACAGACCCTTATTGCATCTTGTACATGAATATTTATCTGTACATACACACACACACACATACACAAACACATCCTATGAATTAATCACTTTTAAAACTGTTTCTTTTTACCTCAACCATTTATTATTATTATTTTATTTTTTTTTAAACTGTCTCACCTTTCTATAACCAAAGTTTTCTACTATAGGTCCTTCATGCCTGCTTTGCTCATGTGGATATTTTTATCCAGCCAATTGAACTTCTTTTCTGAATATGGTACAGATTATACTTATATTCTTTAAATCTCTGATATTCAAAGAATAAGCTGTATTTCATTCCTGATACCTTGACACAAATCCCCATAGATAGCATAAGAGATTCTGTCTTAAAAAATGAGTATATCATGAATGGAACTCATGGTAAAGTTTGGAACTATATCTCTTTTAAAATAGTTGATTTCTTTTATCTTCTTAAATGGCTAACTAGACTATTTGTTTCCACAAAGTATCTTGGTTTTATAATCCTTTCCCCTCAGAGTCTCATATTTTTTAAACATTGGTATATTGTGCTTTCATATGAAAGACTTAATATATGCTAACATAATCCAATTTAAAACCATATGAGTAAGTCATATATTCACGCACACATTTCTATTGAAATTGTGAGTTAAATTCCACAGGAAATTCATTACTGCAGTATCAGATGGCTTGATTAGATCTAGTAATTGCCAGGATAAATATTTCTTACCTCTAAGAGAACTAAAATGTCTCTAATGTGGTATTGCACTATTCTTTACACAGAGTGTCTGGGATAGAGGACTAACATTCTCTTAACTATCCAAAGTAAGAAGTTAGTATGAATTTTTCAGTTTCTGGAGTAGGATCTAGCATTTATATTTTAAGGACTAAGAATATGTACTACCTATTGCTGCTTTGATGCTTTCACATTCAAAAAAATTGAATTATACTGGAACGCTCATGACTCCTAAATTAACGTTAGTCATAGAATCATAGAATCATAGAATCACTCAGGTTGGAAGGGACCTCAGAGATCATCAAGTCCAACCACAGCCGAACCACAGTACCCTAACTCTAACAACCCTCTGCTAAATCATATCTCCAAGCACCACATCCAAACAGCTCTTAAACACATCCAGGGACGGTGACTCAGCCTCCTCCCTGGCGAGCCTATTCCAATGTTTAACCACCCTTTCTGTAATGTTACCAGTTGGAAAACATGAGAGATTTTTGCAGGCTTTTGCTGCAACTTAAAACTTATTAACAGTGTACTAAATAGGGAGGGTGATAGAAAATTGTCCGAACACTACTTCCTTCATTAGTAGTATGAGACAAGAATGCCACAACATTCAGAGGTCCTGAACATTAAATTCAACTTAGAGTTGTTCAGTCACAGAACCCTTGAATAACAAACTTGAGGTTTGAGAATGCAAAAATACAGAATTATTTGGAAGCTTATTAGGTCTGCATGAACTGATTGCCACACAGACAGCAAGCATAGTAGTCTCACAGCTTCAGTTATGCTTCCGATTTCTGGAAAATATGAATAGCTGATAAATAAACGGATTAATAAATGACTTTGCTATGAAATAAAAATAAATTGTTGATTTTGACTGTAAAATCACTTGAAATTTGATTAGCTTTTTACATAGTAGTACTGCATTAACCAGAAGGAGACTACTGAGAAAAGGGCTTGTTATATTAGAAACTGAATGTTCTTCATAATTCGATAAAGATTGAGTGCTGAAATTCTCAAACATAGGGCCATTTCATTGCTAGACTAATGATTTTAAGAGTTTATAGAGAGGAGTTTTGAGAGTTAATATAAATTAAATCTTCTGTTATCTGAAGAAAAGAAAGAAGCCTTGGTGGGTGGGCAACTTTGTACAGTACTATCCACGGTGGTCAGTGACTTCCTTAAACACTTCTGCTTATATTTATCTTGTCAACATAATTGGTTATTTTGTGAAACACAGTTTGTATCAGTTACAGGTAAGAGCACTAAAAAAGGAAGAAAAAATAATTGTTAACAAGTAAAGGAAAACTTCCACTGTCTAAGCTCAATGGAAATTTTTTCTTGCTATTGTTTCACAGCTATTCTACTGCAGAGAGATCTTCCTCTGCAGCTTTCAGAATACTAACTGGATATGGTGCTGGTATTTTCTGCCTTCTGAAAATAATGACTTGGTTACAATAAGTAAGGGCTTCTTGAAAGGATGCATTCAGGATTTTATTCTTGCCCATAAACTATGACTTTTGAGCAAGTGGATCCTTCTTTTGACAGGTTTATTTAGGATTTTGCATAGCTTCTAAAACAGTCAGTCAAACCCAACATTTGTTGCTCTCCGGAATGGAAAGAGTCTTAAATACCTATTAATGTATAATAACTAAAAAATAGATTGTGATATTGCTTATTTTTCTTTTGTTTTATGAAGGGTACTGGAAAGTGATCTCCAGGTAATCATTTTGAGCAGAGTAGGGTCTGCATCTACAGTTCTTCCATTAAATAAGAATAGTTCATCTACAAATTGGGAAAACAAATGTCATAAATTTTCCTAGGAGATTAATATGCTGCCAGCTATTTGAAATACAAAACTCTGCCATTAAAAGGCATCTTGAGGAATACGCTGAAAGTAACCTTCCAACTCAAATGATTCTATGATTTTATGATTCTACGGTGAATGTCTTTTTGGATCTTTGAACTAGGTGTTTGATATAATGAATGTTATTTTTGATATACTAAAAAAGCGATATAGAAACTCAGATTTGTAAAGTAGAAGGGAGACTTCCATATAAAAATGTAGCTAGAGGATGGAAAGGAGACCAAAGTGGATGAATAGATAAATAAATACATTTTATACTTACAGAAAATTCAAGACTTGCAGCTTTGATGAAGAATGCAAACAGTGCATCAAAAAATGATTGCAAATTAAGTGATACTAGAATATGAACACAAAATGTTTCCTTTTCCTGTCCACTTCTATGTATATACAAAAGGAGAAAAATAAAAGAGACAGATTATAGAAAATATTATTAGCAAATGATAAAAATAACACAGGAATTCAAGAAGAACAAAATGACCTGTCTCTTCTGATATTCTTCCAGTGAAAAATGTAAGGACAGGAGTCCAACAGCATGTTAGCTAAAGAGCAAGCAAAAAAAAGATAACTATTCCACTGTATAACTGAGGGCCACTCACAAGATTCTTTCCCCAGAAAATCTTGCCATTTTTGTCTACGGATATTTTCTTCTACCAGTGAATTTCCATGATCTATATGTGCTATGAATACTTACTCATATAATATTGCTTCTTTCATTAAAATCTAGTTGTGCCATATCTAAGGAAAATGGAAGCTAGTAACTACTTATGTACATATATTTGATTAGTAGAGACTGTGGCTTAGCTGCAGAAAGTTTCACAGAGTATGTAATAGAATCATGTTATCTTTGATATACAAATAGAAATAAACTCTCTTAATCTTATGAATATTGATTACATCCACAAAATATCTCATTGATCAAATAAACAAAGTTCAAGAGATAAAAAACAGCTAGGAAAAAACCACACACACACACACACACACAAAACAAACAAACAAACAAACAGACAAACAAACAAACAAAAATGGGTAATTTCTGAGATTACCTTAAAAAAGCTTCTCATGGGCTTCTGTATATCTTCATGCATTGAGTAGGAAATACATTTCCAGTTTCTGGTTGCTGATTTGTACCCTATGCCAATTTTTAATTGATTAAACATACCAGGGAATTGTCATGTATTTACATAAATTGTCATGTATAATTAGATTATGACTTACTAGGTCAAGCCTATATTTCAGTTTTATCACTGTCTAGCTTGTTCATTTCTTTTTTTTTGCATAATTTTATAGCGTTGCATGGAAAAGTCTTTGCAGTTAGAACAGGTTTATTAATAGGAACTAGATCTTCTACCGATAGTCATTCTCTGTGACCTATTTTTGTTTTTTTGTTTTCCTGGATGAATGAAATGTGACTTAGAAGTGCAGATGTCGTATGTAGCTTGCTTTATTAATACTTTGAGGATGCAAATCTATATGCTGAGAATAAATTTCTGTGTCTTGAAATTCTGTGAGAACAAGGATCAGAATGTACAGAATGCAGAATGTCTTATAAATTAACTCCTGTAAATATGTGGGTGTGTTTAATAAACTATTTTTTATGTGGTCTGTACAAAAAAATTGAAAAATATAAATTGCTTTGTACTATCCCACTAATCTGTCATTTAAGTCCTTCCCTTTCAAACAGATTTTGTCCTCTTGAACTCTTATAAAAATTTCTATTATAAATTTTGTGTCATTTTTACACCATAATTATATGAAATCGAGCAGCTGCTGGTTTTCTTTTCTCCTTGATTTCTTAGATTGCTAATTGTTATACTGCTCTGAGGAGTTTTTTGTTTGTTACAAGGAATATGCTTTGCTTGGATTTCATTTAAATGATTTTGTATATTGTACACCACATGTTTAAACTGGAATAGAAATAAATAACTTTTCTAAGACTTACATAAAACTCAATTTTATTATTAACTATATGTACTGATTTTGGCTAGAGCAGAGTTAATTTTCTTCGTAGCAGCTCTTATAGTACTCTCTTTTAGATTTGTAACCAAAGCAGTGTTGATAACGCCAATATATTAGCTATTGCTGATCAGTGCTTACACAGTACCAAGGTCTTCTCTAAGCAATCAAGCATTACACATTACTGATCATCATCTGCCAATGAGAAGTAGTGAATTAATTCCTTATTTTGCTTTGTTTTACCTAATAAACTGTCTCTATTGTAAGTCAACAAGTTTTCTCACTTTCACCTTTTGGATTCTCTTCCCCATCCCATTGAGTGAGTGGCTGTGTGGGGCTGAGCTGCTTGCTGGAGTTGAACATCAAAACAGCAGCTTTTAATAACACGCAACAGCAAAAACAAAATTCAATTCTGATTTTAAATCTTACTTGCTCCTTAGGAATATTAAAGGTACTATGCAGTATCAGAAGCAGGATTCAAAAGCCCCTGGTCATGTATCCTCAAATATAAGAATACAGGATGGGTAATAGCTTACAGATATATGAAGACAGGCAAAACAAAAACAAACAAACAAAAGAAAACTTAGAAAAAAATATATTCTATGTAGAGCTTATCTTTATATTGTTTGAAAAATATCCTGAATCAATCATGTTTTAATCAACTCTTTGTGTTACAGAGCAGCGAAGGGTGACTCCTACTGATGAGTGGAAGTACCATGGGCTCCCTAAGGCGGACAGATGGGGCCTGTAGTCACATCCTGTCCCACCACCTTACCAGGAGCAGGGTAACTAGGAACATCTAGGCAGTCTCAGCACTAGGCACCTCCCTAGGGCTGGGACCTGAGCTAGGCTGAGAGTGGGCTGGGCAGTAGGCCCATGGTTGGGCCCGGAAGAACAATTGTCCATGGCTGGACAGAGCTGTTATGTTCTGGAGACCAGCTCTGCTGTGGTTTCTCTGAGATAGGTGTTGGTGGCACTGGAGTGGTAAAGGGATCCTGGAACTGGGCAGGAGCAGGCAGACTGGAAGGTGGATAGGGATGGTCAGTGACTGAAAGTGCCCTTGGTGCCCTGGCTACTGAATCAGTAGACTCTACTTAAACACTATGGAATTGTTGAACTGGAACTGCTTTTGATTTCAGACTGTGGAAGACAGAGAGCAGACTACATGTGAGCTGACTTCTGAGCATTTTTATCTTTAATTTTCCTGTACCCTCAGTTTCTTTTTAGGGTCTCAATACCTGCAATGCAAAATTAAACTGATTAACAACAACGACAGGAATAAAATTATATATTTGTTGTTAGCATTACTATCACTTTCAAGATACCAGGATATTTCTAGTAGCTAATCTGAAGTCCACTGAAACTGAGGGAAGACTCCCACTGTGGACTGAGAATCTATGTAGAAAACAGAACAGTAAAGGTGGCACCCACTTAAACCAGAGTAGCATTTTATAAAGAAAAACATGGAAAGAGGCAAAGAACTACAGGAATTATGCTATATAGAAAGATGCCATGTCCCGGAGGAAGATGTTTGTGAAACAACAAACAAACAAACAAATAAATAAATAAAGCTTTTATAAAGTTTGACAGAGAAATGAACTTCGGGATATTTTCTGAGACTGAGATGGCTCAGTTTCTTTCTCTAGTTTGCTTATTATCAAGAAGAATTAAAGAAAAAATTATTTTTGCTGCTTTCTAGACAATGATTATTAAGCATTGCATTTCTTGGGATACTGAGGTACCAGTCACAATGACAGGACTTGTGTTTGTAGCTTGAAAGGACTGTGTTGTCATTAATGATGTATTTTCAAATATAGCTATTTCCATACATATCAAATACTTACCAAAATTCTCTGTTGCAAATAGATGGTTAACTTACTCAATTTAACTTTTCTCTTTCTTGTCAGCTCAGTCCAAGTTAAACAGTCATATTTTAGTATTTATCTTCTTTCATAAACCATCCCACCAGCCTTCTATTGCTGCTCTCAGAGTTTCATTTAATCTGCTCGTTTTGTGCTTCTCAGCAATAAGCATAGACACACGGGTTATAATGGACATTCAAAAAGAGCACTCTCCTATTTCAGTACAGAGTTCATCTAAAAATGCAAATCGAAGAACAGCTAGCCTCACCTCCAGCTTCTTTCTCTCTTCACCCTCCTTTTGCTAAACTGCACTTCAGATCCTTCATATAGCTAACCATGAGTCATTTTTGTTAATATTCCTTTGCAGGTTGTGCTTTCATGGAATGCTTGTTAGACGATTAAAAATAATGAACAAATTGATACAAAAATACAGCAGTTTAAATATATATGTAATTAACTGAGAAATTACATAGGTCACTTCAAAAGTATTGCCTCTTATTTATTTCCATGGAAACTATAACAGATGCAAAGAGCACAATAACATTACTTGATAGCGCAAATTCTCAGCTACAACCATGTGCCACCACTGTTAACTATGTATTTTCCCCAGAGATGAACAAGAACCTGCAAGCTGTGCTTGTAAAAATCTGCACCAGTGGAGGTGACCCACTGTTTCACAGCTGCTATGATGGTATTGTTGCTAGGAAAATGTTGCTCATGCAGTTCATCGTCATCTTTCATCATCTTGAACAGCTGGAAGTCAGATGGTGCCGAATCTGTACTATACAGTGAATGCAATAGGACAGTCCAGCCAATACTGGCAATATGTTGCATCATCTTTCAGCAGGAACAGGGCCTGGCATTATCATGTTGCAAGAGAAAATTTGTCTTCTTCTCTAGCCTGACCCTGGAAGTTGGAGCCTTCAGCTTAATGAAAACTGCAATGTAGCAGTCACAGTTGATGGTTTGTTTGGGTTCCAGGAAATCCAGAAGGATCATCCCCTTCCTCTCCCCAAAAACAATGCATATCACTTTTCACACTGAGGGGAGTGTCTTGAACTTTTTTTCAATGTGGAATTCACATTCAGCAAGCACTGATGAATGTCAGTGGGTACCATTTTTCTGCATGGAGGAATTCAGTGACATGCCTTTGCTTCATATGCACTTCCATGTCAGACTCCATTTTGTTAGTCTCTTCCAATTGGGAAGATATGGATGTGTTAGGTGTGGACTATTTGATAAATGAGACTATACCCAGAGAGTGGTTGTCAATGACTCAATGTTCAGGTGGAGATCAGTGATGAGTGGTGTCTCTCAGGGGTTAGTACTAGGACTGATGCTCAAAATCAATTACATGTGCAGTGGGATTGAGTGCATCCTCATCAAGTTTGCAACTGACACCAAGCTGTGTGGTGTGGTCAACATACACGAAAGAATGGGATGCCATCCAGGGAGACCTAGACAGAATCAAGCAGTGAGCCAAGGTGGTCAGCAGGTCAAGCAAGGTGAACCCACCCCTCTGCTCTGCACTGGTGAGACCTCACTTGGAGTTCTGCGTCCAGATGTGTAGTCCTTAAAACAGGAGAGACGTGGACCTGTTGGAGCACGTCCAGAGGAGAGCCACAAAAGTGGATGAAGGGATGGAACACCTCCCCTATGAGGACAGGCTGAGAGAGCTGAGGCTATTCAGCCTGGAGAAGAGAAGGCTCCAGGGATACCTGAGAGCAGCCTTTCAATATCTAGAAAGGGGCTATAAGAAATAAGTAGACAGATTGTTGAGCAGGGTCTGTGGTGATAGAACAAGGGGAAATGGTGCCAAACTAAAACACAGCAGATTTAGATCGGCTATAAGAAAAATGTTTTTTACAATAAGGTTGGTAAGACACTGGAAAAGATTGCCAAGAGAGGCAGTAAATGCCTTGTCCCTGGAGACATTCAAGGTCAGGATGGACGGGCTCTGAACAGCCTGATCTAGCTGTAGGTGTCCTAGTGCACTGCAGGGGAGTTAGACTAGATGACCTTTAAGGGTCTCTTCCAACTCAAACGTTACTTTGATTCTATGAGTCTATTCTATGATTCTATGATACCACCACCATCCACTTCTGATGCTGTGGGTCATCCTAATAAAATAGAAGGTATTAGTTTTTAATTGACCCTCGTAATATGCAGTTTTAGAACTGACTTTGTAAGCCTTTAAAAACAAAAGAAAGCAAAAAACTCTCTGAGCCTGATGAATTCTGTTTGTTTTTCCTCCTTAATACAAGGTATAAGGAGTAGCATATATTTGGAAGCAGAAATTCAAACCTGGAGACAGACATTCACAACATCAGTGCTAAATTAAGTTGTTTTCTTTCTTTCTTCTCTTTCTTTTTTTTTTTTTTTTCCTTTGTTGGGAATATCCTAGGGAATCAGCCTTACCTTATAATTCAGAAAACACTGCCATTCTGTGTAAGATTAGATCACTAGGGTCTCTTAACATGGACGGCCTGGGGCTGTCAGCCCTTCCCCTGTGGCACTTCCAGAGCTGAAGCTCAGTCATGCTGGGCAGTGGGCACTTGGCCAGGGGGGGTGCCTGCAAAACTCAGCTCAGCCTTGCTCAGGCCAAGGGCAACCCAGCTGCCCCTAGGGCTTGACACAGCCTCTATCCTGCCCACTGCAACAGCAATACCTTAGGTACTAAGACAGTAACTGCTCTGGTTTTAGGCTATAAACTGGATTTAGGTATAAATTGGCTTGTGTATCACATTTCAGTTGGCATATATCAGAGTTCATTCTGCTTGTAAAATGCATTTGCATTGTATACCTGTCTGTATCTTTATTTCCTTAAAAGATCTAAAATACTCTCACAGCTGTAAACTTATTAACAGGAAAATTTTAGCCTTCTTTAAGGGAACAGAATGACATATAGAAGAATGTGTGGGCTTTCAAATTCCTAGAAATTAATTTGTTTGGGGTTCTGCATCTTAAACTACTGCTAAATTAACTGTTGTTCTATAGTGATAAATAGAGCAAGTGAGGTCAAGTTATGTTAACATAAACCCAAAACAATGCCAGAGAGACAAATGTCATCCCAGCAATTGGCACCAGGATGAGGGCAAGGTATACAAAGCAGATCAGTGAAAAGACCTGAGCTCTGATACTAACAGAAAATATAAAATTCAGGGCCGGTAATTGTATTTTTTTAATATGTAGATTATCTTATATAATGCTACTTACCCCATCAACTTGAAGCCTCATCTGTTATTAATTTTGCTGTCAGCACTCTCTCACATTAGCTATTGGTTTGAATTTGCCATTTTTATGAAAAAAAGTCCGATGTACAAATGCAAATCCAGAAGCCAATATAATACAGCAGGAAAATTACATAGCAATATTATTGGTCTAATATAACTGCACTTAAAATATGCAACCATCTTTTTAAAATCAAAAAAGTAAGAAGTATTGTCTGCAGCAATATACTGAATGTCTTTTTGCAGAGGCATTTGATCTGCAGAGGGCATTCTGACATGAGGATTTTAGTTTTTAGTGATTCAAGACAAAGATTTCTGGCTGCAGGCACAGTAGTCCATTGGTAATGTCATACCATGCTGTGTTTATACATAAATTTGTATCTTGGTCTCCTTTGACTGTTTTATGAAAATTCTTCCATGTTCTGTCTAACGAATATACATCAAACCAATATACTGAAAAGAGAGAGACTATGCAAACTGATTCTGATATCACCTTTTATTGCTACATGGCATAGAAACAAGTCTTGTAAGTCCACAGGGACTCTTGCAGCTGCTATTATCAGCCAGATGGCTGCATTGCTGTTACTCACCTAAAGCACACATGATTTCAGAGGCTCAGAGAATCAATCACTATTCAAAACACTGTGTATGTCTTCTGGGTGCTTAAGTTTCTTTTCAGTCTCCCTGAAACAGCTAGCTTTAAGCATAAACCAGGCACACAGCAAATCTAAAGAGTATTTTCAGTGGGGAAATAGTAAGAGGTAAAGATGTCTGAACTATTCTAAATGAATAAAGTACCAAAGGTATTCCCCTCACTGGATTAAACTTCTTTGCTTTCGTATTGGACAATGAATGTACTTCTCTGTCCAGAGAATTTTGTTGATCTCTATTCAAAATTAAATTAAAATACATTTTGAAGGGAGAGAATATAGCAAGTGATACTACTTGCCATAATAACAACTAGTTCTATAACAAAATAATCAACATCACATTATGTACTTCATACAGAGCTGTACTGTAGACTGCTAAATTAGTGCAGACTGCATTTATTTTATCATGAATTTCTGATCTCTGTGCCTTTTTCTGAAGTAACCATCAGCATCTGCCTTTTCACTCAGACTCCCTCATTATCCCCTAGTAAGAAGTAGCAAGAAGATTCAAAAACAGATACAGGAGTGCAGCTGTCTTAATGCAGAGCTCTGGAATGACGACGCTGTCTGAATCCAAATTTAATCAATGCTGCCACCATGTGGTTATGTAACTGAAGAAGTTAAAGCTCACTCATAAAAATGATTGAATGATTATAGACGCGTTTGTATTTTGAAACGGATGTCTTACAAACAGAGCAATCGAACTTTCTGTACGTGAGTTGTTAATTTTAATAGGAAGCAATGCAAATCTTTCCACAGCAATATGCTGTCTGTTATAAATTTTCTGTAATTACTCTCTTATCTTGAAAACAGTAATCCTGAACTTCAAATTAACAACATATCTTTTTGAAGGTTTCACGACATTCTAAAGGAGGGTTCAGAACCTTCACCAACCTCTTAGCTCTACGCAACATTTTTATTTAAAGTGTACAAGAGATTATTAAAGATAACATTATTTTTAAAAATATTGCCTCTAATGCAGTAATTTTCTTAAGAATATATACATTTTTAGCCACAGGCTATTTGCTAGTACTGCTTTAAGTGACTTTTCCAGCATCCTAAAAAAGACAGCCACAAGTAAATATTAACTATATATCTGTGAAAGCAGAATTTATTGTAAAATAATAGAAATCTATTTTACTTCTCACATATTGCAGTCCACATTAAAAATAAAAATAAAATAAAGATTAAAAAAAAAACACACCACAGTTGTAAATGTTCTGTCCCAGGTTTTCATGTATATTATGAAGGCAGCCACAGAAACACCTACCAAGAGTAAAGCAGTAGACTTAGTGAAGTAACAGCAAGATGGTGTGAATGAAGACTACTCATAGTTTTAAATTAAAAAAAAAAAAAAAAAAAAAAAAAAAAAGGTGACTTCATAGTCCCTCCTGTGCTACTTAATAGAGAATCTGAGGAAGGAGATAAGCTAGCATCTCTGCCAATGTACTGAGACCACATTGAATCTGACAGTGCATTGAAGGATGGCACCCATGTGACCAGATTTCTGTGGCAGATCATATCTTTCATTTTCCATGATAAAGCTGCCTCAACACTATGAAGAGAAACCTTGCATTATATGATCGACAGCTCCACCACCCCAAAATCTATCTATTCAGTTTGGAATACAGCTGTGCAGAAGATACTGAGATACTCTTATTAAGTTCCACAGTTGTCAATCCATTTGCCTGACATGCAAAGGAAACAGCCACCTTCTTGTTTGCTGTGTCCTGTCTGATTTGACATTTGCTGACCATGGCTCAAATATTCTGGATCTACTTAGATAGCTCTACAGTTTGTCAGAGAGCAGCAAGAACACACTGCTCAGACAGGGAAGGGAAGAGACATATGTAGAGGGCAAGAGATGCAGACTAATGAGACCTGCAGGGGAAAAGGACCTCCTTTGTTCAGGCTTTTTCTAGCTCACTTTTTCAAGGCCACTGACTGCACTGCCTCTACATTGGCTGAGCCCAATTTCCTAGCCAATTTCTTAGGATAGTGCTGGGAGAAATGTGCTCAGTGCCCTGGTACGGTTATTCCCGTAATGATTATAATATTGGTACTGAATGAGATCTATTCAGAAACTTGACAGCTAACTTGAATAGTAAAAGTTTTTAGGCAAAAGATTATAATGTGTTTAAAGATACAGTAGTCCTATTTATTTCCTTTATTTTTCATTAAACTAAATAATGAACTACTTATTAATTACATGATATCTGCTACAGCACTCTAATTTGAAAGTTGCATGACTTATCGCTTTTTAAATAATCACACACGCACACACACAAAAGCACTAGAAGGAAATATAGAATATGTATATTCTATATTTGTATTTCCTTCTATGTATACTAGAAGGAAATATGTATACTAGAAGGAAAGCACACTAAGCTAAATCTATTATTGTTACTAACTGTAACTCTACTGTCAGAGTTGGTAAGTGCAGTATTCTGATGAGTGAGAGATGTATATAGAGCAGTGTCCTGGCGCCTAAACTTGAAACAAAGAAAGAGAATGCATAAATACATGCAGTACAAACTACAGTCCAATTAAAAGTGGTGGTAGAAGCAAACAAGTAATTTTGATTACTCTATGGCAGGCACTCCTAGTCCAGAATTGCAAGGGTCTGGTAGTAAAACAGCCTTTTCCCTAGGCTCTTCTGACCCTTAAAAAAAACATTAGCTTGACTAATTCAGTGAGTTCATCACATAGAACTGTAGAACAGAGATGATATGCAGGAATTCAAATACCAGTCCTCAACACACAAAGCAGAAAACAGGACGGTAGATTTACATAACAAGACCTTCATTTTTTTTATCTTATTTTACTATATTATTATTTTTTTCAAATATACCTTCTGAGGAGATAAAATGTAAAAGAAATATTTTCGATCTATTTCCAAAATGGCCATGACAAAAATCCTTCAGTGTTGACACTTCAGCATATCTTTAAGAAAAAAATGACTACTCTTGTCAGAACTTATCTTCTGTATTTTAGAGACTTCTTTTAAAAGTCCTCTAAAAAACTGAGTAGTGGCTACTATGCTTTTTCAGAAAAAGATACGAAAGCACAGACCCTTTAATGGTTGAAGGTGGTGCAATTTTCTACACTTTCGCAAGACAGCTAGTTCCAAATCTAAAAGATATCCGAACAAAGTGGTACTGACAGAAAACTTACAGGTTTCTGCTCATGAAAGGGAAAATGGCAGCTTACAGCTAGGATAAGTCAGATTCCATTTGTAGCATTCAGGAGAAGTAGATTTGATCTCAAATTAGCAATAAAATGGATACACAGCTGTAGAGAAATGTCCTATCTGGAGGAAATTTTCCTTTAAATTTCAAGGCAGAACTCACTCTTAGCTGGGCTCATCGATGAATGAAATTTGTAGTAGTTAGGGCAGGAAGGGTAAAAAGTACCTTTCCTATGACCAAAACTGTGACATCATCTCTTCGTACCCTGGTAACTTAAAATGAAGAAAGTAACACCAGAATAACCAGTAGTTTTGTGACTAAAACACTTCCAGGAAATAAAAGATGTGGCAGCCACATAGGTAGAGTTCATATCTCATGTGAACACATTAACTAAAACAAAACAAAACAAAATGATAAATGCTTTGTCAGAACTTGAAATTGAAATGTCAGAACTTGAAATTCAATTGTAATTATAATAACAATTATTATAATTATTTTTATACAGTTCAGTGCTCTGGCACTGTTAACTGCAACAAACCTAGTTGCAGACAAAAGTGGAGGGAGCTCAATCTCTGGTTTATGTGTGGGGCTGTGATAATCTGGAGTTGCTCAGCCCTGTTAGGGATGAGGAATGCTTTGAAGTCGGATATTGGTATTTGGGTATTTTTTCACAAAGGGCAGACTACATTTAGTGGCACCTTAAAATGCTTGTGACATAATTGATTCGAGTTGGCACATACAAGCAGATGTTAAGCTCACTTGGATTAGTGCTTATGTACTCCAAAACCTTATAAAACTAATTACTTTCCTATTGACAGGATCTTCATCTAACTAGTGAGATTTTCTGTTTCTAAGGGTTGATCTATTAGCTCATGTTCTGTGTTTGCCAAAATTAGAATCCATGTTCAAGATGATTCAGAACAGTTAAGGTTTTGTACACTATACCCTCCTTCTGGCATTGCCCTCAAATAAGTAAATTTCATGTTAAGCAAGGAAGATAAAACTGTGACGAAAAAGCCCCTGAAAACACATGTTGGCCTTTATTAAGTGACTCCTCAGTCTGACAGCATTTCATTATGTTGTAAATTTGCATAGTCTGTAGCTACAAAATGTAACAACATGGTCATATCTAGGCCTATTATCTACTGGGAAAATGTTTTATGCCAAATAATTACTAACTTACACAAATTCAAAAAGTTTTTAAGAATGTGGCTAGAGTTGTAAGGACGTAGTTGTAAGCTTTACTGTTGAGTATATCCACTCAGTAGGAAAAAGAGCTGATGTTTAATCTATTTATTTTGCACATTTCACTCTGATCCAGTCTCCTTTGCTTCTTCGGAATATCTCTTTCTGCTGTGCCTGTCCTAAGGTTTTTTAGCATATATACATAAGCTGTTTGAAGGCATTATCTGGTTTCTCTTAATATCTTTAAGTGGCTTCCTATGGCTGCTCAAGTAAAAATAACCCTGCTAATGGCCTTTATTGGCAAATGTAATTTCTCTTTTCATATGTCTATCACTGTCCCTTGAGTCATTTAGTGTTAAAGACTCAAAATCTGTCTTTGGCATCTGTGTAGAAGGAAGAGCTAATTATGTATACTCTATAATCCTTATGGGTCTACACTCTTATACTTTCCAATTTAAAAGAAGCTGGTTATAGTATCATACAGAGAGGGAAAAAGCAAGCACAGTATGCTCTGTCAGTCCTGGAATATGTGATTTTGAAATGATGAATTTAGAGTCTCTCTTCCTACTCAACAGAGCACTGCTGCATCCACAGACTTGCTGGCTCAACCTGATAGTTAATCACTGCAGTGAGCCAGAGACTGAGAAAAACATCTGAGTATCTCTGATGATGGCATTTCCTTTTTCTGAGCAACAGCAAAAGATAAATTCCTTATTAAACAAACAAACAAACAACAACAACAACAAAAACTGAGTAACACACAGATACATACGATTCTTTACATTTTTGAAAGAAACACACACATCTTTTCCTCCCCATTTTGAATGTTGTAACCACAACCATAATTACTTGCTTCTCTGAAATGATTAATATAGTTTCTCAGAGGTTAAAACATTATTTGTACAAATTATTTCATGTCCTGTATAATCATATGTGTTAAGAAACTATTAAGAAACATAATTCTGTAGAGCAATCATTTGTGCATCACAAGATTTTATCAAAACATTATAATAAACTTGATCCTGACCAATAACACACAGCAATCGTACTAATTGGAACTCAAAACAATCCATAATGTTTTTTGAAAAATCAGCAATTAAGCATCGTACTTAAAATCCTAGGGTTCCATGGAAAGTTGCATGTTTAGCAGAAGGGCTTTTAGTATTCTGGCACAAACCTGTACATGCACATTTTCTTATCTATGTAGGATATAATATATTTATATAACATTATATTTATTATACAATAGATAAACAGTATATTCAATATATAATATAATATACAATATTATCAAATATATAATAAAATCTACATAGGATATTAAAAGCACCAATGAAAAGAAAGTGATATTTTAAAGACACAGGCAACTAAAGCTCAGACATAATTGCAGTTAGTCATTGAAACTGTAGTTTTATTCTGCTTTATCCATTAGAATACGCAATTTTTTCACATTACAATTTTTCTTAACATCCTCTTATTATTCAGTTTTAAATTCTGGATATAGAATAAGGAAAGTTCAGGGCTTATGTTATACCAAGATACTTTGTGAATTCGCATGAATTTTACATGTTGATCACAGCAGGCCCGAAAGTGCCAATTGCTCAACATCTCACAGTACCTCAAATTGATCCAGCCTGAGCCAGAATGCCTGAGTTGAGATATCTGGTGTTATGGCATCAAGGATTCCTGAACAGCCTAGTCTAGCAGACATTTTTGCACCACTCCAAAGTAGTCAAGCATTCTTTAAAAAAAAAAAACAAAACCTTGCCAGCATCTTTACTCTGAGCCTTACTTTTCATGTAACAAAACTGTGAATTCACAGTTTTCAAAGGAGATACAGTGCTTGGGTAAAAGGAAAAAGTTCTACTTGTTTTCTTTGTTCTAGCTGTTCCCCTTAGGATCAACTGCAACCTTCAGCCCTAGGAGAACTTCTTCTCTAGGTTTAATTAAGCTTGTGTAAAAGCCTTTCTGGCATGCCCCCTGCAAATAAGAGGTCCCCAACTTGACAAAATTTCTCAGGTAAAAGAGAGCAGACACACAGCTAAGCTTTAGGCAGCAAGAATATGTTTCTTCAACTCAGAAAACTGTAATGTTGCTAACAGTGGAAGGCTTGGGGAAAAGGAACTACACAGGGAAGATTTATTTACTCTCCCTTTTATTCATTTTCAATTAATCACTTCATTTTAATAAGTCCATTGTTTTGGTTTCTGATCAGACAAAAGTACGGTGACGTTTTCAAAAGATTTGGGGGCATAATCTTTAAAGAAAAAAATGGTCTTGACACATCCTAAGTTGAAATTCTTAGATCTGTGACTTTTTAAGTAGTGCACACATCAATAATACATGCTTATTCCAAAAATATTGTTTTGTGATTTCTCAATCAATCAGTCAATCCATCAACCAAAAAAAAAAAAAAAAAAGAAAAAGAAAAGAAAGAAAGAAAGGATAAAAACAGAAAAGTGCATTACCTACAAAAGAATAATAAGAAAAGCAGAAACAGAGTGCCGGGGGAAAAACTGAAAATAAACAAGTTGTACGGATCACAGTTTTATCCACTTTCTCCTTTTAATTTGCCTTATATTTCAATGGCAAAATATCATCAAGGCTGGTGAAACAAATAAAAAGAAATTGTGACCTCCTAGCTTGAGAGGCTTTGCTATTAGAAGTCCAGCTGTGTAATGGTCAGTTGCTTATCAGATGGTTGGTAACACGGTAAAACACCAATCATCCAATTAATACATCCAGATGGGATAATTATGCAAAAATGGTTGGAAAATGGTTTGACTAAAGGCCAGGCTAATACACTGAGGGAATCTATTAGGGGTTTATTTCCAGCAGACAATAAGAAAACCTCACTGTAGGTCAACATGCAAGCAACTGACATGACCCACATATCTATGCAAAGTTTGTTCACAAATGTGATACTGACCTTGGTTTAATTTGTCATTTAAAGTGAATTTTCACTCCTAATAAATAGTTTGCTGTCAGCTATATCATGCAATAAAACTGAGTTTAATTTTAATCAAAGTTCTAGTATGGATCTAATATCAAACTGTATGAACTAATTTGTGTGTTTTTAATAAACAAACACATATTTTAAGTTGAACTAGAAGGTCTACAGCAAGAGTGCATGCTAGTAATTAGCGTGCTATAAAACTGTTTGCATCCATGTATACAAGCTTATTATATTTTATAATTTGAGACTAGTTCTCCATTTCAGAGTAAGTATGTAATAAAATAATATGAATATGTCTTTATTAAAAAGAAAAACAAAAACAACAACACAAAAAGAAACAAAAGCTGCTCTTCCTCACTCCTAAATGAGAAGTTCTATAGTACTCAGGAATTAAACTATGACAAGAAATTGATGCCTAAAGTAAAGAGTAAAAATCCCAGATGAGTAAATCCAATCAAGGAATTAAAGTATTTTGTGCCAAAATTAACTATTATAGCAAAGAATATTAATGAAATCAGCTCAAGTGTAAAAAGGCACCATTGACAGTGAGTATAAAGGAGATGGATTTCATAAGCAAATATTTAGCTTCTGAGAATACTCGTAAAGTACATCATCATACTGGATGCTACAATATGTCAGCTAAAGTTATGGAAGACTATAGAAGATTGTATGAAATATTGGCCACTTTTAGAAACAGGTTTGGCAGAATATACTCACTGGCAAAGTACAGAAAAAAAAAATATATATTACTTCACCTGGAGTTTATAGCTATCAAAAGGGAATTTAGATGTAAGGAGTCTCAAGAACAGAACCAGATCAGGCGGTGACATAAAATTCGAAATTTCCTTACTAAGAAAGGTATGCAAAGCAGGGAGGTGGCTATTTCTGTTGTTAGGTTTCTATTTTATGACATTCTCAAACACGGTGTGCAGAACGCACACTCTAGAATCCCACAGTCCAGTTGTGAGCTATGGAAAAATGGCAATTCTAACACTTTGACAAATGTGGTTCTGAGATGACAGTGCAGCTCTTGCATGTCACGATTTCACCATAAGCTCAGACTCCTACACTAAAACTCTGTTCCCCCTATTAATTGCTATTATCTGTTCACTATTATCTGCCTAATTAAATTGTTGGCATAAGCCATCATTGACATCACTGGTTATGTAAATGCAAGCCAATCTCTTTGACTTGTTCAATACCTAAACCCAGCTAGTGATTTTTATCTGAGTTACTATCACCATCTGGTCTTTCTTCTCTAAAACTATTTCAGGCAGGAAAACCGTTACCAGTTCACTAGTGCATCACTGTTTCTTCCCCATGCACACCTAAACCACTGGAGTGAGGCAGAGATATAGAGTTTTTGACTAAAACACCCACAACCTCCCCCCCCAAAAAAATATGTATTGCAGCAGATATGAGAATGATCAAATAAATCAGATCTGGGAAGATGTAGTAAAAGGTTCAGTTAGATTTCATTGATACTTTTATGGGGGTTTCTCCCTGTGTTATGCAGTATAGCAAATATCTGATTTCAAATGCTGAACAGTTTTAAGTTATATGTATATACATATATATATATTTGTATTACTGTATTTTTCTAAAGCAGAATTCTGTTGTATTTATTATAAGCAAAATTCAAAACAGAAGTTAGGAAACAAAGGTTCACATCTGAATCCTTGTTGCCTTGACTCTTAATTAGGCACTCAGTAGCACAAATGATGTGTTGAAGGAGTCAGCTCTTTAATATCCAGCAAGGAATTTTTTCCATGAAAAATGATTTTCCTGGAGTTAACTGATAGGAAACACTGAAAACTTATTTTTCTCTGAGGCCTGAGATGGCAAAAAGACTTCCTTCAGGTCAGCATAATCAATAGACAAAAGAGGAAATACACAATTAGTCGCAGTTAAATTGTGAATTCTGTGGAGGCTTGTTTGGTCACAGTGCACCAGTAACTAAGAAATCTTTTCTGAAATAAGTGTCTGCATTTTTATTTCAAGCAACAAGTAGGTCTTCTGTTTATTTATTAATTTTCATTTTCAATTTAAGGACTGAAAAAAAGACATCAGTATAACCAGTAATAATAAAAAATAAAATAAATAAATAATAATAATAATTTAAAAACAGTAAAAATCTTTTTTTTTTTTTCCTCTGAAGATAGATTGTATGTGTCTTCCCACCCTTTGGATTTGATGCTGAGGAAGCAGTCTGTCTAGGGATGGAATTACTGTGAGAAATCAAATAAACATTGATTACATTACCTATAAGGTTAAGCCCAACAGTGATGAAGGAGGACCTGTAATGTCTATTCTCAGCACTAAGGTACAAAATAAAAGGCGTACATATTTCTAAAGCCTTTCTCCATTGCATGGTGACAGAAGAATATGATATATTGTAAACACGCAATGCATAATGTAGTGTTCTATTGTGAGGGACACATGTAACGGCTGTACTGGACAAGGTAAAATGCTCCAACAACCAGCAGCTAGTCTTCCACGGTGTCTAACGTCAGATATCTATAGAACAGTATGAATAGAGAAATACTTTTCTGGCCTCTACATCTTATTCAGGAGATTCCTGAGTCAGTGTTTTGTACACTCAGTATCTCTCAATGACTTCTCCCTCGTACTTATGTAAACATCGAACACCCATGAAATATGCTGCTATAATTTGCAGTTCTACAGCTTGCTATCTTCTCCTCATTTTAAAAGTGGCTTCTACTAGTCCGTTTGGTTAAGATGGTGAAAACACATGAAATTTAGGGACCTCTGTGATAAAAACAATTTATGATTTAACAGATTAGACCCAGACTGATTTCAGTCTCAAAAGGAAAATGCAAGATGAGCTTCCTGGGAGTGTATTATGAAGGAAACCCTGTGCTTCTCATGTGTTTCAGCACTGATCAGAAGCACAACACAATTTCTCAATCATTAACTGCTCTGTGGGAAAGTTTGTGCAATCTTCTGTAATTAATTAAAATAAATTGTCTGAATTTTTGTCTGCAGTTGTCTAGAGAATATAAGATGATTCATAACTTTCCCCCAGAATGGTCACATATATTTAGAGTGTTCTCTCTTTATATACTGGAAGGATAGATGCTTTTACAGAAGTAGCTATTCTTCGTATAAAGGAACTTGAAAACAACTTGTAGAACTTACTTTTAACCACAATTTTTCTCTCCATACTCACTGCAAACTGTGTTATATTGCGATATAAAAACAGTGATCTGTTGTTGGAAGATTAAGTGAAGAAAAGGTCTATTGAGATACAGTAAGGAATATCAAAACACAGATAAATAATATCAACTTAGGATAAACAGGAAGTTCCCACAAAGCTGTAAAGTTATGAAAGTTATGAAAGGATGAAAGATGACTGCAGGAAAAAAAGATATTTAAGAAAACATTTTTAAGCAGAGGTAGGCCATTCACAATAGATGATAAATAGCTGAAAACTTACATTTATTACCGCATGAAAGAAAGGAACTTGAAGTCTAGAAGTGTTACCAAAGCCAAGGCTGGGGCAATTTGGAAATACATTAAACCAAAAATGAGGAAAGAAATGATTTGACTAACACTGGGAAAAAGGAGGGAAAAGGCTCTGCCAACTAAAACACTGAAGTTATTACTGAGGCTAGAAAAAGTAAGGACATGGCTGAAAAGAAAACCAACCAACAAAACCAGACTGAAAAAAAAAACAAAAAAAACCAGGAAAAAAAAGATTGTTGAAAGTGGGAGTGGATCCTATGGAAACAGGAATTAGAAAGGTGTTCTCAGAAAAACTTTTGGTAGGTCAATGTGCTACTGAAAATGTTTCTAATGAAATTTTATATGTATGAACTGCATCTGCTATCTCAAATTTCTGCATAAGTCATCAGAAACTTTCTTGTGGAGAAATGCATTAAGAAAGGAAATCCATCACCCTTGATGTAGGGAATATATATATTAATTACAGAATGGGATTGTTAGCTCTACTTCGACTCAACACTATTAGAAAATGTTTATCAACATATCAGTTTTAAATACAGAGTACACAGAAAGTACATAGTATGCACAGATTGGTGTATAATGTTATGCTTGTTATCAGAAAAGAAATAACAGGAATCAGTAATAATCAGTATCAGAAATAACTTGCTGTCCATTGTCTATTCTACCAACTGAAATAATATATGTTATAGTAAATCTTGTGAAGTATAGCCTATATAAGAAGAATCGATTTTGAAAACGTTAATAAGAAAACAATCTTACTTGGCATTCTCTATGTTTTATCTTCACAAACAGAAACTACAGTATGCATATTTTAAATTACGAATGCATGAGAAAACCTATCTCTGTGTAAAATAAGAGTGATTAAACAATACTTGAGGGAACAGTAAAGTGCCTGAAGAAAAACTGATTTTGCGGGAGAACTGAATGGTCTTTGTATCAGTGAGTTGTATTTTTAAACCTATTTCTAAAAATGTATGTAGTGTAAAGTTTTGTGTGAATCATTGGTGAAATTAATGTAGGTGCAATCTCTATGATATTATTAAACTTATTTTATTTATTCTTACTTGACATTTTTTAAATAAATCATTTTACATGCAGATACTAAGCAACTTGAGTCATCTTTATCAACATACAAGTTTTATAATATTATGCTGTAGATGCTAAGGAAATTACCAGTTCTTTGATACGGACCTGAAAACAAAACATGTAAATAAGTGTGTAATAGGTAGGTGCTAAAACATCCTCATTTTGATTTAATTTCTGTGTTTGTTTTGTGTATTCATGTCACTAAAAGATCCATTACGTTTATAACTTTCCACCTCTGGACATATTGAGTATTCATGATTGCTTTAAGGTATTACATGAAAGCTTATGTTACATTAAAAGAACTGGAAAGACAGCTGTGTGTTTTAAAGTCCATCTATTAAAAAGATAAAAAGCATGAAAATGTATGCATTTCATTTCAAGTTGGTTCCTGTGTTATTTCTCGTTCTAAATATGACAAAATCAGCAAATAGGAATTCCTAGAATCGTAGAATCATAGAATCATAGAATGGCCTGCGCTGAAAAGGTCCTCAAAGATCATCTAGTTTCAACTCCCCTGCCATGGGTAGAGTCACGAAATACCAGACCAGGCTGCCCAGAGCCACATCCAGCATGGCCTTGAATGCCTCCAAGGATGGGGCATCCTCAACCTCCTTGGGCAACCTGTTCCAGTGTGTCACCACCCCCCGTGTGAAATACTTTCTCCTAATATCTAACCTAAACCTCTCCTGTCTCAGTTTTAAAACATTCCCCCTTGTCCTATCAATGTCCACCCTCATAAATAGCTGTTCCCCCTCCTTTTTATATGCTTCCTTCAAGTATTGGAAGGCTGCAACGTGGTCTCCCATGAGCCTTCTCTTTTCCAGGTTAAGCAAGCCCAGTTTCCTCAACCTTTCTTCATAACTGATTGTAAGCTCCTGTGTCAAGTAGACAACCATATATGCTGAAACTTTAGTTCTGTTCAAAGCAAAAATATGCATCAGTGCTCAATATTAATTGTGCAAACTATTTTTTGTAATGATTAGGCTATATGCTAGCTACTTTCTTACCCAGTAACGCAAGTTAGAAGAAAGTAGAAATTTCATTCTAAGTTATGTTTCCTGGATAAGAAAATACTGGTACAGATAAATTTAATCACCTAATGAATAAATTACTCTTGAAATCATACCCTAGCTTATTCTCTCACTAACATATTTACTTTTGCAGAAGGTGTAAAATAAAAACAGATTTATAAATTATAAATGTTTGCTTTTTTCATTCAGATAACAGAACGATAATCAGAATATACGGGTTAGATAGCACTATTTAAAGACTATATAACTTTTAATATTTAAGTAAAAGACGTTTATGTGACTGCACTGTGGCTTTCTAGCTCATTCTTTTGACAGGTTCAGTGGTGAAATTTAGCTTAAGAACAGAAATATGAACTCTCAAAAAATTGTGAAAATCAACATAAAAAAAAAGAGAAAACTTTATTATTCCACGTAAGTCTCACAACTCTTCCAAAGAGAAGGGTAAGTATTTTTTAAATACTCTGGGAGCAATCATGAATCAAGCAACACCTGTGTAAACTTGTAACTGAAATACCAGCTCTGCCTGGGAGAATGAGGAAATTTTAGCTCTAAGTAAACTCTGTATGCGATTGACAGGGTTGGTTTTTGGGTTTTGTATTTTTTTGGTTTATTTTTTAATAAGCAATTGTGTGTGGCATTTGTTCTAAATAAAAAGTAGTAAGTGTGTAAATTTCTGCTTTTGTTTATTAAGTGAAGTGTATTTGTCGAACAGTAAACATGTTTGTACTTAGAGGTAAGAAAATAGTGTGTATTTAAAGAGAATGTTTATGAGTAACTGCATTTCTAGAGGAAAAAAATGTTGTTAAAAACAAAACGCTTGGTTAGATATGACTTATTTCTTTTGCTTGTATTGCCTGTACTTTCTCCATTATAAAGATATACTACTTAAAAATCAAATTTTCAGCCTCAGTAGTTGGTGGAAGATCTATTATTTAACATAGAAAGCAATTAAATAAATATTCATATTGCTTTTTGGAGACTTTGTGATATTTTTTATTCTCTCATCTCTGTCCCATGAATTCCTAATTACTTCTACTTTATTCCTATGAATAACTCAATTAAATAACAAATGAATATAGCGCATAAAAACCATAAAAGCTGGTGATGTAACTACTATTTATTAAGACTGACTCAGCAGATATATAAGCTTAACAAATATGAATAATCCTTCTGACTTCAGTAAGACTGTTTGCATGATTGCCTTGCTTCTTTGGGATGCAAAATCTAATTCTAAGCAAGAATTCTTAATAGAAGTGTCGGTTGCTTCCTAAATGCAATGAATGGTCTTGAATAACCTATTCCACAATAAACTTGATTGAAGTAGATGGTTTCTTCCTTGTTCATGTATTTTCCCAAAAGAATTTTGAATATGACAATCAGAACACTTCAAGAAGGTTAAAGATCTTTGAATTCATAGATAAAAGAATTATAAATTGCATTTTGGGTGAGTGTTCTTTATCTGTTAAAGTACGGAATAAAATGAGAAACAGAATTTATAATTGTAGTTAGTGACAATAATACCATTATCTCTTTGAGAAAGAAGCATATTGAAGATGCTATGTTTGATCTGCGCGCACAGACATATTGAGATGGAGAAGCGAGTTCCTCCTAGCAATTCAGGCCAAACTAAAATTTTAGTTAGAGAATGTAGGTGTCCCTGGAATAGAGGTGGCACAAATCATGTAATCTGAGATATTTCACATGTAGTCCACATGATTGATTGGATATTTTTTTGATTTTTTGATTCTTCTTCTTCGTCGGTCCTTGATTATAGTCTTATTAAATCTTAATAAAGATTTTCCTATCTTTAAAATAGAACAATAAAAGTTGTCTGTATTTGTGAGGCATATTTTTTGTGAACGCCCCATTAAAGATGGTTTTGAATAAAAGCTTGAATACTAGTACTTTAGAAATAGAACATACTGCACTAGATGAATTCAAGCAAGAAGTGCTTTCTGACCTTTATCTTGAGTTCATGTCTTCTAGCAGTTCAATACTACTAAAACATACTGTAAAACATTCATAAAGTAGCAGAAAGTTAATGCAATTGTTGCATATTCTGAGCTATCAATACAACATAATGCAGAATTAAGTTAAAAGGAAGATTAACGTAGATTTACTCAGGAAAATATGTTGTTTCTGACTAATGAATACTATGTGCCAGAGAAAGATCATTCTTACTTTACTAGGTGAATATGATGCTTTAAGTAGTTCCAAAAAAAAACAAACAAAAAAAAAAAAAGAAAGAAAAATAAAACCACATACCCCACAAGTATTTGATTGGGGGTGGGGGGAAAGCAAAGCTGTTTGCTTGACTCATGCAACAGAGGTACATATCATGAATGAGGTACTGATGGAATGTGAACCTGATATTTCTCTGACACTTCCAAGCGTTTCCTTTAAGACCTATCTCAGATAAGTAACTGAGCTGTAAAATCCAGCCTATAGGTGCAACCTGCACACTCAGAAAACACTGCTTCCAATATTCGTGTCACAATAAACAATAAAAACAACCTGTTTGGTAGTCATACCTTTAGCATACTGTGAGGCAGCATTTTCGGGTGTTATGTCTGTCATCATTTGTAAGACAAACCCTCCCACCAGGATCTCAAGTTGCTAATTTTGCATTTTTAACATTTATTATATAGACGTAAAATCCCAAGCTTGGCTTTTCAGCATGCTATTTTTTTCTCAGAACTGTTATATGCTATGCTGAATTGCCTGGGGGACAGAAAATAATTTTACAATTCATTCATTTGATTGAAAACATGAGTAATTTTGGAAAAATCTCTACAGCATGAATAGAAATGATTCTTGAAAATTCTGGCTGTACTCTTGATGAATTAAAAACAAAACCAAAAATAAAACACCTCTGTATATCTTGACATTATGTACTCATTTAGCGAAATATATCCTTTAGGCAAACTTCATTTTAATAGCAAGCTACCTTAGCTATATGATGGTAGAATGACTATACTTTTGCAGCACTTGCCTGATTACCTGTTCAATATGTACTCCAGAGACCTTGTAAGTCATTTTGTGGTATGTGCGTTATACTTGTCCTGAAGCTGTCTACACAAAGGTACTAACTAGAAGCTGGTGGCACTGAGAACATCAGAGATAGATAGATAGAATTCAACTTCAGACTCTCCATCTAAAGATTCAGGAAGTGCCCTAGCTTCTGCCAGACTGAGCAGAAAATAAATTAGCTAAATCCCAGTTCTGCAAAATCAGTCTCAGCTCCACTGAGGAATTTTCTAGCAGGAAATATTGCAATAGATACTCCTAAAACACATCTGCATGTAGGTCTTAAAATAATAGCACTCAAGTGTTGTTAAAGAGAAGCTAAGAGCCATTAAGTCGTTCCCAGACCTATTATACACTTGTGGTTAATTCACAGACCTCGAATCTTGAGGATTTTTTTAATTTATTATTTTTTTTAAGATTATATATATCTTTGAAATGGATCAAATATTTTAGTCCAGGTTTCCAGGGTCAAAGGAGAACTTTCCATTTTTCAAAACAATAAAGAATTCCATCAGACGCTCTTGCCTCACATTTAGCTGCTAATAGGAATTAGTGTGTATGTTCTTTAAAAGAGCTGACAATCTAAATATCCTTTGCGAACAGTAAAAGAATAAAAGAAGATAAAAAGATAGATAAAGGGGGAAAGAGAAGCAGGCAGGTACATAAATACAGCAAAGCAGTTCACCACTCCTGGGTCCGTCGAAGTCCTGGTGTCAGATGCTGATCTTCAGTAGTGGTGGGTCTTTGGAAGTTGGGTTGTTCTGTTGATGAAGACTAACAACAAAACAAACTCTTATTTATGGTCCAAGGCAGTGGTACTCAGCTTTTTTGGAGTGACAGCTTCTGGCTTTGGGATCTCAGCAGGAATTCCTTTGTTCCCGGCCTCCAGGCCTCCCAAATTTAAGTCAGCAGGTAAGAGGAAGCAAGGATAAGCTTTTATCCTCGCCAGCTTTTATCCTGTCTTACAAATACAATATTAGCATCTCCCAGTCTCTGGTATGGAGCTGGAGTTATTTGCTTACAGGCCAAATCTTCAGCTAATTAACACTCCTGAGCACTCCCTTTAGAAGGCAAAGAACTCCAAAGAAATGCATTCAAATGTAAAATTGCCCACAAAATAATGTTGTTGTGTTGATTTGAGTCCTTACCAGTCACAGACAGGAGGGCACTGCTCTGACATTTAAAAATGCAATTTTTAAAAAACCCTGACCAATTCTTCAATAATATGTAATAACACGTAATGAATAAACTACATAAATGAACTTTAAAGAAGAAATTGGAATCCTGATACTCTTCACTTACACCTTTCAAACTTTAACTATTGATTCACTTACATTCGTGCTCTCCCTGCTTCTTTCTCTTTTAGCTGTGGGCTCGGGCATCCTTTTTCTGAGTGGATGTAAAAACTGAATGCAAACCAGCAATATGCACTTGCAGCCCAGAAAGCCTGAGAAGAGAGGCTGGGAGTTGTTCATCCTAGGGAAGAGAAGGTTTCAAGGAGACGTTATAGCAGTCTTCCAGTTCTTAAGGGGGCCCAAATGAAAGATGATGTAAAACTCCTTATTGGGGATTGTGGCAATTTCAAGGGGTAATGTTTGTAAACAGAATGACAGTAGATCTAGATTAGACATTAGGAAGAAAATATCTGCTGTGGGGGTGGTGAGGCACTGGCACAGGCTGCTCAGAGAAGTTGTGGACCCGTGGAGTTGTTCAAGGTCAAGTTGTACGGGATTTTAAGCAACCTAGTGGGAGGTGACCCTGCCTACGAGAGGGAGATAGATAGAACTTAATCTTTAAGGTCCCTTTCAACCCAAAGCATTTTATGATTCTGTGATTCTAATCTACCTCTTGGGACTATAGCTTCCTTATCCTTAGAACAACAATATTTTTATTTCCATAGTGTATATATACTTTTTATTTTATCAGTACACTTAAGAAGATAATGTGAAGCAGAAGAAGGAATTAGTAACTAACATATGCTATGAGGTTTTTTTGATCCTCACAATGAAATAGAAATGGCAATAAAAATCTAATGAAATATCTGTCAAGTGTCAGTAAGTCTTGCTGAATTTGTCACCTAGTAGCGACCCCGGCAGTCATTGTTGATGGTAGAAAATTGATGGTCTTACTGAATTATGTAAAATGGAGCTTTAGTTAATATAGTGAAACATTACTTGAGGAGAAATATTGTTTGTACTCACCTTACTCCAGCTGAGTAAATTTTACAGTACAGTAAGATGCACCTCGTGCTCTAAAGAAAAGTGAAAACAGTTGACACTACGAGGAAACAGGTATACAGGAAAAAAAAATTGGAGAGGAAAATAAAGAAAAAATTACTTGAAACCATGGGATAAAGTGTGATAAAGTTCTGCTACAGCATTAGTCATCTGACTGTAGCTAGTACGTCTTAGCTCTAACCTACATTCTAAGAATTAGTTAATTCCGTTTACCTTACCTTTAATTGTAGTTAGCCTTGTCTATCTGGACAAGCCACTCTGGAGCAGCTTGATTACTGTTTCTTTTCTGATTTGGCTGGTTGATTGTTTTTGTTTGATTGTTTTCTGCTTCTCCATCTCACCTAATTTTATTTATTTTTTTTAACATAGTATTTCTATATAGTATATTTGAAAAGATGTCATTGATCATCCAGTTTGGACTCTGAAAACTCATTATATTTTACAGATTGCTTTTTAACTCTTATCTTTAATGTTTCCAAGGAGTGTGTAATAACTGTTTCCTGAGATAAGTCTTTCTATACCCAGATTGTCTTCATTGCTAGGAAGTTCTTGTAATAACCAACATAAATTTATCCTTCTAACTCAGCCTATTCCTCCTTGTTTTATAACTGAAGTCCAGTGTGACTAGCTCTTCCTTTCTCCCAAACTATTACACTTTAATTCTTTATATGGAGTTATCATGTTCCTCTGTATGTGTCACCACAATAAGCTAAATAAATGAAATTCCTTTAATCTTCACTTATAGGTTATATTTTAAGTAGATATAAAACAAGACAGAGTAATCTGAAATTTGTGTCTTTTTCTAAACACTAACATAGTTAAGGTAATTTACTCTTTGAGGTTCTGCAGTTGACTTAAGGAAAACAACTTTCTTCCCCCAGAGAAGAGGGATAGTAATAGGAAAAAGTTTGTAACATGTCAATTCTGTGTTCTCCTTGAGTTGTGATGGTTTAGGGGGGAAATGGAGCATTTTAAAACAGTAACTGTAAAACATGGCCTCTTGTCTTTGCACTTCATTCTGCATTATACCTTTCAACATTTGTTAACAGTGTTATATTTCAGATAACCAGGCTTTTTATGGGTTGCATCAGGAGAGAATTCCTACTGCTTTAGTACCTTTGATTGTTTCTGCCTACAGAAGAGAAAGAAAAAAAAAAAAGAAAAAAAAAAAAAGGTGTGTTGAGAAATAATTATCTTTTTTTTTTTTTTTTTCTCAATACAGAAATAAAACACTATATTCATCAGACCATGAATTTTTGTTACTGTAATATCAATGAATTTTCATTCTTCCAAAAGGACTTGGCAAGGTCTTGATTTTTAGGTTATCCTTCCCTCTGGTAATGGTAATTACCAAGCTTTAAAGGAAACAGATACTTACTTATTAGCTGGTACTCCGGGCCTGTAGGAAGAGTTTTCTCAAGCAGAAGAACTAGTGCTAAATTTTGGAGAGCTTCAACTCTCAGGTTTTACATGAATATTCATAAGCAGCTAGCATGCATTTAGTGAGTTATTCGAGTTCACCTTTGCATTGGGTATCATCTGAAAAGAATCCCATTAGCAATCTTGGAGCCTGTTCTGCAAAGTGAACCAAAATGCAATAGATAGTGAAGGGCAAGAAACTTATTCTGAAAGCAATTTCCAAATTAAATATACATACATAAGTTGCACCAGGAGAGTTCATATTGCAAGTCAGATTCTCCGGCAACAATACAGCTATAATACAATGAGATCAAACTGCCTTATTTGCCAAGTACAGAAGAAGAGTTGCACTCTGTGTCCATTAATCTGAAAGTAGGGATTGCATTATCCAGACTCAAGGCCTGATAGACCAATACTGTCTCAGTCTCAGTGGTCTTTGGGAGTCAACCTAATCTTTTTCATTCTGAGACAACTGAAATCTCACCTGGTCTAAACTATATCTACTATTTTGTGTTGCTCATTGATTCTGTACCTCATTCCTCTGCAGCCTTTCCTACCGATCCATTCCACCTACAACTGTGTGAAAGGTAGCCCTGACACTGTTTATGCAGCTGATCCACACCAGCCAAGGAGGCTACACATGCAGTAATTCTCCAGCCTACTTACATATTTTAAATTATGCTGGAAGAAAAATAAAAATCTGTTATTGTAAACCAAGCTTGCAAAGGTGAGCATGCTCATCAGATTTGCAGATGGCAGTGAAATGTGAGAACCAGACAACATACTGGAGGATGGACCTGTCATTCAGGGAGTTCTAGACAAGCAGGAGGGATTGGCTGCTATTAACCTCATAAAATTAATCATTGATGGGTTTTACCCCTTACCGCTGTGCAGGAAGTGTCCTTGACAAATGAGTAGATTGGAGGTCAGCTTTTCAGAGAGGGTAGGGGGCTTGTGTTGACACTGAACCAACCAAGGGCCAGCAGCCTGCCCTGACAGCAGACAGACAGAAGTGTCTTGAGATGTATTAAAAGGAGCACAAGCAGCAGAATAATGGAAAAGATGCACTTTTAACCATATCTGGACACTGAGTCCAGTTTAGATTCTCTTTTAGAAGAAACATACTGAATCACAGGAGGGAACAGAAATGACTGGGGCTGAGGATATGAGGTGGTTCAATCTGGAGAACAGAGAGTTGTGGAGGGAGGTTGCCTGCCTATACCAACAAGATGGGTCTTTGAGACGTTGGAACCAGCTTCAGGGATAACTAGAGATAGAAGTTGGAACAAAATACAGAGAGAAATTATAAGGAAAAGTTTGCATGAATGCAGTTTCCACTGTGGTGTTTTTTAGACCTAATTGGTGAAAGTGCTTAGAAAACTGGTGTAATATTATAGCTGACTCTGCTCAGGGCAAGAGATTGGATTACTTGACCTCCCAAGCATCATTCTCACACTATCCTGTAATTCAGTGAAACTGAATATTCAGATATAGGCAGGTCTCATGTAAGAAAGAGTCATATAAGAGAAATGTGCCTCTGATTATGATGACTTTCATTAAAAGGTCCATAGTACAGGTGAGTATGAATAAATTGAGAGGGGTGTTCCATCTAACTTTTGCTTAAGGTGTGCTTGCTATTTGAAGATGTATAATATATACCATAGAAAAATGAGTTTGACTGGGGAGCAGAAAGAAAGACTGCATTCTTTTCTTCAAATGTTGCATTTTTAAAAATTGTATTCTGAGATGAGCCACTTACCAAAGAAACAATCTGCATGTTTGTCAAACTATATAGTTTAAAACTTTGAGTTATGAAAGGTTAGAAATAGAATTAAAAATACATTTCTTGGAAGTATGTTCTTTTACTTATTCTCTCTCTGATCAACTCAGAGAACAAATAGGAGGGTTTTACATCTGTGTCAATCCTATAAATGTTTTTATTCCCCTTTTCTCATAATCTCTTTTAGGTGAGTTAAAAAAACAAACAAACAAACAAAAAAATGGAGTTCCTGATACACTAAGATAACAAAAAAAGATTAAACAGAATGACATTTTGATCCACTTAATACAAAAATCTCAGATTTGGTGTCATTATTTGTGTAGGTTGAGATTTGATCATATTGTTTAAACTAGATTAATTTATTTAGAAATTATTTGACATATGCAGGGCTAAATTTACAGTTAGTTTAAATCTACTTGGCCTCCACGAGAATAATTTCACAGAACCTTTGACCTTTACAAGTCACATAATTTAAGAAACCTACAACAATACTGAATTTGCATAGGAAGTGCTCAAAATATAGATGTCACTTCTGTTTGTTTGTTTCCTAAGTAGTCTTATACAACTTTTCACACTTTATTTTATATTCTTTAAAGTGCTAAGAGATATGAGAGGATTAAAAGACTAGAAATGTGTCTTCCTGTAGGGAGAATACATATTTACAGCAAACAGTGTATTTAGGAGAATTATATTAGCAAAGATTAATTTGATTAATTAGGGAAAGTCAATGCCATCTATACATAATGCAGAGCTCACCGCAAAGAAATGCTGTGGCACATTAGCCCAAGGTGCCTAAATTAAGATCTCAAGAGCTTGTATTTACCTTTGATAGATTACACTCAGAAAAGTGGAGAAAAGATTTAAAGAAATATATCAGAATTAACATCAGAGCTGGTAGATACTTATGCCTATTTCTTGACCAATTGAAATTGTTTGTGATAGTAGCAGATTATTTTCTTATTTGATAAACTGGATAAGACAACAGCCATTGATGCTTGTATGTTTGGTAGTTACTAAAGACATTTTGAATTCGGAAATCGAAATTCCGCTGCAAATAGTAGAGGAAAGTATTTAACTCTAGGAGCTAGTGTGACTGTATCATGAAGTTGAAAGCTAGTCTAGAGAAGAAAGTAACTACAGAATAATGCACGCTCTACAGTCCTACCAGGTACTTACTCCTTTCATTACATCTTCAGTATTTATTAAACACTGCTGCTGTATACACACAGACCGAATATTTCCTGTTTTCAAACTTCATGTCAACAAAAATTCTTTCTGTAGAGTGTGCTCCACTCTAAATGGTATTCTTACACTTACTGCATTTGGTAGCACCAGACTTCTTTGTCCTGGTTTCCAAGTTTCTCAGCAGCGTTATGACTTAATTCCTACAAGGGGAAGGAGTTATCTGAAATGGGAGATGCAAAAAGCAGTTTGGAAGAAAAGTAAAAGACACCTCATGTGGAGAAAAGAGATAGCATAACAGCATGAAGATGAAAGAAAAAAAAAAGAATGGACAAGATCAGAAAACAAGTGAAATGTTTATAAATTTTACATACAGTGCTTATTAGTCTCATGTCTGGATACTACTTGAAGACATACTTTTATTTACCACAATGACCTAAAAACCCTTTTGATAGATGAGAGAAGTTGTTTTGCTCTTTATTACTAATTTTTCCATCTTTCAAGACTAGAATTCAATGACTAATGTCTTCCTTCTAGACCACTGGCAATCACCGAAGTAAACTTCTTCTGAACAACCATGGATAAATGAATTTAGTGAAAAGCCAAATTTTCTGGATAATTTTTCAGTTCCCACATCTTTCCTAATTTCTCTGGCTTGTTTATACACAAAGTGTATGTATGCCTATCCTCTTCAATATCTTGCCTGTCCTCTTCAACATCCGTTGATAACCTGAATGAGGGCATCGAGTGCATTCTCAGTAAGTTTGCAGATGATACCAATTTGGCTGGAAGTGTCAATCTGCCTGGGGGTAGCGAGGCCCTACAGAAGGATCTGGACAGACTGGATAGCTGGGCTGAAGCCAATGGGATGAGGTTCAACAAGACCAACTGCCAGGTCCTTCACTTTGGCCACAACAAACCCAGGCAACGCTACAAGCTTGGGGCAGAGTGGCTGGAAGACTGTGTAGAGGAAAGGGACCTGGGGGTATTGGTTGATGATCAGCTGAACTTGTGCCAGCAGTATGACCAGGAGGCCAAGAAGACCAGTTCATCCTGGTTTGTATCAGAAATACTATTGCTAGCAGGATCAGAGAAGTAATTGTCCCCCTGTACTCAGCACTGGTGAGGCTGTACCTCGAATACTGTGTTCAGTTTTGGGCCTCTCACTACAAGAAAGACATGGAGGCCTTTGAGTGCCTTCAGAGAAAGGCAGTGAAGCTGGTGAGGGGTCTGGAGCACAGGTCTTATGAGGAGCAACTGAGAGCACTGGGGTTGTTTAGTCTGGAGAGGAAGATGCTCAGGGGAGAACTTACTGCTCTCTACAACTACCCGAAAGGAGGTTTTAGTGAGGTAGGGGTTGGCTTCTCTCATTTAACTAGTGATAGGACTAGAGGGAATGGCCCCAAGTTGTACCAGGGGAAATTCAGGCTGGACGTTAGCAAATACTACTTCTCTGAAAGAATGGTCAGGCAGTGGAATGGGCTGCCCAGTGAAGGTGGTGGAGTCACCAACCCTAGAGGTGTTCAAGAAATATTTAGACATTGTGTTGAGGGACATGGTTTAGTGAGAACTACTGCTGATGGATGGTTGGACTGGATGATCTTGGAGGTCTTTTCCAACCTTGGTGATACTATGATTCTATGAAGTCTGCCACACTGAGGCTTTGAGGGTGGTGAGGCACTGGCACAGGCTGCCTAGAGAAGCTGTGGATGTGGATTCACAGAGGGATTTGCGGCCAGATTGGATGGGGTTTTGAGCAACCTGACCTTGTGGAGAATGCCCCATTTTAAAATCAATATGACTAAACTTCCAAGCAGATAAACACTTCATTTGAAGTCAGAGATAGTGTATGATATGTTACTTTTCTCTCTAAAATCATGTTTTCTTCTCGTGTCCAGTGTTCTTTTAGACGAATAAATTGTTTGAATTGGTAACAGTTATTTTAGAATTTAATTACTGCGTTACCCTTAAGAAAATACCTGCAAACTATCTAGTGGGTAAGGTTGTTTAGGTTACAGTTAAGGCAGTTACTCCTCTTTGGATATGACGTTTAGAAAAATTGGTCTTCTTAAACACAGAATATTTCAGAAAACAAATGTTACTACTGAACTCCTGACTCAGAAGAAAGTAGCCCTTTGTAGTCACTGAGATTGTAACACATCCATTCACTCTGAGACACATTCCTCACTGTTCTGTAAAGTGGGAGCTAAGAGCCCTTTCTTGAAGTATTTATTCTGACTGTGGAGCGCTGGCAGTAGTCATATATCAGCTCTTCCCTGTTCTTTTTCAGATTTTGGCCTGTGATGTTGCCTTCCACTGGCACACGCTGACTCTCACATCTGGAGGGAGTTTTTGCCACTTGGCAGGATGTTAGCAGTCCCAGCTCAGCATGGTGTGCTTTCATCTTCCGATTCTAGCTTCCTAACTCAAGTTTATATTGATCTAGTTAAGCAATTAACTAGCCTAGGGGAAGGTGCCAGCTAGCAATCTTTTTAAAAAGTGTGTATGGAGATTCCTACTGATTCAGGACCCGTTTAAGTAAAAAGTACATGCTACTCGTGTCAAACAGGACTTCAACAAGGGAGAAAAGCCTTTTAGTAGAAGAATAGTTCTTTTGCATTAAGTAGAGATGGAAGGCAACATTGGCTGGGAAGGAATCAGATGTATTCAAATCCTTGCCTGCTGTGAAGGGCAAACAATCTGCCAACAAAGAAGATTAGGAGAGAAGATTATGATAAATAACATCATAACAATATGAAGAAAAGAACCTGGAAGGACTGGCAGTTTTTTGTTGGTTGTGGGGTTTTTTGTTTGTTTGTTTTGCTTTTAATAATCTGTAAGAGAAAGTAGTGTTAATATTACCAATGCTTTCAAACAATTCTAAACTTGGAAAACTATGCTGAATAAGCTGTAGAAAATGGAAGTAAAAGGGCAGAAAGACAGACTTGAATAGAGACAGAAAAGAATCAAAAGATTTAATATGGAAAGACATAAGATAACCAAGCAATAATGTTTAAATGGATTGAAGGAAGACAGCAGGGCCCAAATTGGAGCTCTTTGCAGTGTAGTATAGCTTATAAAACACTGTAACAACTCTGATGTGTGCAGGATTATTCATACAGGAAAAAAACTAATTATCTAGTTCTCCCTGGCTTTGGTGAAAGCACAAATGGAATATTAAATAAAGTTCTAGACACCTTAGCACTGGAAAGATATCTGTAAACCATGGTATGTTTAGAGGAGTGCTACAAAAGAAAAGAAAAAAAAAAAAAAAAAGAAAAGAAAAAAAAAAAGAAAAAAGTAAAAAAAAAAGAATTTAAGAAATAAAAATCTAAGTAAAAATTATTCATATTTACTGAAGTTTTGTAAGCCTCCTTCTGTAAATCATATTCTACACCATGCATTTTAAATATTCATGATAGAAGTGAGGTTTTATTCTTTTAGGTGATCATATTTCTAAGCTATTTTTAATGTGTTATAAAAAAAAATTGCCCCAACCTCATTTTTTCACTCTGCATTACATTCATTTTCTCTAAAACATACCCTTCATATAAGTTGATTTAATTTCATGTATGCTTCTGCAGAATTGATTAAACACAGCAGTCTTACTCTACAGAAGAGGAAGACTCAATGAAAAAATCTAATGAAACTGTGTAGCAACATGTAACAGACTGCAGATCTTGCTTCTCACCCAAACTTTACCAAAAGTAACTCAACTCTAGGAATGCTTTAAATTTTTAATTAGAATATGTTAGATAATAGGAAATGTACATCATTGAAAATGACTCATTGAGGCATTCTATCCTTTTTCAGCCACATGCAACATTCAGTTGAATGTAAATTTTACTACTTTTCTATTTCTGTGGTGAGGCTAGTGTTTCTCTGCACAGTTCCAGAAAAAGAGTCTGACTTTCCTGATGACTGTAGAACCAGCCAAAATAATTTATGATTCAGAAAGCTTAGGAAAATGTGGGTAGTGCCATCAGCATTGTTACTGAATCTTTATTGCAGATTTTATTATTTAATAAAATTATCCAGTTCAGTAGTGCACTTTCTGTATTAGCAGCAATAAATAGTGGCTTTTTATTTGAATTTTCATTTGATTATTTTCTAAATCACATTTTATTTTGATAGGGATTATTTGTGCATTCTGATAACTAGATACCAGGATATTGCAAGTAGGTTGCTCCAAAAGTAATGTTTCGTATTTATTTCCATGCAAACTACAACATAAATGAAGAACACAGTAACAGTATTTGATGGAGCAAATTCTCAGCTACAGAACACTATTTTTCAACATTGTCACCACCTTCAGCTATGCATTTTTGCTAGCAACAACCCAGAGCCTGCATGACATCTTCGTAAAAATCTTCAATTATTCCAAAAGCATAGTCCATGGAGTGGTGACATGCAAATTCCCTATCGAAGAAAAAGTTCAAGATGCAGCCCTCAGTGGGTAAAGTGATGTTCACTGTCTTTTGGGATATGAAAGGGGTGATTCTGCTGGATTTCCTGGAACCCGGACAAATCACCAGCAGTGACTGCTAAATCATAGAATTATAGAATCACTCAGGTTGGAAAAGACCTTAAAGATCCTCAAGTCAAACCGCACCCTAATCATACTACCCTAACTCTAACAACCCTCTGCTAAATCATGTCCCTGAGCACAACATCCAAACAGCTCTTAAACACATCCAGGGATGGTGGCTCAACCACTGTAATGATGACAAAGTTGAAGGCTCCAACTTACAATGTCAGACCAGAGAAAACTGTGACTGTGGTAGGCTTACCGCAGCCAGCAGCCAAGCCTCATTTGATCCCTACCCCACTCTTCATCCAGTAAGGTGGGGGAGAGAACTGAAAGGCCACAAGCTAAAATAACACTCATGATTTGAAATAAAGCCATTTTAACAAGGAAAAAAAAGCTGTGCACACAAGTTAATCAAAAAGAAGTATTTATTCACTACTTCCTATTGGTAGGAACATGTCCAGCTACTTGCCAGAAAACAAGGCCTCAACATGTTTAACAGTATCTAGGATAAACAAATGCCACAACCTCAGACATTCCCCATTCCTCCTCCTTTCCCTGAGCTTTTATTGTTGAGAATAACATCATATAGCACGGGATATTCTTTGATCAGTTCATATTCAGTTCATACTGGCTACCTGGCTCTGTTCCCTCGCAGCTTCTGGCCCACCCCCAGACTACTCACTGAGATGCATTAGAGTTGGAAAAAATAGAAAGTCTTGATACTGAGCAAGCACTATTCAGTAACAACCAAAATGTGCTGAAACATTTTTTTATTTTTTTTTTTTGCATTAATGGTGATGGAGCTCTGGAACAGGCTGCCCAGAGAGGTTGTGGATTCTCCTTCAGTGGAGATGTTCAAGACCTGCCTGGATGTCTACCTGTGCAGCCTTCTGTAATGAGCCTGCTTTGCAGGGGGGTTGGACTCAATGGTCTCTAGAGGTCCCTTCCAGCCCCTACAATTTTGTGATTCTGTGATTTTGATGGTCCCAACAACCTCCTTTCCCGTTTATCTCCTGCTATATTGTGAAGCAGAAAATAGTGCTTTGTCTTACCAGCACCCTCCAAACATTTCTTCCAAACTTCATGCTGCAGCACTTACATCCTATTCTCTATCCTGAGGTTTGCTCCAGTTTAAGCCCATGAGATTTTCAGAGGGCTGTGATGACAACAGTCAAAGCTACAAGCTGAGATTTATCAGAAGTCACAAAGAGCAGTGAAGGTAAAGTAACCTCTGTTTCCTAAAGGAACACTTCTTATAGTTGCAATATCCATGGTCAACCAAGGGGAAAGCAATGCCTTTGTAATGACTCCTAGCAGTCTGAAAGAACCTGTGTGCCTGAGAGAAAAGGAGAAGCAGCAAGAGGCAGTCAGCTCACTATGGTGTTATACCAAAATAGCTGCTTAACCATTGCATTGAGTTGACCACATTATCACTGGAGAAAATGATGCACTGAGTCTATTATTAGCTCAGATTAAAAGGGAAGGTTAAATAGTAGGTATCGATTTGTAACTCAAAATTGCATAAGGAAGAGCAGAAATAAGGCTCAGGAGCTTTAGCACCATCCATTTCAGACAACTGATCTACTTCTGTTTACTAACAGATACATAGATTTAGAGAATTAAAGTCAGTAGAATGAATCACCCCCTGTAGAACACCTTTTTTTTTTTCTTTTTTTTTCTTTTCTTTTTTTTTTTTTTCCTGAAACACAGAATTTGTGCCTTTGACCCTTGATGTCTCGTTTGTTTGTTTGTTTTTTTTTGTTTTTTGTTTGTTTGTTTGTTTGTTTGTTTGTTTTTTCCTAAGGAACAAAGCAGAGGAACTTATTAAGGAAAACAGAAGTAAGATTGTCCCTAATCAATACAATTTGAGTAGTTTATTGTTATATGTGAAATACAGGGCTTACTGTCATTTATAAGCTTGGCCACAGATTCTCTGTCTATTTTCATTTTGTTAAACCAACTAACATGTTTCTTCACTTCCTCCTGGAGTAATAAAAATGTAAGCTCAGATGACTTTCTATTTCACTACTGATAAGCTTAACAGTATCAAATGAATCTTCCTGTCTACAACAATGAGCAGCCTTATAATATTGTCTAAGACAAATGTGGAACATAATTTGAAGGAAACTTGAAGTGAGGGAGTAGTTGCTGGGAAACACTTCACACTGTGCTTTTAAGCTGCGTGATTCCAACTGAAACTGAACACGGATGAAAATCAGAATATGTACCACTCTTAACAGACCTGTGCTACACTGTTCCCTCATCAAAATTAAACTGTTCGACATAAGAGAATAAACATCTGAGAACAACACAGCTTTCACTATGTGTTGAGACATCAGACTAGTTGCATTCAGGCTCTCCCATTAATGGTTCAGAGTGAGGATTATCCTTACATTTTGAGTCATTTTTCCTTTCTTCATTTCCACTCTTTCTTTTTCCCATGGAGTTGTTTTGCTGTTCCTCCATGACATATTTCCCAAAGACATAACATTTTATCTTGCTACCACCTATTACCTTCTCATTACGACAGGAAACATTGATAGCTGCTTGGAGTGTAGTTTATCAAATAGCAAATACTCAGTTTTTAATTTAGATTTTGTTTCTTTTTTGTTTGTTTGTTTGTTTGTTTTTTAAGAGGAAGTCCTCTAAGGCAATGTGATAAAACCTTACTGAAGTCAGTTACATATTCTGCAGTAACCTGGTACCAGCCAGTTATTCCATTTTGAAGAAAATGCAACACAATCTGTTACAGCACTATCTGGTCAATGTCTATCTGGTCAACAGCACTATCTGGACAACTATAGCAGTTGTCTTAATCACATTAATCTCTCTCACTATATATTGATTTATATTTTATACATTCCTTTCCCCACCCTTCCTCTCCTTTCTTTACAGTTGATATAGAATTTCCCATACTTCTCCTTTCTCAAACTATCTGTCTTTCATAATCTACTGAAGATAATGACTATGTTCTATAAATCTCTTTGGTTAGATTTTTTTTCTAAGCATTTAACAATACATTTATTAAGTTATTCTGATACAAAATCAACTCTTTTTTCTAAATAGCCTTTTACCTGTTCTTTTCAAATTCTCCCTCACCTTGTGACAAAGTAAATTTTGTGTCAAAACTACTTTTTTCTTCCCCTATTTTTTCTAATTTAAAAAAATCAAAGAAAGCATTTAGCTTAGTCTATTGTGCGTAATCTTGGTTTTGTTCTCTATTTCTATTGAATATGATCTTGCTTCCTTTTGATTTCATTTTCTGTGCTGTTTGTAGGTTATAAGTAGCCTCTCTGATTATTTTCATGTCTTCATTTTTTTTTTTTTTTTTCTGTAATTCCTTCGTACTTATCCTTTGGCAATGATATTTTTGTCAGTTTGGATTTTCTTTTTCCATTCCTTTTATTTCCTCTTTTTCACTCTCAATATTGATGCATTTCTGATTATATTGGTTGTTTATTGAATTACGTCTTTCCAGAGAATTTAATAGTCTTTTTGCTGTCCTTTTTGAACTGTCATTTTCAGGAACTCTCAGTTCTCTCGTAGAATAGCCTAACAGACACAAAACATACTTTATGATATGTAGAACACATTTATAGATTGCTGTCCTACCCACTCCTTCAAATTAACATCTGGCTTTCTGAAAGTTGCTGTCTTTATTCTGCTGCCATGGTTTGTCATTTGCCAGAGAATAATGAAGAATACAGTTGTATGACTACTCTCTTTTCAAATTATTTTCCACTCTTTCAATTTAAAAAAACAAGGAAGTGAGTTATCAGTGAGCTATTATTCTATATTTGATCTTGAGTAGTGTAAAGCACTACTTGAGATTTTAAATGAGGAAGGTAATTTGAAGAAGAAGTTATGATCCAGTGCATTTCAAGAATTTATATTGCTTCTAGAAGATACTGTGTTAAAATTGCTTCCCTCTCCTCCCTCCCCCCCCCAAACTGCAGCCCTTTGTATACTTCTCTGTCTCAGGTGAAAAAAAAAAAAAAAAAAGAGAGGTTTTCACTTGCTTTTCCAGCTTTGTACTATAATTTTCCCTTCTAGTTTTCTTTCCATATATGCTCTCTCTGGATTGCCATCATGTTTAAGATAAATAGTATTTACTTTCTTCCAAATCTGTTGAATTTCTTTTCACTAAGTACAGGCTAGAACAACTTTGTATTTTTATTTCATAGAATCATAGCAACATAGAATCCTTAGAGTTGTAAGGGACTTCTGAAGGCCATCTAGTCCAACTCCCCTGCAATTAACAGGGATACCACAGCTAGATCAGGTTGTCCGGGTCCTTATTCAGCCTCCTTTGTATTCTTTTAGATGAAACTTCATTTCTTGCCAGTCATTTTGCTTCATGAAATGTCATGTGTGATATAAAACTTAAACTTTTCAGAGTTTTAACTTAAGTTTTCATATCAAACATTAATAGAGTTACATGTGAATCTTTCAGTATTTGTAAGTCAGTAACATAAGATCTAAGCTCAAGCTCAAGATGAAGGACTAATACCAGCTGTATCCTCATCTCTTTCATTTACAACTAGTAGAGGCTGTCAACACATCATTCTTCTACAACTAAGAAGTATCAGTGCCCACAGTAATTAGTAAAGCTTCTTATACTGAAGGTTGAATGAGGCATGGCCAAAAGGCAGCAGTAATATATCTCCAATATTTTTGATTTGGTTCCAGTTAGGGTTCATTTTTCTTGGACTGTTTGTCAGATAGGATTTTTTCCCTCAGATGAGGATCTTCAACTATCTCATTCTTCATTTTTTTGATGTTAGAACAGTAGTTAAAGTCCTCTCAGTGTTAAGACACATAGTCTTTTCCATCTGGTCCTGATAGTCATTGTTTTTCTTTCAGTCTTTACATCTCACAACCATTCTTGAAGTACCTTGAAGTACTGAGGAGATGAATGAAGCTACTGAAAAGTTCTCTTATTTGGAAGTGGCTGCCACTTCCTTTTCTTGCATAGAGGGAGAGCTATTTACGCAAAGTTAGCTTGCTTTGTCCTAATAGGAACTCCCTTGTTGCTGAGATGTTTTCTCTGGTAATGAATCTGAGCCTTCATGTTCCACTGGCCTTCTGTGATGTTCCATAATATAGTTAGAGAGTCACAATAGGTCTTCCTCCAGCTCTGATGGAGTATCAGTATTAAACACCAGCCAGTCAAGCTGGCAGATAAGCCTTATGGTATTGACTTCTTCGTGCTATTTGTTTTTTCTAAATTGATTGGAAACAGAAGTTCTCAAGTACTAACAGTACTGGCTCCTGTTCTTACCGTGCCATTAGAGCGGTTCCAAACAATGTTTATCAATATGGTGATAGGAATTTACATATAAATACAAATATATCAAAGGATCACAAAATCATAGTATACCCTGAATTAGAAGGGACCTAGAAGGATCATTGAGTACAATATATACTATTTCCCATGAGGCTACTAATGGCCTATTGAAGCAGCTATTTTCTTCCACGGTAGATGTATCTGTTCTGTTATTAGAGATTAGAGGGAAATTCTTGGCTGCTTCTGTTATTATTTATCTAACCCATGGTTTCTATACTGTTGAAAAACAAATCTCTATTACTTGTGTTATGATATGATGGCCATGTTTTCTTGCACTGCTGCATGACTTGAAAAAGTCACTTAGCTTTCAGCTGCAATGACAGAATCAGTGTTTAAATCCAACAGCTGGTATTGTATGTCAGCACCTGAAGTAAATAACACTCTTAGTAATGTACTTGTCTATCCCAATAAATATGTTCATTTGAAACTGTCATGGGGAGATGCCGTGATTTATTACTTCTTGAGTGTCACTACAGTTCCACAACCAGAGCCATACAACAGAATGGCTAGACAGACTCTGTAGCCTCTCTTCTTTAACTTACTTTTTGTTACATCATTTTAATGGTAGGTTAGAAAATTACTTGTTTCAACAATATTTCATGGCATTTATAGTTAGCATTCTAATCTCTTAGATTTGATGATGTTGCCTGTTTGATTCTAATCTCTTAGATTTGATGATGATGCCTGTTTGAATTCATATGCAGGTTTATGTAACTGAAAGGATGGAGCTCCTAAAATTTAAGAATGTAACAATGAACATTTTTAAATTCTTTTTTTTAGGACTGATGTTACTAGAAATGGAAATCAACTAGATATTTTTCTTAGCCCAGCTGTTCCTGGACATTATCATACAATTAGTTGAGGGTGGTCTTTTATACTGAAGGGTTTTTTCCCATTCTCCCTCTCCACCTTCCCCCCACCCCCACCCCCCCCACCCCCAAGTAAGACACTGATGGAATTCTCCATTAAAAAAAAATAAGGTAATAAAAACACAGAGTAATCAGTCTAAATAAATCTAGTTTCATTATTCAATAGTTTGTCCTTATCCATCTGTTCTGGACAGTTATGATTCATGCATATTGTAAAAATTCACCAGTGAACTGAGGATGTAGTGGAGTGGAAAAATGGAGGAGCAAGTGGGAATTTCAGAGGAGTTGCTTAGAATGGTTTAGAAATAGAATAGAAATGATCAGTGAGGAAGAGATAAAATGATCAATAGAACAGGTCAGAGTTGGGGGAGCAGTGAATTTTCAAACAATTTTTTTGGAAAAATGGTATGTAGGAAAAGCAGTACAACCATTCGATGAAATATATAACCAAATGAGGATAATCTCCTGAAAAATAAAAATATCAAGAGAGAAGCAGAAGAAGTGGATAAACGGTATCTATCATCAGAGTGAAATCACAACCTGAAATTGTTTTGAATAGAACAACCAGTTTCACAAATGGTCATGAATTTTATTATTATTTTTTTTTTCCCATTTAACTAAGCAATTGTATTGGTCAATTATATGACAGTAATAAACCAACATTTTTTTTCTTAAACATTTCTCAGCATAATTAAACATTTCTAACAATTAAAATTACTGTACTTTTTTATTACTGTTTTTCAAACATTCTAATTCATTAATTCAATTTTGGAAATTAATTAGTTTTTCTACTTCTGATTTTCTTTTCATCTCAAATTATACTTCAGTTTCTTTCTCACATTGCCTAAGGATTTCTTGGCATGATGTTGTATAAACAAAAAGCCTCATTATTTTTGTGTGAGCTGATACTCTGTTTGCCAGAAAACCGTTTTAATTACTCAACAATCCAAGTCACTGGAAACTGTGCTCTTTGGTCAGCAGCACAAACGGTTCTGAAAAAAAGTAATATGCACAGAACTGTACAAAGTAATGGAAAAAAAAAAAAACAATAGAAGGGAAATTGAGTAGAGAGGAGATGATATGCATTTTCTAGAGTATCCTTAAGAACTGAAAATAAATGTAAAAGAAAAATGATAAACTGATTATGTGTTAGGGCACAAATTAAGGAAAAGAGATGCAATAGCCGATTTAATAATCCAGTAGGAAAAAAAGTCAGGAGGGAGAGCTGCAGAAGAAAGAGTTCTAAATTGGCCACACACCTCTGAAATTTTGGCTCAAGTATTTGAACAGTAAAAACAGTGTTAAAAAACACTTTTAAGTATTTCTACAGAAATCATTTCCCTATGTCACTTACGTGTGATCTTTCTTTCTTTTGGGTGTGAAAATGCTTAAGCCAAAAGAACAGGTCACTGCTTACAGTGAAGAAATTAAAATCAAAGAAATCGTAGCTAAGTAAGCTAATATACTACCTGGTATATCGCAAATGTAGGAAGAAACATGGATAATAATGATCTTTTAAAAAAAATGTATCAGAATCCACAAAGTTATTGAAGTTTTTTCTTCAAATGTTTTAATTGAGTGAATCACAGAACATTGGTTTATATTAACTGTTCTGAGTTTGTTGTACTTCAGAAGCAACATCTAAGATAAAATGCTACTGCAAAATAGCAGTCAATTCTGCTATGCTTTTCTATTTAAGCATAGTACTATAAGGGTCAGCTACTCAAAGCTATTGCAAGAAGAAAGAAATAAGGTGACAAATATCACAGGTCTAGGTGATGTGTCACTAATGTCATACACATCTACCCCTTGGCAACAACAACCAGGGAAAAATAGGAGCTGTTGGATCATTTTTTTCCTACACGAGGCTTGGGAATAAGGAGCAAAAAGTTCACACACCACTGCCCCTGTGAAAACTGCACATCAATTGTCCATAGGCTAAAGTGCACTTCTAAAAGAACAAGCCAGGGACCCTGGAGGAGCAGTACATGGGCTCTGAGTGCAGCAGAGCTGAAGAAGGAACAAAACATATTCTATTATTCCTTGTACTTCTATGAAGCCTAGTCTTCAAAACCTTGTATCCATTTCAGTCATGGGCAAATGTTACTGTATTCATTAGAGCATCAGCCTTGAACTGGGGGAGCCCAGAGGTGATTCCTCAAGCAAAGCCCCAAGTACAAATATTTGCACATACCTGCATGAGAGAGCACAAGTCTCCTTCCTGTCCTTACATACCTTCATTTCCCAGGCTTGTGTCTCAGCTCTTTACACGTACTTAGATTTTCACAAATCCCAGTTCCTCTGATGCATGCGCTGATAATATGTGCATATCTAAAATTGAGACTCTGTTAACCTGGGTGTCATTAAGTACATCATCCAACTGGCCACCACATTACATTTCATGTCTAATTTGTTTTTTACTGATGAGCTCTTTTTCTATGCTTCTTACTAATTTTTATAACATAAACTAATCCAAAAAGCTGAGGGCTTGTTTCTTTCTAAAAGAAACCTGAGGAGGAAGGGGAACTATATGTTGATAAGTATTTTCAAACACATAGAACACCTCCTTTGTAAAATAATAAATATAAAAATGGACAGAATGCTCTTATGAAAAACAGTACTGCACAAATGAGAACTCAGCCAAATAAAACTATTACATTTGCTTGGTAATTACATATAACTCCAACTCATTTTATTTCAGAATATGATCAAAGACCTTGCTTATGTGACATTCTATATCATTTTTATTTTTGCTCTCCAATAAGTTGCATAAGTTTTAATATAAGCAGCTCAGTGAAATATGATAAAGAATGGTACATCAAGTTATTTTCCTATAACTACATGAAAAATATCACCATGAGTAGAGGAAGGAGCTGTGATACATGAAAAAATGAATCAAATGGAATTTTCTTTCTCCAGTGGTATAGTCACAAAGTTTTATAACTACTCATAGAATCACAGAATGGCCTGGGAAAAGGACCTCTTAAGATCACCCAGTTTCAACCCTCTGGCTGTGGGTAGGGTTGCCAACCACTAGACCAGGCTGCCCAGAACAACATCCAGCCTTCACAAATGACAGCTGTCAGTCTCCATTACTGGAGTCTCCATTACTAAAAACATTTATTGGTTTTGTCTTGATTCTAGCCTGTTAAAGATATGTTAATTATAAAACTCATCGATCAAACACTAGATTTTTAAACCCATTTGAGATTTAAGACTTCCTTTCCCTCATTCAAGATGCTATGTTTCCAATTAACGTAGCATATTCCAACTCTGTACTTGGAAATCTCCCACATATTTTTAAATGCTAAATGTTGTAAATTTCTGGTATTAAAAATTTCATAGTCAAGGATGTAAGTTAATTGGGGTTTAAACTAATAATGTTTGGAGAAAGATAAATTCTTGGTCTTAAATTCTTATACCAGTAGCATTGATATTTTTTTCCTTTGTTTTTTACAAGAGCTGTTTTTGAGTACTTACAAGCCTATGCTCTCTTAATAAGTACCCACTAGACAGAGTGGCTCTATTTTGATCAATATGAGTAAGAACAAAACCTTTTAGACTTTCTGAGCAATCTTAACAGTGCATTGTTTCCTCTACTGAACACTGCACATTACTGAAAGATCCTGTTAGTCAGATCTGGGTAGAATATCAGGTATAACAAACAAGGGTATAGAAAAAAAGATACAAAAATTGCAAATTCCAAGCTGTTCCTTGTGAAACTGAGACTGCACTCCCCTGGTGATCTGTTGTATATTAATTTAAATTAAACTTAAAATCCACACAAACTGATGTCCAGCAACTCCAGTGGGCTTTACGTTAATCACTAAATAACTGAAAAATCTGGATCCATCAGTAGAAATTCTAAGAGCCCCATATACCTTAAATGTAGCATGGCTCTATTGAAAGAAAAATGTTATTTTCTTAGTCTGCTACTACCAGTTTGAAAGAAGATTGGATCACTTCTGTTTTGTGTTATGAAAATATCTTCTGCAAAATACAGTTTAGCAGACTTGCAAACTAAGATTGTCTAATTCTCAGAATTTTCTGTCTTCCATCTTTAACACTCAAAGTAACCATGGTTCAGAAATACAAGACAAAAATGAAACTGTATTCCTCCTAAAAAGCTAGAATGTCTGTCAATCCATTCTAAAGCAGAAGTATTTGCATTACCAAACTTGGTGACATTATCATTAATACCATAAAACTATAGCTTAATACTTTTATTTTAATTTACTTCTACATTTGTCTTTATAGAGTAGATCAGCTGACAAAAATTTTATAATACAGCAATAGCATAGGGAAAGCCATAATGTGTTACTCTCCTGTGAACATGGGAATAGTATATACAGTACAATTCCTTTGTTTAGAGTCTTCCTTAATGTGGTACCCTGCTATGAGGTGAAAAAATTGTGCATTGGCCCAAATCACTGGATATACAGTTGGTTGTTTTGTTTTGTTTTGTTTTTTTAGGTCTTGCAGTTCTATATCTAGATCACCTGCATTCAAACACTGTCATAGGAAAAGAAATAGGACATAGGGAAACATATCTACATGCTTATCCAACTGAGAATTCAGATGCAAATTTTTCATGTAACAAGTGCTATAAAACAAACTAACGCAAACTGCAAGAATGTTGAACTGTAAAGCAATTCAGAATACTATATATGCACAAGGGATATTTATGCTATATATCCCTTGTGAACATAACTTTTCGCTTCCTAGACATTTCACTCTTTTGGGAGAAAAGAGAATAAGCAGAAAACCAGAACAGTCTGCTTGGGAGACTTTACTAAGCTCGTCTCCAATGGTATTGCAGTTCACTGATTAAGGAGACTTGAAGAGAAGACTGGAGAGAACTGTGGCAGTGGTCCTCTGCATTTATTAGTAATCTTGAAGCAAACTTAAACATGTTCTCGAAAGAGTCTCTATGCTGTTCTTGGAGGCTTACAGTAAAGTACTCAGTATTCTAGATCTACAGACAAAGAATAAAATATAACAACCACAACTTCAGTGTGTTACAAGCTGAGAATGGAAAAAATAATCAAGGAACAGACACTGTTTGCTAGAATCAAAAGGAAAATCAAATTCTTACTTGCTACATATGAAATACACAAAACTTTTCATAATGAGGTCCAAATTAGGAATAAATAAATAAAAGCCATTCTATGATTCTATGATTCTAATTAGCTGAAAGATTTCAATGCCATTACTGAACAAGTGTGTTTGATTTCTAGCTGCTTTAGCATATAATTCTTCAGAAAAAAGTAAAAGAATATCCCCTCCCCATAAAACAATGGAAAACTCAGAAGTGAAATTTTACAACACTTTGACATGAGATCTTAACCGCAAGTGAGGAATGGCAAAAGCATAGTGGAGGGTGAAACTATTTGGATCTGTTTACTCAGTCTCCACACTCAGGTCTCATTCAGTCAAATTAAAGATTCTCTGTTCCTACTGCTTTTGAAAAAGACTTTTTTTTTTTTTTTTTTTTTTTTTTAATGCAACAGAATTGTGGATAGAATTACTTCTACATCAGTGCTAAAAATGAAAAAATACTCTGGAGAAGGTAGTCAATTTTTCTCTGTCATATACTGTATCACATTTTTTTCTCTAACAGCAACTGAGATGCTGTTCTGAGTTTCTTGAGAAAAATTGTTCTATGGTTTAATAACTCTTACTGTTGGGCAACCTTAACATTTGTTGAATTTTCTTTACAATGCTCATTTTAAAATTATTATTTCTGATAACTCTTGTACACTTCTGTTTCAGTTTCTTTCTTCTCGGTGTTATTATCTCAGATTTTGTGTTGAATGAATATTGTTTAACTCACTACCTGTGCTTAGTTCTCCTCATCTTTCTCTGTTAGTCACCCTTACCTTACCTCTCTTACTTAAATAATGTCTTGTACTGTAACCATTAAACACTTATCTTCCAATGACCATTTTGTTTTGATCTCTATATTTAGTCATTCAGCTAAGTAGTTATCATGTGACTTTGCTGACATGGCTGTCACATAAAGATAATTAACAACACAGGTGCTTAAATTCTTAAATCTGAATAGATGATGACCATAGTCTTATGTGGATCCTTTTATGTTGCCATCATTAAAAATTAATTATGTGAATGATTTATTGTCAAGTTTATCAGAAATATTAAACTGAGAGGAACCATCTGTTCTTGAAAAATTCTATTTCTTTTTCTGATGATAATTCCTTTGAAAGTATTGCTGTTCCATCATTCTACAGAAAAGTGTTAAGTATGAGGCTTAGCGTGGGGCTACGTGTCACAGCTTCCTAGAGTATCTGCAAGCAGAAATGAACTGGCAGTGCCAGTAATCAAATTCTACCACAGCATGCATATGAATATATTATTAGCGCAATGGAAAAGCTATTTGAAATGCTACTTATTTACTTCAACAGTTATTGCTGTGAGACAGCTGTGTATTCAGTCAACAACTTCTCCTAACATACTCAAATGTTTTACACTTCTAGGTGGATATATCCTTCAGAGAAATAGATGAGAAGTGACTAAGAATCCTTGCTGATGTGGTCTGAGCCAAATATTACTGTCATTTACCACTGAGGATAACTTCATATTGCAGTAGTTTTCCTAGGGTCCTTTGTGAGCTGCAGCCTGCCTACAAATTATGTAGCATAAATGGATGCCAAATTCTTATCCCAACTTGCTTCAATTTCTAAATAAGATGGAAAACAAAGAACAAGGGAAACAGTTATAACAAATATCTGTCCTGTCAAGCCTGAAGGTTCCAAGAAACCTTTTCCTAGTAATCTTACTTTCATGTATCTAGAAGAATTATAACTCTCAAACTGTGAAAAACAAAATGAAGAGTTAGAAAACTAGGTAAATATTTTGTTCTCTTTTGGAGAAAAGAAAAATTCTTCCATCTCCCTACTTTTCACATGTAGACAGCTAAACATTGATAGTTAGAGCTGCTAAAATGAAAAATGTTGCTGTGCAGAGTATAACTATTTTGTTTGTTTGTTTACCAGTTAAAAGACACCATGAATTTATATTTCTGTTAAAAGGATGAGTGGATTTTTAATTTTGTTAAAATACCATAATAAACTTTTGATTTGCTAATATAATTCAAAATAAGTATTTGCCTTTAAAGGATCAATGTTTCCTCAAATTTGATGTGAAGCTATAAGTAGACATCTTTTGCTGGCTATATTATTTTTAACTTAATAGAAAAAAAGGCTTCATGTGACACGCTTCACATGAATGAAAGACATTACTGGGTCAATTTAAAGTGCTAGGAAGAGTGAATAACTTAGAATAAGCTAGAATGGTGGGTGTCCAGAGGAGCTGCTGTAACAGCAGTAGTAAAATAGGAATATAAGAAAGAGTAAGGTGAAAACAAAATACAATTTGGGAGGGAAGGAAGAGGAAAGGAAGAGGGAAAGGGAAAAGGAAGGGGAAAGGGAAAGGGAAAGGGAAAGGGAAAAGGAAAGGAATGGCTTCCTTTAAGGGAAGCCCTTTAAGGGCTTCCTTATAGTACTGTCAAAGTGTCAGATGTTTTCACTAGTGTTGGGACTGTACTTCCTAGTTTGAAATGTACTTTAATAGGAGCTGTAATCAAGTTCAGAGAATTTCTGCTCCTGACAAACTTCAAAGATAGCAGATAGATAAGTAGGTAATTCAGTGGTCTGGGAGTGGAGATGAGGGCTCCAGAAAGGTGTGTTGCACTGCTGGAGGGATGATCTGTGAATGGCATCATCTACCCTAGATAGGACAGGTTTAGGACTTGTGGGTTTGCTGAGGAACAAACCCTCAAGTTCATGTTCAAAGCACTTTTCGCCTACTTGGCTGGATCTTTCTTCCACTGGAATAAACCTCTGTGCTCTGCGGTAGGGGAGGGAGTGCTGCTTCACATGAACATTGCTGCATGTGGTGCAGGCCTAGTCTCATGCATTCACCTGCTTCCTGACTGATTGCTCATCAATTGCTGCTGGGAAAAATCTGCCAGGTAGAGATAACAAAAAGAATTCTTCTCATTTACTGCACAGGAGAGGGCTTGTCTTGCACAGACCTTTTCGTTCCCTGAGTGCCAGGCTGAACACTAGAAACTCCTATGAAATGAAAACTTCTCTGCAATGTATTGTTGACATTTCAAATCGGCTTGTGACATATACAGTCTATTAGAAAGTTCGATCTCATTCTACCATTTAGCTTTCTTCTAAACTATATCCTAACCCTACCTTCAGTTTGACACACAGGCCAAAAACCTTTATCAGTCTTAATGTATTCTGTGAAGCATCAGAAATTGTTGTCATTAGCCCTTGGTTTAGTCTGACAATCGGGTAATCTGTTGTATCCAAATTCAAATAACATTCATAGAAGAATTCATAACTCCACTTTGCTTTACTTTGAATACTTCTTATGAAATCTCTTTTTTATTGTACCTATTATTTTCTTCCTCATTATCTCAACTTTTACCTTAATCTTGACCTGCAAAATTTCATATATAATTCATTGAAAATGTCCGTCAGTAACCTTTTATTTCATTTTATTTTATTGGTACCTCTTAGGGATTCTATTCACACTGCATTTCTTCTGCAAAATCAATCTAATACTAACCTTAACTGTGTCTTCACATACCAGCCAAAGATTTGAGCTTAAGTATAAATCATTAAAGATTTCATTTTCCCACTCTCAATTACTTTGGCCATCTTTCAGTAATTTTGTCTTTCCATGAACAAAAACTTTAAGGTCATTTGACATAAAAACTGCGTAAGGCATTGCTCCTTAATTTAATACCTAACATTAATCTCAGTATTATATGAAGTTTGAAGAGCCATGTTAGTCTGAAGTTTGAAGTTTATTGCTATTATGAAATAAATTCTTTGTATTCTACTCACCCAGACTCATCCAGGTTTATCCTGGAAGAGCTGGTGACTGACCAACATATGCACTTAATTTTCTTCACAGATGTGGTAGTCTGTGGCCCATAGTTCTCTCTAAACACTGTCTATGAATCCCCATTTACTGTCAGACTTTAATGCTACTGTATTTGTTTTGTAAGGTATACTACATCAAGGTATACCATTAATAAAGTACTACTAATTCTGTGATTCTATGATACTATTACTATCTCACATTAGCTTACTAGATAAAATTATCAAAAAGTAGAGCAGGGAACTAGAGAGAATTTGCTGGCCCAAACCAATTTAGAGTGTCATATATAATTTCAGGACTGTGTTCTACTACAAAAAGAGGGTAACTACCATAGGAAGCTGAGTCAACTACTGAAATGTCATATTGCATTTGTAGAATATTTATAATAATAAGATTCCTTTATGTGTTCTAAGTTTATGCCAGTAGTAAGCCTAATTAAAAAAAAAAAAAAAAAAAAGACAGAGAATGGAGAGTGTTAAAGTTTGGCTCAAACTATGAGATTCGGTTGTTCTTAGTAATTAAGGTTTGGGGAACTGGAATGTGCATGGTGAGTGAGCTTGCATTATTAACCTTGATAGTCCCTGTGCCACCCAACTGTTACTGTTAGCTTGATGAGAGAAAGAGGTGACAGTCAGAAGTAAGAAACTTCAGTGTATTTTAAATATTCAGTATGATTAGCATTTTAGTGGCATGCAGATGACAAAATATGCTGATGATTTTTGACGTCAAGGGAATGTATTTGTGCATATGGCAGTTTAGATTACCATATATTAATCTAACAAGATCGGTTAGTTCTTTTTTTGTAAAAGCTGTTGAATAGTGATTACTTTTCCTTGGTTGTAATGAACTATTTCTTGTTAGTGATGTGAAAACTAAGAAATAATAAATTCATTTTAATTTCAAAATTACAATTTCATTATGTTCAATTGTATGTATGTATGTGAAATCTAGAAAGAATAATTCTTGAAGGTATTTTTTATTCTTTTTCTCTGCTTACTGAAAAATTACATCTACGGTAAACTAAAATGGACATATTTTGGTATAATGATGATAATCATTCAGTCTATTTTTCTTTCCTGTTCAACTACATTTTAATTAGTGTTCTATGGCTGAAACAAAAGAAAAATGTTCAGGAGTAAATAGGTATTTTTTCCTAATACTTGGGCAAAATTATGACAAAAGATCATGTATGAAGAACAGTTGGAAAAGAATATTTTAAAAAATTATGTATATATAGTTCCAGCAGAAAAGATATAAGGATGAGGTTTTGGAGAATCCTGCTTGCTTTCTTGCTTGCTTTACTTTCTTTTCTCATTCTTTCTTTCCGACCCTCCCCCGCCCCCCCTTTTTGTCTCCCTCTCTGCCTTAGAGCACAGAAGTAACTCAGAAGTTCTTTATACCATATATTATTTAATATATATATAGTTTTACTGTCCTACAGAATTTCAAAAACATCAAGTCTGTCTGGTCTATGTTGAAATTCTGGGAATGATGTGCCACAAAATAAAGCTGCACCTGGATTTTGCTCCAGAAACTTTTGTCTAATTGGTCCCTCAGGTGACCACGCATATGAAACGATTGCTAAAGTAAGGCAATACCAGTAAAACATTTCAAAAGACTAAAAATGATTTTTTCCCCTTTCTTTCTCACCAATACTAGTGAACTTTTTAAACAAAAAGGGTTTCTGAAAGGTTGAGGTGAAAACACAAGAGTACCTTCCTCTCTCTTTTCACACTCCTCTTTCTCCTAGCCTATGTCATTTAATTCCTAGCTTAAACAAATGTCATTTTTTGAGTGATTTAACCTCATAGCTCCCTCTCTCAGGAACAGAAGCACTGGCTCAGAGCAAGGTCCCATGTCACACAGCAACCTACTTCCTTCAATGAATGCATGTAGGCAAGTGAGAAAAAGTGATATCTGTAAGTTTGAATAACACTCCTCTTGCCTCCTCTTTTCTGCCTGTTCTGATTAATTCTAACTACTTTCATCTTTGGAGGTTTCCCAAATGTGCTGTGCATTGTCTACTTAGAAACATTAATGATGTATCATCGAATGATTGTCTAGTCTTCTACCAAATCCATACAAACTGTCAGTAACTGTACCATCCTCAGCAAAGACATATAAAGGTCTCCTAATTGCTGTGTGAAAAGCTGTCAAGTATTTTTAACTTTAACTTTGCACTTGTTACTTTCATTTTTACACTAGCAGGCTCATAGTGCCTGTGTTGGAGGATGTGAAAAACAATCTGGATTCCTCTGTCCTTCTGAATTTTGCAGACCTCTCTTATATCATGCCAAGCTGTTTTTATTCATTTTTAAGCAATTTCTCTTTATTTTTTACAGTTTGTTTTTATCATTTCAAACAGGGAAAACTCTGAATATAAGCAAACCACAGACTTGTGAAGTAGAATACTGTTATTTTTGGAAGTGATTTTCTTTTCTTTCATTCATGTGTTTGTCCATGATTAATTTTGTTAACTGGTGTATTGTCACTTACTTAGTATCATAACTTCCTTTTAGAATTTATTATAATTTTCTTATATTTATTGTCATTGGTAACTTGATACGATTACAAAGTTTATTTTATCTCATTATTAGCCCTTCTTTATTTGTTAAAAATATGATAACTAATTCCTGCTATTAGTTTTCCAATTGTTTAAAATCAATTATTTATCTATATCACAATCTTTTTCTCAGCTCACCATTTCTCAGTTACTTAAATCTCTTAATAAGGGCTTACGGTGAAAACCTTTTTGAAATGTAAGAATATTAGGCTTTTGAACATTGCAAAGAGTTTTAAGAGATTGTAAGTCAGGATCTTTAAAAAAAAAAAAAAGAAAATAATGATAATAACCCGTACTGACTTATCTCAAGGCTATAGTATTTTTAATATTTTTTTTTCTGCAGTGGTCTTATTACTTCAAAGGCTCCTTTCATACACTAGTCATCTGCTAGCTCTGTCGTTTTTAATATTATTAGTGTTACAGGTGGATTTAAATACGCTCTCCATCAATATATTTTTTTCATTTACTTTAACCACTCAGAGTTTGATTCTCTTTTCTTTATCTAGAGGCAACTTCCTCTTTCAGGAATATGGTTCTTATTTGTTATACTTTCTCATACAATGCTACTTAATCATATTGACTTCTTTATATTCTGTGCTTTGCTAACAGTGCTCTCCTTGTCACTTTACAGGATTAAATTTTAGTAATCCCTTTTATACTCACTTTTCATAAGCTTCTTACTTTCTTGTAATTTGATCTTTCATGTCAAGTAAAGTTGGAGGTTTTTTTAATATTGATTCTAAAGAGATATCAATTTTTATCCACCATATTTGATATTACAAACTAACTCAAGTCAATGATTTTGATTTAGATCTTGCATACTACTCAGGAAGAAGTAAAGGGTTTTATTTTCTCTCTTGGGCTCCATAATGTCTTTATTTATGAAACATTAAATTATATTGTATAAAAAAAATACAAAAAAATAGATATTCTTATTTTGGTTTTATATGCAGAATGTAAAACATGTCTGGGCAGTGATAAAACAAGTTGTCAACATGCACCACTTCTGCTTTTCCTTTTTTTTTTTTTTTTTTTTCTGGACAGTAGGATAAGTTGAATCCAATCACTGTTTGTCCTTTTTTTTCTGAGCAGAGCTGACATTCTACTGAGGAAAGGTGTAATGAGCTTGGGCCATGCTATGTAGAATAAGACATGAAGCCAATATCTCAGATACAGTAATGTGTCAAAAGCTGATTTATTATAAGGATCGTTTTTGTTGCTGCTGTAAGAAATGTTTCAATATTAATACTTTTATTTAAAAATAAAATTCACTTATTAATTCTAATTAGATGTCAGCATTGAAAACAATGATAATTGGCACAGTTTTAGCAGTAAATAACTGCTAATATTTAGGTAAAAATAATAATAAAAAGTTAATTCAATATTGGCACAGTTCTGTAGATTAATTTTGCATTTGTGCCGTCTTTGTATTCAATATTTTAAAAGAATTGTATCAAGGTATGATTTATTGATGCTTGTGTCATTGAGCAAATTTGAATCATAGAGTCATGGAATTATAGAACCATAAAGTTGGAAAGGACCTGCAAGATCATCTAGTCCAACTGTCCTTGTGCTCCAGACCACTCACCAGTTTCATTGCCCTTCTCAGGACATGTTCCAGTGCCTCAATGTCTTTCTCATAGCAAGGGGCCCAAAACTGAACACAATACTTGAGGTGCGGCCTCACCAGTGCTGAGTACAGAGGGATGATTACCTCTCTGCTCCTGCTGGCCACACTATTTCTAATGCAGACCAGGATGCCATTGGCCCTCTGGGTCACCTGGGCACACTGTCAGCTCATGCTCAGCTGAGCACCAACCAGCACCCCCAGGTCCCTTTCCTCTTCACAGTCATCCAGCCACTCAGCCCCAAGCCTATAGAGCTGCATGGGGTTATTGTGGCAAAAGTGCAGGACACGGCAGTTGGCCTTGTTGAACCTCATCCCATTCACCTCAGCCCAGCGATCCAGCTTATCTAGATCCCTCTGAAGGGACTCCCTACCCTTGGGCAGATCGACACAACCTCCCAACTTGGTGTCATCTGCAAACTTACTGAGGGTACACTCAATCCCCTCATCTAGGTCACCAGTAAAGATATTAAACAAGATGGACCCCTGGGGGCACCATTTGTAATGGGTCACCGGCTGGACTTAACTCCACTAACCACTACCTGTTGGGCACGGCTCTCTAGCCAGTTCCTTACCCAAAGAAGGGTAAATCTGTCCAGGCCACAGGCAGCCAGTTTCCCCAGGAGAGTACTGTGAGAGACTGTGTCAAAGGTTTTGCTGAAGTCTAGGTAGACTACATCAACAACCTTTCCCTCGTCTACCAGTCTGGTTACCCAGTCATAGAAGGAGATGAGGTTGGTCAAGCACAACCTGCCTTTCATGAACCCATGTCGGCTGGGCCTGATCCCCCAGATGTCACGCATGTGCCATATAATCTCACCCAAGATGATTTGCTCCACAACTTTCCCTGGTACCAAGGTCAGGCTGACAGGCCTGTAGTTCACCAGATTCTCCTTATGGCCCTTCTTGTAGATGGGAGTCACATCGGCAAGTCTCCAATCCTCTGGGACCTCTCCAGACAACCAGGAGCACTGGTAGATGGCGGAGAACGGCTTGGCAATCACCCCTTGCCAGCTCCCTCAGCACCCAAGGGTGGAGCCTGTCTGGTCCCAAAAAGAAATGAATTTTTCAAATTCCTAGCAAAATAATATTTTTCATATAATCATTTCAGATATCCACAATTAAAGTATAGATGTAATAATACAAGGTAGAGCACTATAATTTCTGATATTTATTTGAAATTTAAAATTGGTGGTATCTATAAAGTTTTATTGGTCCACAAGAGATCATTAAAAGTCAAACAATCAAATTTATTGGTATTTTCCGTGAAGGAGTTTTAATGTTCATAGCATAATCATTAGAAATCTTTGAATGTGAAAATATTATTTTTCTTTGTATGCAAGAGTCAGCAAATACAGTCATATAAGTGGTAAACTGACATGATGGTGCTCTAAAATATTCTCATTTCTGTAGTTTTCATGTGTAGCTCTTCCTAAAGCTAAAATTTATGATTTTCCTGTGATAGTGGAGTATATGGTCTTATGAAAGGTTTTGTTTTCACTTGGATGCACTTAATTGATAGAGGAACCCTTGGTAATGTTTACAAGTAAACCTTCCAGAAATGTAAAATCTTAAAGACTAAATATTTTAAAACAAAATATAATGGCATGGCATATTTCCATATACAGTTTTTCTGGATATTGATCATCATGTATATTTATTACATGTACTTGATGTGTTCTCTTTTTAAATTACACTTTTGTTGTCATAGACTACATGAACTGAGAGCTGACTGGTGTGTCGTTTTTTATTAGGGGATTAATATTCCCACTTCTGTCTAATGCCCATGAATGTAAAAGGGAAATAAAAGAAAAAAGATCAGCCTAGTATAAGCTATCCACTTTTTCAAATAAGAAAGGCGTGCTTATAGACTCTTATAAATTTATTTCTGTTTGATAAAATGTTTGAAGGATTTTTTGAAAGAGAATGGGTTATAACAGATATCAAAGAAAGTGAAACAGATTTCCCTGCAACTTCTACAACCTGCTTGAAACTCTTTGTAGCAAAAACTGCCTAATTTGTGAAATACTGTTCAAAGTTTTCTAATCTCTTCATATACTGTTAAAGCCTAAAGACAGTGCCAGGAAAAAATAATACTGCCTTTGGTAACTCACTTGTAAGGATTTGTCTTATTATTAAAATTAGCTCTTGATGCTGGACACATTGAAAGAAAGTTGAGAAGTTTTTTTCCTGCACCAAAGGAAGAGGATTTTTTTTCCCCCCTTTTTCTTGGTGAAACAAATTACATGGCTATTGCCAAATAATAAATGTCTATATGAATATTTGTACATATAGATTTACTTTGCTGCTTGGAGTCTTTATCTTTGTGCATGTTAAGATTTGGTGGGGTGCTAACCTTCCAATAGTTGTTTAAAAATACAGTTAAAATTTCAGAAAATCTCATCCTGAACTCATCTGATCTGTGTGAAAGTGAAAATATTTCTAGTTTTAACAGAAGACAGTGCCAATAGCTTTATTATTACATTGATATCCTTTTTACACTAGTTTTGGGTGACTTTGGGGATGAATTTTGTCAGAACTTGCTATGAATTCTGGGAGGTAAACTCTTGGTGACTTAGAATTTGCAAAATACATGTAGCTTTATAAATATGACATACAACATTAAATGATTGACAACTTTCTTGAACTACAAATAAGGTTAACATTTTGTGAAAGCACAGAGTAGATGAGAAGAGCACTTCTTAGTTGAAATTCAAAACATAGCTGTTTTTTCTATACAGCAGGTAAAGCAAGTCTGTGCAGATATATGGCTCTTAAATCTACTTAATTCTCTTATGCCAAAAACCAATGGACCACTGCTGAACAAATTAAGACAATTTGAAATAGTTTATTTATATGTAGTCCACCCCTAGTGCACTAACAATAAAAAGAACACTTGTTCTGCATAAGTTATTACCTGATATCACATGCCATTTGCCTTTTATGACTTGAAAACTACTGAGCACTGACTACATATTGCTGAAAATGACAGTGCTTGTCAAATCTCAGTGAGAAGTAAGACCTTATGTCTCTCTTGGGACAGCCACAATATAAATCACAGAACATAAAGAGCTTTTTTTCATCAGCTAAGCAATGCTTCCACTGGTAAAGAAAAGTGAATATTTTGTATCTAAAGATTTTCAAATGTAAAATCTAGATTCAAAGCTTTGCAGAAATAGTCCTTTATTGATCTATTGAGTTGACCATAGCAGCCAATGTCAATGGAAAGTTCCTGAAGCCACCCCTGTGCTCTTCTTCAGATCTTCAAACATGGTGTGCCTGAAACAGAATCTGGCTTTGTTCCCCATCCTCCTCTTTTTCCACCACACAAACTACAATGCCTTGTCTCAGTAGAGCTGAATAGGTGAAATAATTTACAGCGTAGATGCTCATCTTACAACTGCTTGCAGTCCACCGATATATTTATGCAAGCCACTGAGCTGCCATTACATGGTAATTACTTTTGACCCCTTCCTATAGGGGGTTGACAGAACACTAGCTTGACAGTAGCTAGTGACCTGGATCTGTAAGTTTAATCTCTCATCACTGTTCTCTTTTGACATTTTTAACCTTTCTCTGAGAGAATTCAATTATAATGTCTGCCCCTTTTTGTTTATCTTGTATTTGAAACATTCATAAAGCTCATTGGCCAGTGGTATTAAGAAGAATGGACAGAAAGATATTTAAGATTTATTTCCATTAGTTTTGAAGCAAAGAAACAATGATTATATCATTTTTATTCAACTGTACCAATACTTTTTATACTGATTTTTATAGTGTACAAAACTTTCTTCTAAATTCTCTTTTTGACAGAGCAGCATTTATACAAGATCATGTTTGATTGTTTTTATGACTCAAAAACAAAATGCAAAACATTAATGAAAAATAAAAATTAACGGAAAAAAAAAATAAAAAAATCAGGAAGGTAGCTCAAAGCCACAAATGAGAAAGCTCAGATTGGTGTATGTCTATGGTTTGAGTGAGAGAGTTAGTCATTGTGTGGGTTGATGTTGGATAGATGCTAGATGCCCACTCAGCAACTCTTGCTCTCCCTCCTCAAAATAATGGAGGGAAAAAATAAGATGGAAAACTTCATAAGTCAAGATAAGTTATGTAGATTTGTCTGAAAGTAGTGTCGTGTTTATTTCCAGGGAAATGACAGCAGATACAAAAAGCACAACAACACTGATAGGCCAAATTCTCAGCTACAAAGCACTATTCTGCAAAACATTCACCAGCACTAGCATGGATAAGCTCATCAAGACAATCTCCATTCTGTAGCATGACAGCTGTGCATGGCCATTTGGAATGTGGCATGTCTTTCATGTTGCTGTTTCCACTACTGAAATGCACCACCCACCACCTCACTGTTCTTACATCCATTATTTGGTCTCCATAAATGTCAAAGGGCTTTTTTTTTTTTTTTTTTTTTTTTTTCTCATGGAGGACTTCAATGACATCCCTTTGCTTCATAATCATGAATTAACTTCCATGTCATTTAGTCAGACTGCCCCTCTTCTGCCATCTATTGCACAGCAACAAAATGTAGTGGAATGTTGGTGGCATGGTGTCATGGTTTTGTAATTTTTGCTATTGGTATTCCACATCATAACATCATGTGGAGCACAGAGAAGAAGAACTACACGTCCCAGAGGACCTCACAGTCAAAAAGGAAAAAGCGACACTGGCTCTCTCTCTCTCACTGCCTGGCAGCGGGTGTGGATGTGCTTCCAAGCCATGCACCTTCGATTTCAAAGTAGGCTTCTTAGTCTTCGGAAACCTCTCTCTCTCTTATTTTACTTGATTTATTAGCCTCAGTTTCAATCAGATTGTTTTATAGTGTGTTAACTTGCATTCTGATATCATAGTTAGTAAAATAAGTTTTCCTCCTGTTCTGCTGCTGTTCTGTTTGTTTCCTTGAGCCCAGCTCCCATCTCCCTACCCCTTTTTCCCTTTTTCCCTTCCCATTTTCAGGGGCCGGGGGGCCCATGGGCCTACTGCCCCCCTGTCACGGACACAGATTAATTTAGATAACTCCATGACACACGGTTCGGCCTCTATTGTCATATGACTAAAATCTGCCTCTGATGTCATCATGGACCAGCGTAACAAATTAAATAGGTAGCATTACATTCAGAATATCCCTCATAACACACCATTACTGTAAAACCAGACTTGACTTGAGATGAGTAATTTATTGCCAGTTAAAATGTATTTGGATGGTGAAAAGCAAAGAGACATTAAAGCAACACATTACACCACCACCACCAGCACCACCACCACCACGCTCCCCTCTTTCCTACTTTTAACCTTCATTTCTCTGATGCTCATTCCTTCTCATACTTCATCACATGGGGCCTCTGCACAGGCTGCAGTCCTTAAGTCTATGCCTCCTCCAGCATGGGATCTCCATGGACTGCAGATTCTCCACGAATCTCTCCACAGGATGTATTTCCTTCAGGACATACCCACCTGTTCCACTGTGATCCTGTCCATGGGCTGCTAGAAGGTACCTGCTCCACCCTGGTCTCTCCACAGCCTGCAAGGGTGCTTGGAGCCCCTCCTTCCCACTCCCCCTTTTCTCCCCTGAGTGCTGCAGGGCCACTCCACACCCTGCTCCCCTCACTCCTCTTTGCCATGTGCTGTGCATCCTCCCCTGCCCAAGCTGCCCTTATGCACTGCAGATTGTCTGCTGTACCCTAACAGGGCAGCCTTTGTCATTGTCTGACACAGCAGCCCCACAGCTCCCTGATGCCAAAACTTTGACACCTATACTCAACTAGAATCGTCTTAAAAGCTAGGATGTTTCCATCTTAAAAAAACTATCCTTATGAATGCCTTTACCCTCATCACAGGAAGGTGCTTGATCTACTGTACCCATTAAGTTCGTATCCTTTAAGTAGGTCATCAGTGGAAATTTCTTTTATTAACATTTTCTCTGATAAATTGCTTCCACAAACTGCTGAATTGCTTAAAAGAACAGGCTGATAATTAGTTGGTCTTGTCTTTTACAAATGTTACTTTCCCACTGTTTGCCATCTAAATTTTCAAAACAAAGAACTACACAAATAGAGTTGTTTTCTTTTTTATTATCTCTTTCCACCTGCATGCCCTTTTGTACCTCTGAAGGCATCAGTATTTTTTTTTTCATTAAATATTTGCCTTAATATTTTGAAATATGGTCATTGTTTGCTTGCTATGTTTATGAGTGGTTGTTGTAGGTCACACATTGCTTGAAGCAGACCTCTATTAACATGTAAATTGTAATTTCACACCAGTGGCCTCTTTAAAGTCAAAGGGGAAATAAAGTTTTTAGATTAGAGTTGTACAGTTAGCATAACAAAAAGGATAAAAAATGTCAAATTCATTTTATTTAAATTACTATGAGTTTGCATCAAAAATTTATGTGGATTTCTTTATCCTCAAGAGAATGCTACATTGAAAAATTAAGAAGTTCTTACAGGTGATGATGCTTTCCATAACATTTCTTTTTCTGTTTGTTTGTTTGTTTGCTTGCTTTCCTGGCAATTGTTTTACCTTTTCATGCTCGGCAGAACTGATTTTGAGGCATTTGTTGTCAGGAAAGCTGTGTCGTGTAATCACAGTTTTCAGTGTTACAACATGTCTTAATGAATTTGAGTTAAATCTTTTGCTCATAGAATGGATATCCTCACTAATTCCTTCTCTAGCGATTTGACAGCAGTCTTACTGACATTTGCGGTTGTGCCAGTGTAGTCTCTTGACTTTACCTGTTTATTTTCACCTGTGTCTTTGGGTTTTTATGGTTTATATTTAAAGAATGTTATCACATACTCCTTCGGCCTTTTTTTTAATTAGTTGAAACTTGACAAATTTCTCTGGTAACATCATGCAGAATACGATGACCACTCCCCTTGCTATATGAAGAAGGCTTTCTTGAACTCTGTAACAAATTCATAAAAACAGCATATAAAGCTCTCAATAACCACACTTGTCATCGTAAACTATTCTTTAAACATGCTGCTTTAAATTAATTGTACTAAACTACATTAGGAAGAATGCTAAATTATGAAAATTATTTTATCTGCTCATGATATCTGTGCAAAGTCTGGTTTCACCAATATTATGTTTTTTTGTTTTGTTTTGTTTTGGCTTGGTTTTTGTTTGTTTTGTTTTTGTTTTTTTTGCAACTCACAGTTCCAATGATGTATACAACAACTAAATCACAAACACAGTCAGTACTGCATTTCAGTCATCAAGATTTGGAATGCGTGTATACAGCCTTCAAATACCTGGACATACAGTTCAGCCTACATATCTACACAGGGATTTCATATGCAAAAGCACTGCAAACACCTTGCAGATATAAACAGCATTTAACATAAATAAATAAATAAATGCATCATGTATATGGCTGTCATGAATGAAATGATTTGTCATGCTTTTTCTGGCTCAGCTGTATCTCAGCACTTGAGAAGCTTTAAGAGTGAGAAACTGTGAGATAGGAGGAAATGAGCATTTAGAATGTAGCAGCAGAAATTGGCCTTAAGATGTGCAAGTTATAGACAGGCGTAGTAGCAAATCATCAATTGGGAGAGCATGAAATTTAACAGTGAAATATGAATCTGGATGAGAAGTAATACTCTGATACAAATCAAATCAAATCAAATCAAAACAAAACAAAACAAAACAACAACAACAAAACAAACAAACAAAAAAACAACCAAACTTGAAACCAAGGACTATGGATTGTAATGAGTGCCCATTGCAGGCAAGTCTACAAGACCTTCCAGTGTTATTGTAGAGGCTAATGTAAAGTCCCAGTCCTGCCTGCCGTGATCCAGCAATGAAGAATGATAAGCTTGTCAAGAACCATTGCTTTTTTCATAACCTAAGGCTGTATGTCCAAAATGAGCAGTTTCCCAAATGCTTCCTGCACGAGACAATTTACAGCTTTAGAGATGTCATAAGAGTATTACAATAATTTGATTTACATTGTGCCCTAGTTTTCTACTGAGGCAACAAAGTTCTTAGGAAACACATTTTCCAACAGGTGAATTAATTTCACTGCTGACCTCGAAGAGATTTCAGTAAGTTCCTTTATTTATTAGGAAAACATAGGCAGAGAACTCGAAAAATAAAGAAAACTGCATTAGATAATTAAAAGACAATTAAAAAAAAACAAAACAAAACAATAATTTTCCATTCTAAGGCCAATGAAATTTATCTCAGGTGAAATTCCAGTTACACGATTCTGCAGAAAATCTGAGTCAACTTTTACAGCATACCTTAACTTACTTTTTTTCCTTGATGTGTTTGCATTACAAAAAAAAGAAAGAAAGAAAAACAAAACAAAACAAAACATTAGTTACTCAATGGGAAGACATTTTACACACCCAAAAATTTTTAATCTTAAACCTTTGATAATGTATCAGTAATTGAGAACTATGAAAAAGAAAACCCACTTTGTTCTGTCTTACTGGCGGTAAATGTCATTGCAGATCCAATGGCTTTCAGATCCATAAATTAGTTGTTTGTTTTCTATACTTTGAAGCACTTATTTTAAATGTGGGTTCTTTTTATATTTATTTTATTTTTAATGGAATTCAACTGTCTATTAGAACGGCAGAAATTCTTCAGAGAGTTCAATCTGAGAACATCCAATCTCTTTGATATAAATTTCTTGACATGATTTTCATTCCTCAGAAAATGGATGGGAACAGCTATAAAGTAGAATTTTGCTGTCAGAAATATTGACACATTCATGAAACAGTACTCAGTATTTTGATGCCTACTCAGGAATATACATGGTCCTGTTCTGACTCAAACTTTAATTTGAAATATGCTATAAATTCTCATCATATCCAAATCTAAGCATTATTTCCTTGGCCATGCTTTTCATTATGTTGTCCTAAGACACTCTTGAAAATAAGTGGCTGAGATTGTCAAGTCTGATTTTATTAAAAGCTGAAAGGATAACAAAATTGAAGTCAGTCAGTGGAAATTTGTATGATATTTATTTGCCCACTTTATTTGCAGCTAGATGTGTTCGCTCAGCCTTTTGCTATTTCAGAAAATTCTCAAGTATCTTGGTTAAGCAGAAATCCCTTACATCAGCTATTGTGAGAAGTTATCTTCCTTAGCCAGACAGTCTTCTCACCAAGACTGCACAGACAGCATTTTTTTCAGTCTTGATATCATATCTACAAGGACTTTTTGTGCACTTTAATGTCACTTCTACACTTTTAGGTACTATATTATTATTATTAAAAAAATTGTAATGAGTCTCTCATGGAAACAGACTGCTTTTAAACATGTGTAATGTTGCCATATTTTGAAAAGAGATAATTATAAGACTTAAGAATTAAGCTTGAAATTGAGAAGATTTAAATGTTCTTTCTAAAGAATTTTTTCAGTGGACCTGCAGAAGTGTAGATAGTGCCAAATAGATCATTCATCTCACTTCTTCAATCAGTAACTGGAAAATCAAAGTGAAATCCTAGGTTTAGAATTACAGATTAAGTTTTAAGGCTGTAAATTCAGTATGTAAATGGCAAGTATTAGAATCAGTACACTTTGGTATGAAAGTCTAAAATTTGCCAATGAATACTGCAATTTTAGGCTGCTTTATACATTTGTTTGAATTAAAAATGGAATCCTTGAATTAGAGCTCTCTGAATTTATGCACATCTGAGAAAAAATAAGTTAAAATAGAAAGTAAATTAAAAAATAAAAAACAACTTAAGCTTACTGCAGTTCAATCTCTAAATAAAATATATCTAATTTTTACTTCAAGAAAATATCATGGTAATTGTCTAACCATTTGTTATATAAAATTTTTTAAAACATTAAAATATATAAAGAGTATTTTATAGGAGTCTAAGAAAATGAGTGTCAATGACATAAATATTTTGAATACGATCCCTTTCGTTTTTGGTTTTTTTTTATCTTTCCTGTACCTTAAGCTTTTTATTATTATTTATATATGTGATTTACAGAAGAACAAAAGCCAAATATGCCATCAGCTATGTATGATTGCTCCTCTTGTTTCTCCAGTGCTTTTCTTTCCTGTCTCATCTCAAAGCCTATGCACTGATATTTTCTAGAAATGGAAGTTGGTTTTATTCTAAATTGATCCTTATATATCAGAAGCTTTAGTAAATCAGTCGTACTCATTACCACTTTTGTCTTTTGATGCTTGACTATTCAAGAGCTCAGATACCATGTTTTGACAACCCAGCTGTGTAATCAGTATGTGATATGTTCCATTTTTTGAAAGTGACTTTGTATCATGTCTGTGGCATGGATTAGCATTTACTTAGTAAGCAAAAATATCTTCCCCCCCCCCCCGAAATTATATATTTAGACATACCGGTATTCACTCCTGCATTATGAAGCCAAATTCTGGTTGGCCCTGCATAGCTAATATATTGCTGTTATGAATTGGAGATAAATGAAACTCCAATAGAGGTTTTATGAGAAATCAGTGTTTATTTAAGTTGTAACTTAAGTGCCGTTTAAGTTGTAATTCAGTGTAATTCAAGTTGTATGTAGGTTGATCTGAAAGTAATGTCTTCTATTTATTTCCATAGAAACTGCAATAGCTACAAAAAGAAAAATAACACTAATCAAGCAAATTTGCCGCTACAAAACACTGATTTTCAACAGTGGAGGAATTAAGGAAACCCCTTTGCTTCACGGACTTCCATGTCAGACACTATTTTGTCTGCTGTTACCTGTCAATGAATATAACAGAATTCCTGTGGGAAGGTTCAACCTCTAGTGTCATACCACCAACATCCACCTTTACATCATAGGCCAATATAATAAAATAGGAATCATTACTTTTGGAGCAGCCCTCATAATTATATTTCCTTAAGATATCAAGAAAGCTGCTGAGTGTACTAACATTTTGGAGCCAGAAATAAAGAATAAATAAATGAAAGAAAAGAAAAGAAAAGAAAAGAAAAGAAAAGAAAAGAAAAGAAAAGAAAAGAAAAGAAAAGAAAAGAAAAGAAAAGAAAAGAAAAGAAAAGAAAAGAAAAGAAAAGAAAATGTTTATTTCAAATCTTTGGAAAGCTGCAAGTTCCAGCAAAATCATAATGCAGCTACCAACAATACTGTGAGTTCTACGAAGAATACTTTTATGAAACACAAAGCTTTCTATAGCAATTTTACAAAAGGGGATTTCTGTTTCTTCTGCATAAAATTCTTGTTTCACTTTTAATAAAAAGGAGATTAGCTATATTTTTTGTGCATGCTAAACATCCTTTCCTCTATGTTCATTCAAATTCATATTAAAATGTACATCAGACTAACCTTGTTACACAAATAGATATATATAGCTCTATCCTAAATCTTGCTAGATGAAAATAGATGAATTCTAAATGACAAATATAGATTTTATTTATATGCCTTGATGTAGGTTTAGGACTCAATACAGTATTAACTGATAGCCTATCTTGCTTGTTAAATATGGTATCTGTAATGTGAAGTCTATTCTCATAGGAATACACTGTTACCTTAGGTGATTTAAAGAGAAGTGACTATGTCTTAGACTCAGAATTCATTTTCTTATCTTTAGTTCTTCATTAATTACTAATTAATAAATAAATATCTTTTTAGTAAATCACCTATTTCTCATTAAGTTGCATGCCAGTTTCAACATTTTTTTAAGAAGATGCATTGAATTATAGCTGGAAGACTATTCCAGATTGTCTTTTTTATTTAAAACAGTGTTTGGAAAGTGAATACACAAAAACGTGTATTCCAAATAACAGTTAAGATCAACTAAGTGTATTCATAGTGACATACATCAGGCTTTCAAAGAATGAAGAGATTCATCTTGGGTGTGTGTTATCATTATTACAATTCATGAAAAATTATTTAGACCTATTCCAAAACAGCTTCTTCTAGATGTGTTCTTCATTTTATGATTAATAGTTTTCAACCATTAAAATACCTGACATGCAAGTATTTTGCATGTGTTCATGGTTATTCTACATAAACAATACAATGGTTACCTGTTGGTATACGCCTTTAAGTTTTATTGTGATCTTCATCTTCATGTTAAATAATAAGCAAATTGAGAAAATGTTTAGCACCAGGCATGATTCACTGTTACCCTTAAAAGAGAACATAAGATTCTCATTTGAACATCTTACATATGGCCATGACCAAAGGTCATGCAGAAATGTCAGCTATGCAGTACTAAGCTAAAAAATAGTCACCACTGGGGTCCTAGCCATGACAAAAAAAACCTCATTTTTCAGCACTGCGTGTCTCAAACTCTAATAACTCAAAAAATGATCTGGTTTCCTAAAGTGCATATTCTGCTACAAATATCTACATAAAAACACCAGACTTGCTACCCCCCCCCCCCCAAAAAAAAAAACCCCAAAAAACATAAAAACATAAAGTCTTCATTGTAGGTATTACTTCTTCCTTCATCTGAGCTTTTCTGTAATCCTGTAGTCTAAAATTTATGAATACAAATGTTTCATAATTTGGTGAAATTGTGTTATGACTAAAATTAATAAGCAAATTAAGATGGGACAACAGAGCTGAGATAAGTGGATAAACTGTTTGAATCAATAATATCAAATGATAGAGGGCAGGACTGTACTCCCTTTTATTGTGAGGACCTGATTAGGTTGGAGAAAAAGGTCAGCAGGAACCCTGTGCAATTCAGAAAGGAAAGATGTAAAATCCTACTTTTTGAAATTTTGGTTGTGACTATAGGCTGGTTCTTGATTGGGTGAGGAGCAGTTTTGTGGCAAAGGCACTGAGGATCACAGTGGATGGTCAGCTGAGTAGGAATCAATAATGCAGTGGTGAAGACTGACAGCATCTCATGTTGCAACAAAGATTTAGCCTGCAAATTGAGTGAAGTGATCATTCCACTTAACTCAAAACTAATTAGACAATCCTTTCCCTTTCACCCACAATTACAAGAAAGACATTGACAAAATGGAGCAAGGTCAGGGGAGGGTCACATGGCTGGCTGTGGATGAAGCCCTGTGAGGAGAACAGTGTGAGTACAGCCTTGGGAGGAGATGATAGAAATGGTGGGACCTAACAGCCACCTGCCTTATGGGTGAAGCAGATCTGGACTGTTTGGAAGGTGTATTATTGAGACAATGAAGGGATGTGTTCACAGACTGAAATTAGGGAGTTACAAAAGGATATAAATAAACCATTTTTCACTTCTAGGATAATAAAACACTGGAACAGGTTACTCAGAATATCTCTGCTGTCTCTGTCTTTGGAGACTTTTCAAGACCTAAATGGACCCTAAGCAACCTGACCTGATCCTGCAGTTGACCCTGCTTTGAGCAGGAGAAAGGCTGGACTAGAGGCTTCCCGTCCATGGCCATTACTGATTCCCTCCTGACAACTCCATGAAAATGCACAGCAGCACTCTTAATTTATCAGATATCTACTTTCATTTTTGGTGCATAGACAATTTATTATGAAAACTGAGAATATTTTTTCATACAAAAAGTCTTGTAATTGAAAATTTATTTTCTTCCACTGGAAATCATTGACTTCAAGAAGTCTTTTTTTTTTTTTTTTTTCCTAAGCAATGCAATCAAATTTGTTTTGTTGGTTGGTTTGGCGGTTCTTTTTCTTTTCTCTCTCTCTCTCTCTCTCTCTTTGTGTGTGTGTGTGTGTGTGTGTGTGTGTTCTTCATAAATTAATTCATTCGATCTCTTTTTTTTTTTATCAGTATTGTATTTCTGATTGTGTAAAGAAAAAGCACAGTAATTTCTAACAACTGCACTTATACTATTTTCTTTTTCAGTTTGTAAACTGAAGAAAACTTTCAGTTGTAAACTTTCAGTTTGAAAGGCTAAGTGAACTAGGTTTGTTTAGCCTTGAGAAAAGAAGACTAAGAGGGGATCTGATCTAGGTCTATAAATATCTAAGGTGTGGGGGGCAAAGTGGCGAGCCCAGACTCTTTTCAGCAGTGTGTGGAGACAGGACAAGGTGAAATGGCCAGAAACTGGAGCATAGGAAGTTCTGCACGAATGTGCGCAAGAACTTCTTTACTGTGAGGGTGATGGAGCACTGGAACAGGCTGCCCAGGGGCTTGTTGAGTCTCCTTCCCTGGAGGTATTCAAGACCCACCTGGACGCCTACCTGTGTGACCTGGTGTAGGGAACCTGCTTTGGCAGGGGGGTTGGACTCTATGATCTCTGGAGGTCCCTTCCAACCCCTATGATTCTGTGTGATTCTGTGTGTCTGTGTAAACGTGCATAAAGGGTTATACTTTTAGGAATGCACAGAAAAGTCTTGAACTAATAACACCTTCTGTAGGTGGTGGGATTGTTATAGCTCTATGCATTTTTATCACTATCATCAATGACCACAGAATATTTGTTTTTAAATGATATGTTTGATTAAAAAAAATAAATCAAGTAAAATATGTGTTAAGATCATTACAGTGTCTTAACTTAACAGTGTCATCATGCACTGGTCGTGTATCCCTCCCATATCAAAGATCTAAAATGTTTTCCTTCTTTTTATAAATTCTTTTTACTGTTCATCACCTGTTGTCTTGATTTCTAAATTCCCAGTGACTCTTCAACTGATTTTTCTTTCATTGAAACCATTTCTCTAGTTGCTTGAAAGTAAGTTCTGGTTTGAATCTCTGGATATCCTTTTTCTTTTTCTCTGTTTTCTTTTTGCTTTCATTCTGCCACATTGTTGCTTATACTTTGTCTAACTTCAGCCAGCTCTGCCTGACATTGGCTCCGTGTCATTTGTGCATCATGCAGTTATGCTTATCTTTTGGTAAAATGTCAGAATTAACGTGGGAGAAAAACAACAGTGCTGTTTCCCATTACAATGAGACTGCAATAGTGACTGATCCTAACATGACCTCAGAGAACGTGACCTCAGTAAGTCTCTATCCATCAGAAAAAGTTAGTATGCAGAGAACCAATATTTAATCTTCTCATTATCATATAATTCAATATATACCATATTCCGTTTAATTACTCTAGCTGCTTCACTGGGATGTCTCCCAGGGATATCTGCTGACTTAGTCCAGTGAATAGCAGTGGCTGAGGCTTAATTGGAACACTGTTATCATAAATCTCTTGCTGTCTTTTTATTTTTAATGAATATGACTATGACTAATATCACCTGATTAAACAGTGTTTAATTAGGTGTTAAAAATTATTACGGTTTTATGTCTGATGCAGTAGGTGCCAAATAATAATGATAAGGAGAATCCTTATCAAGCAAAGACCTTGCAGCAGGTGGGAACAACCTATGCCCACAATATTTTTGTTACAGCATTTATCTCCTTTAAATTAAAAGTTCTGCATCAAAAATTAATAAGTGAGGATTCAGTTTCTTGATTTAAGCCAACAAGAAACTATGTACTGAAAACATCAGTTATATTTTCTTCTCTCTGCATGAAGTGGAAGCTAAGATAACTAGGAACTTGCATTGTATTTTATATTGACCAGGGTGTGTTTATCAGGTACAGGACTGTAAACTCATTTTTGTGAAAACTGAATATTGTGCATGACAGCCAAGAGGAATATTTAGTATTGGTCACTGCTTTGATTAGATATACAAAGTAAAAATGTCTTTGGATTTTTTTAATACTGTTATAAAAACACTTGATTTTGTTTTGTCAAAATTGAACTTGGAACTGGCATCAAAATGATTGCAAAGACATAAAACAATGGCGTCTGCAATTTCCAAAATTTGTCATTCTTCATATTTGCAGTCTTTTATAAACATTCAGAGTTCACTTACTTATAAATTAAATTTGATACCTGTATTAAAATTTGAAGTGCAGTATTGAAAAATAAGAGGAAAATAGTAGTGTAGCTTTACTTTTTATGTTATCACAGAAAAGGGGAAATTATTTTTGCCCCTCTGTAGGTGAATAGTTCCTAGCAATAATGTGGGAAGTAGATGTTACAGACATGAATCCAGTTGTAATTTTTTTGTTGTTGTTGTTTTCTGTGTCAGATTTATAACCTCAGGTTAGGATCATTGATACTTCCGATGTGATGGAGCTCACTTTCAGGAAGAGCCAAGAGGAATTCAGTAGGGAAGAAACAATCACAGGTTTGTATGAAGTTTACATGCATTGAAAAGTAATTTAGCATGATGTTGTAACTTATTACAGTAATAGAAGATTCTAAAACTTGAGATTTTTATGGTAATAGAACCATAAGAAAGTATATGAAAGACTTTTAATGTATGTATTTTTTACTTTACTCATTATGATATTACAGTGCTGTAGTTTTGGAATGTTAAGTCATAAGTTAGTGAATAAAAAACAGTGAATCACTGAATTCTGCTATATGCTGATTACAGTGTCTGTGGGTTGTGTTACAACATAACATGAATATTTTTTCCCATCTTTGGGTATTGAATTAACAACCACACTGTCAACACAATCTTCCATATCCTTCATTGTAATCAAAGTGAAGTAAAAGCAGGCTGGGAACTACGTTACAAAATGCTTCTTACCAGGAAAGTGTTTATTGTCAAAGTGATACACAGAAGCAGTCTGCCACAGTGAATTTGTATTTATGAAGACTGGTAGTAATCAGTTTCAAAGGACAACTTGAGTGAAATATCTATATTATTGCTACAAAGAAAGTATATAACTCAGTGTTCTTTTCTGGTTCCTTTCTGCTTCTCAGAGGATGAAACTGTGGATAACTTTTGAACTGTAATTCAGTAATAACTTCTAGTATAACTTACTTAAAAAAAAATATGTATTTATTATCAACATGTAAATGTTTGATTAAAAAAAAAAACTTTGGTAGCTGCTAGTAGTATAGGTAAGAAAAATGTTTCAGACAGTCATACATTTACTCACATGATGATTTTATAGTTATGGTATATAGCGGCGTAAAGTATTCAAGTAACATCTTGTAGTGAAATCAAAAGTGTTTGATGCTACCTTGAAATAGACTTCTTTACCCAGCATTATCTTAGAAGTGCCTAAACATGTTATACGCTGCATTTTTAACTTTATGGAACATAAGGTTTTTAAATCCACATGATACTTTAGTAGAAATTAATAAAGAGATCTTGGCTGCTTGGCATGGGCTGTGGATCCACTGCAAACTGTGCTTGGAACCATCTATCTTACTCATTCTCAGCATCCCTGACATTACGTAGCCATCTTAGTATCTTGCAGTACCTCATCCACCTGTCACAGAAGGTCCTCCATCTATGCACACTGTTTACAGGCATGTCTGCTGCCTATCCCTATCCCAGGATAAAGGTCTGAGAACATCCTGAAGACTGTGTCTTCCTAACTTTATTCTTTTGATGATGAATAGATACGAAAAAATGATTTCTAGACATGATTAAAATGTTCCTAAATATAGTTTATCATAAGCAAATTTCATCCTAGGAAGAAATAATACAGAGTTCAGAAACAGTGTACTCAATTCTTAAATAAATTAAACCTTATCACTGTTGTACATAACAAATGTCATATCAAATGAAATTTTGTAAAGCTAATACTGTGTTATTTATCTTTTCTTTTTTTTTTTTTTTTTGGTCCGTTTGTTAGTTAATGTTTTGATCCTTTTGTAGAAATTATCCCTGACAGCAAAATACAAACCTTTGGTGGTCCTTTTGTTTTTGTTCTTGCTTTTTAATTTTAATGTTTCTGAACTGACAGATTCTTCCTAAAGAATTTCCAGAAAAGTCATTATACTAAGGAGTTTGAATGAGAAAGTGGAAAAAATATTTAGGGTAGTTAAATGTAAAATGTTGAAAAATAGATGACTTCTTTGCTTACTATATTGATTGTAGTGAATCTGGTTTTAAAGTATTTTCTTGAAACTATACATTATGTCAGAAATTAATGGTGGGAACTTCTTTTAAAGTTCAAGGTTATTAGAAGTCAAGCTTTGACGTGATCAAATACTCTTCTGGATATTGTCTTCTGTTTCTTTTTCAATATAGGACTATTACTCCAGTTAAACATTTTTGTGTTGTAGGTTTCCTAGAAAAGACCTATATCATGATAGTCTTGGATTCACTAAAGCTATACAGAATCTTGGAAGATGAAATATAGTGGGATGGGATGTTTTCTTCATTCAAGTAGAATCTTTCCTTTTCAGCTACTTACTAAATAGTTGAAATTCATGACTGAGTAGATGTAGGGAAGAATATTCACTGAAGAAATCTTTCAATTTCTAATGCCTTTCAACCTTTCCTTTTACTTCTGGTGGATTCGTGAAGAGTCATTATCCCCCAGTTCTTATGCTGGCTTGGCAAAGTTGATCTTTCAGTCAAAAACAAAGTTAAGCTTATATTGCCTGACATTAATTCAAATTATATTTGTGCAACTCTAATAAAAATAACTAAAACCAAAATGAATAATAAAAAGACTTACTAAAAGCTAAAAACTAATTTTGGTATAACCTGAGTATTTACATTACAGAAATACATAATATTGTAATATGAATTTGTGAAAGCATATATGTGATATGTATGCAATTTCACATTTGGTAGGATCAAACAAAATATATATCACAATAAGTAGCATACATATATCTACTCTGCTTTTTAATTTTGTGAGAATTCCATTTTAAAATGCTATAACCGAAAGGTCAACCACAAAGAATAATTACATTAGTAGCAATTGCACCGAATGATTAACTCAAATTTACTAGTTTTTAAAGCTTGTCTTAACGTCAAGCATTGTGCTGGAAAACGAATAATGCTAATTGAATTGTGGTTCTAAAGTAATTAGAATTTGAGAATAAACAACATTATTTTTTGTATATATGACTGTTGCTGGAGATGTTAAGCTCTACTTCATTAATTAATAAAGAACCCATATGTTCTCTTTTTAGTGGTGCTGAAGGCTGAAGTAGTTTGCTTACCAGAGCATAAATCTTTTATGATGGTTTACTCCTAAAAATGGATGAAGGATATGCATCATTTTTGTGACTTCCTTCATCCACAAGATCTTTTTAAAATTATGATTTAATATCAGCATTGGTATATAATGTCTAAATACAAAATGTGAATGGAAGGCATATTTTAGTAAATTGAGTCATTTCTCAGTAATAGCTGATGTTTATCCTGAATGAAATTAAAATGTTGATGTGTCTTGGGTTTGCCTGGGATAGTGTTAATTTTCTTCATAGAAGATGACATGGTGCCATGTTTTTGGCTTGTGATGAGAATAGTGTTGATAGTACACTGATGTTTTAGTTGTTACTGAGCAGTGCTTACACAGAGTTTAGGACTTTTCAGCTTCTCACACTGCCCTGCTGTGAGGAGCTGGGGGTGCACAGTGAGCTCAGAAGGGGCACGACCAGCGCAGCTGATCCAGACTGGCCAAAGAGAGAACAGACTCACTGCATGAGGCTGTGCTCAGCAATAAAATCTGAAGGAAAGTAGGAGGATAGTAGAGATATTTATTGTGTGAACCCCATCTTCCTGGAAATAGCTGTGTACCTGTTTGCCATGGGGAGGAGAGAATGAATTCCCTTGTTTTACATGCACACTCTGCCTTTGCAGAGTCTTAATCTCAACCCACAAGTTCTCATACTTCTACCTTCCTGATTCTCCATTCCACCTGAGCAAGGTGAACAAGTAAATGCATGGGATTCAGATATCTACCAGGGCTACACCACCTCATGAGGTCAAGTCATCAGTCAACAATTTCAATTAGAAAAAAAAACTGGACAAAATCACTGACATAAACTCTTCCTCTACATTTTATTTTCTCTTAAATCTTTTTCTCCTAAATCTTTATGTGTCTGTAAACCAGGCTGAAAGCACTGATGAACATCTTTTCGGACATCCATTGGTTCCTGATAAATGACTATATGTATTCTTTCCTTATTAATTTGTTTTATCTTCAAATAAATCTTAAACTCTGATACACACACATACTTCCCTTTTTTTCTAATAAAGCTGAGAATAGAAATGAACATGTTTTTCAGCCCTGGCAGTCTATTGACATGATTTTTTTCCCAGGTATAATCAGAACCTACAATTCTGTCTCTTCCAGTGTAGTAGGAGTTGTAATCAGAAACAAACAAACAAGCAAACAAACAAACAAAACACCAAAAGCAAACCAACCAACCAATGCCAATAATTTTGAAAAATTTTCAAAACAAACAAACAAAAGCAGCACCATAATTACTCAGCTACCCTCGTTCTGCAGATAGAAGTCAACTTCCTTCAGCACGATCCTTCCTTTGAAATAGTTTCTCTTCGCATCTCCTCAGAGATTATGCTTACCAGCTCTCCTTTGGAAGTCCTGCCTATGCATCAGTACCTAATTTCTTTCTTTATAGTATAGTCCCAGGTGGTCTGTGAACACCTGGCACCAGCTAAGATTTGAAATATGGTAGATCCAGGATAGGAGATGTTCGTATCCAACAACATGACTGTAACACATGGGTTATATTTTCAAAGTTTTTATGTTATTTCCATGTTATTTTGTAGTGACTGTTGATTTCATATATTATGGCATATGGCAATACTCTTTGATTTCAGTGTTGTTTTTTGCCTCTATTTTCTCTGTACATAGGGGAAAAAACAAAACAACAACAACAACAACAAACAGCTCTATATCACTAATTTGATATGCTTTCTTACTTATTCCTGATGTAGTCCTTATTAATAACAGTTATGAGTGTATATCACCTTAACTTGTGTTATATGTCTGTTTCCAGGAACCATATCACCCTACTTTGCAGCAGGATTATTTAGTTATAAAACTGCTTTAAGTCATAATGACTGCAAAAGTTGCAGATTTTTTAACAGGATTTTTTTTTTTTTTGGTCTAGATTTACTAAAAATTTTAAAGCATTTTGCATTGGTGAATAGTTTTTCGGTTTGTTTTTTTTTTGTTTTGTTTTGTTTTTATTATTACTATGTGTATATATATATATATATATATATATATTTTTTTTTTTTTTTGCATAGAAGATCAAATCTGTGCCTCTCCACACCACACTAACTAGTAAACTTTAAAAAAAATAGCAAGAATCTCTCTTTCATAATAATGTAGGCTCTCATTATTTCTTATTGCTAACTAATATCTTATTACATTTTTTAATAGAAACATATGTAAATCAGTTGCCATAGATTACCATAAAAATAATTTGAGATTCTTGCCGTCTTCAAATAAAATGCTAGTCTAGTAGCATCAGCCTTATATGAGAAGCATCCGGCTCTTTGTGTATGTTTCAAAGTACAATAGTCATCCCATTTGCATAGAACCATATAAATAGAACCAATAAATGTGATTCATTTTCACTGAATGCAGATTAAAATGAAGATATCAAGACTGCCTTTTGACACAGACCTCAATAAATTGGCTGAGGATGAACAGAACTGTGAACAATATTATTCATTGGGTTCTTTAACAAAAAGTGTATCAGTGAAGCATTTGGAAAACTATTGCAATAACCCATTATATGTATATATATATATGTTAGATAGATTTTCAGTAGCAGAAAAACATTCCAGCTGCAAGACACAGACACCTCACTTTATTGTAATTATTAGACTACAATTAGGCAATGCATTTTTCACGGAATTGAAATTATTCTGAATAGTAACTTAATTCAGTTGAATCATTGCAAGCTTCAGCTATACTGAGTATCACTTTGACCTGTCTATAATTACTATATACATTTGGACAAATTATTTTGCTCATATTCTGCTGACTGACTGCTCTCTGTGTGAATATGAAACATTTTAATGAGTAGCACTGATATTTATACATTATTTATTTCCTTATTTGCTTGAGGAATCTCATGTTCATGAAGTGTTTCAGACGTACTTATTTTAGATGAAAATAACAAATTCCCGAATTGGAAAGTAGGTGACACTTATTTTAAATCTAATTCAATCTTATCATTATTTGAAGGACTTAAACATCTTTACATGGCTGTGTCTCTAAATTAAGATAATGGTTATCCTTCAAAGCACTGTTTATTGCAGCCTAGGATGTGTAGGAGGTCACAGCCACAGCAATTCGAACATTTAAAGTCTTGATAAACCAGATGGCAATACATTTTGCTTCTTTTGTTTTCCAAAGTCCTTTTAATGTATCAAAATACCTTTTCTGTATTATTTTTCCCCCTTAATTAGAATCTTTCTAGCCTTACTGCTTGAAATCTCCATACTGTTTTCTTCCAAATTTTACAATTTTCTTCTTATTAATCCCAGTAAAGATCATATTATTCAACGTAATTGTATGCCAACTATTTCCTGTAACACCTGGTCTTTTTTTTTTTTTTAACTACTCTTTTTTTTTTTTTTTTTTTTTTTTCTGCCAGATGGTTGCGATGATGCAGAACAGAACAGGATGTTGCAGTAAAGTATTTGGGGGGATATTATTCGTCAACTATTTTGTTCATTTTTCTTGACTTGAAGCTTCAAAGAGCCACCCCTGAGACACATTAGCCAGTTGTGGTTACACTACATCTTCCTGAAAGATGAAAATCTTCGATTATCATTAATACCATGTCACTGTTTTCAAGGTTTTTATAGCAGTCACTGGAAACAAGAGTCATCTCAAATTTCTCTGAAGTCAAATTTCACAGTTCATGCATTAAAAAGTGATAACAATAAAACCTCTCCTTCTACCCTTTGCCCATTGCTGCATGCAGCCTATTAATGTAAAAGAAACTTATCTATCTCTCTCTAAGAGACATTGGTGAGTAATTACCTCTCAGACCAAGCTTGCTTTTTCCAGCCTTTTTTTTTTTTTTTTTCCTTCTTACTTTATTTAGAAAACTGTGCTGAAAGTACTGTTGAAGCTAATTTTGTTACTTCTGGGCACTTCTGTAAACAGAAGTTGCATAGATCAAAGAGGCCTGACTTCAAAATAGTTGATTTCAGTATCAAATAACTAATCTTGGTACAGCAAATAATATATTCCCTGATGTAATGGAAATGGCTTCTTGAATAATGCTGTGGTAAAACACACTTTTATTGCAAGTATACCTTTAAAGTACAGCAATCTATTGCATATGGTAGAGTTTTAAAATTGTCTCTGCCATTTATCACTGGTTCTTTGAACATTCCTTGAAATGCTGACACGTTATAAGGAAATATAGTGTGAGGTAGCCACAATCATACCACTCAGTACAATGTTTTAGATACTGTTGGGAAGAGGCATGTGTACATCAGATATGTAGCATTTTCTATTTTACACACCCTGTACCAAGAGTACATTCACACCACTGTGGTCTCATAGGTTCCAACTGTGATAAGTGGTGTGGACCTAAAAGAAGAGGCCACTCGCTGCCAGCCTTTGGTTTAACAGGTCTGGCTGATGGCACTACTATGCTACCAGAGGCTCCTGTTTCATGACAGACCTCTGAGCACAGACATTTTCCACATGGTTCTATCATTGTCACTATTGCTTTCTAACTTAGACTGTTAGCATTGCTGGTCACAAACTCCAGGCTAATTTCTGGCTTTCTCCATATCTAAAGACAATGGTTATTATCTGGGACACTATCACCTCCTGGTCTTCCCACACCCCTAAATGTGTCACAGGGATCAGAATCTGTTAGCAGTTCAACTGTGTTTCTTTCTGTATGAACCTAACCTCCTGTAGAAGAGCAGATGTAGGCCAGTCCTAATGAGTAAGCCATCCCCAGAACAATCATCTGTGCTTGATTTGTTTTCCCAGTGCAAAATGGCATCATCTACTAAATCTAAGCTGGATGGACATAGTCAAAATCTCATTTATCTGAGCCATACTTTATCTTAGGATGAGATGAGTCCTATTTTCTTCATGATGCTGTTCTTTTCACAAGGTTATTTATAATTTTAGGTAACTCTGGGTGTAGAGAAAGACACGGAGTTGCAGTTTTTAGACTGAGATGGTGTAGGTTCTGTGTGACAATCACTAGAAAAGGTGCAGGGGTAGAAAACATATAACAAAAGAAGAAATTTTCCATTATGCACCATGTGTCTGATCTAGCAGAAGAAAGAAGCTGTAAACCTCACTGTTTAACATGGGTTTACGGCTTTACATTCTGCGCCATTTGTAAAGTGACTGAGATAGATAGTCAGGTCAAGAAAGCCAACGTATTTATTTTATAGAAATAAACCTACTAGAACTGGCCTGTGGAAAAGGGTATTATTTCATGGAAAAAAATTGTCAAAGGGAATGTTAACGTCACATTATGACTCATAAGCTGCATGACTTTTTCCAAGTTGGCTCTGCTATTACTTCAGAAGGAAGCTCTTAATGCATTCCAGGAACGTTCTGGAATACCTACTGCTGTGTCATCCTTCCGGTAGATATTAGAGTGGTGGAAGTCCTCCATGAGGACCAGAGCTTGTAAATGTGAGGCTTCTCCTGTTTGCCTACAGGGGGCTTTATCTGCTTGGTCATTGTTGTTGGGTGGTCTGTAGCAGACTCCCATGATATTGTCCACCATCCTTGCCCTCCTACAAATCCTGACCCATAAGCTCTGGACATCTATTGTTGGAACTAGAATCAAAGTGGCAGCAGTTGAATGGATTGAGGTATCCTTCCCTGGCAACCTTAGTTTAAAGCCCTTTTCGCAACCTTGGCAAATCCATCAAGGGCTGCAGTCTGAACCTGGAAAATAACAGATTTTAGCACCAATAATGTCTGAGATATTTGTCAGTACTAATCCCTGGAGCATACCTCCAGTTCACTAAGGTTTGAGCACAAAAATGAATGCATACATTTCAGTCTTGCTAGTTTTTCACTTGCATGTTGTTTTTGTTATGAAATTGTGCCTTTGTAAATCTCTGTTTCTCACTCTTTCTGATTTTAACAGCTTCCCACCTGAGTCATTCTCTCTTCCCTTTCTTGATAGTTTTAATCCTACACAGTTCTCTTAATATTTTATGTGTTGTATTTAAACACCTTTTTTCTCACTCAAATAGATTGTTCCTTCTGCTCACCTCAGTAGTCTTCATTTGATTATGGCTCCCTTGTCTTTCCACCTTCTCCTCTTTCCCATACTTTGGGAAAGCACCCATCACTTTGTTGTTTCTCTCACTTCATGACTTTATCTCAGTCACTCTAATTTCCTGCCTTCATTCTTCTCCCATAGATTTCTGTTTCCACTTTCTTTTCCAGAGATTTCCAGATCTCTGTTTCCACCATCTTCCAGAATTTTTGTCATCATCTTTTAAAATATCTCTAAATCTTAAGTACATCCTTTTCTGTCCCTACCTTTTACAGTGCAGAGAAAATAAAAAAAGGAATAGTAACCGAAATTGCAATTTAAGTCTGGAGATTAAAGACATTTGCAAGAGGGGCTTCCAATGGTGATATCATACAGTTATTCCTATATCAGAAGGTGTTCTACCATTTATTTTCTACCCTCTTACTTATCCAGATTGCCAGATTAAGATTCATGAATCATTTCTTAATGAGAATTAGACAAAAGTAAGCCTTTGTTTGGTTATCAGTGGTTCAGTTTTCGGCACCTCAATACAGAAAGGACACTGGGGTGCTGGAGCAGGTCTGTATTCTTTATTGTTGTCTCAGTTTCAGCTGGGACAAAGTCGTTTTTCTTCAGTGTCAGGCATGATGCTATGTTTTGATGTCAGGAGAAAAACAATGTTGATAAAACATTGCTGTTTCTAGTTGTTACTGAGTAGCTCTGTCCAGAGCCAAGCAAGTTTTGGTTTTCTCAGTTCTCTTGCCAGTAAGGGAGCTGGGTGGGCAAGAGGAGCTGGGAGGGACAGAACAAGGGAAGTTGGCCTACACCGGAAGGGATATTCAGAACACTATGACATCATGAGGCAGGAAGGTTCGAGAAAAGGGGGAGTTTGTTGCGCAGGCTGGTACTTCTCAGGGATAGACTGGGCATCAGTTGGCAGGTGGTGAACAACTGTTTGTGTATCACTTGGTATCTATACAATTATTATACCTATTATCCTTTTTCCCTCTTCTTTTAAACAGGTTTTATGTCTCTCTCTTTTTTTTTTTTTTTCCCAATTATTATTATTATTATTTTTTTTTCCAATTTTCTCCTCTATCCCACTGAGAAGGGAAGAAGTGAGTAAATAATTGTGTGGTGCTCAACCACCTGCCAGGTTAAACCACAACAATTATCTAATACTATCAAGACGTTTCTAGACTTTTAATGAAATTTAGAACTGTTTGTAATGAAAGCGTTCTTTCCTTGCACCATCAATTACATGTACCTCTTTGAATTTTAGTTGTTCATTTAGAAGAAAATTTAAGTTGTCTTGGAGAGTTTTCTTCTTCCTCTATAAAAGTTTTCATGGGAAGAGTAGTGGTCTGGCAGATCTTCCAAGAGAACTCTCTTGTTCTTCTCCATCCTCTTTAACTGCTGGACGGCTGCCTTCCTTCTGCACAGTTCGCACTGTATAAACTTCACACTGTGTCACCGGCTTATTAAATAAGAAGCTAGTTGGAAGAAACAGCAGTGACGACTGGTTCAATCACAGTGTATAAACTCACAGTCTTTGAAATGTCTGTAAAGACAAGCTATTCATTTTTAAGTGTGTAAAAGTAGAATTTGTTGCTGTCTTCAAAATGAATTAGCATACCTTAGTTATCTACAAATTAGGTGTAAAAAAGAATTCAAGTACCACTTGAGAATTAAGAACCAGAAAAAAGTCCTAAACTCCAGTGATAGATGAAATATATTAAATTACTTCAGTATTTTCTAATAATGTTCCTCTGAAGGGGCCATTGTTCTTTCCTGCTACTGGTTTAGCAAATTTCTTCCTACTTGGACTAAATTAAAAACTATTTGCTTTGCAAGTATGCTTATGTTCTGAGACAGTCTGAGGTGATTCAAGTACAATATTCTCATAAGCTATGGTTATGAAATTGCAAGCTCAAATTAAAAAAAGTTATCTTTCAGACTCCAAAGTATTCACAAGTGTTGTCTATCCAGAAGAATAAGAGCTAATATACTTAATATCTTTTCAATCATATTATAATCCAGTAATTTTTTTATAATTCTTTTATTAGTTTTTTAACTTTTAAAATGTTTCTTTAATAAATTTTTAATACAATTTTGTTAGATATTATTTTTTATCTGATTCTGCTCACACATATGGGCAATTTTCAAGAAAATTACTTATAGCCCATTTGTTCAAAAGAAATTTACCCTATACTTCAATAGTTTTGAAACATCAATATTGTTGTAGCCTGTACACCTGCTAATTTGGAATACTGACTTATAGACTGATTTAATAAATCTTATTACCAATATTACCCAGAATAAATGTTTTTATTCATATTAGTGAAATGATGTTAGAGTAATGATATGCCTATGTCATGGTAGACAGTTCATCTATTATATCTTCTTGATTGCTCACTACTGTGCCCAATTTTTCACTCACTTTTGCAATGGCTGAAACACAAGCTCATAGAAGGGTTAAATGTAACTCAAAGTCTTGAAGTTTATTAATCAGTTCGTTTATAAGGGGTCTTCTTTCCCTTCTGCCATACATTGCTGCAAATGTACTGGCATACCTTTCTGGTGCAGTCTTTGTGAAAATATACCACATTTTTGGTGTACATCTGACTCTCTCAGGATCATGCTCTTTGTCTGACTCATCAGGAATGAAAGTGGGGCTATGTAACATTTCCACCACAGCGTATTCTCTCAAAGAATGGATGCCTTTTTCCATATCAGTCTATTCCTTTTTCTCAGGCATCAGATCATCTTTGAAGGGGTATCTTTCTCTTACGGCTAAAAACATCCACTTCCAGAGGGTGAAAGCCTGGTTCTGGCATGTACCAATACCTCTGTCAATAGCTGAGTCCCTAGCAATACCACCCGGTTGATGAGCTTCTTTACTATCTAGCCATACACTGTTGGCCCCATTGTCCCAACATCGAAGTAACCAGGTGACAATAGGCTCATTTGGATAGTGTGAAAAGTCTTTTCCCAGACCTCTAATTTCATTCATTTTCAGAGATCCATCAGTAATGGTAATGATATCTTGCTCACCTCCTAACCTTTCAGGACTTCTTGTTACCCTCCTGGGAGTTGGTGACCGTAATCTTACTGAGGGACCCTCCCCTGGATGCAGGGGTGCTTCCCCTGGATCTTGGAGCCACTCCTCTGGACCTCTTTCCTCCCTTCTCTTACAGTGCCTGCTTCCTTTACTTTCCCCTCCTCCTCTTTCTTCTGTTCTAACTGAGTGTAGATTCTTTTCATTTTCTGTCCTCTTACAGGGGCAACTGACATCGATTCTGGTGCCTCCTGTGGTTGATCAGATTGGTCGGTTCTGATGCTCTCACTCTCCAGCTTGGCTCAGAGTCGGTTTCATTCAATTATGAGGATATTTAGTTCAGATTCGAGCATGGCTTGATGAAACTGAATTCTATTGAGTTCATTTTGGAGACAAAATTTGTCATGCTGAAAGGCATCTCTCTCAGTTCGGAGTATGTCCCATTCGGACTTGAGGATGTCCCTCTCAGACCGGAGGGTGTCTCGCCCGGACTAGCAGGCATCTTGCTCGGATTGGAGGGAGTCCCACTCAGATTGGAGGGCATCTCTCTCAACTAGAAGACCCTCTCGCTCAGCTCAGAGATTTTCCCTCTCAGCTCAGAGTCTCTCCTGGAAACTCTCCTTTTCAGCTTGGAGACTCTCTCATTTTGTACTGTCTTCTGGATACTCTCCCTTTCAGCTCGGATATTCTCCTGGAAACTCTCTCTTTCAGCCTGGAGATTCTGTTTCTCAACAAGAAGACTCTCCCTCTGGAACTGGAGATTCCGTTTCTCTGCAGGAAGACTCTCTCTTTGGAACTGGAGATTCTCCCTATAACTCTGAGACACTCTCTTTCAGCTTGGAGGCTCTCTCTCTCAATTTCAGAAACTCATGCCCATTCTGGGATAGTATTGAATAAGGCCCACTATGCATTAGCCAGGCCCCAAATCATTTGTGCCTCCTCAAATCACAGAATCACAGAATCACAGAATTATCGAGGTTGGAAAAGACCTAGAAGATCATCCAGTCCAACCATTACCAATACTTCCCAGCTAAATCATACCCCTCAACGCAACATCCAAACGTTTCTTGAACACTCCCATGGTCGGTGATTGCACCACCTCCCTGGGCAGTGCATTCCAATGCCTGACTACCCTTTCCGAGTAGTAATACTTCCTAATGTCCAGCCTGAACCTCCCCTGGCGCGGCTTGAAACCATTCCCTCTAGTTCTATCACTGATTACACGAGAGAAGAGGCCGACCCCCAGCTCACCACAACCTCCCTTCAGGAAGTTATAGAGAGCTATAAGGTCTCCCCTGAGCCTCCTCTTCTCCAGGCTGAACAATCCCAGCTCCCTCAACCGCTCCTCATAAGGCCTGTGCTCCAGACCCCTCACCAGCTTCGTAGCCCTCCTCTGAACACGTTCCAGGGCCTCAATGTCTTTCTTGCAGTGAGGGGCCCAAAACTGAACACAGTACTCGAGGTGCGGCCGCACCAATGCCGAGTACAGGGGGACAATTACCTCCCTGTTCCTGCTAGTAACACTGTTTTTGATGCAAGCCAGGATGCCGTTGGCCTTCTTGGCCACCCGGGCACACTGTCGGCTCATGTTCAGCCGAGCATCAATCAGTACCCCCAGGTCTGTTTCCTCAACACAGTCCTCCAGCCACTCCACCCCAAGCCTATAGCGCTGCCTGGGGTTGTTGTGGCCAAAGTGCAGGACCCGGCATTTGGTCCTGTTGAACCTCATCCCATTGGCTTCAACCCAGCTCACCAGTCTATCCAGATCCCTCTGCAGGGCCTCGCTACCCTCAGGCAGATCGACACTCCCTGCCAATTTGGTGTCATCCGCGAACTTACTGAGGGTGCACTCAATGCCCTCATCCAAGTCATCAATAAAGATGTTGAAGAGGACAGGCCCCAGCACCGACCCCTGGGGAACACCACTCATGACTGGTCTCCAACTGGATTTGACTCCATTTACCACCACTCTCTGGGCCCGGCCTTCCAGCCAGCTCCTTACCCAGCCGAGAGTGTACCCATCCAAGCCACGGGCTGCCAGCTTTTGCAGGAGAATAGCATGGGAGACAGTGTCAAAGGCTTTGCTGAAGTCTAAGTAGACCACATCGACCGCCTTTCCTTCATCCATCAGACGGGTCACAGGATCATAGAAGGAGATCAGATTGGTCAAGCAGGACCTGCCCTTCACAAACCCATGCTGGCTAGGTCCGATCTCCTGGTCATCCCACACCTGCCGCGTGATCTCCCTCAAGACAATCCGTTCCATTACCTTCCCTGGCACCGAGGTCAGGCTAACAGGCCTGTAGTTCCCCGGATCCTCCTTACAACCTTTCTTGTAAATGGGAGTCACATTGGCAAGCCTCCAGTCTTCTGGGACCTCACCCGTTAACAAGGAGCGCTGAAAGATAACAGAAAGCGGCTCAGCGATCACCTCCGCCAGTTCCTTCAGCACTCTCGGGTGAATCTCATCCGGACCCATGGACTTGTGGCAGTCCAGTTGGAGTAGTAATTCCCTGACCGCTTCTTCAAGAATCACAGGGGGTTCAGTCTGCTCCCCAGCCGAGACTACCAAGCCAGAGCGTGGGGAGCCCTGGGAATAACCGAGATGACTTTTAAAGGCAGACGTAAAGAAGGCATTCAGAACCTCTGCCTTTTCCTTATCGTCTGTGATCACATTCCCAGCCTCGTCCAGTAAAGACTGGAGATTCCCCTTTGCCCTCCTCTTACAGTTGATGTATTTATAAAAGAGTTTCTTGTTTGTTTTTACCCCAGCGGCCAGCTTAGATTCAAGCTGGGCTTTTGCCTCTCTGATTTTCCTTCTACACGTCTTAACAGCCTCTTTGTAGTCATTCTGAGTTGCTTTTCCCTCCTTCCACAGGCGATAAATTCTCTTTTTCTCCCGCAACCTTAAGAACAGCTCCCTGTTCACCCACGCCGGTCTTCTTCCCCGCCGGCTCATTTTGCGGCTGAGGGGGACCGCCCGCTCCTGCGCCTTTAAGACTTCCTTCTTCAAGAGCGACCAGCCATCTTGGACCCCTTTGTTCGCTAAGACTGAACGCCAGGGGACTGCCCCTACTAGTCTTCTGAACAAATCAAAGTCTGCCCTCCGGAAGTCTAAGGTGGCAGTTTTGCTATTCTCCCTCCAGGCTCCACCTAGAATCGAGAACTCTACTATTTCGTGGTCACTCTGTCCAAGACAGCCCCCAACCTCCACATCTCCCACCAGACCTTCTAACTAACTAAATCTAACTGAACCGCAACATTCCTGTCTCAAATAATTGTTTAAGCTCTCAGGGTCTTTCAGGTGTTCAGGAGTAAAGTCCCATGACACCGAGGATGTCCATCTCTCTGAAGTTTCTCCCAAGCCTCTCCACATTCCCTGCCACTCAGTATTCTCTGGTTTGGGGGAAGACTTCTTCAAAAAATGATAAATACAAATACTGAGTGAAATGATGAGTCGTGCATTCACAAAAATTAACAACATGATCAAATGAGCATTCAAAAAAGCATAAAGGATTCAAAGGAGATACTGGGAGCCTGCTTAAAAATCCCAAGTTCTGTAAAATTAGCAGCTCCCTCTGCAAACAGGTGTAAAAGAGAAAATTGAATCTTTTTTTTTTTTTTTTTCTCTTTACAGAAGTAAGATAGCTGTGCTCAAAGTTTACAAATATCACCAGAAGATTGGCAGTCCGCCTGGACTTTCAAGGTCAAGTTTTCAGTAAGCACCTGTGAAAGAGATAAACTTTCCCAACGAAGCTAACAATGTTCTCTGAGATCAGAGAGATTCATTCTAAAAAGCTCAAAAGCAGCTCTTAGTGCCCTGATGCCCTCATCCTCCACCAAGAATGTCAACGGTTTGCAGGCTGGTTCAGCCTGGTTCCGTAACTAGTGGGGCAGAGGGATTTCACAAAATCCGTGCCTCCAGAAAAAGGAAATGGGACCCCAAAATAATTAAAAACTGTGGCAATGATCTGAAGAGAAAAAAACTAATTTACTACATATGGTATTGGAATGCAAGATAACACACTATAATACAATATAATTAGAATTGAAGCTAATAAATCAAATATAATGAGAGAGTATCTGAAAGCTGTAGGCCTTACAGTAATACTGAAGTGATGCGCGCAGTCAGGACGGGCAGCAGCGAGGAGACGTGATGGAGAAGAGTACGAAGACAAAAAGCCTGATCAGGTGACCTTGCCAGGAGTTATATCTCCTCTCTGACCACAAAGACCCCTGGGGAATGTGGTTCTTCTCTTCCGGACAGGTACCCGGAACTGGAGCATTAATACTGTAATCCCAGTGCACTACATGATGCTATGATGTGGAATACCAGTGACCAAAAATCATAAAACCATTACAGCCTATCTGTATTGGTTATAATATTTAATAGGTCACTTCTGTCTGAACAGACAACAGACTAAAGACAGTCAAAAGAAATGGAAAGAATCAATTGTTTAGCATATGTAAGAAAAAGTTCAGGAAAAGTTATGCTACATTTTGTAGTCCATATATTGTATACTTTATTATTTTCAGTTTTCTGAACTATGTTTAATACTTTCAGTAGGAGAGAGCTTCTGCTATTTTTATATTTTGTTCCATTTTGTTTTGAGATCTTCTATATCTTCACATCTAACCGGTTGAGTGGGAGCTTGTAAATTGACGTGTTACTACTGATGTACCTTTTAAACAGTTACGTGACAGGAAGATGAAGCTGATTTAGGCAAAAGGCAACGTGCAAGTTTATCAAAAAAAGAAAATTCATCTTGTTATGTCTATCCTATAAACATACAAAGGATCACTGATAGTTGGCATTTTATTTTATAAACGCATGCATTCAGTTGCTTGCATCTAGATAAGGAAAAAGCAACAATGAAACATACCTTTCTGTTCCATTTGTCAGCTGTCAGAGGATTTGTTCCTTTGATTTCAGACTTCATAGCACCTGCTCTAGCACACAGACAGCTGCTGCTGTGAGGACAAAAGGATTTCTCTGTCTAGCTACCAGCAGATTCTTCCATATTTTTCTTAAGAGTTAATTTTTCTTAAGGTGTTGCAAGATTTTCATTATCTTCTTTTGACTACATTTTGACAATCTTATTTAATATCTAACTGCATACTGAATGTATAAATATCTTCATACAACTTGATAGCTCTCTGACACAGTAATCTTAGATTTTGGAATGTTTATATGAAGTCAAAACCTGGAAAGAGAACAACTGTATACGTTGTAAGAGACCTTAGTTGTATGTATGTATGTATTCACTTCTAAATGTGTCTATACAGTTAATCACAAAGAGTTCCTAGTATCTATATTATACTTCCCTTGTGTGGCAAATCGTCACTTTGGTGTACAGCCAAAACAACAGACATTTTGCAATTAAATACTGATATTTCCTTTTATTTCAGGAATTCTTGCCATCAGAATGACTTTCACCTTTGCTGAGAATACTGAAGATATATTTTTTGTTATGAATTTTAAAGTAGGCTTAAATTGCGTTTAAGGGTGTGGGAAAATATTTGAGGCATGTGGTGGAGTCACATGCTGGACTCGATGATCCTTATGTGTTCTTTTCAACTTGAGATAGTCTATGATTCTTGATCTTACGATTCTATGAAGTTAGGCATGGAATAGATGTTCCATGAAAAATGCTACCTGATCATGAAGTATTTCCCTTCACATGTTGGCTAAAATGAGACATAGTTCGTCATCTCCAGGATCTCATTATTTCTACTCATATTATTTCAGAGTGGATTTCCTGAAAAGGTTGTGGTCAGTAAAGAGTATCCCTCCTTTTGCAGGGCACAGCACTGAGTGCTCAAGGTCTGTTCTTCTCTACTGGTATCCCTATAGAGATGCCTCATTAATTGAACAAAAGAAGGAACAGGCATATGACTTGAAATAAAATCCATTAGTAATGAGATTTTTCCTATTTATAATGTTCAGTACTTATCCTCTCCCTTTCTAAGTTTGTTTACTGTGCCACTTGTGCATAAAAATGAGATATTTAAGAGATGGTTCATATAAATTACAGCTTTATTAATGTATCTTGAAGATTTACTCAGCAAGCAATCAAGCAGTGCAGGCTGTCATTACTTATTTTTTTATCACTTCTACTTGTTTGAAGGTTGCCATTAAATTTTCCTGCTCAAGTTGTGTTAGCCAGTGGCCCACTGTATGTTATGCTAGTGTCATATACTGCTAACTTATCTCTGTGTTTGAAATGCACCCAGTAAGAACTGCTTTCCAGGGCTTTCTATTTTTAGCCCAATTTTCCATCTGCTCTGTCAAACTGAGTGGTTGTATAAACAATGATATGTTTTCCCAGCTTGGCTTTGATTCTCAATTAAAACACAAATACAAAGCTAAAAGCGTACTTACTCATTTTTATGTATTTTGAATGTTCATGCATTCAAGGTATAAATTTTCTATACTGTTTCCTACAAGAAGACAAATATAAAATATATTTTTCTATGGTTTTTGAAGTAGCATAACTTCATAAATCTGAAAACTGCTTGTAGAGTGAAGATGTTGACAAAAGTTGGCAGGAATAGTCAGCTTATATTCTTTCTATAGGAAGGAAGTAAAAGGGAAGTGGTAGATTTGCTAAAATATTCAATGGATTGCGGAGAAGTTTGTCAACATGTACATATTCAGCCTGCATTTTTTTAAGAAATAGTAAGTTGCTTTTTAATCCTTATTTTTGCTTTTATTCATTGTGCTGCATTAAAAGGAGAGATTTTGAAGAGAAGAATAAACACTAAATGTTTCTTTCCCACTTTTCCTACTGTCCTTGTCTGTTTGAGAATATGAAGTAAAATGAAAGTGAATGAAGAAGAATTCAAACAAGAAAGTATGTCTGGTGATTCTATTTGGAAAATTAAGGACAACCATCGTCAGTTTCTTTCTTCCTTTTTAACACTGCACTTACTGTTGATAGCTCATGAGTTACACAAGTTACAGTTTTTTTATCTACTGTTTTTCTTATGAGTATTAACTAAAAACTGCTTGAGAACACCCAGCTTCGGAGTCAGTCAGCAGGACGTGTGCTGACAAGACCACACAGAGCAATTGAAAGGGCCAATTGAGAGAGGTGCCCTTTGGGCAATAAGCAGTCTACCTGTCACTCAGCATGACCATGTCTGCCAGGAGTGCCAGAGAACTCGTTACAAACAAGCTTGTTGGCAATCAGAGCTATGTTGGAGCTCTTCAAAGTAGACTGGTTCTGTGCAGGGCCTGTTACAGGTAGTGAATAGCAGTTACGGCAGACAGAAAATATAATTACAGAAAAAACAGTAGGGTATTGGTAATAGTACTGAGAATGGTGGTGCCAAAAGGAGAAAGAGGGGGTGAAGGAGGAGAAAAGGAAACAAAATCTTTAAGTTTTAGAGAAAGAAAAAAAAAAATAAGAAATAAACAGTTTTGAAAATGTGTGCAGTGAATTTTCACTGTATAAACAAGAAGATTTGATATTTTTTACCTGTAACAAGATGAAATTTGAGTTACATTGGTGTTGAAATTAATTATTTTTTTTTAAAGATACTCTAAGCTATACACTATGCCCAAGTTACTGATGATTTAGCCAGTATTTTGGAGGAAGAAACTTAATATTTCACACTATGCTGACAGTATGCTCTTTCAATGCTATTATGCCATAAGTATTTGGAAAGTTATGACATCTACCTAAAAAACAAAACAAAACAAAAAAAAACCTTCTTTTTACTTTTGCTGTCAAATAATAATAATAAAAAAAATCATACATTGTTCAACAGACCTAGTGTGTAAGGAGATAATTCTACAAAACTCCAGTCACGTCTTTGACTTCTGTGTAAATACATCTTACTTTTTAGGTGGTTAGAAATATTCTTTGGGAAAGATTACAAATAATTTCATCCAGATCACCTCCACAAAGTTCTATCCAGCAAAATGAAAAGAAATGTCTAGAACATGTTCTTGCTTGCTCTTACTCTCTGAAGGTTTGCATTTCTATCTAGATAGGAATGCAGAAAGGGACATTAATAATAATAAGTAGCATTTTCATGTTTCCTGCTATCATTTCTTACATTTTTTCTTTTATTATAATTTTCCATTAGGAATCCCATCAGACCCACTATTATACGTATTTTTTCAGTACAGTGTAATACATTTCACAAATGTAAGTAAGTGCTATTTGTATATGAAGTTAATAGAAAGCTATCTTAGCAATTCTTAACTGTGTTTTATTTTTGAAGAATTCTCCTAGAGGCATTGTATGGATGACAACAGAAGAAGTAGTTTTCAATGTTAGCTGATGAATGCAGAAAAAGAAGGGAAATTAGATGAAAATAAAGTTCAAGTTAGTTTATGCTGTTCTGAAAAATAAAATCAAAAATAAAACAACTAACAATAACTAGCAGCCCTGCAATCTTGAAAATGAAAGTTAGATCTCTTCTGTTTTTTTCATGTCCCATACAGCAATTACACCCCTCCCCTCAAAAGAAAGGGAACATATGTAAATTTTGTGTAATGGTCCTAAAAAAACAGAGTTTAAATTTGATCTGACATTTTGTTATAATTGACATCTAACTGTTCAAAAGATACTGAAAATATATAAATAACACTGAGAAAGGATTGAAGAATCCTTTGAATGTGAATTGATTTTTTTTCCTGTTTTCCAACTCTTTATTTATAAAAATTAAAATTCATGCTATTATTGTTGAAGTAAATTAAGCAAGATTTCTTGATGCTGAATTTTATATTCTTTGGAATTGTATAATTCACTTGTTCTATCTGAACATTTACAAGAACTAAATCAAGCACAGTAAACAATTTCCTTGTTTCTTGCAAATGACAAAAAAAAAAAAAAATTGCAATATTGGTAAACTGCGGATTAAAAAATTATTTAATGGGTAAGGTTTGATTGTTATCATAATAGAAAATACATTTTTACATGTTCCCTTACTCAGTTCACCAAATTTTATTTTACTAGAATATTAAATGATTAATTTTACTTCACTGACTAGACATGATCATGTAGATAAACAGGGGTATCCAGGCTGACTGGATGTGCAGAATGAAAATCAGCCCATCTGAGCTTTAAGAACAAGTGTTTTAGGCTACACATAGACTGGTATCATTGTGGTATTTCTCAAATTCATCAGGCAGATCTTAATACTTTCCACAAAGAACTCTCCTTCTAGGAGTGTTGCCTCCGTTCCAGCAACCTAGGTACCGGCCCGCCCGGTGTGCAGTGGCCTGACAGCCCTCGGACCCAGCGCCTGACCCCACCGGTCCCGCGCCCCGTCCTGGACCATTTGCACGCTATTTAAGACATTGATACGATGAGTGGCAAATGGCATTTATTGCAAGCAACACACTCTTTTTATATCTTTTCTGATATCACCAAGTTACTTTTCCTGCCCAATGGATGTGTGACACGGACTGTCCTTTCTGCATTTGGTCTTCCTTCCTCCTCTTCTTTATCCTCAGGAAATGTGTTGTCATGGTCTCTCAAGGTTAAGAGACCCCCTGCAGGCATTCTCACTGTCCGATGACGGTGATGATTATTACACCCTGCAGGCCTTATCACTGTCCGATGACTAATACAGCCATCCTAGGTACTTAGTGAACAAGCTCACTACATAGGAGAAACATCAGAAGAAAGCAAGCAAAAGCAACAAATAGGGTGTTTCTTATCATTCATAGCTGGAGTCCTCATATGAGCTTTCATAAAAGAATGTTACCCAGCTAGAAGGGAAAGAAAAGAATGAAAAAAGCAATTTTCATATAATTTCCATTTGTAATACTGGTTAGATTTCTGTTTCCTCACATACTATGTTCATCACAAATCAATTTTACTTCTCATACATAGATAATATAGCATACTGCAAGCTACATTTAAGTATTCTGTATGTCTTTGTATCCTACTCTTCATCTGAAATTCTTATTTACTTATCAGTCAATTTCATAATAGATTTAAATGAATGACTGCAATTTTTCTGTGCCAAAATTTAGAGAGAAGAAAATTATATCCTAAGTTTTGAATGCAATAGAAATTCTCTGTCACCTGCAAATATAGACAATAGACTGATGTTCAAAGTAAGGAAATTATCCTTGAAATAAAAGAAAAAAAAGAAAAAAAAGAAGCAACATCTAGATCTTAAAACTGACTTAAGATCAGATCAACTGACACTGGTATGCTTGTGGAAGCAGGAGGATTTATTGATTATTTATAATGCATTCAAAGGCACAGTGGTTTCTGTTTTGAATAAGCTCTTTCTGATGAAAGATCTGGAAGAAGTTCTCTCATAGAAAGTGACGTTACTTTAAAAGTATATTTTTCTCTCATTTAGTACAGATTTTATTTTTTATTTTATAAATTAATTTATAAAATTGGTGATCTGTAATACCCAATCCAAGAAAGAGATACTCTTATTCAGACTCTGATGGAACTACCCATCCTTTTTCAGGATTCTGATGTTTCCTGTAAAATTAGACTACTAACTGAGATTTATGACCATGCTGAAAAGAAACCACAGAGTAGAATAAATAGTGTAATCAGTAATATGGCCATTAGGGGGAAGAGTTTTTTAACCTACTTCAACTTCAACATTACATACTCTGAAAGAATCCAAACCTCTGTCAACTGCCTTGTGGGCAATCAGCAGAGCTGGGATCCAAAATATTTTTATGTGGGCTTGAAAATTCACTGCTGAGGAGCACAGACAACTGCAGAATTTACTATTATATTACTTACTACAATACTCGCTAAATGTGTAGTTCTTTAATGCTTTCAGAAATGAACAATAAGAATTAGAAAGGATACATAATAAAAAAATTGTCCAAAGTAAAGCACAAACCCAGATATGAATTTTTCATTACTCTGTCCAAGTCCCTGAAGAGTGCCTCTCTGCGGCTGGATGTGGTTGCAGTATTAGCTACATGGTAGATATTTCCCCTGGCAGGATGTAGACCATCAAGGACGCAGAACAGAAGAAATACAGTCTATCTGAGTTTCATCTCCACTTTTATTATGAGGAGTATGTTGGTAGCTAAAAAAGATGAGAAAATAGTATAGTGATCATTTAATGGTAACTTTATTGGATCTTCTTCTGCCAGTTTAGTGATGCGGAGCCCCAAAGGCTGGCTGATAAGAGAAAGGTTTGCCAGAGATTATACACAAAGGTCACTTATAATTTTTTCTACAGATTAAAGATATGTTTGGCTCCCTGATTTTATTCAAAATTGTATTTGTACATCAACAAGAAAAAAGCTGTATGCCATGTCTACAGTAAAGTATTTATTTTAAATTAATATCTGCCACAGGATTCAGGCTTTGTGCTGATTATACTTTTGATTATGTTGGTCTAAAATGCTATTTTCTTTATAAGACAAATTAATCAGATAATGAATTTTCAGAGCTTGTATAGAACTTTTTAGAATGTGCACCAAAGGAGCATACTGATAACTTTTATTGTACTGTACTACAATTAGTATGATATTTTTCAAGATCTATGACAGGTTTGATGAGCCTGTATTGACCTACCACAGCCAAGAATCTGGAGATATTTGAGATCAGGTGTGTCTACATAATCCTCAGTAAGCACTTGTTTATTCAGTTCTTAAATAGTACAAGTTCATTTATTAAAGCTAGGTTATACACTAAGAAAACTTAGATTTAAAAGACTCCCTGCTGAGTCATCTGACCCTGGTGAAAAACAACTGGTTGATTTTCCTAAACTAAAATTATTTTGCTGCAACAGCTAAATTGCTGACCCAGTTTTGAGGGTAGACAATTCTGAAGAGCATGTCTGCAAATAGAATATGAAATAACATATTTTCTTGTCTGTCTCCTATGAATTTATTTCCTCAAGCTAAATAACCACCCTTCCATAAGCACAGACACACAAACATGCACCTGATTTATCTCAGTATCTAATCATACGTAAAAATATTGCTGGTTCCTATGGCAACTGTGGTTCAGTATATTCATTGACCTTTTTCTTGTCTGTATTTGCTTTATTATTCAGCATAAAAAATTGTTGTAATATCAATAAGAATTCTAATATAGAGAGATCCTAACACTTTCCTATGTCCAATCTAAGGCATATTACTTTTCAGAGGTCCACACTGTCACTAGAAAACTTAATTTAAATGTAAGAAGTATTGGGACTGGTCTTGAATATTATTTATGTATGCTGCATCTATTATTTGAACGAACAGCGAGAAATTTTTTTCCATCTATTTTGACAGGCTCAGCTCTCCAGAGAATTTATTTTATCTCTAATGTTAGAAGCTGATCTCACTGACACTTCTGGCACAAACTTGAAACACAAAACACAAAAGAGTCAGCATGACTATTCTTGTCTTGGAGAGATAAAATTTATTGTAGGGAGAGAAGAGAGCTACAAATATTCTGCTCAACTGTTTTGAACTTTTAATGGAATGGGAACCAATAATGCAAGCTGCAGTCCTTGCATCACTGTGAGCTTTAACTTCCAAATGAATTTTCCTTTCATATGTTGTGATTTTGCTACTTGTAGAGCAAAAGTGGACTTCTCTGCTTTCTAGTTGAAGTATGAAAGACCTAGGTACTTACGATTTCATTAACACAGTATGAGATATTACAATCTGAACATTTTTGATTGCTTTTAGAATATATTGTATACATATATATATATACATATATATATATATATGTATACATATATATAAATATACATATATATGTATGAGGGCTGCTCTAAAAGCAGTGCCTTCTATGTTATTCTCTTGGCTCGTGACATCAGCAGTGGGTGTTGTGGTATGGAAGTAGAGGTTGAACCTTCACACTAATATTCCATAACATTTTGTTACTGTGCAACACATGACATCAGAAGGGCAATCTGACAGAATGATGTCTGACGTGGAAGCGTGGATGAAACAAAGGTGTGTAATTGAATTCCTCCATGTGGGAAAAATGGCTGACATTCATCAGCACTTGCTGAACCTGGAGACAAAAGGATGTGAGCACAGTGAAGTGATGGGTGTTGTGTTTCAGTAGCGGCAACAGTTATACAGGGTCACCTCCAATGGCACAGATTTTTACACAAATGGCTTGCGAGCTCTTATTCGTCACTGGTGAAAAATACACAGCTAATGGTGGTGACTATGTTGAAAATAAATATTTTGTAGCTGAGAATTTGGTCTATCAAATGGTGTTATGGTGCTTTTCATATCTTTTGTTTCTATATAAAAAATAGAAGGCATTACTTTCAGAGCAACCTACATATACACAGGTATAGTTTTATATAGCTCTTCTGTCCCTGTTCAAAAGCTCGTGATAACTTAAACATGTTAAATGTCACATATGGTCCGGAGCAAAACAGCAAAATGTGTTTACATTTTTATTTTAAAATTCTGCGTATGTAATAATACTCTTAAAACATTTGTTGCATTAGATGTTAGAGAAACCATTCTCTTTGTTTATAATTTGGTTCAGACATAGTGAAGCACAACATATGATCCTTATTGTTTGTCTATATTAAATTACTGATTTATTGTGGAAATTAAAAAAATCATGCTCAAAAAATGTAATGTCATGTATTTATAGATTTGTTTTCTGGGGAATTCTTATATTAAGTTTTGATGTTGTAAGAATAAGGTTAAAAACTTCATCTGAGGTTTTAATAATTATCATTTAAAAAGGAACTTTGTGTTCACTTCTTAATTCAGAAATTTCATGGTTATGAGATTGGCAATAGACATGCACACCGACATAAGCACATTGTAAACAACTGTGATTTCTTTTTTTTTGAAATTTGAAACTTTCTAAGAAAAGAAGCATCTAACAATATCTCAGGTGCTTCTCAAAAGACCTTCTAAATAGTCCTGCTAAATCACTGCAACACCTAAATGAGATAAAAAGTCTCACAGGAGGAGGAGAACTAAAAGTTAATGTAGACCAGCTGTGAAATTCAGAAAGTGTGTTCTGTATTTACACAAAAACTCTCTCCTTAGTGATCATCCATATGGAAAACAGTAATTACTAACTAAAGTTACCTGCACTCTTTGGGCATTTTACAGATTTACTAGTATTCCAGGGAGAAAGAGATAATGTTCATTCTGATTGTGTCCTGAGCAGGAAAACCTCCCAGCGTCTCTGACACAATAAATCTGTTCTCCTCTGTATTCAGTAACTGTCTGCCTTCAGCTTCCAGTTCTCTCCCCTCCATCTAGCACCATATTACTGACTGCAGTTTTATCAGTCTAAGCTTCTGTGCCTGTTGTTCCTATCGGTTTGATCACCAGCTATCTCCTATCTCAGCCTGCCTGGTAGAATTTATTATGTGAGTACATGCCTGTAACATTTCCAGATTTTTATCTAATATTGTATTTGCATCACTTGTCAGGAGTGCAAAAGGTATGTTAAGAGAATTTTAAATCAGAATTCTCTCTCTTATGCACAATAGAAGATAAAAATGATTACACTGTTATTATGAAAACAGAAGTTATATAAAACTTTTCTATTTAAACAGAAAGCATTTTTTATTTATTTTAAACTTTTCCCTCCCTTCCCTCTACCCCATATTTTAGCTTGAAGAAAACACATTTCAATGACTGTTTTCAGAAAATGTTTACTCTTTATCTCTAATCATAATTTCCTATGTTCCAACTTGTGTCAGTTGCCTCTCATCCTATCGCCATGCGCCTCTGAGGAGGACCTGGCTTCACCTTCTCTGGTAAAGCAGACAGCGGTAAAGTCTCCCTGAACCCTCGCAAGGCTGAAGAGGTCCAGTTCCCTCAGCCTGGGTTGATGCTGGCCAAATGAAACATTCCCAAATACTTCTGAGCTGTAGACTTGGAGATTTTAGGCTTGGAGACCATTCAGTCATACAGTGTTGTATCAGATAACTCCTAAATCAAGTCCTTTATGTTATCCTGACTAATTTAATGGAGTAAAAAACAAACCAACAAAAAAAATGTTCAATAGGGGAGCCAAACAAGAAGCAAAATGTTAACAGTTGTTTAACACTGTTTACTGAATGCTGGAGATCCTTGAGGAAGTACTGAATGAATAATATACCTCATCTGTCTTGAAATTAGCAAAGTTTATTCTTCTAGATTTCAACCTAGAATCAGCAGTTAGCACTTAAACTACACATCTCTAGACCTATGTCAAGAAAGATTAGAAGTGTTAACTTCATTTTGAAATGTAGATTGCCATTCAAATATACAGTTGAAGAACTATTGGACTCCAGATGTCCACATCTTGAGATACATGCTAACAATCAAGATTGTCACCTGAATGATTATGCGTTACACCATAAGGAAGGAAACCGCTAAACTTGTGTCATTTTGGCCTTTGCTAATCAATAACTATTTATTTGTGAACATTTTTTGTTTCTGTTTAAATGGTTCACAAGCAGTTGTCTTTGCAAACAGCCTTACTCCAAGATGCACATTCAAATAAGGAGCATTGTTCCTTCGCTAGGAGGAACAGAAAACATGGCATCCAAAGATCATTTCAGTTCAACAGAACTATCTTAATATATACAAAGGGCTGAAACGCAGGTCATTTTCTTTCCTTCTTATGTATGTAATAATGCAGTAACTATAGTAGCTTTTCTTTATTTGCCCCCCCCTAAAGATTTATATATTCAGCGAGAAACAGCGAGTATTCAAGAAACAAATTTCTAACATTAATTAATGATCACTCTGTTGTTTTGTCTTACCTTTAGTGTCTGAATTTCTTTAGATTTATTTGTTACTTTTTTTTTTTCATGTAGTTATAACACACATATTCAACTACATCAAAGTTTATGTTTCGTGTTGGAAATTTGCTATCTAAATACTAGTTTCTTTCTCTTTTCACACTTCTGTTTTTCACAGTTATATACTTTCTTTACATATTTTTCCTTGTTATATGTAAGATATGCAATAATGGAGGATTTTTTTTCATTAATTCAATTGAAATAGAATAAATGTACAAAAAAATATATTTTGTTGACTTGTTAATCACTATAATCACTTTGGTTAATCCTTCTATCTAGTTTACGAAATAAAATCATCACTTGACCAGACTCCTGGTGAAGTCAGTGAGAGCTTCACTGTTGATTTATGAAAGTAGGACTCAGTATTTTGGCATACTATTTTGGACATGAAGAAAATCAAAGTCTCACCATAAGCAGATCTATAAAAACAGATTTTTAACAAGGAGTAATATTATTTGATTCACCTTTGCTTTAATAATATTATAAATCAATATTTTGTAATGTATTGCTTGAAATTATGTATGAAAGGTACTCCATCAACTAGGATTTACAAGCTATATCCTGAATACATTTTTCAATGCTGTTCAAACTGCACGCTGATTTACAGATGCTCTTTCGAAGACTCTGCAATCTTATTTTGAAAGCTCTTTTTAATAAACTTATTTAATAAAAAAAAGCTTTTTTTTTTTTTTTTTACTGAACACATGTAAACATTATTTTAAATGTAAGGCATATGTTTTATTATTATTATTATTTATTTGTTCTTGATATACCAAAGGCAAATAGGTAGGAAAGTGAGGGTTTTTTTGTATATGCAGCTGAAGCACATTACTGAAGAAGGACTGTGTTCTTTCGCACCATGCTGCCAACTTCCCTTCTGTGAAAACACAGAAATTTATTAAGAACGTAAAATTCTCAAGAAAGAAATTTTAAGATTGTAATGGGCAAAGGTAAGGAGAGAATACAAAAATAAAACCAAAACACACACACAAAAATGAAGCATTTGCCTGCCTTTTTGCTGAGTGTATCATCAAAATCCGGCCTTTCCTGCCGGATGAATACTACTAAGGCCACATCTTAAGTGTTATGTCCAGTTCTTGGCTTTTTGGTGCACAGAAGACACAATTGTACTGGATACGGAATGAGTCCAGCACAGGCTCAGCAGGGTTGTTAGAGGACTGCAGCATATTTTACAGGAGGAGGAACTGACTCCTTCATGAAACAGTGAATGTTCATGGTGGCCTCTGACATATATCTAATTGGAATAAATTCAAAAGAAGGATCCAGGCTCTTTTAAGTGACGTGCACTGACAGAAAAAAAAAAAAAAAAAAAAAAAAAAAAAAAAAAAAAAAAAAAAAGGCAATGGGTATAAACTAAAACTCATGAAATTCTATCTGAACACAAGGAAGGATTTTTATTTTCTTTTTCTAGTGCAAGTTGTGAAACATAGATTACTCAAAGGGACTGTGAGTGTGTAGTGTCCATTTACAGAGATATTCAAAACATGACTTGTGTAACTTGTTTTGACTGATGCTGAACAAGGGGTTGTACTAGTTGATATCAAGAGGCCCCTTCCAGCCTCAAGTATTCTATGATTGTTTCTAGCTCATTGGCCCCTTAACTTTTCTGTTAGCCTGGTATACTTTTCTTCAGATAAAAGCAACAGTATCATGGAGGAAAGGAAGGATGGGAGGATGGGAGGACGAGGGGAGGAAGGAAGAAATGAAGGAAAGAAAGAAAAAAGGAAGGAAGGAATACTGATGGAGTGAGGCTTTCCAAAGCAAGGGAATGATCCATGGACTATAGTACCTAGTGTAGTTTTCTACAATATTTTTCCTTTTTACTCTGGTGTGCGGCCTAGATGTATTATATTGAGTTTGCTTGCATTATATCCCTTGAGGGATGATGTACTAACTTCCCCAGACAAGATTTTTGTTGGTTTTGGGGGTATGGAGGAACTCAGAACACAGCTTTTCCCTTGGCTAGACACATACACAGCATGTGTACAGAATTGTTGTAGTATTTTTGAAGGGCATCTTTACATAACTATTGCTCCAGTTTTTATCTATATCTATAACCAGAGGGTAGGAGTATGAGCATCTGCTAGTCTTAAAGTAATACATTCAGACATTCTGAAGTTCTGCAAATGTTCAAGAGCACCTTAAATCTAGTGGGGAAAATAAATAAATAAAAATGTTAGCCTAACTGGAATTTCTTATTTGAAACATTGTGAGCTGTATACACAATATAGCAGAATGAATGACAACATTTTTCGTAAATGAAATATATTTTTCCTTTGGGGTTAGACCACCACTTACTTTAATTTAATCAATTTAATTAAATGGAATAGTGGCATAATCCCTCAGGGAGTACGTGATTTACTAAAGATGTATTTCACCAAAATTATTTGAAATCTGAGCATTTTTCTCTCGATAGATGTAAAGAGCATATTTAAATAAGAACTGCCAGAGCTCATACAATTTCCCAGCTATGTTAAAAAAATGTATATTTTTTGTACCAAGATAGAAGAGTGAACACAGTACATTTATTTGCATATAAAGTTATTTTATTATTGAATGTCATGATTTCAAAGTTCATTAAAGCAATGTATTGGATAATCATCATGTCTAAATGACACGCTAAGAAACGGTCTTCAATTTGCTTAATTTAATTTATTATAGATGAGAGGATAAATTTCTCAGAGAGATGTCTGTTCATAATAAAGGAAATTGTTATGTAATTCGGGTGTCATTTTCTATAATGATACAAAATTCTAGAAAGATTTTTTTACAATTAAGCAAACTTTGGTAGGGATGCCAAGAGGCCAAAGAAAAGAGAAAAAGGAAATACCTTCAAGCATTTGTGCACAATTTACTTTGAAGATTAAATTTTCAGATGATTTACACCATTGAAGAGAAATTTAGAAAAAAGTTTTTCTGCTCAGTTATACCTTGCAGTAGACATGAGACAAGGGAGACGTGGAATTTCAAAGTGAATTTACAGGAACTGTGATGACTTTCTGATTTGGATAGATTGGTGGGAAGAGGATCTGACCATAGAGAGACATAGAGAGGGATCAGGAAGGCTCTTCATGGGTAGAAGCCAAGTAGGTGGAACCAAGTATCACTGCCTTAATAGATGTGGTAAACACTTTAGTAGAATCACAAAAGCATTTGGGTTGGAAGGAGCTTCAGAAGGTTGTCTACTACAACTCCCTGCTCAAACCAGAGTTGATTTTTAGATTAGAGAGCATTGCTCAGGTTAATGTCTAGTTAAGTGTTGTGTATTTGCAAGGATGGAGATTCCACAGCCTCTCCGGGAGACCTGTACCATGTTTAAAGCATTTGCCTGGTGACATATTTCTACTTTACGTCTAATCAGAACTTCCCATTGATGACATTAGCCATCTCCGTTGGCAGCCTTGGACTAGTCTTGAGCTAGCCCAGGTTAATGAAACACTCAATCAACTTTAATCCATTTGTAATTTTTGGTGAAACAGGAACCAAAATGCTGAAGACACGGGAACTTAGTATTTTAGTAGTACTTTACAGAAAATATATCTTAATACAAGTATACTTCAGTACCATGGCATCTTGGAGATGATTCCGGTTTTGGTTTATGTTTGGTAACTTACTCTATTGTTGTAAGTTTCTAGAATGTAATTTATAATATCTGATAAAGGAATTTGAGTAACTGATAAGAAAGATCTTTTTTTGTATCTCTCCTGCAGCATTAACCAGAAACAGACACACTGCTTTATCAAAATTCTTGGGTTTCATCTTGTTTTGTTGTTTTGTTGTTTTTTTGTTTTTAACCTGTGGGTTTTTATAACTCCTTTGTTTTTTGTTTTGTTTTATTTTGTTTTGGTTTTACTAGGTCTTGTGCAGTATCCTAAATATGAAATTTTCACAGGAGGGGTAAAGAAAAACAAAAAGGACCTAAATCTTTGCTCCTAATTTATTAAAGATAAATAATATTGCCAGTATAGAGGCAAAGTAGGGAAACAAAATGCAAATAAAGAGACTACTGCAAGAGATTCTGAGGAGTAAATCTACTAGTATACACAAAATGAACTCTACATTATTACTATATGGATCTCAAACAGGGAAAGTTTCTGAGCAAGTCCAGATGATGGCACAACATTTATCTGATTAGTAATGCTGTTTATTGACCATTGGTTTCAGATTCTGTTTGATCACTGCTTTGGAAAAGAGAAAGAAGAAATGCTCCTTGAGGATACAGATTACACATGGGGCTTAAAACTGAGGTAAAGAATATTAGGAATCATGGGAAACAAAGTAATTCCTTCTCTGTCATGCCTATATGGGCATTTCTGCTGCTTAGCAAGTTTTTCATACTGAGTTTTAATTTTTTAAAGCTTAATATTCAGTTAATAGGTTTGTTGCAGGACAAGAAGTCCCCCAATGATCCAATTGTTGCCTTTGTATATTGGAATAATTTCTGTCATGATATTCCAGTATTAAAGTACTTATCTGCCCATATTTATGGCAGGTGTGACAATGACTTTGTGGGTTGAAATTGCATGGGATATTTGATTTAGGAGGAATTCCAAATTCATCCTCTCTCTACTCTTCACTTGGTGGCCCTGTCTTGGATTTCTTCAATTGACGGCACTATTAATATTGACAGATGGTGCAACTGAAAGACAAGAATATTTGTCAGTGATAGTTTTTCTTCAGTTATTATTACATAGAGTAGGTTTGATTTTTTTTTTCTTTTTTTTTCAGTCCTTTAAAGTAACTGTTTAGTCAAACTGTCTAAGCCATTCACCTCATAAGGAGAAATTTGTCTTGCCTACACAGTTATACACTTTCTGAACAGTTTTGTGTTTATAGCTTTCAAAAACTCCTCATCTAAGAATCATTACTACTTTCATTACTGAACCTTTTCCTAGATTTGTCGTCTTAAATGTCTTATCTCTGGCCATTGAAGAGAGATGGGATCACATTTTTCTTTAGAACCTCTTGCCTCACATATAAAGGTACTTATGTCTAAGCATGCTTGGGATTGATATATGTTCAAATAGATTCTTATTAAAGAGCTCTATAGGAACTGCATACTCATTTTCCAAAGTTTAGGATCTTATTTCATTTTCTGTTTTCGTTGCTGTGGCCAAAATAATTTAATTTCTTCTGCTAAATAGAAGCAACTGGCAAAATAATCTCTGTCTGTAGAAAGGGTGTCGAAAATTGACATAAAAACATTGTACTAAATGACTCCAGCTTCAAGCATATTTTACTACATTTTTACTTTTTGAAATTAGCTTTTTTTTTTGTATTAACTGAAGATTTTGTTTCAATGCCAATTCATTTATGTAATGTAATGTATTTAGAACGGCTTCTGAATGTTACATTCCTTAAGTGTATAACTCAAAATACATAAAGAGTAACTTTTCATCCAATAACACTTAAAGTTAGCATAATCTTGATTACTGGAATTAAAACAAAATATCTAATGAATATACCTTCCCACTTTAATATTAATTACATGCTCTGTGTCCTCTCTCCAATCTATGGAAAGCAATTTTGTCCTTTATTTAGACTTTCTGAATGATGCACAAATTAGTGTAATAGGCAACATACTGAGAAGCTAATAGCATTCATGAAAGTTTTCTCTTTGAGGATAAAATATTTTTAATAAATTTTACATGATTCTAATGCAAATTATGCCACTCTCTTGCTTTGAAGGAGTATTCTCTCATTGGAGAAGACTTTACAATATATTGTAATTAAAAATAAATGCATTTAATTATTATTCATTGTTTATAATTGTTACTAATTGTAAAGTATATCTCTGATAAAGTAAACAATGTATCCTCCCACATCACTTTTCTTGTTTTTAATCTGTAAAAAAACTAAATTATAATACTTGCTTGAAGAATTAGAAGACAAACCTGTTAAACACATCAAAGTCTGTTAAATTACATTAAAAGACCAAGAAACATAACATGATCATTTGTTGTGAAGAAAATTCTGGCACAGTTCTCAAGAGACTTCACTAACTTCTGCTCTTTCCATCTGCTCCTTCTTGCACAGCTTGGCCCCTGCTCTTCTAATGTGACTTCCGAAACCACAGACTTGTTCAGTAATCTTTTTTCTCTTGCATATAACCAGTTTTAAAGGCTTTGGAAACAGCCACAGGGCTCTGCAGAGATACCCGAGCTGGCCTTGAATGAATTAGCTGTAGGTTTGGAAAGAAAATAATTATATAAACATCATGGTACCCAAGTGACACATGAACTCCTGAGCTCACCTGTACCAATTACATAGATCGTAGGAAAGCAGCACTAATTAGTTTGTGTGGAATGACCCAGAACTACTGCTTTTGGGACCTGTCATTCAATTTTATGTATGGTATGGCTCTTTTGATATACAGATCAGTTTCTGTTTCTCTCTAGAGTGACATGCATTGCACAGTATAGACAAGCTTGCAGATTTACTACCTCACCAAATGTGATTCTCCCTTCTTCCATTTTACATCTCAATTCTTTCTTTTTTTTTCTTTATATGACTGTCAGTCACATTGAGTCATCCTGCATGCCCAATTTTGTTTTTCACTTGGGTCTGCTATTTAATTCTTCTTCCTTCAAAGACTTAATGGCATCATGGTCCTTGTAAATTTGTATGTTTCTTCATCTGATTGACAACCATCAAGAGCACCCATTTTTTTTTTTTTTTTTTTCACCAATTAAAACATTAAATCACAGAATCAAAAAAAAATCAGAATGACTAAGATTGGAAAGGGCCTCTGGAGGTTATCCAGTCCAGCTGCCCTACTCAAGCAGAGCAGGTTGCCTAGGAGTATGTCCAGAGAGCTTTAAAATATTTGCATGGAAAGAGACTCCACAAGTCTCTGAGCAATCTTTTCCAGTCTTCAATTATCCTTACAGTAAAGTGTTTCCTGATGTGCAGATAGATAGAATATCCTGTGTCCCAGTTTGCATCCATTACCTCTTCTCTTGGTACTGGGCAACACTGAAACAGCCTGTCTGTGTCCTCTTCGCACTATTTTTCAGGTATTTATGTACATTAATAAGCTCATCCTCTATGTTGTACAGTCTGTCTTGGTTTCAGCTGAGACACAGTCATTTTTTTTTCATAGTGTCTGATATGATTATATGTTTTGGCTTCAGGAGAAAAACAGTGTTGATAACACACTGATGTTTCTAGTTGTTTCGAAGCAGTTCTGCACAGATAAAAGCACATTTCAGTTTTTCGTCTTTTCATACTGTCCTGTCAGCTAGGGGGCTGACAGGGAACATGATCCAGCAATGTGCCCTTTGAAGCAAAGGCTAACACTGTACTTCGTGGGCTGTATAGGGAAAAATCTTGTAAGAAATATAGAGGTGGTACTTCCCTTCTGTTCAGCACTGATGAGGTGATGAGGTCACACTTGTGGTCCAGTTCTCAGCACTCCAGTTTTAGAAGGACATAAACTTACTGATGAGAGCCTAATGAAGGACCCTTAATACAATCAGATTATATTAGGAGCTGAATCATGTCACCCAGCTGAGAGATTTGGGACTGTTCAGCCTAGAGAAGAAAAAGCTCAAGGGAGACCTTGTCAGTGTCTGTAAATACCTGAAGAAAAGGTTTAAAAAGTTGGAGACAGGCTCTTTTTACTGATTTCCTGTGACAGGATTGGAAACAGTGGACACAACACAGAAGCCTCTGCCAGAACACAAGGAAAAGATTTTTTAACTCAGGGTGACTCAGGTCGACCAGAAATGTTCAAGAGTCTCAATCCTTGAGAGATATTCAAAAGTGATCTGGACAGTGTGTTTTGCAAAAGGCTCTAGATGGCCTTGCTTGAGCAGGAGGTTGGATCTAATGACATACAGAGATCCCTTTCAACCTCAACTAAGAATAGTTGATAGTGATACTGCCTCAGTATGACCTTATGATACTAAACTAGCATATGCTTATCAAAAAGTAAGTTTCTTATCTAACTCATGTAGGTTTTTCATGATACGAGGGATATAGATTAACACAAATGATATGAAAAGCCTTTCAATGGGAGTAGTTTTCTATTTCAGAAACAGCTACAAATGACAGTCTGTGGAGAAGCCATTACAAACAATGCCTCAAGTCCAGATATGAGTGATTTCAGAAAGCCTTTACACCATCTCTCTGTCAATGTTGCATTTAATTATATGACTTACTTATTCTAGTGGGCAGTTCTAATTAAGGTTGTTGTTTAATTTACAACATTAATTTAAAAGCAGAATCTAAGGATGTTAAACAGATCCAAATGTAAGATCTTGCATCTCAGCTGAGGCAACTCTCACGACTGGTACAAGCCCAAAAAGACCTAGTGGTACTGGTTGTTTGCAAACTGCAGATGAGCCAGCAATGTACCCTCACAGCCCAGAAAGCCAGCTTTGAAGGGCTGAATCAAAAGAAGCATGGCCAGCAGATTGAGGGAGGTAATCCTGCCCCTCTATTCTGCGCCGATGAGGCCTCACCTAGAGTACTGTGTTCAGATGTGGAGTCCTCAGTACAGGAGAGACATGGATCTGTTGGAGCATGCCCAGAGGAGGGATACAAAAATGATCCAAGGGATGGAACTCTACCCTGCAGTTTTATAGGAAAATTCTAAAAATACTTGTTTTGGTGTTATCACCTGGTGCCATGCAAGTTTAGAGCATGTGAGATCATCCAGAATAATTCTATTTATTTTGAACTTCCTTGTAGAACTGTAAGGAAAAAAACAATATGAAAATTCTATCATCTGCAACCTACTGTCCTCTTATTTTACTTGCTTGACAGAACATGCACCAGGAACCACTTTTTTTTTTTAAAAAAAGGCAAGTTCAAAACTCAGTGCTTGCAATTTTAAGGTAGTCTTTTCTGAAGTTTTGGCTTAGTGCGGATGTGTTCTTCTAGCTTTCTATTTTAGTGTTTCTTTGCAAGAAGTGAATATCAGCATTCATTCATTAAATTAAGGGAAAAAAATGAATTTACATGAATTCAAAAACAATATTTGAGCCTCAGATAATCATATCTTCAAAATGAAGAAAGAACAATCTATTAAGAAGGATTTTACTGGAGATTATCTTTTAGTTCAGAAATAAAAACAAAATTAATAGGGAATTGATCTTAAAGAATTAGAAATTTTCATTTCTGAACAGTATACGATGATACAATTCTGCATTTTCTAATCTTCTTCTCTTTCCTTTTCTGATGGTGAGATATTTTACTCCTTTATTTTATTTTTTTTTCTTAAGTAAATGTATCTTGTCAATATATTTTTTTATTTACCCACACTGTTAAATAGACAAATTGTTAAATACTGAAATAATAAAAAAAGTCAGGTGGATGATTTTATTTCTAAGTACAGTGCAGACTAATTTAGTCCAGGAAAACAGAAATTGGATTTCTGCAAGTCATGACTTATGGCTTTTAAACAGACATACTGTGAAGCTGTTTATGGTGTACCGTCTGTATGGATTAATCTTAGCCATTTCAGGATTTCTTCTGCCACTCTGCACATTAGGCTGTTATGTACACATCTCTGCTCTACACAGCTGTGTTTATGTTGGTTGCTTATAATGGCAATAAAATGGTTCCAAGAGAAATGTCAATTGCTCAACCAGCAAATGTGATGTCTGGATTGGTATCTGTGATAGCATGTCTAACAATCACGTGATGATACCATTGTTTACAATATGCCTCTATATGCTATACTGTATTCTGTAAGTAATTGCCATCAATCTCAATGTCATTGAGCTTTAAATAATAATTGCATTCCTTTTTAATTATTTTTGATAGCAAAAGGGTGCAAAGAGGATGAACAAACTTTCAGAATTCCTTCAGTATATTTGTACCCCAAATATTTTATCCTTGTGGGAGAATGGTAGAAAAAAAAAAAAAAAAAAGCATTCTGTCATCTAGTTTAAATAAGCTATTTCTTGAATCTTTTTTAAGATGTTGGTACCAACAGCCTTTGCCAGTGCAATACCTAAATAATAATATTTCTACTGATATCATTTTTTATTAGTTTATATTTGACTGCTTGTTGAGCCAACTAGAAGGGACAAGGTTAGGGGAACACTTTCTGAATGTAGGAGTAGATATTACGCAGACATTCTCCAGACAGTCTCTGCTATTATTATTTTGACCATTATTGTTATTTTTAATCAAAGAGATAAGGAGCTGAAGAAGCAATTAACAAAGTATATATTTGATCATGTTTTTCTAAATAGAGAGATTATGAATAAAATTGCAAATTGAAGTTTTCTGTTTTTAATAAATTTTTTCAAGTTTTTGCTGCAGTTTATGAATATTTTCACTTTTGCAGCAGTGGTCTTAAATAGAGTTTCTGGGGGTATCATCTCAGGTTAGACAAGGCCACCAAGATATTCTGCTCTGCAAAATGTTCTTATTTGGAAGTACTTTTTCATTCTTGTGCAAAAGATTGGAGGGAAGGAAGTCACAAATTGGTCTTTCAAGTTTGGGTTTGTTTACTCTCCATTCTAGTAGCGTAACAAAGTTTCAATAATAAGAAAAGTCGAGGTGATCTGTGTGGTGAGATGTGTGAGGATTTTGGAAGAATATAGAGAAAATGCATACATCATAGAGGAAATTCAAACACCTTCCCCATCTTATCTGAAGTCAGTAGAGGAGGGAGTGTGGAATGAGGCTTAATACTTACTTACACAGTGACTCAGTAGGAGACTAATGGAATACAAAAATTCACTATGAAATTAATTGGGGTATTGTGGTGGATTGTATTGTACTACAATACAGTAGTAGCACTACATGGTGGTAGTCTGAGACTGTATTCTCAAATACTGATGCAGTATAATAGTCTGTAGGCTATTACTTCAGATATTGTCAAGAAAGGACACCAAGCATAAAACAGTGGCAGTCAGGAAAGTAGTGGCTGTCAAGATTTGCAAAATGAAATATTCAGCCTCAGATAATTAACAAAGTTGTCATAAATTATTTCAAATTTTTTTGAAATAATTCAGTTTTGGCAAGATTAGAGCACTACAGAAGTCAAATGCAAGCATGCACTGTTATTTTTTTTTTTTTCCTTAATAGTTGTAAAAGACTGACAATGGCAATTCCAGTATTTGTTGTTGTTGTTGAGATTGAGTTTCAACAGAAAATTCTGTAGCCGACTTTGAGTTTGCACCTGCAAACAAGCATGTGCATGTGTATGCAGAGAAATATTATACAAATCAGGACAAATAAATATATGTTTTTGTTATCGAGATAATAATAACAAAATGAGCATATCTAGTTATTAAATTTTGCAAAAATGGCTGTTAGTTTTCAGAAGACTTTGCACATTATTCCTGTTTGCAGACAGTCCTGCTCCCTGCAAGCATGAGAATTAAAAGGAAAAATTCTACTGAGGGTTAGTGTGCAAGAATGTCATTCTTATGTATATTATTGTCCTACTTTGTCACTGCACTGCTGTGTGAGGTCTGTTCCAGTATGCTGCACTAGCAGTCCTGATGCTAATGTGTGCATTGTTCAAATTCAGTGCAAGAAAAACTTAATGCTCAGAAGAACTTTATTGAGAGACATAAAGTTCTGAATGGATCCCATTGTACAATCATAAAATCTGTTTCTACTACCTGATCAAATTAAATGCTGCTCAATAAATCACAAATACCTAGTAAATGTATCTGGAAAATCAAATGCATGTCATGTATTATTTCTGTATAAACACCATTAAGTTCTTTTCTTGTACTCATACCAAGTGAGATTCTACAAAAATTTAGAACCAGCACTGGAGAGCCACACAATGCTCATTCTCTTGTCTATTGCATAAATATCACTTCTTGTTTTAAGAATACTATGCTTAGCAGCAGGAAATACTTGAATTAAATTAGGGCCTCAAGTCTAACATTACAGTTCAACAAACAAATTTATGAAATTTATGTTTTTTTTCAGAATATGGATTATGTTTAAAAAATTATCTAGATATTTTTTTTTTTCAGCTATTTTAAAAAGAATCTATTTAAGTATTACAGTCCATTACAAGAGAATGTCTGTTCTCCCTTCCAGGATACAAGAGAAATTCTGATGTTGACTTACTATCTGTTGACTGATAAACATCTGTACACTTCTATCCCTTGTACTTCCATTAGCTAAACTGGGTAACAGGTCTTCAACTTTTCAGGGGCAGGACAGGATATTATTACATCTTTTGCACCTTCTTTAACATTCTTTGAGCCATGTTGCCCTTTTTTTGGATTTAATGGACATGTCCTCCGAAAGTCATTTGACAGACTACACCTACTGACACCTACAGTAGCACCCAGATATATCATATTTTCCCACTGACTATAATCAGGCATGTCTAACCTGTGGCTTCCTGCATCATCTTGGTGGCAGTTCTGCCCCTCACAGTGGCCTGGACCAGCGCCAGTGACATGGGGTGGTCACTGCACAGCTGAGAAATAATACAGCACTATGCTTAATTTGCAAGGAAATGATGTCAGTGTTCAAAGATTACAATTTAAAAAGACATGTGCAGAAGCAGGCTGACAAATTCAATGCGTATCAAGAAATGCTTCATAAAGACAAAACAGCAGAACTGAAATAAAGTGAGTATTCTCAACAAATTATTTTTTAAAAATTGAAAACTCAAATGGACTCTGTTGTAAAAGCTAGTTCTGTTGTAGCAAACCTGACTGCAAAAAAATCAAAACCATTTATGGTGAATTTACGAAGCAATGAATGGAATGCATGGCAAATATAATGTGTCCTGATAAACAAACAAACAAACAAAAAATGAACATATTTTTCGAAAATTAGTTTGTGTCACCAGACCATAACCAGGCAATCTGAAGAAACAGGAATATCTGTCAAAATAAATTTGGAGAGTAAATCTGCTAATTTCCAGTCTTTTGCTTTGGTGATAAATGAAAGTATTGGTGCTACAGATACAGATCAACTTACCATTTTCATTAGAGGTACCGATAACAAACATAATATCTATGAATAAATGGCTTCTTTGGTGCCATTATAAGACACAACCAAATCTCTTGTTTTGTGTGAAGTGGTAAAAAAATATTTTAAAGCAATTTTCTTTAACCTTTGCCAACATATCTGGCAGTGCTACTGATGGTGCCTCCATGATGGTTGGTAAAAAAGAGGGACTTATAAAATTAATAGAAGATGATGCAATTGCCTGGCAACATGCATTTGATGAAATATCACTGCATTGTACATCAAGAAAATTTATGTATGAAAGCTTTAAAAATGGATATTGTCATTGCCGCCCCTGCTTAGAGACAGCAGCTCTACTGGCTCCCTTCAGTCAGCCTCTGCCTCAGGCGGGGACACAAGAGATGCACACACAGCGTGTAGCTCAGGTGCCAATTTATTGCTGCGCAACAAGTCATTATATACCCGTACACCCGCCTGCCCAGGAAACACATGACCTCCCTGACTCCACCCCTGGTGAATGCAGGCACCTCCCACCCTGAACCCTGACAAACCCCCAACATCTCCCCCCTTCTCTATGATAGTTAAATGCCCCTGTAACAGTACCGCACTTAAACCCAGTTTCCCCACGTCCCCGGCAAGTAAGATAATGAGGTAGTAGTGTTGGCGTGTCAAGCGGTGCCCTGAGGCACCAAGTCCAGAGTAAAAAACCTTGTTCTCCAGATAGAAATTCTTCAGTTCAATTTCAACCTGGTGAAGTGCAGGTGGTTACACTGCTTAGCATAGCATATCCAGCAGGAAGAGGTAATGAGCACTGATCAAGTTTCACCTGATCAAATCCTTGAGCATTTGGAGTAGCATAGGGGTGAAGCAGACGATCAGCAAAATAATCATGATCCACGTGAGAATGGTCCCCAGTAAACCTCCCAGCCATGACCAGTCCCTGGACCACCAGTCTTCCACTGTGGCAATCCTCTTCGAGGTGTCCCTTAATTCCTGACCCAAATGCTGTGCTCACTGTAGCAAATTCTCTACAGAACTGTTGCCTCGAATACAGCAATATTGTGCAAGCTCCTTTCATCCCAGCCAGGAGCAGCCGGACCCCAAGGCAATGAGCACATAGTCTATCACCGCATGTAGGTGACGGTACCACCTAAAGGCGGGGTAATCCATTACATCCATATGCCAAAGGTCATTGGGGGCTAGCCCTCGTGGGTTCACACCCGCTGGTAGCGGCAAGGCAGACTGGCAGCTGGGGCAAGCCTGGACAATAGCACGGGCATCTTGGAGGGGAATTCGGAACATACGGTGTAGGGCAAGTGCCGACTGGTGGAACTGTTTATGAGAATGGACTGCAGCTGCCTGCAAATCCATGTGAAGCTCATAGCAGGCAGCATCTGCCCATCTATTGCCCTCGGTAATAAAACCCAGGAGTTCCGTATGGCTATTTACATGCATGATAAATACAGGATGAGACCGTTGTGAGAGGTCATTGTACAGCAGAGTAGCCTTCTCAGTACGGGGCTCAATGCAAGAGCGACAGAGAGAGGCAGCGCAAAAACAATATTGACTATTGGTGACAATATTTAAAGCTTCTTGGGCAAAAAGCTCCAGGGCAAGACACACAGCCCATAGTTTGAGCTGCTGCAACAATAAGGGACCCCCATCCCGCACCTCTGACTTCCATGATCCCTCAGCATACCAGACTGCAGCATACCAACGTGTCTTCCCAGCGACATCCGTGAAAACTGTAGGCCCTGAGACCAGGCTGTGTGCCAATGGGGTGGTTGGGAACACTGTCACCGACTGCAGTATCGTGGCATAAGGTGTAGGGGGTGAACTAAACAGCCGGTTTGGATACTCTGGAAAAGCTGCCTGCAATGGTGTTGATTTCTTAATTAATAGCCCCAGGAAGCAGGGTCCATCTCAACAGTGATGGTTTCTGGTTCGGCCCCAAGCAGGGCCCGAGTCTTATCCCATCCCCACTGAACAGCTTGTGTTACAAGAACCCCCAGTTGTGGGAACACCACGTGTGGTGTGCTGACATACACGAAGAGAAGTGGGTGGCCCAACCGCCCCTGATGTAATATTAGCATAGCTCCGGCATGCTGGAGCAGCACATGCACCAAAATGCCCTTAGAGACATCCCGTCATATTAAGGCAGTACGCTGGAGACACTGAAAGAACAGAGACAACAACTGTTTGTGTTTAGGTGATAGTTCTCGTGGGGCCGCTAGGTCTGTTGATCCTTTTAACAAATCGGTGAACAGATGCATTTCTTGCTGTGAAAACAGAGCAAATTGTTGCAGCCATTGTAAGGTGCCTATTAGGATCTGGAGTTGGTTCAACGTTCTCACACTTGAGTCAGGGACAAACACCTTCTGAGGTTTAACTATGTGAGCAGATAATTCAGTACCAAGATATTTGAACAGGGTTTTTGTCTGAGTTTTGTCGTCTCCTACAGTGAGCCCAGCGCAAGCAAGACAGTCGTGCACCTGTGGGACAAGCTTCAGGGGGCAAATTGGCAAACCCAACACCCACATGTGCCCTCCACCCTTTTGTGGGTTTCCTGTTTTTGCACTCTTTAGCTGTATGACCTGCTTTTCCACAACTGAAGCAAGGCCCATTTCCTGCCACCTGCACTGCAAAGGCATGCAAGGCCTGTGCCATTGGCTGAGCCTCTCGAGCTCAGCCAAAATCACACCTATGCTGTATCAATTCTCTGGCGGTGGCAGAGGCAGGATGGGAGGCTAACTCTGCTTTATAGTCAGAGAGAGCCCCCGAGCGCAAACATTCGCGAACCACAATACCCTGTGCTTCTGGTGGCAACGCGCTTCCTGCCACTGCTGTCTGTACCCTATCAGTGAAATGCCTGAAGTGTTCAAATATCAACGGACCACTCATGCTGATAGTATCCAAGATCAACTGGGCGGTGGAGACCATGATACTGCCTTCCACTTCCTTTCTTCAGCTGAAGCTGCATTTTATATTCTATTGGCTGCCAGGCACGTTGCCCTCCCACCTAATTCAGGACAGGGTACAACATATGCCCAGGTCAATCCTCCAGGACGCACCCTTTAGCCTGGATTGTCCACTTCCCGGCTCAGACCCCCTTCCTTCTTGCTCCTTCCCCTCCCTAACAATTTCTTCATTTCCTCCCGCACACTATGTAAATCCTCTTGTTCGGAATCGGAGCTCGATTCCAGCTGTCTGTTCCGGCAAGGGAACTTGCTGGTGTCTTTGCCTTGTCCACCTTGTCTGCCGCCTCCGTATGGCGGGGGGACGGTAAAGAGCGGGACATTTCTATCCCCACTTGCAGGCACCTGAAGGATGGTGGCTAGGTCAGGGTAACATGCTTAGTAGACTTTCTGATTTGCAAAATGAAACCAAGTCCTTCATGGAATCAAAAGGAAAATTTGCACCAGAATGTGAAGATTGAAAATGACTCACAGATTAAGAATTTTTGGTGGATTTCACCACTCATTTAAATGAGTTAAACATGCATCCTAATGTGAAAATCTACTTACCTGGCATATGCTTCAAACAACAATTGCATCTGAAATGAAACTTAAATGGTGGCAAGCTCAAATGACCGCAAGTAATTTCATACGTTTTGATGCTTTGGCAAAGCACAGTCCTGTAAACAGTGAAAAATATGCAGCCTTGCTTTCTATTTTGATGAAGAAATTTGAGAATATGTTTCAAGACTTAAAAAAAAAAAAAAATATTATTATTATTATTTTGTTGTTGTTGTTGTTGTTGTTGTTATATTGGTGACTCCATTTTCAGTCAACATAAACACTTTTCCTGCAAATTTTCAAACTGAATGTATGGAGCTGAAATCTGATGTTCAACTCAAAATTTGGTCATGTCTCTTTACTAGAATTTTATAAGACCTATCTTACCAGACAAAAATATCCTTCTCTTCACAGTCACACCTTATTCATGTCATCACTTTTTGACAGTATGTACATTAGTGAACAATTATTTTCAAGGATGAAGCACAGGAAGAGTAGTATTTCATTAAAAATCTCTGACGAACACCTTCAGGACTCATTAGGAACTACAATCACTGCCATCGAACTAGCATGTTTCACAAAAACATAGTCAAACATCCCACTAGTTTTATGCTTTTTTTTCTCTGTTTTTTATGTTTTAATAAAAAAATGCATTAAAAATGAGTTCTGTTACTTATATACATTAATTATATATTTTATATTTGGCCTATGACAATTCCTGTTTGCTCAATGAGGCCCAGGCAAGCCAAAAGGTTGGACACCCATACCATAAGTAATTTTCAGTTTTATTCTAATCCAGAATATTCTTCAATGGTGTTGTTCCTAAATCCACAAAATATTCAGTATACCTCAACAATCAGTAAATCTCCATAAATTTCGTTGAGATCTGATGTAATACTTGTTGTAGCACCTCAGACACATCTGTCTCTGAGAAAACAGAGACAAATATGATCTTACTATTCACTATATAATAGAAAAATTAGTTTATTTCCCTTTTGTACTTAAACTTAGTTATTGTCGCCAGAGAATCAGTAAGTGCCCAATTGACCTTTCTAATGTACAGAGCACACAAGAAAGGAAGATTCATCATTTATCGACAGCAGATAGATGTTAGCATAAAACATATGATTCCCTTATTAAAATGTTTGCTTTATAAAAGAAACATCACTAAACATGTAATGTATACACACTGATTCTGTTAAATCAGGGTTTAATTACTAAATCTGTGTTGCCATGCAGGAGTATTATTGATACGAGCATGCATTCTGCTGAGCTACTACTATCTTTCAGAGATCACAGTAGACTCAAGTTAGTAAATGAATCAAAACCAATTCTACCAAAAATAACTGCTTAATATTATATAGCACTGTTATAAAATAACAAATAATAATAAAACTAAAAGCAACTTTTTATATTTTATAGCTTAGTCTCTTTCTCTGTGATGAGTCAGATTAACTACTTTTGAGGTGAGATAATGAAGTATTTCAGTATTTTCCTATGAAAAAAATGACCTTACTTAATTTTGGAGAAATAACCATTTCCTTTCTCTGCTCAAGTGTTTTTCTCCTTTTCCCAAATGAAAAAAAAAAATATTCAGGGACTTTCAAAGTCACACTTAATAAATCACAAAGAAAAATCTTTATAAATAAAGTTGTTATGAAGAGAGTGGCCTTGATTCCATCAAGCAGGTACTATCATTTCCCAAGCTGTAAAAGTGCCTATAATTAAAAGGAATTTGAATCTGTTTACTAAACTTTAAGTTCTAATCTAAGGTTTACTAAACTTTAGAATATCTGTATTTCGAATGTAGCATTTGAATTAACATACACAAGTACCTGAGCTGTGCTCAGTAATACAGATAAGCGTTTGGATTTACCATTTGTGTTATTTCTTTAATTTCTACTGTTGAATGAAATGGCATTTATTATCAACCAGACAAAAACTGTGGCTGAGTTCAAATAGTTGCTTCAGCTGTACGTTATATAGCAAAAGGGATTTGTTCTGTACACTGATTCAGAGAGTGCATAGCTAACATAACTGGAAGAAAAATAAAGGACAAATACTATCTGCTACAGGTACAGAAACAAAGGTAGTGAGATGACATTTTCATGAAAGATAAAAATGTATAGATAAATATTATCATTTACTTTTAATGAATATTTAATAACAGAACGAATGATGAAAGATCTTACACATTTTTCTTTAATAACTATTCTGTTCTGGGTATTTTTGTTAATTTGTTCATTTTCTTTTAATTGTTTTATATGGATAAAATGGGAAATAGTTCAATAGGAAGCCTATGTCCAATTGACATATCCTACAGTAAAAGTTGATTAGAGAGTTTACAAGCTTTTTTGCTATAAAAAGTAGAAAAGAAATCTTGTTAAATTTGCACTCAGTTATGAGACTTCAAGAGAAGCACACATATGAACAAACTTAAAAATCTGATTCCATCAGGAACTGAAGATGGTCAACAATTACCAGGATTGGGTTTTAAGCTGGCTTTGGTTTATTTACAATAGCAAGCTTTCATTTGTATGCTTTGGTAACTTTCTGGCTTTCCACATTTGCTCTGTTTTCGATGCTTGCTTTATGTTCTAAAACTTTTCTACTGATCCTTCTCGAAATTCATTTGTAAATTCAGTGGGCCTGAGTCATTTCTTCATACCTTTTGCCCCCCCACTAGGCTATTCTGGTGTATTTTCACTGTGGCTCTGGAGATTGACTCCTTTTTCACGCATTTAATAATGTTCTAGAAGTTCTTTTCTGAGAGTACATTGCCTTAAACTGCTTTGAAATAGATACAGCTAGAAAAATATTCTGTTGAAAATTATTCCAGATTATTCATCTTTTTTATTTTTTCGCAGACAAGCAAAAAGTACACTTTTTCCACATTTCATGTAATTCATTTTTAATGTTTGAATGTAGTAAAGTCCTGACAATCTGTTTTGTTTTTGTTGAAGATGCTGATAAATATAAAACCAGCTATCAGTACTGCTATGTTTATACTGTACTTTCCCTTTGATAGCAGTAACTGTGAATGCAGCAGCCTAGCTTTTGGAAATCCAATTTTAAAAGCTTTCACCCATTTAAAATGTTTATATTTTTCAAATATCAGGAAAAAATTTAGATAATTAAAAAAAAAAAAAGTATAGAATGCTACAGGGGAACCTCAACATCAGCAGAACAGTACTGCAATGCAAGTAAACTATAACAGTTGCAACTTCTCAAACCAAGTAGGATGAATATAGTACACTGATATCTTTTAGCAAATTTAAGCTCTTGGCAGTGTAAACCAATGTAGGTTATGCAGCTGTGAACTACTAAATCAGTGCAAATGTCATGACATAACTCTGAATCTCAAGGAATAATTTCAAAATCTTTTTAGCACTGTTGTCTGCTTACTAGCTATGAAGTAACAAAACAGATCTCAAGTTCTAAAGGACAGCTCTAGCTACTATTTACACATGTATTCTACTGTCACCAGTTTTGTTGAGTAAATAACATTACATCTAATGTATATCTATATAAACAAAATTAGGCTGACTATTTTCATGTAATTCTATTTAGTCCTTTGTAACAGATAAAATAGTAATATCTTTATTTGGTTAAATCTTTATAATACATTTTGAATTAAAATCTCTCCACTGTTATATACTACATTGTCTGTGTTGAATAAAGGGAGTAGTTAAGAGAATTTAATGTAAGAAAAAGCATAGCATGGATTTTTATTGCTTAGGCGTGCAGTATGTAAATAAACACTGGGGGGGGGGGGGAGGGGAAGGAGTATAATAGTGACCAGCTTGTTGTCTGTTCAAAGTTGTTTCAACATTCAATGAAAAGAATGGAAAGAACATTTTAATCTCGGTTCTGAATTTATTTCTCCTTAAAACTGACTAGAGTGCTAGAGTGCTGGATGAAAGCTACTGCTGCCTTGTGGTTATCTTAGTGACAAACCAAACAGACAAATTGTGCAACCATTTTTACAGAAAAAAACTTTTTTCTTGATGCATGTATGTAGTTAAGAGAAGCAAACTAGAACTAAAGATTCTACTACACATGGGTATCACTCTAAGTAAATTTTCTGAGTCTTCAATTATTTTTAAGAAGTAGGCTAAGTTGAATTCCTCACATTTACTCCTACTACTTACAGGCTGAAAAATGCAAAGTTAAAAAATGGGAAAAAAACTTGTTTTCCCCCACCCTCTTCTCTCTTTTCAGTTCATTAGTATTCAGGGCTCCTTGTATGGAAACATGGGATAGACCCAAGTATAAAAGTTTTCTCATTTCCAACCTCCAGGAATCCTTCCTCACCTCAAGACTGCTAGCTATTTTGAGGTATGCTCCCTCCTGTTCTGGTAAAGATTATAGTACCTTGGAAAAACTTTTGCTAGCTAAATAGAAGTAGCACATTTTCAAGAAAATTTTAATTTTCTTTCCGTGTCCAAATCAATATTCTACCCACCACCCAAGAAATAAATAAATATGAGTAGTATAATACATTTTCAAAAAAGTTTTCATTTTAGTTTTTAAAAATCAGCATTCTCTCCCCTGCTCCTAAATAAATAGAAAGATATGTCCATTTCCTGCTCTGTTCTTCTACATAGCCAGTAACTGTAGCTTTCATTCCCACTCAGCGTGCAGCTCTCGTTTTAACATCTTCTTGTTTAATTCTCTAACTATTTCATTTCTGGAGTTTCTGTTTTACTCATTAAATCACTTCACTCCTGGAGTATTTTTCATTTAATTTTCCCATCAGAAGCCTAGTCAACTGACATCAGTTCTCCCTGTAGCATCTTCTCTATCAAACAAGTCTTCTTTTGTTTACTGCTCCATATTCTCTAACAGCCTTCCTTCTCATGTGCTAAGAAAGCTACCATCTCTTTTCTGTCATTAATTTCTCTTCTCTCTCTAATACATGAATATGTGTGCATTGCTTTTACAGTCACAGAGATGATAGTGTGTTGCCCAGGCTTCTCTTGAACCATGCACCTGTTCAAACTGAAAACTTTCACCTTTAACAATTCATCTGCAGATACTTTCTCACTGGTAGCCTCTTCTCATCTATTGCCAAATTTCTTTTCTCCGTATTTCCTCTCCAGAGGAAATACTCTGCTCTCATTCTATTAGAATAATCCTTTACAATAGCTTATTCTATGATATATTTAAATATTTAATCACTGTTATTTATATATACATATTTATATTAATTATTTTGAACTGATATATCTACCAAAGGTACCAGTTGTACAGATATTGGAACTATAAGGTCAACTTCATACATCCAGGATGTAATCAGTGTATTTTTTTCTCGTTGTCTGATGATTGCCCTGTATGAAAGCACATAGGAATATCATTAATTAGTACAAAAAACATTTTGCTGCTCTCTAACATAACTAACCTTTTACCTTTCTGCAAATGAAATTATATTTCTGGAATTTAATAGAATGGTCTTTATTGTTCTGTGTTTCATTAAGTGGAAGAAAGATTCATTTTGTTTAATCTCTTTTCAACCGAAATATCTTCAAAGTGAGGATTTAGCACAGGAGGGAAGCCCCCCTCCCTGCTGATGCAGTACAGCCTGGCCCCTGTAAATGTGTAAATATTTTGTATACTTCAGTATAATTGAAAGCTACATTAATAATGGGCTTATAATTGATGGAATAATAAATGAATCATCCATCTGCGAAAATACTTATTTTGGGATTGTTGAATAAGGCCCAGGTATAATCTGTTTTTATGGTTTGGAAGCCCTTTAGCACCAAATATTTTGTTATTTATCTCTTATGTTTGGGTTTACATCATGTTGTATTATTCTTTAATGGCCTAATCTCTCTGTGATCTGGTTCTGGCATGCTAAGCGAATGATTTTTAACTGGAAATATCCAGTGTGGAAAACTGGCATTGGGATGAATACAGCTGATGTCCTTGCAAAATGACAGAGCAAAATAAGATGTATTATTGTCAACTTATGCCTTCCAGTATCCTATTTCATTTTTGTGTAAAATACAATGTCTCAGCTCATACTACATGTAATTTAAAATTATTTGTAGAATTTCCAACCTGAACAGAGGAGAACTGTCAGAAACGATCTCATAGCATCTGAAGTATATTTAGCAGAATTGATTGTCGCCTGGAATAGATGCCTTTTCATGCAAACATTGCTCCCACCCTGTCATAAAGTAACTTGTTTAACTCTCCAGCTCCTGATACATCAATGAAAGGAATGGAGCAGGCACTGTTTCCAGTGGGGAAGTGGTAGTCAATCATTTCTTAAGAGAGAAACTCTGCTTTTGAGGTCAGTAATGTGGACTGCTGTCTGTGAACTATTTTTTTTTTTTCTCTGATTTAAAGAAGATAGCCTACTGGTGAGACACAGCAAAGCAGAGTATTTCATGTGGAGAACTGTCCTCGTCATCTAGTAGGTGGCACATATCAACTCAGCAGTGATACAAGCTTTTAAACAAGACTAGGGCCATCAAGTGTGGCAATATTTTTATTCTCTCTCTTTCATTTTATTTTTTTTTAAAGGAAGTTCAAGCTAACCTATTCAACAAAGCATTTTGAGTGACCAAAGACAAATACCCAGAGGCAAATTGCTTTCTTTGACTGAGTTAAAATGTGTCAGATTTGGACACAAATATATAAACAATTAATGAACTATTGGCATCACTGAGTTGAAGTTTCTGAAAACTGTAGATAGAAAAAAAAATGTTCTCGAGACTGTATCTGACATACAAAGTTCAAAAAACAATACATCTGTAGATACAATCTTCTTTCAGAGAGGAGAATGCCAGCTATTCCAGCTTTTCCCTCTGTGTATCTGCTAATGACCGGTGTAAAAAGAGGGCTGTTGAACTACATATTTGTTGAAGAAATTAAGTAATTGTATAAAATCAGTGGGTAAGAAAGCATAGAGATGGCTAAATAAGAAGGTTCTAAATAGTCAGAAAAGTACCTCAAAAAAGAACCTGCTGCTGAGAGAACAATACAGTGAGTAGATACATTGCAGTGGTAATACTAATAGAGATGCAAAGACAAGAAACAAGGAAGATGCAGCTCAGTGGGAAAGCTGCTGAAGTTGAATCAGTTCACAGTGGTATGCATGTGAAGTTGACTTAGAAAGTCTGGTCTGAATTCACAGAAACTAAAGGGGAGGACAGGTTTACCTTTTTGATACAGGAAGTGATGATAACTTGGAAGAGTTGTAATAGAGAAAAAATGATTTTATGAAAGTTGAAAGAAAAGAAACTGTGATTAATGCCCAATATAAATAGCAGAAAAGATAAAAGAAAGGAGCTGAAAATCAATTCTTGATTGAGTACAAGAGCAAGCTCATACTCGAACACAATTGCTTTGATATTGTAACGCTGACAAACTTTACATGGGAGAACAAAAAGTTATTAAAGTTCTTTTCGCAGGCTTATAAACTCTCATATAAATTGTGAGAATAAGCCTTTATGTTAGATCTTAACGAAAGAATGCGTTACAGAGGAAATGTTCTCAGTGGGTCCTGACAGTTTATCAAACGTTTCTTGAGCTTTTCAGTAACAGTTTTTAACTACATTTTAACTACATTCTAATTACTAGTTTGATGTAACATTTCCTCTGGTATGGAAAATTAGCTTTTTGTCATCATAAATGCTATTTTTTTTCCTCTTTTTTATATTAATGGTTATTTAATTGTATTGCAACTTATACTTGGGAATGATAAATACATTAAAAATTTAATAATTTTTATTAAAAAATAAAACTCTGTACAGTGTATAAGAATACAAGTAATTGATAATGATGATGGTGACCATTTTTTAAATATAATGCTAGCCTAAATGGGTAATTTAAGAAACATGTTCCCAAAATGAGAAGTTGATAGATCTTTCTCAGCAAATTGTCAGTACTATAAATTTAGTACTGGATGATCTAAATTAAATATTATAGTGGTCAAAAGTCTGAAGAGTAAAGAAAGTATATACCATGCTTGAGTTGGTTTTGCACTTTTCAAGCCTATGATGAAGTAAGCAAGAGCAAACAAAAATTGCCATAAAACTGCTTGCTTAGGGAATCACAGTGTGTTGTAGTAGGCGACAGCGAGGATTCAGGATGTGACGTGGTAGGACTCTCCCCTTGCTCGGTGTCGAAGGGTTAATGTATGCATAAGGGGTGTAGACGAAGTAGGATAGGTATATAGGTAAATCGCACGATGCAATAAACGCCATTTTTCTGCTCACCATATTGGTATTCACGTGCAGTTCTTTGGCCCGGGTAGATTTTACCAGATAGTCCAGCACAGGCACAGAGCTAAAAGAACATGGGTTGCCAGGTGCATGGCAACAACAGTGGATTACCATGGGTAGATTTTTCTTCCATAGCACTGAATGCTTACATATGCCACTAGAACTCTAAGTTAGTAACTTGCCTTTGTCTCCTAGAACATAATTTTTATTTGTACCTTCCTAACTCTTGGAATGTTATTTGGAATTGGTTGTTCCTTTTTCTACAGTTATTATGCTTCTGTAATTGTGATACTGAGAGATTTCATTTTGCTGACCTAAAGCTTTATCAACTTCTTTGTTGTTACACAGTTACATAGGGCAGTCAGTTTCTGTTCACAGGTAAGTGATTTGGTGACAGTAATTTCAAAGCATATGCTTACAATAACGAAACACAAGTTATGGTAAACTTTATAGCGCAAACAGTACCAAGGATATGCACAAGTTTTTCAGAAAGTTGCACAGCTAGCACCTGGTTATCAAAATATCTGTGTTCATATATGAACAACAAGCTTTAAAATAAGTCTTTTCAGTTTGGAGAGTCCCTTTCAAGTGCATACTGTTCTTCTAACATTTGAAACATGAAGTTTTGTTTTATCAGATTTACTTAGGAATTTCAAGTTACAGTGGTTGTGGTGCTCCCTGTTTGTTGTAGTAGGCGACAGCGAGGATTCGGGATGTGACGTGGTAGGACTCTCCCCTTGCTCTGCGTCGAAGGGTTAATGTATGCATAAGGGGTGTACACGAAGGGCAGAGGATATATAACTGTATGCCATGCTTTAATAAACTGCCATTTCTCCGAACATCATATTGATGACACCGTGGTGAGTGGCCAAGCCAGGTCTTCCAGTGAAAACAAATGGGGCCATACGGTCGTTATTATGACACCTGTTTCTGGCTGTGAAATTAGCTTGTAATATTGTGGGGAAAAAAAAGAAAAGAGATATAGATAGAAGATTTGATCAAATCTGATCAATGATAAGATAGGAGTCATTAATCCCTACTATCACCATTGAACTCAAAATCCATTAGCTAAACTTTGAAGCTTAGTGTGAGTCATCTGACTTGCCTTAAAATACTACATCAGCACAGTTTCTGATCCTGTCCAGGAAGAAGATACCAGATTTGTGTAAGACAAATGGTTCTTGTGATAATCCAGTGTGGTATAAATCAGTCTTAAAAGTCAGAACACAGTTAAATAAGTATACATTTACCTGAATCAGCCCATCATTATTCAAATTATTCATTACTAAAGTGGTACCAACGTAAAGAGCTACAGAGTCAATTAATGACCTAATAAAGAGAAGTTACTTAAAAGTCAGAGATACATTTGATATAAAATATTTAAGTCCTCAAACTGGCCATGAACTGCAAAACTTGAAGGTGAAAAAAAATATTATTGCCATTTTTTCTTTTTCAAAGTTGTTTGGACAATTAAATTCATCTAATGCCAAAGAGGTAGATTCTTTTTTTTTTTGAATTAGATATTTCAGTTATTTTCCAGAGTAGATGAAGACATTGAAATATTTGGTCATCATACCATTTAATTCACTCATCACATTTTCAGATTCCTTTTTGTTGCTGGTTTTTAAAGTATGGCTGTCTTACTATTGGACACCCTTATAGCAATTTTTCCTGTAATAATCAAATATATGCTTCCCCCGGAGATCAGTTGAATACTGTATAGGTGCTTGCTCATTGCAATTATTTTCTAATGCCTTGGAGCACCGTGTATCAATTATTAACATATTGCTTTTAACAAGATATGATTCTCCACTTGACAAATTTGTATAATAATTATTCTATATTGATATCTGACTTCTGAGTAAATTAACTGATTTATCAATTGTCTTAAAAATATGGGTGGGTATCTGCAGATGTGAGATCAAGATCAACATAGTATTCTTCAGCTAGTGTTAGATTGCAAAGCTCAATTATTATAACTCCATGTTAGTTATCACAGGAAGTGCTAATAAATAAATGTGTGTAATAAATGTGTTGAAGAATTTGACAGAGCATTCTGTGATTTTTAATCTTATTTTGACAAAGGCAATGAGCCACTTTTCAGATTCATTCTTCTCAGGTTATTTCAAAACCCTGTAGCAATGTAAAGCTGTGCAGTGCTTCTCAACATATTAAGCAATATGACATTTTTAATCTTCACTTCAGGGATTCATCAAAATTTAGGACCTGGTTAATCTGACAGGATTGGTATTGCCATTGTGAAAATATTAGAGAACAAATGTAATTATGCTTTGTAATGATATTTACCAAATTACTCTCAGTTTAACAAATTGTTCTTTTCTCTCAGTCTGTCATGGTTTTATGGTCATCAGTATTCCACATCATAACATCATGTAGTGTTACATTAAAGTGTTAATATCCCAGTTCAATACATGATGTTATGATGTGGAATACTGATGACCATAAAACCATGACACGGTCAATATTGTTTTTCATGAAAATCTGTTGTTCATGTGAAGAAGTGTGAGAAAAGTAAAAACACTCTAAATGATGATAATGATTTTGATTTTCAAAAATATTTACTGCTGAGATAGATTACCATAATCATATTAAAAAATACAAAACAACAGAAGTGATGAAATTCAGTGAGTACAGGAAATTACCTACATTCTAGAAAGGGGCAAAAAAGAAAAAGGGGAAAAAAAAAAAAAAAGGTGAATAAAGTGTAGTCTACTGAGGATACTTATTTTACAGCAAACTAGTCTTTATTGATATATTTCAAACAATAGAACTAAAAACTGAAGAAACAAAAGCTGAAAAGTATTTCTAATGCATAATGCCAATTTTATTTTCTTTGCAAAAGTAATTTAAAACTATTATTTCCTGCACCTTGTTCTGCAGGAGCAAAGATTTCCTTCCAGGTACAGTTTAGTTCCTTCACCCAGAGCCATTCCTCACAGCCTGCTTTCAAGGATCAGAGCTCTGAAGAACTGTCAAGGATTTACTCATTAGAGGACTCCTTTGGCTGCCTTCTACCCAAGTTGTGACAATACAAGGTCTGACTGATAGAAGCTGAGTAGAAGTAGATTAGGACTAGATCATGTCATTTGTTTCATGTTAAATAGATGTGAAATCTAGTGTTCAGATCAGTCACTGTTACAGGAAAAATATAATGTATGAGGGCTACTAATTGATTTCTGCTGTTGTGTCTTAACTAGGAAGACTTAACCAGCAGCACAGTGTTAACAGCCTCTTTATTTTAAGTGTGAATTTAGGATCTTCTAGCTTGTTTCAGGGGAACAGAGAAATAGGAGTGTTTTGGAGGTTTCTTTTTTGAAATCTAAACTCAGACATAAGCATTATAATTGCTTTCCAAAATATAAACAAAATGTTCAGAAGGAACTGGTCTGAGACCCCTGTAGTCAAAATAGCAAAAACTGGGGACAATGAAAGGTATTGAGAGAATCTCCTGGCACTTGGGTAGATTTTACATCAGGAGCATGTTTTAATCATTTTTTTTCTCAGATGATAAAATGGTGACTGAATTATTCAGGCAATACAAAATAAGAGTCAAAGAAATGGCTACTGCATATTTTACAGCAAAGCTTTGTTAGATGTCATGTATAGAATTGTAAACTGTTTTAATAGGATTCTGATTTCTATTCACTGCTGTAATGTGCTTTCTCATTAAAACTAATCAGTTGCTGAAGAGAAAGAATAACCATAGCCAATAGCTAATAGACATGCCTTTAAAATAAAGGTATACCAAACTGAAGTAGTACCTTATTCTGGAGCTAAGATTGAAGCAGCTTTGTCTGAATTTCATAGGCGATTGAACGGTCTGTACTAAAGAAATAAATTCTGAAGCATATTGTTAAGATAATATAAATAATTTAGAGGCTCCTTTTGTTGGGATGAATAACAGCAATATATGAACACAATTTTCCTCAAAAGTAGTTATTAAATAAGAGCTCAGAAGATGTGAATATTCTGTCTAGCTCTAATTATGTTTTCAATTATTTTTAGTATTTTCATCACTACAGTAAAATAAAAAAATTGCTTCAGCTTCTAAGAGTACTTCCTCCCAATGGAATTATATTTCACTTCATTATGAAGTTTTGACTCTTGTTAGCAAAGAGGCTTTCACAGTATTGAAAGTTAAACTGATCTTACTTTCTCTTAAGACTCCTCTGGACTTTCTCCTTTGTACCTAGAACTAAAGTTCGTTAATCTCAGCTGCGATGTAGTCTGAGTAGTTACTCTGTTTCTGAGCATTACGAAAAAATTAAGTTATCTCAAAAGTTAGTTTTAACATTTAGTGCATAGGTTGTTATCATTCGTGTATCTATAATGTTATGCTTTTATTATTTGTATTTACTTAATCTTATGTACCCCACTCCCACCCCCCCAAAAAAAATCTAGAGGACTTATGTAATTATTTTTCTTGTGACACACACTTCTAGATTTATTTTGCAATATACTATAACAATGGTTTGTTGCAATCTATTTAATATAATAAAATATTTACCTGGTACTGAATTTGAAGTCATGCTCTGGATGAAATGAGGTGAAAGGCTATTTTGATCATTTTAATGGGATTACAGGCTTGTACTTAAAATATTTACTATAAATATAAAGCCTGATATATACTTCTAGTTTCTACCACTATAACAAAGAAATTGGTAACTTTCCATATCTTAATAACTAATGTTTAATGCATAAATGAGACGTTTGCTTATAAAAGACAGGTTTCATAGTCATTTTATATTAAAGCAGTCAGATGACTAAAAATAAATTTTTACACTAGCAAAAGAGGCAAGTAAGAAATACTGAATTCTGATGATGACAGAAAAAAAAAAAGTGACAACTAATGCTTCATTCAGTGGACTGAATTGCCATCGTAAACAAAACTATTTATCTTTGAAATATTTATTTATTCATGAAAGAACCATTATTAAAAGGATAAGTTTGGACTGATTTTAGAAAACAGTATTAAATAAAATGAAAAGATGGAAAAACAGAGGAAAATATTTTGATACGGACCAGTAAATGAGTTTTCAACGGATAAGCAGTGCGATTTTGAGTGCAGTTTATTCTCCATGATTTGTACTAAACTGGATAAACTATTGAATAATTTTACTCTGTTTTCTTGCTGGGCTATGATTACAATGTAATGTCTTCATTTATAATCTGAATATTTATATTTTCGGATAATGGCAAGACAAGAATAAGATGTAAATACATCAGAGGACAGAATTAAAACTGGAAATGGTCCAGGCAAACTGAAAGTCATTCTGGGAAAAAAGAAAAGAAAAGAAAAGGAAAGGAAAGGAAAGGAAAGGAAAGGAAAGGAAAGGAAAGGAAAGGAAAGGAAAGGAAAGGAAAGGAAAGGAAAGGAAAGGAAAGGAAAGGAAAGGAAAGGAAAGGAAAGAGAAAGAGAAAAAAGAAAAAAAGGAAAGAAAAAAGAAAATAAAAGAAAAGAAAATAAAAGAAAATAGAAGAAAAGAAAAGAGAAGAAAAGAAAAGAAAAGAAAAGAAAAGAAAAGAAAAGAAAAGAAAAGAAAAGAAAAGAAAAGAAAAGAAAAGAAAAGAAAAGAAAAGAAAAATGAGACACAGTAAAACACGATTATATTTCCTTGTTTTGGTATAAATAGCTTATAGCAGGAATGCTCAAACAAAGGCAAATAAAAATAAGGTCATGACAGCAGACAGAAGTCAATAAGTCAGTCATTCCATGCTCTTATTAAATAAGCCAAATCACCTCTGGAACTTATAAACAGGATTATCTCACACACACACACACACACACACACACCATTAAAAAAATAAAACCATGAAAGAAAAGAAATCCTAACAACAGCAAAGGTCAAAGTAATCCTTTCATGCCAGTCCATTCTGAATTCACATTCAGAATCACAGGCTGGCCCGTGTTGGAAGGAACCTCAAGGATAATGAATCTCCAACCCCCCTGCCAGGCATGGCCACCAACTTCCGCACTTACTAGACCATGTTGCCAGGGCCCCTTCCAACCTGGCCTTGAACACCTTCAGAGACGTGGCATCCACAACATCTCTGGGCAGCTGTTCCATCACCTTTCCACTCTCATTGTAAAGAACTTCCCCCTGACATCCAACCTAAATCTTCTCACCTTCAACTTAAAACCTTTTTCCCTTGTCCTGCTGTTATCCACCCTTTCAAAGAGTTGACTCCCCTCTTGTTTATAGGCTCCCTTCAGGTACTGAAAGCCTGCAATGAGGTCGCCCTGCAGCCTTCTTTTCTCCAGGCTGAACAAGCCCAGCTCCCTCAGCCTGTCTTTGTAGGGGAGGTGCTCCAGCCCCTGATCATCTTAGTGGCTCTCCTCTGGACCCTCTCCAACAGCTCTCTGTCTTTCTTGTACTGGGGGCTCCATACCTGGACACAGTACTCCAGATGGGGCCTCACAAGAACAGAGTAGAGAGGGACAATCACCTCCCTGTCCCTGCTGGCCACCCCTCTCCTGATGGAGCCCAGGATACCAATTGAGGTAATATGGCACCAAGATGACTGATTCCACAACAGAAAGAAAGGAGGTTATCCCAAGGTACCTGGGCAGGCTTGACAATTGGGTCCACGTGAAATTCATGAACTTCACAAGGCCACAGGCAAGGTGCTGCTCCTGGGCCAGGGTAATCCTAAACATCAGTACAAACTAAGCCATGAATGTACTGAAAATAAACCTTCAGAAAAATGGAAAATGGAAAAATGGATTTGAGCTCGCAGGGTGTACTTGCAGCCCAGAAAGCACAATTATAACCTGGACTATGTGAAAAGAAGCTTGGACAGTAGCTGCAAGGAGGTGATTCACTTCTGCTCTGCTCTTTTGGGACCTCAATTGGGATACTGCTTCCAGTTCTGGGGCCCCCAACATAAAAAAAGACATGAACTTATTTGAGAAGTCCACAGGAGAATCACAAAGATGATCAAAGATCTCGAGCACCTCTCCTATGAAGAAAGGCTGAGAGAGGTGGGGTTATTTAGCATAGATAAGAGAAGACAAGGGGGAGACTTCATTGTAGACTGTCTTTTTCCAATCTTTTTCCTCTAATAAGAAAGTATTTTTAAACCTCTCCTTTATTGTTTCTATTTTTTATATATATTTTTATTAGCACCCAATGGCTTGAATGAATTTGCAACTTAATGATTAAATGATATTTTCTTTCATGTATCATTATTTATTGCTATTCTAAATGGCTTATCAATTTATTGATTTCCTCTTTGAAAACAGTTTAGTTCTTAGATGCTCTGATCAGTGTTATATAGATCCACAGCAAAAGGTATCTCCTACCCTAAAGACACAGTCTATATGTAATAGTACAACTTTCATATATTATTGATTATTCTTTTTATTGTTTTTACTTCTATCTCTCCTTTTTCATTTGCATTTCCCAAATACTAATGGTGTCACAATTACTTCAACACTGTATGTTCCTCACTTCTTTATCTTGGAGGATGGGAAGGAGCAGAGGAGAAGGAGTGGATGATTACATGATTGCAGGGAATTTTTGTGATCCACATTGTGCAGCTTTTACCTTCACTGGTTTTTAGAGAGGCAACAAAAAATCATGAATATGATGACAGAAGACCTTGACAGTGTTTGAACACTGTCAGTAAATAAGAGCCAAATAGAAGAGATGTATTATTCCAGAAACTAATTTCATAGGAAAACTAAGGTTACCTTCAGTTCATTAGCAAGGCAGTTTTGATTTCTGGTGCAAAACCTTGGTTTTGGTTTTCAAACCTAACTTATGCTAGTTGTGCTTTTTACAATCTAATAGTTCCGTACCACCCACTGGGGCTACTATAATAAGACCACAAGCAACGTGATAAACTCCTCATATGTCAGGAAACTCATTATAGCTTGGTAGCGCTCCATTTCTTGTGAAATGCTTTAACTGAGTGGATTTATCTTTGGAACAAATGGAAGTTGGGCACTTTTATGCATCTAGTTGCTCTTAGCTTCTCCACAAGTGGTTTCACCAGACAGGACACAACACATGCTTCCAAACACCGTGACAGTCAGAGCAAATAGAACTGAGAAGTTCTAAAATAGTGGGGTTTTTTTGTTTGTTTTTTTTTTCAATCAAATCTCACCCTATATTTATTATGGTAAGTTAGCAAAATATAATTCAGTCATATCTTGTAAAGTGTAATGTTTGAAGTGAGGAAACAGGATTTAGTATCACTATCTATTTAAGCAATGACTGTACATGGTGCCAAATATGCAAGTAGATAAATAAACCATTTATCAAGGTTTCCAGAACAAAATCTGCAGCAGCCCCGAGAAATACAGCTGAACTATTCCAGCTGATTTTTTAAAAATGTACCTCAATATTTTAGCAGAACGTAACTAAAACCCTCCCCTAAAATAGTCACATTTTCAGCTGAGTGCAATAATTAATTTATATTTATTACTATTTGTTTTTCTCAGACAAAAGTATTCACAATATAAGTTTAAATAAAAAATCATTAGAGAGTAATTAATGTCTAAAATTAATTCTAGTTATGTACTGGTATTTTGAACTTTTCCCCACTATGGTCTCAAAAGTACTGTTGCCTTCATTTATAAGTAATACACTTTTTGTCTCTTAATGGTTCTTTATACATCAAAGGAAAAAAAATTAGTCTTTTTTTAAAAAAATCCTCAGCATTCCATGCTGTCTAATCCCTAATCTAAAAAAATATCATAGAAGGCAGAAAATAACATAATGTTCATTTGCGCTACATTTCAGCACCCACAAAAAAAAAAAAAAAAAAAAAAAAAAAAAAAGTTTTGGAAGCTTGTAGATAATTTTAAGATACATGACACTGGCAAAGGAAACATTTTACTGTATCATGTTTCATTCATACAAAAGATTTTGCATCTGCTAGAAACAAACTATGTTTCTAGATATAACAGTATATGAAAATATCCTAGGGGTTATCTTTGTAATGGTTAGAGATCAAGAGAGAACAACTCCCATACAAAACACAATTCTCATAGAAAAGTCTTTCTTTTTAGTGTTCATCTAAGCCAATGGTATGCAACATTGAAGTTGAATTTCTAAACATTTCCCAGCAAAATAAGAATTATCTCTCTGGGTGAATCTCAGCAATTTCTGTTTCTGCATTAATTTAATCCAAACTCTTTGAAACCAACTCATATACTTTAAGGTATTTTCCACAAAGAAAATTTAGGAGGATTAAGACACCATTCTGGATTAAACTGGGACATTATACATCACAAAATACCTCCAAGTATAATGGTTGATGGACCTTCTTTAATATTTTTCCTAATAAGACCCTATTTGATAATGCCAGCAATTGTAAAGAACATGGGACCCACTCTGATTGCAAAGGCATTACTGATGGGAGCTTTAAAGGAATGAAATGAGACTTTGAAAACTGAGTAAAAGGATGAATCTTAGCTGCATACATATAAGTACTGTGCTAATTTCTAGGATAAATGAACATCAGTGTCTGAAGTCAGCCCTGACTGAACAGAATAGGCCAGATGAGAAGATGGGTCTTAGAAAAAAGCTCAGTACTGCTGAAGGGTCCTTGAGGAGACTAGGTCAAGAGAAAAATAACTAGCACAACCATCAGAAAGACAGCACATAGCATATATATGGTAAACTGACAGTTCTGTGGCATTTTGATTCAAGGCCTGAAGAAACAGCCTCACCATCCCATTTTTCTGTTTCAGATCAAGGTCAGTAAGGGCTGTTTTTTTCTCATCTCCCTCATTCTCTCACCTGTAGACATGTAGACTCCAGCATGTTGGAGCACCTGTAAGATAGCCTTTTTAGTTTTTCTTTAATCTGCTATTAACTTTGTAAAATTCATTTCAGCTCAATCACCAGAGATCATTCTATCATCATTTCCTTTTACTTTACAGACACATTTGTGTTCATTATGAAAGCCGAAGGAAATGAAAAACTTCAGTACAAAATGAAAATGAAAAACTTAAGTATTTTACTTGTAAGATATCTTTTACCACTTATGGTTCTACATCAGCCATAATAATGATTTAAAAATATTCTTTTTTCTTCCACTAGTAAATTTTCTTCTCTTATTCTCAACTGTATCGCATTCATGTTGTACTAATATATACTATATACAATCAACATTTTATAGTCTAACGCATTGATAGAAAAATTAGGTATATTCTCTTTGAAATATCTTTATTGTCTATGACAAAAATCACATTTTAAGTTAAAAGCTTTCAGCATTTGTTTTCTAACAATGAATATCACGGCAGCTGCTGATTTTTTTTTTTTCTTAAAAAATAAATAAGTAGATCTCTATATTTAAAAAAAAAAACAACAACAACAGCATGTTCTGCTTCTTTCCAAAATTAATTTGCTTTCCTAGAAAGAATGACAAGTTCAAAACAAATCTTTTAATTCATCTTGTAGTCATGTATATCGGCATAGAGAGGCAGACTTCTAGGTAAAATGAGTTTTCATCCTCCACAGAAGAAAAATCAGAACAAAACAAAAAAGTTTTCCACAGATGAATTTTATATAAATGACTACAAACATTCAGCAACTTCCTCAATTGCATCTTCACTTTCAGACTGCCAGACACTATCCTTTATCTCACATTTTCTTTTACATTCCTCATGGTCTTGTTGGATTAACTGGCTTAGATACCGTGTCAGATTTGTCTGCATTAAAGTATCGCATTGATGGATTAATTCAGTTTAGATTACAGACTCCTTAAGTACTTCCAATTCAAGTTCTTGACATGCTGTCTATGTGATCTGTCTCCCTGTTATTTAAAGAGAGCCTAGGCGCTGTGCTTAGGCTATAGAGTGAAAAAACAGGAAAGAGGCAGAAGGCCATTTATACTCACATTATGAATTCTGCATTCTAAAGTTCTACAAGAGATTTTGCAGCAGTTTCTGGCAAAAACTGACAAATGGATTGGTAGTCTGATTGATTGTTCTGCAAAGTTTTATTTTCTGCTGCTCTCCAGTGACCGAAGGACAATCTGTAGCTAATGGACATAGAGAAAGGTGAAGGGATATCTGTTGCTTGTGCAGAAGGAATGCAAACTTTCAATGGCTGCATACCATAAAATGCAATCCTGGCCTTCAAATCTCCCTGTTTTGCAACAACATGGGACAAGAGGATGTCTCTGAACCTGGCAGAAACATGGAGTTTTACTGTTCCAGCAAGCAGGTCTTCATCTTTTGAGGCAGTTGATAAGTCAGCAAAGAGAAGATCATGGTAATTCTTTATCTTTTAACTTCCTCAGTTCCTGCTAATAATCCTGAAGGGCTTAAATATATTATTTTGAATGTCTGAATCAAATTCTGATGACATAGCATAATCAGATAAAGAAGATCTACAATTAGCTTTTTGTAAATGATACTTATCCTTCATCCAAACCTAGCCACCACTCAACTATGCTTAGCATGCCAATGAGGGTGTGCTATTCATTCAAACTTCCTACTGCCTCATTAACTGCTAGGATAATCCTCTGTGTTTCCAAACCACCTTTTCCACATTCTTAAAGTAAATAGAAGGTGCTACACAGAAAGGGTCATGCAGAAGGGTGAAAGTAGCTGAGATGACAAGGCTGAATGTAAGTTCAGAGGGTCTTCCAAAAGAATCTAGGAGAGTGAAAGTTTTGAGGTGGAAGCTAGATTTTGTGTGTGTGTTTGAAAAAGAGAAGATTTATGAATAAATTACACTAACAGATAATTTTAACAGTTTGGAATGATTTAGTTGGCAAACAGCAGTTTTTCAAGTGTTCCTTATAGGAGAAGGGGATAGAAATAGTAGGAAATCCTTCCAAAATGTGTTATTTCATGCTATGCTATGCTAAGCTACGCTATGCTATGCTAAGCTATGCTTAACTATACATAGCTATGTATATATGTAACTATGTATAGTTAAGCATAGTGCTGTATAGTGCTGTATATATAAGCATAGCTATACAGCACTATGCTATGCTGAACTATGCTCAACTTCTTTGAAGCTACTGTATTACTAACAATATGCTTCGGTCTTCTGTCTCAAAACTCACTGATATAGCAAAGCCTCCACTTAAAAAGTAAAATTATGTTCCTCTGCTAAAATGGGATAGAGACATCTGAACTAATCATCAGGAAAGCCCCTGTCACGATTTCCTATATCTGCCTTAACAGTGTTTGTGAGACTGCTAGCTGTCACCAATGCAGGGCTCCGCTATGAGTTTAACAGTAAATAGTCATTATACAGTTCTGAAACTTATGTCTTTCCCCAGACTGTTTCTTTTTGTACCTGTACAGGCGTAGACAGAGTAATTACAGCTGCCACCTGTTTGAGTTCTATTTCTCTTTAGAAATATTTGACATCCCTATAATTTATATGCAGTTGTTTTCTAGAGAGTAGGTGTGGGTAACAGTAACTGATCCAGTTCCTCCAGTGTGCTGTACTTGAGCTGTTACAATTTCAGACTGACACCACTAGGTAAGATTTCTAAAACTGTTCTGATGATAGCACACATAAGTGTGAGTAGAATAAAATCTGTGATCACTGCGAACGTAGACGCAGCCATAAACATAGACAGAGACAGAGACATAGACAATCAGACAACGATAAATTAATAGCTTTGATAGCATGCAGTTTTGAAGAGTTCCATGAAATTTTGCACAGTAGCTTTCTTCTCAGTTTCTCCCTTTTTATGTGAAAAAAAGAATAAAAATTCACCAAAGCTCTGAATGTTACAGGTACATCGCCATTATAATGTATTACAATTAAAATACAATATAGGAATATTTATTTAACTACCAAAATAACTGAAGCAAAACTAAATTTGCAATGTGAACAATTTCTTTTTTTTGTTGTAATGATTTTTTCAAGCAATATAGTTGAAAAGATAGTCTTCCACTTTTAATTATTACTTACACCTTTCTATTTCACTAAGCTGTTGCATTGTATGCATTATATACGTATATATTATGAGATTCTTTAAAGTGGATCTGCTGTCTTGCTATTTAATTCTCCCTCACTATTCCAAATACCAGACTGCTGCTTTTCTTTATTTTTTCCTTTTCTTGCATGAACCTGCTTTTCCTCATTCCCATGACTTTCTCCCACTGATGGTATATTAGCAGGGCCTCCTGAAAGCTGGTATATTAGCTTCTTACTTGCTCTGGCACTTCCCAAGTCCAGACATGCCCCACAATTCTCCCCTTGAGGCATAATATATGGGGTTAGAAAAAAGGGGGCAAGTTCACTCCTCTCTCTTTTGTTTTTCTTGTTTCGGTGTGGTAGAGGTACTTGAAAGTAGTAGAAATTAATTTCTGATCATATACTAAAAAGATTTAAAGCGAATTCATCTAAGAACATATAGATAAAAAAAAAAAGTCACCTGTCAAATAGACTTTCTATTTATAAACTATTTGCACTTTTGTTCAATAAATCAAGATTCAAAACAAGGAAGTAGATGTTGTAAAAATAACAGTTGAACTAGAACAGAGAGAAAAAGAGAATTCATTTAAATTCTACTCGCTTTATATTGCACGATCAAAAATATAATTCAAAAGACAAGTGAAAATGACATACAACAGAAGGAAAATAACATTATGAAAATATGTGTCAGTTTCAGCTGGGGCAGAATGGCTTTCTTTAGAGTACCTGGTATGATGCTATGTTTTGATTCTAGGAGAAAAACAACATTGATAACACACTAGTGTTCACAGTTGCTGCTAAGCAGCACTGTAAAGAGCCCAGGCTGTTCTCAGCAAAGGGCCCAAGGACCTGGGAGGGGACGGAACCAGGACAGCTGACTTAAACTGGCCAGGGGATATTCCATTCCATATGACATCAAGTGGAAGGAGTTTTGATATGAGTGGGAATGCATCTCACACTATTCCACAACTTTGGGGCCTAGCCAGGCATGGATCAGGGAGTAGTGAGCAATTACTTGTGCATCACTTGTTTACATTTATCTATATATATAATCATAACTATTTTCCATTTCTCTATTTTAGTAAATTGTTTATCTCAACCCGTGTGTTCTAGTTCATTTGTTAATCTCTCCCCCATCTCACTGAGGAGGGGTGGAATGAGGGAACAACTGTGGTGCTCAGCCACCTGCTGGGTTAAAACACACAATATGTAAGCTGTAAAATTTTTACCTGTGTATAATACACAAATACACTTTGCAGATAAAGTAGCCCGAACTACTCAGAAATGAATAAGAAAAAGTATCTTCTGTTATATGCTGATGAATATATACTTATCATACAACAATAATCTGAAAAATCTTTGCAATAGTTATCTGAATTCTATCTTTCCAAAGCAACCAGACAATGATTCATCTTTCTTACTTTCATCTTATTTCCCATATCTTTTAATTTCTTTAAAACATGAGGCTCTTCCAGTTTTATCGAAGATCTAATAGAAAACAGAATTATTTTTGGAAGTCTATGGTCTAAGCTCAGATGATTACACATAAGAAGATGCAGCTATGTTATGTTGATACATTTATTCAGCTTTTCCCTTAAAGGAACTGACTGATAACAAGTTGTTGATTTAGTTAACTCTCCCTTCAAACTCTGAATAAGTAATTTTTCTACTGAGTATTTCCTGCTACGCTACTGTCATTTTTTCAGAATTTTAGATCTCAGGGATTTCATATCCTAGCATGTATATATATCAATGCATTTCTGACCTATTACATTTTAATTTTCTCTCATGAGAAAAACAGTTTTCCAGATAAACATTCAAAAATTGTTGATACTTTGTTATTTCAATAAGATGTAATTACTGATTTATTTATAAAAGCTAAAAAAAGTGTTGGAGATTCTGATAATTTGCTAAATTTGTAAGAAAAGGAAAGGAAAGGAAAGGAAAGGAAAGGAAAGGAAAGGAAAGGAAAGGAAAGGAAAGGAAAGGAAAGGAAAGGAAAGGAAAGGAAAGGAAAGGAAAGGAAAGGAAAGGAAAGGAAAGGAAAGGAAAGGAAAGAGAACTGTAACAAACATATCAAAGTTATTCCTTTGTGAGATGCATGATCTTCTCTACATTAGAACTGTAGCATACCAAGGTCTTGTTATTATGTTCTATATGGGTCATTCCATTGTAATGATGCTTTATCATATCCATTAATGTCTTACGAACAAATAACTGCAGCTATGTTTCCTCTCCTTATATTACTGTGTATGTTATAGTAACACCAAAAAGAAGATAAAGAAGAACACTTGTTTTCTGTTATAGAGTTGTCTGGGAAACAAAGCAGGAATTCAAATTTTTCCTTAATAATTCTCTGGATAGAATATGGATAGGTATATCCAGAATTGTCCTGTCAAAGATGGAAACTAAACTGCTGTGCCTGCCTGCTAAATAGTCGACCTGTATGTTTATTGTTTCAAATTTGATGTTCTCTACATTAAGAGAAAGAAATAGTAATTCATTGGTCCACTATCAGAGGATTCCCAAGGAGAATGATTACATAATTGCATAAAAGTGCTCCAAACACAGGCTTTAATCTTATGCTTATGTAAAAACATCTGTGTATATTTCCCTGCAAAATAATGAAGGTGAGTGCTGTGACTGGAATAATCTCTAAGTTGAATTCTGGATTTAAACATTAATAACCCCTAATCTGTTGTTTAGCATCAAGTAATAATGCTGGTGTTGACGTATGAGAGTATGCACATTTTATGGATGCCTATGTAGTAAAGCTCCAAGTATGCCTGTCACACAGTACAAATAGTATAATGCTTTCATTGCTTTGTATCTGAGTGTTCTTCACCAGTTAGCTAAACAGCACAAGCAACAGCATAAAAGCTGATTTTTCTCATTTCTGAAGTTCAAACATAATCCAAACTAAACTTTTTCAACAAGTTATTTGAATATCTCTATGCTATTTCCTCATTTTCATTCAGGACTGTATTTTCTCATTTCCAATAGTATCCCAAAATAGAACTGAAAAGCAAATATAGGAAAAGTTTTGTATTGTCCTATCATATTTGATCAAAGAAAAGATATGACACATGTAGTATGCTCTCATTCTGTACAGATATAGCAGTGGAGAAACTGCTGCTAATTAGGTGAATGGTAGAATATGGCCTTATGCAAAACCTGCAGAAACAGGAAGAAACAGGCCTGGAAATCTCACCTAATTATAAAGTGTGATTTATTTGTAAAGAGGGTAGTTAAGGGTGGAGAAGTTGATAAACAGGTCGTAAAAGGGACAGGAAGGAAATCTGCTAAGAGTTCTGAACAATGTGGCTGTGCTCCTTGTCACATAAGGGCACAGTATCTTTGTTTTTTAAGCAAAACTTTTCCCTTAGGATACATTTTGTTCTACAAAAATAGGACAATTATATTTATTAGTAGGCATACTGTAAACATCATGCAATCATAGACTCATAGAAAAGCTTGGATTGAAAGGGACCACAAAGATCTTTTAGTTCCAAACCCCTTGCCACAAGCAGGGTTGGCAGCCACCAGCTCAGGCTGCCCAGGGCCACTTTCAGCCTGGCCTTGAGTGCCTCCAGGGTTGGGGCATCCATAGCTTCTCCAGGCACCCTGTGCCTCTCAGTGAAAAATCTCTCTTTTCAAGCCTGTCCAGGTCCCTCTGGATGGCATCCTGTTCTGTTCTTTCACCTGCACCACTCATCTTGGTGTCATGAGCAGGATGGACCTCTAGGGGACACCACTCATCACCAGCTTCTGCCTGCATGTAGAGTACAACAACCATCTGGCTGTGACCTTCCAACCCATTCCTTGTCCACTGAAGACTGAAGAGTCTGTCCTTCAAACCCATATCTCTCCAATTTAGACATAAGGATGTGATGTGGAACCACGTCCAAAGGTCATGCAGAAGTTCAGTAGATGACCCTAGTTGCCCTCTCTTTGTTCTCTGATGCTGTCTCTCCATCATAGAAGGCCACCAGATTGATAAGGTATTAAATGCCCTTGGTGAGGCCATGGTGGCTTCTCTGATCACTTACTCATCCCTCACATGCCTTAACATCTCTTCCAGGAGGATATGTTCCATGGTCTTTCCAGATACAGAGGTGAGGCTCACCAGTTCCCATGGTCTTCATTTCCCCCGTTCTAAAAAATGGGTGCAATGTTTCTCTTATTCCAGTGATCAGGAACTTCATCTGACAGTCAAGACTTTTCAAATATCAACTATTTCATTAGGCCAATGTTCTTTCAACTAACAAAGTGCATACAAAAGTGTTGAAATAGACCTTTTATGTAATATTCATTCACTTGTTTGTTTTAAAGAGTCGCTACAATCTATTTCCTCCCTTACGTGCTGTTACCCATCATATGTAATATAGTACTGTTGTTTTTCAGTATTCTGTTCCATTATCTTCAGTGCTCTATAGAGCCCTGGAATGTAATCTCTATAGACATTCGAGACTGAAACTAACAAGACTTCTTTTCTAAAGACTTCTTCAACCTTCAAACTTATTTTAATGCAAAAGAGTTTATATCTTAAATTATTTTTATGGTGAATCCTGATAATGAGTGCTTAGAAGCCTAGCTGAATAGCCCATGGTACTCATCAGAAAAATAAGCCAGAATTTTAGATGAGATATATGAGTATATGTCTACCCAAGTCAGTTACAATATATTGATTTAAAGTAGCTGCAGTTGAATGTAAGGTTCAAGAATCAGAACAAGAAAGTCCTACAGTGAACCAAAAAGGTGGCCTAAAAGTAAGTCCAATTTGAAATCCAAACAAACTTTAACAAAAAGGGAACTTGCTTTCATACATTTTCTTGGAAAGAGAAACAAATACTTTACTACCTAACCTTTATCAAAGAGATGTATCTCATGGATCAAAAAAAGTGTTCCTAGCAGGGAAGCACATTAACTTGTATGCTTTACATCTGAATGTATAAACAGATATATCAGGGAATTTGAAATCACTATGATGGAAGGCTGACAAAGCTGGACAATTTTTACCTGTAAAATCCAACTTTACTAAGACCGTTTGTTATCAACTTATTTTTTCTTGTTGCTCATTCTTACATATTATTAATCATCGTATCTACCAATACAAATCTGTTTGCCTTTAACACTCGCATCTTAAATTATCCATGAGTACACAGCACCACAATAGAATTGCCATATGGTCTGATGGGTTGAGTCTTTCATGGTCCTTAGTTGCCAAGATCAAGGTGATTGGACTTCAGAATGGTAAAATGAAAAGCTCCAGTTTTAGGCTCTGATTTTTCTTGCTGATATCTCATGCTTTTCTTCTCCCTTAAAAATAATAGTAATAGAAAAATTGCTGTCTTCTCACACTGCTTTTGTTGTATTCTTTCACTGTTTCTTAATTTTCAGCAGGATATCCTGTCTATTCACAGTACTATGTGCTTAGCTGCTTCTTTATCTTGCAATCATTAGTTACTTGAATGCCTTAATGGTGGTACTACTCCCATCTTTCTTTGCCCTTTGGTGGCCACATTGCATGCTTACATGCTTACATTCCAACAACATATAGAAGTACTTTTTCTTGATTGTAGACTTATCTGAAATGAATTTATGTAACTCTGTGCAGCGACAATGACAATTTGAAAAAGGTAAATGTTCTAGAATGACAATATGAAAAAGGTAAATGTTCTAGAAGCATACTTCTCTCTTTCTCCCTTTTCCTGTCACCGATAAAAAGTCTCAAAATACTTGTACATGCTGATGGATGCCTACTTTTTCAGAATTCAGACCGCATCCAGTTACAAGGTATTTTATATTCAGCCAGTGTTATTAAAGAAGCGTATTTTAAATCAGTCGTTTCTTATCAAGGCAATTTATATTGCCCTCCTACAACTGTAGAAATGATTTACAGTAAGTGTCTTTACCTCATAAAATAGCTAAATGAGTTTTCTGCTTCAGAAGTGCTTAAATCATGCTACTTTCTCCATTTATGAAACAATTTATGTTTTCAGACACACAAGCATAATGACATCAAAATCTGTTAATTGTGGGATCTCTTCTTACATGCTCTTTATTTATATTTTTGGTTTAATCTTTTATTATCTTCCAAAACTCTATTTTTTTATTTTTTTTTTTCAGATTATAGCTATATTTGTTGTGGAGAGTCATATCTACAACAAAATTATTGTTAATTACTTGTGAATTACTTTTGAATCATGTGGGTGCCTTTTGATAATTTATTTTCAGGCAGAAGCAGTGCAAATTTTAGCATATTTTAACTAGTTTTTGTAACAGCATCTTTAATCCACTGTTTTAAAAAACGTGGGGCTTTATGCTTCCTTTCTTTTTTATAGAGTAGTAATTAAATTGTAGTAGCACTGGTGGAATCCAGCCAAGAACAAAATCTTATTGTGTTTGTTCTTCTGCACCTATATAGCTTTTACACAGAATTCAGACAAGGATGGAAGAAATAAAGTCAATTTCTTTTCTTCCTTCCTTCTGAAGATAGAAAACTAGAGCAGAAACCTCCTAAGTAATTTCCCCAAGGTAATATATTAATGCATCGACAATTCTGAGCCCCACTTTGCTGATTTATCCCCCACCCTTTGGTTGTGAATGCTCTAAAAATACTCTGTGACTTGTTGACTTTATCATGGGAAAGCTTGTTGCCTCATTGAACACATGAAATGAACTATTTGGCTTTAGAATATAACTATCATGCGCAGTGCTGACTAATTCTCCTGCGCATTATTCTGCATTCTGACACTCAGCATATCTATGTAGAGACGAGCAGACTTGTCAAATGGAATGCTTTAAGCCAAATGTCTTAATCTACACCACATACTAAGCACTGTTTAAAAACATTTCCTAGTAAGATTTCTCAAGCTCACTGTTTATATCAAATATATGTAGATATAGGCAGCAAAAATAGCTATGTAAGCATTATTATCTCAGTGGCAAGGAAAAAATAAAACTCTTCTCTGAAAGGCACCAGAATCAAATGATCCTAGGGTTTATAAAATGTTACTTTAAAATGTTTATTTACTCTAATCATAATTCTGTTAATGGTCATAAAACTAGTTGTAAAGTACAAGGTAAATATTTCTACTTCTGAATAAATTCAGGCTTTGTAGTACGCTTTAAAGATTTGTAAATATACAAGGAACATTACTGCAGCAAACTATTTTAATTAATCTCAGTGTTATTTTAGAGCTTTTTTTCCCTTATACCTTCCTTCAGAAGCAAAGGATTTAAGTATCTATTTAAAATCACCAACATGACTAAGAATTTTCTTTGGATTTCAAATAATTTCTCAAATTGGTTGTGTTGGGGTAGAGCCAGTTACTTGAAAAATATTCAAACTTTCTGAGCATGCAGTAAGCTAGGAGAAAAAAAGAGGAGGTAGCAATCACTAATTCATGATGTATGTTATTGCATTTTGAGCAAGTAAAACTATGTCAATACCTTAATTTTAACATAGTAAATGTATATGGCAGCAATCAGCAGAGAAAAGTGACCAGCAGTGCATGAAATCATTTCAACAAAGTACTGTATGCTCATGGCAGTCAATAGTACCTAAGAGGCCAATTTAAGTATGGTTAAAGGCATATTCTTTTGCAACACAGCCTAAAAATAAATAATATTCAAAGGTTCCTAAATTGCTTTCATAGCATTTGCTTTAATAATTGAATTCTGGCCTTGTGAAGTATATTTACCCTTTGAGACAGAAGCAGGAACCAGGTTTAACTAGCTCAGAACACAATCCTTTTTTTGGGGAGTTGTCCTAGAGCATTAAATGCTACAAGGTCTGCTCCAAAAGTAATGCCTCCAATTTCATTATATTGGTCCATGTTGTCAGGGGTTTCCCACATTCCCATATTCCCACCAGTATTTCAGTCAATTTTGATGTTGTGTGACAGATGGCAGCAGAGGGGCAGTCTGACAAAATGGTGTCTGATATGAAAGTGCCTATGAATAACAGAATAATACAATCATAGAGTTATAGAATCAATGGTTTGGGTTGGAAGGGACCTTAGAGATCATCTAGTCCCAACTCCCCTGTTATAGACAGGGACATCTCCCACTAGAACAGGTTGCTCACAGTCCCATTCAGCCTGGCCTTGAATGCCTCCAGGGAGGGGGTATCCACAACCTCACTGGGAAACCTGTTCTGGTGTCTCACCACTCTCACAGTAAAGAATTTTATCCTAATATCTAGTCTAAATCTACCCTCTTCCAGTTTAAAGCCATCTTCCCTCATCCTGTTGCTACCTTCCCTTATAAAAATTCTTTCTCCAGCTTTTCTGTAGGCCCCCTTCAGGTACGGGGAGGTCTTCTCTAGGCTGAACAGCCTCAGCTTTCTTAGCCTGTCCCCATAAGGAAAGGTGCTCCAGCTCTCTGATCATCTTCATGGATCTCCTCTGGACCCACTCCAACAACTCCAAGTCCTTCTTTTGTCAGGGGCCCCAGAACTGGACGCAGTACTCCAAATGGGGTCTCAGAAGTGCAGATTAGAGGGGGAGAATCACCTTCCTTGACCTGCTTGGTCATGGTTCTCTTGATACAACCCAGGAAATGGTTAGCAAAGATGTGGAATTGAATTCCTCCATGCAGAAAAAATTGCACCCACTGACATTCATCAACGCTTTCTGAACATCTCTGGAGACTAGGGGATGTAAGCACAGTGAGGTGGGTGGTGTGCTCCATCAGTGACAACAGCAGTGTGAGACAAGCCATGTTCCAGATGGCCATGCACAGCTGTCACATCATGAAATGAAGACTGTCTTGATCAACTCATCCACATGAATCAGCCAGTGGTGGTGACTGTGATAAAAAATGGTGTTTCGTAGCTGAGAATTTGCTCTATCAAATAGTATTACTGTGTTCTTTGTATCTCTTTTAGTCTCCATGGAAATAAATAAGAGGCATTACTTTCTGAGTGACCAATACAGATAAAACTTAATTGACATCAGTGATATGAGGCCAGCAATAGTTAACTTTTGGCACATTGTGCCTAGGAGAGAGGATGCTGTCCATGGAAATATCAGTGTTCTTCCACGAATGACATATACACATGCATGAAATAGCATGTCATTCTTTCTGAAGGATATATACTACTTAAATATGTAGAGTTTTGAGAAAGACAGTGCCTTCTTATTGTCTGATGTTGGAGGTTTGCAACTTTGGAAGGCTATGGAGAAACATTAAGGACGCAGTAAAAGATATCGAATTCCAAATTAATTTCTGACCTGCAGATGCAACAAGTCAGTAAGAGTACTGGAGAGGTACAACATCCATTCAAGGATTATTCATATCTTGCATACTGGTAGACTTGTATGTGGATAATTTCATCACTACCACTTTTTCCTACAGAGTATGAAAAAAACTGTTGAAAACAACTTCCTGGTAAATGGTTATGCAAACAAATATAGAGAAAGAGATTCAAAAAGCACTTCATATTAGAACTCCTGAATGTAAATAAGCATTCCTTTTTTCAGTCCCCTGGTACAATCTATGTTGTTACTAGTATTACACCAGTACACAGCTGAGCAGGAAAACAAACAGAAACAACCATAGATACAGTAATACCTCAGTTAGTAATGACAGCAATGCACTAAAATCTTGATACTGTCCCATGACTATGTTGTAGCTGTAGATATCTTTTCAAGTTGTGAATTACACTGAGAATTGTCATTTGTCTGAAAGCAAGATTGGTACTTCACCCTTCATACTTAGGACAGATGTGAAATGGTTAAGCTTTGAGAAACAACATAGCTAAACTTTTCAGAAATATTTGATGCTTTGTCAATATTGATTCAAGCTTCTCAGTGTCAGTGGAGTAAAAAATAATAAAGTTCTGTTGCTGCAGGGACATGAAGAAAAGATGTCTGATTGATTCTTTCATTATCCAATGACAGCTATTATGGGGCAGGGAATAAAAATGACAGTTACACTCCACTTTGTAGAGGAAAATGGAAGGGAGAAAGAACTGTGCTAAGATTTAAAAAGCTGACATATGAGAGCTAAAACATGCAAAATGCAAGAATTGAAATAATTTGCTTATCGTCAACTGTGCTTTCAGAAGCAAAGAACTGTACCATTTGTATGCAGCAATTTAAGCTAATATATTGATATTTGAAGGTGTTGGCTTTAATGCTGGTATTTAGCTACACTGGCACATAAGCACATCCAAAAACAATATGCACATCAGGAAATGCTATAGTTGTACATGCATTAATGTATGAAGTAACTTCTAGTTATTAAAAAAAACACACAAACAAACAAACAAACAAACAAACAAACAGGAACCAGAAAAAAATGTTTTTACTCTTTATTATTAAAATAATTATAATAAAACATTTTCCAAATGATCAAATACGGTACAAGGGGCCACTTATTTTCATGTTGGCAAATGATAGTTGTACATACTTTTTTTTTTTTTTTAATATTAAATCTAATAAGAAATAACTTCAATTGCATCGTATTGTATTTTCTTTTATGGAAAAAAAAAATCATGACTCATTATCTTAATTGCACATGTAAGTGGTTAGTTTGTTTTAAACATAAAAATCACAGTAGTATGCACATCCTTAATTTAGACTACCCACCAATTACTCGCCCCCCTTCCAATTCTGCAATAAAATCAATTTGGTGTCCCCCACCAATCTTTTTTTTAATTTTTTTTTTTTTTTTTTTTTTTAAGACAGCCTTAAGGAATGCAGTGGAAAATGGACGTAAGAATATATTAGATGTTCTTGTTTCTTGTGACAAAGCAAAGTTATATTGTCAAATTGTGCTTTAATTCTATTGAAACAAAGAACATATAGAAGGCTTGTCTATTTTTGTATTCCAGTGACACATTAAAATTGTTATTTACACGTCTTTGTCTTAGTTCGTCTACTTTTATTTGTATAAAATACAATGTTGAAAACAATTCCTTAACATAGGTACAGTTTTCTGAACATACTTTACATAAATAGTTCTTTATTTCTCAAGTCACATAGCTGAAGGCAATTGCGAGGCTAAATATTGTTCAAGCTGAAGGACAAGTTAGAGAACTTAATTCTCCTTATTAATGTTATTCATGATGATTCAACAGGCATCTGTTTCCATAAATCACATATGCATTTGTGTAACAGTGCAATTGTACTCTTTAGGTAGCACCTTGCTATAGTCTTTTGGCTATTTACAGTATCTGCTGTTATAATTTGTACTAAATATTTTCCCAAATTGCTAACAGAAACTCTCTCATCTAGCAAAACCTTCTACCCTGGTTAAAAAAATAAGAAGAAGATAACCTCTTTCAAACTTCAAAGTGATTGTTCAACTACTAGGTATTAGATTACTATGATTATTACTATTATTAGGTGTCTGTTTTATTGTCAGCTACTCTTCCAGGTCCTAGTCAGGCACACAATTCATCTCTCCGTTTGAATCCTCCTACTTCATGCTGATTAGTTGCAGATGGGTGGTCTATGTCGGCTGGACCAGAGCCACCAACCAAGTACCTGCTCACAGTCAGCAAATGCATAGTTAAATGTTAGTTCCTAGTGTCTCATTTTTTTGCACAGATCACTTCCAAAAGCCAAATTTCAGAGCACCCTCTGAGCCTTTCCTTAATTCCTGAAATAAAGGTATTCCTTTTTTAAAAAATGGTAGCTGTGCTTGTTCAATCTCAGCGAAATATACTTTCTTGATGAGGTCTAAATTTCATTTAGCAGTGGAATTGTTTGCCTTGCTTGGATGTGATGTCACCAAGGCATGACTGGTGAGGCTGCAGTAACAGACAGGTACTTAACCTTATTTTCTGGTGAAACCAAGATGCAAAAAATGTTTCTCTGTTTAGCTGGGATATTGTAATCAAAATCAAAAGAATGAGGGAAAATAGGATGAGCAGTCAAAATGGTTTCATATCAGATAGCAAATGATAGCAGCTGGCATGTGTGCTATATCTTTCAGTATCATCCTATAAACAGACCAACAGTGTAAACAATCGTTTTGTGAGGAAAATAAAATTACATTTTATCAAATTGAATGTGTCATGTTCTGTATTTTCAGAAAAGTATAGTAAAAAGGAAGATAAACATCAATCAATAACTTAAAATGTAGAAAAGAGTAAATGTATTCTGTCAGGGAAATACATAGTAATTGGCATTTTGCAATGGATAACAGTCTAATATCTGATCTGTAGTAGTTACATACTAAATGCTATGAGAAAAAGTACATGACATGCTTCTTGTAACAGAGACCTTTTCCTTAATTTTCTCACTAGTATCCCATAATATGTTTCCTTATTTTATCAAAATAACTGCTACTGCTATATAAGAGAGCACCATATCTCACAAACTATGTGCTAGTCTTGGAGAAGGGTTTCAACAGCAATAATAACAAATTCTAAAACATCAGAATCAGAATCAGTGGTTACTGCACTTGTTTTATCAACCACACCATCTGAGTTTTTTGGCAAGGGAAAAAGGACCTCGCCTAAGAACAATTTGCAGTTTTTTCTCTAACAGACTAAAATGCATTTAACTTGTCTGTGAAAATCATGGTCCGTGCATTGCAAAGTATTCTTTGTATCTCATTAATTTAATAAGTCTTCTGGATCAGGTATTGAGCCATTTCAGAAGTATGACTTGGGGGTGTCCTAATCTACGAGTCAGGCCAACAGACATGAATTTTCACATCTGTCTCCAGTTTTCTGGTATTATCTATTTGGAGGGGAAACAAGGCTCAGTTCAAGAGGGCATTACAGCATGACAGCTGCAGGATTACTGAAGGCTTGACTGCAGCACAGTGCTGAAGTGGCATAGGTTTATCTTGATTGTATCTGTAGAGCTCCCAGGGAAGGGGGAGCATGACTGCTGCCCGGTGAAGGCATGTGAGAGAAAGAGTTAAGAACTGTTTGTTCAAAAAGGTCCCATTTCAGATAAAAGCAGATGATTACAGGGTACTCAATATCAAGAATCTTTGTCCCTCTGGTCTTGTCAGGAGCACAGGGCAGCTGTTGGCAGAAATTAGGTGGGAAAAACATTTATTGAGTAAACTCTTGCAACACTGAAAGGATTCTGTCCCTCTTGCCTCCATGAAGCTGGTGAAAGATGCCCTCTGTTACTGATGATCAGAAACTACCTGTCTATGTCTCCCCAAAGCAGAGAACAAAGGAAAGAATAACAAGCTTTTTTTTTTTTTCAATACCACTTATCCTTATGCCTTCTCCAAAGTTTTCCATGCATTCCCTGGCAATTGTATATGTCTAAATTGCATCTACATCTGCTGTCTGAATTAGTATTTAAATTAGTATTTAAATGATATTTTTCACTAATTTTTAAAATGAAATGTGGATTTAAAAAAAAACAAAAAAAAACTTCAAAGACTCCAATCTTTTACCAAAGATTCTTTAAATGTGACAACATAAGTAAACTTTTTTTTTTTTTAATCTTTGAATGTATTTATTTATTTATTTATTTTCTCTAAAGAGATCCATGGAAAATTCATCTTCTAATACTCTGTGAAGTAGGGCATTTTTTCTTTGAGATTTACAAGAAACTATGTTGTCTCCTTTACCTGCTGTTCCTAGTATAGTTGTCTCTCTTATTGTGTGCATTAATATAGTTAGCCTTCAAAGACCAAGTACATCTTTCAGTACTTGTACCTGCCGGAATGGGACAGTAAGAATATGGATGAGTGAAACATGACCAAAAAGCAAAATAACTGCTACTGGTGCTTTTTGTTTGGTTGGTTGGTTCATTGATTTGTTTTGTTTGTTTGTTTGTTTTGTTCTTTTTGCCATAGCTGATGAGTTTTAATGCTTCAAAACTAAGGCATCACTTTTGAAAATAAACTTTCTTATTATACGTTTTCAATGAAGTATAAAAAAAATGGATATACAACATGAAATCATGAACATTTTTTGTCAGTAGAACTACAGTGTCATAGCATCATAGAATGTCTTGAGATGGAAGGTAAATGAAAGCTCATCTACTTTCAACCCCTTACAATGGGCAGGGCTACCACCCACCAGGTCAGGCTGCCCAGGGCCCCATCCAACCTGTTCCTGAGTACCTCCAGGGATAAGGCACCCACAGCTTCTCTGGGCAGCCTGTGCCAGTGCCTCATCACCCTCTGAGTAAAGAATTTCCCCCTGACATTTCATCCAAATCTTCCCTCCTTTAGTTTAAAATAATTTTCCCTTTTCCTATCACTATCTGCCTGTTTAAAAAGTCAGTCTCCTGGTTATAAGCTCTCTTCAAGTACCAGAAAGCCATAATGACGTCTCCCCACAGCTTCCTCATCCTTTCCTTCTAGGACTGTACCTCATCCCTCTGACCATCTTTGTGGCCCTCCTCTGGACCTACTCCAATAGCTCCATGTCTTTCTTGTGCTGGGGGCTCTAGATCTGGATGCAGTATTCTAAGAGTGGCAGTAGGTTTGGCTGTACTTTACAGAGATCAATAGCAAATTTAAAATAAATAAATACATAAATCAGCTCTACTGTAGGACACAGAAAAAGCATGCATCTTGTGGCTAGACGGAAGACAAACAAACCTGTTGTCTTCAGTGATCCTTGTGAAATGCAGAGCAATAGCAGGGGAAGGGTCCTGATTACAGAAGATAAATCAGATCAAGAATAACAGGAACTTTTTTATGCTTTACAATTGCCAACGCTGTAGACTATCCACTTAATTTAAGGACTTTTGTAAAACAAAAGTTTTAAAATTCATTATGCCACTAATATTACTAAGCTGAAGAAATGAGCGTTATACTCACTTTATGCTTTTTCCATCTGAGAGTACTTATCAATATGCAAGAAGCATATTTTGATGTGTAATGGGGAAAGCAGCAGGATATGTTTTATCTTTGTCTTTTCAGTAAGCAATTTTTAAACAGTATGCAGAAATGTGATGGCAGGACAGGTGATCTGCAATACAAATAGTCATTTCCACACTGCAGAAAGCAAACTAGGAATAAGTCACTCTGAACAAAACTCGGATTAGAAGAAAGAGAGAATTGTTGAATGTATTCAGAGTTACCTTTAGTGTGAAATATTAGATCACAAAACCAGAAAAACTGCTATTATTTTCTTCTGTCAGCTTATAAAAGTACAATGTTCATTTTCTACAAACTGTTACTTTACTAGTTTTGTAGTAAGGTTTAGAGTTTCATAGTTTAGAGTTCAGCAAAACCATTCCAGTAGGAAAATTTACTCTAAAACTTACACAGAACATTATGTATATCAACAATAACATCAGTCTTTATCTACTCACTATTTTTAAAGCTGTTTGTCACACACTGGCAAAGAAAACCACAGTTATAATATTAAGAGACAAAACAAAATGCATTATGTGAAAGCAAATGCTAGAGCAATTAGCAGAAAACACTGGCTGCTAAGATGAACATATTTATCTGTTACAATTTATGCCTGTTTTCTTCAGTTGAGGCTCTAACCTCTGAATCTTTAGACTCGTTGATTTCTCTCAGATACATCTGCAACAGCATATGTCATCCCACTTTCCTCATTTTTCCACTTACATCTTTCTAAACATAGTCATTAAGGATAATAAATACCTGTTTCATATATCCCAGGAAGATATTTTCATTACGATATAAGATTTTATTGCCCTCTCTCTGCCAGATCACTGACAGTATGTTTCCCATCACTCTAATTGACTGTTTAGTGTGAAAGGCTACATCTGAAGAAAAAAAATCTTATGATTTGCTTATGGCTTGCTATGCCATTTAGTTTAGTGTTATTAATACATGTTAAGAAAAAGTTTGGGAACTTTTTTGCACTATATACAAAGTCTTATCAAATGTAGAAATGCAAGTGTGTAAATCACAGAATCACAGAGTTGTAAATGACTTTGTGATGGTCCTTTTCTACATGAAAGCTTCAGAAAGAAAAGGTTGTTTAAGTATATAAAATACTGGGACCACCATGAGGCTTGTTTTGATATTTCTGTAGGTTTCCTTGCCTTGCAAGGGAGATGGAACTGGTCCAGGGAGCTAATGGAGTCAACGGGACATTTGCAGCACATAGGGGATGCTCGAGTCATTAGAGCAGCAGAGGGTCATGGAACTGATTGAATGCCATGTTGTCACCAGGAGATAGCAGTAAGAAGTGCTGAGAGCTGCAGCAATGAATCCAACACAAGCATTCATTTCAAGAACACAGCTGTAGGTCACAAAAGAATATAAAGGTGAGTGATTTGCATATCCTTGTCTACAACTAAGGTTTGCTGAGCTGTTAGCTAAAGAATAAGAAAATGTAGACTTAAGAGAAACAGTAGCTGGTAAAATGTATCATCTTTTTGATTGAAACTTTTTGCTCGAAGTTAGCTAAATGACCCCTAGGAAGAAATTGACCTTTGAAAGTCTTCTAATGCAGAGGCAGGCACAGGCATTATTTTTCATGATATCTGCACATTAAATGACAGGTACAAATCAAACATAATCAATGTTGAAGGCACAGGTATCCTTAAGTTTAGCCTTGGATTAAGCAATATGCCACCTTGCTCAGTATAAGCTGGAATGGCCTTCCAGACTCAGTGACATTAATCAAGTGCTCTTTGGGCTAATGCATGCAGAGTACTGTCCGGCTTGTGTGCTTTTCTCAAGTGCATCACTGTTACTGATTTCAGTGCCTGAGGAAACTGAAAGTCCTTAAACTTGTGCAAGGGCAGCACAACAATCAGCAGAGCTATCATGGAAGTTGGAGTTTTCATCTGATCCATTCATGAAGGGGTATTCACATGTCACCTGCCTGGCCCCGAAAGGGTAGCAGCTCATATAAGCAAGTGCTGCTGTTAGCTGTCTTGTGTCAAAAAGAAGGTAACTGCCTCCAAAGGACCTGTGCCATGTAAAGAGTGCTCACTCCAGAGCCATCTTTGAGCAGACAAAAGAGTGAGAACATGGATGTCATCCTGCACTGTGACTCCTCCATCCTCTAACTATGGTGAGACAACTGATATTAAAGAGAATTTGCACCTTCATGGACCTGGTGCAGAAAAAATCATCAGCACTAAAGCTCTACCCTGGGATTTGTTAAATGTTCCCATGATCAATTCTTGCCTGGCTATGAAGGACTGTGGGTTAGTACAGGACTCACATAGAGTTGAATTGCTGCATTGCCACATTTCAAGCCAGGAGCAGCATCCGTACTGACAATAAGGAGGACAGGATGCTGAAAGGTAAATAAGAATATTTTGTATGATATTTCACATGCATATGCCATGTCTTCTCATAAAATATAATTTACTTGGTAAAGAACACTTTTGCTATTTATTTAGTGTAAGCCTCCATAGTGAACACAATTTTTGTTTCCTTAGCTTTGCTTTTTAAGAAATCTCCTGAACTGGCAAATATGCAAAGTATTTTAAAATTTGTGATGCAAATATACTTTCAGGTGGGAAAGTGAAAACTTTGGGGAGTTCTAAATGGCAGCTGCAGCCTAAGCCTAGTCTCCCTAGCTTTCTTCTATAGTTTATACAAAGATGTGGGCCCTGTACAGAGAAAATTATTTCTTGTGGTAAAGGACTGCTTGAGGTGCCTCTCTTTCCTCAGGGACCTTAGGGAAGCTATTCACATCTGCTGGTTTCTTCCAGGAATTTCCTTCTCTCTCCTGATCACTCACACAAAGAGAGTTCATGACAGACAAAATTTACTTATAATATGAAAGCCCTACTGCACTATTACATTTCATAGCTGAACTGGGAAGGAGCAGCAGATGGGTAATCTCAATGTCTAAACATGTCAAACTGTACAGGTTGGCATGGACCTCTGAAATGGGAGTTTGCAAGGATGAGGGCTATGTGAATGACTGACACTGGTTTCTGTTTCTACCTTACTCACCCTCTTTGTAGAGCCACAATAGTATATTGTCAGAAAGGAAAAAAAAAATGCATTGAAGTAATACTGAATGATTCCTTTATGTTTTTCTTGTCAACATGATCAATTAAAAGCCTTCAGTAAAATATTTCATGCCAAAGGAAATGGTCTGTCTTACCCTTTATGACCTTTTGTTTGTTTTTTTCTTTCATTTTTTTTCTTCTACTTCAAATATCATTTAAAATCTGAAGTAAAATATTTCAATCCAGAATATCAGAACTTTTAATTTTAATGCTCATCCCACCCTCCAGTGAAATAAGTCAGCATGTTCGGCAACAAGTTGGAAGTTGCTTGGATCAGTCTGAAGTTACCTTTACCTTGAGGAAAAAGAAAATTAATGAAGAGTGTTTCTCAGTCCTCATCTAGAGAGGTCTGTCTTGCCAAGCAGTACATCCCCTTTTGCTGGAGGAATTCGATATTGATGCATTTACCTGTCTAGTAAATAGATAAACAAGAAGTGTCACTTTGTTTTTGGAAGGTACTACTGAAAGCAATAAAAAATGACAACTTATAGATTGTCTTATTAGCCTCTTGCACTCAGCCAGGATGGGATTGCACCAAGTGTCAGCTGGCAAGCTCTTGTGCCCCACCAGGCCCAGCGTGTTGCAGGAACAGCCTTATAGACAGAAGCTCAGAGTTTGTATGCAATATCAAGTGCTCTCCTTTCTGGGCTGGCTCTTTGTTGCTGGAATTGGAAAAATACATAGGTCTCAAAGACCAGTTCATGCTGTATTTACTTCTGCTGCAAGGGCAGAAAGTACTGATAAACCACAAAGCTATTAACTGTTCTGATCTAATATCCTGTAAACTGAGAGAAAGGGGATTTTTTTCATACTCTGTGAAGATGAAATTCTTAGCTTTAAACATTTATTTTGGTGCCAGGAGGACCTGAGATCAGACCTTAAGATAATTGTACTGTGATTGCTATCTGGTTTTATTACCCTTTTTCTTCTCTTCTGACATGATTTGGGGATGAGTGGATTCAAAAACCAAGAGTAGAGAACAGCTAGACTTGGAAAACCAACACAGATTTAAGATGTACAGTTAGAGCTAGTGAAGCATATTTTAGTGTCACATGTAAGTGGAATTTCAGCTTTCAGGTAGCACAAAATATTAACCTTTCACTCTAGATTTCATAAGCTATTGGCTGTTAAAATGCATGTGGGAAAAGATTGTAAGGCTTTATTTGTAGGCCTGTACAAACACCTTCCAAATCAATATGCTTTTCCAAAAATTGTTCCCAGACTATAGAGCAGGCACAGGAAAAACCTTGTCCTCATGTAATTGAACCACAAAAAAAACAAAACAAACATACAAACAAAAAAAAACCAACAGCACATAAGCATGACTCTTAGTTGATCAGCCTACCTCCTCGAAAGACACATGAGCATGCACTTGTGCATATGCACATAAGCACATACGCACACTTCTGGAATGGAAATTGTTCACTTCGTCCATCTTTAGCTGACTGAAGAGCCAGGAGAGGGTGTTTGCCGATCATCTGTGTAATCCAGAAACATGTTTTATTTTCCTAATTCCTACTCTTTCCCTAATTTCGGGGAGGGTAATGATATTAGTTACATACACATTTCCCATTACAAATGTAGGAGCTCAATTATCTCATGATATTTTTTGCTGTGACTGAAAAAAAGTGGTATAACGGAGGGATCAAACAGATGCTTTCTCAGACCATGAAAATCTCTGGGCAGTGTAGGGAGTGATTTTTAAGCTATTATACTAAAGTGAGCATAGAATCCAGTCACTTTTGGATTCAGTGAATTTTTTAACATAATAGTTTTAGGTTTGTTTGTTGTTGTTGTTTTCAAGTGAAGAAAGTTTGTGAGTTTGTGGCAGCACTTTGTTTTTTTTAATTCAGCATTTTCGGCACAGTGCACGAGCCTCAGAGCACAGCAACGTGAGCTCAGACAGGAACTGTAGAGGAGAGCAGCTGGTAAGAGACTAAACAGTGCTCTGCTTCTGTTTGGATTCGGCATAGATATTTTTCTTTCCATCTCATTTTTTAAAGCCGTTTCCTTTCAAGCAACAAGGTAAGAACAAAAGCATAGAGATTTTCTTTGCCCTTAGGCCTAGTATTTCAAGAATTCTCCTGAGCAACAGAAGACTGGAGTATAAATCTTTAGTGCCAGGAAATAACAAGAAAATTTCTTGAAGACAAGAGGTTGGAAAAGACCCATTTCTGAAGGACCACAAGCTGGGCAGCCACCTGGCATGAGCACTAGCAGGAGTTCAAGTGTTGAACAGAATCAGTAAAAGAATTGGGAATTCACGGTGATGTTCAGCTTTTCTTGAGAGTTCTCCCAACTCTGTTTTGGAATCATCCTTCTTTATCATTAAAAACTGCGAAGTGTAGGAATACAATTTCAATCTTGGCTGTACTCAAGATCTCCAGGCTCACTTATATATATACAGGATTTGTTTTTTTCATACTTTTTCAACAAATAAAAATGATCTTTTCATTAGAAAAAAAAAAAAAAAAACACACTAAAAATTATGTGAAATAATAATAATATATAACAAAGGACCAGAAGCTATGTGTCTGAGGGAAAAGTTAAAACCCATTTAGTCTTCAATAAAAACAAAACAGCCTACCATAATCATTTACTGCATGTACTTTAGCACAATTAGCAGTCTGAGTGCTCTGAAGAGCTTCTGGATTGTGTTAACATGGAGGCTCAATTTCATCTCACAGAACAGTGATCTCTCCAATAGTTTTCATTTGCCTGCAAGGGATGTAATGTTCTTTTTATGTACATTCATAGAAGTATCCTTTTGGTTAATAATTAGAGCTTAAATCCAATACTTAATTGTTACTGTTGTTTTCTTTTTTTTGAAGTTAAATAGGTTGAGCTAATTATAGCAATCTATAAATTCAGTTATGCATACATTTAAACATACACATTTACCCATTTAAAATGTGTTTGTGTTAATTACAGATGTCAAAATTTACACTATGAGAAAAATAATTCAAGACACAAGGTTTACAGTAGAGTAGAAAATGTTCAGGTCTTTACAAACTAATTTATGCTTTTGAGTGTTCAGTCTAAATGCTATTAGTTCCTTTTTACGTTAACAGGAAACATTAAATGGCCTTGCTTTATAGCACTAGAACAGGTTAGAATACTGCAAAGGATTAATTAGTTCTTTCTGGAATTATTAGATTTTAAAATAGTTGCCCAAGCACAGATGAGCAGATGAATAACATTTCAGAAAAAGATAAAAATGAAATTAAGGGGCATGAAGGACAAGCAAATACTAATTACCTTCTTACAATTTGCCTCAGTACTTTGTAGCAAAATTGTAGGGTCTTGAAATATTGTCAAAAAAGTCCTATTTACAAAAAAATATTCAATTTTAAAGAAAAAGTCTTAAACGTCATTGTTTAGTAAGATCATTACTAACATACTTTACATTGCTGTTACTTTCAAAGAAATCCAGCTTCTTTTATCCAATGACAGAAAATGACTTGATGAATTGTAAACGCATTGCATTTGATGGTTCAATTGCAATAGCTACTAAAGTGTTTATACTGGGCCAAACTACTCTTTGCATAAGGAAATTTGGGTAGCTCTGTTAGCATTAACAGAATTGTGCACAGTCTATCCGTTGACAAGGGCACACAGCTTTTTCAGGAAGCAGGAACAATCTTCAGTGCGATGGTCAAGAGTAAACTATGGGGGGAAGCAAATATTATTATTATTATTATTATTATTATTATGGCATATGCAAATATCTTGTAAATATTTTAACGAGCTGGTTGCATTCTTCTTCTAGGTAGCTCCTGAAGATGGGGGGAGCTCTTGGCGTCGTTCACTCATCTTTACAGAAGTAAAGACTGGCATATGTTGGCTTACAATTTCATCAAATCAACACCTCTCTTACATATTTATACAGAATAAAAACAGTAAGATCATATATCATAAGGTAAAAAACAATTAACAGTAGTCCTGGTATCTTTTTCATTTTGACATTTTAGAATTCTGCTTTGAAAGTATTGTTCCACGAAGCAATAGCTTAACTAACTATAGTGCGTTTGTTCCAAAATAATCAATTTGTTTATTTTTTGAGTCAAGGAGTAGCACAGCCAGTTCTAATATGCAAGAAGAATTACAATTGTGATCAAAGGGCTGTTGCTGGGTCAAGCTGGGAGTACGAGAAGGGAGAGGAGTAGGAGAACTTCAGTGTGATATAACAACTTGCAGAAATTCAAATTCCACAACCACAAAGTGGTTTTAAAGCAGATATATATATATATTTTTTTTTTTTATTACAGGGCTGCACACGCACACTGGGTGCAGAGAAAGTAGCCTCTCCTAGCCACAAAGTGACAGTTTAAGGATATTTATAGAGACAAGTTATATATATGCAAGAATAGGAAGTGATATCACAATTGATTCTAAGAAACTAGGCGTAGATTATTCTGATATTACGATTAGAATATGAGGACATATTACAATTTGTTCCAAGAAGTTATTATAATATTCTCCAACCCAATTGCTGAGTTATCGTGACTTGCAGGTTTTATTCCTTGCTGTAGTGGCACAGTCTGAACCACTAAGTGAGCACTAGTGCCTGGAGTAGTGCAAGAGAGATATGACTGTGTTCCTCAGATTGCCCCCCCTCGACATCTCTCCCTGTAGCGTCCGTTTTGCCTTTGTTCACTCTATACCCCCTTGCCTAGTTCATAATTCTGAAATAATTCTAAAAAAATATGATCCACATCAATAGGAAGGAGCAACCTGCTGGCTTCCAGGAGCCACAAACTAGGGGAAATGCTGTGTGGGTGAGTGGGACTAAGAGGAACAGCATGGTTTGGGGCACTCTTCCTGACAGTTTAGGACAGCAACGAAGAGCCTCTTGCTCCAGAGGCCCAGGAGCTGATGCAGCCCAGTCTTACTACCTCAGAATGGAGTAAATAGCCTTCACTATTGCCCCTATTGACATCTTCCTTAATAATCTTGTTTTATCTTTATTTCTGACTAGTGGAAAGGACAATGAGGAATAGGCCAGGTCCTTGTTCTTAGGAGTCAAGAGGAGTACTAGGGTGGAGAGATGAGACCTACACTGTGGGGTTGGAGCAGGCAATGAAAAAAGACTACAGGAGCCTCTTTAGCAGGAACAGAACAACATGCAAAAAAAGCAGCAGGAGTTTAATCAGTCTATCCCAACTGTCTATAGCATAGTGTCACGGGGTTATCAAAGATGCAAAAATGCAAAGATCTTTCTATTCTGTCCTTTAACCAAACTCCATCGAATATCTGTTTTCAGCAACGGTGAAAAACTAAGGAAGGTAAGATACATTTTTGTAGTTTCTTTGGAGGGGAGAGAGTGATGTGGCATTTTAATGAGTTTATGACTTACATTTGAACAATTATCTTCCTATAGTCACTTAACTACTAATTTCATGGTTTGAATACTAAGAAATGAAAGAAAATTACATCTTCAAGAAAAAAAAAAGAAATATTATGTATTTCCTATATATAACTTTTTTTTTTTCCATCTACAAAATACACTTGTAGATTTAATTTGTAGAAAAAAAATAAAGATAACAGTTTTCAAAATTGCATAGAAGGAAAAACAAAATTTAAAAGTACCATGATTTGCTCAAGGCCGTAAAAAAAGCTCTGTCAAATATATGATTAGAAGTGAAACAATCCTAATAATTAGTATTAAAAGCAAAGCATTTGTCCCTTGAGAGCGTCTGTGGTCTTTGTGAATACTGGTACTTGCACATACTGATTAGTGAAGTAGAAAATTCTTCCTAACATGGTCATAAAATGTGTCACAACTAGAGAGACATTATGGTAAAACAGTAGTATATCTGTAGTTCAATCACACAAACACACAAAAAAAGAGGATTTCAGTTTCCACGTATTAATTTCAGGCTGGACCCTAAACAGGTGCCCTGTCACAAGTTGCTGCAGGTCAATCACAGAAGCTACTGAAATAGCACAGAGGCAATACATACAGGTAATTTTTTTAATTTTTAGCAATTGTGACAATGGTTAATAATGACTTCTGCTGCACAGCAGACACTCTGTAGATAGTACTCATTTTGTAATGAACTGTGTATTTACAGGAGTGCCATTTTCTGTGGTCTCTGGAGTATGATTCAAGTTCATACACATCAATAAAATTGACTAGTGCCAAGGAAAAAAAACAGACACAACTGCTTGTTTTCAGCTCGTGTCGGTGACTGACAAACAGCAATAAAGCCACAGATCAGCAGTCAATAAAATGACTGTATTAGCTTCTGAATAATCCTCAAATTAATGAATTAATGGCTGGTTTAAATTCTCCCTTTTTTTTTTTTTTTTTTTTTAAGAAACTATAGAGGAAAATCTGATTAAAAAAGAATGCGAATTAACTGAAATGTTTGCACATTTAATGACACATAGGTTTTACCTTTCCAAATTTTTCCAAATTATTATTATAAGGAATTCATGTATATTTCTTCAATGAGGAGAGTTTTTGCCACAGCTCTGAGATAAAGCAGATGATGATAAATTTCTCCTTGTGGTCTCCTCTTAGTAAAGATGGTGATCTAGCTCTGAGCACAACGTCCTTCATCTCTGGGGCCCTCTATCTCCCCCAGTATCATTTTCTTCTCACTCAGCACAGCATGCTGGAAACCATCCTCAAAACAAAACAAATCAAAACAAAAACAGAAACAAAAAAGAGATAGAGAAACAAGGTAAATTACTACTTCCTGTGCAGCACTGCCTCCTGGAAACCTTTGAGAGAAATCTTCTTAATTTTAATGGAGAAAGATAATAAATTTTAATAACTTTGGAGTACTGACAGAGAAATCTTCTCTCTTAATTAGTATAAGGTAGAGTCAAATTTGAAATTTAAGACAGTCAGTAGTCCAGGCATTGTTTTCTACAACAAGAACAATAATAAAAGTACAAAAAAGTCTTGTGTAAAATGTAAAAAGAAGTTTTGAAAAAAGTAATCTGAGCACTGAAAAGGAGAAGTTTCAAGGTAACTGTTAGTAAAAAATTATCATAAGTGCTTTCCATTGCCATGTTTTGCTTCTTATGATAGCTCACCAATTCCTGCACATGATTTGCAGAGGCAAGAACACTATCGCCCCAAGAGAAACAGTACTATACGACTTTTAGAAATGACAGAGTATGTATTTCAAGACTCTTCTCACAGGTATGTTGAAAACTTGTCTAACATTACCAGGTTTAGGATAAGTCTTTTTCATGAGAAAGAAAAGCAGAGGATCACAGAAATTCGGCTTTCCTTGCAAAGACTGAAATAAATAAACAAATAAACAAACAAACAAACAAATAAATAAATAAAATCAGTATAGGAAGATGAAGAAAACAAGTAGAAGTTCTTCAGGGCAAACTTTAAATTGGAAAATGGCAAATAATGGTGAATAGAAAAGGGGCTGTTTGAATATACAAAGCATTTAATTGTAGTAGTTGGAAACTAAGTAAAAAGAAAAAATTGTTTCCAAACTTGCTGCGAGACAAGTCATGGCAAAGTCCAAAGGGGAGAAGGTGCAATAACAGTAGTAAGACCATAGAATCATACAATCATAGAATGGCCTGGGTTGAAAAGAACATCAAAGATCATCTAGTTTCAACCCACTGCCATGGGCAGGGTCGCCAGCCACCAGAACAGGCTGCCCAGAGCCACATCCAGCCTGGCCTTGAATGCCTCCAAGGATGGGGCATCCACAACCTCGTTGGGCAACCTGTTCCAGTGCGTCACCACCCTCTGAGTGAAAAACTTCCTCCTAATATCTAACCTCCCCTGTCTTAGTTTAAAACCATTCTCCCTTGTCCTATCACTATCCTCCCACATAAACCCTCCTCCTGTTTTTACATTCCCTTCAAATATTGGAATATTTCCTCCCATTGCCCTCATCTTATTCCTTACAAAGTGTGGACTAGGTTTAATTCTCATTCTTATAACTAAAACAAAGTATTACAATATGTATACTCACATATTATAAAATTATTACAATTGTTATTAAAATAACTCTCACCATTATTTATGAGAAATGGCAACTGGAGGTAGAGTTCTAATTTTCCACATCAGAGCTGCAGTTGAGAATGAGACTAGGATCTTCCATTCCTATTCTTTTCACAAATAACAGATAGTGTGACAAAACACAACTCAAAGTGACCACAGACTTAAGTAAGAGATTTATCTACAGGCTTGCAAGAGCTATACGTAGCTTTCTTGGAAAAGTGATGTTAGATACAATACAAAATTATTCTCTTAAAAGCTCCTATAAGAATAAGTGCACTAGATCTCATATTTTAAAGGGCAATCATAACCTGAAAAGCATAGTCAATTTACTCCTTTCGACTTTCACAACTTTATTATCTCCTAAATATATACTGCTTGACAAATTATATCCTTGACCTTTTCATGGCAAAGCATCTTTGTATGTCATAGGAATATTAAAAGCAAAGCAGATTCTACAGTTTGTACAGGTGAACACATAATTGATTATTCTTAAAGTGTTTCATGCGTCCTTTCAAAGCTCTTGCTGTTTCTTCACTGTATATTACAAGTGGCAAGAGCACCTCTATACATGTCATTGTATGTGCGTATCAATTTGTTTAAGTTACTGTGTAAATAACAGATCTTTGAAACTATAATTACTTTAGGTCTAGTTTTAATTTGATTGGTTTGCATTTCTTATTGGTTTTGTTCTGTAGCTGTTTGGCATTGCTGCACGATGTCACTGACTAAGCGAGATTTTTTTCAACCATTTAATTGATTTGGGTATTATTGGTACATACACTGAGTGGAATTGATCCAGGAACACTGTATCACTTAAAAACTTGCTTTCAGAATGTTTTATTTTATCACTATTGCATGAAGAAAAAGAAGAAACTCCTCTTACACAGGTATTTAAAGGCTGTTTTAACTTTCCATTTTCTTTTTCTTTTTGTTGTTGTTGTTGTTGCTGTTTTATTGAGGCCAAAAGAAACTCGATGTAAGAGCTTTTAAAGAATATCTTTAAACTCTCAAAAAAAACCAAAAACAACCTGTTTGTTTTTATAAACATCCTTGTGATTCTTAAACATTTCAGTTTTGTGTATTTGTGTCTTCCCATATCTTTTTGTATTTTGAGGTGCTTCAACTTTTGTGCTCATTTGGGTTTGCTTAGGATTGTGATATATTGGGAGAGGAATGGGGTTGGGAATAAGAAATCTTATAATCTGAAAAAATAAAATAAAATAAAATACAGTATATTTGCACTTAAATATCTTTCCCACTTTTTTTTTTTTTTTTTTTCCTTTTTCTGAGGAGTCCCGTACACTGCCAAAGCCAGAAACAATACAATGAACAACATACGATGATTTAGAACATCAATTTTGTGATTTCATTTGCCAGCAAATCATTCAACAACCACATATGGTTGAGCTACCACTGAGTTTACAGTCAGGTTCTCCCAGAAGAAAAATAAGGGCTTAATATGTTTTTTTCACTGAATGATATATTTCAGTAGGATATCGAAGAATCACTGAATCACCAAAGTTGGAATAAACTTCCAAGATCATCCACTCTAGCTGTCAATCTACCACTGATATTTTCCCACTCAACCATGCCCCTTAGTACAACAGTTAAATGTTTCTTGAACACCTCCAGGAATGGTGATTCTACCACTTGCTTAGGCAGCCCATTCCAGCACATGACCACCCCTTCAGAGACAAAATGTTTCCTAATATTCAACTTGAATCTCTTTTGGTGCAACTGGAAGCCATTCCCTCTAGTTCTATTATTAGTTATGATGGAGAAAAGGCGAACCCCCACCTTGCCACAAACTCCTTGGAAGTAGTTGCAGAGACCGATAAGGTCTTCCCTCAGCCTCCTCTTCTCGAGACTGAACAATTCCAGTTTCCCAGCTCTACTGCCCTTCTCTGGGCACACTCCTGGGCCTCAATGTCTTTCTTGCAGTGAGGGGCTCAAAACTCAACACAATATTCAAGGTTCGTCCTCACCAGAGCTGAGTACAGGGAGATGACCACCTCCCTGATTCCGATGGCAACACATTTCTGATACAAGCCAGGATGCCATTGGCCTTCTTGGCCATCTGGACACACTGCTGGCTCATGTTCTGCTGAGCATCAATCAGAACCCCCAGGTCTAGTTCCAGTTGCCCTGCCCCTTTAGCATTGTCTGGGGTTGCTGTGGCCAAAGTGCAGGACCCAGCATGTGGTCTTGTTGAACTTCATCCCAATGGCCTCAGCCCAGCTAACCAGCCTGTCCAGATCCTTCTGTAGGGCCTTCTTACCCCTAGAAAGGTCAACACTTCCTGCCAACTTGGTGGCATCTGTAAATATACTGAAGGTGCACTCAATGCCCTCATCCAGGTCATCAATAAAGATACTAAACAGGACAGCCCCTAGTACCGACCCCTGGGGAACACCACTCATAACCAGTTGCCAGTTGGATGTGGCTCCATTCACCACCGCTCTCTTGGCCTGGACATCCAGCCAGTTCTTTACCCAGCAAAGAGCATACCTGTCCAAGCCACGGACTGCCAGCTTCTCCAGGATTACACTGTGGGAAACAGTGTTGAAAGCTTTGCTGAGGTCTAGGTAGACTACATCAACAGCCCTTCCCACTTGATCATAGAAGGAGATTGTGTTGGTTAACCAGGACCTGCCTTTCATGAACTCATGCTGGTTGGGCATAATCCCCTGGCTGTAGCATACATGCCATGTGAACTCACTGAAGACAATCTGCTCCATAGATTTTCCTGGCACAGAGGTCAGGCTGATGGGCCTGTAGTTCCCCAGATCCTCCTTATGACCCTTCTAGTAGATGGGAGTCACATTGGCAAGCCTCCAGACCTTTGGGATTCTCTGATTGACAATCTTTTTCTGGCACTAAATTTTTCAGTATCACATCTGAGAACAAATCAAAATTAAAGTTTTCTTATATGTAAAACGCTGCAGGAACTTTCCGTATAAGTATCAAACTCTAAGTAATGATAAATGACCGCAGAGCTAGATTTCTCTATACATCTCAACTCCTTTCTCCTCATTTTGTACTATTATGCAAAAATTTTCTTTTATATTAAATATCTACCTTACTATTGCTACTCTACCTTGGAATATATTCATCACTACAGACTACTCATTTCTATTATCTTTCCTTTCTCCTGCTTTCCTTCTATGTTCTTATCTTTCAGTTTCAAGTGCTCTTCATGCTTCTCTCACAACTTTTATTTTGCTCTTTTTAAATAAACAGACTTGTGACTGCAAAAAAATCAATAACATTTTGTACATCTTCATGGAAAACATAACAAGAATAATTCATCATTGTACAAATAAAGGTTTGCCAAACTGAAAAGACACACATCAGTACGGAAGATCAAAACATATGATGAAAATAATAGATCCTTTGAGATAGAAAGTATATAAATGTGTATGCAGAAAAAAAAAAAAGTCATGACAATTAGAAGAAACAAGAACCCAAACATAAGATGGTGGTGATTAAATGACACAGAAAAAATCCAAAATGAAACTGAGAGCAATACATCATATCAGAAAAACATGAAAATATCAACAAGAAAGCCAAAATCTTATAACAATCTTCTTGCATTTTCTTACATAAACTAACATTTATTCCAATGAAATGATAAAACAATTTTGCTTTTCCCCTCCTTCAAAATAATACAAAAAAGCTAATCTATTTTTGGTTTTGAAACGGGAGATTCAAGAACAATACTGTAGAGTATTAAGAAGTACTGAATGACTGTGCATACATAATATCATCATTAAATTTTTTTCATATTTGAATTTTCAGCTCATTGCATGATGCTATCTGATTTTCTTTGGGTTCACTATGGGTTACAGCAAACTTTCATCCATTTCTAAGGCTTTGCTTTATACATGCATAATTCATTACAAGGTATTAAGTAATAAAACACTTGAGTATCTCAAGATACTCTGATCCATGAGGGAGCAATGAAAAATAGAAATGTTGAGTGCTATTTTCTTACAAAACTTCAACTGCATGTATTACCTCAAAAAAGATTTTAGCCTGTCGAGCCCTTTAAGATGAAACAAAAAGACTATTTCTATGTGTTCTACATCTGATATAACTATTAGGCAATTGCTGTACTACCCAGCGCTGCCAAAATACTAATGTAAACAAGTCATTCTTTGTTCCATGTGCTTGTACTAATACTAATACTAATATTAGCCATTATAAAAATTGATTTTGGATGCATTAAAACAGAAGGTGTAAATTATTTCATCAAATCTTGTTCTCACTGATCTTGGACATGTTAATCAACACATTATAGCTGTTCATATGGCCTGGTGAAAAATGAGAAAATACTTTTCTGCTGGAGTACTTTAAGAGAAATAATAAAAAGTTCTTCTGGTATAAAGTGCCTTAATAATAAACCTTATTAAACTTTAGACGTGATTTCATGTTTTGCAAACACTTTTAAAATCTACTCCAACTGGTAATGCATAAAAAAGATAGGCATACTATTTCCAGGTAGGAGCTGGAGCTCAGGTAGACTGTATGGATCCAAAGTGAGCAACTTATTGACTGTCAGGAGAGACCTTCACAAAAATACCACAGTTGTTACATAAAAATGTTTTTGCCTTTTTCCATTTGTGCCATTGGTTTCCTTTGGATATGTTGCTAAACTTTGCTAGCTCTTTGAAAGATGTCTTTGGTAGAAGGTAACAGGCATTGAGGAAAAGAAAACTAGAAGCTTTCAGAAGTATTTGCCTGCAGATGTATCCTCACTGAGATTTCAGAAGACAAATGGATGCTGTCAGTAGGTGGAGGATTTTCTTCAGAATCCTCTGAAGAAAATCTAGCTTGAGAACTTCTGGATAGAACACTAATATCAGAAATTCTTTTCCTTTTATTTTCTAAGTTATTAAACTTCTTTTGGAACTCTAAACTGTATATATGTGGAAGTGGTGGATCTTTTTATAGTATACACAAAATGAACTGGACAGCTTACAAGCAAATACTGAAAGTCTCATTCAGAGTTAGTTTTAGTCTAATTTAGAGATTCTATAAGATATGAATGCTGTTAATCATATGATTTGTTGTGCTAATTGCTCAGAAAATGTAACGTAGGGGATGCTCAAATTGTATGAAGAGATACAGAGGATAGAACTGATTAACAGAAAGCAGAAATTAGTGAGCATGATAAAGGTCAGAACACAAGATCATTAAAAGAGAATGGTTGTAGCTTTTCAGTTATTTTCAAAGTTATTATGTTAATGTATTTTGTACTTAAATGTCTTTAACTCAAAAGTAAAGATGAAGCCATGTATCTTTCTGCTACTGAAGTTAGGTTGTATTTATACTAAATGAGAATCTGAATTTCCTAGATTTTTATTTTTTTTTCCTTAAACTGGAAAGGAAAATTGAAGTATCTAGTATCTATACTTAACACTGAGAGAACTACAATGCTATTTTATACCTGACTACATGATTCACTGTAAAATTTTTAATCCAAATAACATGAATGTAAAATTGCAAATACAGATAAGTCACTGAAGTATGAATACACAGCTCAAATCTGCATTCAGCTCAGGGACTCCCAGCACAAGAAAGGCATAGACTTGTTACAGTGGGTTCAGAACAGTGAGAAAAAAATGATCAGAGGGCTGGAGTACTTCTATGAAGACAGGATGAGATACCCAGCATTGTTCAGTCTAGAGAAGAGAACCCTCTGAGAAAAACTTATAGCAGCTTTCTAGTACTTAAAGGGGGCCTACAGGAAAGAAGCAGACAGACTCTTTATCAGGGACTGTTGCGTAAGGACAAAAGTTTTAAACTAAAAGCACACAGATGTAGAATAAACATTAGGAAGAAATGCTTTACAAGGAGGGTGATGAGGTACTAGGACAAGTTGTTCAAAGAAGCTGTGAATGCCCAACCCCTAGAGGTGTGCAGTGCCAGACTGGATGATGGGTCTTTGAGCAGCTTCATCCAGTTGAATGTATCCCTGTTCATGGCAAGGATCTTTAAGGTCCCTTCAAAACCCAATCCATTCTATGAAATCACATGCAAACAGTATTTCCCTGTGGTGGAATAGAATCACAGGATGGTTTGGGTTGGAAGGGACCTTTAAGATCATCTAGTTCCAACTCCCCTGCTATAGGCAGGGACACCTCCCTCTAGACCAGGTTGCTCAGAGCCCCATCCAGCCTGGCCTTGAATGCTTCCAGGGAGGGGGCATCCACAACCTTACTGGGCAACCTGTTCCAGTGTCTTACCACCCTCACAGTAAAGAACTGATTCCTAATATCTAGTCTATATCTACCCTCTTCCAGTTTAAAGCCATTTCCTCTTGTCCTGTCACTACCTTTCCTTATAAAAAGTACCTTCCCAGCCCCCTTCCATAGGCCCCTTCAGGTACTGGGAGACCACTACAATGTCTCCTCAGAGCCTTCTCTTCTCCAGGCTGAAGAGCCCCTGCTTTCTCAGCATGTCCTCTCATCACCTTCATGGCCCTCCTCTGGACCTGCTCCAACAACTAGATGTCCTTCTTGTCTTGGAGTATCCAGAACTGAACGCAGTACTCCAGGTGGGGTCTCACGAGAGTAGAGTAGAGGGGCAGAATCACCTCCCTCAGCCTGCTGGTCACACTTCTCGTGATGCAACCCAGGATACGATTGGTCTTCTGGGCTGCAAGCACACATTGCTGGCTCATGTTGAATCTCTCATCAACAGACACTCCCAAATCCTTCTCCTCAGAGCTGCTCTTGAGCCATTCTCTGGTCAATCTGTATCTGTGCTTGGGTTCACCTCAACTCAGGTGAAGGACCTTGCGCTTGGCTTTGTTGAACTTCATGAAGATGTCATGGGCCCACCTCTCAAGCCTGTCCAGGCCCTTCTGGATAGCATCACTTCCCTCTAGTGTGTCAACTGCACCACCCAGCTTGGTGTTGTCTGCAAATTTGATGAGAGTGTACTTGATACTACTTGCCCATGTTGCCTACAAAGATGTTAAATAGCACCAGTCCCAACACTGATCTCTGAGGAACACCATTTGTCACTGGTCTCCACTTGGATACTGAGCCATTGACTGCAACACTCTGAGTGTGATCATCCAGACAACTCCTTATCCAATGTGTGGTCCTTCCATCAAATCCATTTTCCCCCAATTTGGCAAGTAGGATGTCATGTAGGACGTCTTTTTTTTTTTTTTTTTTTTAATTTTTTGGCATATTTTGCTTAGGAGCCAATGGGCTCTTTTTTTTCTTTTTCAATTACATTATCCAACTGGAGTACTTCTGTAGTTCACTACATGGTTAGGTAGTAAAACAGATTATCTGCCATTTTTTTGATGTCTGTTAGTGGTTTATAACAGATGTAATTGATGTAAGAAGCTCTTATTCATCTAGGTGAGGAAAAATAATATTAAAAAAATACAGGTCTTTCAGACGAACTTACTATGTACGGCTGCTTTTGGTACTGGTACTGATTCTCATTGGCTACGCAACAATAGCAAAAAATACCTGTAATATAGCCAGTGTAAGTTTCTCAAGGAAGAAAAATAGCTGACTTATCTTACTTGCAATGTTTCTACTTGCCAACAAAACAAAACAAAACAAAACAACCCCAAAACAGAAAAAAATAAAGTACAACCACCTTCAGCTCTCTCTAAGAGCATATTCATGTATTCATTGTAATATATTGAAACAGAAGTTCTATGCGGATATACTAACACAATCTGACGTTTTTCTCCAGTGTTTGGGCAGAAACAGATGGCTCTAAAAAAGGCTGTTAAAAAGGTTTGCGTGATAACTTATGAGAATTGTTTCCATAATTCTTATTTACTGATGTCTGAATCAATGTACCCTTTATTTTTGGCTGAATCCACACTTTCTCTTGGCTTCAGGAATGTTTTTGCCAAAAGTCATCTTGCCTGCTGACCTCCACAGTCTAATACACTGAAATAGATATTATATCTGGATAAAATCTTATCTGAATAGATGTATTGTCTCATATCAGATCTATTATATCTTGATTTTCTTTCCTATTATGAGCAATTGCTTGTTTAAAAAATATATATACACATCAGAAAAGGGAAAGATTGTGTAAAACATTCACTATTTTTTAAAGAGCACTTATTAGGAAAACATAGGAAAGTATTTTGTCTCTGAGTATGGAAAGCAGTGCTTGTTTTTTTCTAATGTGGCATTTGACAAATAACTAGGATTCATAATTATATGCATTAGAAGCAGAATGTAGCTGTGAAAAGTGAGATAAAGGTTATTTAAAAAAAACGTAAGGAAGGTATAGTTACAGGCAATATATAATCTTTCTTGGTAATTCAAATACAATATTGTTTACCTTGCTTTATTTTTTATATAATTATTTTTCCCAGAGATTACCATATCAGAAATTTTCCTAATTAAACATGTGGCTATAATTTGGAAAGAAAACAAAACAAAACAAAACAAAAAACAAACAAACAACAAAAAAAGACCCCCAACTTTTAAAATGTTCTGTTCTTTGCAAGAGAATTTGTTTGGGAAAAAAAAAGCGCACATTTATGTAAGGGTAGAATGATTTAATTATATTTTTGTTTTTCTTGCAGTTCCTACCCTCACACAAAGTGTTCTTGATTTACTGTTAAATCACTGCTGTAGTCTTTTACCAGTTGGGCTAGTATTGAGCTTTTTCCAGATCTAGATGTTGTCTGCATGAGAACTGTAGGTGCTTGATAAAGAGCATGTCAGAAAGCCTTAGATTCAGATCTCCAGACTTATACTTTCATCATAACCAGTTTTCTAAATGAAGTTAGTAAAATGAAGCATTATACTATTTCACTCCTTCACAAAACCCTTGTTTTGAATAAATAATTTTAGACCTATTTTCACATTTAAAAAAAAATCTTGGAAAAATAAGGAGATCTGCTTCATTTTGAAAAGCACTTACAAAAATGCTGCGGGTAATATTTCAAAGGAATGAATGTAATCTTAGGTTTTCATAACATGGTATTCATTTTTTCACTCAGTGGTTTAGCCACCAGGAGGGCCAAACTGTGAATGGATTTGCTTGGGTGTGATGTGTTGAAAGGCACTATTAAGCAGGTACTGTTAAGCTCTTTATTATCTTACATTGTTTGCCTTTTGTATGGATGTTATCCTCTTGCTCATTTGGTCTGTAATCTTAGTAATAGCTTATTACTGCTTATGCTTCAATAATTGGTCTTTCTTACTGCTGTGAATTAGCCAGGATTAATTCATTTATACCAGACAGGTCTGTGCCTAGTAGTGTTCCTGAAGGATCCCTGATGGCATGTTTCATTTTATTTTTACACTTTATTTTAGTCAGCTAAATTGAAACAAAGCTTACTACCATTAATGAAGATGTACTTGAATTTGCAATCCAATTTGATAATGTGTCATGCTCTTAATGTTAGTAGTGTAAACAGTATAACAAAAGGTTGATGTATTAGGCAAAAGGATGTGACTACAGCCACTGCTACTTCATAACTATTTTGAGTCATAGGAAGAACAACCAGGAAAGCCCAAGAGCTCTCCAGGGCTGCAGCACATGTAAGAGGGGTTCCCATAGCTTTCCCTTGCTTCGTTCTTGTGAGATCAGCTTCACAACTGACCACACAGGTGGAATGGCTCCACTACCTGAATCGCCTTCCTTGTGAGCATCAGGGCTGGGCTGGCAAGAGGGAAAAAGAAATTCTATTACAACATTTTAAGTCAAAATTAAAACAGGAGATGTTACAACTGTCAAAATGCAACTTAAGATTTCTTTTTATTACTGCAGGTGTAAATTGGAAGGAGGCATGCAAGTTGTTAAATGTTTCACTGCTTTAGTTCATAGATTTTCTCTGTAAGTATAATTCTACATTTTTGCAAAGTTTTACCAAAAACTTGAACTCATAATAATGATTTGGCATTACAATTGTTGTTTTTAATTCTTACACCCTTTCCTGGCAATACTTTTATTGCCTGCATTTTTCACTACTTCTGTCTTTGGAAGACAAACTTTTCTGACTGGAGTTTTTTGATTTCACTGCAGAAAAACAAGATACCCAGTAGTAAAACCACTCATAATAAATGTAGCAATTTCTAGAGCGAGTTCCACATGCCCTCTGGAATTCTGTTTTAACTGTCCATCCTATAACAACTCTAATTTCCCTGATGGTGAGAATTTATACTTTTTTTTTTGTTGTCCTCAACTATTATTGCTGAGCTTTAACTCACCATGTTTACTGGCTAGCAAGATACCTGTTCCACCATGTTTCTGTCAGCTCTCCTATATCATTTTTCTGTGTTAGTCACAGCTTCCAATTTCTCTTTGTTTGTCCTTCATGCTTCTTGTGTTAGCATGCAGGTATTTTATTATATTTGATCTATGCTTGAATGCTCTCTGGGATTGATGTACTGGCATCCTTGTCAACTATTTGAATGTTCTTCCCAGTCTACTATTAAAGAAACTTTATTTCTTCTCCTTCTTATTGTACTGAAGAATAGTATTTGCTTAACAAATGTAATTGCTCTAGCCATTAAATTAGTGACCCGAACTAACCAATTGATCTGAATTAAAAATTCACCTCTTGGTGACTTAGAAATGCTGAAACACAGAGGTACAGTGCACTTTAAAGAGAAAGAGAGAGAGAGAGAGAGAGAAGAGAGAGATTGAGAGGGATTCAGTAAGCAATCTGGTGTCATAGCACTGTACACAATGTACCTGTGTTATTCCCTGCAGAGTTATAACTTGTGCAATGCTCCAATACAGCCTGAAATTGCGTGACAGAAAGTGGAAGGACCTTAACTTCTCTCAGTTATCTTTATACAAGAAAACCTTTCTGAAATAGAGATGGAGACAGAGTTTGAACATTTGTGTCTTAGGCTGTGCTAGGCTATAAATACTATTTACTGAACATCAACTAGAAGGACATGCTTCCTGCAACCCTGTCCTAGCCAGGTGCGTGGTGGTGAGTGCCAGTCCTGTGATACCAGGCCCAGGTTGCATCCCGGCCACAGGGCCCTACACGTGAAGGAGATGGGTGACGGACAACTCCAGAACAAATTTTGCAAAGCATGACAGGAAATGTTCTTATTTATCAAGTGACTTCAAACAGCTTCTTACAGTTTGGACCGCACTATGAAGGAAGGGGAAAAAATCAATAAATAAATAAATAAATGAGGTATTATTTAATTTTTCAATTCAAAATACTTGAAAATGAAAAAAAAAACAAAACCTCTAAATACAGAATAAACACAACTGGACTGTGTGAAAATTAATAATGCACTGGAACTCAACATAACACGAATAATATGTTGGTGATCTTTGTCATCTGATATATATGGGCAAAATTTTTGAAAGCAGAAGCCACCTTCTATCAGCCAACTGTGGTCAGATTTTGCAGCTACAGGTACAAACCTTTGTGGCAGAAATTATAGCTATCATTCACTATGACTGTTATCTTGCAGATGCAGACATGTGGTTGGGTCCCACTGATGTAATCTATTTCTCCTAAGCTAGCAGGAGGAACAAAGACCAGATCAGGAACTTCAGACTGTTTTGTCTTAAGGGAAAAAGGGAAAATAATTAAAAGTATTGTTCTAGAGAATGCAGATCAGACTGGCTCATAAAATAAGCACAAGGGAATTTGTTAAAATTATCAGGCAAATAGTTTGAAATTAATAAAAGGAAATGTTTTTTAATGCAATGAATAATTAGACTGTGAAATTTACTGTTAAATATTACTGATGCAAATTAGCTGAGCAAGAATATGAAAAGGTTTATAGACTGCATATGCATGAGAAGCAGATAGGGAATAATAATTTAAAAAAAAATGCAGAAAAACATTAGCTTTTACTGACTCCCATTTTGACAATGAAATGATCACCAGTCATGGTCAGGGAAAAAGGGCAACAAAATACCCTGAATGTCTCTATTTATCTTTGTAAATGAATGTCAGGCAATATTTCTGTGCTGATGAGTGTCTGTTTTCTGTACCTTGGTGCACGCTAGCTAATATGTTTTATTTATAACATCCTTGAAATTCTGTTGTAATTCAGTTATGTTGAAAACTCTCATTTGAAAATCTGAAACGCTACTCCAGAAACTCTAAATATTTATACTATAACAACATTTTCCCCTATAGGAGAGACGGTGAGATAAGCTGGATAGGAGTAGGTCAGAAACTACATTATATTGCCTGATGATCTAAAAAAAGGGGGGGGAAATAAAAGGAAAAAAAAAAAAAAGAAAAAAAAAAAGCCATAAAGTCATGTGATCTATACATGCCTTTCAAAACAATTTTACTAAAGTTCAAGAACAGAGGTTTGAAGTCCAGTCTATAAATCATTTTGATGTAATCTAGAAGACCAACGAAGTGATAAAGTTAAAATGAAGTGTTTTTATTTCTCAAAGCAGGTTTTATCGGAGTGAAACATTAAATTGCTCAGATTTTGTCAGCAATATTATCAGTCCCACCACTATTACTTTAACTTTTCCTCAGTCTGACTTTGCAGAACATAGACTGCCAAGGAATAATGTGTGTTTTGCAGAGTAGTAACTAAAGAAAAGTGTTTTACAGAGTGGTAGTTCATCAGAAAACATACACTTTCTTTGCTTCGGGAAACAGATCATTGTCTTTCATCAGATTTCAATTCAAGGGGAGAGGGAGAGCTAGAAAGCGTAACGAGTGACTAAGTGCATTATCTAGCAAGGTTTTGGTAGCAGGGAGCTGCAGAGGGGCCTCTGGGGGCAGAGCCCTGTTCTGCCCTATGTTCAGCTGCTCCAAGAGGGACCCGCTGATGCAGAAGCTGAGCCATGAGCAACGCCGGGTGCTCTGGGAGTGCGGGTTTACGGAAGGGAAACTGCTGTGCAGTCGCAGCTGGGAGAGGAGTGCGAGATGTGGGAGGAAGAGTCCCGCAGGCACCGAGGTCAACGCGGCAGGAGGGCAGGAGGCGCTCCGGGCGCACGGCAGCAGCTCCATGCAACCCAGGATAGGTGCAAGGAGGAGCAGGCCGTACCGGCTCAGCCCCCGGGCACCGCGGGGAGCAGTTCCCTGTGGGGCCACGGAGGGGCAGCGGTGAGGAACAGCGTTGGGGCGGTGCTGGGAGAGCTGCAGCCCGTGGGAAGCCCGTTTCGGGGAGGAACCCCACGTGGAGCAGGGGCAGAGCAACCATAAAGGAGCAGAAGATGAAGAATTATTGTGGGCTGGCCACAGCTCCCATTCCCTGTTACCCTGTACTGCTCTGGGGGGAGGGGTTAGAAGTAGTTGGATGCGGGAAGGTGCTTTTAATTTGCTTTTAGTTTCTTACTTTTCTAATCTGTTAGTAATAGGCACTAAACTATATTGAACTCTCTATGCTGAGTCTGTTTGATCTGTGATGGTAATTGTAGAGCAATCTCTCAGTCTTTATCTGTCTCAACCCTTGAACATTTTTTCATTATGTTTTATCCCCCTTTGAATTGAGGAGGGGGACTGAGAGGGCTGTGAGGTAGAATTCATCTGCCCACCAGTGTGAAACCACCACACTAGGTTGAAGTGTCAACTAAGAGTCATTGATAAAGGACGGAGACGACACCTGTCCTGTTTCTTTAGTTTTTAGAAAAAAAGTCAAGAGCATTCTTGTTTATGGAAACATAAATGTTTTCAAAAGATTCTTCTATCCATTTCATCTTAATTTGTGGATGGGTTTATTCATGGATTCCTGTTTGGACACTGAATGATACAGGGGGAAAAAGAAAAAAAAATAAGAAATTGCAGCTTATGGCCTGCGCTTTACCACAGATATTTAGAGAGTGCTCATATTCAATTGCAATCACTGTGTGCTTCTAAATAACATTTTCTTCTGCCATGAGACTGTTCAAAATGGACCATTTCACCTTTTAGTCTAAATTGCACCAGTGAAACAAGAAGGAAGAGTAGACTTTCTTCTCTGATGTCAGGGGAGTTTGTATCCATTCCCTCTACCCCTTCCTGTAAACACTGATAAACTTGTACCATTGGACCTGTCTGATGTTTTCTTTCCCCACTTTATTTGTGGATCCGGTTATAGAAGTAAGATGTACCCAGCTGGGAAGTCTGCTAAAAGATGCAGGTGTCACAATGCTCACTGGTTTCATAGATTTATTAATTCTGCCTCCAGAAGAAGTGGCTTGCTGCATTCTGTGCTCTCATCTGTGGTTAGGGTAGAGGCTCTGTGCTGGCTGAATTTGAAAAATTAAAGAATCGGTGACTTGTTTGGACAAAATCAAGAAATACTGGCATGGTACTAAAGACCCTCCTTAAAAGAATAATTAAAAAAAAAAAGATGGAATATGCCAACTGTAAGAGTTTCTTATGGAGAAAATTATCCTGCAACCTATTTTGGAAAGCATTGTGCTAATTAGGTCTGTGTTAATCTTCCCATTTGTTTGTTTGGCAGCTGAGCTGGATAAAATGGGATCAAACCAATTACATATTGGATTGGTTTCAGTAGAGAGACTGAGCAATCCCCTCTTCTTTAGAACGACACTGCATTTTATATTATAAACACAAAAAAAAACCTTTGCAAATCCATTTCTTAGGAAGTGGTAAGTGTAGGATTATTTCCTCAAACAGGAATCCAAGAAAGGTTATATATATTTATCTGGTTGATAAAGGTGGGATGTCACAGCCTTTTCTCCCTCTACTAGCTTCCCATTTCTTTATCAGCTAAACTATTTGACCTTTTTCTGAAATTCCTAATGCATTTGGAATGACCCAAGCTTCACTTCCCATCGCATTTACTATTTGTAACACAAAAGAATAAATATAACTTCAGTGCCAAGGACAAAGAAGGCAGCTGTTATGCCAGAGCTAATAGAGACACTGAACGGGGCCATGATTGAGGCTTGTACTGTACAAATCAAAATGATTGCTCAGTTCTCTGAGTGTTACCTAAAAGTTCCTGGCCAGTAAGAGGCCCTGCTATTACTGATCACTTTGAAATATAAATGTTGACCAGCTATTGTTTCTCCCTACAACTATCTCAGAGATTAACCTCATGATTTTGTCTGTGGTGTCATTTATTTTTGCAGTTATTCCTAACTAACTCCCACTACACTATCTCCCAGGCTGAACCTCCTCTCGGGTATTAAAACTGATGCTCTCTTTGAGATAGTGATATCACTATCATTATTTTCACTATTTAGATGATGAAAAAGAGATTCTGCCCTTAGTCTCTAGTTTTGTCTCATTGCCTTCCTGGGAGAAATTCTATTCTCAAAGCTGGCCTAGTGTCTCTTCTGCCTGATGCAGTTTCTGAGAGAAGGTAATCACACTGTTATTATAGATGGGTTGAGTTTTATCTGTCACAGTGGGTTTGTTCTTTCTAGGGATGATATTCATTAAAAAAAAAAAAAGAGGTTGATATGAAAATTGTATTAACATCTCCGTTTGCTTTGTTATTTTTCTCTATTCTCCTTCTGTTCTTCCCCTTTTATGATCCATAAGGAACCATCAGCAAAGTTAACAGAGATTTAAAGTTACAAAATCTGTAGATGGCAAGATAGAGGAAAGTTCTAGAGAATCAAGAATCTTTTGTGATTATTACCTCTTCTCTATGGATGACAAGGGATGAGGATTTACTACAAATAATCTGGCACAGGTACTCTTCATAAGCGGTGCTAATATTGGAGTCCGTTTCTTTGACTGGGGTGGAAGAGAAAGTTTGATCCCCCAAACAGCAGAAAGTATGAGGATGTGTCCACGTAGACCACTGTTTTGTCACTGGGAAATCAGTGTAAACTAGTTAGTCGGATTACCCTGTCTGATGTCTGAATTGATGTTTGTTTGTTTTTTCTCACTGTTGGTACTGCCCTGAGAGAAGCAGAATTGCTCACCTTGTAAAGAGCTGTTTTGACTAATGAACTGTTGGAAAGCAACTCACAAGAACTACATTATTATTATTTAATTAAGCGGTAACACAGTATTTCAAGGCATACACGTCTTTTAACAATTGTATTTCTCCGAGTATGAATGCAAATATAGAGCCATGTCTTCAGGTGAAATAAACAATTTGAAGGAGAAAAACAGATACTGATTTGAGTACCTAAGCTATGTCTTTGTCTCTAATGAAATATCTATGTCGAGGGTTTAAGAAAATATTTTTGTCTATTTATTCTTTGTCTAAAATGAAGGCATCACTATCTCTTAAACAACAGCAATAAATTTTGAAGGCTCTTCAGGTGGTTGTCTAGAAATAACTCTGTAGTACATTTTAGTGAACATATTGCTACCATTTATCAAGTATTCTTGTCTAATAATTGCTTCATTTGAATTGTTTCTGCCTTCATGCAAATAATAGATCATTGTGCAAACCCTGGCTGGAAATCCATAGCGTGGGAGTGAAGGAAGGGATGTCACTTTTGCTCTCTCTATGCCCCTATTGTGTAATTTATTCATCTCCACTTTGATTTGGATTACACAGGGGAAAAGATTGTGTGTGGAAAAATTCAGGCTTCATTACTGGCATCTTCACTGGCAAAACATTTGCAGAAAATACTGTAAACTTGTACAACATATAAAATAAGTAATAATGTTTTATTTCCTTTTCCATCCATTAAATTGTATTTATGTATGAATACTTTCTAGTATGTCTTATATACATGCTAAGTTTGAGCATGTTTAAAAGCATGGTTTTAAAATTCAATCCACATCTTTACCTAGTGTGTAACCCATGGTCTGTTTCTGCTGCAGCTCCACCTTCCAGAAATCAGTACCTCACTTTCATTTCATAAAACCAAACAAGAGACATGCAAGTCTCTGACATGAATATAACTAAGGCATCCCAACAAATGGATGATAAAATTATGTCATTTTTTTCCTCTCCCGCGTACATCATGTTTTAAAAAGGTCGCAACTTTGTTTAAATGTATTGCTCTTGTTTGAACTTTGTCAGGTTGATCATGCATCACTTAATTTTGTTGAATCCATGCTGACTGCTCCTGATGATTTTGTTTTCCTTCATGTGCCTGGAAATGATTTCCAAGATTAGCTGTTCCACCTCCTACCCAGGGATCAAGGTAAGTCTCATTGGCCCGTAAGTCCCCAGGTTCTCCTTCTTGCTCTTTCTGAAAATCAGAGTGACATTTGCCTTCTTCCAGTCTTCAGGCATTTCTCCCAGAACCATGATCAAGCAATGTTTGAGGAGAGTGGCTTCACCATCACATCTGCCAGCTCCCTCAGCACTCCATCAGGGCCAATGGATTTGCAAATGTTCAGTTTGCTCAAATATTCCCCGATCTGATCATCTTCTGTCAAGGGTACATACATCTTCCTTGCTCATGCCTTTCACCCAGGTCTCTGGGACACGCAATTCCTGAAGGCCATTACTGATAGTGAAGACTGAAGCAAAGAAGGAGTTCAGTACCACGGCCTTTTCACTGTCCTGTGTAACCAGATCACCCCTTTCATTCATCAGAGGGCTCACATCTTCCCTCATCTTCCTTTTGTCAGTGATATGCTTATAGAAACTCTTATTGTTGCCCTTCATATTCCTGAACAGAATGAACTGAAAGTCTTCTGATGAGGCAGTGGTAATTTGTTCCTAACATATCTCAGCATCTTCAAAGATGCCAGTTTGATCTAGCAGATTTTAGATCTGCCAGCTGACAGCCTCACTAAGCACCAGCCAATGGTTTTAAAAATCACCAAATATAATCTGATCTTTAGGGAATATTTCATCTACAACTGGATTTCCTTGCTCAGTATTTTCTGATTAACTAGTAAAATCTAAATATAGAGAACTCCATCTTGTTAAGATCGGTTTCATTTGCCAAATCCCATTAAGTCAGTCTCTTTTTAAATTAAGAGCACAGATATGATATCTGAAGAGATTATATTTTACTTTCATAGTGAAAATAGCTTTATCGTCCAGAGGTATTTGATCTTAAATTTGGACTTTTAATAGAAGCCCCAAATATTTTATATATAAAATGGTCTGTCTGTAATGACATTTTATTTCTTGACAAATTCTTCTATGAGGGCTGCTCCAAAAGTAATACTTGTATTATATTATGTTTTCCCGCAATGTCAGTGGCAGATGGTGGTGGTATGGCAGTAAACATTGAACCTTCCCACCAGTACTCCATTACCTTTTGTTGTGTGCATTGGATGGCAACAGAGGGACAGTACAACAAATGGCATCTGACATGGAAGTGTGTATGAAGAAGCAAACAGATGGAATTGAATTCCTCCATGTGAAAATATGGCATCCACTGATATTCACTGGCACTTGCTGAACGTCTGTGGAGGCCAAACAGTGGATGTGAGCACAGTGAGGTGATGGGTGGTGCACTTTAGCAGTGGTGACAGCAACAGTGGGTCACCTTTGCTGATGCAAACTGTTATGAGAGCAGTATGCAGGCTCTTGTTCATCACTAGTGAAAAGGCACAGCTAATGGTAGTGATGTTGAAAAAGACTGTTTTGTAGCTGCAAATTTGCTCTATCAAATATTATGATCTTTGTATCTGCCATAGTTTCCATGGAAATAAATAGGAGGCATTACTTTCAGGGTAATGTATGTGGTAATAGCATTTGCTATTAAATTCATTGTTTGATTTTTATTTATTTTTTTCTTTCTCTTCCAGGACTGTTATTTTTTAACCTTTCATTTATTTTTACTTACACAGCTTAAATTGCTGTACTTTCAAATGCAAATGTCAGTAACAGGACTCGTAGTTGGCATGCGTTCTGTTTATTTGAATAAATTCATGTCACCTTGTGAATTTTAATTTTTTGAAATGCTTCCTAACTAATTTCTTTAACCATGATGTTTTTCATGTTTTAATTTTACTCTTTTAAGTAAGGAACAAGTGGATATATTTAATTTCATCTTGATTCCTTTTCCTAAAACAAGTAGAACATGTTTGTACTAAAATATTCATCGTGATTACCAAGAGCTGTTCTATAGAAACTGTGTTTATCTCCAACACCATTAAAAGGGATAATGGATTTATTTTTAAATTATGCCTACGTACTATAGCGAGAAGTGGTTCTTTTCTGTAGCTCTCATTCATTTCAGGTTTTATAAACAATTGGGTTGACCTTCCATTTTCTAGGTTGTACCAAAATGGTTATCAGCTTTCTGTAAAACAAAGACTAAATGGTTTACTAAATATTTTATAGTGAAAAAAAGATATAGTGTTAATTCAGAAAACCCCAATGGTAGAAGATATACAGATACAGATATTTTATTCAATCATCCTTTACTAATTCCATTGCAATCCTTTTTCTCTATAATTCAAGTCACATGAACATCCTTCTTTTTCAAGGAAATCAGATAACTTGAATGCTGTAATCAATAGATGCTTGATCGATGTGTTCTTACTTTAAGGCACAGTGTTAGTCTATCATCAGAATGCTCAATTGACATTTTTAAGGAAAGGTTAGGTCTAGGTTATATCTTTTGAGAACAAAAGGCTGCTTCTTTCTCTGAATGAGATATTAAAATAAGAGGAAAATATATTTGTAAATTGTGTATTAAAAAAGAGATTTCACTAAGCTTTCAGTCTCCTTCATCTATATTCTATTTGAAGTATGGCATTAAAATAAGAGACTGGAAACTACATAGGTTACTCTGAAAGTAATGTCTCTGGTTTATTTCCACGGGAATGGCAACAGATGCAAAAAACACAGTAACACTGTTTGACAGAGCAAATTCTCAGCTACAAAACACCACCATTAGCTATGCTTTTTCACGAGCAATGAACAAGAGCCAGCATGCTACGCTCATAAAAATATGCACCAGTGGAAATGGCTCACTGTTTCTCAGCTCCTGTGATGGCATTGTTGCTAGAAAATGTTGCCCACACAGTCCATCTTTCATCGACGCAAACAGGTGGAAGTCAGAAGCTGCAAAATCTGGGCTAAGCAATTGTAATTGGATGTAATTGTAATTGGGTGTAATTGGATAATCCAGCCAAAATTGGGAATATGCTTCCCAGTCTTTAAACTGGTTTGGGGCCTCATGTTATCATAGAATCATAGAATTGCTAAAGTTGGAAGAGACCTTAAATGTCATCAAGTCCAATCGCAACCTAATCATGTCGCAAGAGAGAGGTTGTCTTTTTCTCTTTGTGACTTTGGAAGTTTGAGCCTCCAGCTTAGTCAGCGTTGCACTGTAGAGGTCAGAGCTGATGGTTTGTCTGGGTTCCAGAAAATACTCAACATTTTGATACTCAAACTATCCTAAATTTCCTGAGCAACCTGTATGAAATTTTGCTCTTAAGACAATAACATAAAATACACTAACTTGTAGAGGTAGAAATTATATAATAATTTTGTCTATTTTGAAAAACAGCAGTATGCCCAATTGAAAATTTTTGGAAGGAAGGGAAGCCATCTAGGGGGACCTGGACAGGCTGAAGAAGTGAGCCCATGAAAAGAGGTTCAGTGAGGCCAAGTGCAAAGTGCTGCACTTGGGTCAGGGCAATCCCAGGTAATAACACAAACTGGAGGAAGATCTCCTTGAGAGCAGCCCTGTGGAGAAGGATGTGGGGATCCTGGTGGACGATAAGCTGGACATGAGCCAGCAGTGTGCGCTTGCAGCCCAGAAGGCCAACTGTGTTCTGGGCTGCATTAAAAAAGGGATGGTCAGCAGGGAGATGGTGGTGATTGTCCCCCTCTACTCAGCTCTTGTGTGGCCCCATCTGCAGTACTGCGTTCAGGCTTGGGGCCCCCACAACAGGAAGGACGTGGAGCTCTTGGAGCGGGTCCAGAGGAGGGCCACTAAGATGATCAGAGGGCTGGAGCACCTCTCCTATGAGGAAAGGTTGGGAGAACTGGGCTTGTTTAGCTTGGAAGAGAGAAGGCTCCAGGGAGGCGTCATTGTGGCCTTCAAGCATTTGAAGGGAGCACATAAACAGGAGGAGGAACGGCTGTTTACGAGGGTGGATAGTGATAGGACAAGGGGGAATGGTTTTAAACTGAGATGGGAGGTTTAGGTTAGATATTAGGAGGAAGTTTTTCACTCAGAGGGTGGTGACGCACTGGAACAGGTTGCCCAAGGAGGTTGTGGATGCCCCATCCCTGGAGGCATTCAAGGCCAGGCTGGATGTGGCTCTGGGCAGCCTGGTCTGGTGGTTGGCGACCCTGCACATAGCAGGGGGTTGAAACTGGATGATCAATTGTGGTCCTTTTCAACCCAGACCATTCTATGATTCTATGATTCTATGAAAAACATTGTTGTGTACAACACAGCATGCAGTTGTCCTGCACGCAATGACTAGACCTCAGTCTTTGACTGAAGCACCAGATGCATCAGCTGCAATTTGCCAACACCAGACCATGAGGCCAGATATCTGCTAACTCTGTTGTGTTCAGATTGTTTGATCTCAGTTTTAGTCTAAGGAAGATCCAGAACAATTAATTGGTTTATAAAAAGAAAAATGGCATTTGTTTTTCAAGTAATGTTCTTGGAAAAAGGAAAAAGTAGTAGCAGTGCAATAGAAAACAGAGAGTTTATTTATTTTAAAATTGTAACTGAGTTTGATACATTGGAAAGCCCTGAATGCTGACTCTTCCAAAATAATTACAGCCTGTGCACAAACATCTGTTACTGCAAGATAAATCTGGGGTCTTTTTTACTGAAATGCTGAAGGTTTTCAAAAAGTAACAAGACTTGATTACTCAGATTGGCAAGACCAGCTCAAGGGTCCTTCCAATTTTCTTCTTATTATCTCTTTGGATCGCACAAATGAAAGGTGTCTAACAGGTGTTAAACTGTATCTTATGTAGGAAAATAAATGTATGTGAAAAGTTATAGAGCTCAGAAGAATTTATGATTTGAAGAAATGTCTTATTTTGTCCATTAGTCACATAAAAAAACATTTCCCTGAATAACCACCTTCAAGACTCAAGAAAACTGGATATTTTTGCTATATTCTCTATTGCCTGTTTTGCTGTAGATTCATAAATATTTTAAGTGAGCTTTTAATGGCTCGGGTAAAGAAATACATTCTGTACAATATGCAGGATGCACAATAAAACAATACTTGTTTCAGTCCAAAAACAAAAAAAAAGGAAGCCAGACTTCCCCACTGACTGGAGATGGGAATTGAAATCTAACACGATGTTAAGCAAATGATGGGTAAGATAAGCATTCTCGTGATGGAGTTTGAAAATACTGCCAAGTTCTTAATGTTCAGAAAATGCTTGAAAACTTGAGTCTGCTCCCTTGGGAAGCTGCTGTAGCGGTGAATTCTATTCATGGAATATTCAACATTTTTCATTGGTCTTTGATGGCATATATTCCCTGAGGTAGCTTACATAAAGTGCCATATTTCTAACTCAAAGTGAAATTAAGATCAGATATGGAGTAGCATCCCTTTGCTGATGTTTTCAATGATCCATCATGGTTGGCATATTAACTTACTATGCTTATCTCTTTAGGCACCTACATTAAGAACACTTCTTTGCTAAGAGTCAATACATTTTTTCAAAGTAAAGGTTTTTTGTTCTAAATATTGTAAGTTCCTGGCCTGGAAAATTTGCATTTTGTACAAAATGATCAAAAATATGGGGGGAAGGATGTCACATACCAGCTGAATGAACAGATGGGTAGGAGGCAATTTTTACAGTCATCATTTGGTTTTGTGGAAAGTGGAAGGGAAAGTTTGTGATTTCTCAGAAAAAGGTTTTACATTAGTATCATGGTTTTGTGTTATGATGTGGAATAGTGATGACCATCAAACCATGACATTTAGTTCTGAAATTTCCTGGGATGAAAAGCTTAAAGTTTTTGATGAATCCTGTTTACTTTGGCTCTTCATTTCTCTTACTGAAATCACAGCAATAAAATTATAATTTGGGGGGGGGGAAATATATATATATACATATATATATATTATTGTTGTGATCAGGAAGAGAAGCTTTTGATGTTATCAGTGATTGCATATAACTTATTTCAGCTATCATGATACTAATACTTTTTTCTTCCCCCAGTCTAGATTCTGGAATTCTACAGGGGTCTTTGTGTTTGTTCAGTACAGATGCAAACCAAATGAAGCAAAATCTGACACTGATGCACACAGCAGTGCTTATGTGATCTAGTGACTTTTAATTAAATAGTTTGCTTGTATGTTAATTTGAAAACATATTATTATTATTATTATTATCACTATTACTGTTATTATTATTCTTGTTAAACCACAGGAGAATGTGGGATTGTAGCCATAGCAAAAGTGACTTAAAAATGTAGATATTCCATCTAGTTTTTATCACATAGAGAGACTTAGGATAAATATGGTGTTTTTCTTAATGATTACTTCCAATTTCCTTGTTTCTTTAATTTTTGTAAGTCTACATCTTCTGAAAAACCTTGGGGAGATAAGGAGGATTACTATTTCTTTTTGGCCAAAGGCAAGATTATGCAGACTTTTCCTGGGTGGGTATGTATCATTTACATCTAAGTCACAACAATACAAGTTATAAATGGATACATTTGGTTACTTATTTCTAATCACTTATTTCTAATTTGGCAGTCCAAAGGATTCCAGATAGTTCTCATGAAAACATAATCGGTGGAGGATGGCAACTGTAAGAGGATGCTGTGATATTTTGGCAGATGCCACACTGGCTCTGCTTCACCCTTTATTGTCTGTGTTTTTCCCTCTGCTTTCTGTTCTAACTCAAAACCTAAATCCTATTTAACAAATATTAGGTGATTTCTTTTTTATTACTGTTTTCAGATTTGATTTAGTTCAGCTTTTGGCACTTGTGATTGAGCTCTTCGAAACTAAAGCTTCTTCAATGTTGGCTTGATTTATTCTCATTTCTAGATTTTGTTGACATTACTTAAATCTAACCTGGCTCAGGGTAGCTATTAATTACTACACTTGCTTTGTATTTGATACCAGCCTTGTTCACAGAATTGGTTGTACAGCCATATGGAGCTCTTCATTCAAATACATTAGGTCACCATAATGTTATTAAAAACAAAAACAAAACAAAACAAACAAACAAACAAAACAAAACAAAATAAAACAAAAAACAGGTGCAGTACCTTTCAGCTCCTGGTTTTTGGATTCAGGAATCCAAAAACTTCCTATCACACTTCTGCCTTGAGGGTGGGGGATTCTGAATGCTGCTTCAGTGACTCCACTGTTCAGGAATAACCTTTCATGAACCATTCCTTGCAGTGGTGGATCAGATCTTTGTTCATTAGGGGACACCAGAAGCAGAATCCTTTGCTGTTCTCATGAACAGAAACATAGAAAGCCTTTGTTTCTTAATTCTGAAAATGAAGTGTAACCTGATCTAAACCAAGAAAAAAGGAAAATATATGTAAAGGAAAAAGGGAAAAAGGAAAATATATGTAAAGGAAAAAGGAAAAAAGGAAAATGCATGGATGAAAATATTACAACCAAAGCTGGAAAGAAATGGAGTCCTATGAACAATTGTATAAGCGTAAAAGCACATCAACTTGTTTTCACATAACATTGCAAAACAGAAAATCCATACTAATGATCGTTTAAAATGAAAAGAATTAATTTGCCTCATGCTGGATGAAGGAACTGTTGACGGAGAAGTAAGGAATTAGGTAAAAAAAAAAAATTAATCTGATATACAGATTATGATACCTACTTCTTTAAAGGGACACATAATTATGGTGTTGGAGGTTATTTTCCACACATAAAGGTATGGATGGGACTAATTGTCTTCATTTGAAAAAAAATTGTTATGCAAAAGATCATTTTATGAACAAATACAGATTATTCATGGCTAAAGAAGAGATTACAACCATGGTTTTTTTTGGTGTTTTTTTTTTTACCCTGCATGTTCTACATTTTAAGAAAATATATACTTCAACATATAAAAATAACTTAAAATATGGGTAAAAATTCTGGATATATATATAGTTGAGAGTTTTAATGATAGTATTTACACAAAAATCTTAGGAAATACTTCAAGAACTTTGATACAGAAATTCACTTGACACCATTCTCCTTTTTATCTCTTGTTTGTTTTCATTTTTTTGGTGTGGTTTTTTTTCTGTTTTTTGTTTGTTTTTCTTTGATAAATGTCTCAGTTCCATAATTACCTCACAAAATACACATTTTGTTTGTATTTCGTTGTTCCTAATTATATAAAATTTGAAACATTATGCTCACTGAAATTTACTATTAAGTGAGCTCCTAAATGGGTATTAAAAGGCTAGAGAAGAGTTAAACTTTATGATTTTTTTTTTCTCATCTGCACATTATATCTACCTCATTGACTTCCCTGTGTGTCTGTTAATGAACTACATGGTGTTTTAGCAGACCCTGAGGCTGGAGCTGGAAGGAGTAACAGTCTCATGAATAAATGTTATTAAAATCATTACATAATATGCTACCCCGCCACGATGTTAATCTGGTTGGGAACAGAGTACGGATATTGTGGAAAGGAAACTGCACATCTCAGAAAATGTTGTAAAAAAAGAAACTTGAGCAAGAGAGCTGTTGACAGAAAATTGATATATTATTTTACCATCCATCTTAAAAATTTGGACTGACATTTAAATTTCCTAAAAAAACAACAGCAACAAAATAAGATAGATAACAGCAACAAGCAATTGGATAGTTGTATGTTTTATTACTTCCTTGTTTCAGTATCTCAATTACACCTTGGAATTTAAAATACATTTTCAGAGACTGAAGCCTGATAGCATTAAGATGCTATAAAGCCACTTTTTTATTATCACTATTATGAGTGCTAGGTCTGACACCAAAAAGCACTCTTCAGTGGATGTGGTAGCAGTTGGAGTTTTCTGTAATTTCATTTCCACTGTAGCTCCAACATGTGTGTAGTACTAGATCTCATCTTACACGTCAGGGCCCTCAACCAGCTTGAAGACAGCATGCCTTGAACCACTGCTGTGTTGTGAGGGGTGCGATGGTGCTAGATGTCTATCTATCTCCTACAACCTCTGGATGTCACGGACACCATGTGTTGCTTTTTTTCCTCCTTGTTTGAGAGCCCATGCCAGGAAAGTCTACTCTCCTGCTATGTGACCTAGCTATGTCAGGATGGCCAAACACTGATAAGCCTCTTGACGTTGGAAACAGATTCTACTGCGCCCTTCGAAGGAACTCTTTGTTATAGGGTGTATCAGTTATTTTCAAAATGGATGACAAATGGGGAAAACCAACACTCTGACTTGGATTGTCTGCATTTGTTTGCTCAGCTGTTAATTTGCTGCTAAGTAAGGGAAAGAATTTTGCAGTTTTTCTCATAATACTTGAGCCTTATTGAAGGCCACTTTTGAATAGATGATGTACGGAATTACTGTAATCAGAAAAATTTGGTTGTTTTTTTTTAGTGAAGTTTATATCAATGCCTCGAATGGGATTTTGTTCTATAGCTCTGCAAGGCATTTATTTTGTTATCTTTACAGTTAGTGCAGGAAAACATGCATTTCTATGGTGTATTTTGATATTTACTACTGGCTAAATAAATCATTTTTTTATTTATTTTACCAGGAGATGGCAGCTAGAGCAGCATTCAGTTATTTATATATAAAGTGCCTAGAACACCTCATTTATCCCATTGGTAGGAAGCAGGAAGATATATAATCAGATTTGGTTTACAAAGTGCATTTCCTTGTAAAGGGAAATACATCCTTGCATAGTTAGTGCTGTACAACGTGTTGAATGCAAAAGTGGATTGCAATGTTCTCATACACCTATATTTGGCAACTGTAACATGTTTCCTATTGTTTTACATTTTAGGGTTTTATTGTTGTTGTTGTTTGATTTTTTTTTTTATATTTTTTTTTTTCAGTTGACTGTAATGCCATAGATTACATTGGGTCAAATTACACCCATTTCTAATGCTGAAGTCAAAAATCCTGATTGGTGCATGCCTTTATTTTTCCTTACTTTTTATTTTGTCCTTGGTCCTTTAATATTTACAAAGACAAAATAGTGCTGCACCCAAGTAGGAAGAATGCTGTCAATACTTTCTTTGTTGAAGTAGATTATTGCCATTTGTGAGGATGTTGTGGCATCTCTTGGACTCAAGGTTGCCACTCAGATCTATTGTGACATTCTGGAAAGCTCTGAACAATCTACGTTTACATGTTTCCATTTCTTTCCTTTAAGGAGATCTAAATTGTCTTGTTTTCATTAATTTATATTTTTCACTGCAATTCTTAGTTACTGAAAGCAGTATAAATTGCTGCAACTTTAGTAACTGTAAGCACAGTACGAAACTCCTACATTTCTTCTAGCATGTATTAAATGTATCCCCTGCATTATATTGTTATAACAACATACATTTGAACCTAGTTTGATTCCTTTTTGGTGCAATTTTTCCCAGGAGGAAAATCAGAATTTGACTCTAAGCATTTATCACAGGCTGTAGGCAGGTTTTCCACCTCTGTCAGTAGTTGGCTTTATTATTAAATTCAGTTCTGTTGCACATAGCACTCTGTTTAAATCATGCCACATAATCAATAAAGCTTTATTCTCCAAAAGAAAATAAAAATCTATATGCTTACATTTTTTCATAGTCATAGTGTTATATCAACTGAATTGAATCTAAATTGACAGTGTTTAAATATTAGATAATGCATACGCTTTAAGATTAATGTATGGTACTTAAAATGCTATAGAAGACTAGCTATGCTTCTCAGCCATGGCTTATTGAAAATTGTTAGAAGAACTTAGCAACAAATGTGAAACTTCTTTGTTTCTCTGAGTTTTTGCACATTCAAAAAATGTTTCACTGATAATTCTACATGGATCTTATATGGAAAAAAACACTTCTCAGAGCAGGTCAGCTTCCTTCACTGACATTTTAGAAAGAGAAACTCTGCAGTTATAACTGTAATGTGAAATACAAAAGAGCAGACCCCCTCCATTAGGAAAGTCCTAACCTTGACTCTTATGTTGGGAAAAGAACTAAAACCTGTTGCCAGTCAGTCTAGTTAAAGGTATTGTTAGCAAATTACCTATCAGCTTGTATTATAAAAGATTCCTGTAACATTTTCTTTGGCAAAATAATCCTTACAGTGATATTACTTGCATTACTTGCAGCCTCCCTGTTGATATGCACTAGATGCTCTGTCCTTCAGCCACATAAGTGTATCTTTCTACCTCCTGACCCATGTGTTTCCTGCAATCTGCTGCTATTCCAGCTACCCACTTATTTTATTGAGGGAAAGTGTGGTGTCCTAAGTAGTAGCTGAGGCTGCAAGGACCAGTCTGCCATCACCAGGAAAACATGGCTTTCTCAATCTGCTGCTCTGCTGAATAACAGGGAAGACAAAAAACTTTTGCATTTTTATAACAGCACAGGACATGGAGTAAGTTCCGGAGAATGGGAAAGAGAAACACTTTGAACACATTATCACTTGCTACCTCTAACTATATTCTTGAACCTATTTGTCCACTTTGTATGGGCTGTAAGGTGATCACAGCCCTGACCATCCCTACCAACCCCAGAACTCCCACACACTCGGACTGTCAGCTCCTGCACTAGCCAGGACACAGCAGGATCAGCCTCCAGCTCCCCACATCCCTGCCCTGTCCAGCCATAGCTCTGCCCTTGCTGGGCCCACAGCTGGGCCCTTGACCAGTCCCAGCTCCCAGGAGAGTGTCCAATGCCTGCCTAGTTCCCCTGCTGCAGCACTGCTGCCTGGGCAGGACCTGGCTGTGACCCTGCCTGCCCACCCAGACCATTATTTCATTTACAACAGTTAGTATGCAGCATTTTTTAAAAGCTGAATTTCCTGTGTAAGCGTAAGCACATGCATTCTAATTATACAGTCACAGAAATATTAGTATTTCTGCCAAATGTGTGTCATTTGGGGTGAGTATGTCAGCTATAGAGAGGTCCCAGCTGAAATATGTGCAGTGGTTCAGGCACTGCAGCTGAGCACCAGGAGCCTGTGCTTGCACATAATTGCGAATGCTACTACTGTGCTCACATGGGATAAGGAGGAGAGACAGGTACTAGAATTAACCTCTCATCAGGGACTGTGCTAGAACAGAATGTCTTTCCCAATGACAATCAGGCCACAAAAGATAATGTGAAGAAGTCAGGTCCTGGCCACGGTGTGCAGCACAGAGGGCATATCTCGGCATGAGAAACCCTCCCATTACTGTAGCCAACAGCAACAGCAACAGCAACAACGAAAGGAAGGAAGGAAGGAAGGAAGGAAGGAAGGAAGGAAGGAAGGAAGGAAACCACAACAGAATCTGTGTTGTTTTTTTTCTATTGCTGTGTATGTAAAACTGTTCATCACCATGAACTTTAGAAAATAATTACCATATTTGCCTTTGATGCTCAGTCTCTTTTATGGATTCTCTCCTTTTTTTTTTTTTTTTTTTCTTCCTGCCTTTCTCCTGGTTTCATCTTTCACTGATTTTATCACGATCTAATAAAAATAAAGAGACATGGACAGAAAACCTACTGTGAGGTGCATTTCATCAAAATTCAACATGCTAACTAGGAAATCTAAGTCTAGCACAAAGCTGCTAATTGGTTGTTTTGTTTGTGTGTTGTTTTTTTATCTACTGTTGATAGCTGCCCTTTTCCCCTTCTATGATTAGGCTTCTTACACAACATGATATAAAAGTGACTTCACTGACTAACACAGAAAGCAAAACCTAAAAGCATCACAAAGCATGAGATATTCTTTGCTTGTGATTGTGTGCTTATCCATAAATTACAGCATCTCCTGTCATATGTTATTGAGTTTATTGTGCCTTTTAAACAATAATTTAATCTGAATACAATGCTCCCAAATTTTAAAGAAGCCACTTCTTGGTGTTCTCATGTTTAAAACTGATAATGAGACGACTCTTTTTATAAATGAATTACCATTGGACCATGACCAACAGTATCTGAGCTGAATCCATTAATTCATAGTTGATTTTCAAAAGCAAGTCTGTCATTAACCTTTTTGTCCTCCATCCCTTCTCCTAAATAATTTGCTACGTTCTTTGTCAAACATGAAGTACAACAACTTGCACATTTTCAGTGAAGCTGATGAGGAATTTTTGACTAACAGCTTTCATCATGAAAGTTCAACAAAACTTGAAAATTTCTCTGAGGGCTTCAGCTAAATTTTGAACAACACTGTTACCCTAGATCTGGAAATTTCATTTCTTGAAGGAGAGACAGACAGATTTCAGAACTGTATCTGGCTTTCCAATCCATCTCTGTGATTGTTTGCTGACTGTAACAGGAAATGAAATGGCATTGGATAAACATTATGCCGGGGGGGGGGGGGGGAGGGGGGGGGGAAGTAGCAGAGTGTAAAAGGAGGAAAAATTAGCAAATTTTGGGGGAAAAATATAAGGAGACAATAGAAGAGAGGCAGTAGCTGAGTTAAGTAATAAACTTAGTGTTGTAATTTCCAAGACAGGAATTTATAAATCTTTTCTGTGTTACAATAGGTGGTTTCAGAACAGAATTCACTCCTGTAAATTAGGAGATCAATATCAGTTAGGTAATATAATTTATGTAAGTAGCTTTATGTATTTATTCGCTGATAGAGTACTGTTGTTCACTGCTCAGTGCAACAATCTCTGCTTTGTTTTCAGCCTTGGTGAAATCCTGGCCCCTCTGAAATTGGCAGGGCCATGCATGAAATGGTAAAATCTCTAACAGTCAGGATGGCTCCAGAACAAAAAAGGAGGATAACTGTGTCAAGTAGAGTAATGCTGTGCTTGCAATAAGTCCTGTTGAGAGGTGAACCTATTTCGAACAGCTGTGCTAAAGCAGCTATTCTGCCCTAGGACATGAGGTAATATTTCTGAATGGCCCTACACAAACAGGCATACCATCTGAGGTGAAAATCAGCATGCTTCATTATCCACAACCTTAGGTTTATTGGTGTCTGCTAAGAATTTACCATTCTCAACAATGTCCTCCTGTTGCAGAGAACATAGAACAAATTCTGAGAAAAATGTCTCCTTTGTAATCAGGAGTCCCAGTGCAGCGCCACATATTAAAGCTTATCTGATGCTTCTTTTAACTCTCTCAGGTTATTCTCTACCTCCAGGGAACATTAACATCTTTTCCCTTTTTATAGTACATGTGGCTAATGTCTGTAGAGAAAAGGACTTCACTAACTCAGTAGATTCCTGTGTAGTAGGGTCTCTTTACCTACATTAAAGCAATCATGTTTCATGAAATAAAATACCTTACACAGCAGGTAGCAAACCTGCTGATACAGGAGGCTGTGGAGGGAGTTATAGCAGCAGGGTCAGAAATAGCTTGGTCTAATTCAGAGGCAGTAGCTTGATACTATTACTTGTGGAAACTAAGAAGTCTTGCCAGGGATATGCTAGCTAACAACCTTAACTTCATATTGCAGACATGTAGGAGTATGAGGGGGAAAAAAAATGCCAGATTATTGTAATTTCCTGAAATAACCTCTTCTCCTACTGCTTTCAGAGAGAGGATGTACTTGATGATGGACAAGCAGTCTGCCCCAGGATGTTGCTTATGTCCTTATTTCTTTAATCATTGCAGAGTTGGAAATAAACAAACCAAAACAAAAAGAGCTTATTAGTTCTGTAATCAGTCTGTGTTATTTTCGGTCCATATATAATGTGTGGTTTATATACAAGCTCTTCTCTTTTCCTAAGTTCATCAATATTTGATTTGATTCAAAGTAAAGTATCAAAGTCTAAATCCTAAAATACACTCCACCCTTCAAATGTCTTATCAGAGCAGTATATTAAATTTACATAACAGTGGTTAAACATTTCCTCTTATATTGATTCTTTACTCCCTTTGCAAAATAAATTGTTGCAAATGTACCACAGGGCCTTTATTGTGTGGTTAGCTAATTTGACAGCAGTTTCACTGTATGTTTATTTACTTTGGGGAAACTAAATAACCATAAGGATTATCACTAATAGAGGACATTCTGACACTGAGGACTGCAAGATGTGTTTTTTATTTTACTGGGGAAGATAATGTAGTGATCTGGTTTTAGTTGTAAAGAATTAGATACTTTTGAAAATGAAAGAAGGTTTGTGTACAGGTTCTATGTGGTATTGACCATGCTTCCTAATACACAAAACAGCAGGAACAGTACTCTTACTGGTAGCAAGGAACCACTCAAACTCAGAACAGTTTCTATATTTCTTTTATAATTTATAATATATCAGTGTTACTTAGTCCTTCTTACAAATGTACATTATAACCCAAAGAGACTTTGATTATTATTCAGTTTTACTTGAACATCGGCAGTTTTTGTTTTCTTCTTTCAAAAGAAAACCCTTAAAAAAAAATTCTAAAAATTTCAATAGCACTGTAAATATGTAATGCAGAACACTACTGAATATTAAGAATAGTTAATTAATTATAAGTTATTCATATTGAGTGCTTATGATGTTCTTCAAGTGTTGCATTTACTGTAAGCAATATTCACATTGTATACATTTTTGTGAGCTAGATTTTTGAAAGGTTTACACAAGAATGCCCAGTTTGAAATTATTGGTAAATATGTATTCAGCATTATTTCCATGTGTATTTGTATTAGTGACCTTGTTGAAAGAGATATACTTTTTCAGCTACAGAAGGAAAAGGTTCCATCTAATCCATGTTATCACATTTCTTCTGTAATATATGAACATTTTCAGTATATTCTTTCCTAAGTTAAATACGGTTAATAATTATTAATGAACTACTCTTGTTAGAATATGAGCATCATCCTATAACTCAGCTTAATACAGTCCTCATGCCAAGGACTTATTTCAGAAAAAGCATCAACAAAAGATTTTCTTCAAGAATAGCTGTTGTGCATTAATATCTATATGCATGCATTCACTTCATTTTCATGACTAAATAAGCTGATGTGTGTAAATGTGATGTTGGGAACCATGTTCAATCTAGGTTCTCTGACGGTTACCTGAAATAGGCAAAATTAGCCTATTTCAGGTAACCATCAGAGCAAAAAAAAAAAAACAAAAAACTTCTCAATTCTGCTTGCAATGCCAAAACATTTATGAGGAAGTGCCACCTTTAGAATGATCTTTACTTCCATGTAAATAAGATCTTTCCCAGCAATGGAACATTGAACATTTTCTGTAGCATTGACAAGAGAAAATAAGAAAATCACTGAACATAACTGTCTTTGACAAAAAGCTCAAATGCCTTCCTAGGCCAGCAATCCTAAACACAAAGAAAATGTACTCCTCAACAAAACAAACAAACAAACAACAACAAAAACAGAGCATGTGGTTGTATAGATAAGAGACTACTGATATTCTAACTGACAAAACGTTATTAATGACATCATGAAGTGCTCTTGTCTTGAAAGATGATCTTCATATTTTAAATACACAGGTTAGGGCAAAAAAGTTTATCTGTGATACATAAATGTTAAATAAATAGAAAATGAGCAGATAAGATGAAGAACAATTAACAAAGAAATGAATTGCTTGTCAATATGAGACAAAGAGACTGATTCTCTTCACAGAAGCAGTCAGTTTTCTACTGCAGTACTAATCTTAGATATTCTTAGTGATGACTGCAGTAATTATTCCATGCCATCTGCAAGTCATTCTCTATGGCTAATAGATTGAGGCATTAGATGCTGTCAAAAGATGTAAAATAACTTCTGATTTTTCGATAGCTGATTGATCTTCCATGTTGACCAGTAGAACAATTCTGAACAACTTAAAAATAATAGTGTATTAGAGTTTACAGTGTTGTGGGAAGACCATATTTTACTTGCTATGAAAGAAAGTATTGCTGTATCTGTTTCCTGTGGGGATGTGATTATTTTGGTCTTTGAGGTAAAAAAATGTCAGGCCTTATTATTCCACTGTGAAGAAGAATAAGGAAACTTTCACTGTATTGTATCCCTTGAAGCAAACACACATGATTTGGAATAAATAAATTCAGAGCAGTTCTACTTTCATTATCACACAGAAGATTGGACTAGAACGGTCCATTGTATTGCCTCCTGGCCATTTTAATCTTTGAATCTTTAGGAATTCCAGTGTACCAGAGAGTAATGTAGCCTCCTACCACAAGAAACACCCACATAAACTTATCTTTCTTTTTCTAAGCCACTCAAGAAATCATTCATGGAAGTAATTCTCTAATTCTTCATATTATGAACAATTCATCATACGCTCATGGCTCTTTGCCTTTTGGGCCTTCCACTTCCAAATTTTCAGCAAATATGGTACTTGATTGTATTACTAATAAAGGCACAGAGGCATTAGAACCTTGAAGTGAGAGCTGATTTAATACACATTCTGCGTCATGCAGATGGCTGAGCTACTCGATTGTAGAGCAGTTATGCTCCCTTTTGAAATAAAACAACAATACAGTTACTGGTACTATCTTTATTTTTATTGACCATGTCCTAGACATGTATTACTTTTCCAGGCTGTTTTTTAACACTCCTTTTCTTTACCCATGTTTGTCATTTTTAAATCTTTTCGTTAATTGTAAGTTTGAACACAGGTGCATCTTCATAAAAGACACTCATAATGAAGATGGAGAAAAGGCAATAATGAGAGAGTCCAGAGCTTTTTTTTTTTATTTATTCTGTTATTTAGCTAGTTTAATTAACTAAAATCTTCTAGAAAGCTTAAACAAGGGTCAGAAATTGACTGCAGTATTAATCAGTGGAGTCATTACTTGAATAGTTGCAGTGTTTGAATGTTCTTTTGACCATGTGACAGTACTGATGGTTTAAAATCGCAGTTGTTAATTATGAGATGTGAGTCAGGTCTTCAGTTTATGGCAGAAGTTTACTCTGTTGAGTATAAAATAAGAGAAAAAGTATTTGAAAGATTGCCATATAGCATGCATTCAGTAGATTATTTTGTTCCTGATAAAGAAATGTTACTTCAGTATTTGCTGTTGTGCTTAGAAAGAAAAAAAAAAAATCCTTTGGAATTTTTAATAACTAAGTTATGAAAATACATAAACTAAACAATTTTGTCTCTCCTACTAACATGAGATGCTAAACAAGTAAGACATACTATTTTTATTTTTTTTTTATTTTTTATGTTGGTAATGAAGAAATCTGCCTGAAAACTGGTATTGTATGTGAATTGATCAATAGGATCAATACCCAAGTTAATTATCAGGAAAGATAACTTCAGTGAAAGCCTGATAGGTGTTGGAATGTATGGGTCTTTCAGCATGTTTTGCTGACATTACTTTTGCCCTTATAACTTCGTGTGAGACTTTTAATTTTGGGTGGCGTCATAGGGACAACATGATTGTACAATGGATTTTTGTGGTTGGCTGATTATTTCTCTATGTTTTTTAGCATGTTGCAGATGGGCCAAATGATTAACTATAATGATTATAGACACTAACATGCAGTTAACACATTATTCCTTCTGTTAGCTGCAGCATCTCACATCTGATGCTGATTTATTCTATCAAACTCAGAGAAACAGAGATATTTCATTAATTTTCCTGCATCTGATGTACCATGAGCCCTTCATCTCCAAGGATAAGCTGTAAGTGGGAGTCAGATATAATTCAAAGTTTAAAAAAAACCCTGTTTTTGGCAGCTGCATATTTGTTAACTCACTTTCTTGCTTTTGCATGATCTTCTCAGTGACAATCAAGGCCAGAAAGACCCCAGGACTTCCTATGGTTTTCACCAAACCAATATTTGTTGCAATACTCCCTGAGTGAACATATATATGTCAAAGAGTGCCTAGTACCATTCACCAGCCTTTATATGATGATCTGTGCGATTCCTGTCAATAATCTACTGCAAAGATTTTAACATATTTAACTGGTTGATACTATTCTCTTCAAGGTTGGATGGCTGGGTGAACTATTTGAGGGATGCACTGACTGCGAAACTACCCACGGAGTGATGGTCAATGAGTCAGTGTCCAGATGGAGGTCACTGATGAGTGGTGTCCCACATGCTTAGTAGTAGAAACAGTGCTCTTCATCAATGACATCAACAGAGGGATCAAGTACATTCTCAGCAAGTTTGTAGATGATACCAAGCTGTGGGGTATAGTTGACATGCCCAATGGACAGAATGCCATCCAAGGAGACCTACACAGGCTCAAGCAATGGCCCAGGAGATCCTCATGAGGTTCAGTAAATCTAAGTGCAACATCATGCTCCTAGGTTGTCGCAATCCCTGCTACCAACACACACTGGTGGATGAAAGATTGAGCACAGCCCTTCCCAAAAGGACTTGGGTGTACTGGTGGATGGCAAGCAATGCACGTGAGCCAGCAATGAGCCCTCGTAGCCCAAAAAGCCAACTGTTTCCTGGGCTGCATGAAATGAAGTGTGCCCAGAAGGCCAAGGGAGGTGAGCCTGCTCCTCTACTCTGTGCTGGTGAAGCCTCACCTGGAGTACTTCATCCAGATGTGAAGTCCTCAGTACTGGAGAGATGGATCTGTTGGAATGCGCCCAGAGTAGGGGCACAAAAATGATCCAAGGGATGGGACACCTCCCCTGTGAGGACAAGCTGAGAGAAATGGGGATACTCAGCCTGAAGAAGAGAAAACTCTGAGAGAATTCTACCTGGTAGTAGCCTTTCAGTATGTAAAGGGGGGTTATGAGAAAGACGGGACAGAAGGAAAAGGGACAGACCCTTTAGCAGGGTCTGTGGTGACAAGACAAGTGGAAATGGTTTCAAGCTAAAGAAGGAAGATTTAGCTTTGATATAATAATAATAATAATAAAATAATAATAATAAAAAAATCCAGTAAGGGTGGTGAGGCACTGGAACAGGTTGTCCGAGGAAGTGGCAGATGCCCTGTCTCTGGAAACTTTCAAGGTCAGACTGGATGGGGTTCTGAGCAACCTGATGTAGCTGTATGTGTGCCGGTTCACTGCAGGGGAGTTGGACTAGGTGACATTTAAAGGTCCCTTCCAATTCAGAACAATTCTTTGATTCTATGACATGCTAGCACCAAAAGGGGAAACAATTCTGATGTCTTAACCTTCATTTTTTAAATGTTGCTGAGCCAAATTCTGCTGAATTAACACTCATATAAGTAAGATCAGAAGCAGCGTTAAAACAGAAGAACAGGTTTCAATTAAGTTATTCCTTCTCATCATAGGAACTTCGGTGATACACATATTCTGTTCATCACTACACTGTCTCCTGTTTGTTATGCTTATTATCTTATTTTTTAAAATGCAACAAATATGTTGATCAGAATTATTTTCAAAATAATTGCTACCTTATTATCTTAATGTAGTGCTGATATTTTATTTTTATGGTCAAAATTATATGGGCAAAACTACATTTCTTTAGTATAGAAAGCCTTGTTAAAAGTGCATTTTCTCATGTATCCCAAATGCTGCAAATATATCCTTTTTAAGTAACACCTTTAATATCAAAAGTCAGCTTGATGCATGAATATCTTACAATTTCATCCATTTACAGCGATTAAAATTTTACAAAATTACTGTGTCTTTCTTGATTGATTATCTGTGACATTAAATCACTTCAATATTTTCCCTAAGTATATTGCTTCTGATATAGAACATTGCATAAATGTTTTCAGCATATCCTATTATACAAAAATTTTGGAAATTGTTGCATTTAACAGCTATTAAATCCACCTCGTGTGAAACCTGAGCCAAATTCCTTCAGTAAGAGCTTAACTGTCCTTTCTGTTCTAAGAGCAGCAGAAGGTACAGAATATATGTGAAGATTTCACTGTGTGCTCTGCAGAGGCTGATCTCCTCAAACCTCTGCAGCGACTTGTACCATGGGTATCAGAAATCATTGTTTTATGTGTCTATGAATACAGTGCTTTGGGGGCCATCTGCTACTCACAGGATATAACCTAGGATTGTTAAATACAGGAAAAAAATGTGAACTTATAATTTCCTGTAGGTGGGATTTTTTTTCCTCTCATAATATTAGTTTGTTCTTTTCCCTCTTTCCTATATCATATCAATTCTATCAGCTTGTTTTGTTGTTCTCTCTCTTTTTTTTTTTTTTTTTTAAATTCACAGAGAAGAAAACTGGATAAAGATTCTAGTTGAGGAAAACTGAATGAGAATTAGACTTTCTAGTTGACAATGTAGAGTACTTCTGTTTTTCACACCTGCAGTCTGCCCACGTGGAAACTCACATTCATGAGTCATATCAGTATTCATTATTTATAAAACTCCTGACACAAGTTCATTCTTCTGTAAAACTGTGTGGCACTTACTATGCATTTCACACATCTGAAGTAACCACAAATAGGATCCTATTGGTTCTGCCTTGAGAGGAAGGTAACATATGAAGGATTTAGCTTGAAACCCATTCAAATAAACTAGGAGCTTTCTTTCACTTTTATCTAAAAATGGATGACTTTAGCACTGCATACATCCAAAAATTTTATATTTGTTGTCAGAAATATAAGAATAACAAAGCAAGTATTTTCAGTGGTGTGTGCTGGAGAATACAACTGTTTCTCTCAGCACTGTAGATAATCTTACACTTTTCTTCCACGAGAGACCATTGCCTCTTCCCTCATGATAGCACAATATATAATAAAGCATGAACACCTGTCCAGGGAAAGCTTGTATGATACTCTCTTCCTGAGCCTAAACCTCTGAGAATCATTCGTGTTTTATTAAGTGTCTATTACATCTGGAGTGCAAAGTTGTGCGGCACGTTGCAGGAGAAAGCTGGGAAACGGGGGGGGGCGGGGGGGGGAAAAAGTGGCCTCTAACCAGTGCTTCTGCTCTAACTGTATTTTAGCAGAATAGTGGATCCTAGCGAGCTGTCAGTGTAGCACCTTTCATAAGCACAACTATAAATACACTTTAAAGAAATTGGTCATAAATCATGTTTTGTCAGTGGAGAACATAAAGGAAAATTATAGTTTTTCCACTGACAAAAGCAGAAAAAAAAAAAAATCATGCCTCTAAAGTCACCTCTACTCTTATTTTCCATTCTAATCTAGTATGCTTTTCATTTTGCAGCTGAGAGATTGATTCAGTTAGACATTAGTTTTCTTGGCTGGCTTCATATCAAAGAGTTTAAGTATTTTCAGCCAAGGAATGGATTCTTTGTCTGAGCAATCAAGGGTTGTAAAGGAGACTGCAGTTCCTGCAAGAAGGGAGGATAGCAAACTCACTCCTAACAAGTAGAACTTGGACACACAAAAAATTTGCTTTTAAATGGCACAAAACCAAGAAGCAACGACCTTTTTAATAACTCTTTTCTCCCATATTGATCTCATCCGATTGTGACATGAGAAAAGACCACCCTACTACAGCCTTGCAGCCTAAAAGACATCTTCTGCACAGTGGGATGATGTTTCTTCCCACTGCAGTAAAATCTTTCTAGTGCATGAAGAAAGAGCAGTAGTGGTTGTAGAATTTGGTACAAGTATAGCAAGCTGTACAATTCCTAGCACTTAGGATTAGCACCAAAACATAAATTGAAAGAATGAATAAAAATCAAATTTGTTCTACCAGATCCATGAATTACGTCAAATGTTTGGATCCAAGGATAAGATCCCATGTCCTTAGAGAGTGAACATTCAGGTAACGTTCAGTTTCACAATTTCACAGAATCACAGAATCACAGAATTATCGAGGTTGGAAAAGACCTAGAAGATCATCCAGTCCAACCATTACCAATACTTCCCAGCTAAATCATACCCCTCAATGCAACATCCAAACGTTTCTTGAACACTCCCATGGTCGGTGATTCCACCACCTCCCTGGGCAGTGCATTCCAATGCCTGACTACCCTTTCTGAGGGTCCCAATTTGATCTCAGTTTGATCCCAATTTGATCCCAAACCCTAGTTTTCTGAGAAGGAAAACAGATGTGTAGGCTGAATAGAAAGAACAGTAGCTTTAAGACCCAAACCTAGCTGATGAAGGATGGAGGATCCTTTTCCACTCCTGAGAACGTCAGTGTGAATACAAGTGAATGTAAAATACAAATATTGTAAGATGGAAGTCCTTTTTTTATTAACACATTCTAAATCACAGTAGAGAAAGCTAAAAGGAATATGTAGTCTAGGACATTACACAAATAGCTGATGGAAAACAAGTCTTGAACATGAACAGGTCTTCAGAAACAAAAATAAGACTTGTGAAATTCATGTGTCACTGAGGCATCAAGGATGTCACAACACGGAGACACAAGTGAATCCTTATAAAATCCGGAAAAGAATTCAGAGATATGAGATGCCAAGTCTGAGGGTTTAGAACACATCTAGAATGAAAATAAAGTAAAATAAAACAGTTTGAAAAGATAAACTGCTATTAGGAAACACAATTCTTTTGTATATCACCAACCTGACAGACTAGTGCATTTCACCCACCATGCATTCAGTTCCCATTAGTTAGCGCAAAGACTCCTTTGATTTCAGTAGACTTTGGATGAGGTTTTTCTACTGACCAAACTTTTCCTGTATCTTGAAAAAGCAAGATTGATTGAAAAGCTGGACTTGTTCTCTGTTATTGCCATAACAACAATATTAATGTGAGAAAAAAGAGGCGTGGCAGTAACTGAACAGTGGTAGAACGTCTAAGGCGTGTATAATGCTTGCAACTTGATCGCTAACATTATCCAGAACATGCGAAGATAGTTTCAAGATTTGCCAACACCGCTTTAAAAAGTGGAGGATTCAGTGAAGACTTGAAGGAAAGAAGAGAATGAATTAAAAAGAGAAGAAGTAGAATTTGAGAGAATCTAGTAAGGTTCTATTAAAAAAAAGAAGAAACATGGTAATATCATATTTTTAATGAATTTTACTTATTTATTTACTTATTTACAACATTTTTTTCTCCCAGAATGTTTCTTTGAATGTATAGATCTAGCAACTGTTTTTGCTGTCATGTTATCTTTTGCATATGGAGAATACATATGTAAAAAATGACATTGTCAGGAGCTCACTTCTCCATTGTGTGCCTGTGGGTTTGCAATTCCTGGATTTCTGTCACAGTAATGGACAGATTTTGAAAAGCAGAGTTTCAATTTTAATTTAAAATAAAAGTTATTTTAAAGTGTTGTTAAATCTATTTTGAAAAATAAATGTGTTCTTATTTGAGCAAGGTGGTTTACGTACTTATTTTCTAAGTTGCTTTCTCTGTAGTACTTCAATTTATTTTGGATTCATACAAATGATTATTTACTGGTAGGTTTAACACCTAGAATAATTAAAATGGTTCATTACTTCTCAATGAAACATCTAGATTTGTTAGAAGGAATGCAACCTTATTAAGAATTCATCTCATTCATTTCCTTTAGGATTACAGCAAGTCACAGTCATTAAAAAAAATAATTTAAAACTGTGTCTCAGAAGGCAGATTGCACATGCATACTGTCACATCCCTTCATGCAGTGTAGCTTGCCAGTCCCAGTGGTTAACACGCAAACCTCACAGACACCTAGAAGGGAAAATGAAACATGTTCAGAAGGGCTATTCTCTGCACTCACAGACTTGCACTGCTCCTCCCGTTGGATTTCCAGACAAGGGCTCTGCGGTAGCTGGCCGCCTACTGCAATGTCAAGCACAAACATCCCATTTATTTTTTGTGTAGTTCATAGGACACTTCATGATTTGCAGTAAAAGGCAATGTGTCATCTGTACATATGGCAGTAAAATTATAACTCCTGCAGCTGGGGAAACTGCATCAAGAATTTCTGATATGGAAAGTCAGTAAAGGTGAGGTCAGGTATGTTCACTTTGCAGTTGAAAACCTAGTGACTTGCAGCCTTCTGGATAGAATGTTTCAATTGGAAAGCACCTTTGAAGATCATCTAGTCCAACTTCTTGATTACTAACCAAAAGTTAATGCACACTAATGAGGGTATTATGCAAATGCTTCATGAATACTGAAAGGTATGCAGCATCAGCAACCATTCCAGAAAGCCTGTTCCAGTGTTTGACTTCCACCATAAAAAAGAAAATATTCCTAAAGTGCAGTCTGAAGCCCTTTCTTGACACAAAACTTTCCTTTGAGGACATAATATCCCATATAATCTTTTGAAAAGTAGCATCCAGACAGAGAAGCAAAACTAACTTAAGACTTTTACCCTTCTTCTTCCTAATACATTTATAAATTTTTATGTTACAGAAAAAGTTTTCATCACTGACTTAATGACTTCAAGCCATTTTTCTTCCTTTGAATTCCTATTTGCCTTCTTAGACAAGATATATTTTTCAGTGATAGGAAAACTGTAGGCATGACTGTATAATTCAGAAACAGCACCAACTAAGCATGAGACTGGGAATGAATCTTTTAAATAAATAGAATTCATTTTATTTGTTCTCATAGCTCTCACATTGCACAAAAATAAATTAAGGTATAACATGCAAAGAGGATGTTTCCTATTTGTCTCAGGGAATATACCTGTCAAAGACGTCATCACAGAAGGATTTATGATTCATGATACTGACAAAACAAGATCACAGAAAATCAGACTTTCACATTTTAAATTAATTGACTTCAACATGAGCATTTTCCCTTGCATTATACATACCCACCAATTTTAAGCCATTTTCTCTTTCACTGTAAATCAGTAGTAGCTTCACAAAAAGTACTACTTGGAATCAAGAGTCAGAATGTACAGCCAGAATGTCTTAGATCTGACTTCAGTATGTGCTTCAGTTTATGGGGTCTGTGGAACTACACACAAGTTACCCAGAGCAGCAGGTCATCAGACTAGAAGAGAAGCTTGATAAAATCTGATAGAATGACATGACACTGCTCAGTAGTCTAACTTCATTACACCAGGTACATGAAACATGGACATAAAGGAGCAGAGAAAGAAAAGGAATCTTGAAAATAAAGGGAAAACTTTGAAGAAAGGAAGAAGACTATACAAGCACAAACTTTTTAAGAATGAATTGCTAAAGAAAGATATAACAGAAAACATTAGTCTATGCATTTGTTGAATGAACTGCGTCTGTGTTTACCAGGAAGATGCAACAAGCATAGAAAGAAGTTCTGTCATGCTCCACTTGTAAGCCATAATCTTGTAGATTTTTGTACCTTAGTGATAACCCACAGCAGGATTGTCCAACCTTTTGGCTTTCCTGGGCCACACTTGGGGAATAGAAATTGTCTTGGGCCACATATACATAGGTTGCTCCGAAAGTAATGCCTCCCATATATTTCCATGAAAATGACAACAGATACAAAGAGCACAACAGCACTATTTGTTAGGGCAAATTCTCAGCTACAAAACTGTTTTTCAACATAGTCCATTTGTTATGCATTTTCACCAGCAATGAACAAGAACCTGCATGACATGCTCATAACAATCTAACCCACTGTCACCACTGCTGGAACACATGACCTACCACCTCACTGTGCTCACATTCAGTGTTTGGTCTCACAAGAAAGCATCGGAGAATGTCAGTGGGTTCATTTTTTTCTGCATGATGAAATTCAATGACAAACCTTTGCTTTTACGTCAGACACCAAAAAGTCAAACTGCCCCTCTGCTGCCATCTGTCTTCCAGCAACAAAATTTAATAGAATGCTGGGGAGAAAGTTCAGCTTCTACTGCTGTGCCACCAACATCTGCATCTGATGGTATGGGCCAACATAATAAAACAGGAGGCATTACTTTCAAAGCCGCCCTCACAAAATACACAATATTGTTAATACATGGGAACAAAGCATTTTAATTTAAAATATTTTTTCATTAAAAATTGAAAGAAAAAAAAAAAGAGAGAGAGGAAGAAAAACATAAAACTGCTGGCATATTTGACCTTGGTTTTGTGAAACTAACGCACAAGTCTGGTTTGATGGCAGTGGTTGCAATTCTTAGTGAGGTCTCAAGGTGTTCACCAAAGAATTTTCTCCAATAAGATAGGGATTATGAAAGTCCAGTAAAGAGATGTTCAGATTTTTGAGTTGAATATAATTGCAACTCCATACATTCCATTTGAGAATTTGCAACTCATGCATTTATATTAACTGACAGTGGTCTCTCAAATGTAGATTGATTATATATATATATATATATATATATTTGTTTTGTTTTGTTTTTGTTTTTTGCAATTTTGAAACCCCTAAGCTGTGGGGTGCAATCAACACACCCAAGGGACAGGATGTCATCCAGGAAGACCTAGACAGGCTCAAGGAATAGGCCCAGGAGAATCTCATGAGATTCAACAAATCCTATTGCAAGGTCTTGCACTTGAGTCAAGGCAACCCTCAGTACCAGTACAAGCTGGGGAATAAAAAGATTAAGCACAGCCTTGCTGAGAAGGACTTGGGGGTACTGATGGATGGGAAGCAGGATGTGAGCCAGCAGTGTGCCCTCAGCTCAGAAAGCTGACTGTGTCCTGAGCTGCATCAAAAGAAGCATGGCCAGCAAGTCAAGGAAAGTGATTCTGCCCCTCTATTCTGCACTGGTGAGACACAGACCTGTTGGAGAATGTCCAGAAAAGGGTCGCAAAAATGATCCAAGGGATGGAACACCTTTCCTGCAAGGACAGGCTGCAAGAGATGGGGCTGCTCTGTCTGGAGCGGAGAAGGCAGAACTGACAGTGGCCTTTCAGTATCTAAAGGGCAGCTGTAAGAAAGAAGGGGACAGACTCTTCAGCAGGGTCTGTGGTGACAGGACAAGGGGAAAAGGTTTCAAACTAAAAGAAGGGAGATTTAGATTGTATGTAAGGAAAAAAACTTTTACAATGAAGATGGTGAGGCACTGGAACTGGTTGTCCAGAGAAGTGGTGGATGCCCTGTCTCTGGAGACTTCCAAGGTCAGGCTGGAGAGGGTTCTGAGAATCTGTCTGAGCTGTGGATGTCCCTGTAAATTGCAGGGGAGTTGAACTAGGTGACCTTTAAAGGTCCCTTCCAACTCTAAACATTTTGTGATTCTATTTTTCAAATGCACTGAAAAGTGTGCCCGATTTCGGTTGACACAGCATTAACCGCGCACTATCGCTTTGACTGTTTCTGAGAGATGGGCCTGTCCCCATGGCCGCTCTGCTGAGAAGAACCACAGCCTCTACAGCGTGGAGAGGGGATGGACTGCACTGTGGGCCGGGCATGGCTACATGACCTACAGAGTGACTGCTTCATCTTGCTCCGTGAAATAAGAAGTCAGGCAAAACAGTATGCTTTATGAGACTGACTTGTAGGTTAACAGATAGCTGAACAGAAAACACTGTGTTTTTAGCACCTGCATTTATACATGCATTTGAAAAAGTAAAAAAATAAAAATAAAAATAAATTATTATAAATGTTATCCCCCAGAAAATAGCTCAGGTTGCAAAGAACATCTAAAAGCTTATAGGCAAATAGACATGCAAGCCACAGTGCCAGCTTTCCTGCTGTTGGGTGAGGGAAAAAAAAAACAACAAAAAAAACCAGCACATTAATTAGCTACTTTTACTTGTATCATGATATTTTATTACTGAAAATAATGCACATTCCCACACACTTGCCAAGAGGGGCTAAACAATCTACTTCCCCACCTGCACCTACTGTGGAAACCAGCTTTATAATTCTAATGTGTTCTGACACTTCCGAGAGCCCTGGGAAAGCAGAGCTGGCTTCCTCCAGTAATCCAGCCTGTTAGCTGGTACTGCAAATCCAGAGGCAGATGTTAATTGATTCGCACTGACGGCTTTGGCAGGTTCAGCTCGTTAGCTTACCCTGAACGTAGCTGCAGTCGAGAATGTCTCCTTGCAGAGGAACTGGGGGGTTGTATTGTCCCGGTGTGCTAATAAGACTGCCCTGGGAAGGAGATAGGAACGTGTGCTGTCTCTTTGCAGCTTTAGTGTGTATTGCAACTGAGGAAGGACCAAAGCATGCAGATATGAAAAACAAAAACAAAGTCCTGGGTGACTTTGTGATTATCCTTCTGTGTGCAAGGAACTACATTTTGCTTGGTAGAACTACTTTTGGTTTATCCTTTAGAGTGAAGGCATTTTGAATGAGAGCTATGCTTCGCTATTAAATGTAGAGATTATTGCTGACTCTGTCCTCTAGGAGCCCTTGTAATGAAAAGGGTTTAAAAGTATGTGCTTACCTTTGCTTCAGTGGAATTAAGCCTCTGCCTATTGCTTCTCCATAGCCACTATCACAATAAAGTAAATAATGGGGAAAAGGAGGTAAAGAATCTGCACCTGTGAGAAGCTAAATGTCTTAGTTGTTGCTGAAAAGGAGGATTCCTTCTGTGATTGGATCTAAGTTAAGAAGTGATACTGTATTTTCTCCTGAAATGAAAGCAAAAATGAAAAATAAATCTTATGTGTATCTTTATGGGGAAGTGAAAATAATGGTAGGCTTCTTTTCATGTCAGTCCTAAAATGCCCATGGTATGAAAAGGCTTCTGTTTTATCTTAAACAAAATATGACTTGAAACTTTTCTATTAAAATGACTAAGGGGAAAAAAATAAATGATTCAGGTTTTATGGTTCTTTATTTTGGCTTATAAAACAGTCTTCTCATGGAGCTGATAGAATATATATTTCTGTGTCTTTAAAGGCATTTCATGAAACTTCTAAGCTTATAACCTAACGTTTCCACAGCACGCTACCATTCTCACCACACACCCACTCCTATGCCTAAGGGGAAAAAAACTGCCTAAAAATAAGTAGGACTATTTCTGTAAGTAAAGATGCTCTCAGATGAGAGCCCTCAAAGCTAGCGAAGGTGCAGATATTGACTCTCATGAAGATAAAATTACTGTCAGAAAGAAAGAAGTTACTTTTAAGAAATAACTTGAAAGCCCTTGTTTCATTTGTAATCTTAGAAGAGTGAGAAAGCAGCTTTATTGATTACCTTTGAAGTGTAAGTATGGAGGAAGCATGATTGATTTCATGTTATATAAATGTTGTATAAAATAGGTGCATCTTTGGAAATTCTGACTCAAAGTTCTGTAACAATGGAAGTCTAAAGCAAAGCATTTATTTTTGTCTGAGTTTTGGGGCCTGCTTACTGATCTTGCACCACTGTCTCCTGCCTCAGCTCTCAACAGACCAGTGTCAGTTGTGTTACATACCTGCTTTTTCTTTTTCTTGCTGGAGCCCCTAGATTTTATGGTCATTTTTTGGTAAGTAAAAGATGATCAGCTAACCGTTCTTCTCAAATCCATGGCAGCAAATGTTTTTCAGTCTTTGTGGCTGGGGAGGGGAGCAGAAAGGCATGCTAGGCTGTTTAAGTGATCCTGTTGCATTGTTCACCAGAGATAAGTTTTAATCCACTACAGAGAGGAAAAGGAGCATTTGTGCGATAGAGAAGATACTGGCATGGTGAGAAAGTGAGATAACTGCTGGAAAAGCTGCCTGCAGGGCCTTTTGTGTTTCCAAGTCACTCAGAACTGGAGAAGCATTTGAAGTCTGTCCCCTAATTAATGCAACAGCATGTGATAATTTAGCCTCTGGGAAGCCTGGGTTTTAATTTTATTTTATTTTTCGCATCTGACAACTGAACCAAGAGGATTTGCTTTTGCTTTTCAGGGTGAGGGGTGGGGGAATAATTTGTGGAAGCACTGAATACTTGAACAGATTTCAGCAATCTGAGGTCGGAATTACCAAAGCAGCAGTCTATTTCACCTCATGTGCTGTTTGTCACATAAGATAAATGCAATTATGTACTCTTTAAGGATCAAAACTCACAGCAGTTAATAGAATGTTGGAGACATCCCAGCATGGACTAAATGTCACCAAAACATCGAAAAGTCCATCATAATTTTCAGTCACCTAAGAAGTGTTAAAACCAATACCTCAAAACTGATAGTGTCCTGCTTTTCTTGGTAGTTATTTGAATTTAAACATACCAAGTACATCTGCACAAACAACTTTAAAAAAAAAAAAAAAAAAGAAATTAAAAATCCTTTGCATCTCTATGTGATGACTCTGACTTGTTTAATTTACACAGAACATGATATTTAATTAGAAGTCATGGTATATCAGGAACAGGTTGTTGTTTTTAACAAATTTCTCCTCATTGCCTTCCACCTTCCAGTTTAGTTTCCCTTAGGGTGGCAACGATTTTTAATGCTTGAACCTGTGGACTGCAGAAAGCTAGCAGCCTAGCAAGCTCTGCTTCAGGCAGATGGTTCTCTCTACTTCTGTTTGCAACCTGCCTGGGTACTGTGCTTTGCCTACAAGCCACTTCATTATGCTGCAGGTAAAAAGGGATTTTGAAGGAGGAGAAACTGTACTTGGTGTTTAAAGGCATGCAGTGAGGGACAGCACATGTCAAGGAGTATTTGTCTCCTGTTACAACTTTATTAGACAGCTTTCATGGGAAGTAAAAAGTGGTCCTCATAGTGCCTGTGATAAATATTGCCCCAGTAAACAGCAAAATCGGAAATAGTACTTTTTTTCTTTCTATCACTCCTCCTCTCCCTCATAATTCATGTTTTTTGCAGTCAGTACTCTGCATTGCCATTAACTTATTTAATGTTATAGGGGCAGCATTACTTATAGGAGTAACTGACTTCTTGTTAACATTTCCAATTAGAAAATGATCTCCCACTGAACTGATGCAGACAGTTACTACTCACTGATGCCACTCCAATTGCTAAGACAGCAATGATATAAAGATCAATTCTTGAAACGTTTTTTTACAGTGTTTAATACAAACTTTGTCTCACTATTTAGTAACCACTTCTCATGCATCTGACTATTGTTTGACAAATAAAGACCAAATTGGTGATCTAAAATAGTGATTGTAGCTTTCAAGTGATTGTCAGCAACTCATTCTTCAGCATCACACATGAACGATTTGGTTGCCATGGTGATATCAGCTTTATTTATGTCTAAAAGCTGACTTTTTCCCCCCTCAAATTCTTTAAATGTTTGATTGAAAGACTGACAACTACTTGATAATGATCAGTGAATGACGAGCACCTGCTGCCAGAAATAGCACTCTGTTTCTCACTAAAATATGATTTAACGCACACATGCAGGTAAAATTATATTTTTCCCAAACTCCATATAACTGTTTTTGTCTTTCACTTTTTTGACGGATAAATAAGGATAAATAGCTTTAGCAACTTGGCTGAGCAGTGATGCTATCCCTTTCTTATTTTAAGAGTACTGATGGCAATTGGTCATTCAGGTCATTCTGTGATGACTGAAATAATCCTTCAAATAGAAGAAAATATTTCTTTGTGGTTCATCACATGCTTCTGTGGTTTATTTTTTCCCTTTGCTCAATGTCTCTTGTTCCAGACTCCCAGCTGTTAAAATAATTTCTCTAAGAACACCAGCTTTTACTAGTGTACTTTGCCCTACCTATTTGCACTCAGATTTCTCCGGTTCCCCAAATGCCTCTCTTCTGGTGCTCAGCAGGACCATGATTAATGCATTAGAAATAGTTCTGATTTCAGCAAGTGAAAGAGACTGGATCAGTTCTGTCTAAACTCTCAGAAATATGAAGATTGTCATTATATGTTTCTAGATGATTCTTCCTCTCTTTCTGAAGATGACATCAGTCAATCATATGTTGGGATATGCCAGATGTTAGGATTTCCTTTGGCATGCAGGTTATTCTCAAGGACTTCAGTGCAAAAATACTGTCTCAAGGGTTTATTGCAGGGTTTGCTCTTTAGATTTTTCAGTGGTGCCTGCCAACTTCACTTCACTTGTGATTGATTTAGGGGAAATGTTTAGTTGATGTAAAATGGTACTTAATGTTACAAACTAGCAGAGAAAGAAGATGCCTCTAGTTAAGGAGAGAAAGTATGTCAACTGTTTTTGCTGCTACTTGTGCGAAAAATCACACTTTGCTTTCAGGGAATAATCAGGCTTGGTCACAATAATTCTTCTGTATTGGCATGAAAGCATTTTTTTCTTCCAAAGTGGCTAACGGGTTTGTGTAAGTGTCTGGGTGACATTTTCTTCTCCTTTGATCTAGAGCTCATTCCTGGCTTACAAATTTGTGTTTGTGTCTGATCTTCTGATATGTGCTACTCTAGGCTCTGCTGAGTACTGGTTAGCAGTCAGAGGCAGATGCTTCTCAGTACACCTCCCACTTCTAATAGGCTGTGTGAGAGGTGGGATTTTTTGTTTATCTGTTTGTTTGTTTTCTGATTGAAAGCATGTTCAGACAGTACAAAGTTCAAGTTCAGCTGGAAGCCCTGATCCTTTTCCCTCCACTGTGCTGTCTTGCAAATACTCATGCCCATAGCTTAGGAGAAGCTCTGTAGCATATTCAATTGGGTGGGAGGAAGGGATCCAAACCATTCACACACATTTGTCTAAAAACATATATCATTGATGTCATGAAACACAAACTGGTGTGTTTCATAGTTACTGCGTTAGTTTTTTGGAAAAAAAATAAAAAATCTCACCAACCTATATGCTTGGTTTGACCCTACCAGCTTTAATGAAGTTACATAATGCAATTACCCTCTGCCTTTAGACTTTTGAACTATGATAGTAGCAATATAACTCAGATGACACATTTTCATAAAGCTGAGATACGGAAAACTGCATGAAAGTACAAAATATTGATTGGAAAGGGAAAGTAAACTTTGTAACTGGTAGAGGAGAAAGCTGGAAGGATTCTTGCCCACTTAGAAATATTAGAATAAAAACTGTTTTATGGCATTTAAATGACTATAGAGGACAGGCAAGTACAGTGGGAGATCTTTGCTACTGAACACTCATTTTTATACAAGTACAGTAAAACATAAGCTGTTAAGTTTGATAGGTCATGTTGATGCAGCTTTTTCCAGTTCATTTAATCAGATAGGTTCCTGGCCAAATGCTGTTTTTCTTGATGGGAAGAAAGGATCTTGATGGTGGTCCAACTCTCTGTGACTGTTTGACTCTTGCTGTTTCAGGGTGCTACCAACTTGTAGTGTTAGTGCTCTGCTGCCTGTTCCTGGTGTATTCTGGTTCTGAGATAAGTTTGTCATATCAACAGTAGTTTAATAAGCAAACTTCTATAATACAGAAACCGTTTGTGTAAACAAAAGCTCTCCACCTCTGTAGCTATCAGCACAATACCTGGTGATGATAAAGTCTATGGATGAGCTCGTGCTAAGGTGCAACCTGTGTTAGCCTAGATAGGCCCAGGGTAGGGCTTGGAAATGATTCAGCTGACTTCATCACCTGCAACATCAATGGAACTGGTACTCCCTGGTCTTTATTCACTGCTGCTTAGGTAAGTCCTAGGCTCGTTGAGAGCAGGTTGGCTGGGACTGGCTTCCCAATGAGAAATAATAGAAAAACATGGTAGTTTTGTGCTTGGAGTGACTAGTATAGAATCATAGAATTGCTCAGGTTGGTGAAGACGTTCAAGATCATCAAGTCCAATCGCAACATAACCATACTACACTAACTCTAGTAACCCACTGCTAAATCAAGTCCCTGAGCAACACATCCGTATGGTTTTTTAAACACATCCAGGGATGGTGATTCAACCACCTCCCTGGGGATCCTATCCCAGTGCTTAGCAACCCTTTCTGTAAAGAAGTTTTTCCTGGTATCCAACCTAAACCTACCCTGGTGCAACTTAAGGCCATTTCCCTTCGTCCTGTCACCTGTCACCAGTAAGAAGAGACCAAGCCGGCCCTCGCTGCAATCACCATTCAGGTATTTGAAGAGAGCATAAGTGCATTAAGTTATTATCTTCCATCTGAATAAATCTGAGCTATTTCAGGTGTTCTTATAAGAAAGGAGAAGAGCCAAATACAGAAAAAAAAAATGTATTTAAAAGTAAACTGATGATCTTACAGAGTTTTTAGTGAACACAATATGAAGTAGTAACAGGAATTCTTTGTAGATGCCCTTTGGAGTCACTGCTAATCTTTTTTTTTTTTTTTTTTTTTTTTTCCTTTTCCTCTTTCTTCCTCTCTTTATTCCCCAAAACGTTGTCAGCCAAAGGAAATACATAGTCATTTTTATATTTTACATTTGAATTTGAATTTGTAACCTGTGTTGATTTTTTTGTTTGTTTGGTTTTTTTTCTTTTTTTTTTTTTTTGGTGGGTATTTTTAGAAAGCTTCTTGTTTATGGTGCATGGTGCAAGCCAATTTATGCTCTACTTTGCCCTCATGAGTTTCCATCTGGAATACTGCATCCAAGCCTGGGACTCCCAGCACAAAAGAGATGTGGAGCTTTTGGAGTGGGTCCAGAGGAGGGCCACAAAGATGATCAAAGGGCTGGAGCACCTCTCTTAAAAAGATGGGCTGAGGGCCTGGGCTTGTTCAGCCTGGAAAAGAGAAGGCTGCAAGGAAACCATGTTACAGCCTTCTAGTATTTAAAGGGAGATTATAAACAGGAGGGAAAACAACTTTTTACAGGAGTAGATAGTGATAGAACAAGGGGAAATTTTTTTAAGCTAAAAGAGGGAAGATCTAGATTAGATGTTAGGAGTAAATGTTTCACTCAGAAGGCAGTGAGGCACTGGTGCAGCTGCCCAGAGAAGCTGTGGTGCCCCATCCCTGGAGGTGCTCAAGGCCAGGTTGGATGGGGCTCTGGGCAGCCTGAGCTGGTGGGGGGCAGCCCTGCCCATGGCAGGGGTTGGGACTGGGTGGGATTTGAGGTCTTTTCCAACCTAAGCCATTCTATGATTATTCTTTTTTACTTAATTTCATAAAAGTTATAACCTCAACATATACAAACTGCATTGGTATTTTGATAACATTCAAAGAGAGGATAGCATCTATAGAATTCACTTGTCTGTCTAAGGTGACAGTATCTTTGAGATGTCCTTAACAGCACACATGTGAGGCAGGGAAATATCCTCATTCCTGCTGAGGAGTAGGAGTAAGTATAAAAAAAAAATCTACCTCTTAAAACTATTAGGTGAACCAGGTAAGGACCTTAAAAGATACTGGGACAGATGAAAGCGGTATAAACTGAAAGTGTATGCAGAATTAAGCCAAACTTAAGCTGATTTGATGATTTATTTTTCAGGTTAATAATTACATGCATGATGTAAAACAAGTCTGCTATGACTGTTCTTGTTTCTGAAATGTCTTAATATGGATATGGCTGTAGGTATTTGTGAAGGATCTAGATAAGAAATCTGGCTTGACAAGCCTATACTCAGAAGCAGCACTTCTGTGTTTCAAACTGGTGCCATCAGCCATAGGCAATCATTGCTCCTATATGACTGGGATATAATTTCTTGTTAAAAAGCAGTAACTATGTATTTACTAATAGCATTGTTGCTAATCTGATATTAACTTTTGGTTGTAATAACCTGTAAAAGAAACATGAAATGAGAAACTAATGGTTTATCAAAGGCAGTTCAACAAAAAGATGATTTGGTGCCACATAAATGGTATCCCTGTTTGATTTATCTTCCACGTGCACATCACACTCACATCACTAAAGTTCACTCAGAAAAGATCACAGAAGAAATATTGTGTTTTGTTTTTGTTCTGATTTCCAGAACTTTAGAAATGTTGTATGTGCTCTGTGGCTGTGTTTGAACACTGAAGAATTGAACAAAAATTCAGCACAAGGATGGGTTTAATATTCTGTTAATTTAACTCCACTGGAATATGAAACTAATTTCTGGAAGACTGAATACATGACTCATTGTGCAGCTTTTTTCTCTGTTTAAACATATTCTAGATTTCAAATGGATTTTATAACTGATTAGTTATGACAGCCACCTAACTGAAAGCAGGTAAAAGAAATCTGTTTCGAAATTGTTCTTTCTGTGAATGGTAAAGTGCAATGATGAAGGAGAGTGATGGTAAACTTGCAGTGCTGTGTATTATTTATGTCCTAGGTTTATTCCTTCTTGGTCAGCATTTTTAAAAACTACCAGATATTACAGTGGGCATTTCCACTGGTAACTGTCAAAAATTAAAAGCATTTACACAACGGAAGTGGCAAAGATCTGGCAATTTCAGTTAAAATTTGTTGTCATTCTGGAAGCATTATGTTTACATTCTCATTATTGGCTTATTAAAATCTAAAATGCAGGATCATTAAGGTAACAAAACTTAACCCAGTAAACAGTTCAATATATTTAGGTTGCTCTGAAAGTAATGCCTCCTTTTTATTTCCATGGAAATTATAACAGCTACAAAGAGCACAATATCACTATTTGACAGAGCAAATTCTCAGCTACAAAACACTATTTCTAAACATATTCACCACCATTAGCTATGCATTTTTGCCAGCAATGAACAAGAGTCTGCATGCTGCACCTCTCAAAATATACACCAGTGGATGTCGTCACCATGTAACACTTATCACCTCATTGTGCTCACATCCACTGTGTGGTCTCCATAAATGTTCAGCAACCATCAATGAATGTCAGTGGGTGCCATTTTTTCCACATGAAGGAATTAAATTCTGTGCCTTGGTTTCACACGCACTTCCATGTTGGACGCTGTTCTGTCAGACTACCCTCCTCTGCTCCCAGCTATTCAGCTGGCAATATGGCTTTAGCCTTTAAATCTTGTGTGTAGTGACTCATAGTGATATTCTGAACTCTTCATTCACAGCTAATGGGCTGGATGTTAATCATACTGTAAAACAGAATTAACCTTAACAGTTAATGTCCTTGCTGAATGAAGCAGATAAAAGTATGTTTAATATTCAGCCCAAAATCCAAATTATGTAAGACCAGATTGTTATCCTACATTATTCCCTTCAAACTTACTGATGTTCTCTTTGTATTATTCCCGTAAGAGCATATAAACTTTGTCACAATTTACAAACCATAGAGGTATTGGAAGTTTTATTACTTCACGTTATGTTAGAGGCCTAACCTGAAGATCGATGTTTGTCTAGATATTGTTCTGGATCTTAGTTCCGAACTTCTTTATCTTTGAAACACAAAATACTTACTCTGGACATTGCTGGAACATTACTGCAGTGTACCAGGTTTTGTATGTGATTGTTTCTCTTTCTTTACTGTGCTGATTCTAAAATGACTAGTGCCTCGCTGCTGTAAGCTTATTCCAAACTGTGATGAAAGGTATTCAAGGTATGAAGCATCATGGCAGTTGTACGTATGACTGCTGATACCTAATGTCAAGAACAAGCAAAGGTCAAAACCCTTTATCAGATAATGTTTCCTGATAACCAAGTTTAAGCAGTAATCAACTGTCTTCTAGGAAATCTGAGTTCTGGGATAATGGCATCCTGAGAATTGCCTTATTGGCCCTTTGTGTATACAGTTACTTCATTGTTTTTTATTCCTTATTATTATACTATTCCTTATTTTCCATCTACTGTTTCTGTGTTTCGTGTTGTCTTTGATTATGCCAACTCAGTTGATAATTGTTAAAGAAGCAAAAGCAGAGTGAGAAGTTCTTGTAATACAATAATAAGCTAACCCTGTGCCACAAACCACCTGAGGAATAAGGGTTGCTTATTCTACTTCTACAGGATTTTTGTTATTTTTCTACTAGAAAACAGTTAAAGATACTGGTTTGTGTCTGTGTTTTGGGGGGAGGGGTCAGTGTCTGTTCCTTTATGTCCTTGCTACTATTTTTTATTTCCTTCTCTCCCCTGGGGGCTTTACAAAGATGGACTTAGTTCCATTTGAATGGTTGAGTCCAAGTTCAAATCTGTCTTCACAAAAAGTAGTGGTAACGTATAAGGATATGCACAAGTGTGCAGACATGCATATTTAATTAGGGAATTGTATACAGCTCAGCCCAGGAGTTCTGATTTATGAAGGAGAATAATTTGTCTCTGAGTTAATAAGATCTAGAGCCTTGAGTGTTGTATTACTCATAGTAAAGAGATAATTTTATCTCGGTTACTGATTTTCATTCATCTTGCACTTTCAGCATGTGCTTTACAAGACACAGTGCACACCTTACTTAACTGTGTGAGCAAGGAAGTTTATTATGGGCAAGCCCCTGGTAACTGCAGGATATTGTAAAACAAGCTTTTTCAGGTTCACGTACTAGCTGTTATTCATGTGTAGTTGTTTCACAAAGACAATGCTGATGAGAAGCACTTGCTGTTTACCCCTACTGTATCACATTCTGTTATGATAAATGTGTTTTGAACAAAATGATATTGGGTCCATAAAAAGAAATTACTCATGTGTAAATGGTAGTGGAAGTCCTGCCAAGGGAATAATAAGAATCCAGGAGTGCATTCATTGGTATTCAAAAAAGGGAAAATGCTGAAGGCAGTGGTGTCAGCTTAATTTTCTTCTCTGCTCTAAACCTCAAATACTGGTGTAGTTCTTTTAGCTTGCAGTGAATGTGTACACGTTAATTCCATAGGAGTTCAAAATATTGCTTCAGGGCAATGTATTTCTTCAGCGATGTGTTCAAATCCTGTAGTGTAAGACCCATCTCTTCTTATATTTTAATTCACTACATATTCATTTCAGAAAATAAATTGCTGAGATGATCAATAAGAAAACTCTTTATATGGGCAATAATATTGAGGGTTATCCATGGCCAGACTAACTGCTCTAATGAGGCAGGGAACTAAAAATACACGCACACAGATGAGGATGGAAATCTGTTTTACAGCTTTGTACTTTCATGCAATTCATTTTTTCTTGTCCGGATTCTCTGCCTCGTCGTCTTTTTCAGCTCAAAGTGCGTGTGGCTGTTTTCTAGCTCCTGAGCCCTTCAGAGGAAAATCTGATTAGCTGTAATGTGGGAGAGGGGGAAGAAATTTACGGCTGTTTTCACTTATGGCCAGTGATGTGCGGAGCATCCTACAGATTAGCAGGCTCATCCAAGCGGACAAAATTGTCCAGGTATCAAAACTTTCACAGAACTAATTTCTTATTTCTTAGGTACCGCATTATTTAAGGAAATCTGTCGCCATCTACAAGGAGGTATAACTAGATGGTGCCGGTTTTGCTGGTTTTGTGAGGGTGGATTAGTTTGTGTGTGGTTTGTTGTTTTGGGGAATCTAATTTGTGATGGTGTGTGTGTGTGTGTGACTGTTGTTTTTGGTGTGTATTTTTTTTCCAGTTGGGGATAGGGGAGTGGTTAGCACTGTATGAGGTACCTCTTTTCCAGAGAGTTTATATTTCATATGTATAGCTTCATCACCTATGAACTTCTAAAGACTGTAAAGACTGATAGGCAACTTCAGTTTACTACTCCACCCCACGGTTTAAAAATGATAATGTTTTACTCAAGCACTCCAAACCCTCAAAATATAATATTCTTATGCTTTGTTTCTTTACTAAGGGATTACAGCCATATTTAACAAGAAACTTCTTCTTTTTCTTTTTCTTTTTTTTTCCCTTTTTCTAGAAGCCAACAAAAATACAGGTATTACTAAAGCCCAGAAAGTGGTTTTGATTTGTTAGTTTCCTGACAAATGACACTGCAGTCTGGATCAAAGTTATGAAGAGAATCCCCATCAAGTATAATGGCAAGCCCCAACTGTATTTTCTGCTGGGTGCCATGGAAATTTCCTATGATAAGAAAATTAGATGACAGAGGAGCAATATGGACTCAGCTAGAAGTGAAACCGAGGCTGATACAATGCATGATCAAAAGAGTTGAGTGTTTGGTCATAAACCTAAGTAATTGTTTTTAGATTAGCAAACCATAGAATATCTCAAATTGGAAAGGACCCATAAGGATCATTGAGTCCAAGTAGATATGATTACTGGCAAATATTCATTCTGCAATTTCTCGAGTCCATAGCTGTGGAATTGTCACTTTCTGTTCTGTAGTCATTTCAGGTTGATAATTTTGTAGTCTATCACATAGGTCATTCATAGAATCATAGAATGGCCTGGGTTGAAAAGGACCACAATGATCATTTAGTTTCAACCCCCTTGCTATGTGCAGGGTCGCCAGCCACTGGGGATGGGGCAACCACAACATCCCGGGGCAACCTGTTCCAGTGTGTCACCACCCTCTGAGTGAAAAACTTCCTCCTAATATCTAACCTAAACCTCCCCTGTCTCAGTTTAAAACCTTTCCCCCTTGCCCTATCACTATCCACCCTTGTAAACAGCTGTTCCCCTTCCTGTTTATATGCTCCCTTCAAGTACTGGAAGGCCACAATGAGGTCTCCCCAGAGCCTTCTCTTCTCCAAGCTAAACAATCCCAGTTCCCTCAACCTTTCCTCATAGGAGAGGTGCTCCAGCCCTCTGATCATCTTAGCGGCCCTCCTCTGGACCGGCAGTTCTGCAGATGGGGCCTCACAAGAGCTGAGTAGAGGGGGACAATCACCTCCATCTCCCTGCTGGCCATCCCTTTTTTAATGTAGCCCAAAACACAGTTGGCCTTCCGGGCTGCAAGCGCACACTGCTGGTTCATGTCCAGCTTCTCGTCCACCAGGATCCCCATATCCTTCTCCTCAGGGCTGCTCTCAAGGAGATCTTCCCCCTATTTGTATAAGTACCTGCAATTGCCCCGACCCAAGTGCAGCACCCTGCACTTGGCTTTATTGAACCTCATTAGTTTTTTGAAGATTCCTTCAAAAACAAAAGGAGAGTGTAGAGTGAGAGGGAGAAGAGCTAGAGGAGAACTCATGTAGTCTTTGCTCTGAACTCTGTGATTACATTTGATGTCTGCTCATATACAGGAAAATCTCTTCCTTATAGCTAGTCATAATTATTCCTAAAGAGAGAGTTGTTGTCCCGGGAAAAGTGAAAAAAAAATAAAATAAAGGTAAGGCCACAAACCACCAAAGTGCTACACTACTGCTTCTGAGCAGTTGTAAGTCCCATCTGCTGTAATGCATTCTGTAGTACACTTTGCATTGACTTATCCACAGTTTGAATTAACAGCAGCATTAGTACTTCTATCACAGTAGCATTTTAAAATATCACTGTTCTAATTACAAAAATCTCACACTAGAAATTTTCGAAGGCTAAAAAAATAAAAATACACTGAAATGGATGAGGAGAAAAACAGTACATTGCTAATGTGAAGAAAAATTAAAATGTTCCTGCTTTTCTTATAGAATGGAAAGAGCTTCTACTTGTATTGTTTGTTTCTCCCATCCCCTCAGCCTTGCAAAATAAATCTAAGAGATTAAATAAATTTGCATAAACAAGACCTGTGTCTTTCTTACTAATTTCTGTTCTGAGGCAAAAAGTACTAACTTCAAATTGTATGTTGATTTTTTTTTTCTTTTCTGCCCTTTCAAAATCACTTGTCAAATAAGCAGAAGGTTTTGATTTGCAAGCTTTCTTCTGTTCATTTCTTACCAGAAAGATGTTGAACTGAAGCTAGAATAAATTGTCATAGTGTTGGAAGACAATCATCCAAACCATGTGACTTAGCCAAAAAGGGCTAGAAGACATTTGATACATGATACATGGCTATTCAAAGCACAAGAGCAGTTTTAAATTACATGATGAACTCCTTCATGCACGAGCCAAATTACTCACTTCCTTCCACAGTAAGCTAAGAAGCTGTAACCCTAATAGCGAATCATGAAGCAACATGCCATCAGCACGCCACTTATAATTGCCTCTCTTTCTTGAGTTTTCTTTAAAATTGCAGTTGACTATCAGTGTAAAATAATAGGTGCAGATCTATCAGTATTACAGTAAAGATTTCTTCTAATTATTTTTTTCTAACAGTGACACTGGCAGATAAATTAGGTTGCCAAATTAGTACTTCTGCTAATATTGTAATCAAAATGCATGCTGTTTCTTTCTAAATGTTTTACTTTAAAGCATTTGAATATATAGTAGCCATATGCTTAAGTGTTTATGTTCATAAATGAAAGAGAATTCCCCACAGCTCCATTACCTTCTCTTTAGATGTACTATTATACTTCAGAACCAGGAGCGTGAGCCAATTTGTATCTTCTTTTCAGAGCATAAAGGAAACATTAAAAATCAGAAATAAATCAGAGGTAAACTTAGCTTTGCATGAACCCTATTTACCTCTATGCATTCTTATAATGACTTGGGGGAAGGGAAAGGGAAGATATACTTCTTTACTTCAGTAGGAGCTACTCAGCTCACTAATGTCGTCTGAGTTGTGTATCAACACATTAATGCAGAGGTCACAAAGTTAATGGTGTTTAAAACTGTATTGTAAAATTTGCTTCAGCAACCTCATAAAAGTAGCAGCTAATGAAGTACCTTTGATTTGTTGTAATTCTAACCTTGTTTCTTCAGCACCAAACTGCTAGGTTTGTAATTCTAGCTGTAAAGCTGGTTGTTGTTGTTGATGTTTTAAGGTTTGGTTGGTTGGTTGTTTTTTAACCCTGCATTTTCCACACCTACTCTAGTAGACCAGGCAGAACTTACACATGAAGAAACAGCATTTGTCTCTATAGTAGTTTCAGTGCACGCTGTCCTCAAAGCTTTTATTGGATTTCTTCATGTACAGCCTCATTTCATTTCCTGTAAGCAGCTTGGCATCCTTAAATCTGGTAACAGTTGCAGTTTACACTCTGCAAGAAGGTCATAAAATTATTTTTCAGAATTCTTGCTATACTCAGTTGAGGTACGGACAGCAGGAAACAGTTTAGTAGCTTACTTGTAGTACAATTAATCTTAACAAACCTACTAGCACAAAGTAAATAATAGCTCCAAGAAATCCTCATGAATTATGTCTAAAAACTTCTTCACAAAAGGTATTCCTATTACCTATCTATCCTTTTATTCCTGTGTTCTTATCCATCTGTCAGTGTTGTTCTGGGCCCTGAAGGCGATGCTACAGTTGTCTTCTGGCAAAATCAGGGAAGGGAAAGTTGAAATGACCTCTCTGGCATCCTGAAATTCTCACGAGGAGGAAGAGAATGCTCAGTTTGAGTGTGGCAGGAGAAACACGATGTTGCTGCTTTTCTTTCTTCTTTGTTCTTGGCCTCCTTGGAGCTCTTGTTACTTCTCCCCATCCTGGCTTGCTGCCTTCTTCTCTTCTCAGGGCAGGATGGTATCTGCCCTGCAGCCCTCTGCTCCTGGGGTTGTGTCTCCTGCAGGGATGGCCTGGGGCTGTCAGCCCTTCCCCCTGTGGCGCTCCCAGAGCTGAAGCTCAGCCAGGCCAGGCAGTGGGCACTTGGCCATGGGGCGCCTATGAAGTCCAGTTCAGCCCTGCTCATGCTGAGTAGCCCAGGTCAAATCAATCCAAAGCCTGTGACCTCTTAATAACAATAGTGAAATCAATATTTCTTTATATTCCTCTTGGTAGTGTTCAGCCAGTCCTGTTCAAGGCCTCTGAGTTGTATTCTTTTTGCTCTGGTTTCTCTATTGGGCAAAGAGGCTTCTTGAAGCTCTCACCTTTACGCCAGCAGTTTGTATACTCGTTCTGTAGGCTGAACTTTAACCATTATCTGTTTTTCATTGATGGGGGTATTAGGTGACTCCTAGATACAGATCTACAAAAGAATTACACAGCAGAGACATAAATGGAACCGAGAATTTGCATTTCAGGTTGCATATTATTGTTTTCAAATGATTCTTTGTCACAAATCTGGTAGCCTAGAGGCAAACACGTGTTTGTTTTCCAAGTGAAAAGTGCATTTGGGGAGGCATAGAAGGTGAAGGAAGCTGCAAATAACAAATCACTTGCTTAGCAGCAACTCAGAAATTGGAAAGATGCATACAAAGCTTTACCAATTTGAAAAATAAAATAAAATAAAATACTTTCTAGAAAACAACAATATTTCTAAGGAGTAAGAAGAAATCCAGTAATTTTACTGTATTGTAGCATCTATAGAAATCAATAAGTTGCTGGATGAATAAGGACTAAACAGTCTGAAAAGCAAAATTAATAGCTATTTATTAAACAGATTTTAATTTTCTCCTTTAGATTTATATCAGCTGAATTCCATCACTCTTAACACATGGATCTGCTAATGCAGGATTATTCTCATAAGGAATTATGCCCATAATAAAAGTTAATTAATATATTGTATGTACTTAGTAAGCTGCCTTAATTAAAACTTAAAAAAAAAATAAAAAAATAAAATGCTCAAGAGTGTAATCATTTTCCTCTTGGAACTTAATTGGTTCAGTTGCACTGTCTTTTTCTTTTCTGGTAAGAATAGCTATATGGTGCATATAGCTGCATATGGAATGTATTTAATGCCAAAACAAAGGCATGTAGCTATATACCAATATTTCTATAGGGTCTTTTGAGTAGCTCATCAAAATTGTTTGTTTTCATAGCAGCAATGTCTTCAGGTAATTATTATCCTTCCTATACCATCCCTACTTTCAAAAAAAAGTTTCTGTTAGACCAGCTCTCCATGAGCCACTCAGTGGGGTGGCAATAGCTTCAAAGATAGCAAGGAGATCTTCAGCAATCTATCCATATTTCCATGTTATTGTAGACTACAACCAGTAATTCTGTCTGCAAACAAGAAGAGGACCTGCAAAGAGGTCTAGAATTGCCTGCCAATAATGTTTCAGATAGTATATTGCTTACTGCTTACTGCAGTGCGTTGTTCTTAGTAGTGCCAAAAAATAAATAAATAAAAATTCAGCTTTAGAAAGCAGTTTGAATTTTCTATCTCACAACACCTGGGGCATCAAAAATGTAATCCAAGAGTCTCTACTATCAGTTCTGCTTCAAGGCAGAAGTACTGACATCAGTTACTAAAGCTAATGAAGGAAGAATGAAGGAATTCTATGTAAATGAGGCATACATTTCTGTAAAATTTGTAGCTGTGATATGTGGATTAATGCTTTAAAGTGTCTTACGTTTGTCAGCAGTCACCAGTTAATCCTGTTGCTGTATGAGTACAACTGTTTTAATTCCCTTCGTTTTTCTAAACACTCAAACCAACATCAGCGGCTTCCTTACAATTTTGTTTCTGAATTTCTTTCTCCCTGTTTTTTACCACTTTTCTGCATTTTTATCCTTATTACTTCCAATTTAAAGTGCTTTAGACTTTTCTTCACATCTGTGTCTTACAGAACTGTTCCACACACCCTGCAGGGGCTATTCACCTATGGTGAATGCATAAATTCTGGTTGTACTTGCAGTTACAGGTACTTTGGTTTGTCTTGCACAGTATGCTTGGGGTGATTGAACAGGATTCTTTTCAGATGAAGGTAGACAGAAAGATGTACTGAACTCACTTCAGACTCTAAAAGACATGCAGACCACAGGACCATACTAGAATTAGTCTGAAGTGTTGCCTGAAGCCCACAGTTGTTTGAGTGACAGGTTCTTTGCATCAGGTATGTTGCTACGCAGATCCAGCCCAAATAGTGTAAATTTAGCAGTTTATACTAATATCTTTGCACATCATTGCAGGCTGTTAGTTTTGTCTAGTTTTATGCATCTACCTAATAACATCTCCTGTGCTGTTGTAATAGCCTGAAACTTCTTGTAAAAGACTGAAAATCAGAGTAGATCAGCTCTCTTAATTTGTACAGTGATAATTTCTGGTGAATTTTTATTCCTCATTACTTAATCATTATTTTGCTCGGGTAAAGCCAAGGTACCCCCTTTCTTTCTGCTATCAATTTGGTAGCTGTAGACTGACAATTTACAAAGGAGGAGTACATAACTCAGAGATGAAAAATTCATAGCATCTCTATAGAAAATGATGCTTTGTTCTCCAGTTCCTGAGGATACAGTTTCTTGTCATTTATAAAGCTATCAGGAAAAAAATTCATGGAGATTCACAAAGATATGATCAACTTATTGCTATGCTTCTTAGCCTGGTATTCAAGGATCTCAACTGTCTCTGTAAGTGAATGTGTGACAATTAAGAAAGTCATAAAAACATGCAGTGATTTGAGTTGGAAGTTTCCTTAAAGACCATCTCTCACTAGACCAGGTTGCCCAAAGCCCCATTCAACCTGGCCTTCAGCACTTCCAGGGGTGGAGTGTATGCAAACCTGGGCAGCCTGTTCTAGTGCTTCATCATGCTGAGTAAATAATTTCTTCCTAATACCTAAGGTAAATCTCTCATAAGTTTAAGACCATCACATTACTACACTCTGATAAACAAACGCTCCCTCATTAGCTTTCTTGTTGGACCTCTTTGGGTACTGGAGAGCTATGCTAAAAGGTCTCTCCAGAGCCTTCTCTTCTCCAGACACAACAACCCCAGCTGTTTCAGCATTTCTCTGTAGGAGAGGTGTTCCAGCCCTCTGATCATCCTCGCAGCCCTCCTCTGGACCTGCTTCAACAGCTCCATGTTTTTCTTGAGGACTCCAGGCCTGGACACAGTACTCCAAATGGGGCCTCATGAGAGCAGAGCAGAGGGGTATAATCACCTCTCTCACACTGCTGGCCACCCCTCTTTTGGTACAACCCAGGATACTGTTGGCCTTCCTGGGACTGCAAGGGCACATTGCCAGTTCCTGTTGAGTTTTCTATCAACCAGTATGCCCAAGTTCTTCTCCTCAAGCCTACCCTAAATCCAGCCTCCTCCCAGTCTGTATTTGGTGCTTGGGATTGCCCTGATCCAGCTGTAAGACGTTACCTTGTTGAACTTTACATGGGATCAGCTCTTAAGGTCCCTCTGGACGTCATCTATTCCTTTTAGAGTACCCATATATTTTCTTAAAATGAAGTACAGCAATTTTTCTGAAATTAATGCCTCCTATTTATTTCCACGGAAACTACAGCAGATAAAAAGAGAACTACAGTAGTATCTGACAGAGCAAATTCTCAGCTACAAAATGCTCTTTTCCAGCATAGTCACCATCATTAGCTATGCATTTTTATCAGCAGTGGTAAGAACCTATATGCCCAGCTTGTAAAAATCTGCATCAGATTTTTACAAGAAGGGTTGTGTCTGGAAGGAACCTCTGGAGGTCATGTGATCCAAATCCACAGCTAAGGTACCCCACCTAAAGCAGGTTGACCAGGACTAACTCCTGATGGCTTTGAAGATCCCCAAGGATGAAGACTGTACTATCTCCCCGGGCAACTTGTGCTAGCACTCAGTTACCCACACAGGAAAGAAGGGAGTTTGTGTTTATAGATCACAGCAGCTCAACAAGATTAATATAGCTTTAACTGGAGAACAGTTGCATTAAAATGTAAGATGCTTTGAGAATTAACTCTATGGAAAGAAGAGACCTTAAAAACTAAAACTCAAAAAATGAAACTGCTTGGAATCACAGAAAAGCTTAAGTGTCTTAGCTGTGTGGAATATATGTATACATTGCTGTTTCCTAAGCAACAGCTTTTAAACCTCTCAGTTTTAATAAATGTAAGTTGTTAAGGAATCTTAGCTACAAAGGAGAAATATATTTTAATTTTCATCCTGACTATGTCTCCTGAAAGTGTACTGTAGTACTATTATCATCTTGTGTCTATTCTGCTAGACCAAATTCTTCACCAGCGCAGAAAAGCGAAGTGAAAATCTTGTAACTCCTATATTCTTCCAAGTAATTTGACAAGCATGCCACAGTATCTGTCACTGCACTGTATGGTGAACAGTGCCTTTTATCACTTCATTGTACTGTTTGTAATATCAACATTGTGTAGTCTCAAGAAATTGTATGCTCTGATAAATTTCAACTCTTCACTTCAACACTTGCATCATTTTAAGCTGATGCTTGTAATAAGGAAGATGAAAGAAAATTTGCTATTTACCAGCTGTCAGTGAAAAATTGAGAGTAATAAACTATCCTAGTATAAATGCAGCAATAGATCAGAAAAGCTGTCTAACCATAACAGCTGCTGAAGATTTAAAAATGTCTATTCCCTTTAAACATAGCCCAAGGTTTACTCTAAACATACCTATGAATATATCTATCATCTAAAATAAAAAGTCTGTAAGAATCATATTCACTTTGATCTCAACAATCAGTAATGCAGAACTTGTATTTTTTTTGCATTGAGGAACTTTATAATATTTCAATAAGAAATCTGGATGGTGGGTAAACTCTGCCTCAAGTCTTCTTATGATTTTGCTTAGCGTATTCTACACAATAATGTTTTTTTTTCTACAAGTTTTGCTTTAAAGGAATGAAGAAGATAGGATTGTGTTAAAGTTTTTCAGAAAGAGACTTTTTGATTTGTATTACTCAAGTTTATATACAACATTAGTAGGAGTTGCTACTCAGAGCTTATCTAAACAATTGGGAGTGAGGGGGAGTCCTGCATGAGCTCCAGCAGCAACACACTAAATAGTCATCAAGGTGGATTAGTAGCCAGTTCCTGCAGTAAAATACATGCAGGAGAATATGAAACTGATGCTGTAAAACCCAGACTTAATCTGGGACTTGAGTTCATAAGCTGTGTCCAGGCTGATAAACCTACATGAGTGATGGTTGCTATGGCATAAGTAGAGTGGTCTGCCCCTCTGTGGGAATTATTTAGGTTTTATTAATAATTTTAAAATCTGTTTATATAATTTCCTTTGAGAACAACAGTGAAAATAAATTAATTTGATTTTTGGTGGTTTTATTTTTGGGGAGTACCTCATTTTCTAGTACTTAGTAGACAGAGAATTATATCTTGGAAAAGTACTGAGGAAACTTGAGGAGCTGAAATGAATCTTGAATTTGAAATTCTGTACAGAAGATGATGAGTGGTTGGTTTTGTTTTTGTTGTTTTTTTTTTCCCTTCTCATGTAGATCACTTTATTATTTTTTTCCATAGTTTAATAAAATTTTAACTTGCACGTATATATTTAGATAAAGGTAACACTTATTTTATAGTAATGATTTGTTTTATAAATCAGTTTCCAATGAATATAGGAATTTCCCTTTTTTCACTTCACTTGTCATCTCACTGGAAAAAACTGCACTGAAAATAACTGCATAAGCTCCCTCTCACTTCTTTCTCTCTTTCTTTAAAAAGTAAAATTAGGGCTTGCAGATCTCTAAAAGCTTAGTTGATAAACCTCTGGCAATAACAGGCTTTATTTCAAACCTGTTTTTCAACTAAATATCATTACGTTTTTCCATGGTGAAATTGCATTAAAAATTTTCTTTGAGAACATAACTGAAGGAAAGCACGGTTTATATCTTGGTCAAAAAACAAAACTGTGGTAAAAGGAGCGGCATATTACAGAAATATAGACACAGGTACAAAAATACACAAGCCAACAAGGATTAAAACAACTAACCAAACAAAAAAAGCCATGTTTCTACAGGAATACTATATAGGTGGGCTACTCAAACTCTATGTTAGATCTCATGTCTGTGTCTTCAACCAAATAAGGCACAAAATGAAGTAATTTTCCAGAACACTTAAACACCTTTTCTGTTTCAAAACATCAATGTTCTATAATCCCACATATTTTTGTTACCTTTCACTTGGGGAAAGAGGTGGTTAAAAATCCACTATTGATATATCTTATCTATATAAAATGAATTATATGTAAATATATGGTTATTAGACATAATCAATAACTAAACTCATTAAAATTGTTTGATCTATGCTTCTTCTTTCCTATCTGTGGAAATAATAGACTTCATTACAATGGGCAGGTGGACAGAAAATAATGCATTGTAATCACAGCACGGACAGCCTTATTTTCTGTTTGATAAAAGGGAAAGCCCAAAGTCTTCAGGAAACAAAATTAATTGTCATTAAGCAGAACTACTCAAAATATTTTGAATAAACTGTTGTGATAAAATATTAAATAATAATAATAATAATAATAATAATAATAATGAGTGAAGATAGAACAGGAACAGGAAAGAAGAACAAAAAATTTGAAAATTCAATTAAAATTATTCCCACATTTTACAGGCTCATGTACCATATTTCATTAGGCTATTGAAAACTGCTAAATAGCATTCTACAAATAGAAGACAGACATTTTAGCAGGGTATGTGGTGATTGGACAAGGGGAAATGGTTTCAAACTAAAAGAGAAGATTTAGGTTAGACATAAGAAAGAAGATTTTTATGATGAGTGGTAAGACGCTGGCACAGGTTGCCCATAGATGTGTTGGATGCCCCATCCTTGGAGACTTTCAAGAAGGGGACTCTGAGCAATCTGATTGAGCTGTGGATGTCCCCATTCATTGCAAGGGAGTTGGACTAGGTGACCTTTAAAGGTCCCTTCCAACTCTAATGATTCTGTGATTCTATGAAACTTCTGCATGACAGATTTCCTTCATAGATCAGTAAGAATGGCCCTTTTGGACTGGACTCCTCCATGTCTCAGCTGTTCTCCTAGTGTTTTACTGAAAGTTAGCATTACTAGACATGTCATATCCTCAGCTTTGTCCTCTGAAACCAGAGGAAGTTAAGATAAAAAGTGGAAAAAGAATACATAGCCATATGTGGGTTCTGGTAGCACGAACTATTGGTTCTTTGTTGATTATAGTTATGAGAGATCTGATTTTTTGTCCTGAGGCATGTGAAGCTGTGGTATTCCTACAGATACTTTCTGTATCTGCACTACAATCTATTTATTTATTTATTTATACTGGACTTTGGCTGGAAGCATTTTCACCCCCGAGAAACCATCTTGCAATAGGAAGATGTTGATTCTGGCACCTTTTGATTACAGCAGCCCTTTGTGTTTTAATTTTACATTTGGATTATCCAGACTAAATCTCATGTCAAATATCAAGAAATCTTCAACAAAGATGTGTATGCAGGTGCCTGTTGCAGCCACCTAAACCACTAAGCTCGAACTCACATCATTCTTCCAAACCCCTTGCTTTTTTTCTCTAGTGTTGGAGCAGTTAACTTGCTATCAGTATGTTTAACCTCAGCAGAACAACTTTGCTGGGTGTTCTGAAAAGCATTAGATTTTTTAAATATATTTTTTTATTTATTAAATACTGTGTTTAATTAAGTTGTATAAACAAAGAATGCACAGGCACACTGGGTGCAAACAACAGCGATTTTTGATAAAATGTCTGGCTGGAGCATACCACTATTTAGTTTAGCTTAGAAATCACCATGTAATAACACAGCATTGGCTAATGTGCTACTTTCTTGTAAATTCATGAAGTTTTCCTTTCTGTCCTTAACTATGAAATAAAAATGTATGCACTGAATATTAAAGTAAATTTGAGTTAATTTTCCTCAATTTCATGAAAATTTCTTATGCACAAATTTTATTCTAAATGACTGAAGCTCAATTTCCTGTTGCATCTCTAAATGTCACTAGTTATTAATTATGAAATAACTGTAATTAATGATTTAATTTGGTTTGAAGTAGTATCATTCAAATATATGTCTTTTCAGTTGTGTTTAACTAGAATGGCTTTGTGTTTGCATTTCTTTTTTTCTTTTTGATAAGTAAAAACTGCATTTGTCCTTTTTTGATCTTTTTTAAGAATATTCTCTACAGCCCAATTGAATTCTTAGCATTCTCTCTTTTTAGGAGAATATGTCAGCTCTCAGGTGTCCAGTTATTCTTTTTATCTAATGTGGACTCTTTAAAACTCACAAGCATGTCAAGGTTATCAGATCTGCTTTAAAATGCTGCCATTCATCTGTTCAGTTTAATGCATTCTCAGCTGGGAGCTGCTGTATTGGCTAAAGGCTATGCCACACTGCAGCTTAGAAAATGAGAAAAGAAAGACAGGCAGGCTCAGGCTAACTATACCATTAACTTTCCTTCAGCCTGCAATACATCAACAGAGCATCAGACCTAATCATGTTTTATATAGCTGCTCTACCACAGCAAATAGTAATCAGAGATATTTATTCAGGAGGGAACACTATTTAGCCCTTTGAACATTTGCTGTTCTCTTAAACATGATATGCAGCTATCGCCCATTAATCTTATCATGCATTTTTCTTTCTACTTTCAAGAACTATTCATGATTTGAAAGCTAGTTGAGGGGGAAAAGGAGAAGTCTACCTGTAAACAGCAAGATAATGTACTTGACTAGCCCCATGGAACACCTAGCACAGTGTAAGGTTCCTTTCTCTGCCTGTGAATGTAGTAGAGGCATGTATATTGATTAACTAGTCATGCAAACCAGCTTTTTTTCCTGTGTCCTATTGACTGGATCTATTTTGTACTTGTTAATATCTAATTAGATCTCAGGGCAGTAAAGGTTGCTTTTGGTTGGCAGGCAGTTTTCTTTCATCCTGTTTACAAGACTGTTTTAAATACTGTGGGAGAATAAGACTCAAAGCTAATCACCTATAAACCTTGAGGAAGACAGTTTTTAGACAGGATCTTTGCAGAATGTTTACCATTGGCTGTAATTGCAAAAACACTAGTCTACTTTGGGATTTGTGCACATGTGGCTCACGAAAGGCATTGAGTCATTTCAGTAAAAATGATGGTAGCGAGCTGCAAATGATTCTCAGCTGGAGCACTTAATTCCATGGATTTTATGCTTAACAGGACTATAATCTGGATAATATCTGCAAAAGTCAGAGGCTTAAATTTGTGTTTTAGATCAATTTCTATTTTTCATTTTAATTCTTTAGAAAGTTAACTGGCTTGTTTACAGTAAAGTATAAACTTTCAATTTTGTTTTGTTAAAGTAAAAGCATTAAGAATTATCATTCGCCATCATTTGTATGAGATAGATGAAATCAACAAGTTAAACAATATTTTCATTTCTTGCTTTTCAAATGTGCACCTACAAACCTTTTGAGTCCAATGAGTTACTTGAAAAGTTGTATAAAATTTGATGTGTGGTCAGATGTGCTGTGTTTAAGCTGATTGTAAGCAATATCATCAAAGGCATACTCCCTCAGCTCCAAAATTCTGCCTGCAACAAACAAAAATTGTTCTAAAATTCATGCAGACCACCCAATGATCAGGCTGTGGGGTATGCCTGGCACTACTGCCTGAGATGAAGGGTGAGAGCATGCACACCTTTGTCCAGGTTGTGGACTACTGTCCCCAGGTAGATGAACTGATCTTCCTGGTGGCCAAGTTCAGGAAGAGATGGGGTGTTTGAGAGGCATCTGGGAGTTCAAAATGTGACAGATAATGGAGCTGTACTCTGCTTTCTCAGGTGTGCACATGTCAACCTGGCATGGCCACTCCTGAGGCAGGCCTAGCATCTGATCTGCACCAGGTTAAGGCAGCATCTTGAAGGATGCCATGGAGTGTGATTTAGCTTTGTGGGTTGTTTTTTTTTTGTTTTTTTTCTAGCACTGAAGTGGTCAGAAATTTGGATTAGATGATTTCTAAAAGCCTATTCCATCTGAACTTTTTATTTTATGTACTTTTGATGCATTTGCTGTGTAAGCAGAAAAAAGAAGGGAACAAATCTGACCAAATTGTCTATAAGGAATGAGCAATCTAATGCAGTTTTCTATATAAAAAACTTGAGACTGAAAAAATGTATTGAGATAAAAAGGGGTGTATGGTTTTTCAAGGGTGGAGTTGTCTGTTGTCCCAGCAATTCTATTTCAATCTTCAGTTTTCTATTATACTCAAAAAATCTTATATTTTTTGATGTTTTCATGGTTATTTTTCTCCCAACTGTGCAATCACTGTCTTTTTGTCAGTATGATAAGCATACACATAGCTGTGGCTCATTTTTTCTCCTAGCAGAAGTACTCTCTCTAGCACAGCTAGATATTACCTTCACTCTGCTGATAGAATACTCTCTTCTTTTTCACTCTCCTTGACTTTTGGTGCAGAATTTGACAGTTCAGGCCCTCCTATCCTCTGTGATCAGTCTGTTGCTGTGCTGGATTCAGAACTTCTTGTTATATTTCCCTCCAAGCATGCCTGGTTTCCACTACATAGCCTATCTACAATGATTAATTTTATGCTAATAACATTTGACCATCATATTTTGATCCCTTTCAATTCTTCCTTTGCTGTCTGTTCTCATGAAACAAGTGCATAGAGAGCTCGTATTTTCCTGCTGCTGAACAGTTCTCCTGTTTAAGCATTTTGTTTGTTTTCAGCAGCTGTAGACTTGATAGTGCTTTTCATCCTTCCATTTTTGTGCTGCAGTGCATAGTGCAAGGGAACTAATGAGAATTTGGGATGGACAAGATGTTGAATATTTTAAAGAAATAATAGTATGAGAAAGCAGCAGGATATATGTGGCAGATATTTTTAAAAATAATAATTAAAATGTGGACATAGATATATCAGTGATTATGAATGGCTAGACTTGACATAGGATTGATACTTCTAGTTCAGGACTCAGCTCTTGGTCCCTTTTATGTTCTACCTCACAATCAGAAACATGGAATGATTCAGGCAGAAGATCTTCAAGAAGATATACAGACAAATTCTTCCATTGTTACTTTGATACCTCTTCAGAAATCAGAGCCATGTAATTAAGGGTGCAGAAAAGTTTCCACTCTAATTATAGTTTCAAAAATCCCAGCATTTTATATCTGAATATTTTCAATCTGGCCGTGAACATCTCCATCTTAAATTCTATTTACTTACCATAGGAGATCTGATCTTTCTAAATGGGTCCCTAAAATGAATTAGAAATAAGACCAGGATGGAAGAGCATGGACAGAAGTATGGCTTCTGCCTGAAAGAGGGTAATCTTCTGTCTACTTTTCTTGCAGTAGCCCCTGTACTGAAGATCTCTAATACATCTCTGCTCATATCTGCTCCTCCTGATCTTTGTCTGGTGGCTCTCAAGGCTACTGAAACGAAAATAATAAATTGCTGAGTTACTGTGTATTCCCACTGAGCTGTTCTGTGAGATTAGTTGGAGTAGCCAACACTATGGCTGTGCGTTTTGAGATTTGATCTTTAATCACTTCCATGAATCTGCCCACTGTGCAACTGAAGCAAACATTGATTTGAAAGGCGGTTTTGCTCAATGCCCAAGGAAAGTAGTGTAAGACAGAAATATGAATTACAACCATTTCTGTACATCCCATGTTTGTTATTAACTTTGTTTCTCAAATATCTACAAAACTTTTTTGTCCTTGAAGAAATTATGATTCCAGGATGAATGCTACTTTGTTGCTTCCGTGCATTCACTTTAATAGCTTTAAAAGCCTGTAAATGGAAGAAAAAGCCTAGCCATGAACTTAAATCTTGTTTGTTAAACAGTTGGTTTATATATTTATTTTACAAAACTATACTTAAAGGAAAAATGTTTTATTTATGCAGATCACTTGTGTATTACTATATGTTTTGAACAAATATTGCATAGTTAACATTTACTCAGTAAGGAAACCTTTTCCTGAAAGGAAAAATTAGGTTGTTATTAGAAAGCTTAACAAAGAAAACAAAGAACCTAGTTGGTAGTTTAATGACTTGTTAAAAGTGGTATTTTACCAAGCTTAATAGTAAACACTTTTGTGTCTTTATTTCCACTATATTGTCTGTACTGAAATTGTGCTTTAAAAGCACGAACTGAGATCTTGAAAAAAACTTTTTGGTGCTTCGCATATATGCAAAAGTATCATTTAGTACATGTGGGAATGGATTACTAGGAAGAAATTTCACTTTGTAATCATAATATGAATACTGTAATAAGAAATCACACAAAACAGTATACAGATATTTTCCATATGATTCTTTGACTTGATAGAAAATAGTGCTTCATTCACATTGAGAGTTTTCATTATCTGAAGGATTTCAATAGCATGCAATAGTTCTAAGAGAAGTGGAGTCAATACTACAGACAAGATAGCAGGGTGTAAAATATATTGATTTGAAGAAGTGCTTGAGGGAGTGACATTTACAATACAAAGATGTATGTTTAATGAGAAGGCTTATAGGTTGCCAATAAAAAGCTTATCTGTATCCCTGTGTTGTTTAGGTATTATTGTTCAGAATAATAAGATTGTTGAAAATAAATTATATATTGATTACTATGAGTATCTTCAAGTAAAATATGTTGTTCCATATTTCTTATCTAAAGATAGTCAATATCCTTAATGAATGTTCCTTTTCCTTCTTTAGTAGCTCATTGCAGCTTTTAGAGAAAAGATTCCTCTGTAGCCTTACCATAGTTAAATAGTGATGAAAATACACAATTTCAGAAGAAGAAAACAAGTTCATTCTACATGAATTATTATAATATTATAAAAATATGCACATCACAATTAAGTGATCCTGAGAAGGACAGACTTACTATCTTCACACTTCCTAAACATGGCTGTTATTTCTGCAACAGTAGGTAAAATTAAGAAAGCGCTTTCTGAGAAATGAATTATACAAAGTGCAGTCTCTACTCCATAGCCCTGTCAGCTTGGGTGTCCTGTCTTACATAAAGCCTAATTGCTGCTGGAAATGAAGTAGGCATTGGTTTGCTTGGAATCGGCTTATTTCAAAGCTAACTACACTTATCCTGGCACACGTGCCTCTCCAGGAAAGCACATCCAAACCTATCCTTATGTAACTTCTACATAGCTAAATGCTTTTTTAAAGATGTTTACATTTCCTTTTTAAGAATACATATTGGGAAAAATTTATGAAGTATTGGTGTTGCTATATGTGATGTGATTCTGTACTCTGCATACTTCTTGTGTTTTAAATGGGCATTAACAGCAAGCAGAATACCTAAGATTAAAAAAATAATAATAAAAAATACTTATTTGGATGCTGCATTCCACTGAGATGGTTTGTTTATTTTTTCTTCAGGCCCTGCTTTCAGTATTGCAAATTTGCAAAACTGAATGTTATGTTCTTCTGATTAATGATGAAGAGAGCAAGAGCTCTACTATTGCTACTAATTTTGCTGAGAACAAACAAATTAATGGTGTGCTGAACATAAAATAAAAAAAAATAAAAAATTTAAAAAAAAAAAAACCACCTGTATTTCATTTTAGTAAGCCTATCATTTAAAGCAAATACACTTCCTGAATCACCGTTGAAGGCTCCTAATGCTACCAGCCTAACTGTGGATCCACAATACACTTTTCTTTCAGTAAGTATTTTCCCAAGCCAATGGAACTATAAATTATAAATAAGTCTTTAATGAAAATACATGAATAGGTAATACCATCTACAATCTCAGAATATTAGCAGAATGATATTGCCTACTGTTGCGTTTAAATTATGCAGATCAGAATCATTTAGTTTATCTCAAGTCACAAATTATATTGTTCTGTGCCACCTTAATTATATCTTTTGACATGAAAGAAAATATCTGAGTGCTTTGTTAATTAATCTTGTCATTCTCAACCCAAAAACATACTGTGTGTGGGTTGTTTCAAATTACTGTTGTTAAAAATACTAAATAAATAATGTAATTAATATTGATTATAGAAGTAGTGTAAATCTATCCTGATGTCAGGGAAGGTTCATAAGCATTGTTTCTGAACAACTGTGCAAATAAAAGGGGAAGAGAATTAATTTATTCCTTATAAATATTATGGTTCATAGTGGTGCCCTCACATTCTATTACACAAACTGGGCATTCTTTTTCTCTAGCAGAGAAAGTAAATAAGAAAGTGTGTTTACCTTTAACCACTCGTCTTACTATCTATAGATCTAGTGAAAACAACCCATTCTATACCTAAAATTAAAGATTGCTATTTAATTATCTCAGTTCCCTTAACTGTGAATGATCCCTCTGGAACCTCTGAAGATGAAACAGACCCTTGTTACTTCTCTCTCCAAAATACAGTGAATATATTTATTATTTTTCGAGGTCAATCTCTCTTCCAATATCATAAGGATTTCTTTATGCATTCTTGCAATATCTATGTGCAATTTTTAGTATTAATAGATTCTTAGAAATGTCTTCCTTGCTGGAATAGAAAAGTTTAAAATTCCTCTGATTTCTCAGGAAGATGGTGAATCACACCATTTAGATGTCAGTTCTCATGACGTATAGTGTCTCTGCTCCACTACAATGCAGGCAGTCCCTAAAACATTTAGTGTATGACAACACAACAGATTTAAGCCTCTTTGGTGAACACTGCTATTTTTATTTACTGTTAAAGTTCAATACGTATTGTTCTTCATTTTTCATATGTTTCAGAGACTGTCTAATTTCAACAAAAAGTTAGCTTTCTTTGAAATTAAGTCTGGGAGAAATCTTATTTTTCCTGTGTTAATATGCAAAACTTTTCATTGTAGCCTAAGAATTTTAAATAGAAAATCAACAGTTTCAGTAGATTATAGTGAATTATGCACTCTGTATTAATTTATGAGGGAGAAACATTCTTTCAAATTCAAGGACAGTGAAATTGCTTCAAGTGTCTATGAGACAACTGTTGCGGTTACTTCTATTTGGCCAGCAGCAAAGCGGGTTAACTAAAATCAGTTATTTTAGTTCTGGTCCCCTCCTTGAGGAGGTTTGTGTTGTATTTCAGTTCAATTAATAGTAGACATTCTTAGCATATACATCAGATTACAAGGAAATCTAGTTTTTACAAGATCATGTTGTAGAATGGGGCCATTAGAAGCTAACAGAGGCTGCTAAGATCAAAATTCTATAAATAACAAAATTAAATGAAGCTCAGTCACAGCAGAATTTGATCATCAAAATGTTTAATTGGTGTAGTCAACTGCTTTAGAAACAGTAGTTTATAAATAAGTAATACTTATTCCGTTTCTTATTGTGAGAGATTTTTCAATTTCCCTTGAAGGGAACATAAAAGTTTCTTTTCCATTGGTCAAGAATTTTGAAAGTATACCTTGTGATATTGTTTTTCTACTGCATTAAATGGGATTTCTGAGTCTCCTTGTATTTTTTATTTTCTTGTTTTGACTTTATTATTTTGCCTTGAGTGTATTATGAAATGTGGGTATCCTTGTAATTGTTTAGTTGCCTACCTTAAGTGTGTACTGGCAACTTGTTCAAATGTTTCTTTATGCAACCAGAAAATAATGAGAATGGGAATATTGCCATAAATAAACAACTTTCAAACAATCTCTGTAGTCATCTATTCTGCAATTAATAGTTGATAGTTGAAATACAGGGCTAATAGATCTCACCACAACATCAACTTTTTTTTGAGTAGTTGCACAGTGATATTCAGTCATAATGAGAGTTTTTTTAGCAAGCTTCATAGCCTACACGCAGATCTAGGGTCATAAAACAGCTTGAGAGGAAGTTTAGACATGGATTTTATGCCTTGTTCTCCTCTTATTTAAAATTCATATTAAACCTGGATAAGGAAAACTGAAATTATTAGGTTAATTTTAAAGTTAAATAAATAAATAAATAAATAAATAAATAAATAAATAAATAAGATTGAATCATTGGTAGTTTAAAGTTTGCAAACCAACAGAAACCTCTTTAATCTAGAAGATTTAATTCAGCTGTGAGTGACTCTGAAGCTTTTGGTATGGTATTTTGATGTTTTCCCTGACTTTAATATGACTAATTCACATTATGAAATGAATAGGTATTTTCAATATATGAAACCACAGTTCTTCACAGAGAATTTTCAGATATTCTATTGCAGTCATTCAGAATATCTAACTTACTTATGTGAAACCAGCCCTATTCAGTACAGGAAATGTGTATATAATTTTTTTTTAAAAGAAAAAAACTACTTTAGGAAAGTTCTACCTTCAGAGTACATTCTCTGTCTTCTCTTTTCCCCATTTCTCTTCTTTGGGATGACAAAGCTGATCTTAGATTTTGGGTATGATCTCCTAATCCTTTTGGACTTCTGTTTTTGAGGAGGAAAAATAAAAGAAAGGAAACATTCTTCCTTTTACTACTCTAAGAGGTTTGACATTTTGACAGGAAGCTCGTGTCATTTTACACGGTCTTTTTTTTGACATTACATGTAAAATTTTGTCCTACAATTCAGGTTAAACAGATTGATAAAATTTCCATTACCCTCTAGAACACTACATCTACTTCATATTTTTTACTCGCGTGTTCCTGGTTACAAACTGCTATTCTGATCTATATCATATGTGTAAATATTTTCACATTCAGAGAATAAGGAGCTAAATAATATAACATTATGATGACTGCATGCTATTTAGAAATTACTCCTGCATTTTTGCCCTTTTAATTTTTATTGCAGGAAAATTTTCTCCTGTTTCAATATTTTATCCTTAAAATGATTTAGTGTAGTTCCCTATGGTAATGTAGGATTTTTTAGCTAAAAAATGTTGTAAGAATCAAATTACTGGTTGGAATAGAGCAGTCACATAGGATTCAACTCCATATAAGTTACTGCTAAGCCATTTCACTGAAGTTAGTAGGTTCACAGAATATCCTGCTCAGTTGTTATAAGGTCATTAACTTTTTAATGTATTTTTTATTATCCTTTAAATAATAATAATAATTCAATTTTTTTGTGTTCAATTTAAGGGAAAAAAAGGCAAAAAGAAGTAAAAATGCATGGTTTGAATCAAAGAAATTTGAATGTGTTTTAAGGATATCATCTAATTTTCTTTACTTCACCTGTTATAGAAGTGTTCTCTTAACAGAAATTGATTTTTCTGTAGTCATATTTGTTGAATTTATGATGCTATATACGGTATTGAATGTTATAACACTTTAATTTGAACCATTTTTTTCTGGTAAAATTTAGTTTTTTAGCGCCAAGAGTGTCACTTCCATTTTATTCTATCAAAATCCATGACAAGAAACTTCCTTTGGGTAGTAGAAAGTGTATCTGGTAGAAGTCACTATTTATATTACGCCTTCATTAGTTTTATCTGTCACTCCCAGCTTGTATCTCTTTTTCTCCCACCAAAAACATCTATTCTCTGTAATTTAGTTTTCAATTTGTTATTCACAGATCCTCCAAAATAAGTCTGAGTAAAGCTTTTAAAGTCAGGATACCACATCCAGTCTTTTCATAACTTTGGTGACATCAAACAAATTTTCATCCATGGTATTTGATCTGATAATAGATGAGATAATATCATCCATCTCTGGTATGCAGCCATACAACAGCTCTCTATTTTTGTTATATAAATCAGATGCTCACAAGTCAAGCTATGAGTACACAAAAAAAACTGTCTCAAAAGTCTAAGATAAGTGACAATATAAAATATAGAGTTTCAGGGATTTTTTTTTAGTAAAGTAGAAGGTAACCTGATATTCACAGAAATAGCAAGCATTATATGGCTTTCAGCTTTTTCTCAGAACATACTGAAAGCAAATTGCTAGAAGCAGCATGAAGTTAAAAATTCCATCACATATTAAATATAAACATTTTGAAAAAAATTGCTACAAATAAAGAATTTTGCATATTTCAGAACTTTCTGAAGGAAGATATGTTTTGCACAATATCAACAGAAACATCAAAATCATTTCTATTATTTTTTCATTTATATTAAAAATCTGTAAGGTAAATAAAAGAATAACTTGTAAAAATGCAATTAATCTATGTAGTATCAGGAAATCACCTAAGCAAAACCTTTGTCTACAAATTCCATTTCAACATGTACTCCATGAATGATTTATTTGATGATAATTGTTAGTTTCACTGGAAAATGTGGTTTCTGTGATAATTTTTTTTTTCTCCTGAATATTTCCAGTTGTACAGATTTTGCTTATACTCTTTAACTTAAAACATTCTGGTTCTAGATTTACCTGGAAGACAAAAGGCTAACTCTTTCCAGGCCTACTTAAACATAGATTTGGTATTTTTTCCTCCAACATTAGCACAGAAATTATGTCCAGACTGAATTCTGGATACCACATTCTGCTTTTTCATTTCTGTAACCTTTGGCAATTGACATGATTTCAAGCTCAAAGAGGGTAGATTTAGGCTAGATGGCCTTCAGAGGTCCTTTCCAACTGCAAGGATTCTGTGATCCTATGGCTCTGTGATCACTATTGATTCATAGATGGTAAACGGTAAAAGCACTCATTGTCTGAACATTTGTAGCAGCTTTAAACTATATACATAATCTTGAAAATGTTACAAGTAATTTTCCAACAAAATCTCAATAACCCAGCATTCTTCAATCATCTGGAAATGTCATGAAGATTGATAGAGTTGAGGACTATAATTCATAAACATGATAGTTATTTTTGGAAAAATAAGGATTTTTGTAATAGTTAGCTTTCTGAGTTGTGTGCAGCTTGATAATGTTCTTAATAAATAGATACCATAATGAAAAATTGCATTAAGCACATACATGTCTTTTGAGTCATCCCTGAAATTTCCATTACAAATGTATAGCATTCTAACCTACACTTTGACCAACAGACTTTAAGTATGAATTTCACTGCTTAATCTGAAAAAGCTAATTCACATTAATAACATCTTAATCTATATGGTTAATACTTGTCTTTGATAATAATTGCTATTTAAGTTTATAAAGCATTCACTAAATGCCTTGCTAAATTACACAAAGATCATATTAGGCATTTAATGGATGCTTTTTAAAGTCAAGCAAAAATTACTTTAGATTGCAAGTGACTGTAGGTTTATAAAGCCATCATTATATGTCTATTAAAACCATTTAACTTAAGTGTTCCTTAATTAGAGAAGAGCGAGAATTTTAATTGCACATTTGCAAACTGCTAGCTAGGACTTCTAAAAACAGTACAGCAGTATTCCATTCGGAGCCACTGTTAGAGTTTGCACTTTCTGCAAGTTTTACTGCAGAATTTGATTTTTAACTTAGATTTTTGAAATAAAATCCTGTAGTACTTTTTTAATTATATGGAACAGAAATAAATAGACTTTTAATACAGAGAAAATATATTCCTTAAAAATATTTCTAATGAAAGAAAGAAAGAAAGAAAGAAAGAAAGAAAGAAAGAAAGAAAGAAAGAAAGAAAGAAAGAAAGAAAGAAAGAAAGAAAGAAAGTAATGAGATTACATTTTTGGCTGTTAAAATTAAATCTGAATGGGAAATACACAAGGGACTGCAGACTACTTGTACCTTTGGATCACTAGCTGGCAATGAGTAAGAATAATAATTTTTGCCTAAATTAAATTCTCATGTAGCTGCTCAAATCACAAAAACTTGTGATTCAATTAATTTAAACATCACTGAAAATGCAGAAAGAAAAAAGAAAAAAAAAGGAAAAAAAAAAAAAAAAGATTTCTTATAATCCTGGTGAACATAAATACTGGTCATGCCCTTGATATCTCCAAGTGTAGAAACAGCACTCCTGAGGGCAGCCACACGGTGCAAGTGTGTCCTAATCCATCTATTCCTATTGCAGCGGTGAGGCTTCACCTTTATAACTATGGAAATTCACAGAATTTAAAATCTTCTTCAAACTTTGAATAAAAAGAAATTTTTCCATCAAATATCCTTACTTAAAAAATATTTTGGACTTCTTTTATGTGAATACAAAATTGGTTTTCTGAATCCAAGGAAATACGTATAAAGAAAATAGTCTCTTGTTCTTTCAGAAATGCAATTTCAGCCTCAGTGATATATCAGATTATATTTCCCAGGATGTGCACATGGATTCAGAAAGAGATGACTCTGGTGTGATATAATCTTTCATATGAAGCACTGCACAACTTACTTCTGTTGACGTTTCTTTGAAATTCATCAACTGTTTACTGATGTTCATATCTTCTCTTCACTATGGGCTCAAAAAGCAAAATATATGCCTATATCAGTAGCATTTTAGAAATAGAAAAATGGCAGACAGTTTGCCTTTCTCTCATACCCATTACTGCTGAACATTATGTTGCACTCATTTCCTTTCCATTACCCTCAGATTGAAGCTAGCACAATTACGTTTCCTCCATTCAGTTTTATCATGCTTTGTCTTTGAAGTCTTTCAACTTTGTTTTGAAGTGTGAGAGTAAGTGCCCCCAACAGTGAATTAAATGATGTGACTAACATTGCTAAAGGCAGTCTTCTACTAAAATCCAATATTTGTTTTCTTTTGGAATTCTGATTGGTAGATTTTAATAGATATTTCCCACAAATAGATTTAGCTTCCTAGCAATTTTATGGACTATACAAGCCTTAGACTTCAGTATCAATAAGTTGTGCTAATCTGAAGATCATCTAGTATTGCACGGGTTGGGGAAAGCACTTTTTATATTTATTTAGTTATTTACCTATCTATGTATTTATTTAATATTTGAAGCTAACAATTTTTTCCAGACATTCAAATGACCTGAAAACTGGTTGTATTTCCTTCACCTTTAAACAGAGGATCTTTAAATGGGAGCTCTTTACAAGCAGTTCTCCAGTTCTTGCTGCAAAGGGTCAGTTCTGTGGTTCAGACCTATTTGTAAGAAGTGCATCCCAAATAATATTCCTCTGTTGTGGCCTTGAGTGCCATTTTTTTTAATTATTATTATTATTATTTACCATTTACTCACTTATTTATCCTGGCGTTGTAGAGAGTTATTAAAGAGCATAAGGATCTAGGAGAAGGGAGTGACGTGTAAGAAGATAAGATGGTCAAACTTGTTGATGACTAAAGTTGAAGGTGGAAAAGAAATCACAAGGGAGGAATAAATATATGCAAAATAACCTGCTAATAGGAGAAGAAGGAGATTAGAGCAGAACATAAAGCAATAAGAAGAAAAGCAAATTAAAAAAGGAGTAATGCATGAAGTCCATGTAGGAAAAACAGGAGAGGGAGAAACCAGTTGGAGAGATAACTCACTATCTGCACTGCAAAACTTTTAACAAGAAGCCTGGCAAAGAAGGGGCCCTGACTACGGTAAATCCTACAAAGTGATCTACCATTATCATTTTTGGGCAGGACATAGTATGCCTTCAGAAGAGGTGTAAGGGAATTACTGTGTTCCAGTAAAGAGACTGATATTACATTCTCATATGGTGTCATTTATTGCTATAAACAAAGCAATCACAAAGACCTTAATTTTTCTACTTAAAACATTACAAGGCCTGTGCCTGCTGGAGTTAGCATTTAAAAGGAAAATATGCACGGGCACTGCCTGAGAACTGTCTTGCTGAGAGAAATCTTTGGGTCTGTGTTGCTTTTTTCTTTGTGCTCAGAACAATTTAGAGTTTAATATTACCTTATCTATCTCACTTCTGTATTTCAAGGCTGTTCTTTCAATAGCTGAGTTCTTACGCTTAGTTTGAGTAATAACACTAACAGAAAACCTTTTGTTTTCTGAGTTCCATTTTTCACTCCTAGCTGCTTGGTATTTTGAGCACCTAAATATTTATTCCACAGCAGTATTCCAGCTTTATTAACTAGTGAAGTATTAAAGGAGGATCCTTCTTCTGGTATAACTACACCACAGTTTAGTGTACATTAACGTACATGCTTTTTCTCTTTTAAAATTGCCAGTAACACTCTACACAAATGTATGTGACCAAGTAAAGCATTTAGTGCTAAACAAAACTAGCAGTATTATATTGGCAACAACAACTGATTGGCTACAGAAATCAAGAGGTGCAGACAGCCTCATAATTATGGCACCAAAAAAATGTTGTTATGGAAACTGAGTTTTCCAGGCCACATCTGCAGATTTTAAAATAATTCATCATAGCTTGTAGCTAGAAGTTTGCAGCTGCCATCTACTTACAGTGTAAGAGCTTCCTAACAGTTTTTTCAGATGTCTGTGGTACAGCCAAATGCACTGCAAAGTGTTCAGAAATTACTGTCTTCTAAGAGTCCAGCAGTATTTTCCCCAAACCATTCTCTTTTACCACCTCTTTAAAGATGTTTCTGAATAGAAGCATAGGTTTTTGACACACATTCTTACATGCTGCAGTGAATTACTGACTTGTTACTACCATGATAAACTATGAAGGCTGTGATGTTTTCTTTTAAAATTAGAAACATGTCATACTTGATGAATTGCTAAACTCCATAATTTTCACTTGCATAAAATGGATCCCATACTGCATTAAACTATTTGGATGAATATAGCTCTTAATTCATCAACTAGATGCATACTTATTATTTCTCAAAAGGCAGTATAGCAGAAAATTTAGGAAAAGGCAGAGTCAGCAGCTAACTGTATACAGTGATTTCTTCTCCTAGAAAAGCTATGACAGTCAGAACTTGTTTCCTCTTACTTCAGTACCAGAATTCAATTTGTACTTTTTTTTCTTTTCCCTCTTCAAAACCTAAAAATCCCTCTGGAAATAACAACTACATTATATATATAAGCCTGCAGTACATGGTGATATCTGGTCTTGGAACACATGATTATTCATTAGACTGTAAGTATTAGAAGATACTTACGCAATGCGTTGTAGCAAAAAGATAATAAATAGGATATGAGAGAAAATGCCCTGAGGTGAAATCTTGGCTTCATCAAAAATCAATGGCAAAATTCCTATTGCTATCAGTAGAACAAAGACTTTGATGTCCATGTGAGAATTAAAATAGAATTCAATTTCTCACATTTGTGAGAACTTGTGATTATTTTATTTGGATTTAATTCCCTGTTACTTCCTCAGGCAAAGCTCCAATTGAAATCTCTTGTCTCTTGCAATCAGTGGGCTTTTTTCCTGAGGACAACATTTTGCCAACACTGCATGATTTGTTCTTTTTCACTGCTTATCTTTTCTCCCTTTTATTGTTTATGTTGTGGGAGGATAAGAGAGATGTGCAGAATTTTGAAACCAAGTAAGATAGGAATGAAAAACAGCAGAAAAAGAAATTTAAACAGGGTTAATCAAGATTAAATTTGTATAGCTGATGTGAAGTTAGGGAATGGATGATCTTTATTCTTTCTCAAAGAAGAATGGCAAAGCCCTTACAAAAGGCCTGATGGAGTGGGTTGCTTTTCCTTCTGTCTATAGGCAACTCAGAGCAGTTATTTTGATGCTTCCTCCCTGGCTTCATACCACACCACAACCTCAGGTCCAGCATCCTACTCCCAGTAGGCCTCTCCTGCTGGTGGCCAGGCAGGAGCTGGCTACCCAGAGTTTCCTCACTTGCCCATTTACAGCTCTGGCCACAGGCAACAAAGAAAATGGAAGGCTGAAAGATGCCACCTTTGTTGATTCTAAGATGCCACAACCCTTGCCATGGTGGTAGTCAGCAGCTTGTAGAGCTTGAGGAGAAAGGTGGCATCTGAGGTCCTCAGGGAAGCATCAGAAATGGTAAAATGTGTGAGGAAGCATAGCACATGGTGAGGAAAGTGCTCTGATCCCTTGCAGTGTGCTGAGGTGGGCATCCACTCCCACTTGTCTCAGGGGGAAGCAGTTGGCAAACACTGGAAAGGGGGAAAAATACCAGGGGCAAAAGACTTTCTTTAGCACTCAGTAACATTTACTTTTGTTTTTGCATTGTGTGCCCTCAAGCCAGAGCTGGGCTGTCCTACAGGGTAGAGATGTGACCTGGCCACACTGAACTTCTCTTCAGGAGCAAGTGCTAGAAAGCCTTCTGAAAGTTGAAAGGCTTTGACATTTAGCAGGAAAATTCCTTGATATTTAGTGAATGACTGAGCTGTCTTTATTGCTTGAATATCTACATTCTAGTATTAGCTTATATCTGGTATTATCTGCTAAAATGAAAATACACCCATTAAGTATTTATACATTAAGTATTTATACGTAAATACTTGTAGGCTAAGATCACATCAGATTAACTTTTCTTGGATATATTATATATAAATTGTGCTAATACATCTAGCTATAGGCACCTTTCAAAAATTCAAGTCACACTCATACAACTGCTTTTAAAGTATAAGCTGATGGGCTTTATATTGTGTCCATCAGAACAAAATACTGTACTTCAGTAACAGCCTCAATGTAGTAAAACTTCCTCAATAGATAGTAAAACCTACTTATTCAGGATTTACCTGATATAAGATACTTGTTACCTTTAACTACATCATCACAAGGAAAGGTTCAGTTGTCTTGGTCATTGAACACTCTCTTATAGACTTAAAATATGCTTGCTGATGCCACGTTACAAGCTGGCTATAACTGGAGGCCACAAATATATGTTAAAATAGAATTTAGTGAAATTTCTTTATATTTTTTCATCTCCTTAGTTCATATTTGTACAGTTGATTTAATGAATGTCAACAAAATGCATATCTGACAAAAGACTTGAATGTTTTTAATCCATATATTAACAGGTACTCTGAAGATGACATTTTTAATCTCTTTGGATGTTTTATTTTTTTTCCCCGTGGTTCATCCTTTGGTCAATTTGGAAGTACATGTCAGAAATATAAGTCATTATAGAATTAAAGTGCAGGGATTTTACAACTGCTACCAAAAAAAAAAAAAAAAAGTAAGCAGATGTATCTTTATGTTTCCATGTTTCATAGAATCATAGAATCACTAATCTTGGAAAAGACCTCTATGATCATCTAGTCCAACGGTCAACCCATTCCCACCTTGTCAAATCTGCCATGGCCCTCAGTGTCACGTCTACAGGTTTCTTGAACAGTTCCAGGGGTGGCAACTCCACTACCTCCCTGGGTACCTCACCAGTACTTCACCACTCATTCTGAGAATAAATTCTTCTTGATAACCGACCTGATCCTCCTGTGGTGCAACTTGAGGATATTATCTCTCATTCTACCACTATTACCCAGGAAAAGAGGCCAACCCCCACCTCACCACAACTTCTTTTTGGATAGTTGTAGGGAGCGACAGGGTCTCCCCTAAGCCTCCTCTTCTCCAGACTAACCAAACATAGAATCATAGAATGGCTTGGGTTGGAAGGTACCCCAAGGATCATTAAATTCCAACCCCCCTGCCACAGGCAGGACCACCAACCTCCAGTTCTGGTACTAGACCATGTAAACAATCCCAGTTGCCTTAGCCACTCCCCATAAGACTTGTGCTCCAGACCCTCCCTCAGCTTCACTGCCCTTCTCTGGGCACTCTCCAGCATCAAAATGTCTTTCTTTTAGTGAGAGACCCAAAACTGAATACAGTACTCAAGGTGAGGCCTCATCAGTGTTGACCAAGTACACAGGGATGATCACCTCCCTAGTCCTCTTTGCTATTTGTCATGGTTTTGTAACTTTTGCTATTGGTATTCCATATCATAACATCATGTGGAGCACAGAGAAGAACTACACGTCCCAGAGGACTTTGCGGTCAGAGAGGGAAAATACGTCACGGAAGCGACGCTTGCTCTCTCTCTCACTGCCTGGCAGCGGGTGTGGGTGTGCTTCCAAGCCGCGGTGCCTTCAGTTTCAAAGTAGGCTTCTCGGTCTTTGGAAACCTCTCTCTCTCTCTCTCTTATTTCACTTGAGTTATTAGCCTCAATTTCAATTAGATTGTATTATAGTAAAATAAGTTTTACTCCTTAGATTGTTGCCACTGCTCTGTTTGTTTCCTTGAGCTCAGCTCCCATCTCCCTACCCCTTTCCCTTTTTCCCTTCCCATTTGTCAGGGGCCGGGGGCCCACAGGCCTACTGGCCCCCCTGTCAAGGTCAAAGATTGATCTAGATAACTCCATGACACTATTTTATTTCTAATTCAAGCCAGGATGTCATTGGCTTTCTTGACCATCTGGGTACATTGATGGCTCACGTTCAGCTGACTCAACTAATAAACCCAGGTCCTTTACCGTCATGCAGTCTTCCAGTCACAGTGCCCCAAGCCTGAAGCACTGAATGGGGTTGTTGTGACCAAACTGCAGAAGCTGGCACTTAGTCTTGTTGAAGCTCATGCAATTGGCTTCAGACCATTTATCCAGCCCGTCCAGATCTTACTGTAAGGCCTTCCTACCATCAAGAAGATCCATACTTTCTCCCTACTTTCTGTCATCTGCAAAGTTACTGAGAGTGTACTCAATCCCCTCATTCAGATCGTCAGTAAAGATATTAAGCAGAACTGGCCCCAATATTCACCCCTGGGGAACACCATTCATGATGTGTTGCCAGCAGGATTTAGCTCCATTGACCACCATTCTCTGTACCCAGACCTCCAGCCAGTTCTTTACCCAGGAAAGAGTGTACCCGTCCAAGCCATGGGCTGCCAGCTTCCCCAAGACAATACTGTGGGAGTATACACAGTGTCAAAAGCCTTTCTGAAGTCTAGGTATACTATACCAACAGCCTTTCCCTCACTCACCAGGCTGGTCACCTGATCACAGAAGGAGATGACCCCATGCTGGCTGGGCCTGATCCTCTGGTAGTCCTGCACATGTTGTGTGATCTTCCTTAAGATGATCTGGTCTATCAACTTCCCTGACACTAAGATCAAGCTGACAGTTCCCCAAATCCTCCTTCTGACCCTTCTTGTAGATGGCATCACAGTAGCAAGTCTCTGGTCCTCTATGACCTTTCCAGTCGACAGGACTACTGATAAATAACGGAAAGTGTTTTGAAAAGCACTTCCACCAGCTCTCTCAGTACCCTTGGGTGGATCCTATCCAGCCCCATAGACTTGCAATTGTATAGGTGGAGTACCTGTCTACTGTTTACTCCTGAACTGGGTTTATTCTCCTCCCCATCCCTTCAGCCATTTCACAGTTTCAGTATTGAACTTATAGCAGAGGAATTTGAATGTATAGTCCAATTGGTAACACAAAAGTGTTAAAAAAAAAAGAAAAAAACAGTGCTGTTCCTCTTTAAAAAAAAAAAAAAAAAAAAAAAAAAAAACCAAAACATTTCCTTATAGGACTGGAAAGATTCTGAAGAACTAGGGAAAAAAAAAAAAAAATCAAACAAAAAAACAACCAACCTACAATTGCGTACTTGTTAAGCAAATCTTCTCCTTCTTGTTTAACTCTGTTCAGAAGAGTTAGAGCTAGGATAGCTCCTTGTGTCCTGAGGGTTAGTTGCAGGTACTAAAATAAATGGTAGAAGTTGTTTCACTCTTTGTAGACTGCTAGACGCAGCGCGGGGGGGGAGGAAGCCTGAAAGAAAACAGATGAAAAATTTTCCCTATAGTCTCCATATACTTACCAGCACAAAATGAAATAACACTTCAGTAAGTGTTATTATTATCTTACTTAGTAAGAGATTTTAAAATCTGAATTTATAGCTGGACCTGTATATGGGTGTGATGTCAAGTTTCTACATATAATATATTCATTATTTGTGTGAACAATATAGCTTTTTTTTTTTTGGATGTGTTGGGCAAATGCTCAAATAATTATGTGTGCTAATAAACACAGGACAACTCGGCTGTATTTTATATAATATCAAATGTATTTTCCATTTACAGCATCAATACTGTTCTAAAATAGTTGTAAAATTGGGAAACTTGCCTGTCATTACCATTCTTTTAAGCTAGTTTTAATGCTGGAGGCACAGAACAGGTTGACAGCTTTGGGTTTTGGCTAGCCTACACTCACACATCACTGTAAAATATTTACAAAATTCTTTTTTTTCCAGTAGAATACCTGAACTCCATGCCAAAAACAGCTAATGAAGAGAAGAGGGAATAGACCAAGCTAAATAAATAATACTACTGGTGTTTGATTAAAAAAAAAAAATGAAAACACCCCTGTGTATTAATGATTCAAACTCAACTCTTTAAAATTAACATTAGTTATAACTCTTAAATTATGCAAATTAAAAATTCAGAATACAACAAATATTTAACTGCATTATGATTATTTTCCTGTCTGCAAATTTAGTAATACTTGATTGATTACTAAGTGGTTAATGTTTTTCTTGTGTATATTATTTTACCAGTGTCGTTGGAAAAATGTTCATTTTATATAAATGAAACCATTTCTTCTTTTTTCTTTACTCAGTATGGTATGGAAGTAAGATGTTAACTTTTTTTTTTTTTTTTTTTTTTTAATTTTTCTTAATCATTTAAAGGAATAAAGAATATGTTTCCCATTTGATGCACAGTGAAAAAGAGGAAAAACTATAATGACACCATAATCAACGGGACAGATCCTGCCTGACCATCCTTGTAGCTTTTCATGATGGCACAACTGTGTCAGTGGACAAGGGAAGAGCTACTGATGTCATGTATCTGGACTTCAGCAAGGCCTTTGACATGGCTCCCCATAAAATCCTCAGCAAGTTTGTGGATGACACCGAGCTATGTGGTGTGGCTGAAATGCCCGAAGGACTGGATGCCATCCACAGAGACCTAGACAAAAAGGTCTTTTGTTCCTCAACAAATCCAAGTGTAAGGTCTTGCACATGAGTCATAGCAACCTTCGCTACCAGTACAAGATGGGGGGGGGTGTAAGGATGGAACACAGCCCTGCCGAAAAGGACATGGGGGTACTGGTTGATGGCAACTGGACATAAGCCAGCAATGTGCCCTCATAGCCCAGAAAGCCAACCATATCCTAGGTTGCATCAAAAGAAGTATGGCCATCAGGTCAAGGGAGGTGATCCTGCCCCTCTACTCTGCACTGGTGAGACCTCACCCAAAGTACTACATCCAGATGTGGAGTACTCAGTATAGGAGAGAGATAGACCTGTTGGAACACATCCAGAGGAGGTCCACAAAATGGACCCATGGAATAGAAGACCTCCACTATGAGAACAGGCTGGGAGAGCTGGGGCTCTTGAAAGCAACCTTTCAGTCTCTGAAGAAGACAGAGAAGAAAGAAGCGGACAGAATCTTCAACAGGGTCTGTGGTTATAGAACAAGAGGAGATGATGGTTTCAAACTAAAAGACGGGGCATTTAGGTTGGAAATAAGGAAGAAGTTATTTACGATTAAGAGTGGTGAGGCACTGGAACAGGTTTCCCAGGGAGGTGGTGAAAGCTCCATCCCTGGAAACACCAGGGAAACACCCAGGGAAAGGTCAGGCTGGAGGGGTGATCTGAGCAACCTGATCTAGTAGTAGGTGTCCTTATTCATTACAGGGCAATTAGACTAGAATATGTTTAAGGCTCCATCCCAACTATAACAATTATATTACTTTATGAGAATGTGTGAATCCAGGTGCAAGCCAGAATCGTCCCAGATAAGCTTATGGTGTATAAACGACAAATACACAGAGGGGTATGGTTAGGTTGATATCTACAGATCATATAACTAGAAAGATTATCATGTTGGAAAAGGATAACTGAAAACAAATGAAAATGGTCACCCACATCCTAGGCTTGCAGAAAAACTGCAAAGGGTGAAATCTCTAGAAAGAGATCCTTCCTTGGTGGCAGTCAGCCCTTAAATGAGGTCTAGGAGAGGTGGAGCCAGGCACCACCCCTTCTTGTCACACAAGTGAATGGCCTTAAATTCTATGAATTTTATAAGGAAATGGTGTGTGTTTGTATGATGGAAACTCCTACATCTGCTTCTTTCATGAAGTGCTGTACTTTCATAGGGTCCTGTGATGCAATCAGTTCAACTCGAGCAACACCTGCGACTGCTGGCATTGCACTGACTATTCTGGGGCTTAATGGTAGAATAATGCTTTGGGTTTTTTGGATCCATAGGCTGCATTCCTGTGAGAAGTAATATATAATATTCTTAAAAGATTAAGAAAATGTTGTGATTTTTTTTTTTTTTTCCCCCCTCTGAATTCCTTAGAGGTAAATATATTTAAAGGGAAAGTATATTTAAGCCTGGGTGCTTCTAAAGAGTTTATTATTCATTATGCTCTCATCCTTTTAGCATATGTATTAATTTTCTTGGTCAATTCTTCTTTTCTTTGTTAAAAGGTTAACAATCCAATATGCAAAGTAATGTTAAAAAAGCTGGCACAAGCTTTTGTCGTGTGGCATTTTTTGCCTTTAGAGAATTCTTCTGAGAATATTCCTTGACGTTTAGAAAACAGATGGTATTTAATAAGCTAATCTCTAACTGCAATGATGAGTGAATGATGATCAAATTTAAAATTAAAGTATGTTTCAGAAGTATCTTGATATCTTGTTTTGCAAAAGATTTTATTTCTTCCTTGTTAAAATCCTAACATTAATCAATGATGGATGAATGAGTGTGCTATTAAGTTTTAAATTAGTTTCCAATTCTCATCAGCTGAAAACAGTACATTGTAAAAGAAGCATGGAGAAATAAGGTTAATCTGAAAATCATGCATCTGCTATAAGTGTAGTTTTCATGTGGTTGTAAAATTGCATATAAAATTTGGAAACATAGTTTTGAGATTAATATCATGATGATGATAGTTGACATACATATACTTTCTATCTAAAGTTTGAGCTAGCAAAAAATAAATCAAAGTTCACATACTTAGTCTAAAAGGGAGTTAGTAAAAAAAGTAATAAGGATGCTATCTGACTAGTTGTGCCTCAGAAGTAATTTTAGTATTTGTGGTAAAACTTAGTGGGTTGTACTTTTTGCAGACTACAGTGGGTTGCTTATTTTCCAGAGGACATCACAAAAATTATCATAGGACTAGAGAATCCTGTTTGTTGCATAGGTTATCTATCTTCTATCCATGTCTGTTTCACTTTATTGTTTCTAAATCACCTGCGATGAATGTTAATATCCAGTTTGTGTAGCCTCTGAATATTTATAACAGAAACAATTTTGTGATTTTCTGCTGGAATTTAATTATCTGACTATTTTGAGAGGGTATCAGATGTTTCATTCTATTAAACTGAACCTGTTTTTCAAGCTGCATTTTATTATTATTCTAACTGCCTTCTGACCTTCCAAACAGTATAGGAAAATGCTGTGTAAATGTAAAGATCAGCAATGAGAAAAATAAAATCAATTACATGTGTATTTTTTCTCATGATTTGTGGCATCTGAGGCATGGACTTGGATGTGGACGATCGAAATCATTTATTACAGGTTCTAGCATCCCTTATATACATTCCCTATATACATCCCTTATATACATTTTAACTTTCCCACCCACCTTTATGAATCAACAGAACATTCCACAAACACTCCTTAATTGTGCATGTATGCGCTTATCCAATCAGAGCCATGAGTCATTCCAAGCCATGTGCTCTTCCTCCAGTCAGGGTCATTATCACGCGACCATCATGCAGCTTACTTGACTTTGTTTTTCTCTTCTGGAGATGTCCTTGGTTCTCAGCATTGCTTTCTCATGCTGTTTATCTTGCTCCACAGCTGCTGCTCTGAATAATCTTTCTTGTATTCCCACAATGATATACAAAGGATGTTTGAAGAACAGAGCATAAAGGCCAATTTATTTGGTCAGAAAACAGAAACAATACATACCTGAAAACTTTGTGGCCAGGTAAACAAAGGTTAGAAGAACTAACCAAATGAAATCTGAGTAAACATGAATGAAAATGTTAAAAATGTTAAAATCCTTATTTTTGAATCCCTTTTTGATAAAACATCTCCATTTATAAATCCCAAGAACTACTGTGAAACAGGAATTCTCCTATTCAGCTGAAGAATGCATTTGACTTACACCTTTCAGGTGTTCCTGGTGTAAGGAGTAGGCTGCACAGTTGTGCAGGAACATGTGTTATTTACATTGCCTCACATAGAGGAGTTGGACGCAGTCAAAAATACGGCCTGACTAACTAAATACATGCAGAAATGAGGTGTATTTATGAGAGAACTGAATTCCTATTGAGTATTCTGGCTCCAGGGACAAGAAAGGAAGCTGCTTTGTGACTGTTTGAAGCATGAAAAATATACTATACCAATAAAATACAAATAATTATTAAAGAAGTCTGTTTTAGAGCTGTTTACTGATTTGTACTGTTGTTATGACCACAATTACTTCTGAAAATCACCAATTCCTTAACTATCTTTAAGTCAAAAAAAGTAAATGGCAGTATATTACATTGACATTTGTTTTTAAATGAAATTTCCATCTGTCCTCAAAATATCTATTTTCTTAATAATAATAATAATCACTAGGATGAGAGTCAAGAATTTGTAAAGTAGCTAGGGAGTTAAACACCTGCTTTGTCAGTTGAATAAAGCTCCTTTTTGTGCACTTGAAGATCTAAGAGTGACTTTGAATCTTGCTGGCACTGGGATTGGAACAAAGACAGAGACGATAAGTTTTCCCTGTGGTATTCATTGGCAGTGACGTCTTTCTGCTCATAGTATCTGTCAAGAGGATATACACACACTTGATGTGTGTGAGGAGCTAGCCAGAAAGCTGGTGTAAATCTAGCATCCAGGATCTTTCTGGTAGTTGTGAAATAGAAGGCCTTTGTTTTCTGAGTGTTTTGCAAGAAGTATTCTGGGTGGAGAAGGACACAGATTATGAAATCTGCTAAAATTCTGAATGGTTATGTAAATCCATGCACTCAGGGCAGGAGAAGACTACTCTTAATTAAAAGGCTGGAACTGCTTAAAACTGATGTCACTGTGCCATTGGCTCCATAGTTTTGGTTACTATGTGAAAATAAAGGCAAAGTAAACTTATGCTTTAAGTTCAGCTTCATTGGAAATCTATCGCAATGAAAGTAGGAGTTTAAAATACATATACACCTTTTTTTTTTCCCTCTCTTCTGAAGCTTTAAATTAGTGGATAATGAACATGGCCATTCCCATTCTCCACAGTGAAAAGAGCGTTACTTAGAACAAAGCTGAGAAGCACTTGTAAGCATCAGAGTACTGACCCTGATTGCATGAGCATGGCAGTAAGTATCTACCTGTGGATTTGTGAACTTTTATCTAAAAACATACTCACTAGGGTTTGATACTCTTCAGTACAAATAGTTGAGTCAGAGTCCTGACTTTCCTGATGGTTATTGTTTCATGAAAAAGTGCCATTGTTTTCTCACCACCTCTTTTACTTAATGTAAATTGTCTTTTACAACCTGGAAGTTGTTTTACTGGGGGAAATGAAAATATGAAGAAAAAATAGCTTAAATCTTTCATTTTCATTTTGAGAAATACCTTGGTTATTTTAAAATATTCAAAATATCCATCTATACAGGTAACTTTGGGAATTAAACTACAGAAATTAGATACCATTAATGGGATAGGACAAACAAAATAAGAAAAAAAAAAAAATCTGTCCCTGCAGAAATTCAAGGTCAGGCTGGCTGGGGCTCTGAGGAACCTGATCTAGCTGTAGGTGTCCCTGTTCATTGCAGAAGAGCTGGACTAAATGACCTTTAAGGGTCCTTGCCAAATCAGACAGTTCTGTGATTCTATTCTATGATTCTATGATTGAAAACATCAAGAAAATCATGAATTACTCACAAGAATAATCGTCCAAGAGGCCTCCAATGTTTATAAGAGAGATTCTTTTTCTGCAGTAGTAGATGTACAATATCTTACAATCTGTAATAAACAGTCAGTGTTTGAAAGACAGAATAAGATAATTGTAAGAGGTGCAATGCACCTGCTTATTTTATTATTCTTTATCATTAAGGAATGCATAGTCATCCAAAACATTTAAAACTGTCCCAGGTCATGTTTTCTGCAATAGTTGAGTTATTAAAAAGTCAATCAAATGATTTCCCTACATATGGACTAGAACAGCAAGCAATTTCTACGTCTTGACTAAGTTGAAAACATAATATAGCATTATGGCTATACGCCTGTGTAAAACACAGTTACCGGCAATCCTTGAGCACTGTGCATTTTGCCAATCTAATCTGGCATTAATTTGTGCATGTTTTGAATGCTTGAACTGTAGATTTCTACCGATGGCTAATTATTTATTTTACTCAGTAACAAAATAAATTTTATTTATACATACTTTTTTGACATTTGCTGAGTCAGTGCTTCCCATAGTTTGCTCTAACATCTGTTCTAATTTGTTTGAGTGATACAGGCAGTATAGATGGAGACAGTAGTACAGATAGTCAACCACAGAAATGCTTGCCAAAAAAAGAGAAAAAAATGTTTATGGTGATGCTGGAATATTGTAAAACTGAGAAATGTAATCTTTGAATTAAAGCTTTGATTAAGATATTTCTGGAGTAAACCTTATAGTTATAGAGAAGCACAGGTAAAGTGAGAGGAACTGCTGAACACATCTGCTTTCACTCATAATTTTTGGAAGGAAAAACAGCTCGGAGAAGGAAAAACATAAAATGGAGAAGAAAGACACTGTGCATGCAAAGATCTTCTCAGTGTACACAAATTTCTCAGTTTTCAGGAATCCCCAACCTTGGAGGTTAATGAGAGAGTCTGGGGAATGGGTGACTTCCCTTTAGTCAGGAAAGAGGAGGTCCATGAGTGACTAGGAAACACTAAGGTCCATAAATCCATGGGACCTGATGGGGTGCATCCACGGGTGCTGAGAGAGCTGGCGGAGGTCATTGCTGAGCCACTCCCTGTAATCTTTCAGAGGTCTTGGAGAACTGGGGAGGTGCCTGAAGACTGGAGGACAGCCAATGTCACTCTGGTCTTCAAAAAGGGCAGGAAGGAGGACCCAGGTAATTATACGCCAGTCAGCCTCACCTCTGTCCCAGGGAAGGTGATGGAACAGCTTGTGCTGGATGCCATCTCCAGACAATTGGGAGAAAAGGAGGTAATCAGGAGTACCCAGCATGGGTTCACCAAGGGGAGGTCGTGCTCAACCAACCTGGTGGCCTTCTATGAAGTTGTCACTGGCTGGGTGGATGGGGGGAGAGTGGTAAATGTAGTCTACCTTGATTTCAGAAAGGCTTTTGATACTGTCCCCCATGACTTCATTATAACAAAGCTGAGGAAGTACAGGATAGATGAATGGACAGTGAAGTGGATCAAGAACTGGCTGACTGGCAGAGTGCAGAGGGTTGTCATTGGCGATGCAGTGTCTGGCTGGAGGCCTGTAACTAGTGGCGTCCCCCAGGGGTCTGTGCTGGGTCCGGTCTTGTTCAACATCTTCATCAACGACCTTGATGAGGGGATAGTGGCCACCCTCAGCAAGTTTGCTGATTATATGAAGTTGGGAGGATTGGCTGATACGCTTGAAGGCTGTGCTGCCATTCAGCAAGACCTGGACAGGCTGGACAGCTGGGCAGTAAGAAACCAGTTGAGGTTTAACAAAAGCAAGTGTAGAGTCTTGCACCTAGGAAGAAATAATTGCATGCACCAGTATAGGCTGGGGGAAGACCTGCTGGAGAGGACCTCTGCAGAGAGGGACCTGGGCGTCCTGGTGGATGACAGGTTGGCCATGAGCCAGCAGTGTGCCCTGGTGGACAAAAAGGCCAATGGCATACTGGGGTGTATAAAAAAGAGCGTTGCCAGCAGGTCAAGGGAGGCGATCCTCCCCCTCTACTCTGCCCTGGTAAGGCCTCATCTGGAGTACTGTGTCCAGTTCTGGGCTCCCCAGTATAAAAAAGACAGGGATCTCTTGGAAAGAGTCCAGCGGAGGGCCACAAAGATGGTGAAGGGCCTGGAGCATCTCCCCTATGAGGAACAACTGAGTGAACTGGGTCTGTTTAGCCTTGAGAAAAGAAGGCTAAGAGGGGATTTGATCCAGGTTTATAAATACCTGAGGTGTGGGGGCCATAGTGGTGAGGCCGGACTCTTTTCAGTAGTGCATGGAGACAGGACAAGGGGAAATGGGATGAAGCTAGGGCATAGGAAGTTCCACACGAATGTGCGCAAGAACTTCTTTACGGTGAGGGTGACGGAGCACTGGAACAGGCTGCCCAGGGGGGTTGTGGAGTCTCCTTCTCTGGAGATATTCAAGACCCGCCTGAACGCCTACCTGTGCGACCTGGTGTAGGGAACCTGCTTTGACAGGGGGTTGGACTTACTTGATGATCTCTAGAGGTCCCTTCCAACCCCTACAATTCTGTGATTCTGTGATTCTCCTTCTGAACTATTCTGAACCTGTGAAAACAAACAAACAAACAAAAAAAATAGTAGTCTGAGTAAATTAATGAAATTGTGTATTACGACTCCTTTCAATATTTTATTTCCTCTAAGGCTACTTCTGTTGTCTAAAGAGAAATAGAGAATATATTGCATTTCTATCTGCATGATTACTGGGTGAAGTACCTCATGATTCCTATCTCATTTTCCAGCTCCATCTGTGCGGTACATTGTGAGAGTTATGAATCCCAGAGTCACACAAAAGAATACTAGAGTGAAACTCCCTGGTATGAGATCACCAGTGTCATAAGCTGTTCTTGATGGACATCCCTTGGACACAGCTGATCTCAGGTAAGCCAGTGCACACTGCAGTGTAATGACCTGAGGAGGTACACGGACTGTCATTTGTGTGAGAGATTGTGGCTGTTCACTTGAACAAAGATTGATGTTAAACTAAGCCAGTAATACTTTTGTCATCAAATGCAGAAAGACTTGTTTTTGTGGGGTTTCAGTGCATGAAACTTTTGCTGATTCAGTTTCTATCCTGATTCATGGCCAAAGCAAGCCTGAGAAGGCATTCCTAGAGAAGAAGATTCCCAGTCCAAGCTGTACAAGCATGGCAGTTCTTGAAAACATTGCAGCTAGGATTTTTTAAAGTGATCACTTGTATCTTAGGATTCTTAGTATGGATTACGTAAGCTTGATCTTCAGCAGGAAATAAATATGTGTGCCTGGAAAACTCTCCTCTTTGGATGTGATATAGAGGATCAGGTTCAGCTTTGGAAAAGCTTGTTCACATCCCAAAGATTAAAACTGAAGTCTTGCAGCATTTACTTTTCTCATGTTTGTCAGGTTGAAACTCAATATCAGAATACTAAAAAATATTGCAAAGGGAATTCGTAAAAAAACTAAGTACTACAGTAGCAAGTATGCAACCCACAGATAAAATCTCTTTGTTTAGTTTATTAGATTTTCTTAAAATCTTTATTTATGACTGAGGTTTCCAAGTTTCTATTAAAATGTTCTCATAATAGTGACAAGTCAATAGCACTACAAGAAACATTTAAACCAGCAATTTTTCACATTTGAGATTCTGTTACACTGATTAACTTAGTCCGGTGTTAGATTCTGCAATCTTGTCACTCTGAATGCATTCAAATGCAATTTTAAACAGAGATTCCTTCACTTTGCCAGCAGTAGGACTGCAAAGGCAGAAGGTTTCCTGGGCAATTTCAATTCTTGTTTATTAGCTGATGGTATACATTACTAGGCCATCTTGAGCACAAGCTCAGTCCCATCTTGCATGCCTGTGTGCTGCAGCCTTTGTTGCCCACTGTACTATAGTTCCCACTTGGGGAGCTCCTCTCTCATCTGGGAGATGAGCTGATCAAAGAGCCTGCTTTTTGTGACTTCTTCCAGACATTAAAAGAAAGACTTTACTTGGATTTATATGAAGTTAGGGGATATGGGACTCTGGCTAGCCCTGTGATGTTCAGAAAGACTATGTAAGGAAATCAGAATGACTGATTGTAGAAAGCCACACATGGATTTTGCATGTCTTGTACTTCTCAACATACAAACAAGCTGTCAAGCAAGGAAAAAACTCTGTCTTTATTTTTCATGTATTTCTTACAGCTCCGGCATCGGAAAATAACAGCCCTTTGCGAAACAAAACCAAACAAACTTTTTTGCTTTATCTGTTCCCTGAAATTGACTAATGCACAGATGTCCTACTGTCTGATCAGGATGCAGGCCCAGATACATCCAGAATTTTCTCTCTCTAAATTATATCTTAGAGATAGATGTTTTGAGCATATGCTCATATGCAAATCTGAGTTCACATTCAGCACATAGTGAACTTCCTACCTTTGTCATGGTCTGTTTCCCTGTGTGCCTTACTGGATGATTTCTGTATGGCCAAAGATTACTCACGTTAAACAGTCTAGAAAAAGTCTTCTGTGCAAGGCTAGAGTCTGGGAACATTTATTAGACAGCTGTAAAGTTTTATGCTCAGAGTGATAAAAGAATGCTGTTTGCTGCACTATCTCATATTATTTTATTCAGATGTGATTCTAGTCTACTTCAGTAGAATATTCCTTATAACACAGAGCTGATATTAGAGCTAGATAAGTCTTATTTTTCCCATCTGAACTAAGAGCGAACTAAGAGCAAACTAGCCATAACCAAGGCATTCTCAGTGGAGAGAAGGTGTGTGTGTGTGGGGGGGAGGGGGGGGGGGCGGGGGGGGAGGAAAGAAAAAAAGATAACTTTACAACATTTTCTTATAATATTAACAATTAAAGCTAAGATAATTGGATCATATCTTCTTTTTCTACTCAACTGTGCAGTAAGATGCACAGCAATGTTATATATGTGTGTGTACATCTGCATACGTTTTCCCTGAAATCTCAGAGTCAATTTTTCTGACAATATTCACTTGTGGGCAATCCAGAGATGATTTTTCTTCTGCTGTTAAATTTACTGACTGAGACGAGGTTCAGCACTACACAGGAGACTAAAGCAATGATAATGATAATCCATTACAGTCTGAGAATCTCTAGCTTGTCTGTGCTGGTACAGCATTGATGCTGTAAAGCCTGTGTGTCAGTGTCTCCCTGTTGACTGATAGTATGACATCAGCTCAGAAACAAGCACTGTACATATTTAATATACATTACATTTAAAGGCTTTATCCATTGGTGGATTTCTGTAAAATGCTGATGTCAACACTGATACTGTTTTGTATTGTTAAAAAAAAAAAAAAAGACTGAGACATTTAAACCTAATGATACAACTCCAGTTATTCTTTTGTATGAAATGGCAGTTTTATGTTTATCTCCATTATTATTTTATTTTTCAAATGTATGTGGCTTGACTGAATTTGTCCTCAGAATTTAAATCTTTCTTCTTCATATTCTGGACTAGACTAAATTGTGAGTTACTGGTGTGACTCCTCTATAAGCAAGCATGGTTGGAAATCATATACCTGGGGAGCTAATTAGAATCAGTTGAACAGTGTTAAAACCAGGCAGGTATTCCAACTCTTCTGATTCACAAAAAGATTCATTTTCTAAGATCTATCACTAAATGGGTATTAATGGCTCCTTGTGCTGCCAAGCTTGGTCACTTGATGGGCTTAATAGTCTGTTAGAAGCAGTTGGGTGTCTTTCCAAGACCCTGCCCATCAGATAAATATATTTGTCCATGTATGTCCTTTTCCAAGGTCTAGGTAGTAACACAGAAATGCAAAGAGGGACAGTTTGATGCTGGGTCACCTAATACATTTCTGTAAAGAGATATTTCATTCAGCCCTGGAAGGCAATTTATCTTCAGAAATTACGTTCAGGTATCATTTGGCACGCATTTGAGATGATTTAGGCTTACCACTTTCATAAGTATTCACTAATATAGTTTGAAACCCTACTATATCCTTGGCAGGAGTAGCTACATCTTGCCTTCGTTTGCAGATTTCTTTATCCTTTTCCCTTCTGTTTGCTATCATATCACATCCTTTTATTCAAAGTCTTCCTTAGATAAGCTATCAGCAGTTACCAGGGCCATGTAAGAAACATGACCTGCTTGCAAATTACATCTCATCCTGTGTAGATGTACTCTTTGGGCACCACAGAGTACAGAGCATAAGACCCTTCTATTTACCTCAGGTGCCAGCAGTTTCTGCTGGGGAAAAAAAAATAAAAAATAAAAAATAAAAAATAAAAAATAAAAAATAAAAAAAAATAAAGACAATTCAGGTTCTTTGTAGAAATCCCTTATGCTCAGTTTGAAGCCAGGGAAATTCCCTGCTGCAGGCGTGACAAATCTCTAACACCATCAGAGCACTCCTACAGTGTATGTCTAATCTCAGATGACCAGGCTTCTGCAAAATACATTCTCTCACACCAAAACTATTAACCTTGATTTAGGGGAAAAGCCAAGCGTTTCTCTAGCAGCTGAGGATGAGATTGTGGGGTCTGTCTGATGGGGTGGAGGCTGTACTCCAGGGAAGATTCCACAAGGAGTATCCCCCTGGTATCTTCTAGGATGCTGTGGGGAGTAGTCCTGGGACCACCACGGGTGTGGTGTGGTGTGGAGTGGAGTGGAGTGGTGTGGTGCCTCCCTAACGATCCCACAGCAGCAACAAGGTAATCAGGGTCAGGCTGTGGATGGGCCAAAACCCAATCATCTCAGCCACCACTACAGGCCCAAGCCTGGGCAGGATGGGTAACAATTGAGGTGGTTCCTGGCTTGGTATGGCCCAGGACTGAGCAGGGGCAGGGGTACTACAAGAGGCTCTGGAGGTGAGCTGCCGGAGGAAAGAAATAAGGAGCTCAAAACTGAAAAAGCTTGGGAATTGCTTTCAAATTTCAAAATAATTAGAACAATTGAAACATCTTGGAAATTACCTTCTAATTTCCAAATACTGATCTTGCAGACAAGTTATTTTGTGTATTTGTTTTCAGTTTTTCATTTCTTGGGGGGGAGAGGGAAGTGAGGTAATGCTAGTTCTCACAGTGGCTGGCTCTGTCGTACCTCTGGTATCAGCCACATTTTTTTTTGCATGTGTTTTCCTGAACAGCTTTTCAGTTTGTAGCAAGTTTTCCCTAAGCTTGTGTTTTCCTTGATGAGTTGCTCATGTCCATTTTGACAGTGATTCCTAACTTTTATTTTGTATTTCTGGAATCAAAAAGAATTCTAAATACTCATGAGACTGCATTTCCTTGACAAGCTCTTATTCTCTTCAAATGGATTGCTCACTGTCCTGTATCCAAAAGAAGTCACATATCTCTGACAAAGAGTGAGCCTTCAAACTCTGAAGTAGTTTATTTGGAATTTATACTGGAAATCCCAGCAACTCTTCTCTCTAGTCATGTGCTAGGTTTATTTAAGGAAAGAAAAAACAATGACTTTGTGGATGCTATTTCTGAAGAGCAATATTAGAGAAAAGACCATTGTGTCCAAACTAATTTAATTACACATTAGAGATGATCTATAATGGGAGGAAAATACTGTATTACTTTTTATAAGAATGAATTTGAAAGGCATGAACTCTCTGCTTTAGTGACTACAGTTTTAAAGAAAAAATCATATGTAGTCTGGATTAAAAAAAATAATATTGTCCTTTTCCAAAATTTCCTGTATTCACACAGAGCTAAAACCTCTGTAAATCTTTCCATGCTTTCGAAACATTTGTAAGCATGATTGTTTCTTCAGACTCCTGTAAAACTCATACAGCATCTTTGACTTCAGTGGAATTATGATTGATTTGTTCATTTTAATTAGAAATATTTCTTTAGGCATGTGTAAATACAGTAATGATGGGGTGCATGCTTAATCTTTTTTTTCTTTCGTTTTCTCTTATACTGTCACTTTATGAATGAGTGGGATTTACTGGGATATGCAGAATTGATTTGCCACGGTGCATACGTTTCAAGAATTTACTATAATTATACAATACTACTCGCGATGGTATATTGGAATGCACATTGGTTCTGTTGTTTCTTTTTCTTTAAACAAATAGTAAAACAGATTTATTTATTTTTTTTTTTCCCATCAAATGCATCACCCTGACATAATAACAATAATATTTAGGACAGGCTATGGTATTTCACACAATTTAATAAATCTGGAATGATCCTATTTTTGTTGATGGAATTGCCCAAGGTTAACAAATTTAACTGTTGATTTGCCATAGATTTACAAGAGAGAAGCTGAGATTACTTTTTAATTCTAATGAGTAAGGAGTTTACTTTAGTCAGGTGTGCAATACATTTCAGCGGTTGATATATTTACACTTAAAATTGCTATGAAAATTCCACATGTACCCAGTATAATTTTTAATTCTCTTTCTAGGAATTTAAATATGTCAGCTATGAAATTCTTTAAAAATATTTACACAGGCTATGCACACTTTTCATGCTCCGAGATGCTGATTAGGCATTCCGTGGAACCAATGTAAACACGCCAAGCATTTATATGGGTTTATTATATACATGGGAGTAGTGAAAAAGAATCACATCCACATAACAATCAGTCATGTCAAAAAGCATACAGCCTAGATAATTGACCCGTTTGAAGCACAGCAGACAGAGGCTGGATCCAGAAAAGCTTAAATCCTTGCACTACAATACAGCAAGTATTAAAAAGAAATGTAAAGGTCCATAACAACTTTACTTTTTGATTTTCAGCATCAGATATTTCAGAATGTTACACCAAGTTCTAGATAAACCAAAGCTTTTATTTCTATATATCACCCTATCAATTTCAGTTTGCTCAAAACTCACTTATGTTGGAAAATAGTTTGCAGCAAGAGTGTCTGTAGATATCAGAATTCAGAATATCTCATGCAACTGAAAACTGCTCAGAGAAAGCAATGATCATGGAAAATTGTTTGCAGACTCCGTAAACTGCAAACTCATTTTATCAGTCTGACTTCCTTTCAGAAACAAGCATGCTGTTCTGAGCCACTGAGGGTCCAACTGTCATTTTCTCTTCATTCTCCAAATAAATGAATGAGAATTAGAGATCTTGAAATAATTTCACAGGGAATTAAACCCAAACAATTTCTTTATTTCATTTAGTTAGCTACTACTGGAAGTTTGAGTTGCTTCATAAAGATTTTTGAGAAATAATTCTGCACTATTTTCTATATAGTGCTTAGTATCTTGCCTAAACAGACATGCATATGGTTTGATAGGCCTGACTCAGAGCTCAGCGCAGTATAAATCTAGGGGCAGTTCATTTAAACGTAATACTTTATCATTTGTGTAGTGCTGGTAAAATGACAATTGGTGGAAGTTATAATGTACAACATCATTAATTTTAGGTTCCATTACTATTTTTTTGTTTGTTTTTCTTCTCAGAAACAGTATTTTCAGATCAAATTATCATGTTTTTGAGGATAAATTATCACAATATTACTGTTGTAAATTATACTTAATCTTTAGTTGAATTATTATTTCTTCAGGATTTCCCGTTTTTTTCCTCCTAAGTGAGTTTTGCAATAGAATAATCACTTCTAGGTATCTTAACAGAAAGCCTTGAATGAGAAGTACTAGCTAAATCCATCTAAAATCAATACTTCGGTATCAGTACATTTTGGCATTGCAGTTAGAAGCCTCTGTTACATATAGTTCTACACATACATACAAAAATGTAATGTGTGAAATCTGAATCTTATGCTTTTGCCTTAAAATTATAACACTGAGAAAGTCTGTTGCAACAAAAACCCTATTGCTTTTGTTTGTTTGTTTATCTTAGTGATATGAATTACATAAACTCTTAGGATTTTTGTGTTTTACCATTAGGTTTCTATGTGTGCACATCTACTTGCATCTTTTGGGAAAGGTTTGTACTGTCAGTAGCAGTTAGGCTTTTAAATCACCTAGTTTGAGTTTTACTTTGTTCTTGATTATATAACTTAATAGCTTGTTAGAGATTTATCTATATACATATACCGTACCCCATCAATCTTTTTACTTATAAATAATACTCATAATACTAAATTCTGGAAAACATTTTATCTTAAGATTACTTTTCTGTTGCTGTTGTTATAGATAAAAAATCTCTTGCAATCTGCATAGACTGTTGCAAGTATCAGCAAAATGTTTTTCCTTTTCTGGTTACTGAAGCCAGTAACTGGTGAAGCAAGGAAAAATAATAATAAAAACATAAACAAAAATAAACCAAAACAAAACAGAAACATAATCATCAACAAAACAAACGAACGAACAAACAAAACACCAACCCAACAACTAATTTTTGCATTAACAAACTGGGGACAGGATCTGTTGATATGTTGTGTTCTACTGCCCCAGAAGAAGACTGTGAACATTGGACTGGATTAGCAACTTCTGAACTTTTCCATTTATTGTTTAAAGCTATCCCTCTTCAACTTTGCAATGTAAGAAATAAATATGCTTAGGTTATTTTATGCTGGGTATATATATGGCAAATGCAAATTTCTGCACCTAAAGGGAACTAAACCCCTCCAGTACTATAAGATGGAAAATTGACATACTGGGAACTTCTGTAGCTGAAAAGTGAAACCTGGAGGTCCTGGGGGATCACCAAGTCAGCAGGAATCGGTAGAGCACTCTGGCAGTGTCCTGAGCTAGACTGAGCGAAGTGATTATTGCCTTTACTGAGATAGTTAGACCATATAAATGTATTGAGTCCAGTTTGTTGGGGGTTTTTTTTGCCTTCTTATCCCAGTATAAGATGCACATCAGCAAACATAATACACACGGAGCACCACCAAGCTGGACAGGGTTGGAACACTTGACCTGTTAGCACAGCTTAAGGAGCTGGACCTGGACATGGTGTATGTGTGTAAACTAACATCTTCCTGCCCACAGCGGATATAGAGAAGATATAGTCAAACTCCTTGCAGCAGTGCCTGGTGGGAGGATGAACTGCATTAAGTGGAGCAACTTAGATTCAGAGAAGATATAAGAAGATAACTTGTCTCTATGAGGACAGACAAACAAGAGCTGAACCAGAGAGGTTCAGTCTGTCAGTGGAGTCTTTCAAGATTCAACCTGATGAAGCATTGAACTACCTGGTCAGAGTTCAAGTTGGCCCTGCCTTGAACAGAAAATTGGAATAGAGTTCTAACTTATCCTTTGCAACCTAAATGATTCTATAACTATGTTGTCTGAAAATAGCAGTAATGTACAAACTCATTCAATTGTTTCCCATGTTAAATTGATTATTGCATTAACTTGTTTTACTCCTGACTTAGTGCTCAATCAGATGAAAATAATGGGTTTCTTGGTTCTTTCTGATCAACTTCCTAAAAAACAAGAATAAATATGTAGAACTACATGTTTCCTATCTGTCATATTTGTTCATCATGTGCTTTGGATATTGTAGATATTCATCTATTCCTCTTAAATCTTGAAAGAATATGAAACAATCTGCACTTTTATGGGCAGAGTAACGTTTCAGTGCTTCTGAGCCACTGTTCAGAAGCAGCAAAGTGTAGGGGTTTTTTTTGTTTGTTTGTTTGTTTGTGTTGTGCTGCTAAAGGAAATCTGCCTTTGTTGTAATTTAGAACCACAAAAATCAGGGGTCTTCCCTTATGCTCTTCTGCAGTGACCCTTGAAATGAACAGAAACATGGCGATGAATTGCAGAAATGCCTGCAGGGAAAACTGACAAACAATATTTTTTGAGATCTTTATTTACAGGATAGGAAAATCTGGATCCCAAATATATCAAAGGCCGTGGAAAAATTAGGTCAAACTTTTGAAGTTCTTTTCCTCTGACCTTTCTACTTTAGACTTGGATGATCACTTGAATTTAATAAGGAATATTTTACCTTGATACCTCACCTTTTATGTTTAAATTATTACAGAACACTTCATAAAGCTGTAAATTAAATACTAATACTGCAGTAAATGTATAAGTAAATGTATCAGCAATTGTTCACTCATCTGTGGCTTATGCTCAGCTATGCACTTTAGAATTTTCTTTATTAAGAGGAATGTTGGCAGGGATTCGTAAGTCATACTCTAACCTTTGAGAGAAGTGCTTCATATTACTGCAGGAACAGGACAGACTTTAGAGACAGACAGCGACTGTCTCTGCAGTCTACGTTTTCAAAATAAGGGATGACACTACAACTCTATATGTCTTGATCACAGACTTTCAACTGTCCATGAGACTGGACAGAAATGTAAAATACATTTCCACTGTTGACCCAAGCAGGAAAATTGACCTTTGCAAGTGCACTGTTTTCAGGCTATGTTAAAGTGCATCTTCCCCTTGCCACCCGCCTCCCTCCATTCTATTATGCAAATAACTTAGGGTTTTAACTATCTAAAGACACTAGGCCTAGAAGTTAAGAGCTCTGACTCAACTTATGTTAGTAAATCCTGCTTCATCATTCTACTCTCAATGGAAAAAAGTCTATTTTTTTCTGAGCGGCAGAATAGATCTCTGAAGAAGTTGTTTCTTTTGTGTGTGTATGTGGGTTTGTTTTTTTTCTCCTCCATGAAGTATAGAGTAAAACAGGATAAATTAACATCAGAAATAATGCTTTTACTTAATTGGGACAATGATTGACTTGATTGGTTCTTTAGGCTGATTTTCTGATCTCTTCATCCATTACTTCTCAGGGATACAGTTTTAATCTATGACATAATTTATAGTAGCCTTTTATATATATGAAGATGGCTTATGAAAATTTTGTTTACCCACACCGAGGCCTAGTTATGCTCTTTCTTGCATCCGATGATTGTGATGTGAGCTCCATTAAAGTCTATAGAAGATATCTGCAGTGAATGTTCTGTTTAGCTTTTTTAGTTCTTTTGACTATAATCTAGTTCCTACCCCATCCCACCCCATTCCATCCCCCTGCCCTCCACCCCTCCCCCTGCCATAGGCAGATTATCATCCCTTTCACTGTGCTCATTGTGATCACCCAACCAGGTGAGCTTTAAAACTTGGAACATTTCTCCTCCGGTCACCTGGTAACAGTATCACAGAACCATAGAATCATAGAATCAAAGCAGTTCCCTAGAGTAGATTGCACAGAAAAGCATACAGGAGGGTTTTGAATATCTCCAGTGAAGACTTCACAACCTCTTTGGGCAGCCTGTTTCAGTGCTCTGTCATTCTGTGGTGATCTCTAGGGTCCAGGTTTCTCCTAGTCCAGCTAGTCCCTTGGATTCTTCAGTAGTAAGGCTGAGCATATATTCATAGTATGCAGATTATGTTGTATAATTCACTAAATCACTGAATTTACTAAACATAGCCTAGATAGATAGACTGATTTTTCAATCCAGAGCTAATTAACAGTACATAAAGTCATTGGAAAACTTCTCATGAGAGCTTATGAAGACTCAGGGTTGCATTCTGCCCTGTTCAGTTTTGTCCTTTTTTGAGTTTTATTTTCCATACACAACTGTTTTCATTTGGGATGTATCTTGACTGTATCTTACTTACAGAAGTTCAACAAAAATTTAAACAACCTATAGAAAGGAGATGATAATTTTATAGTCAATACTGGAGTAGTTAACAAATATTGATTGTTATCTATTTTCCCTATAATCCAGTTTGGTTAATCTTTCTTTCAGCTACACAGGCAAAATATTTAGTTCACCAGTAACCTTGAGGACATCCAGGTAAGACTGTCAAAGCTTTCAACAACTCCCATCTGACTTAAGGTACCATGACAAAGTTCATCCTTAGGCTCAGTATTTTGCAACATTCATGGGGCCAACTCAAGAGAGAACTGAGCCACTGAATCCACATATACAAAAAATATGGAAGAATATTCCAGGGGATATAAAAAGCGGATGACAGTTGAAACTTTTCACATTAATGTATGTGACTGGAGTCCTTGGGACTATAGTAATTGTAGCTGCACAACAGTAAGGGGAAGATGCTGAATGAACTAATTTCAAGTGAAAGCAGAGTAAAAGTATAGTAAATAAAAGACTAAGTAAGTGGTCAGGCCTTTTTTAGAGTAAAATGTGTAAACAGTCCTATAGCTGAGAGATTCATGGGTTCTGCTGGGCATTGCTTGTACAGAGAACTGCATGCAGATTATTCTCACTGAGACCAATTCATTCTTCTTTCTCTGCCAGCAAGGGAGCTACAGCTGTGGTTTGATCTCTGGTTTGGTCTGTGCCAGACCCATCACCCTAAAGTGTGGCACACACAAGCACTCAAGTTGAAGGCTTAATTTTTAAAGCCAAGACTTTGACAGGGCTCTAAAAGAAACAGGAAATTTACATCGGTTTTTGGATCATTGATGCATTTCAAGATTTTAGATAGAAGATTAATTTCCAATTCTTGTGGGGATCATGCACAGTCTTCTGGAGCACTTGAGCTACTGCCAGCATCACACCCAGCATAGGGGATTCGATGAACTCAGATTTTTATATGGTACAGCAATTACATATTCTTAACTTCCCGAAGGAATCAGGGTAGCTCACTCTGATCCTTATAGTAACTCTGATGTGCTTGTAGATTATCCTCTGGTCTGAATCCATCCTGTGTAATTAATTAGATCATTATAGGGTAACAATTAAGTGTCTTTTTGCATGTTCAGATTGCAGAAGAATGACAGAATGGCTCTAGAGACCTGTTCTACAGAAAAAATAACTCCTATCTTCAAGCTGGCCACAGAAGCGCAGGGGAGAAGAACAAACAGAAAATTTACTTCTTAGCTGCAGTGACTGTTTCCAAACCTGTCAATTGCATTTTAAAATATAAGCATGTATTAGTACAGGCTAAAACTCTTTTGCTCCATTAAAATCAGAGTGAGCATCCTGCAAATAAAGCTACACATTGGAAAGTTAACAGCACTCTGTCCTTAAGAAAGAAGAAGAATTTAGAGCAGGTGCAGCATTATGATCTTTAGAATGCTATTATGGAAACATGAATAATGTCATTCAGAAGGTTAGCCATCTGCTTTCTGAGTATCTGTCAGTGATGTAGGAACAGCAATGTAAAAGTGATGCATGGGGGGTGTCTCTGAAGTGTTTTAACAGAAAGCTTGTGCTTTTTGTGAAGAAAAATATGTTCCATTTTCAATTTGTTTTTCATAGGCATGTATACAATATGTATTTTGTAAATACTGTGAAGATGATTATACTGTGATTTAGGTCTGCAGTTTGCATCCTATTTTATTGAGTTTTAGCACAACTTCTTGCGCAAGATGAAATCTGAAAACTAGTGTTTTTGTGATGTAAGATAGATAGTTTTACTGAAATTGAGTATTTATGAGATATAAAATATTACAGTACCTTGAAATTCAGACACTAACTACAAATATTATACTGTCAGAGCATCATTTGTGATGTAGGCTCTAAGTTAATCTATGGGATGTGGGTTAAGTGTCAACTCGTAAAGAAAGAAGACACAAGAAGAGGACAAACTAACTTTAAAAAGCAGCAGAACCTATTGGTGAGAGTCAGCACTTACAACAGCAGTGCTATACTAGATTTATTAACAAGCTTTTTGAAAATGACAGAAATACCGCCCCTTAATGTTGCAAATAACAAGTAAATCTGTCTTTACAGGGACAAAACATTTTCATTATCGTGCAGAGAATAAAACCTTCCTAGAAACTGACAGGAAACAAGGAAAAGTAAGTAACTGCTTAGAGACATGCAGCAGAAAAATAAATTTTAACAAGGTCAGTACAGAATTCATATCATGCTGTAAACACCTCAACAGAAAAAAAAAACAAAACAAAACAAAACAAAACAAAACAACACTGCAGACACACTGCTGGCTGCCAGGGATACAGTAGTCACAGCAGCCCTAAACACTTATTAAAACATAGAAGCTTCTACAAGTGTTTAGTGAGTGATAATGAGGGTCCATGTATATCAAAGAGACTCAAAACTTATATCAAACAATGTAATTAGGCACTGGAGCGATAGTAGAGGAAACAAGCCAACTGTGGGTGCAGGAGATAGAAATCAGACCATGCAAAGCAATTTGGCTTGCTCTGCTGGAATAGAAACACTTTAGGAGAGAAAACGTTAAATCTTTTTAGCTGGCTGATGAAGTGCTCTGCACACAATCTGACCGCAGAGATCAGTTCCCCAAAAGGAGCCCTTACCTGTTGTTATGTTGTACAGACAGGGCAATCAGGAGAGGGAGTTTATCATGTACACTTTCACAGTCTCAATTACTGGGAGAAGCACCAAACATACCTTCTGCAGGAAGCAAAGGCATTCTCGGTGCCCAGGAGTGTGATTCATTGCTTTGCTGCAGCTTTCCCCAGCTTACAGGTATAAAGTGCTCACCATAGCGGCATGAGTGAGTCCAGTGCCAAGAGAGAAGCAACCAAAGAAAAATCTTAGCAGTGCACTGCGCGCATGTCCTGGGGCTTCCATCAAAGCCAGGAAAAAAAAAGAAAAAGGCTACCTACAGATTACAAAGTGGCTGCTTTTTGTTATGTAAAACAAATGATAGGTAGTGAGGGGATTGTATAGTTAACAAAAGAGTTGAATTGTATGTGCACGGCAGAGCTCAGTTAAGGTTGATATGAATAGAACAATTGGACTTGAATGTTTGGCTGCTCAACTTCAATACTCCTTTAATGTAGGGTTTTGTTTGCATAATCTCTGTTGGTTGCATTTCTTCATTTTTACTGCGTCTAAAAAATACCACCTACCTTCTCTAACTCACCTCACTATTTAAGAATGAGGAGGTCTAGCAAGCTGAAAATTAGATATAACACTAAGAAATAATTAGCTGACAGAAAGCAGAATTATCGCTTGACAGCGTGAAACAGTTAGGCAAAGAGAATAATCCACTGTGGTATGCCTTTGGATTTCCCTTCCCTGGGATGAGAAAAGACCCCAAACAAGAGTGCCTTACTAATTTCACTATAAACATCAGCATTCCTTTTCTGTACAAAACAATGGACTAAAATTAAGGATAAGGAATACATTATTATTTGGGAATTAGAAACTCACAGATTTATTAAGATTCACAAACCCTATCCTTACCAGTATTTACTTCTGTTGTTCCATGGTAGCGCGAGGCAGTAGTTTTTTTGAGGCTCAGAGTTAGAAAGTGAGGAAACTTATGTGTAAGGCTTCTAAACTGCAAAGTAGTAAACAATTGCAGTAGAACTATCAGAGAAAGCAGATGACCCAGTCTTCGGGTGGACAAACAAAACAGTCCATAGTAGTAGTGGATATCTGTGCCAGCTCAGGCAGTGGCGCTAGTGACTGATGCCTGCTTCTGCCTGGGGTTCACTAGAAGTCAAGACTCACATCATACATGGGAGAACTAATCAAGGAGAATCCTAAGTGAGATGTGTGAAAAGGAATTAAATTTGCCAAATAAGTACAAGATTTTAAGGGGGAAATTCCTTTGATTTTTCATGCAAATATTCTTTATGAATGTCCACAGATGCTAGTCTCTTTATCTGCGTGGTTTGGGCCACCATGTCAGTTTTAAATGTAGCTCATTTGTCAGTTCTGTTGCATGTTACAAATTGATTGTGATTACACTGCACAGTGATTATTCACAGGTTTACTAGAAACATGCCCGTAATTGCCATACTGTCTATAGAAATTATATGAAATAAATAGAATGTTTGAATTAAATCCTGAATAAGCCAAACCTAGAGTAGATGAGCCTTATGAAACTAAACCTAGGATGGAAATCAATAGACAAAATATCTACCTTGAGCACTCATTGTACCATGTGGTTCATTCTAAGGAAAATGTTTAGAAGAAGTCAACATGAACATTATTTTAAAAGTGCAACCTTAGTGAATGTGTAAGTAATATTTTTTCTTACTTTTTTTTTTTTTTTTTTTTTTTTTTTTAATAACTAGCAGTGTATCAACTGACTAGTTTCCTGACAGAAGGGAAGTAGTGAACCTGGAAGATACATTTCAAGTGAGAGGTTACTGTGGCCTCTGACTGATTTTGGTCAGAAAAGCCATTTGTATGAAAAGGGTACAGTGGTGATAGGCTAAGGAGCATTAGGACTCACTATGTAGAAAAGATAAACTGATAAGAAATTCATGTTTATAAATCAAAAAGTCTGGAGTTTGGAGGAGAATTGGGGAAAGATAGCAAACTTGAAAGCATTGTAATAAGAAAATACCATGGAAAAGCTTTAAAATTTGGTGAAAAAGGAGCAAAAATGAGAAAGAAAATGGAAAGCCTTATGTCACAGTATTATTTTTCTTTGAAGATTATAATTTAGTAATTTTTTTTCTAGTCTCTGTTGTCCTCTCAGTTGTGTTCATGCAAACGACTGTTAGCAGGCACAACCATAACCATTATGTCATGAATTTTTAATTATATCAAAATTATCATTGTCCTTCATGCTTCTGTAAACATAAAAATTCCACCTGAGTTTGACTAATACAATAGAAATGGGACCTTTTGTCCATACGAGATAAATGTGTACTGTTAGTTAATACAACTAGTACTGTTGTGAAGCTGAGGTTTACTTTTAATGCTTTTTTGTATCCCAAACATACAATGACAAAAGTGGGAAGCACTCCACGACCTTAATCTAGCCTCAGTCTGATGCTATTAAAAAAAAATTATATGTCATAGATTGCAGTGTATCTTCACAAAGCACTTAAAGATACAGAGAACTTGGCAGATGGCTCAAAATATTTGGTAATTTTCAGAATACTTTTTTTTTTTTTTTTTTTAAGTCCAGTTACATGTGAATTGCACAAATACAATTGCCTGCATGTGAGATGAATTGCCGTTATTTACATTATGTGTACATATGTGTCTTTACTGGAAGCATTAAAGTATTATTCTCAAAAGTAATACTGAATTTATATCGGGAGGTGCATGAGTGTGTCATTCAAAATTGTTGACTATCAATCAGCTTAGGATATTTTTCAGAATCTACCAGAAAATCACTTAAATCCTGGAATTGTCAGGAATATGGGTGTGGTTTTTTTTCTGTCTTGGAGAGGAATTGATACATAGTGAATTAGGTTATTTTAAAATAAAAATGCAAGAAAACACAGCCCAGTTTTCTCAACTCCACAAAAAGCAGAACTATATACGGTTACTTGCAAAGTAATCTGTTTATGAGTATTCAATGAGTCTCATTTTTATTTCTCTACAAAGATGCTGAGGTCTAATGGCCCAGCACTATGTTTCTAAAATTCTTTAAATAATGGACTGGGTCCTTCTAGTTGATTTTCCTCGAGGATATTGTTGTAAGGTATGCTTTCATCTCTATCGAGATTGGTTTAAGAGGCTTTTCACTTTTCAGCTTTCCCTTCGTGCTGAAAATAACATTCCCTGCAGCTGAATCAGTGCTGCTCTCTCGGTGGCGTCATTTATACAGGAACTTACCACTTATTCCTTTTTCAGAGTATTCTCTGGGAAAACACAAGGTCTTGAAAACAACTGATTAGAAATCTTTTAAACAAGATTTGCCACCAAAGAAACTGTCATATGGAATTTCACCCTGGGATCTCCTTCTTACTCTCATTTCCTACTGACTGAAGTCAAACGGTTTGTTGGAGAGTAAGTGGGATGCGATGTCAGAGGAAAGAGGCAAGCATGTTGTGTGGAGTTTTTTTATTAAGTAACCCCAAGGGAAGTACACTTCAAACGTGCTTTAAGATTTGTGTAAAATACAGCTACATATTTTTCTGGGGGAAAAAATGTCGTGGTATTTTGTTTGGGTTTGTTTGTTTGTTTTTAAAATGAAATATAGATCTTAGAAATGACAGAAATTTGGTTTTAACTTCATGATTAGCAAGTGGATAAAACCAACTGAAAATGAAATGTTTATTCCCCCTCTACCTCCTCCAGTGAGCTTCAAAATCAGTTTTCACATTAATTACATCCAAATGTGACTGAGTGTTAAAAAATCCCCTCTACACTGTAAAAGAGTGATATAGAACAACAGCGTGTGTTAGAAAAGAAAAACATACACATTGTTGCATGGCCATGCTTGTTTTAAAATTAGTCCATTTTGTCTGCTTCATTACACATATTTTGCTTATCAGATAATTGTTCAACTGTCTGAACACAGTCACTCTTGCTATTAACAAAATTTAAATTGGGATTAACCTTGTTCCAGCCCATAGTCTTTTATAAAGAATGATATTCATGTCTGTAGACTAATTGCACTGAGAAAGTTCACTGCAAAGACATAATTAATAGTCCATAATGTTTGGGAAGGTGACATTTCCTACTTTCTTTGAACTCTCAGTTTGGTATTTGAAAGTCTGTATAAGGTACAGAATCTAGGGTATTTAATCTGGAGTGGTGTCTAGTTGGTAGTTAACTGAAGTTGCTTCCTTTCCCTTAACAGCGATAAAACAGAAAGGACTAATTACCCCTTTTATAGGTGCAATTTGAACTTAACACTCAAGAGAGGACGCAAGTGGTAAACCACTATTATAGGCGATTTCACCATCTGTACCTTAAAATTGTGACTATGGAGATAGCAAAAGAATACATACAGCCTTTAGCACAGAGAAAAACCTAAACTTTTTTTTTTTTTTTTTTTTTTTTTTTTTCCAAATTGCTGGGAGAATGTGACAATGCACTAGTGTTTTCTGGTTCACTTTAAAACCACTTCCTTTGAATAAACACATATTCAATTTAATCGGTCATTAGTACTTAATTGAAACTCATTCATCTAATGATGATGATGTATTGATATTTTTGTGAGTTTAATGAACCTGTGTGCATTAATGTATATTTTATTTTAGCCCATCTGAAGACAGAAGCCTTAGGAGCTTTCTCTAGAAAAAATGACAATGATCACTTTTCTATATATAACAGAACTTATTGCTATATTTTTTGCTTATGATCAGGAAAGATTTCTGAACTTCAGCAGAATCCCTTAGGCTTAATATAATTTTACTGTTATTTTACAGTTAAAGTTGTGGATTTCTGTGTGTTTATCTATTTTCATATCTGTTTAAATAAAGGAGAAACTATTAAATTTACATCTGGTTTCTAAGAGATAATTTTTGCTATACTGGAGTTGTCAAATAAATGCCAGGTGAAGAGTTGTCTGCTTTCACCGTCTCACCAGTCCTTCTCTTCACATACTGCAAATTCTGGGGCCCTGAATTGGGTGAAGTTCTCTGCACATATTATTTTCAAAACAATTTCTAGCTCTCACTCACAAATTTTGTTGTGCATTTGGATGTTTAATGCTGCCAAGAGCTCCTCATAAGCACTGCCTGAAGTGGTACAAGCTTTGATGCCATATAGTATGGTTGTGGCCCGCTGGCTACATTGCAGTTACATGTGTTAGTGTCCAGAAGAACTTCCTATACTGAGTCTTAAGTGCTTCAAAACTAGAAAATCTTCATTTTTGGCATTGCTTTTCCTCTTCCATTTTTTTTCTATGTAGTTTTTCTCACTTCACACTTGTCTTCAGTAGAGAAACCAACCATAACTGTATTAAAATAGGGAAGTCAGTGATTGTCACCATTTCTTGTAACACACGCCGTTGGGTATTTTGGGAGGAGACTTGTTTTACTTTTGTCTTTTTGAGCAAAATATCTATGAATTTTCAGGAGAAAAAAAAACAAAAACAAAAACAAACAAACAAAAAAAAAAAACAGAACATGTAATCAGTTAGCTTTAATGTCTCACAGGATTAAAAATAGTAATAATCCCACAACTGATAAAGAGCTCTTCTTTGCTCTGACAGTATGTAGGTACTGTTCCATCCACGGACTTAATACATAGTCCAACAAATGCCTCTGATTGTGTGATTTTTTAAAAGTATTTCTGGAAATGCAAGTGAGTTTTAAAAGGCTTTTAAATTTAGTCAATAGTAGCTTGCAAACTAAAAGATAGGGGTTTTTTTTATTTTTGAGATACATACAAATAAATAATTAAAAGCAACTTTTTTTTCCCGAAATCTAAAATAACTAAGATCGAATGCTAGTGCGGGATAAATTAGGAACAGACAAGATGCAATTTGATTTTGAGCTGTTTCTGCAAAGCTTTTGGGTTGATTTTTTGCGAGAGACAATTTCATGAAGTCATGCATGTACACATGTAGCTTTAGCTGTTAATATAGTTGGCTCAGTCACTAATCTCTACAGTGTCATTGCATTTTTATATAGTTTTTTAATATATATGTATTTATATAAAGGCCATGTAGTCTTTCATAGTCTTAGATGATTTTAAAACACTTGGCAAATGCAAATTTTACTAGAATTCTTTAAATATATGTCTGAGGTTTCATTTATTTTGAAAGGAAATCTCACTATTCTGCCTTAAGTGATCTCCCAATCCACAGTAAATCTGAAGTCCATTTTGTACATGTGTTTAAATCTCTAGACCAGTAAACTTAATTACATGGTGTCTTACCACTCCACAGCATGGACATAATGTCATGGAGAAAAAAAATATCCTTGATGAACTTGCAGAATGCTTGAAGAGCATTCTTAAAACAATCCAGTATTAGAATAGTATCTTTAGATTTATTTCTTTAGCTCATTATAATTGCTTTGTTAAACATAAAGTGCTCCACAGAAGTAAATATGTCATTTTCTTTAAGATAATTTATTACTGACTCATCAAAATATTCTTTGTGACTCTACAGTAATCAATACATTTTGACAATATCTGAATGGAGATAACTGTGCTGTCTTGAAATTGATTAGAAAAGAAACTGTCTAAGAATAAGATGGGTTTGTGAATAATAAGACCAGATGACCACTGAAACTCTTGTCAAAATTGTGTGAATTATTTGAAACTAGAGTGTGGAGAAATGTCTTGGTTAATAATCATCATTTTAAAAAAAAATCATTTAAAAATGTCAAAATATGAAATTCATATTTGACCCCATTTTTAGCTAAACAATTTATGAAAAATTGTCAGAAATATTATTTCTAGTTGATTTTTAAAAATATCACAGACATTTCTAAACCAGTAGGCAAAATCTTGTTCACACCAGAAAGGAAATAAACAACTGGCAAAATGTCACTCCTTAAATCTGTATATTTCATCAGAATTTGACATAGCTGAGGGCAGTAGATGATAGACAGCAGACAACATGGCACTAGATCTAAAACACTGGAGATGGCAAAATTTTTCCAGGCCCAATAATATTCTTTCTTTCTGTTGCAGGTCCAAACGTTCCATTTTATTTCTAAAATCTGCCCTAGGACAAAGCTGGATTTCTGATGATTTACATTGCCTCAGAACACAATGCTTGCCAGTAGTGTTGGCTGGTGCTTCCTACCACGGACCATAGTTCTAATATGAGAATGTAATAGGAGATATAGAAAAAGCAAGCTGAAAGGGAAGACAGAGTAATTTGACCAGAAACTTCATCCCGAACTGAGTTTTTTTTCCTCATACACAGAAAATCTGGGTATGGAGAAAACTAAGTTTCACGATGGCACAGAAGGAGATTCAAAAGGCTGTTGAACATAATTTTCTACTTTTCCAAGTGTTTATCTTGACAGTTTGTTTCTGCATGAGAAAGAGTGAATTGAAATTGCAGCAATCTTGCCTGGAAGTTGGATTTGTTATCTGCAGGGGAACATAAGATTCCCCTCTAATCAAACACAGACCCTAACATAGTCCCAAAGTACATCATCCTCCTTATGCTGTCTGCCATTTGAGTAACCATCACTGAGTTGGCTCAGTGGGAACACTTCATATCTACAAATTAATCTTCACTGGGCAGAGACAGTGAAAAGGCAATGATCCTTCATAAAAGATGTCTCTGAGAACAGCCAGGCTTGTCCTGTCAGAAGTCAAGGAAATGCTATGCTGGAGGTGTCTCTGTCTGTGCTAGAGAGAAAGGGTATCCTGGGACTCTGTCCTGGGAAATCTTACACAGCTCCTCCATTGACACAGGTGGGGATCACTGAGTTATCTGGAGAGGAACATACCATCTCAGAGTGCAGAAAGTAAAAAAAGTACTTTGAATTTTCCAGTGTCTAGGAGCTGAAGGTAGGAGCTGTGTTGGAGCTTTTCTACAGCTAAGCCATTTGCAACATGTCCTCTGTGAGAGTCATTTATACAAGCCCATGTTGCAGGCTTTCTTGAATTGAAAACCAAGACGATATCTTTTCTCTAGACCAGAGTTCCACATGTTTTATCTTGTGTAGACAGAACACTGAGTTGCAATTCACTGGTAGGTACAAAATTATTTCTGGAATGACCAAAAACGGAGAGATACATGTGCATAAAGATGTATTTATGGGCTTAAATAAATAGAACATCTCACTTGCTGGCATGTATCTGAGAGACAGGCAAGTTTTAAAATTTGCAGATGAGTATTTTATTTGCAAAATATGATTGTACTAAAATATATTGAAAATATTACAATTTTTTTGTAAGTGCAGTTGATTTTTACCTGTGATAGCAATTTAATATTACTTTCTCAAGGAAAAGACCTGTAGTGATGTCTGATGAAGCTCGTGTCGATCCATGGGAACTATGGATGATGATACAGGGCCACAGATATCAAAATAAATAAATAAATGAGATGGCAAACAGGAATTAAAAAAAAAAAAAAAAAAAAATCAACCCTGTAAAAACAGTCCATCAGCTGTCAGAGAAACCTAGACCATCCAGCTTAGATCTGAAAAATCTCTTCAGTTCTTCAGAACTGGAATATCGAAATTTTTCCCTTATTCCTGAAACTTGTTATCATCTAAAAAGCTGTCTAAAATAGCAGCAGAAGCCAAGCTGGACAGAGAGAGGAGCGATGGAAACAGCTCTGCAAGCACCAAGGGGAAAGGAGGAAAAGGGCAGGAGGTGCTCCAGATGCTGCCAACAGAGATGTCCCAGAAGCCCATGGAGGAGGTTTCTGTGAGAAGGCTGTCCCGTGCAGCCTGTGGGAAAGACCCATTCTAGACCAGGGGAAACGTGAGGAGGAAGCATGGCAGAGAGGAGCTGTGAGGGACTGACCACATCCCCCACTCCCCTGCACCGTTTGAAGAGAGGGAAAAGGAGAAGAATCAAGGATGAAGGAGGGAGTTAGTCTGGGGAAAGAGGAAATAGAGATGCACGGTGGGAGGGGTTTTAGATTTTGTTTCTCACAATCCAAATCTACTTTAACTAGTAATAAATTAAATCACTTTTCTTCAAGTCAAACCAGTTTTGTCCATGGTAGCAAGTAAGCGATATTGTTTTTATCTTGATCACGGAGCTTTTCATCTTTTTTTTTCTCTTTGACCACCTGAGGAGAGGGGCTGGGAGAGTAGATGTTTGGAAACCAAATCAGCTCACCACAGGATGAAATACAAGCTTGCTCTGGCTTGGTCTAAGATAAGTCTGGAGAGGCATACCACCTTTCTGCTAAAGGCCTAGATGCCTTTGTAGAGTGAGTGGGGAGTAGAACAGTAGAATCAACAGTAATCAACAGAATTTATAAGAAATTAATCATAAATTCTAGAGAAGCCATCTTCTTCTGGTGTGGCCAGCAGGGCGAGGGACTGCCCTTTTGTGTGCCCGTCTGGAGCCCTGAGCACAGGAAAGATGTGGAGCTAAAGGAGTGTGTCCAAAGGACAGCTATGAAGATGATCAGAGGGCTGGAGCACCTCTCCTACAAAGAAAGGCTGAAGGAGCTGATTTAGCTAGGAGAACAGAAGGCTCCAGGGAGAACTTGTTGCAACTTTCCAGTACTTGAAAGGAGCTTAAAACCAGGAGGGAGACTGACTCTTTACATGGTCTGTGTAAGGCAATGGCACGGCTGCCCAGAGAAGCTGTGGTGCTCCATCCCTGGAGGTCCTCAAGGCTAGGCCGGATGGGACCTTGGGCAGCTAAGCTGGTAGGTGGCTATTTTGTGCATGGCAGGAGGTTGGAAGTGGATGACCTTTGAGGTCCCTTCCAACCCAAGCCATTCTCCAGTTTGTGATTCTTTAAAAAGAACTTTGACGCTTTATATCCCAGTCCCAAAGGACAAGTCTGAAGGGTGGCTATGGTTTATTACTTCATTTCTTAACATGTACTTCACAGGATTTTAGAGTGATGAAAAAGATATTTCTTGGTCTTTTAAGGGAAAAGATATGTCTTCCACAAACCTAGTTAGTGTTATAAATATGCTACCAGGCAGTGACACCATGGGCAAGACAGATGTTTAACTAAATTCATCTTATTGAAGAATTCTAGCTCATCTTAAATTAAGTTATGATCAGAGAAATTGTTGCCTAAATGACTTCCTTAAATGAAATTGTGCTTGAAATTGTTAAAATTGTGTATTTTATTTCTTTTTTTTCTCCAGGAATGTTCCTTTGTTTTTTCAGATGACATCTTAAACCAAATTTAATTCACATATTGTGAAAGAAACATACTGAAAAAAAAAAAAAATTAAATTAAATTTAAAAAAAAAGCAAATAGATATTGAAATTACTTTTTACATATTCCAAAAATATGAGAAAAATAAGACTGATTAAAAAAAAAAAAAAAAAAAAGCAGCTAAATGTTCATTTTTCTTGAAAACAATATTTCAATAACAATTACATCAGCATTTTGAAACCTTGCTTTCAGGAGCATTTGGCATATGTAGTCAATAGTAATAGTAACAATAATTTTCTTACTGCACTTGCACCACTGTAACTTAAGAAAATTTCCTCTAGCTTCTGTGTTGTGAGCAACTGTGGATATTTTTTCTCTTTCTACCTTTTCTGTGCAAAATAGAATTCAGTTTATTTTCATCATACATATTCTCATCCTTTTTGTAAACTTGAGAATCTGTGTATTCTTTTGTCGCTGTAGGAAGCTTCTACTAAATCTCATTATATTTTGTGGACCATTTCTAATTATATCATGCCTTTTGAAATGTAGTGAATCTGGGGGCTGCAGAACTGCCAGTTCTTTTTACCACATCATTTTTTATTTCATTTGCGGGAAAATAATCTATTTATGCCATTCCACAGTGAATACTTCAAGATTTGCTATTTTCCTTTGCTAGTAATTGTTATTTTTCTACTGATTTCTCTAACTGCACTGAGCACTGCCCTTTGGAGACAAGTGTATGAGGTTAAACTTGTTTTCAAGTTGCGTATTAACAGCACTAGTAGTCTTATATGCAGGCATCTAGAAATAAAAAAAAAACATGCTCATATGTATAGAAATGTAATAATTAGACAACTTCCAAGATATTTCTGTTTCACTCTGCTGTCAAACATTCCCAATGTTTATGCAACTCCATGATTGCAACCCCAAAATAATGATTTCTTTATATAGAATTATGTTTTCAGAATGTCTATCTTCAGATCTGCACCCAGATATCTAAAGATTCTGTTCAGATTCAGATTTCTATGTTACATACATAGAAATTGCTTTTTGGAGCCTTTATATAGCAAGTTATAATACTGTGTACCCTTAACAGGTTCTGCAAATACTGTTTTTATAAAGGAAAAATAATGTCTTTCTATATTTCTGCCTATTTTGTCTATTTATGTTGCCATGAACTTAGAAGTCATGCACATGACTTCTAAAATTATGTATTTGTAGTCTTGATTTGTATGAGTTTAATAAATTGAGATTTAAATGTATTAAAACTACCCAAGTATGTCTAACTAAGTAATCTGAAACTTCTTTAGGTACAGGTAACGATCTAAAATCTCTGAAAGGGCAAAAAGTTCTGTGAAGAAGTTTGAAAAACAAAACAAAACAAAACCCTGTATATGTGTTGCAGTTATACTAAAAGCCTTAAAATTTTATGTACATATTTGGATGAATAACTGAGAATGTGCATCAGAATGACTCTGTTCCCTTAGAGGCTGCTATGGCTAATCAAAACCCCAGTCACATTTTTCTTCTCTGATGCCTGTAAGGGAAAGTGTGAAAGAGTGCAGGTGGAACTGTTGTGTTTGAGTTTGTTACTGGCTTTGGAGTTGTGTTTAAGAGCTCCAAAGAGCAGAACAATCTTTGTGTGTATAGGAGAAGGCTGTGCACTATTAACAAGTTCAGCAGCCTATATATGGTTTCCTATGACTACAGTTTCAATATCTGCTATAGGAGAGGATTTAGAGAATTATGAAAAGTGGAATCTCTACTTGGAAAGGAGTTGTTGAAGGAATTAAATTAAAAGCATCAAGAGGGAAGAGACAGCTCACCATCTTATTTGTTTGCTTATTAACAGTGATACTGTAAACACAGGACTGTAAAGCCCTACCTGAATTGCTGCTCTGCACACAATCATGTAGAAGGCCCTTACCTCTGAAGAGTTTCTAAAATATCTACTTTGTTTTATTTCCCAAGGACCCCATAAATAATGTAAACTCCTTAAGGATATAATCTTCAGCAGTACACAACAAATGAAAACATCAGGAGAAATCAAGACCCTATATCCAATTACTGCTATAGAATCAGGAAATCTATTGCATAGCAATAATTAAGGAAACAGGCCACAAACTATGCTCCAAAGAAAGGAAGGGGAAAAAGAAAAGCAAAACAAAAAAAAACCTTCTATCAACAGTCTCTTCCAAACTAACATAGCAAGACATCCATCCTATCCTGATCTTTAATCAGGCAGTTGATTTTTGTAAGCATATGAACACTGACTAAGATAGGAAAGAGGCGCTTTGAAAGAAGAAGAGAGAAACTTCTGCTAATACTACTTGCTAGGTGGGCCTCTGGATTGGTTGTTGTTTTCTTGAGTTGATTCATGAGGACATGTACGCTAATCCTTAGCTGTAGTGATATTGGCTGTTTTCATTAACTGCTCTGGATTTCTTTTGTCCAATCCCAGACGCCTCATGTGAAATCTTTTCTGGTGGATTTTTGAGACCAGAGCTTGGTGCAAGAACAAACATCCATGCCACCCTGACCTACTGCTGTTAAATTTGCAGTAAGTCTGGGGTCTATCTTCACAGATAATGTCTGCAGTCATTTTAGTCCTTTCCACTGATTCACACAAGATCTGTCAGTTGCACAAGATCTATAAATACCAGATAATCTGAGAGTAGAGATGGATTCCAGAAATGAATGATTAGAAACAGTGCACACCTCTATTTTTCTGCTTTCAGATTTTTGCTATTCAAGGTGATGCTGGAATCCAATACTGCAGAAAAGAGATTTAATTTCTCCCTCATTTTTTCCTACCAATCTTCAAGAGGTAACAGTGAAAGGGAAAGCTTCATAACCCCTTGTCTATGAACTGAATTCTGTTTAAATTGCAAAATAGAGGCAAGTCATCACTACCACCTGAACTGTGTCCCAGAGTTCCCCTGAGTCTTGGATGAGGGATTTACCAATCTAAGTGGGAGGTTAATTGACCTGTGCTTCATATTCATTATGAGTGTATCCTTTAGCATTGTGGACTCAAAAGTAAATTTATATCTAGTATCTTAGCATTCACCATCTGTCTTTCAGGGTTACATACATCTGTAGTGACCCTGTATGGGCACATATCTCAAGTTCACAGTCTGACCTCAAGTAAATACTTATTTAATGGATGCGGGGAAAAGTCGCTGTAATGATGATTCTCAAAGGTATTGCAACATTGCTGGATATTGTACAAGATCATGAATACACAGTCCCTTTGCAGTTTCATTAGCATAATTGGAACTGGAACTTACTTTAGTTCAACTCAAATTTGGATTGATTATATAATTGAACAATAATAGTAATGCTTAACACTTTAATGGTACTTTACATGGTCAGAGAACTGTGCAAACATTAACTAAATAATCTTCACCGTGCTCCTGTGAGGTGATAATTAGAGATGGAAAAGACCCATTACTAGATGAATTCCATTCTCTTGCCAGGGCAACGTACATTCACCCAATAGAGGACACAGCAGATATTAAACTACTGCTGTGTTTGATCCTTGCTTCCCTTGTGACATTATTTCAATATCAGGCTTCCCTGAGACTGTAAAGGGACTTTATAAAGTTTTAAATAACTTGCAGCTGAAGTGTTCCTTTTTGATGAAAGTAAAATGGACTTTTACTGTCCTTTCCTACTTTCAAAGTCGATAGAAAGCAGTATATCTGATTCTCCTCAAAAGGAATAAGGAAGAAGATGAAGCAGTTTAAAGATGGGTTAGGAATCTCTTGCTTGGAATAAAAAGAGATGGGCAAATCTTTTCTTGGCTCTCCAGAGTAAACTCCCCTAATACTACCTAACTGCCAAAAGTGCAGCGCTGATGATATATAAGTGAGACATTTCAACAGTAACCATATAAAATCTCTTTCCATCACCAGATGCTTAGATATAAGCACTACTCAATCATTATGTTCTGTATTTCATCAGATTTCCAAGGTTGCAAAGCTCACTGGATGTTAAATACCTGCTTAACTTACAATAATCAACACAAGGATAACCTTCACTGTTATCAGTTTTGTCTTTTTAGTACTATTTAGAATGACAGTTTTGTGGACAATTCCTATACTGTGATTATATAGTGATCATAGAATCATAGAATCATAGAATCACAAGGTTGGAAAGGACCTACAAGATCATCTGGTCCAACCATCCTCCCATTACCATTGCTATCACAAGCCACGAAACCATATCTTGGAGCTTCTCATCCAGACGCCTCTTGAACACTGCCAGGGATGGTGACCCCATCACCTCCCTGGGCAGGCCATTCCAGTGCCTGACCACTCTCTGAGAGAAAAAGTTTTTCCTCATGTCTAATCTAACCCTCCTGTGGTGCAACTGTGGCCATTTCCTCAGGTCCTGTTTGTTGCCTGGGAGAAGAGGCCAAACCCCTCCTCATCACAACCTCCCTTCAGGAAGTTGTAGAGTGCAATATGGTCTCCCCTGAGCCTCCTCTTCTCCAGACTAAACAATCCCAGCTCCCTCAGCCGCTCTTCATAAGACTTGTGCTCCAGACCCCTCACCGGTTTCATTGCCCTTCTCTGGACATGTTCCAGGGCCTCAATGTCTTTCTTGTAGTGAGGGGCCCAAAACTGAACACAGTACTTGTGGGACGGCCTCACCAGTGCTGAGTAAAGGTGGGTGATTACCTCTCTGCTCCTGCTGGTCACACTATTTCTAATGCAGACCAAGATGCCGTTGGCCCTCTTGGCCATCTGGGCACGCTGTTGGTTTGTGTTCAGCCGAGCACCAACCAACACCCCCACGTCCCTTTCCTCTTCACAGTAATCCAGCCATTCAGCCCCGAGCCTATAAAGCTGCATGGGGTTATTGTGGCCAAAGTGCAGGACCTGGCACTTGGCCTTGTTGAACCTCATCCCGTTCACCTCAGCCCAGTGATCCAGCTTATCTAGATCTCTCTGAAGGGTTTCCCCACACTTGGGCAGATCGACACAACCTCCCAGCTTGGTGTCATCTGCAAACTTACTGAGGGTACACTCAATCCCCTCATCTAGGTCATCAATAAAGATATTAAACAAGATGGGCCCCAGTACCTACCCCTGGGGGACACCACTTGTAATGGGTCACCAGTTGGACTTAATTCTGTTAACCACTACCCACTGGGCATGGCCTTCTAGCCATTTCCTTACCCAAAGGAGGGTATACCTGTCCAGGCCATGGGCAGCCAGTTTCCCCAGGAGAATACTGTGAGAGACCATGCCAAAGGCTTTGCTGAAGTGTAGGTAGACTACATCAACAGCCTTTCCCTCATCTACCAGTCTGGTCATGCAGTTGTAAAAGGAGATGAGGTTGGTCAAGCACTACCTGCCCCTCATGAACCCATGCTGGCTGGGCCTGATGCCCTGGACGCCATGCATGTGCCGTGTGATCTCACCCAAGATGATTTGCTTCATAACCTTCTCTGGTACTAAGGTCAGGCTGACAGGCCTGTACGTCCCCGGATCCTCCTTATGGCCCTTCTTGTAGATGAGAATCACATCGGCAAGCCTCCAATCCTCTGGGACCTCTCCAGTTAACCAGAAGTGCTGGTAGATGGCGGAGAGCAGCTCGGCAATCACCCCCACCAACTCCCTCAGCACCCAAGGGTGGAGCTCGTCTGGTCCCATGGACTTGTGACAGTCCAGATGGAGGAGGAGCTCTCTAACTGTCTCCACCTGAATCACCGGGGGTGTACCCAGCGTAGCATACCAGACTTCCAGATCAGGAAACTGGAGCTATGCCAAGGGATGGTGTGGCACTGTCTGAAGGAAACAAGGCCAGTGGGAGCATCTATGCCACTCCAAGGAGTGCTGTGGGTTGAGGAGTGAATCTGAAATGCTTATCTAGCAATGGGTACAATATGAAGAACAAATGGGATGAACTGGAAACCTTGGTTACATCTCAGATTTGTGATATCATTGGTATAAGTTACACTTGATGGGATAAGTCCCACAGCTGGAGTGCTGGGACAGAGGGCTATCGGCTGTTCAGAAGGCATAGGCACAACAGGCAAGGTGGAGGTGTTCCACTGTATATAAATAAGAGATTAGACTATATTCCCATTACCATTAGGGGTGATGTGATAGAAAGCCTCTGGGTGAGTATTAATGGGGCAGATAGCAAAGCAGATGTCACAGGTGTCTCTTATCAACTGCACATCAAATATGATAGCGCAGATGAGCTATTCAGTAGCTGGGGGAAATCCTGGGCTCAGTCACATTCATCCTTAGGGAAACTCCAATTTCCCAGGCATAAACTGGGAATATCATCCTGTTGCAACAAAGCTGAGAAATTGCTAAGGTGTGTTGAAGATAACTTCCTGTCACAAGTACTGAGCCCATCAGGAAGGGAGTCTTCCTTGCTCTGTTTTTAGAGAACAGGGCAGGCCTTGCAGGAGAGGCAACAGAAGGTGGCTGTCTTGTCCGCAGTGGTCATATTTTAGTTTGAGTTCAAAATTATTTGTATAAGGAGAAAAAAGTCAACAGAGCTGCCAACAGGCGTTTCTCAGGCAGCTAGTTACAAGTATCCCTTGGGAATTTGCTCTAGAAGGTTAAGGGGTATAAAAGAGATTGTCACTTTTCAAGAGCTACCTTTTAAAAGCAGGAGCAGGAGCAGGCAATCCCACTGTGCCACAAGCCAAGCAAGTATGGCAGAAGATAGAAGATACTGTCTGAAGAAAGTATACTGCCTAGAACGAGGGCAGGAAAAGAAAATACATGACCCCTGGAAGCAAGTCTAGCCTCATAGGAAGAGTACAGAGCTGCAGATCATATCTTCAGGAAGAACACAAGAAAGGCCGAAGGCCAGCTTGAATCAACACTGACCACTGCAGTGTCTGACAAGAAAAAAGACTTTATCAAATATGTCAACAGAAAGAGGAGGTCAAAGGAAAGCACTTATATTCATGCTTAGATAGAATGGTCACCTAATAAGGAAGGAGAAAATAAAGGTGGAGACTTTGAATGTTTTTTTGTTTGGTTGGTTTTTTTGCCTCAGTATTCAACAGGAATAAGAGATGTTGGCCTGCCCAGACCTAAGAGTTGGAGAGGCATGACTGTGGGAGCACTGACTTTCCATGTGTGGTCACTGAAATTGTAAGGGAAAAACTGTGCCAGCCCAATGTTCATAAGTCCATGAGGTATAACGGGATTCACCCCAGGGAGCTGAAGGAATTAGCTGAACCCTTCTCAATCACTTCTCAAAGGCCATGGGAGTTTAAGGAGGCCCTTGCTGACTGGGAGCCAGCCAACATTAATACCCATCTACAAAAAGGGCATGAGAGAAGACACAGGAAAGTGCAAACCTATTAGTCTCACCTCAGTCCCTGGAAAAATTATGGAGAAGATTGTCCTTTGGGATACTGAAAGAACAAGGCTGTTGTCAGGCATAGTCAATATTCATTAAGGGAAAGTTCTGCCTCAGTAATTTGATGTCCTTCTATGATAAGTTGACCTACCTGGTGGATGATAGGAAGGCAGTGGATGTAATGATTCTAGACTTCAGTAAAGCCTTTGATACCATCTCTCATGGCATCCTTCTGGGCAGATTGTCCAACTGTGAGATAAGTATGTGTGCATGTTACATTGAGTGATGTAGTGATTCAACAGTCGAGCTCGAAGGGTTGTAGTAAATGGGACTACATCTGGCCAGTGAATGGTCACTAGCAGTGTTCCCAAGGGCTCAGTTCTAGGGTATGTCCTGCTTAACATTTTTGTCAGTGGTCTGTATGTAGGAGTGGAGTGCATCCCCAATAAGTTTACAGATGACACTAAACTTGGAGGTGTTGTTGACTCCCTGGAGGGACAAGAGGCCTTTCAGGGACATCTAGAAGCATTGGAGTACTGAGTAATCAGCAGTGGTAGGAAGTTTAACAAAAGAAAATGTCATGTTCTACACCTGAGATGGAGTAATGCCAGACACAGCCACAGGCTTGGAGATGAGTGGCTGGATGGTAGCTCAGCGAAAAGTAACCTGGGGATTCTGATGACAGTAAACTCAACTTCATTCTCATTACATGTTTAGCACTGGTGTGGCCTCACCTTGAATATTATGTATAATTCTGGGTTCCACATTATAAAAAGGATGTGAAGGTCCTTGGAAGGATCCAGAGGAGGATGGATGTTAGGGGGAAGTTCTTTACTAGGAGAGTGGTTAGGCCCTGGAACAGGCTGCCCAGGGAGGTTGTGGATGCCCTGTCCTTGGAGGTGTTCAAGGCCAGGTTGGATGGGGCCTTGGGCAACCTGATCTAGTAAATGTGTATGTTTGGTGGCCCTGCTAGGCAGGGGGGTTGGAACTACATGATCCTTGAGGTCCCTTCCAACCCGGGTCATTCTGTGATTCTGTGATTCTGTGAGGGGGGCAACAAATCTGGTAACAGGGCTGAAGGCACATCCTGTGAAGAGAGGCTGAAGACACTTGGGTTGTCCTATCTATCTGGTGGAAAAGAAGCTGAGAAGTGACCTCATTGCTCTCAGCAACTTCCTGAGGAGGGGAAGCAGAGGGAGGTGCCAAACTCTGCTCCCTAGTAGAGGGACAGGATGCGTGAAAATGGCACAAAGCTGTGTCAGAGCAGGGGCAGTCTGAAGATTAGAAAAAAATTCTGTACTGTGAGAGTGGTTAAAACACTGTAAAGGTATGCCATCCAGAGGGACCTAGAGAGGCTTGAGCACTGGGCCCAAGTGAACATCATGAAGTTCAATAAATCCAATTGCAAGATCTTCCACTTGAATCAAGGCAACCCTCACTACCAATACAAGCTGGGAGATGGAAGGATTGGGCGCAGCTCTGTCAAAAAAGACCTGAGGGTACTGGTGGATGGAAAGCTCGACATGCGACAGCAATGTGCCCTCACAGCGCAGAAAGCCAACTGTATCCTGGGCTGTATCAAAAGAAGCGTGGCCTGCAGGGCAAGGGAAGTGATCCTGACTCTCTGCTCTGTGCTGATGAGGCCTCACCTGGAGTACCGCATCCAGATGCTGAGTCCTCAGTACAGGAGAGGTGTAGACCTGTTGGAGCATGTTCAGATGAGGGCTTCAAAAATGATCCAAGGGATGGAACACCTCTCCTATGAGGACAGGCTGAGAGAGGACTCAGCCTGGAGAAGAGAAGGCTCCAAGGTGACCTGATAGTCACCTTTCAATATGCAAAAGGGAGCTATAGGAAAGAAGGGGACAGACTCTTCAATGGGGTCTGTGGGGATAGAACAAGATTAAATTGCTTCATGCTTAAAGAGGGTAGATTTTGGCTGAATATAAGGAAAAGTATTTTACAGTGAGGATGGTGAGGCACTGGAACAGGTTGCCCAGAGATTTGGTTGATGCCCCATTCCTGTAGGCTGGGCCCTGGCCACCATGATCTAAATGTTCATGTCCTTGTTCACTGCAGGGGAGTTGGACTAGATGACCTCTAAAGGTCCCGTCCAACTCTAAGGATTCTATGATTCTATGAAATACAAAGTAGGTATGACTTGCTGGCTTCACAATGGCTTAAGAATTTATTTTCTTAGCTCTTGGTGAGAAAGCAGACCAGATAATCTCTGGCAAATTTACTTAAATCAGTGGTTTAATTTCCTAATGTTGGTGCTAATAAAGAGCTAATAAAGATGAAAAATTTATAAATTAACATTAGGGCTCATGTCAACCCATGGGGATTCCTTGAACTTTTTTTGTGTTTTTACTGCTAGAAAAAAAATAGTAATAGGTTTAAATAAGAATACACAGCTACTTTTAGAGTACTGACTTTTGATGCATTTTAGCAACTCTAAATCTCAAAGCTGCCGACTGTATGATTTGGGTAACTGAGGCTCTTGGTTGGTAATTTTCCAGGAATACCGAAGTGGAAAGTTAGGCAAGTGGAAGCTGGAAAGCTGGGAGCACTTACATGACATGCTCTTGTGCTGATAAGTATGAAAGATTTAAGTTCCTTCAGTGAATAGTTTTCAAGTAATATTCATTATAATATCAACAAGATCAGCAGAAATCATTATCTGTGTGTGCAATAGCACTTCTAAACAAAAAAAGCTTGATTTTTCAGATACTGCAGTTTTGTTGTGATTGTTACAAATCTGAAGCATTATTTCCTTTCTACTTTGGTGTGAGAGCAAAATCACCTGAACTATTAACTAGAAAAAACATACATTTGAGTAATGTTTGTAGTCAGATATAGTTACAATAGCTTTATCTTCTCTGTTAATGTGAAGTTCTTTTTCCCAAACATTTTTGAGACCAAGAGCTCGTTTCTAGCAATCAAGTTTTATTGATTTAATAATTGCAACTGTTCTCTTCCAAAAATAGCAACTTTCGTGATGTTCTAGTTAGTTCTACATGTCTTTGAACAGAAGCTAGTTACATCCATGGCGTAATTGTGGTTATTTCTTATTTCTAATATTAATTAATAGTTTTAGAGAATGATTTGATTAAGACCAAAACAAGGAAAATGTAGAAAACTTAGTCGGAGAACATGAACCAAGTGTTTGCTTATGCCAACATTGTAAGGGTAATGAAAAAATCATCTGTTAACTTTGAAGTGAATCATCAACCACAAAATGTGTGCTATCGTGGTTTCTTACATTTTTTGATACATCTAGCTTTGAGTCAGCAACAGATAAAGATGCCAGTTTGAAAGAGGCATTTTGCATTGTTTTTGTAGAAAGAGTAACCTTGAATTTAGGCAATGCTTTTTAAAATTACTATACAAAATGACTAGAAGCCTTGAGTAAAGTTAGAACGCTACTGAAAAAGAACTAATCAAACAGAACCAGATAGATGGTGTGGTCTAAAAAAACTTAAAATTTCAGTATTTTTTATTTGTATACTTAAAACACACCAGCAATATAAAAGGATTTGTGACAAATTATGAGATATTTTAAATGTATTGAAGCTCTTGTCTTATTTGCTCTTGTTACTTTTAGAATTCACACTTCCTAGCTTTTGCAACCTGGGTAAGAATCTTCAAAATAAGGAAGCTGAAATTTGAATTATCATGTGATCACTATATCTTCAAATCAGGGAAACAGCAAATTCTTGGCAACAGTATGTGATAGCTTCCATCTGAAAAAGTGGCAAAACAAGGTGATGTCTTGATTCATCTAGTAGATTACTGATAAAACTTGAACGATAATTCAGGCCACCAAGCCATTCCTCTGATACCATGCATGCTGGACTGCGTTGGCTAAATTTAATATTTTCAGTTGGAGCTTTACCATAGTAGATGCCTTCTTTCTTCAGAATAACAGAGAAATACAATGATAAAAATTATTCCAGTAGATAGTAGAAGTGTATAGAAGATAGAAAGGGCTATACCAGTATTTATATCTTGGAAAAGGTAAGTGGTTTTGTTTTGTTTGAGCTGCCTAATTTGATAATTATTAGGTGCAGAACAAGCGTCTTCATGAACCTGCAGGTGTGAAGTCATCCTGTGGGAATATATCTATCAGTGATGCAAGAAATTAATAACTTGAATAAGTTTTGGCAGATTAGAATGAAGCCTTTAATAGTTGCTTGAATTGAACGTTGATAGCTGTAGGGCTACCATGATTTAGAAAAGTATAAAATAAGTGATACCAAGGTCACATCTCATTCTTCTGAAATTACATTATATAATAAACTTGAATGGTTCTATTCAAAACATAATTTACATAATTGCTTAACAGTATTTGAATATTTTCTTTATTTTGATAGGATCACTGCACCTGATGATTTAACTGCAGATAAATTCTATGCCTCTTTCAGACTGTAGTTAATCTAAGGTATGCTTGTGATCTACAATTGGAGAAATACTGAGGACTGTGGCTTCTAATTTCTGAAAAATTCAAATCCTGAAAAAAATTGCATTTAGTTCCCTTTCAACTTTTGCTGACTTTCATACTTAAGATTGTTATATCTTACATGCATACTTAAGATTGTTGTATTTCTTTAGTTTTCTGATTGAATGGAAGCACGTAGGAATAGATTTGTACAGTCATGCTTGGAAAGTGTCACAATTATAAGCAACAGTGTAAAGGAAATTTAGATTCAGGGGGACTATGGAATTTCAGCTTTTTCTTATCTTCTGTACACATAAGAAAAAGTTGAAATTTGAGGACATTATGTCTGATAAATTGATTATTGTTTGTTTGTTCGTTTGTTTGTTTTTGTCAACATACACAGGAGGATATACATTGTGTGGCAAAATTTCTGGAGGCTTGCATGTCTTTTTCCATTGGTTGACATCATTTAATAAATTTTAATGAATAATCTTTGCCTCCAGGCCGGTATCTTAAGCTTTTCTCCTCCTCTTTGTACCACACAGCACCATATTGCAATATTCATGAAAACCAAAACAACTTTTGAGTCTATTGGTGAGAAGGACTACTAATTTGACTGAGATCACACGTCTGTTATTCTTAACAGAAAAGAATATTTTAGATAAGGCTCTCATTTGAGAAACTAATTTATACTTTGTGGATTCAGTTCTCTCTTGTAGGACTTAATTACTAGCTTTCCAGCTCCAGCCTCATTAAAATTTTTCTTTGCTTTGGATTTTGATCAGTATTAGAACAGTAAATGAGGGCAAATGTGGAATGATTGAAGACACAGTGACTTTACAGCATTTTTCGTGCAGCTAAGAAAAAATATTTTGTTAGTTAATCCATGCAACTGCACTGTCTGCTCTTTGATCTTCCTTGAGCTGCTCGAATGATATCTCCCTTCCTAGAACAACTCAAGGAAACATCCTTTAACTAGGTGTCCCTGCTAGCACTGTTTACAGGATTGAACCCAGTGTGGTACAGCTTGTGATATGGCTTGACAAATAAAAACAATAATGATTTCACCATCAAAATAACAACAGAAATAAAAGTTTAATATTAAATTTTATGTAGGTTGCTCTGAAAGTAATGCCTCCTGTTTATTTCAATGGAAACTACAGCAAATACAAAGAGCACGATAACACTAGTTGATGGAGCAATTTCTCAGCTATAATATACTCTTTCTGAATGCAATCATCCCTACTAACTATGCATTTTCACCAGTGATGAACAAGAGCCTGCATGCCATGCTCATAAAAGTCTGCATGAGAGGAGTGGCACTCACTTTTGAAACACACACACACCCGTAAGAGCCAGTATGCTGTACTCATGTAAATCTGCATAGATGTACGGAATGCGGCTTGTCTTTCTTGTTACTGTCATCGTTGCTGAAATTGACCACCTACTGTCTCACTGTACCCACATCCACTATTTGGTCTCCAGAAACATTCAGCAAGTGTCAATGAATATGAGGGGATGCCATTATTTTTCCATATGAAGGAATTCAGTTCACGCCTTTGCTTTATATGCACTTCCCTGTCAGATACCATTCTATCAGACTGCCCCTCTACTACAGTCTGTCACATGGCAACAAAATATAATGGAATATTGGTGGGAACATTCAACCTCCACTGCTATACCACCAAAATCCACCTCTGATGTCAACAAAAATAAAATAGGAGGCAGTGCTTTCGGAACAGCCCTTATATATGAGCTATTTGTAAAAAGAAAGGCAATATTTGTTTTGATGTCTTCTGGTTTCTAAATCTTTAATCATTCTCAGCTGAGATCACCATAGAAATTGCTGTTTTTAATTGAAAGCTTACATACCTCCAGTCTCCAGGGTTATGCCAAGAGCATGAGTGCTGATAATGTTACCCTGCATGGTAGATGCATGCAATAGCTCTAACTGATTTTTTTTTTTTTTTTTCAGTGTGTAGGATGTGGTGCTGTAGGTAACACAGTTCAATGCAATATTTTCTTCACCGTGTCTGAAAAGTTACACTTGAAATCACATGTGATATATTATGTTTCAGAAAAGTAAACAGTAGAAAAGTATGTAGAATAGGAAGTGACCTGAGCTGAAATTTCATTGCAGAGATTTCTGCAATGTGTAGCAGCTCAGTAGATATTTCCTGGCAGTATTCATACATTCCCGATTTTTATTTCTTGATAGAATTTCCAAAAGCTTCTTCTTTACTGACCTCCAGCTGTCAATAGTGACCACTGTCAGTATTTCATCTTATCATTTTCATTTAGTTACAGCAATAGTTGTGCAAACATACATAGATGAAATGAGGGATTGAACTGCTTTTATTGAATTCTATTTTGAGCACTGCTTAAGATAAATTTACAGAAAGCTCCACAGAGGTTTGAATCTTTCCTGTGGCTTGCCAGATGTATTTTCCATTCATTCCTGACAACTAAATACTTCAGCAAAATTCACTTGGTTCTGTGGGGGTGAAGAAGATATTTTATAAAAATTTATACAGAAGTGACTAAACTAGCCACAAAGTCACAATTGATATCACACGTACACAGATATTTTAAGAAAAAAAAAAAAGATACCTTGAGGCATGCACATAAATTTAGCAATTGATGTGGTAGTAATCACTGAAAGTAAGGTAAAATTTTAAAGTCTTATTTCATTTGGCATTGCACTGACATATACTAAATTTGTGGTAGTGTGGTTGTAAACAAGATTGTTTCCCGCACAGTATACAAATATGCCCTCATATGTTTTCAGGCAGTCATCTGTTGCCTGTTTGGTTATTAACTTTTTTTTTTATGCTAATAATGTCCCGGCTATTATCCTCTGAATATCCTAAATTGTAGGCAACAAATGAGCAGTGGGAAACATATCCCATTCTCCAGGCCCCTATTAGTGCATTTGCACATCTCTAACCCCAAGCCATGGTTTTGAAATGCTGAATCATTGGCATAGGGTCCTGACTTTTACTTTTTCAAGCTGAAAAGCACTTGCAAAACGTAGCCATCTGGCTTTGGCATAGCAGATTGAGACATTGGCAGCTCAACAAAAAGATGGCTTCCAGCTCTGACTCAGCTGTGCAGTGTAATTAAAGGTCTCAGGAGTTAGCAAAAAAAAATGTATTATAAAATTCCAAAGCTGAAGATTGCTTTACTAAACTCCTACCATAGGTTTGTGTGGTTGTTAGTGCTGTAAGAGATGCATTATAAATTGAAGTGAACTAAAGACACTACCACTGATGAACCTTCTCAGTCAGAAAAATGAATTGATTGCATAATGAATATTACTAAATCTCTCCTTGATTGATTGAGTCTTTGTCATATGCAACTCTGGGTTTAATGAGAAGCTTAATGTGGGTAAAATTGGTCCTTGATGCTTTTTTGTTGTCTGTTTCATCTAGACCAGAAGATTACTAATAATTTTGCTTTCCAAAATTCTGCAATCAGCCAGCACAACACAAGGTGACTTTTGAATCACCATACTTGTAAGTCATCAATTAGAGGAGCAGGATAATGAAAACATTTTTAAGTATTACTCAAAATTTACTTGAACATAACCTACATTAAGGTGAAGAAAGATTGCAGTTGGAACTCTCCTCCACCATGGGAGAGTTGTGTTCAGCATGAGAATAACTGTAGGATGGTCTGATAAAATAAGCAATGATGCTACTCGTCCTTTTGCTTCCTCTTTTTTCAGTGAAGTGAAAAGCCATCCAGTACTTTAAAAATGTGATAGCTGTCTGGAATCATAGAAGTGATTGAGACCCAGAAGCTTTCCTTGTTTTGTTTCCTGCTAAATTCCAACATTGCACATCAGCAAAGGTAATTAACCTAATACTGACTATTCTGTGTGTTCTTATTGTGATCCTGACAGACCTAATTTAGTACTGACAGCACTAGAAGGATTCCCCATTTAACTTGTTGTCCCATTCTCCTGATAGCTCATTAGTGAGCCCTGGCTTTGCTTAATGCCTGAAACACAAGAAGTAAATTGGTGTGCATAAATCATTTGCTACCTTCAAGGGACAGAATCTTTTGGCACATTCTTGGCTTATATTTCCTTGATTTTCTGTTCAGTGGATTTAGAAACCAATTTTGGATTTTCCCTACAGGCAGACTCTGTGTCTACTCTGGTATAACAAACACTGAATTTATGTTAAAGTAAAGCCATATTACTAAGCAAAGTGTTTAACTGTATTCTGTCACAAAACAGAATTACATCTGTGGGATTCAAAAGCAACTGGAACAGCCTCTTCACTGATGTGGTGACTGTAACAAATAGTAATGATGAAGACTTCTTCAAATGGAACATCTTATTTTCTTTAGGATATTATCAGCCAATCAGAAAATCCCTGCATTTCCTATTATAACATACAGCCGTTCCTAATGTATAAATGTAGATCAATTTTGAATAGTACAGGCTGGTATTACATGTTATATCAAAATGGAGTACAAAGCCCAGTTAAAATGATAAGAAATTCTTGGAAATTGTAATTAATCAAAGTAATAAGAAATTTTAAAGTGCACCATTATCACTGAGCAGAACAGTTAGCTCAAGAGGAATATGCAAACATACTGTAGTAAAAGTTAAAATCTTGACATTGAGTACATTTTTGTGATAATTAAGGCCATATTTCAGTTTCCTTTATATTAAAATATAACAATTAAAAAATAAGATATGTAAATGAAAAATGCTTTATAGTTTTAATATGCAGGTTACATATGAACAGTGTGCTTGTCTGGCTATTAATAATAGGCATACCATGGCTCTGCATCTTCATCATCAGAAACGAGTCTGTGTGGCTGAGGAATGCTTATCTCACAAAGTAATTATATGTATTTAAGAAATTGGTATCTCAGAATATTAAACGCACAATTAGATTTAGAGATAAATCTACCAACTGTAGGCTGCACTGAACATAATTATCCAAATTTGCGTATGTATTTCAAAAGTAACTTCAAAATTTTGTGACAAATGTCATATTTCAAACATGAAATATTCGATAAAGAATACATTTGTGTGCACTGGATAGAGCTGAATTCTCTCCTTATATATAATGAACAATGCTAATTTAACCTATTCAGAGAGTTAATATAATGAACCGTTTAATAATTACTATGTATTCCATTCAGTATTTTCCATGTTGCTTAGATTAACATGTATGAGAAATTCATTTTGTTTTCTTGTTCTGCTTTCATAGCAGAGATGCTGAATTCCTTATCCATTCGACATTGCTACTTATGTTGATTTTTAGTAGTACTATTCTAAATTAGCTATGGGCAGACTATAAAATGGAGCTGATTGTATCAACGCACAGAACACATTGTAGTTGGAGATAAAGCTACTACTGTTGGTTGGTCCGTGGTGGCTCTTATTCCCTGATGCCAAGGTCATTACACTTGAGCACTTGTGAAAGACTGAAGTTGAAACCTAAGTGAGTTTATCTTTGTTCTCTTCTGTTGTTTTCATACTTTTGCCTACTGATCCCCTGCCCAAAGAGTAGTGTCTCTTCCCCTCCCTGCTTATCTTATAAGCAGATCTACTGTAATGCACATACAGAGCAAATCCAGAAACACTGGCTTTATTATAGATGAGCTCCACAACGTGCGTGCGTGTATCTTTCTGTAAAAGAAATCTGAGAAAAAAATCACAGCATCTAGCACTAGAATAGATTTTTTTCCTGTCATGTTGTAGTAGTTACTGAGTCTGAGTTACAGCATTCACAGGGCTTCTGAAACTGGTAGATTGAGATTCTATGATTATATGGTCAAGAAACTCATCTCCATTTCAATGGATGAGGATTATATGACATAGGGATTCTATGAGATGTTATGCTGCCTAGTGTAGTTTACATTTTTCATTCAGTTATTTTCAGTCATTTTATTTAAATGGTATGAGACTCCATGAATGTTCAAGAGCAAACCATCTTGAAAGAAGGGAGACTAAAGTGATGCGATATAAAAATGTAAGCTTTAATGCCCACTATGATCAAATGTACTGAGGTTCACATGACACTACAATGACTACAACTGTAAATGAAAGTAGTAGAACAGTCATAGGATCTCTTAGGGACCAGAAGTGAAAGTTGAAAATAATTTCAGCAGGAAAACCCTTATTCTGGAATGAAATCTAGAGGAGTGCCACAGGCAAGTAGCATGCCTGACAAAGAAATATATGTCTTTGTCCACAAGGCCAAGTGAATTCCTTCACTTTTAGCTTCTTATTCTGAGTCAAATGCTGCAGAGTTGGGAGCCTTTGTACCTTTTGAATCTATTGCTGATACCAATCTTTGTTGTATTACTGGCTATTTTATATAAAGGTTACAGTGGGTGGAAGCACATTACAGCTGGCAGTTTGCAAGGCACCAGAGAGCTATTTCTATAATATATGTAAAAGAAAAAACCTAAGGCACTTCAAGTCTAACAGCAATAATGAATGAGGTACACTGTTCTGTTTAGACACCTTATTGTTGCTGTTGTTGTCAGCTAAATGATAAGTTTATGCTTTACTATTTCTGTTTGGTTTTGATTCCTCCCAGCCCATCAGTAAGAAAACTGCTGACAAAAGAGAAGGCATTTTTCTTGCTTTCCTAAACAAATGGCATAAGCCTTAAAGGTTGTCTAAAGAAACTTCAAAATAATTTCTTAATAATATTCTTTAAAGCATTAAAGACAAAACACTAATTTCCCATGCGACTGAAGTGAGCCTCTGCCTTTCTCCCACCCTAAAAATGAACAACTTGTTATAAAGAGTGCTCAACAGATTTATGTCTCAGATGCCTCTCATTTCATTCTCATGGGCATCTTCCTGAATGAGGAAAGCTGTATTGATTACCCCAGTAATCTACCAGTCACTTTGAATAGACTGTAAGTTTGAACGTCAGACAGATTAAATTCTCTCGACCAACAGTATGAAACACTTTAAATTGTGACTCAGTTTTGTAAGATGGTAGCACCCTGAATATCTGTATGAAATACATAAAATAAAGGAAAGCCTCTGTGTCGTAACTGAAATAAATACATTTTTTAGAGCCACAGGGCTTATGTTTGAGAGGAAAAGGACTAAGCACGTTCAGAACGATCTGAGTGAAAGAACAACTTCATGACAAATTCTGAGCACATGCTGAACGTTGCAGGTCCCTGCACAAAGGACATGGTCCCACAACAGAAGAGTGTGGTTGATATCACCAGATATCACCAGCTTTGGTGCTGCTTCAGATCAGGCTCCAGAACAAGCCTCAGCTGAATTACTTTAAACCATGATGATGTACTATGTCAACTAGTCACAGGCTAAAATTGCAAGCAGACCTCAATGTCATGAGTAATTTCACTATAGATGTTTAGGTTAGGAATTATCACTTTTTCTTAGATTTCCACAATCATTTCTACAGGTAGTTTCTTACGGAATATATTTTTATTTCATCAAATCTTTTCTTGGTGGATTTTTGTTCGAATTGATCACATCTCCTTTCCATTTCCTTTCCATCTCCTGATGTTACAAAATGTAAAATTACCACTCTGCAAGGATGTGGAGAAAAGGTGCTCCAGAAAGGGGAGAACGAAGTTAAGAGGAGAAAATATCAAAGGGGGTTAATGAGGCTCTCATCTGCTGGAGTGACTGTTAGAAGATGGGGAGGATGTTTCCTGCCCTCTGGGCTTTAAGAGATATTTTGGAGTTGCAAAATTGAGAGAGATGGTTAAAACTGGGCTTTTGTTCACATGTATGTATTCCACAACATGCTGATCATCATAGGAATATTTTTAGATGTACAACCCTACGTTCAGGCAGGTAAATACATGTTTACCTCACAGACTGTAACAGAGAACAGTTTATACTGAGAAAGTCTGAACATGTGTTCTCTTTGATTCTCTTACGCAAAGAAACAGACCATCCTCTAGAAAACATTTTAAATATCACAAAGAACTAAACAGTTACTTTCCTTAAATGCAGTCAAAGCTATGTTGTCCCACTGTCACTGTTGTCAGATTCATCTGGCAAAAAAATGGTAATGTACTTTGTTTCAGACGTTTCCCTTAATCAGTATAAAGTTTGAAATATATGTTGTATCTGATTATTAGTCTTAAATGTTAATCTCCTTTCCTTTTCAGGTTCCTGCCATTATTTTAGAATGTTTAAATATAAATTAGTAGATGAAGAGGCATGTCTATCCACTCTAATAATGCAGTTATTAGAAAACCAAATATCATAACAACTCAAACAACAGTAAAACCTTGAAGAGAAAAGGAAAGACTAGTTTTTTCAGTTTGGGGTGGGGAGGAGAGGTTGTGTTAGGAGATGTTTGTGACTATTATCTATTTTGGTTTTGTTCAAAATCTGTAGTGTTCTTTAAATGATGACTTTTAAGTAGTGCTGACAGTCTGTGGAAGTAAATAGAGCCTGCCTTTATAGACACAGAGATGAAATAAAGTTATTTGTGACGTGAGAGAATATTTGTTCAGCATTACTTAATTTAAAACATCTGTTTATTTGCAAGTCCTGTATTTTCTCTTTTTTATTGCAGTTTATGTAATGGGAATGAGTCAGTCTTTTAGGAGTATTTACAAAAATAAATAAATAAATAAATAAATAAATTAATTAATAAATGCAACTTTGAGCAAACTTCATCCTAGAAAACCAGCTCTAAATTGTAAATCATCCAAGAATCATCCAGGTGTTTGCAAATTATGGGCCAAACTCTTCAATTACCCCTGACTATGAGTTTTCATTATTCTGTCAGGATAAATCTCTAAGAAAAAAAAGAGTAGCTACTTTTCCTCTTATTGTTCTATTGTTTTCTACCTTCCATAATTTGACCATTGTAATAATTAAAATTCTATTCCTGTTTCAATTGGAGAAGGCTGGGTTTGATCAGAAAATAAGACAAATTTCCATTTTCTTCTAAAAGTAAGCAAACGAGGCTAAATTATAGCTTACAGTCAAACTCAATTTTTACACCTACTTTGTGTCAGCGTTAGTGTCTCCAATTGCATATGGAGTATTCCTGAGAGGAAATCCATTCTCTTCCTCAAATTAACAAAAGAAGTACTAATGAGCAGCTGGTTTATTTTTCTGGCTTCCAAAGAAACGTAAACTTTTCCAGAACTTGTTGAGACCATTTTGATATGATTGTTGTCCTGCCCTCTTTTCATTTCTCATAACAAATATACATCAAATGGTGTTTCCAAATTTCTGGATAATCTCCTGTTTTGGGAACTGATTTTTGCTCTCCTTTTTAGGCTATGTTAGCAGTGTCTTCCAGAGCATTTGCAAGAGATTTTTCTCCTGCCTCACAGCCCCCCAAGCTTTAAGTTAAATAACAAAGAAGTCAAAAACGTGGTGATAAAACAAGTGAGTGTTTATATTCTCAGCACTGTGAATGGGGACCAATCTTGTAAAGAGTAAGCAATCCAATTTTTTTTTTTCAATATTTATTTTACTTTTTGTTTGTTTGTTTGTTTTGGTTTTTTTTTGTTTTGTTTTGTTTTGTTTTTTTTGTAAAAGGAGATTCCCCTTTGTCTCATCTACTAGGAATCATTGTTAGCAGTGCTATCCTAAATTTATATGCTCAGATCAGACTTTGGGCTCCTTTTCTGTTTCAGAATATATTCAATGTAGTGTGTGCGTGCACTGTTGTGGCTGATCTGGCATTACTTCAGCCATCCACAGTCAGTTATTTTCATTTGCTCGTGGACATCTGAGGCTAGTCAGGCAAATAAACTAAATGTAAAAATAATTTTGGTGGCTCAGTGGTTTCATCACGTGAGTGTTGTCCTACTTGCCCAAACAGTTGACCAAATACCTTCCTGGAGATTCAGGAGACAGAAGCACAAACAGCAACTTTCCGCTGTGGTTTCAAAGCGCTGTGGTAGGGACACTCCATGGTAGAAATGAATGACACCAGTCAAGTTCTGGGAAGTTAGTTTTCATACTATAGAAAAGGACAGTGTACATGTATGTTTATAAAGTCTGGGACATTCCAATCTTGCAAAAGTAATGATCTCTAAATTTTTTTTGTTTACTTATTTAGAAGGCATTATTGGCAATTACATATACAAAAGTAGAATGGTAATTTTCAGAAAAGTTTATATGGTATGCCTGTTACATTCTGAATTTGATAGTTAATGGTACTGTATGGTTTCTTCTGTTGATTTTAGAGTGTATTGGCAGGTTATTCAGGGATTTGTGGGGGGGGAGAGTGAATAGCATACATTTTCAGAATTGCTTCTGTTTGGTTAAAAAGTAATCAAAAAGACAAAAATACAATATTTAATAAAGTCTGGTAAATTCAGAGTAAATCAGCTTGATCATGTGGCAGCAGTAATGAAATAATTTTGAATGCTTTCAGCTTGAGTTTTGTTCTTCTTGCTTTTTTGTTTGTTTCTTTTATTGCGTACATAACTGCATGATGTTTGCAGCCGTTTAGGACTTCCAGGGCTATAGCAATTAAGAAAATAAGAGATGTGTAGATAGTTCTTCCACGTTTTAAAGAGAGACCTTTCATTTAAATTTCCCTTCCACAAATAACCAGTTATCCAGCTGTGGGAGTATGTCCCTCCTGTCTATGTGTGACAGTGATCCATGAAATAGCAGCTGTTGTGATATGGGAGACACACAGAAGAGATGTATCAAGTTTTTGCTCTGAGATATCCCCCTCCTGATTTCTCATGGTATCCTTCTACCATCTTAAACAAATATTATCTTAGACTGAATCTGAATGACTGATCTCTAACTTTAAAAAAAGTTGATGCACAGATCTACGAGGGATTAAGAGAGCCAAGAAAAGAGAATTCATTTTTTACAGCCTCTCTAGATGAGCCATTTCAGAATGCATCACAGATCCACTGTGGAAGCAATAGCAGATCACTGCACGGATCACAGAAGCAATAGCATATTGCTCTACCTGTAGGTAGAATTTCTCTTTTATTTTAATGATCTACAGACTTATCTATAAAAGGTGGTATTTGGTCTTGTAGACCTTAATAAAACCAAAGCACTTTGCCATGTTTGACCTAATACAAACTGAAGTCATAAATCACTAGAATTATAGAAACAAAAATGAGTGGAATTGCTTTAGACTTTTTCATGGATGAACTTCAAATTTCACTTATTTCAGGCACAGATACATCCTCAGATTGCAGCCTTTCTTTATAAAAATTGGAAATACAATGCTAAACAGCGTTCTCTCTAGACAAGAGCAGAGATAATCAGACTGCCAAAGCGAGTAATCTAATCCCATCCTACTTCAGGCAAAATAAGAAAAATATAGTTAGGGATGCAGTGTCAAGTGTTTCTTCATGTGGAAGGCTGCAGAGCACTGAAAAGTAGAATAGCACATGGTGGGTGGGGGAAGAGTTTCATATCCGTGGGCTTTATGTGTCGGAATACCAGAAATGTTCAAACTGAGTCCTGAAATCTAGACTATGCTTCTTGTGAGCACACAAATAGTAGGGATATGACCTTCACGATACACTTGCTAACTTCACTTTCAAAAATGAAGAACTGTCACCCCCTTTTTCTAGTAATATATTTTGTACAACTGTTGTGAACACCTGTATAGTTATTTGAGCACTGTGGAAAAAAACTTCCTTTTAGTCTACCAGCTTCCTTTTTGTGTGCTAGCCTGTGGTTTCTTCCAACTGACTGAAATGTATCAGGACAATTGATCTGGTTTTCTACCTATTCTAAGATAACTTATCTTCTGATAACAGCAATTTTTTTCTCTAATGATGATAGTTATTCACAGCTGCTACCCTTTCTAGATGCTTGGCAGCTCCTCCTCTGTCATGCTGAGAGCAAACAACTGGTCATTTAACTGAGAGACTACTGGGCCCCATAGGTAGGATGACAGCTAAGCACCAATTGTAATCAGTGAAACAGCTTATCCATCTTTGATTCTGAGAGGAGTTATTTCTTGACATGACTAAAGGAAGAAAAAAAAAAAAAAAAGTGATCAAGAGTGGATGGGAGTAATTGTTTTGTTACCCATAGCACATGCCTTCCTGCTCTCTTTCTAGAAGAATTCTGTAATATATGGTTGCTGGGAGAACATGGTCTGGTTGTGCATGTATAATGCATTTTTATTCGTACAGTTTAATCAGGACCATTAAATGTATACTTCAGTTCCAAAGTCTGTGTACTCTGCCTAGCTAGAAAGACTGAGTGCACCTGCTTTAATTTGTTCTGCATTCAATGTTTCTATTTCTACAGCGCTAGAGAATGTTCACTGTTGCTTAAACTCCCTAAAAAAAAACATTGAGTTTCTAACTCTCAATCCCAATCACTCACTCTCTTGTCAACAGTAAACAAGCACAGACTGTCAGGACTGATATACTGAAAAAGAGGCAAGGGTGCTTTTTAACGCCATTGTTAAAATGCCAGCTCAAGCCTCATCTTGAAAATACGGGAAAATTTAATTAAACTTTCTGGGTTCAATGAGCTTATTTTGTCTCCTTAGTAATATGAGTTAGATGACTTAACTTTCTTTAATGTTATCATATCAAGAAAAGGAAAAAGACATCCCAAAGTAGAACAGTAAGATAATGTAGCTATGTTATACACTGTACTTATAAATATTTACACTCCACTTCTCTGATGAGATTGCAAGGCAACTGCAAAATCAGCTGGTTTCTTTCTTTCTCTTATGGAGCATTCAACTCCTTCATTTTGCACACCTCACAGTTTTGTCTTGGTAGAATGGCCTTCTTGAAACTGCATCTCATCCTATGCTGTAAGCTGTTTCTATTTTTTGGCTACCTGTTCCTTACTTCTCCTACTTTTGTTGTGTTTAGGTAGCCATTTCCAATTCCACCACTTGTTCCTTGCTACTCTTTCCCTAATCACTGATTGCTCATCAAGCTGTTCTGATTACTGTGGTTTTACTAATTCATGTCATTTCAGCTCTTAGAATACAAATATTGCTGAGCATTGACACAACCTTCTGTATATGTTATCTCACTATGACTTACTGGAAACTTAAACACAATATCTCACTTTTCTTTTTTCTTATCCCATACCTTTGCATCTGCAAAGTCATTGCTTAAGGCAAGTATTTATCTGATTTACAGAGTTGTGAGTTGGCTGTGATTTTCCTATTCTTTTCCAGCTTCAGACTGGAAGACTATTTCTTCAACAAATACCAAATACAATGAAAGAATGTGTGTTTTAAAAGGTCACATTTTCTTGTATCTCCTTTTCTGTAAAGCAGATAATCGTACAGCAGAGTCCTCAGGCTCTCATGTTCTCTGAGAATCTCCTGAAATTTTCTTTGGAATCCAGTCATCAGGTTCAGATGAGAATACTGTATCGCCACTCTGCATCAGTTGAGTTACAATAATACATACAAGAGAATGAACCAGATCTCTAATCCCTAAACACATTTTGGGCCATCTGAGTATAGAATCTCTTAATCTGCCTCTCTATTTTATATATTCTGTGCAAAATTCTGAAGGCACCTGTTACAAAAACAGGGTTCCACCCAGTAAGAGTTAGAAAAAGGAAAACAGCTTCAGAATAAATTACAAAGCCACCAGATTTAGTTCACTCTCTGAATTTCTCATTAATCTCAACATAATCAGTAGAAAGAAATCTTGTACTAATAATATAAATAGAGATAGTCAAAATATAAAAAGGTGATCACGGAAAGGAGTTCACTTCAAATGGTTGAAACAATAAAGGAATAAAAATCTTTATTGTAGGAAGATTAAGTATGATGATTCAGTGGTGCATCTGACTGGCCATAACATAACATATTGAGGACAGATGGTAATATTAGTCAGTTTAAGAATAACGGAGTTCAGTAGCACAGCACCACCGCTCTCCTTTAACAACTCTGTGCTCTCAAATAGCATCAGTAAAAATGCCCTAGCCGTATGGTTATCACAAAATATCAGTCTGTCATCCCACTGACAGTCAGCACATCTTGGTCTGAATAAAAGTAGTAACATTGTTTGCTGAGGAAATGCACTTGTTTTTGAAGGTCATTAGCTTTCAGCTCCGAATTTGTGTTGCCTGGGCTATTATAGGAAAATTGTATTTGCCTTCCTGGAAAAACAGTAAGCACTTACTTTTCATGCCATTCAATAAAAATCTGTTCAAGTCTCATTAGTGATATGATGCATCACAGACTTGTCACATAGACCTATGTGGTACTCCCTTTCAAAGTACCCCAAATCTGTAATGGATTAAGATATTTACAGTTCATCACAAAGAAATAAATTCCCTGAAAATTAGAATTATCTGCTAAGTAACATACATCTGGCTGATTTGCATGTGCTGTATCCCCAGCTCTGCTAGCTAAATGTACCTTTTGTTTTTCCTTTCTTTCTCTATAAGAGATTATCTCTACTTTCTGTGGATATGTTGTTTATTTGTTCTGGCTCTGGACTGCACATGCTGTGTGGAAAGTATCTGTTAATTCCCTTTCAAAGTGAGAGCAAGGTCTTTCTAAGCAAAGGCTAGCAAACATGAGCTCTGTATGCATAGTAATAGTAGCAGTGTTCTCTGCATCAAACAGTTATACTTATCTGAGAGATCTCCTCATAATGCAGGTGCTAAAGGCATTGACTAGATCTACTATTTTTCTTGCTATGAGATGGCTGTGACAACCATGGGCTAGGGACAGTAAACCCCACACAGGCAACTGCTTCTGTCCAGATTTGAGAAAGAGTGAAAACTCTGAGCTTTGAGTTCTGGCAAAATGAACACCTCATATCAGGAGCTAAGAGTGGAGAGGAAAAAAAAATGTTCATTTGGATGGTTTCCTACGTGTTGTTTTCATGACCCATAAGAAATAGTGAAAAGAGAGCTTGCCCTACCTCTGGCTGTGATAATACTTAGCAGTGGAGAGCTGTATATCCTATTATCTGTCAATGGGCTGAGAAATTGAAGCAAATAGGCCTTTAGGAAGAGTTGTTTGCAAGAAAGTCTTATTTTTGTTATGCTCATGAAGATACCTTAAACACCTTAAGAAACACCTATTTTTAAAAGATAGTAATATAGAAGCACGTTGAGAATTTCTGTCAGGTATCAATAGAAACTGCTTTATGTAAAAATCAAAGAGTACCTGGATGTCATTATTGGTCTCTAAGATAGAGTTTGGTGTTTAAATACAGAGATGCACATACATATATATATATATTTAAATTGGCTGCTAGGCTGGCTGTATGGAAAATAATTCATCTAGAAAAAAAATGTTCCCTTTATCAATCACAAAATTCTTGCCTGTTGAGAACTTTTTCATCACATCTGACTTCACTGAGTTTCTAAGAGCAATATATACATTTTATTGGACATAAGATTTAATAACTATTTAAAGCTAAATTATATCTGGAGTAGGAATATGCAGTATGACACAGGTATTTTAAGTTGGCTACATCTCTCTACTTGGAGGAAATGCTGTCAGTCACTCCTATCACAAACCTGGTAGTTCTTATGAACTGATTGTTGTCTAATGCATATAAAGTCACTCGGAAGTGTACTGGTAAGCACATTTATCAAGTTCCTGCCAAGAATCTGAACATACTAGGATGTATACCATTTTGAGCTTTAACTCTTTCAGCAGTAGCTCCATTAGACTCATGTAGCAAGGGCATTTAGCATACTCATTCACAAAAATGTAGCACTTGATCAATTACTACTAGCCTGACCTTGAAGTCTTAATTACTAAATTGCTTTATACCGTTCCTTATAAAGATGACATTTGCTCATGAATTTCTCTGCATTCCTTACTCTCAAGTTATATCTCACCAAACGAACAGAAATTTTATTATGGCAACTTACTATCTTGATTTACAGGTTGCTTATATAGCTCATAGACTGTCTTTGTTCAGGACATTTAAATTTATCGCTGAGGTGTAGCAAATAGCTACAAATGTGTGATCGTTTACTGTCCTGTAAATGATCGTATTTGTCACAGTGACTAGATTGAGCTGTGGGGATGTAACCTCTGAATGCTGGATGCTCTCCATCGCAAAACATGGTAGCAGAACATAACTACCAACTTCTGCTTGTATTGAATGAATGTGACAACACAGTAGCTGTTAAATAAGATGTTGCTTGCATTAGAGAAATGGAAAAAGAAAGAGCATTTGTGAGTAGATGTGAAGAAATAAAGGAAGTCCAGCCTCAGATGTGATTTCTTTTAATTCTAGCTGTATTTTTTCCAGGACTTTACAGGCACAGAAGACTTGAAATTTATGTTCATGTGAAACGTATGTTGATTTTTCCCTGGTGGCCAATATTTTCCGTGCTCCTTACTCTCTGCGAATTTACCTTGGCAATATAGTCAGGGATGAAGTCACTATTTCTTGCTTTTGAGTCAATATCAAGCAATTCTCTTCAAGTGATTTTCTCTCTGTTACCTCTGTATTTATTCTTCCACAGATTCATTGTTTATTCCATTTTGTGGAATTGTCTCTTCCTTTTCTCTTTGCTTGGCCTTGAATTGTCCTTCTTCAGCATCCAAGGTGAAGACATGGACCTTGGCTATCCCTAAGGAGCTGTGTATTTTATGCTACATTAGGCAAAAGAGCAAATATAGGGCTATCCACATGTATTCCTTCCTGCATTTTCTCTTTCCCTTCCCCATCATAAAAGATGAATCACTGCACAATAACCCTGAGGCAGTTTTCAGAGTTGGTAGCTCTGTTTTTGAGTTTTGTTTCATCGTCATCCTCCTGCCCTCCCTGCTAGAGACTGAGGGAATTGTCACAGGATGCTCAGAGAGAGAAAGCAAGAGATATGGTCAAAAGCCTCCAGTAGGACGGTGCACTGACTCTAACAGTAGCTTTAACTATATGTAGCAAATACTATTCTGGAACTGTAACAATACCCCTCTTCTCCTCCCCTACAGATTCAGTTTGTCATTCATCAGGTAAGATATTATATTTGTTGAACTTACCTGTGACTATGTGAGCAGGTACTAAGGTTATGTAAACTGCTACCTGCACTTAATAAAAAGCATTTACAACCATTTTAAGAATACCTTGGCTATTCAAGTCTTGCCTTCCGAATATATTGTGGCTATGGAACAAACAAATCTGAATTTCTCTTTAAAATTTTATCAGAGACATGGGTTTTAGAAGTCACTAGTTTTCTCACAGTCCATGAGTGCCATCCACAGGATGAAATGCACATTTTTGTGCCACTCAATTTCTTTGATACTGTGGTCCAAAACAATACTTATTTCAAGAGAATAACCTGAAAGGAAATTACATTACCCAATTTACTTTTGATATCACTTAAATTACAGCCAAATAGGAAATTCTGTCACTCATCTAACCTTACCTTTTTTGCTTAAACTGGTGCATAAGCAAAAACATGATTTAGATCTTTAAACAGCTGATATGGGATTTTTAACATTTTATGGAAAGTTAATGATACAAAATATACTAGAATTCTTTCCTCCCATGAAAATGATGTAGCTGTGAAGTATTTTATTTCAAAGACAATTCTATGGTATTTGTACAAATCATGCTACTTTGCTGAAAGCAATTGAAGAAATATTTGTTGCCTAAGGAGAATTCACAGGAGGTTAAAACCATGAACTTCTGCATGTCTGAGTTATCTACCTAAGATGACAGCCTATAAAAGCCAATTTCCCAAACTAAGGTAATATTCTTTAAGTCACCTGCTTATGTAAGAAAGTGAAATGTACTGATTTTTTCTAGAACGAAGTTAGCTTTCTTCATAGCAGCTCATATAGTACTATGTTTTGGATTTATGACTAGAACAGTAGTGATAGCGCACCAATGTTTTGGTTGTTGCAAAGTAGTGCTCACACAGAGCCCAGGACTTTTCTGCTTCTCACACTGCCAGCAAGGAGCTGGGGGTGCACAAGGAGCTGGGAGGGGACACAGCCAGCACAGCTGACCCAGACTGGCCCAAGGGATGTTCCACACCATGTCACAGACTCACAGAATGTCAGAGATTCAAAGGGACCCAGAAATAAAAGCTGGGGGAAGGAATAAAGGGGGGAGGACACTTGGCATTATGGTGGTTGTCTTTCCAAGTAAGCGGTGTGCATGTAGAAGCCCTGCTATCCTGCATAACCCTTAAACTTTTCCCACCAATGGGAAATAGCAAATGAATTCCTTATTTTCCTTTGTTTCTGCCCACTGATTTTGCTTTATCTATTGAACTGTCTTTATCTCAACCACAGGTTTGCTCCCTGTTATCCTCCTAATTTTCTCCTCCACCCCACTGAGGGGGGAGTGAGCAAACAGCGGTGAGGGGTTTAGCTGCCCCCCAGGGTTAAACCACATCTGAAATCTGCAAGCTGAAGGGAAATTGCTTATTAAAAGGTAACTGCATAAACTATTGTAAAATCTGTCATCATCTTCAAAAATACCTGTGAGACAGTATTTCCTTGAGTATTTTCATGCTGTGAGTCCACAAAAAGAAATTATTTTAAAAACACTTTTTTTTTTTTTTTTTTTTTTTTTCCCAATGTGAGAAAGCAAAAATCAGGGTCTTCCAGAGAGTTATAAACTATTTTGAAAGATCCCATATCATTAGTGACATTTGTACCATAGCTCTGGAATCACTGGCCTACAATTTTGGAGAGCCTTCTATTGCTTGCAATGAAACGAGACAGCTGCTCAGTGTTTCCTCATTATCAGAAGTTATCCCTGACTTCTAGTTTCCCCATTCTCTGTACCCCATTGCTGTTTTCTATCCCTATTGTGTTTTGTTAGCTCATTTGAGACACAGTTTTACGCCTCCTCTTTGTGTATAGTTGTCTGCTTTTCTGCTTCTGCTTGCAACAAAGCTACGTGCTGTTCTGAAGAAGTTGGTAGGTAAAAATGCTGAATGACCCTAAGTCAGTAACTTCTGAATATTTTCTCATTCCTTTGATCCCAGCTATATTGTATCCTAGTACAATCACTACCACAGTGTGTAATTATCTCCCTACTGTCTGAATTTTTCCCATGCTGTATACTTTTTGTATATATAGGTCAAGCATATTTTGTCTAGTCTACAAAATATATTCCAAAATGTTGTAAAGTAGAAGTGATCCATGTACTAATGCATTTTGAGGAAGGAGTGGGATTGATTTTATTAGAATACTCTCACAAAACTTAGTTTTGCAAAAGCTATGCCAAGGGAGCTTAGGACCAATAAGAATTTCAGCTACCCAGCATACCTTGCAGAATTAACCTTCCATGATTATATTCTGTGCTCTCTGATGAAAGTAAGGTGGATGGGATGGAATTGCTCAAGTGCAACTGAACACACATGTAGTAGTAATACAGTTGTTAAGACTGACCCAAGAATAGCGTATTCTGACGGTCTGATTTCTAGCTGAAACTGTAAGAACAGTAATTTAAGATTTGATGGATTATTAAGCAAAGGTGATCTGGGAAAGAGTGCAGGAACAGTCACTGTTGGTTCCATAATCTTATTTTACAGAGCAGTAAAATATCCTCCCTGAAAGTGTGACCCAGAAATCTATGCTATTTTTTTATTGTCAAACTGCTGGTTACTGTCTCACAGGTCAATGCTTAAATAATGCATCACTTTGTGGGTTATTCTCCCTGCTTCATTTCTCACAGATAGTAAGTTCTGGTATCACAGGAGTTTTTTGTTTATGCCATTAATCTCTATTAAGTTCACTGCAGAAAATGGAGGATAATTCTAGATGGTGGTGAAAAAAAAAAAAAATGGTTCAATAGTTTTAAGTATTTTTGTGCTCTTCAGATATTTTTCAGACTTTTTTTCTTGAACAATCTTTATGAAGCTAACTTATTAGACTAGCAACTCCTTGTGTCTGATTGGTTTTTTTCACTCTGCAGCTTTAATTCTATGGTAAACAACTATGTGAGCAACTAAGTTTGTTGGGAACTACTGAGCACTTCAGTGAGTTGACATCAACATGTATTAGACTGACTAAAGGGTCTCATTTTCTCCTCATTTTCATATACCAGTCATTACTGATGCTCTCACATTTAGCTTGGAGCTGTTCGGAGTTCAGGAGTTCTTTTATATATTTGTACTCAATTCACTATAAAATGTTGGCCCATAGTTAAAGATTCAGAAAGCAAGAAAGGTGATGGGTAACTCTAATAACGTCCAGTCCTAGAAAGAGATGTCGTTTCCACTATCATAGGGAAAGGCTTTGAAAGAGAGAAATATGACATTGTTGGTACAGGATTTAAATTAAAGGTGCTTTGAGATGCCTAGTGTTAAGGTCTATACAAAGGATGCACATAGGGGGTAAACAGCATAGCTTCTTCTGTATCACCAGTATGCAATAAAATGGTTTGCTATCACTTTAATAAATAGAAAACAACCATTGAGAATTCTGTCAGCCTGAATTTCTGAACAAGCTGTATTTATTGCCTGTTCTGATGCTGATGTGATGAGAGGTCATGTCCTACTCTGAAATGTCATTAGTAACCTGTGTACTATTATATGCTGGGGGGAAGAATACCGGTATCATTTTTAACGTTGCCATTTAAGAAATTTTTGGCAAGGACATCCACAAATGACACATGTCTCAGGCTAGCCTAAAACATCAAATTCACACCGAGCTACTTGTCTTGACTAAAACTGGTTTGGGAGTGATGGAGGAGGTGTGATTTGCACAGACATATTTTTCAGGGCAGCTACGACAGCACATGGCATTATGTAACAAAAATGCTGATGCCTTCCAGAAGATCTCATTTGAGAGTTAATTTTCAGCACTGACCTTCCCAAACCTGGCAGGGAATATGAGCCCATTGAATATTAACCAGTTTCCAAAGCAAGGACAGGGACTGCTGGAGGAAGACCTAAGATTGCAAAGGATTGTCCTCTCTATTTGCAGAGTTTAAGGAACGGGGGAAAAAGGAAAAGAAAGAAAAGGAAAAAAAAAAAAAAAAGAAGAAGAAGAAGAAAAAGAAGAAGAAGAAGAAAAATGTCCAAGGACAGAGTTATTCACAGGAAGTAAGCAACATGGGGAAGTAAGCAGCACGGTGCATTATAAGCATGTTTAGTAGGTTACTTGAGAGCCATCTCAAATTTTTATAACACGATATGCCAACTTCTGCTCAACTTTGTGCAACGCGAGCTTTACTGCAGCACCGCTTTACTTCCAAGGGTGCCTTATCTTGCTTTTCCACCCGGTCTGTGAATGCAAGAATCATAAACAGCTTCACAGACCACATGGCTCTTGCTTCTAATTCTAACTAATAATGTAGTTAATGTGAATGTTCAGAGCATCATTATTTGTTTTAAACAAAGTAAATACCATCTAAGTACCAGAGAAATATGAGGTCCTGTTTTACATAATGTCCATTTCAATCCCTCCAATTTACAGGGCAACATAGTCTGTAAATTAAACTTATATTATGAACTCCTTAGCAAAAATAAAACCAAACACATCAGACAATGCCTCATAAACATGAATTCACAAATTAATCATGTCTTTAATTCGTGAATTCTCTCACAAGTTCTCAGATTCCTAACTTATAATTTGCATGCCTGTGTCCAAAACAGTTGCCTAGGCAAAATTTAAGAGTGCTCGTTCTTCCCTCTCTTCCTGTATTGCACCAGGAAGCATGAAAGCCTTACAAGCCAATCTGCTTCAAAAGCTTTTATGGAGAAGCTGATGTATTTATGTCTGGAAGTTTGGTCTATGCTGTATCAATGAATTCTGAAGAAACTTCCAGACTATTACAGTGCAAGAATGCAGGAGATGATAGCTGCAAGGTGACAGCAAGGTGCTAGTGGCAGTGACTGCACAGTAACATATTCCTTCCGGTCTTGACAACCTATTCCTCTGACTTTGATCAAACAGTTCATCCCCTAGTGTCCATTACAGGCACTAAACACAGAATGTGTTTTAGGTCAAAATTGGAGCAGGAGTTGAGAGGACAGTCATAACTGTGTAACCATAAAGTGTAACAGTAACTTGAATTCTGGAAAGAGAATGCTCACAGAATTGACAAGTTGTGTTGAAAATGACTTAATGTAATGTAATGGCTAAGACACTCAGAGAGCAAGAATACTGAGATGGAAAGACACACTAAAAAAAAAAAAAAAAAAAAAGGCAGAAAAAAAGGACCCTTTATTCTTCAGGGAAACACATGGAATGAAATTGCATACAAAATTTGGGGTCTTGTCATATTGAAAATCTGACTGAAATGTGAAGATAAAATCAATCCTTTTCAGCAGTTGTGTCAAACCATAGCTCATTCCCACTGTACCCACTTTGCTTAAGTACTGAAGTGAATGTTCTTGTTTATTTGCTCTGTTCACTGTCACGCATGTTTGTTATGCTTATTATTTCTTAACGCCCGGTGTAATACCCTGTTGTTTTTCTGTAGCATCATAGATATGCTATTAACTGAAGTTTGAGATAGATATCAAGTAAGATTTATAACTGTCTAGTTTTGTTCCCCAAGTCCCATATCATGATCCCGTTTCCTTATTTTAAATTAAAGGAAATTTAAAAAAGTGAATTGAAGGCATTACAACACCCAGAGTTCTGGAAAAGGGGGGGAAAAAGCTTTCTTTTGTATCCCTGAGGTAAGTATGTTTTTGGTGCACTTTTATAGATAGTAGAGAGTGTTTTTCATAATGCATTCTGTCATTAACAGAGAAGCAGGGAAGGATTATAAGATCCTGAAAGAATGAAACACTGCCAAGAATTTTAGATTAAATTGTCTTTGAAATCCATTATTTAGATGTGTGCACGTCTAGCATATGACTTATTAATTCTGTACAAACCTAAATTTTTGTTCATTTCTGTTCAGTAACACTAATCCTATAACTTTCATTGGTCTATTATATCAGTGTTATTAGTGTTATCTATCTGTCTGGACATCATAATAAATATCGCAAGTTAGTTCTATGAGACCTTGTTTCTATGAATGTAGGTGCAACTGACACTAAGGATCATCGGGCTATTTAAATACTTGTGCATTAGCTTGAGTGCTTTGTTTACCAAGGTTCCCCTAAAGAATCACTAGCCAAGGAGAACCAGCAGACTCTGTAACATTAGTGCTCTTCTTTTCCACTGTCATCACATTTCCAGAAAGAATTCATAGGGCTGCTTGGGGGACAAAGTATGAAATGCTGTAGGCTGTGCTAAATTGGTAATGAATGTGCAAATGCCCATCTGGCAACCTTTAGCTCTTCAGCTAGTCAGCAACTCTTTATCTCAGCAGGTGTATCATATACTCCATTTTGTATGAAAAATATAAGTAGTTGTTTGTAAATTTTATCACCTCGTGTGAACTCTATGCTGTTCATGATCTTCAGAATGGAGATTATAAGGGCACGCACTTTATCAAAGGGTAGTTCAATCATCACTATATTCCTGCTGAGTATATGAAATAACATTCCTTTTTTCACTGTGGTGATAAATGAATAGTTTGTTCATCAGTTAAAGAACCACACTTGTCAACCCCCAATGGAAAAAGAAAACACATTTTCAGTGCCTATGGATTGACATGAAACCAAATGAGATAAAAACTTCCAAAAAGATTGTTGGTTACTGTAATGCATTCTCTATTCAAATAAGATATAAGAATGATCTATTGACATCTTCTATTGCTCACCTAGGAGGAAACTATACATAATCTAGTAACACCAAATATTTGTTTGAAAATACTAAAAGAATACCAGATACCTGTTTCAGCCTTTTCAAAAACAAAGCCATTTTAGCTGTGGTATTCCTGTAGTATTCCATAACTCAGATATCACAGCTGACCCTGGAAATGCTGTCCATAACTTCCTGTAAGAAATCTGATGCAAGAATTTGTTCATGACTGCCTGGAGCTTCTGTGAGAAATGCAGCAGGTATGAGCCACCATGGGCAATCCTTGTACATATTTGTGGGTTTGGTTTTGCTTTATTTTTTCCATTGACTATTGACTTACCTTTTTTTAGGACAAGTACTTTTTTTGCCATCTGTTGCCTACTTTTCAAAGATTGTCCCAGAAACTAATCTATGCACTTGTTAAAACATTTCCACCAGTTTTGATATATATGAGTTCACACTTTATATTTGTATGGATGAAATATTGTTATTTTCCCTGCAATGACCACAGGATGATCAAAGTCAGCACTTGCTAATAGTTGGCAAGAGACTAGTGATATTGCTATAAAAGCATGGGGAGGCTTGAAATAGTTTGATGGGATAATTTTGTGGGGGATAAGAAGAGGATGGCTAAGAGAGTTAAATAGTACCACTTCGGTTAAAGAAATGCAAACTACTGTTCTTTTTTTTCTGATCTGACCTAATTCATTCTCCTAGAATCATGACTGACTATATGTGTTGAGTACCATCTTTCAGTAGCTGTCTTAAAAAAGATAATTTAATTAATCATTTTCCATATCTGCATCTTCTGGATACAGTGACGGAAGTAACCTGATTGTGGAAGAAAAGCTGTTCCTGCTGTTTAACTACAGTTAATTACAGTGGCCTTAAAAGATGCATAAAGAATTTTTTTCGTTATACTTTTATCTATTAACTTAGAAACAATCATCTTTCCAATATAGAATCAGGTATCTCTGTTTTTTTCTTCAATTTTCTTGAAAATTGAAAATTTTTTGAAAGAAAATTTTCTTGAAAATTTCTTGAAACTGTAGTGATTTGGTTACTCCAATAATTAAAATAAACGTTTATCTGAAACAGAGTATTTTCTTGATGTAGCCAATGGAAAATAAATAAATAAATAATGATCTGTGAATACATCATCATACAGTATACATCATATTTAAAGAAAGCACAAATAAAAAGTGACTGAACTGTGAGTGTTACTCTTTCACAACTGGGTTAGTTGCTGCTTCGTTTTCATTACTGTTAAGATTTTATTAGCCTAACAATAAATTCTTGGCTTTACGTATGAGGTGTGGTCCCTTCCCCTACAACAACAATTTTAACCATTCATACTGGTGATGTGTATAGAGCTATAAGCAAAAAAGAAAAACACATCTACAAGTCACAGCAAACTTTGAGGTAAAATCAAGGTATAACAAACGACATGCACAATAAAGGATGAAGACAGATTTCTCTTGCCTTCACTGTGAGAAAAATTGAACCCTAATTTAAAATAAGTTTGAAGAAATAGAGGAGTAATAAGAAGACAAAATTAGATCCACAAATTTCAGAGGTATTGTTTATAAACTGATGGCTTTTTTTCCCTTTATTGTGCTTAAAATCAAAGCCCTAGTTGTTAATGATGTCAGTAACATCAGAGATAACAGGAATAATTTGTAGGTCAATTATGGCTATTTAGCTCTCAGTTTTTCTCATACAAAGGTGAAGAGAAGTGAACCAAGCTTCTTCATGTACTAATTAATTACAATGTGTCTGCCTAAGACCCTTTGATAGTAAGAAAATAAGGTATAGAGTATTTCTTTACCTTTGTCATTTTCCTCATGTCTTTCAATGTAGTACAACATGAATACATAGAAATGAAAAAAAGAAAATGGAAAAAAGAAATGGAAAAGTAGGGTGGAATTTATTCTGGAGCTAGCAAATGACAGTTACAGAATGGCTTGGTTTGGAAGAGACCTTAAAGACCATCCATTTCTAACTACCATGCCTCAGGCAGGGCTGCCCCCACCGCTCAGGCTGCCCAGCCCCCCATCCAACCTCACCTTGAGTACCTCCAGGGATGGGACACCAAATCTTCTCTGGGCAGTTGTGCCAGTGCCTCACTGCCCTCTGAGAAAGGTTTTCCCCTAAAATGTAATCCAAATCTTCCCCTCTTTAGTTTAAAACCATTCTCCATTCAGCAAATTTGGAAGGCAGTGATAACAGAGGAACTGATCTTGGAATGGGAGGAGAAGGCTGGAAGGGGACAATGTAAAAGTGGTGGAGGATGCATAGGGCTGAATTCTGGGCCTTGTTATTGCTATGCAAAAAGTGTTCTAAATCAGTATCAGATTATTTCTTGTTCCCGTGTATGTGAGAATCTCAGATGTTGCCAACAGGAAATCAAGAAATCTAGAGAGACTTCCTTCTTATCACATGTGGAACCAGTTGTCCAAAAAGAAATTTTAGTTTTCAGTATCCAAAGTTGTTGTTGTTTTTTTTTTTTAAATGGAGATAAAAGCAAAGTGAGTGGAAAACCAGGAATAGACAGATGTATTCAGAGTTCGGATGGATTCACTTATCTTTACTTAACATGGAAAAGATTTTTCAAGCAGAAACTTAGTTCTTGAATTGAAATAAAGGGAGGGAAGGAGGGAAGGAGGGAAGGAGGGAAGGAGGGAAGGAGGGAAGGAAGGAAGGAAGGAAGGAAGGAAGGAAGGAAGCAAGGAAGCAAGGAAGCAAGGAAGGAAGGAAGGAAGGAAGACTACCACCACAAACCAGTTACGTTTGTTCTTGTGATTAATATCATTTCCTAAAACCTTTGTGGTGGCTGGATCAGTCTCAGGGCCATAGCTCTTTTTCCAGCTCTTATTTTCTTCTGCCCAGTCTCCTCTAACATATTCAACTTTGTTTTCCGTCTACCTCTGTTGAGCTTTGATAAAAAATTGTGTAGAGAAGACTACATTTAATTGTGCATGAAATCACTGCCACATAGGAGATGAAAACCCTTCTGAGATCTTTTTTTGGATTGTATAAACAAAGTTTGCATAAATATTTTTTTGTAGCTGTATTATTCAGTGTTAGAAAATGTGAATCATTATAATCTGTTGTATTACTCCTTCACATGCTTGGAGTTGATAGAATAGAAATATTTACACAGGCAGCACTGAAGCAGAGCTAAGATACTTGTCTCATCTTAACATGCAGTACTGAAGGTGAGAGTTAGTGCTCCAAAAAATGTCTCTATTTCTTTGAATAATAATGATAATAATAACAACAACAATAATAATAATAAATAATAAGGCTAGTTTTGCTGCTTTGACCACCTTTCTTTATCTGAAAGATTTCCACAGAATTAATTTGATTGAATTTCTTTTGGTATGTTACTTCATTTCCAAGGATTCGAGTAGAAATGAGTCTTGCCGATATCTCGGCACATGCATGACTTCATAATCAAGGATTTCATGAAGCTGTCTGGAATGCATTGTTTGTTTCTCAATCTATATATTATGAGGAAATCATTTTATCACAAAGCAGAAGAAGTGTTCTCATATAGTGTGCATGATCATCAGTTTTCAAATGGATGAAGTTATAAAAATGTTTTATAATTACTCAGAGAACAAAATGTAATATTTAAAGAATAAGCGGAACAATTTCTGGTAACTGAAGCTTTTATTCCAAAACAAAGTTCATTTTGCAGTGGTTTTCTTAAATTTCATAGCAGCTGTAGCACTAACAAAACAGCAACACCAGAGCTCTAGAGAAGGAAATCAAGGATGTCACTTTCAGAAATAGGCCTTATTATTCACCGCTTCCAAATTGTATAGCTCAAACTGAAATCTATTGTTTCCATTAAAGTTGCATAGGTTCAATATAGTAAAAAGAAGGAGCGAAAGAGCAAATTGTTGGAACATCCCACAGAATGTATAGCTGCTTAACCACTGGTAAATTAAGTACATCAGAAACACAGCTGACTGTGGGAATTTAACTATGCATTTTCCCTAATTCTAAGCTCTTAGGCTTTAGGCACTAGATGCAATACTAGGAGCAGCGATAAGGATGCCGTTTTCAGTATTGCGCCCTTAAACTTCAGTTTGGCAGTTTTGCTTTTTCGTTCCAAAGCACGGAGGATGGTAATGAGATTGGTGAAGAGCAACACTGCCCTCCGGTGGTCGGATTACTTTTTCGCAGAAGTAAACTTCAACTCCGGAAATACTGGATAGGACTATCTATTCAGCGCCTAGAATTGTATTGTTAGCAAAATTGCATGCATGGGACTGAGAATTTCAAGTTAGGTTTACGATCAATATTAGTGATTAAAGGATTATCTTACAGAAATATATAAAACATTTTAATGCAAGATTAAAAGTTGAAAGGAAGATTAAAAGATATAACGGAAAACCAAAAATGGAGAAAACAGTAACATATCAACTGTTTAGTGTCAGTAAAGAAGATTTAACTTGCTTCTTGTCTCATTCACTGTATCGGGAATTGTCTTTACTGTCCCATGTGTTTTCAAACCCTGATATGAAAGATTGATGGAGGATTTTCAATTCTTTTTAAAATAGATCAGATTTTTAGAGATCTTAGTCACCGCACAAAGTATAGTAGACACTAGATCAGATAGATAGTGAAAATATTCCCTTTTGAGGCCAATCTGAAAGAAGCATGAGAACAAAATGTGTACAGATCAAGTTTGTGAATGTACAACTATGTTTAGGTAAAAATAATTCTTCCTCCTTCCAGTGTCTTAAACTGCTGTATTTAGTGTCAGGTATCTATTCTTAGCTCTGTAAACAAATAATTGTTAACACAGCAGACAGTTTATCATGCGGCTCCTCATTGTAGCTGGGGTCTTAGAGCATTCTTGAAAACCTTACCTCCATTTGATAAAATTTTATAATAACCTTATACTTTATATTTATAAAACTTTATATAACATTATCAGACTGTAGTTTTTTTCCTGGTTTAGCATGCTCAGTAACAATATTCATGAAGTATTTCCGTGGCCATTTTGCAAAGATATGTTCTCCAGCACACCAGATTCTGTCTGGTGAAACATACACAGAGTGCTGAAATTTTTCTATCCACTCTAAAAATAATTATGATGGAGTTAAACTAAAAAATAAAGCACTGCTTTACTGAAAGCCAGTATTTCAGATAGTGATATGCCACAAGCATGTATCTCTCTCATACATGCAGCGGTAATTTTTATATTATGTTGCTTTGAGATATTGAGTTACTACTATGCCAGATTCCACTCAATTATAAGGACTGCCTAGGCTGGCTGTATATAGGCTAATGTCAATAATGTTGTTACAGATTAGATTTATCTCTTGTTTCTATCCTGAAAGATGTCAGCTACAGAACAGGCTTAATGTTCCATTTGTTCCAAGGAGACATTTGAACTCTTTCTGCTCACAAAAATAAAAAAACCTCTTTCCATACTTACACTACCTCTTACATCTACCATTATACAATGTGATATGTTAATGTTGACATTTTAAAAGACCATTACAGGAAGAAGATACTCCAATTCCATTTATATTCCAAGAAAGTTGTTTAACCTACTCCTTTATACTGGTGTTAAATGTCACCTTACCAACTACTCAGATCATGGGAAATGAGGGAAGGATAAGGTTATGTAGTATATCTGCACCTAGCACAAAATCAATATATATTTCAGTCTTTAAGTCTTTCTGAACTTATATTAAAATCACTGTTCCAGTGCCCCAGGATCCTTAAAAGAAAATGAACATCTGGCCTGAATCTTTCTTCCTGCAATTTAAGAGTATTGTTTCCTGCCCCAACTGTATGATGAACATATTATTTGCTTTATCCCCACAGTAGCATTTTATATTTATAGCAGTGTAAGAGATTATTCTTTTACACCATTGACTCAAAGCTTGTTGAAGGACACAGATGAACAAGTCCAAACGAATCGTGGTCAAGGGTTGAGAAATCCTTTGTCTGAGGGACACAGATGGACAAGGCCAGGGGCAACAAGAGAGAGAGATAAACTGCAGATGAATGGCTGGGAAGCAGTATTTTGTGGGGGCTTATCTCGAGGAAGACGGTCATCTCAGGGGGTGCTGCACATGACTCTTACCCAAGCACCCAGGGATGTCATGTAGGCAGGAAAAAAGGAGGATAAAAGAGGGATCAGCAATCACGACAAGAAGGTTTTTTGACATCAGATTCCTCACAGCCTGAGACCTGCATGCTGAAGAAGAACAAGAGAGGTTTCTGACATCAGATTCCTCACAACCTGATGCCTCTGTGCTGAAGAAGAACAAGGTGTCTGCCATCAGATCCCTCACTACGGAAGTCCTACTTGCTGACGGACTCTCTTGGGCCTGCTACCTGAGTTCTGCTGCTTCCCTCCCAGACTTGCCCTGTGGCTTCTTCCTGCTACCTGCTTGCTGCCCAAGGCCAGCCATGCTGCTGCTGCTTTAGCCCCCCTGCGCTTTTGCCTTGGACCATCGGAATGTCTTGCAACAAGACCACTGCTGGATCCTGGTGGTGACTATCCCCGCTTTACACAATTCTTGCCTCTTTCTATCTTTTCTATCGCCCGCTTTCCCTTCCCCATCACCCTAAATCATCTGTCCTCTCCTTCCTGATTAAGATTTGTAATAAACTGGTCAGATCAACATTTGAACCCTTGTTTCTTAATCTCACGCTGGGTATACATATACCATAAAACCTCCTCTCTCTCCTATAAATTGGAGCAAGACAAGCAGTTTGTTGTGTTTCCCTAAACTCATATTTGAGAGATCCTTCTATATTTCATTATAGTTTACAATTTTGAGAACCCAGATCTTCATTATGGTTTTTATTTACCTTTGATATCAATGCAGAGACCTTAACAGTGACAGATAGAGCAGGAGACATTAATTTCTTGTCATGTTGTTGCCGTGCACCTGGCAACCCATGTTCTTTTAGCTCTGTGCCTGTGCTGGACTATCGGGTAAAACCTACCTGAGCCAAATAACTGCATGTAGACACCAATATGGTGAGCAGCAAAAATAACGTTTACTGCGTTGCGTGGCTTACCTATATACCTATCCTACTTCATCTACGCCCCTTAACCTTTCGACACCGAGCAAGGGGAGAGTCCTACCACGTCACATCCCGAATCCTCGCTGTTGCCTACTACAACATCGTGTAATCCTAGATGGCTTTCTGACTGCAATCTACTAAGATCTAGAAATAGGGTAGCCTAGAGGACTGGGGAAGTGATTGTTGTGCTTGGCTCTGGTGAGGCCACACCTCAAATACAATGTTGTTTTGGGCACCTTACTGCAGGAAAGACATCATGGAGCTGGTGCATGTCCAAAGAAACACAGTGAAACTGGTGAAGGGTCTGGAACATAAGTCTTGTGTGGAGCAGCTGAAGAAACTGGGTCTATTTAGCCTAGAGAACAGGAGGCTCAGGGACCTTATTCCTTTCTACAGCTGCTTGAAAGGAGGTTGCAGAGAGGTGCAGGTCAGTCTCTTCTCCCAAGCAGGACAGGAAAAAAAAGGCCTCAAGTTGTACCATTTCCATTTTTGGAAAAATTTCTTCACTGAAAAAATTGTAAAGCATTGGAACAGGCTGACCAATGAAGCAGTTGAGTCAACATCCCTGCTGTTATTTAAAAGATGTGTAGCTGTGGTGCTTAAGGACATGGTTTAGTAGTAGACTTGGAAGTACAAGGTTAGTGGTGACTTGATTACCTTAGAGGTCTTTTCCGACTTAAATTATTCTACAATTCCATGGACTGCCACTTGTACTTTGCTCTGTAGTTATATTGTTTCTACTGAAACATAATTCTTATAATAAACTTCCACTGGCATTTTTTCAGTTACCAGACCTTTGGTGTCAGTCTTCTGACTAACGTTTTAAAATGCTCTGCTTCTACCTAGCAAAATTTTTATTATGAAAAAAATTCATATGAAACAGGATCAAAAATCTACTTAAGTCAAAGTGTTTGACTGACCGTATGATCTCTGCTACCCTAGGGGGAAAAAAAAAAATTAAAAAAAAATGGGAAATTGGAATTGAGTTACATGTTCTTTAAAACTCCAAGTTCTAATTTGTCAATTTTCCTATCTCTATTTCATTTGGAATTCATTGAAGTAGTTGGAATACATTTTCCTTCTTTTTTTACTGTTTTGTTGTTGTTTTTGTTTTTCTCTTAGTTGAACCTACATCTGCAGTTGTGGTTTTCAGGCATTTTTTGTTACTTTTTGTAAATATATTATTGCTTTTTTATTGACGCTTTTTCTCTACAAGCGTATTTTTCAAGCTGTTTGACCATTTTTGCCCATGCATAATCTCCTTGGCTTGACAAAAATTCCTCAGAGGAAGGATTGTTTATTCTTCTTATTCTTCACTTAGAGATTGACTTCACTTTACCATGTCCATGACAGCAATAATGTGGATGGCTTTCCTGATTGTGACATAAACTCACATTTCTTGTCTGTCCAGATACCATCTGTTTAACGTTAAGGAAAAATAAACAGCGCATTTGATCTTAATTTTTTTATGGGTCTTCAAATCTGCCATTATCATATCACTGTCTGCTAAGTATCTTAGTTCTCTTGACAGATTTCCATTTCCCTGGTCCATCTTCACAAACAATAAGAAGTCATGCTTGAAACCTTACACTGCAGAATCTTTTTTCTTAGCATGTTCTCTATTTAGTCATGCATGCTGGCTGTACGTTACAGACAGGACAAAAAGAAAAAAAAAGTATGACAGAAAATACTTAGCGTTAAGCTTATGTTTCCATGCTGAATCAAAGCTCGAATCATACATCAAGTTATGTTTTCTCAGTGATTTTCAAAATGCTGTAGTAATATGATTCCCTCAAAATCTAATTTGTTTTGTCTTCACAAACATGCATAATATTTTAAAACTATTCTAAATTGATCGGTTGTCTGTCCCATCCAAAGACTTTTTAAAGCATGGCACTAAACCACTGATTTTAGGAAGACTGATCTGCTGAAATTGCATGGAGACATTTAATGTGTCTTAGCTTCTTTTCAAACACTGACAAGATTTTAAAAATAATCTAGTATTTTTGTAAGCAACTAAACAATATGCATTCGTTTGTTAGGAAATCACTTTTATTAAATATAATGTATTTAGGAGACTGTGTTCATATATATATTTAAAATATCTCAGAAAGCTGGAATAAATACCGTGAATTAAGACTTGAAATATCCTGCATAAATACATAATGTAGCAAGGTTAAAATGCAAATATTCTTTTTGTTCTGTTTTGTTTTGTTTAAATAAATTTGTAAGCACTATCCCCTAGGGCCTGCTCCCCTAGGGCCTGCTTCACAACCAACTGACATCAGTGGTATCAGTAACAATGATGTCAGTAAGACGCTCCTTCTTTGGGCTTTGAATCAGGCATACTGGCAACCACTTCTCACTTTGACCAAGTTACTTTGTAAGATTTTGTTGACATAATTCCAAAAAAAAAAGGGTATAGGCCATTCTTGTATACATATATATATAGAATAAGCCTAAGCTTAGATAATCCTTCCAATATTAGAACATCTGTCCATCTTGGGGTGATAAATGGGGGCATATCTCCTTGCTATCTAAATGCCAGTATTAAAAAATAAATAAATAAATAAATAAATTTTAACAAAGCAATGAAATTGAACCTACAACTCCAGGAAAAAACATTTTGGTTCTATTATTCTGCAAAATTGCAGGAGGACTAACACAGCCTGGGGAAGATTCTGAAATGAATTATCCTTAGCTGCACTTTCCCTTATGGCTGGATTCCAAAGCAAAGCACTTTCCTTCTATTCCCTATAAATATCTTTTCCTGTCATCTCCTAGTTTATTTTACATTAGGGACATGATCAGCTTTTATCTGCTGTTAAAGATCCATTTCTGACAGAAGGTAATGGCATTTTTAACTTTTTGCCTTCGCTATCACTTTAGATGTTTTTTGCGCAATAAAATTGGTCTTTTTTCCTTCTTAGTTTGCAGATGGTGAAAACTGATGTATATCAGCCTCCTTCATGTTTCCCATTGGGCACCAAGAAATGAAAAGGCAAAGCGCCAGGTCTGAAGGAGATCAAGAGACAAAAATTCAACTGTCATTTTTTTCCTCAACTTTTTGTTTAGCTCGAATTTCATGTTTTCTGTGCCAACTAGGAAAGATGGAATCACTCCAATAACATTTTATGGGAATTTCTGAACTACCAAAGTAGCACTGCTGTTGATGGAGACAATGCTTTGCAATTACTTTGGTCGCTTCAAATACTATAACGTCTACATTCAAGGGAGCAATGAATTATTCAGAGAGCTTGCAGGGTTTCCAGCCTCTGGTTCCCTCTATAGTTCACTGAAGAGAAGTAGCTGTACCAAGTAAAGCACTTATGTTAGGTAATCTGCTCAGCCCCACTACTGCTACTAATATTTTTTTCTGCTGACTCAATAAAGAGACTGCCAGACAGTTTGTTGGCCTGGATCAACTGCTGCTGCTTGGAAACCAGACTGTAATTTAGTCCCTATGACAAGGTTAGTTGTCTTTGTTAGTCAGATTAATACATCTGTTGGTATTTAGGCCTCTCTTTGGGTCATGTTTTTTGGGGACCTTTAATCTGGAACAAAGCATGATGCAGACAGTTTGATGGTTTAACAATTATTTATTCATTAATACTCACAAAACATGGCTAGGAGCTGTTGAGTCAAGCAATAGCTTGCTCACCTCCACCAACGAAGCACGACAGAGCTTTTGCTGACAAGGTATGTACTATTCCAGAGAGCAGGTGTCAGCTTCCATGGTATTTATTTGATAGATGGCCATCTAAACAGTTGGAGGTCAGTGGGAAGCTTACAACAGAACTTACCAAAACAGAAGTTTACATAAGTCTTAATGATGCAGAGTTTCTAATTTCTCCTCAATAGCTAGCTGTTGATATTTAGATATTCATTAGCAAAAACAGCAAAATAGTTTATCCTTTTCTCATATGCAAGTTCAGCCCGAGTGAGATGCTTAGTATAGCGAGTAAGCACCATTGCTGGGCTTGGGATCACCAATGGCTTGCGAGAAACTTGGTGGCAGTCGTAGACTCTTAGGGGACACAAAGTAATGATTATCACAACTAACACTAGCTAACCCAGCTGACCACAGTCACTGCTGAGCTGACAACAGAATTCAAGGATGGAAATAGCTGTGGAAATGAACTGCTATTATTTCATCCTACTGGAATCCTTGCTCAGATTTCTGTTCAAATACAAGCAAAGCTTTATGCTAGCAGTCCTGTTGTTGCCAATTGGGGAAAATACTGCAATTGTGTGAATTTACCCTGAATGGCTGGTGAAAGACTTTGATAAGACCATTTGAATCTCTCGTGATCCACAGTCAATAGAAGATTACAAAACTCTTCTACTGATGATGCTTGACCTATGTGTCTGTTCATCAGCACCAGAATCCCCTGGATCATCTGCCTCTATATATATATTGGCATTGGTAGAAAGTATTAGGAGTCCATACGCTGTGTTCTAAAAGCAGTTTGGATTTGTGGAGTTAATACACAGAATTATATAAAATTATATAAAATACAGAATTCATACACTCTGACCTCTCTTCAGTGATGTCTCTGCACAGTTGAGCCAGTGCAAGTACAGTTATTATCTGATACAGCCTAATGAAAAAAAAAAAATCTCTTATGGAGAACCCAGAAGGCACGTAGAAACCATAAAATGTTTTATGACTCAGAGAAATATGTGTGGTACTTTGTAATAAGGGTTGCAGTTCATACCAACCAGACCTAAATCTGCACTTTATCCCTATGAGTAACATCCATGGTCTTAGTACAAGTAAAAATACAGTATTTCCCAATGACGTTGAAAGACAACCTAATATTCTATTAAATATTACCTTTGGGCACTGATTATATAATAGAATGAGAAATTAAGCCAAGAAGGGTTTGAAAGAGACAAGAACAAACCAGATTAAACCAAGTAATATTTTATTGGAGGATAAATTTATAAAATGAATAAGCGAGATTTCCTCATCAAGAGTTAATATTATTTTCTACTAAATATTTTTTTCTAGTTCTCATCTAGTCAAATTATAATCTCTGCAACATAAAGCAATTCAAAACTAAATACAGTGAATGAATGTAAATAATATTTTATTGCATTTTTATCTCTTATTTACTATAAAAGACAAAAACATAAAATCACCAAAGTAACTACATAGTTGTTAAGTGAACTGACCTAAGTGGGATGTGAGTAAGGAAACCTGCATACAGAAAATGTGTGAACTTGAAGTTTTCTGGTGTGTATCTTTCTGGGACGACCCTAAAGATAAATTCAGAAAGTGCAGAAAGATTCAGAATTTCTTGGAAAAGCCTAAAATCACTGCCAATTAGCACCTTTTAATTGGGGGCGGGGGGGAAGGGCTTATAGAAAGACATATCTTAAGATGACTGAAAATAGAGTGTGCTGGTTAAGTGGCTGTAGTTAACTTCACTATGTAGGGAAGCATCTTTTCGAAAGTTAAACAGAAGAGAAAGTCAGCAGAACTAGTGTCACTGAACAGCAGAAATCCTAGTGCAATATAAAACTTCATCAGTGAAAATCAAAAGTCTTGCTTTCTAATCATGGGAGAAGAAAATTGCTTTATTTGGTCTTAGATAGGAGTCATATGAGAAGAATAGTGACAAACGATTAAATTGGTTGCCTCCGGATATAATATATTTTTCCTAAGTTATGACAAATCAAGCAAGGAGAGTGATTCTTAAAAGAGAAAAGACTCTGAAAGTGAAACATAAAAATGTCTTACTCTACCACAAAAGTGAAGAAGTTCTCTTTTGGAGTTGCATAAATATCCAGAAGAAAATTTAAAAAAAAAGATCTAGAGAGACTAGTAATTCCTTTTTTCCAGAAAAAAGGGGCAGAAGTAAAGATTTTGGTGCAGCTCACAGAAATGAAATGTAACTCTGTTAAGAAATTATGAGTAACATCTGGCACATATTAGCTTTAACACGTTGCATTTTAATGTCTTTGAGCCCATAACATGCAGATCTATTTGTTTTTTATAAGGTAAGAGCAGGAACATCGTGAGGACATATATCTAATTCAAGCTGTGGGGCAGAGAACCGAAGCATAGGCTGAAGAGAACATAAATAACTGTGTAGCCTTAGTTGCAATCCTAGCTCTTCCATTTACTGTTACACATGAAGTTATTTCATATGCAATCATCAGTAATGTCCCATGTGAAGGATAACATAGGTTAGCAAATTATCTGACAGGAGAAGAGCAGGAATAAATTAGCTAGCAGGTATGAACTGTATAACTAAATGTTAAGAAAAGGCAATCTGTAACAGATAGAAAGCAACAGTGGAGAAAAAGATCTAAAACTCAGGGCGATTACTGAACTGTAGATATACAGCCTATGATGATTCCAAGATTTTCTGCAAAGTCTTACATCCCTTTGTGAGGGCTGTGAGAGGTAGACTCCGCCTCTTCAACACAGAACAGTACACCCTGCTTTTAGTTCTGCAGCCCTGTGGGCTGGCAGTAGTGGTTCATCATGGAGCCAGCTGGGGACCCGAGGCTGTTTTTAAGAGGCAAGATCTGCGAACAGACCAGGGGATAGGGACTGACAGCAGGCACTGTGTTTTTGTGAGATTGACCTGATAGTTCTCAGCAACTTTGTGCACAGACCAAGGTAAGAACAATCATCTGCAGCTAAGTACTGCCTTGGAGGTCAAGATCTGTACTTTTATGCGACTCTTATGCTGTACACAAACGTCTCACAAAGTGGTTTTCTTGATGGTTCACCTCATTTTCTAGAACCTAAAATTGGGCATGCACAATGCTGCAGAAGAGCAGCTTCTGCATTACTATGATCATAGGTTGCTGAGAGAAATGGGGAATAAAAGTTCCAAGGGAGGGGACAGATAGAAGGTCCCTGGAGCAGTGCCTGCTATAAGTCCTTTAGGAAGTATGTAAAAAAAAAACTGGAAGAGAAATTCAAGAACCAGAGATAATGATAAACAGAAAATGATTAGGAATTGTGTTGTTGTATGGCCTAAAGAACCAATTGCAGGGGAATCAGTATTTTGGCTAGAATACAAGTCTGATGAAGATTGCATTTGTCAGGCTTTGAACATACACGTAAACAGTAAAACTCTTTTTTTGGAGGACTCTGCATATGCTGCTTGCTTGTTGGATTCAGGGAGTACAGCATCTAATCACAGCTAGACAAAATTCTGTAGATAAGGAAGAACAGAGAAACCCCAGATGGGATCCTCTAAGCTGTTTACCTCTCCCCTGTACCTTTCCCTAGGATTAGAACTCATTCACTTTCCTCTATGGAACAGTGTCCACCTTGTGTTCAGTTTTGGGCACCTCAGTACAAAAAGGACATGGAGGTACTGGAGCAGGTACAGAGAAGGGCAATGAAGCTTGTGAAGGGCTTGGAAAATCAGCCCTATGAGGAGAGGCTGAGGGAGCTGGGGCTGGGGCTGTTTAGTCCAGGGAAAAGGAGGCTGAGGGGAGACGTTATTGCTCTCTTCCAGTACCTGAAAGGTGCTTACAGAGAGAGCGGGGCAGGTCTCTTCTCACTGGTGCCAGGTGACAGGACGAGGGGAAACGGTGTCAAGTTGCACCAAGGTAAGTTTAAGTTGGATGTTAGGAAACACTTCTTTACAGAAAGGGTAGTTAAACACTGGAATAGGCTCCCCAGGGAGGTGGTTGAATCACCGTCCCTGGGTGTGTTTATGAACCATTTGGATGTGGTGCTCGGAGATATGATTTAGCAGAAGGTTGTTAGAGTTAGGGCACTATGGTTAGGCTGCAGTTGGACTTGATGATCTTTGAGGTCTTTTCCAGCCTGAGTAATTCTATGATTCTATGATAAAGTTGTTACAGTATGTGGATGATTTGCTGATCTGTGGGGAGAGGAGTCTAAAGTAAAAATGACTACAAGTAAACTCTTGAACTTCTTGGAGGAACGTGATCTCAGGTTGTCTAAAAATAAACTGCAGTATGTGGAAAAAGAAGTCAAATACCTTGGGCATGTGATTTCTGAAGGGAAATGGAGAATAAATTCTGAAAGAATTCAGGGAATTTTGCAGATTCCTCTGCCCAGAACAAAGGGGGAGTTGCAAAAGTTTTTAGGCTGAATTGGATTCTGTTGATTATGAATAGAATCATATGCACAAAAGAAAACAAAGAGATTGTATCTCAAACTATCAGAGGGAGAACCCAACATATTAAAATGGACAAAAGAGGAAAAAGAATTAGTAGAAGTACCGAAATGGGACTTAATCACAGCACCAGTGTTAGAACTGCCTGCCTTAAAGAAACTATTTCACCTTTTTGTTAAGTGTCAGTGAAAAAGCTGCTCTAGGAATTCTAACACAAGAATGGGGAGAACAAAAGAAAACCTGTTGTATAATTGTCTAAGCTATTAGACCCTTTATCTCGAGGTTGGCCTGAATGTGTCCAGGTGGTAGCAGCAAATGCCTTATTGGTAGAAAAAAGCAGGAAGCTGACCCTTCTGGGGTGTAAGAAGCAAATTGTTGAGTTGTTGATATTATGTTCCTTCCCCTGTACCCCCTGCACCCCCCCCCCCAGACCCCCCAAAGAGATTGCTTCACATTTTGAGACATGACTGTTAATAAAAAAGAAAAAAAGAATGAAGAAAAAAAAATGAGAGTGGAAATTCACTTTTCGACTGCTTAGAAAAACACGGTGCCAAACTCTCCTCCGTGGGGATGGAGTGGGAACAGAATAACTGGTCAAACTTAGAGGGAGTTGCGGTTCATGGTTCATATAAATTCCCTCCACAAACAAACTTGTTTGGGGGAGGGAAAGGGAAAATCAATCATTTGTGCAGTCCTAGGAGCTGCTCTTACTGTTGCTGTAGCGATCCACAACCAGCAGCACATGGCAGAAACTCAAATTATTCAGTCCCTGCAGAGCCAAGTAGAAGATCTTAGGGAACAGTTAGAGAAAGAAAAATATACAAAAGCCCTCCTTTAACCAAGCCCTTAAAGAACAGATAGTAAATGAGAGGGAGATTAATGCTAGTTGCACAGGTAGTGACTTGCGTCCAGGAGAATGTCTGGAGGAAGAGAAAACCCAAGAAGACAAATTAGAAAACCCAGTGACCTTTCTCTGCCCTCCAATATAAACTAGGCATGAATATGAAGAGGGCGAAGGTGAGTATTCTGATGTTAGTATCAGGGAGGTCCTCTATTCTGCTACCAAGCTGGCCAAATTAAGGAAGGACTTTGGTCACACTCCTAGGAAGTCAGAGACAGAGTATGTGCAGAAAGTGCCACTGATGGGGAGGTCAGATCCTGTTCACTGAAAAGGAATCAGAGGGTTACTGGAGATCTGGGATATTTTTCACTGCTGGCAACCATTGGGCCCTGTGGTCCCTTACTCAAAGTGCTGCTTATTGGGACAATTACTCCCTGGGACAACTGATGTTAATTGATTTGTCCCACATTGGTTCTGTCCATTTAACCCTCAAAGAGCATCTTAACAAATAAATCTGGAAGGCTCAAGAAAATAAGGGGAAAATGTGCAAAATTAACCATCTGGATTTCACCTACCTTTTGACCTTCGTTCATTTGGGACCAGAAAGTTGTTTTTTTTTCTTTTCCAGCTTTGTCTCCTATAACCTTGGTTCCTCTGGAACCAGGAAGTTCTCTCACTTTTGTTTTCCAGACGCTAATGAATGCTGACTGTTGCTGTTACTCGCAAGTTCCCTTCTCACCCTGCCCTTTTTCCTGAGATCCCTGTGGTATCATTGGTGTCACTGTTTTGGACAGGCATCTTCTTCAGATTAATATTTATAATTGCTTATGCTGACCCTATCACATTCACTGACTGGTCATGGTCCCATGCCCACGTTGGACATACTGGGCATATGGGACCAAATTCTAATTCTAACAGTGACTTAACCCTTTCAACTACGGTTAAGCACAGTAACGAAATGTATTCAGGAAATGAATGGGACCAGGATAGTACTGGCCGACTCCCCCAGCTTCTGGGAAATGCAGGATGAAGAATAAAGGTAGGGTATCGTATGTAACAAGTGATCTATGTACACTGCAACACCACAGCAGTCTTCCCTATCAGCACTGGGAACCAACTAGCAGTTCTTATCTAATGCATTATCTCAGTGGGAAAGAACAAATGTAACAGACCACCAGTTAATTGTAATTGCATTTGCCATAACTCAAAATAATGTTTTCCTAGCTCTTAGTTGTAGAAGGTAAAGGAAATGCTTTACCCACTGAAATTCAAAAGGTGATCTCGGACAATGCAAGCACTATAGCTAACTACCCCATTTTCCCCAAATTCCTTAGTACTGCAATCTGATTATTCATTGATTCAAGACTTACTACCTGTTCATATCAGGATGAATCGTACAATGGTGAATAAATTGTTATTCTTAACAATAATCATATATATATTAGAGTATGGAGAATAGCAAGATGATTAATTTTGATAAATTACTATCGTCACCCATCAAGTCTTATTAGTAAAATAGTTTTCCTATATTAGAAGTGTTTCATAGTCTGGTACAAAAATATAAAAAGAGTGAAAAGAAAAGGAGGGGGAATTGTGAGTAGAAGATTGCGTTTTTGCAGTGGATATTTCCAGTATTTCTGTATGTAGCGTGGGATACTTGTCTGTAGGGGATGTGTGTCCATTATTGCAATAACGAATAAACTGCTGTTCATAAAGATTTTTGCCTGATTAGAAATTTTTTTATTTGGAGCATGTTTCTCACACAGTTAAAAATAATAAAATTAAATTAAATGTAGCTTTTAGTAATTAGTTACAAAGAAATATGATTGAGAAAAAAAAAAAACTTTATCTCAATGAATTTTCCTGTAAGTTAGAGTTGTATATCTGAAATTAAGAAGCATCAGTACTTTAACGGATCCTCTGAATAAATAAATACAGTTTTCATTGATACATTACTTTTCATCACAAGCATTTCAATAATTTATGAAACATCTCTGGTCATGTGTCAATACAATTACATCTCACATGTAATGAAACAGATAAGGGTTATAACTGAATATTAGAGGAAATAAAATCTGAACAAAGTCTAAACTTGTCCATCTTAGAAGGTAAAGTTCACAAAGCAGTCAATGCTCAATCAGTTTCAGTTTCCACAGTGGCAGTTTGCACTGCAGAATTTGGAATATGCACGCACAAGCACACTGACTGAAAAATCAGTGCCCTTAAGTTCAACCATCTGTTAGAAGTAATGTGTACAGTAATACTACTGAACACCCCCCAATCAAAAGTGGCTTGTCTGAAAATGATCAGGGACATCTAGCAAGTATGGATCTAGGAGATGACTTCCTTGAACTTATAGGAATGACCATGCTCTGCTTTTTTTTCATTCCAAATTTGCTGAATAAAAGTATTCTTGGTAAACGCAAAGCTTCTGGTAAAATTACGCATTTTATAGTACCTTCAGCTTTTCTCTGACACAAATTCTTAGCTGGCATTTTCAGAGGAACACACTTCAAAGCACAGGACTCAATTTTCAAAAGAGCTCAGTACTTTAAATGCAAATATAACCTGCTATGCCCTCTGTAAAGTTTGAAAGCAGTTGATGTCATTAGATTAATATAACCATAATCTGCTGTTTGAGTTCTGAAGAGATTCCAGCCTGTCAAAGGATGACTGGAGCACAACTGACTGCCAGCCAAGTAATCTCTCCACATTTGCACCCAACACAACACATCTCTATTCTATTTGGCTGTTTGTCAGAACCCAAATCCATACTTTTTGTGACAGTTTGGAGCTAAGAAATATGCTGTCATCTACTGCCTTGAATCAGTAACATGGGCTGTAAAAGTCATAAGGAGAAGAGATTTTGCCTGTGTTAAGTTTGGTTCACTGTTTTTAGTGTGTTTTTTTTTTGTTTGTTTGTTTGTTTGTTTTTTGTGGTGGTTGTTGTTGTTGTTATTTTTACCTATAAAGCCACTAACAGATTGGGTTTTAGACAGGTTGATTGTGCTTTAAGAAGGCTCTTATTTTAATCCGAATTCTAAAATTTAGTCAATTTCTATGAACTAAAAAACTTAGGCAAAATTTATCTGCCTATGGAAAAAGTTCATTTTCCTCCTGGTTTTCAAAGGCTGAAGGAATATCTTGATTAAAAATCCTTTAAAAAAGCAGGTAGAAAGAAACATAGAATCACAGAATCACCAAGGTTGGGAAAGACCTCCAAGATCATCCAGTCCAATCATGTATTTGCATCATCCAGCTCATAGCAGGACCTCTTGCTTATCCTGAATGTGTAAAAGAACCAACTGTAAGATCTTCTTGTGGGACTCTAGCTGACTCCCTAAGCAGACGTCAGCAGAGTTATATGTCCTCTGGCATATAACTGTTAGCTCTGTGACCCCACTCAGGTGAACATCTCTGCACTAACTTAGAAATTCATGAAAAATAGAAGAAAGATATCAAGTTTTAAGTTTGGTTATGTTTGACTAATAAGATATATTCTTTTCATTTCTTGTATTACTAATCCAAAATAATACTATGAATTACCATTAACAAGCTCTCAAAGGGATAAACAGAAAGGCCTTTTTTCTAACATGCACTTAAAAACAAATCTCCTTAATTCCAACAGAGGATCAAACTGACTCATTTGCGTGTACTGTTGCTAATGCATAAAATCAAATAAAAATATATCATATAGAACTACACTCATTTTTCAAGAGACATAGCAGATATCTTCCATTTTTTATTAAATTTGGTCAAGAGCTGTATACTAAAATGCATCAGTGCTCAGTGATCGGCTAGGTTAAGACTAACCTTGCAAGTGCTTTACATACTGAAGCTTCTGTTATAGTTTTTTTTTCCTTTACATTAAACATTTCATTTACTTTGAAACATTTTAAAAGAGAAAATATATAGCATACAACCATTATGACCTTTTCACTACAGCTGTATATAGTTGCTCTTGCTATTGATGGCCCTCTTTCCTTTGGTTGATGATACCAAAACCAATCCCAAGTAACTAGGCAGATTTAAATCATGCATCTGCTGTCTTCTCATGTCAAGCTATTCAGTAGCCTTTCTCTAGCATTTCTCTTTCTTCTATAGTTAATGACATTTCTTCCAATGCAAGCTCTGACCTGTCCAATATTATTCTGTGAAATTATGGATCACTTGACCTTGACTTTTCTGTTCCTTGTTTTGCTTGTTTTTACTAGCAAAATGTATATTTCTGTTTTTATGAGATACCTGTTTTTCATTGTTATCTTTCTCCCTAGAATTACCATATTCAGCAATGCCCATATTCTCAATGTGCTGTGTAACTTTAAAAAAAAAAAAACATCCTCAAGCACAAATGTTCAGTAATGAGATAAGTCTCTTTGTTGAAGGTGTAGAAAGCTTACCTTTACATTCTCACATATGGTTTTTGCTCACTTGAGGACCAAATTACATCCTGAAAAAGAAAGTTAAGCTGTAGCTAAGCAATTGGTAGCCACTGTCTGAAATCAGTGTTGCTTGCTTTTGTTATTTTGCGATGTTTAGAGATTAAGGTGTTATCTTGCTGTGTGAATTGTGATGTCCAAGGTCATGTTTTCATAATTTTTGTTTCAGTGTCAGTGAGGCTCAAGGGCATACTTTCAGATAGGCATAAACTTATGCGCTCTTCTACATTAAGGTCTTAGGCTTTGCTTCAGCAATCAGATCTATGCAAATGTTTAGTGTTATTGCCATGGGTACATGGTTCTCTCTGCTCACAGAAAATGTGATTAAACATGAAATTCTTGCTGAAAAAATGATACCAAAGATATAGTGTGCACTTCTGTAAGCAGATAAGTGTTGTTCTCAATTCATTAGAACTGGCATGTATATACCACAAAAAAAGAAAAGAGGTGTATCTCCACAGCTACAGTGAATAGTTTAAGTGAAAACTTTTTATAGAGAATAGATACTCACTTGCTAAATCAGAAATATGTTTGAAGGAATTTTTAAAAACTACTTTTTATTTAATAAAAATTTATTTAAATCTATTTTATTTTTTTTTTAAATTTACTCTGACTTTATTCATTTTCTAAAGATTGTTTGTATGTATGTTATGCATATATGCACATACACAAAACTGTCCCTGCACAACCTTTGAGAAATGGTTTACTATGCAACAGTACAACTGTTAAGAAGTTACTCAGTAATGGAAGAGAATTCTATCCCATAGTAGACAGCAAGAAGATAATGGATCTGTAGCCTCCCCTGCCTTCTCTCTCTGTATACACTCAAATTCAGAAGCTCCACTAGTTTCTCATTCTGTGTTTGTTGAGACATGTTTTCCTAGTTGAGGTTTGAAATTGCCTAAAGGTGATTTCAAATTCTACACCTTCTAAGTTTAAGCAATGAATACATCAAATTTAGGGTTTATGTGGGAGTATAGAGAAAAGTAATAGTAAAAGCAACTTTAACCTAGATCCATTTAAATCTACCTTAACAGACAGATGTTCTTTTCACAGCTGATGAATGCAGATTACACCGTAGGGGATGAGCAGAAACAAATCAAGAAAACCAAAAGGGAAGTCATAATGTTAAACAAAACAAACTGTAAGAAAGATTGCTAAAACTGTGGTCTTCGCATTATGGGTTTACTCTTTTTAGTAAGAGAGAGGATACGATCCTTCATTAGGTGCAATAATGGGGATACAGTCCTGAATTCAGAGTTTGTAATAGCCCTGCTTTTTTATTTTAGATGGACCAAGAATGGCCCTTTGATAAAAACAGCACAGAAGAAAGTTTCAAGCATAGGAATTTATAGGAACAGCTATAATAATGTCATTAACTATTTGCCAGTAGCTCTACAGTGCCTGAATGCCCACTGTTGCTACTGTACCACTGTGCTAACAGAAAGAATGAAAAAGCTTTTTGGTATTCACAAGCTGTTTTAAATAAAAATGCTTCTAGTTACAAATACTTCTCTCAGCTACCCAAAACTATAGTAACCTGCTCCGTACTCTGAGTAGCACATACTGACCTGTGTGAAAGATTTTTAATTAACCACTTCTGCTTGTGTTAAAACATTTTCTTGTACAGTTATGGGCTATTTTTTTGCGAGTGTTTTGTGTGGTGGCTTCTTTTGCTCTTTAATTTTTTTTAATATTGGTGGAATCAACATTGTAGCCCTTGATTTTCCAGACAATATGCATAGGTCACCCTCTAAAAGTAGTGCCTCCTATTTACTTCCATGGAAGCTACAACTGATACAAAGAGCACAACAACAGTAGTTGATAGAGCAAATGCTTAGCTACAAAAGAATCTTTTTCAACATAGTCGCCACCATTAGCTGTGCATTTTCAACAGCGACGAACAAGAGCCTGCATGTCTCACTTTATAGAAATTTACACCAGTGGAGGTGAGCCACTGTCACTGTCGCCACTGCTGAAACACACCATCCACCACCTCACTGTACTCACATTCGCTGTTTGGCCTCTGTAAACGTTCAGCAAGTGTCAATGAATATCACTTGGAGGAATTCAATGGCACAATTTTGTTTCATGTGCACTTCCAATAGCAGTTCAGCACATATAAGCACACAACGTTAAGTACACAGCAGGTAATATGTCAACAGCTAACTGGAGGTAAGGTGACCAGGAAGTATCATACACATTAGGAATAGGTGAACTGGGGCTCGCCCAAGTAAAAAAGGTAAGGCTGAACAGCCTAGATGCAAAGTAGCTGATAATTTATAGCCTATAAACTTATGTGATTTCCTGCACAGATTTAGATTGGTTCTATATTAGTGCTTAAGATAATATAAGAAAGGTCTGGCATGATAAAGTGTTACTCTGACCTTGAAATTTTTTAATGTTCATGTCTTGAACCATTTCAGATCTGAGCTATTATTAAAAATCTTCTGCCTCAGGAGTTTAAAATTCCCCATTGCCCTACTTGTTAACGTAGTTGTTTAAAAAAATAAAAATAAACTTTCCTCTTTGCAGTGTCACTGACAGTCACCAATGTGCATGCATCATATCACTGTATTAGATATGCCTATCATATCTACTGCATTGTTACTTATTTACTCAGTGCATTACATCATTAAATTAAGTAATATTTGTTTTGTTTACTGCACTGAGTCTGCTTGGTTTGAAGTTAACTTTCTTCATAGTAGTCTGTGCTTTGTATTTGTGGCTAGCACAGTTTTGGTAATTCACTAATATTTTCTCTATCACTCATAAGTACTTGCACAGTATCAGTGAAGATTTTCTCTTTTTCCCATCTTAACACCCCACTTGCTGGGGACAGGAAAGAATGTTAGACAAATATACAGCCAGGACAGCTGACACAAAATGTCCACAGGGATATTCCATGTCATATAGTATTATGCTTAATATTAAAATCTAGGTGTCAATCCTTACAAGGCAGTCATTTCTTGGAGAATGACTGAGTCATGACTACTGATCTGCCTGTGGGAAGTGGTGAATGATTGCTTTCCATCACTTGTTGTTTTTACCCTTTTTCCTTCATCTATTAAACTGACATTATCTCAGCCCATGTGTTTTCTTGCTTTTGTTCTTCTTTTCTTCTACATCCCTTGGGGCAGAGGGAAGCAAACGTATGAGAGGTGCGGGTGCTTCGCTTCTGCCTAGTCAACCAATATATAATACTGTAAATACAGCAAAGATGACATTCAAGAGAAACACAATCAGAAAAGGAAATTGTGATATATTTCTCATTCTTCAGCAAGTCAGGATAATCCAAATTCTGCTGAAGGCCAAGCAAACACCTACATTTGTGGAACATTACTAGACTTCTTTTTTAAAAATAAAGTAACATATCATTATCTTTTAAGTGACATAGGGCATGCACAATTTTGTTGGGACAGTGATGCCTCTATGCAAGTAATTTCAAGAGGATGCTCTCTCGATGGAAGATGCCATTTAGAAAGCATGCAGAAGCCTGGCAATTCCTAAGCTTGGTAACTTGAGCTGACCTCCTCTGCACCCTCTATACGTCTAATATGCTGTTCTTCAGACACAGAGGCTGGAAATTGCCCATTCAGCAGAAGCTACACAGAAGAGAGTTTTAAGTAGAGAATATGGTGTCCTTAGCCTTGTCATTAGCCTTCCTAATTATACTTTTTATATTTGTGAAGGATGCCTCCAGAATATTTTTCCTGTGTTATAACTTCTACTTTCAGCTTCAGCATCTTGTAGCCGTCTTTCAGATTTTGTTCCCATTGATGTAAGATCTCATATTTATCTTCCACCTTTTCATCCATTAACTCAGGCTTGAGAGATCCTCCTAGAGTTCCTTGTCATTAGTGGATCTACCAATGACCCAAAACTTAACCTCAGCAGCAAACTTGGAGATTTCACTGGTTGTTCCTTTTTTTAGGTCACTGCTGAAGAAGCTGGCTAAAAACATTTCCAGCATGAATCCTTAATGAATTCTATTACAGACTTTTCTCTACACTTAAAACTGAGAATTAAGCTTTCTGCTTCCCTTTCTTTACATAAGCCATCCTCAAGGGATCGCATTATAGAACTAATCTATCCAACGGCAACTTAGTTTCTGTAATACTTTTTCATGTGGAATCCTGTCAGAAGATTTTGAGAAGTAAGACATGCCCACCACACCCCTTTATATAAATGGGTATTGATGCCTATTTACAGTACTACAACACCTATTTTCAAAATATTCTTATACTCTTCACAGCTGAGTCAAAATGGCGTATGCATTCTGTTCATCTAAAAATATTGATATTAAAAACTATCAAAGGTAAATGCTTATGTACTTTTCCACTTATGTTTAAAGATTTTTAACAAAAAAAAAAAAAACAATTTTGTTTGCTTGATAGGTTCTTTTTTTTATCCTAGTTTCCATCTGTATTTTCTTTCTCTTGAATATTTCTTGCATGTCCTTCCAACTTCTTCATTTAATTTTTTTCTCAGTAAATCTAAATTTCACTCCTAATTCCCATAATTCTATTCTTACTGAAAGATCTATCCTTTCAGAGGACGTTATTTATGTGAGAGAAGGTGAAAAATAACATTTTGTTTTATTTGGTCTGTCTTCTTCTCTATGACTTTTAAATAAGCAAATATACTCTGTACTTTCCTTACAACAGAATGCTATTAACTATCCCACCTTCACTGTTTTTCGCATTTAGGAAATAATTCAGAAGTAATTTTCAAACAAAAATATATCTAATTACTTTATTTACTAGACAAGAAAAAAAAGCAAGAAAATGCATGCTGGAATAAGCAAGTTTTTAAAGCCCTCAAATGAAACTGTAAGCACGCTGAGGAAACTCTGAGATTTACTACAATGCAGGTAAATATTTTATTTGAGAAGTAAGAAAGAAACAAAATTTACGTAAGCTAGATACATTTTTTCTACCTGTTCTTTTAAGAATAGTCATCTATCATGACTATCCTTTTACTTCCAGAAATGAAAAAATAGAAACTCAGTGTTAATATTTGTTATAAAAGATGGTGAATTCTGCTAATTCAGCACAGATTCAGGATGTTACGTCTAAACTTCCCTGTCAACCTAAATCTCTAAAAACTAGATCTACAAATACATGCCTTTTCAGAGCAATGTTTTGGAGCCCAGCCTCTAGAAGACTACCCTAAAGTCTTTTTGTCTCCCAGGGAATAACTTGAAATTTACATAGTATTTTTTTTTCAGTTGGTAACAATAGGAAAACCTTATGGTATAGTTGTATCCTGACTATAATGCCTCAGAATGTATGTATGTATCAACTTAATTTCTGAATTTTAAGTCATAGCTGATTGATTTGTGACTAAAAATATTTAATTTTCCATTCATAATTTAAAGAATTGACAGAGGTATGAGAATGGGAATTAATTACATTCATTTTTACCAACAGAATTGAAAGTTTTTTTCCACTTCTGTAATTTTAAATGTAAATTTATCGTTTATGTGTGTGAATGAAGAACAGAGATCTAAAATCCAATTACAGGAATAAAAACTGGCTAGTAAGCCAGTATATTGATTAAAGTTGGCTACATAGACAAAGCTGACACTTTTATTGGAATAACTGAAACATTTCCTAGCTGGAAATGCTGAAACATGTATACTTGTATTTTAAGCAGTGTAAGAGCGACAAATTCCAACTAGAATGCTGAATATTTGCAAACCTTGAATTTCTACCTTGTGGAATTATGGTCATGCACCTAGTTCTCATTCCCTGTTAATTTTATGTAAAAATCCTGTGCAACCTGAAATATTATGTGGAATTTTTAAGGTGTATTTATTGGCTGCATTTGATCTGTTTCTAACCAGTTTTCTACCTTTTACTATGTTTCAGAAAGACCTAAAAAAATTGTTTTTCTCATTTCAAATTTCTATTTTACTACAAAGCATATCAAGTCTGTCACAGTCAATTTACATTCGTATGTAAATCCTTTCATGTGGAGTAGTTCTGTGTGTCAGTTGACAGGTTTTCATTTTTTTCTGTGCTAATTCTGATTTCTAAAGAAGAAAAAAATGAGGCTGAAAGCCTGTCATTGATAAAAGGTACACAATTTAAAATATAATTGTTAGTATTTTATGTGCTGTTATATCTGATATTTGCTAGTTTTCCCCACTTCGAGTAGATATTAATATAAAGAACTCATCAATACTTTTAAGCTTAACAAGTTTTAAAGCTTTTTGCCTATTCAGTATCTTGGGAGCATTTAAATCATTTCAAAAGAGATAGATAGTCTTATTTTTGCAGCACTTACAGTGGATGATGATTAAGAATATCAACACAGTGACCAAAATTTGAACTCCTGGTCAGATAGTTCAGCACAGTTTTATGAACCTTTGAGAAAGTAATTACATGCTTAGTTGACCTCGCTTTTGAAGTCCAAGAGCATTTTCTTCATCTTTCTGCTATCTGTAAATTCCTGTTAAAATAATTATCACCCAAAAAAAAGCACACTGTACACTCTTTATCTTATTTCTCCATCATCTTGTCAAATATCCAATTTGAAAAGTTAATTTGATGTAAGCTAAATGGATTACCAGAGAGGTCTAACTCGGATGCCCTTTCAAATGTATTTAAAAGCATATAAATTATCTCTGTTCAGTAGTCATTTCATGGGTCAAGTATGGAGGATAAGAAAATAAGAGTGATCGAAGACTTAACTTCTGATCTGTTTTATCTTGATTGGGGGCATCTTGGAAGATGCATTACAGTTGTTTTCCTATCATCCCTTTCCTCCAAAACAAGCAATTTGAAAAACATTAAAACAACCCAATAATTGTTGCCTTTCCGATACATTAGGTGTAATGTGTGATTATCTCAAAGTATTCTGCACTGAAGTAATTCTTCTATCAATCCAGTTCAGCTTCTACTGAAAAGTTTACCACAGATTTCGAAAGAAAAGGAACAAAATGAAGGCCAACTGTTTTTGGAAGGCTGTGCTTGATATCACTAACGTCAAAAGTATTTTATAAACTTTTCAATTCAGTTCATAACAGGTGTATTTAGAAAGACTAGACATGCTTACACTTGAAATATTGAGCATTAGGTAAATGTTTATCAGTGCTCTTTTACAGCTTATCCGGATTCAGTTTTCTCCTAACTTTTTGCACTATTTTGATGAGTGAACTGCAAGGATTTCAGATTTCCTCTTCTTCCTCTCTTTGAAGTCATATATACTCTCTCTGACTTACATATCAGTTTCCTTTTGCTTTGGATGATGTGATCAACCAGAAATAATGTCTGCGAGATGGTAACATGACATAATAATAAAAGTATTCAAAAGGTTTTGTTTGTTTGTTTGTTTGTTTATCTGTTTTTGTAGAACCTCAGTCAGGTAAAAGGGCTGTCATATCCATAATATTGCTACACAAGAGTACAAATGTTTCATAAAAACAAAAATGGACTTTACATAGATTTTCCTAACCATTCCACAGGCTTCTGGACAAGCTATTTTAGTTCTTGTAGTATTTACTGTATAGGTTAGAAATAATTATTACTTCTTCCAGAGTTGTAAAAGAAAATATCAATTTTAAATATGTATTTGCCTAAGAAAGCCAGAGATTTAGGAAAATGATCTTAAGACTAGGACTTTTAAAGCATCTGAATTTAAGAGAAATAGGATCTACTCCCAATTTTAATACTTAATGACCTTCTAAGTATCTTCAGGTAGCTAATCTGTGAAACAGCAGAACTGATGATATTCTACAATCTGCGGTCAATAAAATGATCAATAATTAAAATAATTATTATGAAATACTGGTGTTGATGCTTTAATTTTTATTTGGACATGGAATTTCCCATTTCTCATGCTGTTATTTATTGACAATGTTGGGAAAGATTGCTGGAGACTGCACAAAAAGAGGAGGGTGCATTTTTAAGGACAGCTTTTCATTGTACAACATATACCGTAAAACAAGTGTTTTTGCCCGTGCAGATTATTTATATATCTTCAAACAATGTACATAGGATGAAAAGAAGTTAAACGGGCCCATACCTGAGCCTTTGCTTCAGACCTTTTTGACATGCTAACAGATATGATGTTCTTATTCCAGTACTTCTAAAGAAACAAATGCATACTGACAAAAATCTGTGTGCCTGGTATACAAAAAGGAGACTGCATTTATTCTGTCATTCTGAATAGAAGCTAAGAAAGACAGAGGAGAGCCATTCCTCTGCCAATTTCATTTTCCTTTGAAGATTTCCATATTGGCCTACAAGGCACAAAACTATGTGCACAATAATGTTGCTGTAATTGGTTTTATTCATTGGAACTATTATATTGTGACAAATTTACTGATGTTTTCAGCTACTTTTCCATTATTAATACCCTGGCTTTTACATTAATTTAATCAAAGGAGCAATAATATTGTTACTACCTCTTGATTCCTTCTTTTTTATCTGCTTATTTTGCCAATCAGCATTTTCAGACAAGTTTTGACTAATTCTTTCTCCTGTGTAGCATATCTGTTTCTGTTTCATCCTATTTAGTTCTCATAAAGAAACTGGTATTGGCATGTTCTTTTCACTACCCAGTTGGTGGCCGATTTCAGAATTTAAGTAAATTATGAATGCACAAACCAGCATAAATATAATCTAATGTAATAGTAATGTAAAACCCCTTAGAACTATTTTGCCAGAGTCTCAGTATGATCTTCAAATAAAGCAAATGTATAATTGCATTCAGTTACCTTTTACCTAACTATTTTGTGCGCCAAAAAAAGGCTGCTCCACAAGGAATGCCTACTAAGTTATTATGTTGGCCCACAAGGTCCGAAGTGGTTGTTGGTGATATGGCAGTAGAGGCTGAACCTTCCATATTATGAATATTCCATTACATCTTGCGACAGAAGGCAGCAGAGGGCAGTCTGACAAAATGGCATCTGACACGGAAGTGTGGATGAAACAAAGGTCCAAAACTGAATTCCTGATGTGGAAAAAATTGCACCCATTGGCATCCATCAACGCTTGCTGAACGTTTATGGAGATCAAACAGCTAATGGTAGCACAGTGAGGTGGTGGGTGGTGCGCTTCAGTAGTTGCAACAGTGACGTGAATGACCACATTCCTGACAGCCATGCACAGCTATTATACCTCAAAATGAAGAATGTCTGTATAGCTCATTCACGTGAATTGGTGGCTTACAACCAGGGAATTGCGTCCTCAGTGTGTTGGAAATAATGGTGACAACACTGAAATATTACACATTTTGTTCCAGATATGTCCCACAAATGCTCACACAGGAAAAGAAAGAACATCGTACGTGCATTTGTCAGGGCCTATTTTACCAATACAAGGCTGAAGGTGACAGTTTCCTGGATCACATCATTACTAGTGACAAGACATGATGTCACCACCATAAGCTGCAGTGAAAACATCAGATCATGAAGTGGTGACATGAATTTCCCCGTCAAATAAAAAGTTGAAGATGCAGTCCTCAGTGAGTAGTGATGTGCACTGTGTTCTGAGTTAGGAAAAGGGTGATCCTTCTGGATTTCATGGGACTCAGACGAACCATCAACACTACATCAACTGCTACATCATGACACTGTCTAAGCTAAAGGCTCGAACTCTCAGTGTCAGTCCAGAGAAGAATATAACCTTTCTTTTGCAATATGATAACACCAGGCCCCACAAAAATTTAAGGACTGTGTACACTACCAGTCTTGGCTGAACAATTTTACCACATCCTTGTATAGTCAGGATTTGGTGTCTTTGGACTTCCACCTGCTCAGGCTGATGATAGATAGACTCTGCAGGCAACATTTTCCTAGCAGCAGCAGCATTATAGCACCTGTGAAGGAGTGGGTCACATTCATAGGTGCAGATTTTTACAAGTACGGCATGCAGAGTTGTTGTTCTTTGCTCACAAAAGTGCATGACTAATAGAGATGTCTATATTGAAAAATGTGTTTTCTAGCTGAGAATTTGTTCTACCCACTAGTGTTATTGTGCTCATTGCATCTTCTACATTTTCCAGTGAAAAAAACTGGAGGCATTGGGGCAGCCCACATACATCCCATCTGTTCATTGATCACCCTTGCAAAACTCTATTTCTTGTCAGCTGTGTATGCGTAAGTTCTCAGGTAGTGTCTCAGAGCAAATGCTACTCTGAGATAACTCTGTGAGGAGATCTTCATACTGCCAATAAATCTTCCAGTGAGGAAAGCTACAAGAACTCAACTAAGTTTTCAACAGCTATTATTCCACTGTATGCGCTGAGCACCATTTTGGACAATGCTTAAGGATTGCAGGGAGAGCAGTGTCCAGCTACCTTCTCTATCTTTGTGCCTTGGACATAACTTAATCAAAAGATAACTTAACCCTACATTACCTAGGCCTTTGAGAAGTTGTACTTGTTACATGATTCTGAAATCAGATTGCTTATTTATTTATTTATTAGTAGTTCAACCTAATGGCTTCAGCATGAAAATAGAGACATTGTTCTTTCGTACCTTTCACTTGACTAAAACATCTGTCTTTCCTAAACTGCTGCTGTTTCTGATCACAGAATCAGGTCAGTAATTTGTTGAACATTTTTATGTCCTGCAGCATAGTAATTTCACTGTCCATAGTCCAATGTTTTAAAAATGATATCTTTAATACTGTATGAGTTTTTAAAATCTCGTGAACTTGCCTAAGGACCTCTAAATAAGAAATAGCATCCCAGGCAATTGAATGCTGAACAAGTTCTCCAGTCTCAGTTTTCCTGGAAGTGGATGAAAATAGTGTGTAAATAAACATTTTGTAGTCCTCTGATAAGTAACAACTCCTCTGCAAAGCTAAGTCTTGCTGAGCCAAATAAGTTCTAGAAGATGTTTATGCCACTTTTAGTCATGCAGTTTTAAACAACTGATTGCAAAAAGAACCATACATTTTCAACTGCTAAAAATGCTGTTAACTAGTAAATGAAATCCGTATTTTTCATTTCGTACAAAGTTTTGCACCTGACAGACCACTACCATATATCTTTCTCCTCCTCAATACAAGCAGCTGGAAGAATTAAAGGTAAGCAATATGTAAGGGTTTTATTTTGAAATACAACATTGCTGGAAGTTGTGCTTTCCTATGAACTTCCTTTTATAATTTTGTTTATGATGTAAAAACAAGCTCATAGTCTGTTTCTGCACTTTCACTGCAGGTCTATTGATTCAGTCCTGCCTTCCTGTGTGGAAGTCTGCACAGCAAAAGGGACAAATCATCTTGACATCTGAAAACAGCTGCCGTAAGAAAGCCAATTTCCATTTCATTTAGATAGTGGAGGGCAAGTCTGTGTAGGTAACCAAAATATTTTTGCACAGATTGCTAGCCATTAATAGAATGTCAGGCATTAGGTACATTTGTGGATATTAGAGGTATTATCAGAACACAACATTCCCCCCTTTCTGTGTCAGCAGACTTTTCACTCTGTGCTGAAGAATGATTAAACAAGAAAATAAACAAAGCCCAATAAGGTCATAAATCCCATGGAGCTGCAGATGTAGATGCAATATAAACCAACTAAATTGTGAATCTGTTAGGCTCCTTCCCCACTGAAGGTCTATTTCTTTGAAAATGGCCCAATCTAAAATGTCATTAGCATGTCAGTACTAGTACTTCTGAAAAATGATTATCAATACATAAATAAGTAACTATCTTTCTCTAATTTTGAACACTGTTCATAGAATATTTGCCTTTATAACTTTTTAACCATTTTTAAACCATAGAGTTCACAATAGGCATGACAAAACAAGAGCTTAGAAAATGACATGCAACTAATTTCATTAGTTTTCTATTTGCAAATTGTTTGGCAACATAATTGAATATTGTAGTTTATTATTTTTATATTAATTGCTTTAGTGAATAATTTCTGTGCTGCAGGCAGATCATGGCTTGCAGCTATTTACAACCTGCAATATGGTAGAAAAAGTTTCTCTCATTTTATAGTAACACTGCCCCCTCTGTTCCTGAATGGACCACACAATTTCATCAGTTAACTATATAAATCTAATTTTCTGGAGTCTTAACAGTCCGTAGAAGAAATGAAAGTGAAAAAATAAACTTTAAAAAGACATCAATAGAAAAAAATATACACCTAGTATTTCAGACGGGGAAGGAGCAGGAAGACTAATAACTTAATGAGGGATAAGAGAGTAGGAGTGAAGTCACTAGACTTCCTTGTCATTAAAAAACATAGAAATGGGCTGACAGAAGCCTCATGAGGTTCAACAGAGCTCAACAAGAGCAAATTCTAGAATAATCCTAGGTGCCAATAGAGGCTGGGAGCAAATCAGTTGGTAGGGATGTCTGATCGCTGTCTTCAGCCATTTAAACGGTAATTTCAGAGAAGATGGAACCATCTCTTTTCAGAAGGTCATAGTGAAAGGCTGAGAAGCAGTAGGCATAAATTGCAGTGAGGGAAGTTCTAGTAAGACATAAGAAAAGAAAATCGCTCTGCAGTCAGTCAAGCACTGGCATAGGTGATATTCCAAAGAGGTCATCCATTTTAGAGATATTCAGAACTTGTCTGACATAGCCCTGAACAAACTAAAGACCAGTTAGCCCTTGCTTGAGCAGGAGGTTAGACCAGATGTCTTTCAGAGGTCCCTTTCAGCATAAACTCTGCTGACATGATTCATGACTAATGGTAAGCTAGCGTTAACACTGTGATGAAGTCCTCCCGCATAATTTTGAATATTCACAAATGAGTATGAGAAATCATGGAGTGTTATATTCTTTTTTCATCAGCAGCACAGACTGTAAGATGTTACAGCTGATGAATGAGAGCTCACTTAATTACTATCAGCTCAGCTTCCAGGGCTTGCCTGTTAACTATTGCTACCAGGTTATTTTTGCCAGCTAGAATTGTCTAGAGAATTATTTCCTTTGTAGCAGTCACAACTGCAATTGGAGACTACCCATGATAAGTTTTGTTCTTGGCTAGAGTGGAACAAATATGAGTACATGTGCAACCTGACCATCATCACATGCAAGGTGCTAGTGAAACACTACATCCTAAGTGACCACAACTTCATTTACTTCTCCTTTGATTCATCTTCTTTGGGCATCAATTCCAAATTTAAATTGTAATAACATTTACAGGTAGTAGAGTTTAACTTTTACTAATGGTGTACAGCATCAATGATACAAAGTCAAAGCATGCAAAATGCGACAGAGGAATCCAAAGTCAGTTTGTACTCAGCTCCTCAGATTTGTGAAAGAAAATGTCTGGTGAGGAGCAAGACAGGTTCTAGTACTGTTTCATACAGCATGAGATATTTTGGTGGGTTGACCTCGTACAGCCACCAGACTCTAACCAGTTCCTATCCCAATCCCTCTCCTCAACAGGACACTGTGTGAAAATAAGATGGAAGATCATAGAATGCTAGAATCACAAGGTTGGAAAGGACCTACAAGATCATCTAGTTCAATTGTAGATCTTGTAGGCTGAGATAAAAACAAGGAGATCACTCACCGTTTTGGATTTTATCCAGGATTGCCAGCATGTGTAGAACAGAAAAATAGGGAAAAAAAAAAATATTTAATTTATTTCCAATTAAAAATAGACTAGGATGGTAAGAAACAAAGACAAAACTAAAACACCTTTTTCCCAACCCACTTCACCCCAGGCTAATCTTCTTCATTCCTAACTGCTGTCACCCTCAATTGGCACAGGAGAATGGAGAATGGGGAATGTTTTCAACTCCTTACAGCTACTCTCTGCCTCTCCTTCCTCCTCACACTTTTTCCCTGCTCCACTGCGGGTCCTCCACAGGCTGCAGTTTCTGCCAGCAACCTGCTTCTGTGTGGGATCCTCACCACGTGCTGCTGTTTAGTCCTGGATCCTGCTCTGGCATGGGCTCTCTTTCATCTTCGACTTCCTTCAGGTGACACCCATGTGCTCCAGCATGAATTCCCACATGGCTGTAGTGTGGAAATCTGCTCCACTGTGGGGTCTTTGTGGGCTGCTCTCCCCTGGCTGCTGCAGGGCCACTCCTCAACCCGCTCCCCTCACCCCGCCTAGGCATGTGCTGTGTGCCCTCCCTTACTCAGGCTGTCTCTGAGCCCCCCAGGGCGGCTACTCACTCCTGCCCTGCACTGCATTGTGCTGGGGCCATTGGAGCCTGCTAGAATTTCCTGTGATGGGTCATAATAACCAATTTCACCTCTCTCTGCTTTTTGCTTATTTTTTTTTTATCTGGGGCAGGAACTTTAACTTTTCCTTTCTGAAGAGATTTCTTCACTTTTGCATATCATCTTGTTCATGAATATGAATACTCAGAAATGTTGTAAAAAGCCTGTCTATTAAGTTTTATGGTGTAATTAATTGATAGGCGTCTCCTGTAAATAAACAACTGTTCCTTCCAACCCCTGTAATTCTGTCATTCTGTGATTCAGGTGAATTATTACCCTCATTTTCAGGTTATTTCTGTCTTATGTCAGTCCTTAGTTGGTACAAGCTTTCAGAACAGAAATGAAGCTGAGAAAATCATCTCGTGAGAAATATGTTCCTCTTAGTTACTATGAAATTTTGTTTGTTTCTCTGCTTGCACTTTTTGTGTGTGTCTGTGTGGGGCTGACTGTACTTTCATGGTTAGCAATCAAGGAGTTGGCACACGGTAAGTACCAACCTTCAACTTTTTCAGGATATCTTCGGTAGAATTTCAGACTTTGAAGACAGTATCATTGTTACCGTAATTATATTTAATATTTCTTACTATGCTTCTAATGCTTTTGGCTTGGCTTTTTGTTTGTTTATTTTACACTTTCCTCCCTGGATATTGATCTGAACAAAATAAGCCAAGATAAAAGCATTGAGGCATGCCTTGAAGGCTGATGAAATGAGAAAACTTTCAGGTCATATAATTTAAGGTAAGTCCTCGGAATTTAATCCAAACTTTGGTTATTCAGTCATATTCATCAAATAGTGAACATAATATTGCAAACTGAATTTTTGCATTTTCTTTATGTGTATTATTTGACTCTTCAAGACATTCATAATCCACTGGAGTCTCTGGAGAATTTTGAAGTGTCCTAGAATTCTTTGCATCTTCTTTTTTTTTTTTTTTTTTTTTTTTTTTGAACCAGAAAAAAAATCTTTTTGTTGTTGTTTATCTATACAGTTAGGAGAGAGATCCTGTAGCAGGCAGTCAGCTCCTAGCATAACGTAAAATTAATACAAAGTAATTTTTAGTATCTACTCAGTGCTCATGATGTGATAAAATCATACAGATTTTTAAGTAAAGTAAATTAAGTAAATTAAGTAAAGTAAATTAAGTAAATTAAGTAAACTAAATTTAAAAAATCTACGTAGGATGATTTTTAAATGGAATTGAAATTTTAGTTTAAAGATTTTGTTTACATTTATATTAACTGTCCACTTCACCAGGAATGCTGTGTCTGGTTCTAGGCTCCCCAGTACAAGGGAGATGCTGAGGTTACCAAGTGTCTTTCCTTTAGAAGACGCACTAGCATTAGTTTCATCATGTATAAATAATATTTCTAAGACATTTTTTAAATTATATATGACATTATTTACTTAGAAAGGAAAAGAACTACTATTTAGAAACATCTATTTAAATAGATATGCAGCTGTAAGGATAAATGGGCTTCAAAAAATCTTAAGGTAATGTAATTACTGGTTGATATTAGGAAATTAGTGTCACTAGGTTTTCCCCTCCATCACAACTTGTTTATGATAGTATTTCTTAGTTATCTTCTCTTTTATTTAAATTCAATTTTGGATGTTAATGCTTTTAATCACATTCTAAAAATACCCCTGGTAATATAGCAGGTAAACAAAAGGTATTTTCTATCAGTCATGTTAATTCAGCTCTTATTGGAGAATTTCTGGTGTGTCTCTTTATTCCTTGTATTAGACATATCTTGACATGCTACAGAGATTCACAGAATCAGAGAATGATTTAGCTTCAAAGGGATCTCTGGCAATAGTTTAGTCCAACACCGTGCTCAAGCCCCTCAAGCAGGGCTGCCTAGATCTGTCTGCCCAGAACTATGTGCGGATGGCTTTTCACTATCTTCAAGGATGGAGATTCCACAACCTCTCCAGGCAATCTGTTCTAGTGCTCAGACACCCCCACAGTAATACTATTCTCTCCTTTAACTGTTCACACTGCTGCTGGAAAGTTCAGCATTTAGCATGAAATTGAAAGTAATGAAAACTGAGGACAAATTGTATTCACAGTATGTTTATAGTTGTTATACTTCTGTCAAAAAAAATGATCTGACACTTATTTAAAAGAAGACTTGGCAAAATATCTCTTTATAAAAAGCAAAACAGGTAAAAAAATTAGTTTTGATAGTATATTTCTTTATATTATTATAAATGTATTATTTATAAATTTGTAATTATATTTTTAATAATCTAGCTCAAAATGCTGGAAATAGTCAAGGCTACATGGGAACATTTAAAATAATTTCTGGGACATCATTCATTCCTGCTTTGCAAGATAAATCAACAGGTGACTTCAAAGTCCTTGCCTTTGATGTTGAACACTTGGTAAGAACCTATTTGTATCTGGTTAAACCAAGAGTATGTGGTAGCTACGTTAATTTCCTAGCATAACCTATTGATGATGCTTTTTACTTTCCCCAAACTGTCACTTTTAGTGTCTTAAGCTTGATCAGAAATCATCATAGAATAACCAAAATTGGAAAAGGCCTCTAAGATTATCCAGTCCAACCATCCACCTACCACCAATATTCCCCCACTAAACCATGTCCCTTACTACCACATCTAATTATTTCTTGAACACCTCCAGGGACAGTGACTGCACCACCTCCCTGGGTAGCCTGTTCCAGCTCCTGACCACTCCTTCTGAGAATAATTTTTTCCTAATAGCCAATGTGAACCTCCCCTGACGAAATTTGAGGCCATTCCCTCTTGTTCTATCTCTAGTTACTTGGGAAAAGAGGTTGACTGCCATCTCACAACAATCTCCAGAGAGATTTTAGTGAGTGATAAGGTCTTCCATGAGTGTCCTCCAGACTAGACATCTCCCTCAGCTGCTCCTTTCAAGACTTGTGCTCCACATCCCTCACCAACTTCGTTGCTCTTCTCTGAATACGTTCCAAGGCCTCAATGTCTTCTTATAATGAGGGGCCCAAAACTTACACAGCACTCAAAGTGTGGCCTCACCAGAGCTGAATACAGAGGGACAATCACCTCTCTGCTCCGGCTGATGAAACTATTTCAGATACAAGCCAGAGTGCCATTGGCATTCTTGGCACCCTGGGCACGCTGCTGTCTCATGTTTAGACAAGTGCTAACCAACATCCCCAGGTTCATTATATTCTTTCTTTGTGAAAATCAGTGAAGCATCAAAGAAAGTTTGCTGATATGAGGTATGAGGAGGGAAAATATATGAAAACCATGAATGCAGTGTGCAAGTAGGTGTATTTTTCTTTATTTTATTGATTAAAGATTTCTCTTTTCTATACAGATACAAGAAATCTTTCAAGCAAGTGATCTGACAAATAAATTTGAGAGATGTGAAATTTTCCAGTTCAAGTAAGTAGAGTTAAATTTGCGAGTTTGCTGTTCTTCCCATCTAGAAGAAAGTTCAGGACAGAGATTTTCTGTTGGCGTAAGCTGAGATGAATGGAAATATACTAATAGGTCCCTATGGACTCAGGTCCATTTAAATCATATCACTTAAGGTATTTGCAAGTGGAGCTGTCACTTGGCACCATTTAAAGCTGTATCCTGTGTGTCCTAAAGAATCCATAATAGAGGTAGGGTAAGACTGGCTCAATTTCACTTCTCAATATCCTGTTATCTTTGTTGTCCTACGGAAGGCTACCTGGCAAAGCAGCTCAGTAAATGCAGAGAAATCTGTGGTACTAATTCAACCTGCGCTGTTCTTCACATGGTCTTGAGTCTACACAGCAAATTTAATAATATAACCCACTTTTATACAGTTCTAGAATACACTTCCATCCTATCAACAGTATTAGACATTATAAGCTCAAGGATAACAATATGCTTTTTTTCCTACAGGAACCCTGAAGAAGATAACGAAAACTTCAAGACATCTCAAACAGGGTAATTACATGGAACAATTTTTGCTTGGACGTGAGCAGGAGACCAGGGTTTTACTAATAGGATAAGGATATTTGACAACTATGAGTACATGTATGTTGAAAATGAGAAGTGGATTTGAATCAATAGATTGAATGTAATAGCGAGGTCATAAAACAAATTACTTGAAAAGATGGATAACGATAACCTTATGAAGGATTTTATAATACTTTTTTATAATACTAAGGGAAAAGAAGTAGGCAGCACATACAGTCTTTTGTCTCTGTGAAGATGGATCCAAGTAGCAAACTTTCATATCTACATGTAGAATTAGACTTATCAAAATTTTTCACAAAAGATAGAAGCATGTCTGAGCTAGTTGCTCAAAACTCTGATTATAAACAAAGGAAGAAAATAAGTTATTTTTAGGGTTTTTTCATCCATTATATTTGGATACCTTTTCAGGAGAAGATCAATTACGCCCAAGAACAGCTTGTTTCCTTCCATCAACTGAAATGGAAATCTAAACATCTGTCTTCATTTCTGCTTTGAAATAACATTTGTTTATTTAAAAAATGATTTTCAAGTTGACTCTCCGTTAAAGAGGTGTTTATCCCTTTGGGCAACCTCATTATTATTTGACCTTTAAAACTCTTTTGAGTCACAACGAAAGCAATAAAAGCTTTTGTTTACTCAGCATGGCCTAGAGGTTATCAGAAACAAGAAATTAAAGAGAAGAGCTTTTCCTTACACTGCAAACTATGCTCAATCCTGCAGTATAGCTGCAGGCCATATCAAAAACACTGCTAAGGCTGTTTCAGTTTGATACTATAAATACTTAGGAAAAAAACAAAACAAAACAAAAAAAACACAAATCTAAGTAAATGGAAGAAGTATATATCTTTAGCACGCATCAAACTTTGACTTTAATCAGAGACTTCAATCTAGCTGCAATTATTGAATATAATGATAGTGTCTAGATAAAGTAAGAGACTGCAAAGGAAACAAAACTCTGGATAAAATTCAGGCCCCATAGAAGTTAAATAAAATACGACCACTGATTTCAGAAGATCTGTGGTTACAGCCCTTATTGTTTACTTATGGAAATATAGGTAATCACCCAGCAGATACTTGTGAAAGCAAAATCCATAGTGGATGTTTGCTATACAGTAGTGACCAGTTTGTGTTATATTTTTATATTGGCAACATTTCAAGGTTCACCATCAATATTTTAGAGATTAAGCTAGAAAACCTGTTCAGTAATGAATAAACCTACTTCTTCAGTTTATTCCAATTCATTTTCATTGCAATTATTGCAGTGCTGTTGCTTTTTTCTTCTACAATGGATGTAAGAGTTGCAAGGGAAATAAGAACAGTTTCTCTAATGTTCTAAGCTACCTAATAATTTAGAGCTTTTGTTTTATATTAACAATCCATCACTTTATGATACTTTGAGTGGAAATGTTGTCAAAATATTAGTGAGTCAAATCACAGATTCACTCCATTATCTTGCTTAACTGATCACTTTCTGTTTTATATTACTAGTGTTGTTGTGATCTTCGGCCTTTATCTTACCCAGAGAGTAACAGCTGAGAAAATAAAAAATGAGTTACTTTCAGGTATCAACGCAAATGCAACTGATCCTTCTCAGACCTTGAAAATTGATGTGAACAGCATACAAATCACAGGTAATGCTAATGTAAATCCTTGAAAGCTGCAGTTAATATGAGCAACAACTTTGGATTCCAACCATCAGAAGGATTGTTATGCTTATGGGAGTTCTCCTCCATTACTTGACCTCCATCAGCAGGAGAAAAAACCTTGTTAAACAGAAAGTATGAATCAGTTTAGTGTATGTCCACTATGGAAGGGATAAAGAGCAAAGTAGGGATTTCCCAGTCAAAACCACCCAATTGCATCTATCTTTTTATGCAGCATGACACTTGTAATTTCATTGTCCCTCAGATTAATGCAATTAAGCCTTGACTGTATTTCATAAGTAAATGCAACTATCAATTTGTTTTGTTCAAGAATAAGGAAAGTGGTTCAGCTTCACAGTGAGTGAGGACTTGTTTATTGAAAAGATGCCAAAAAGAATAGCAAACTAATACAGTGTGTGGCTTCTGGAGAAGGATGCCCAAGTATTAAATTTCTCTGATACTTAGGCTAAGTGTAAATGGGAAACCAATGATGTAGCTTTAAATACTAGGTGTTTTCAAATTCTGTAAATACTCAAATACAGTGATTTTATGTAAGTACTAGAAAACTTGGCAAAGCCTAAGAAGAAGCCCAACAAAATCAATGAGAATCTTTATTTTGACTTCAATAAGCCTCAAAATAGGCCTACACTAAGTGTAATGATAACAAGCAATTTGAATTCTTTGAAGTGGAAGTTGATTGGCTGACATTTGAAGACTTGATGGAGCTACTATTAAGTAGCTACTGATTGCCTTAAAAGGAGTAGAACATTTGTTATGCAACATTTCTTGCTCTGTTCGAAAAGGTGCATTTCTTGCTAAGTACTTCAGATATTCAAAGGCTAAATTCGGAGTCTTGACATCTTTATTTCTTTTTACTATCTGCACCACATTTAAGAAGTTGTTCTAAATAGCCGCACTTCACTGCGGAAAGCAATTGCTTATTATACTTGAAAAATGCCTCCAAAGGAAATTATGAAGAGCTTTTTAAAAGGTTACATATCTGTTGATGAATTTTGAACCAATAAAACTTTTCTTGATGTGCATCATTAAAATGTCTCTCTTCATGTAAGGTATCATCTGCCCATTCTATCAGGAGTGCTTTAATGAGGTAACAACTGTAAATAATGATTCTAAGTACACATAGCACTTTTGCTTCCAATGCCTCAGTATGTTCTTCAATACAAACTTTGTTTCTATTTTATATCATAGAGGGAAGGAGCTGTAACACCTCTCATTTGCTCCAAATAAATTTCTGTAGTGACTAAAAGTAACTTTCTGTCTTGCAAATAATTCCAGATTAATTTAAAATAATTTATCCGATCTAAATACTGCTTTATGATGCAGGTGCTCTGAAAAGCTCCATGGTATAAAGGAGTCAAGACAGAGATTTCCAAGATAAAGACATTTTGTATGTGAGATAACGAATACAGACTGAGGATAGAAGGGAATTAAGTGACTTTTCCACCTTTAGAAGGTCAGAGTCTGAGAAACTAATGTGAAATTGCCAAAAGGAGACAAGCAGGATACTGTTAGTGATACAAAGAGAAACAGCCATGGCTTTTGAGGATTTTTTACTGTGTTTTCTCTCTATTTTGTATAAAAATAGATACTGCACTATAAAAGGAGTTCATAATGAACTTGCTTTCTTTCAGTGGTTGCTGAATATCCTACTACGACAGTGCTGCCTTTAACTTCATCAGGTCAGTGTCCTTCATAAAACAGAAACTTTTTTTTTTTTTTTTTTTTGCATCTGTTCAAGAGAAGAAACATAAGACTTACTGTTCAGTTAGTATAATTTAAGAAAGCTGCCTTGATTGTACTTGGGGGTTGGCAGGATTTGTTCAGCTATATCTGCCCTTCATCTTTTCTGACCATTTGAGAAACCAGTGATCTGCAGTCTGTACAGAAGCTGTAAGAACTTAATCTGAGGATCAAAACAAAAGATGAATCTGTCAGCCATCTGAGTTACAAGCTGACATTTTCATAGATTTAGACAGGTAGATTCACATACTATGGTTACTGGTATACTGACAATGTTAGTAGACTTTTATTCTGCTATCACTGGAAGACTTGTAATTATAGGGAACAGGGCAGACACATCTCCTTGTCTCACAAGCTGGCATAGTAAAAATCAACCAAACGTAAGACAGAGAAATGAGTAGTACGCTATGTCCTTTTTAGCACAACATAAACTTACAAGTTGCCACATACAAATTATCCAGGGCATGGTACCGAATCAGGCACATTGTGCAATTAATATGAAGTAAAGATACACATGCTACATATAGACCTATAGATATCAGAACCGACTATTTATCAGTAGCCTAATTACATTCATAACTATTATAAGCCTATTAACGCTTAAGTCCAAAGTATACAGTTGCTACTCTTTATTCCCAATGATACCATTAAAAACTGATAATAACACAGATTTTCTCCTTCCGTCACTTCCTCTGGCATGCTATCTTAATGTCACTTTGACTCCTAAGGTCAGTGTTCCTAGTCCATAACAAGAAGAAAATGAGAGTGAGGGGGAGGAAGGAGTTGCTGGCATCCTAAACTGGAACTGGAATAGTATTTCTAGCATGGATTCCTTACTTCATTTTTTGGGTCTCCCTGAGGTCACAGAATCATGGAATATCTTGAGTTGGAAGAAACCCACAAGGATCATTGATTCCAACTCCTGAATCCAGTTATTTTTATATGCTTGCTAATACCATCATCTTCCTTGTTCTTTCTTAGTCCTAAACTCACATTTTACCGTATGTGGTATGTTATATCTGTTGGAACATGGGTTTACTTTCTCTGTTGACTCTAAAACCTACCTTATCCACCTCACATGTTGTCATGGAGTTGTCTAGATCATTCTATGTCCATGTCAGGGGGCAGTAGTCTGTGGGCCCCCCAGCCTGCAAAAATGGGAAGGGAAAAGGGAAAAGGGGTGGGAAGATGGGAGCTGGGGTCAAGGAAACAAACAGAGCTGCAACAGCGTTCTAAGGAGGAAAACTTATTTTACTAACTACAATATTGGAATGCAAGACAACACACTATAATACAATCTAATTGAAATTGAGGCTAATAAATCAAGTAAAATAAGAGAGAGAGAGGTTTTCGAAGACTGAGAAGCCTACTTCTAAATTGAAGGTGCACGGCTTGGAAGCACACCCACACCTGCTGCCAGGCAATGAGAGAGAGAGAGAGAGCGTCATTTCCGTGACATATTTTCCTCTCTGACCGTGAGGTCCTCTGGGACGTGTGGTTCTTCTTCTCTGTGCTCCACGTGATGTCATGATGTGGAATACCAATAGCAAAAATTGGAAAACCATGACACGTGTTCCGTTAGTAAAATTGCTCAGTAATTGAGCATGTATGCTTTGTATTTAGACTATTAATGCCTCTGTCTCTGTCCTATGCCTTTGCTTTTGTAGCTTATACGTGCGCATTTGGGAGTGACACAGTTAACAACCCTATTTTAACAACCTTCAAGATCTGTTTTATTAGAAGAGCCTAGTCGTGCATGCATCTATTAAGCAGTTATTTCCTCCCAAAATAATGATCCATTAAATGAGACATCAAGAAGTAAATTAGGTAGATATGTACACATGTAATACTTCACAAAATACTGTGAGGCTATGAGTGATGTACTCTGCTGAATGCAGTTGTGAGAAAACAATCCATCCAGCTGCACCCTCCCTGCACCTTCTGTGGTCTCTCCTCTGTCTTTGAACTGTGTCTTCAGGTTTGCTGCAATAGAATGGTCCAGAATGATCCCTAATCTATGTACTACAAAATGACTTAGCTTAGCTTAATAGTGTTTGCCAAATCAGCATGATTTGATAGAAAATTATTAGCAAATCCTCCTGCAAGTTTGCGCTCCAGCAGGTTTGAGTAGGAACATCTAACAAAAGTTAACTGTCTCTGACGCCAGTGATCAGCAACTACTAACAGCAAAAGTGATAGATGAAAAAATATAAAGAAGACTTTACTGTATTTCTCACTTTATTCCTTCTAGCCTGTCATCTCATAAACTGAAAGGGTCCAGTGACTGTAATGAGACATATTTAAGTGTTGATATGAGTAAAAAAGTACAGAGGCATGCTAATACAAATTTGAAGAGGAACAAAAGGAGAATGTAGGACCTGAGAATGTCCAGAGACATCCTCAATAAGAAAAAGATTGTTATTAAAAAAATCTCCTGTGGGAAGGTATGTGGAACAGTCATAAGAAAGTATGAAGCAGAATGTCTTCCAATTTGCTACCACTAATGCAAGTCTACTCAAGTACCTAGGTAGTTGATTAATTGTAAATGTGTAAAAACACACATACATAAATATGCCAGTATGTAAATATGCAAATACTACACAGATTTGTGTCTCCTTATACTGTGACCACTAATTTGTTGAGCAATGTCATTTATATGAAGAAATACTTATATATTTAGTAGTAATTTTAAAGTTCTCGTAACTTCTCATTTTTTTCAACAGATCCTGTGAGTCTAATTACAAGTTCTCTGGCATCAACTCCAGGTCAGAACAGGGAAGGGAAAGAGAAAACAAGAAATCATTATTGTTATTTTAATAAATTTTTAAAAAACATTTTGAAGTTATTGAAAATGCATGGAACTAAGTATAAAAGACTGTAATTTACAGTAATTTTGGTTTCCATATTATTTCTCTTAAATTTATTTTGACATTTGACAGTCAGATTCAAATCACTTAAACCGGAGTTACAACACCATTACCTGAGCTGGGGTTTTGAGACACAGTGAATAATGCAGATCTAATAACAGCAGATTAATAGCTTCTTGTTAATGCCCAAACAACTGTAAGGGTACTTACAGAGAGCAAGAAGTAAAGTTCTAACCCAGAGTTGTGTTTATGCAGTTCCAGAACAACTCACAACAAGCAAGGCTGCAACAACTTCAGGTAGGTAACTTCGTATGGGAAGAAGCAGGGTAGTTTTATGAAATAGTCTGAGATCTTAGGATTATACCGTTTCTGTACGTCTTGCTTTCATTTTAATCTTGCATTCCATTCCTGTAAATAGACAATATGCAGGTTTACCTTTGATTTTACTAGAAAGGCCTCTTCAAAGAGACTATACATTCTACAAAAATGCTTTACGTGTTATACAAATGCTGATATATGTACACTGATATCCATACTGACTGTTCATTTTTTTAATGCATATTATTAGGGTTCTGAGGAAATACTTGTAACAAACTCTCACATTACTTCTGATGGATGGAAAGCCAAACCCGTTTTAATTGTTGAAAACTTCCCCTAGTCCCATAAAATGGTGAATTATATAAGACACTTATAAGTATTTTTAAATGGCCTTATTTATTTACTGCCATTTCTAAGTTGACTTCAGCAACCATATTGCAATTAAGGGTAATTTACTTTTTCCAAAAGAAGTCAAAATGTTTCACTAGATAATGTTAATTTATTTATATCCAGTAGATGGCAATGCTGTTTAGTTTTATGAGTTGAAGAATTAAGCTATAGTGGATTATGTCATATGTAAACAGTGCTTTCTTCTGTATTGGGCAAAGCATATTCCTAGATTACTGGTAGGGTTTTGTTTCTCTGTCTAGAATGCAGCCTCATCTTTACTCATCCACAGCAGTTAATTTATTGACACTATCACCTCCATCACTTGATGTACTTTTAGTTTGATTCATCAACCAATTGGATTCAAAATGGCAGCTCTTTTGTTTTTTGCTGCAAACACTGAAAGTTTTTATTTGTAAATCAGTTTGAAATGTTACCGCACATCCAAACAAATTTCAGTCTTTGTCACTTTTACATACACTTATATCAAAAGTGCATTTGCTTAATCAAATTACAAATAAATAATTAATTTGAAAATGTATTTTGTATATTGCATAAAATAGTTTATTTAAGTAGAGGAAGGAGGTGGGAATTCATGGAAATTTTCTTCGAGCCCTGCTTCAAACATAATTTTAAAAAATATGCCACTTCTCTGACCATTCTCTACTCTGTGCTAAACGTTCCTTTTTAGTACGCGATATTTCATTCCTGGCTTCTAAAAATGCAGTTTTGTGAAACACAATAGAGTGGTTGGTTTGATTTGTGCTGGGGTAGACAAAAGTAAGTCAGTTTTCCACTGTAGTAAAATGGCATTGCTGCTTTATTGTTATTGCTGTTTTTCTTTCTATTTCAGTTGAGTGCTCACCGCCTGCTGAAGTTTGTGATGATGGAGTAACCTGCATTAGAAAGGATTTATTTTGTGATGGAATCTTGGACTGCCCAGATGGTTCAGATGAATCTGAAAAAAGATGTGGTAAGAATGTGAATCTATTTAAAGAAGTATTTCTGAGCATACTTAAACCTGGCAGTATTTTTTAAGTACTTAATAAGCAATAAGCTGCATAATGAAGTCCAAATTAACTCTCCTAAAAATAATAACAACAATATCTAAGTGCTATAACATTTATCCTGTAAATGCAAACAATTTCATTTTAAATTTTAATTTATGAATAATATGCTCCATATATAAAAAGGAAATAACACAAGGCATCTACATGAATATAAAATAATATAGAAGATGCAACGTCAAAATCTCATTTGAAGTTGTGTGCTAGTAATATCAAATATGTTCTTTCCAAAAACAAGTATTAAATTACATTATACACTACCAGAAGTTACTTACTGTCATATTCAGAGTCAGAAGAGAGGTTTGTCTTTTAATTCCATCATTAAAAATATTATCATAAAAATACTATGAACAGATTTTCACTATATACTAGATATACTCTGGTTCGGTGATATTGTATCTTACTATACTTTATCATAAAGACAATGTATTCTCCCTGCTAATCTCCCCTCTGTCACTGGATAATTGGTTTTGTCTTTGTGCATAGAAAAATTAGGCAAGAACAAAGCTGACATGCCAGATTCCATTGTAAAGCTTCTACAGTAGCATTAGCTGTAAAACATCTGTTTGGTTTTCCTGGTAAAATCTCCTATGCTTCAACTAAAAATGTAGTCCAAACTAAGGCTATCCTGAATTTAGTTTTCATTTAGATTTGTTTTTATTATTTTAATGTATTTTTAGTAAAATTATGAAGTAAATTAAAAGACAGTTGAAATTTGCCCTTTGTGAAATGATTAGACACAGCTAAGAATTTATAAGCTTATAACTGCTTATACTGAATGGAGAGGATTTTTTTTTCATTTTAGTGGTAACAAATTTATGTCAATTGGCCACCTTTTTGGAAGTCTAGGTACTGCTCCATCAGAAAAGTTGTATTCTGTGAGTCTGTATCTCACATGAAGGGCCACCAAATCTCTCCTGCCTCCACATCCTCAAACTTAGCTGGTGTGGCAGGGGTGTCCTGAAGCAGCATTTTGCAGGCAGAACAGTTGAGTGTGACTCCCATCACGGCACCTTTTGTTGGCCACCTATTTCTATCTTGTTACACTGAGTGCTAGGAAATGGGGCTGGCACAAAAATATTTAGGTTGCTGGCATCACAGTGAGAAATGCAAGATGATGATTTGTAGCATGTCCAGAGAAGGGCAGCAAAGCTGGTAAATGGTTTGGAGCACAATTCTTATGGGGAGCAGCTGAGGGATCTGGGATTGTTTAGTCTGGAGAAGAGGAGACTCAGGGGAGACCTTATCATTCACTAAAACTCCCTGAAGATTGTATTGAGGTCGGGGTTGGCCTCTTCTCCCAGATTATAGTAATGAGACAGCAGGGAATGGCCTCAAGTTGTGCCAGGGGAAGTTCAGGTTGGGCGTTAGGAAAAATTTCTTCTCCAAAACAGTAGTGGTGCATTGGAACAGGATGCTCAGGGGGGTGGTGGAATCGCCACCCCTGGAGGTGCTCAAAAACCATGTAGATATAGTACTGAGGGACATGGTTTAGTGGGCAATAGTGGTGGTAGGCAGACAGCTGGGCCACATAAGCTTAGAGGTCTTTTCCAACCTTGGTGATTCTATGATTTTATCATGTGAACATTTTGGCAGACAGTTCTAGGTGACCCTGCGTGAGGAGGGTATTAGACAAGGTTCGTCCATCCAATCTCAACTAATCTATGACTCTGTGAAAATCTTACAACCAAAAAATTACATCCTTCACCCTTACCTAATCACCTGAGCACTTTATTTTATTTATTTATTTGTTTGTTTGTTTGTTTGTTTGTTTGTTTGTTTATTGGTGCAGAATTGACAATGCTCCATTTAGCAGTGAATACTGTCAAATTGTACCAAGGAGTCTGTTACTGTGTACCAAAATGCAGTTTTTTGGTAGGGAGGTACATTTGCTAATGACTATGTTGCTCTTCACAGTCTCAGCTCTAGCATTTTCTTGCAAAGAGAACTTTTTAATGTTCTGGGAGATGCTGGAGCAATTAGCTCCCTGAGGTGTTTTTTAGAAAAGATAGTTTTGTACTAGAGGATTCTGGAAAACTTATTTCAATCCTGTTGTGAAAACATATTTCTGAGCTCTCCTGGGTAAAGTTGTGGAGTCAGTCTGGCCTAAATTTTCAGAAATATGTGAAATGCTGAACTCTGATTTAAAAACAAAGAAGCAAAAAAAAGATCAATATTTTTAAGAATTTTTGTACACTCATTGCAAGCCTATTTTTGAAGGGTGCTGACATGCTGACTCCTGTCAGAGGTGGAATCTTCTTCAGACCAGAACATTAATTGCAGACCTGCGTGTTACCTACACTTTTCTGACTGCAGTCAGCTGAGAAGGGAGATTTAGTCAAAACTTTGGGGAAACTATCCTTCAAAATACTTTGAATATCCACTGAAACACATCAAAATCTCTATTTATCTTAACAGCTGCATCCAGCTGTGTGATCAGATATGACAAGGCCACTCTACATTGGGGGAATCTGGAGGTCCTAAAGTAGCTACTGCAGGGGCGGCACAACACCAAAGGGTTATTCAGTCATTTATTTCTACTGTTCCACTGTTGTTCTGAGATGTGGGGCTTGGTTTTGATATTTTGGTTAGTTTTGTTTTTATTGCGGATGTAGCTAAATTAAAAAGTGAAGGTCCTTATAATAGTTAGTAATATGTGTCTCATAAAAATTAATCTTTTTTGCTACTATGAATGATTAGATTCAAATTTATAAGTTTCGCTCATATTTTATGAAAGTCATTACAACTCTACCTGTTATAGATGTGAATTTAATTGATACTCATACATTGATATTCATTCACTTGAAGTCGAAGCTATGTTCACATGGTTCAGTAGCGCCCCGAAGGCTGCAATGTAGTTTAAGGTATGAATAATGCTTGAGCAGAGTTTTTCACCTGAGGCACAGCCTCTTATGCACAGAGCTTTTGGATATGGTTTGCATCTCTCCCTGACTCTCTGCCACATAGAAATTGTGAGTGCCCTGCTCCTTTTTATTGAACATTTTATTTCTTGATCGTAGCCACATTTCACCAGTCACTAACAAATGTGCACAACTGATCTAAATATTTCAGAATATGAATGCAATTTCAAATAGGCAGAAAATCATGAAAGGAATGAGTTGTACTTATGGCTCACTTCAGTGATCTGGATGGGTTGGTCCTATTCATTTTTACTGATGCCTGGCATTTCCAAGCAATTCATTCAGTTACCATTAGATTGGTAGTTTCAGTTCACAGCCTTACAGAAATACAGTTCTGGCTGAAGGGCAAATTGTTGCTCCATCACTCTTATTTTACATTTTCAGTCTAAAAATTATCTGCCTAAAAAACTGAGTTTTCTAAATTTATATATTTAGATTGCTTATCAGACTTTGCAAAACTAGTGGATCAAATGGCAATAAGCCATATGCATGTTTGGGATACCTGCCAACTTTTCTAACTCTCTGATATTTCATTTATGTTACATCCTTAGAGTAGCTTAATACAGTCATATAAAAGCTAAAATTGTCTAGATTTTCAGAAGTACTTCGGTGTCTTACAATGAGATTTATGGCTGATATATAATCCTTGTTATAAGTACTCTTTCACACAATGGAGTTGCCACCCTTTAAAAAACTCAGTTTGTTTTTCTATGTTGGTTATTTTTGTCAAGTACTTCTGAGTTTATAATACATTTGAAGTTTTAAAATATAGGATTTGAGTAGGATATTTAGTAGTCTTTTTTGTGTATTAAAGAGAATTCAGGAATGTCCAACCTTCTCAGAAAATGAACACCTTCATTCTTTGCATTTATTGTTGAAAATTGTCTTGAAAGGTTTCTCTCTAGCTCTGCAATGGAGTGCAGTAACAAAAGGCCATTGGAAAAGCATAGTTAGTTAGAAATTTCAGTGAAAGGGTCTCTAGAGAAATGCAGAAGTCTAAATAGCGTCTATTAATAATAGCCTACAATGATGAAAAGCAGCCACGTAGCACGAGTATAAGGAAAAGGAGACTGGAGCCTGAGCCCAGGAGCTGCTTCACTTTGCAGACTCTCATCTCACTCATCTCAATTATTATATGTCTAGGCTAACATTTTGTGATTGCCTACCTCACAACATTACTAGAGTACTGAGGGTGATCAATCATATGAAAGCCAGGAAGTGATATACTGCCCTTGGCAGAGAAAGGGCCTGTCAAATGAAATCTGTGGACTTGATCTGACCAGTTCTGGGAGCTTCTCCCTGGAATGCAAGGATAAAAGGGTTAAGCCCTCCTAATACACCCTTTATACCACATGAATAAACAAAAATGGACAGAGATATGTTGGGAAGCAGTGAAAATAATGCCTATAAAAGCTGTGTCCTGACTCACTAGGAGAACAGCCGAGGCTGCTCTGAGGGCTCCAGGAGAAGGAAAAAGTGTAATTATTTGCTACTCTGCCAGGCTCTACCCACAGCTGAAGCCTCCCTGCAATGTGGAAACAGTAGGAGCACCATCAGGTTTTTCCTGATGGCTTCCAGCCACCTTCCTGGTCATTCCTGAGATACCAAGTATTTACTATTCCTAAGCAGTGGAGAGCAACTTGAGAGCTTTTGCCTTTATCTCTCTGTCCTGTTTCAGGTTATTCAATATCTCTTAGGAGGTAAGAAAAAACAGGGAAAAGAAAACAAAGAACAGAAAGTAATTGTTGAGAAGCGCAAAATGTAGTCATTATTTTTATAAAAACAGTATGTTATAGGGTTTTAATATTATTGCAGGTGCTAAAAAATCCTTTTTAGGTCAGCATGTGTTTTGCTAGACACTTGTTAACAGTACTACTGTTTTTCACACTTCACACTTCAGTGCTAGGCACTTTTCTTCTTCTTACACTAATTTTACTCCTCTTACACTAATAATGGCATCAAGTAGGGAATTCTATTTCACACAGTTTGTTACTACTTCATTTACTATGTTGCACTCTTTCCCTTTCTTTGTTCATGGTATCTGTTATTTCTTCTAATCCTTTCCTGTGTTCCTCATACCTGTTGGTTTCCATTTGGTGACTACATGTGGAATTAAGTGTGTTAACACCTGAAATTCATCCCAGGAGTATAGCCAAAGTTATGTTCAGCTACAACTGAAAGCTAAGCTAGTGGATGTTATATTTTTAAATGTCTCCATTAAATATCTTTGTTAATAATTTCTTCTTTCCCTCTACTATTTATATTTTATAAATACTGACTTTGGAATGATATCCATAGTATTTTCTCAGCCCATTAAGTTAAAAAAAAAAAAAAAAAAAAAAAAAGTTGTAAATTTTTAGCACATTAGTGAAAACAGGGAATATACATATTCAACTAGACAGAAAAAGTAATTCTGTGCCTGCTCCAAAACTTTAGTCAAACCTGATTAGAAGATTATACAGAATAGTAAATCTCTTCAACAGACCTAATTTCTCTGTGTATTTAAGACCATATGTGGTCTGGTTTCCTCCCAAAGGTCATGAGGATTGCAAAATGGAACACGCTAACAAGTTTCTATCCCAGGTTATTCTTGAGTCCTGTAATTGTTAGTGAAATTCATTCTACATGGTATTTATTAACATAGTATGACTGAACCTGACAGAAACAAAGCCTTATTTTTATGTTGTGTTTGCTGCAGTGATAGTCAGAAAGAATTTTACACTTATCAAATGAACAGGCAAGGAGCACTGATTTATCATTTTATGTAATCATTTCCCAGAGTAGAACTACAGTCAATAAAATTTCCATTTAATTTTCAATATGATTGATTATTCATAATTTGAATAGCCATTATAGTTATGATTTCATTTCTGATGTTAATGAAAAGCTATATCTAATTTCTGGTTATCAGCCTCAAATTGATGAACCTGTCATTTACCTCTTCAGCTAATCATGTATTGTACTGATTATAGCATTATTTGAAAGCTCTTTGATGCTTTTTTAAAAACTGAAGGAAAACCAACCTCAGATGGAATCTTTGCATCATGTTCAATGAGATGCAGCAAAGGTTTCAACAGTGTTTCAGTGTCTTTAGAAATGAAATAACTCTGCATGAGTTAAAATTTCCAGTCTTGGAAGCTTAAAAATATGATTTTTTTAACTAACTGATTTTTAAACTGAACATGCATAAAAGGAAATAGCAACACCAAGGCTATAAAACTAATACAAATATTTTGAAAAAATACAACAGAATGAAGGAAATTTGGCTTAGGTGCATGAACTTGATAGCTGACAGGATACAGAATATCCACTTAGCAATTTGTGTAATTAGTAAATACGTAAGGTAAGGAACCAGGGAGCTCATAAAAGCAGAGAAGGCAATGTGAACCATATCCCTTCTTGATATCATTAACACGATATCAGATTGTTTCTGATAATCCAGACAAGTTTTCCTCATTTAAATTATCAGTAGATAGGAAATACTAAGACAAAATACACTTTCTTTAAAAATGTTAAAAGTAAAATGAAGGACAGTTGAATTAATCAAATACTGCTGCAGGTTTTTAATTAGACTGGTTGATTTAGACTAGCTTGGATTAGTTGCATTGTCTCTAATGTAAAATTAAAATGTCTATAATGTTGTAGTAATTTGAGATTAAATAATCACAGGAATTTGAAACAGGAGTAGGGTGGGAATGTGTTTTAGTTTATCTTTTCATTCTTGCTTGTAAGGTATTTTCTAGGTAATAGTTGTAAACTAATATTTAAGCTCACTATCACTTTGACACTGCTTCTATTTTTCAAATGGCATTTTGACAAATGTTCTTCATTATATTTTTACAGCTGCGATTTGTGATGGAAAATTCATGCTGACCGATTCCTCTGGGTCTTTTCACTCTATGAATTATCCAAAACCATATAATGCAAATATTGTTTGCCAGTGGATTATACTGTAAGCCATTTTCTGATGATTTTCTACCTAATATTTGTTCAATTATGAGGTGATATTTTTTCCTGTACATCAACCCTCTGTCATTTGTTTGTATTCTCAAATACCACGGCATGGAAAATATGAAATAGCATTTTCTCCTTTGTATTCGCAGAGTTTTTCTTTAAAAACTTGCGGACTCCAAACCAACATTAATAATGACAGTTGTTATGTATGATTTTGATAAACCTGGTGTGCTGCATGTATGTACAGGAATGTATTTATAAGCTAACAATAAATCATACAACTAAACATAATTGCAGTATATATATTATAGTATATAGTAGCCTTTAGTTACTAACTTTATAAGACTTCACTATTTTGAAAAAGTGGAGTTTTCAAGAATTCCCATCATTTAGAGGTGCAAAGTTCAATTGGGAATTAGTTGTATTTGAGGTCCTAATTAATTTAGGAATATTTTAAAAGTTCACGTTTATCACTGAATAGCACCATAACAGCACAAAAGCTCTCAGCAAAGAAGGTGGAATTTGTTTAATAAAGCATGCACACCTACAGGGATGGACAGCTACCTTACTTTGACACTCTAGGTTCTTTTTATAGCCTAGGAAGAACAAAAATGTAACTATATTATGTGATAAAAGTCATCCTGAAGTACACACCTGAAATAAGACAGGTGTTTAGAAGTCTGAAGATTATAAAATCCTCAGTATGGTTGTGAGTTCAGAAGTTACTGAATTGAGAGGCAGTGATTATGCTGATGGCTTTATAATAACCGTTCTTTGATTCTGAGAAGTATTAGTTTGGTAAAAGAGTTTCAAAAGAGATTAAGGAAGTACTTTGAAAATTGAATAAGATTTGAAATTCTTCCTTCCAAAGGCTCCTTTGACAGGAGCTCTTTGAGTTCATTCAGTACTTACATCTTCACATTTACACTTCTGGAAAAAGTTATCGTTTTTCTTTTTTGATACAGCCGTTCCTTCCATTCACCAATACTTACACCACAGAGATTTTAATATATAGTGTGTCATAAGAAAAGCACAAGATTGTGTAGATTTTATAATTTCATCCCTCTAATTTTTCCATGAATGAAGAAGTAATTTCTTCTCCTTTCAAAAGTAAGAACAGTATGTTCTATATTTCCCTAAAATATTAGCTCCCCTTTAACTTTCAACAAAATGTTCTACCCTCTTTAAAAAAAAGGATAATTGTCTACCAGTGGATAAACATTAAAAAAAGAAAAAAGCAAATGTTTCATACTTCTCTACCAAGCAGTATTGATAAGTGCCAGCAGATTACTATTCAAAAAATCCATCTTTATTGTCTCCCTCAATTTCAGAAAATAACAAACGATAATATAAGAAGCTGATTTAATAGCATGATAACACTGCTTTAGAATTTGTACTACCATAAATATATATATTTAAATATAGGTTACTAAATGAATATAATTTCAGTAAAAACTAAATATAGTAATTTTTACACTTCTGTTAAAATAAATGCTTTTAAACTTGCTGGGTGATTATTAGATTTGATAACACATTCTCAAACAACGTTTTTGAGATCCTCGAATCTTCATGTAAACTTAAAGAGGCATATTTTAAAAAGGCCTCATGATAAAAGAGGATTACAAGAAGGATTTACATCTGTCTCTTTTGAAAAATTTTGATGTCTTGCTATTCATATTGATACCGTCACACTACTTTTCTGACTTAGAGAATTCTGTCTGAGAAGCTAGATATTATTTATAAGTAATGTATTCAAAAGCGATTTAGAATTAATGAATCACAGAGGAAAAAAAATGTGACTGTTCAACTTAATATCATATTCTCAATTTTTAAAAGATTCAGTTCCTAAAATATACTTGTCTCCAGTGAACTGAGGAATACCTCTGGTTTTACAAAAGGTCAATGCCCTATTACCTCTGCAATTCTACAAACTAGGAGTTAGCCAATTAGCTAATGTTAATAATCTTGATTTACATTATTTGAATTGGCTTCTGAACTGAATGTTATTCAAGCATACAATGAACTTGTTACTTTTTCTTTTTTTTAAAAAAAAGTATTAATTTTTCTGGCTTACGTTTCTGTTTTTGTCTTAGAGTGCCTCAAGGGTTATCCATTAAGGTGAACTTCACTTCTTTTGATACAGAACAGTTTATGGACAATTTAAATATTTTTGAAGGTATAGGACAAAACAAGACTTTAAGAGGTAAAGTTATTTTTCAGCTAATATTACTTTCCCATTAATTGAATTCATGTAGTAAAAGATTTTAAACTGGAAAAAAAAAAAAAAAAAATTGCATGTGTATGTATAAGTGAAAGGAGGGATCTGTGTAGAGTTTTCCTTTTAAAGCTGATTTCAGTATACTTAACCATTCTTATGCAATGCACAGATAAATGCTTGCCTAACATGTAAGAAACAACCATTTTTTAAAGGTCTTATCTGAGCAATGTAAATACCTTGACCATGTGCCATGATCCTTTCATATCATCCATAGTGACATTAAAATAAGTCATTTGAACTGAAGCTGATGGGATGAGTACTATGGTACTCTCTGAAAATTATTGTATGCTTGGCATTACTGTCTCAGATCTGGAGATAATTAAGATACTGAAGATAGATAATTAATTTCTCTCTGTATTCTATTTTGGAGAAGTAGGTTTCTGCCCATTTTTCACTAGACTCAGTTTATCCAGATGAATTCCATCACAGATGGAATACATGTACTTGAAGATAAATATCTAGATCCAAAATCCTTCTAAGTCAGAAAGATCTTAATCATGCATTCAAATTTTGGAAGCAGAGGGAGATTGGGAATGTGAAGTAGTAAAAGACATGGAATACAGAATAGTGAAACTCTGCTCCTTCAGTACTTGCTCTGTATATAGTACAGTACTTCAGTACAGCTCTGAATATAAATTCACTTCAGGATTTACATTTTTGTGGGAGAGATTGCTTCAGTAATACTATTTGCAGCAACCATTAACTTGCACATTTTGAAAGACTGCTGTGAGAGTGACTGGTAATAGTGCAATGATGTAAAGATAATATTAAAGATTGTCCTTCAGTTGCTTTTGTAAAACATTGCAGTTAAAGGGTACATCTCCTGTAGACTCTACATTTAAATAAATAAAATAATTTTACATTCATTTCAAAATTTCTCCTCAAATGTCTGTAAGCATATGTACTAATTATTAAACTGTGAGAGAAAGTATCTATAACAAATATATATATTCAGTATTGTTATTACAGGGTTTCAGAGTGCATATCTGTACATCTTGAGAAAATCTGCAGCATAATAAGCATGTATATGAAGATTTTAGATTTGAATATATGGGTATTATAAAACAAAATAAAAGTATAATCACTCTTTAATATAAAAGGTGATTCTCCACTAGCTGATGATATCCATATCGGCAGATATGTGAGATGGGAAATGCAGAATAATTTCATGGCAGCCGAGTGACTAAATGGCTTCAGGATTTTGAAGGTCTTATAGACAGGATCACAATACAAGAGAGAGTACTCCTTAAAATTCAAAAGAGCTTTTATTATAACAGTGCTAGGGATTTCATTATACATGGGATTGATTTCTTTCTGACTAATTTACTCTCTGTTTGTTTTCAGCTTCTCTCTCAGGATCTGTTCCTGAGACAGTTCACATCTTTTCTCATGAGGTTACAGCCAGATTTACATCTGATTATTCTGAAAACTACAATGGCTTTAATGCAACATACACTACGTTTAATGCAAGTGAACTAAAAAGTAGGTGTTCTTTTGTGTTGTTGTTGCTGTGGTGGTAGTCTGCAATGCTTGATGAGACTATATTTTCAGTTTTATGAAATGGAAATGGAAAGAGAAGCGGTATTTTCTAGCCTCAATCCTTCACCTTGGCCCACACTGGGAAATTTCATCTTTTTTTATAGATCATATAGATCATCTGCAGATGACACCAAGCTGGAAGGGAGTGTTGATATGCCAGAAGGGAGAAGGGCACTACAGAGGGACCTGTATAGACTGGATTGATGGGCCAAGGTTAACAGCATGAGTTTCAATAGGGCCAACTGTCGGGTCCTGCATTTTCATCACAACAGCCCCAGGCAATCCTACAGGCTTGGGGAGGAGTGACTGGAAAGCTGCCTGATGGAAAGGGACCCTGGTGTGCTGATGGACAGTCGGCTGAATATGAGCCAGCAGTGTGCCCAGGTGGCCAAGAAGGCCAATGGCATCTTGGCTTGTATCAGGAATGGTGTGGTGAGCAGGACTAGGGAACTCATCCTGCTCCTGTACTTGGCATTGGTGAGGCCTCACCTCGAGTACTGTGTTCAGTTTTGGGCATGGGGCAGGTCTCTTCTCACTGGTGCCAGGTGACAGGATGAGGGGAAATGGCGTCAAGTTGCACCAAGGTAAGTTTAGGTTGGACGTTAGGAAACACTTCTTTACAGAAAGGGTAGTTAAACACTGGAATAGGCTCCCCAGGGAGGTGGTTGAGTCACCGCTCCTGGATGTGTTGAAGAGCCGTTTGTTTGTGGTGCTCGGAGATATGATTTAGCAGAGCGTTGTTAGAGTTAGGGTACTATGGTTAGGCTGTGGTTGGACTTGATGATCTTTGAGGTCTTTTCCAACCTGAGAAATTCTATGATTCTTTAATTCTATGATCATGTCATTGATTTCAGAATGACTGTCTACAGTCATACAGGCCTGGATCTAGCAATAGGGAGTTGACTTACAATGCTTGTGCTGTTAAAATAAAAGAGTAAAACTATGGCTATAGTTCCTTGAGATTCCTTTCAGCAAGTTTGTTCACTAGCAAATGCAGTGTGATCACTGCTGCTAATCATTACTTTGTTATCTCTAGGCAATACCTGTTCTCCAGAGTTTCTCATGTCCTATCTCATTGCTACAAATAGCAGTCTCAAGTGGTAAAACAATCATTAAGGAAAATGCTGCTTCAGTGAATAGATATTGGAAAAAAAAATAAAAAATCCAGATGTAATAAGTCTTCAGTGACAAAATGCAGCAATACAACTCACACTCTGATGTACCTGAGTAGTTGTTAAAAACCTTGGATGCGGATTTTGAAGTGAAGATTGCTTCAGCTGCTAAATTTTGAACAGAAATGAATAGGGAGTGCGACTAGAAAGGGGCATTCTGCAGAAGAAACATCCAAAGTGTCAGTAAATTCTTGTCATGTGGGCTGATTTGGAATTCAAGGCGCCATGAAAAGACACAGAGCAAATGGTGGGAAGCAAAGTGATGTCTCAGCAAATCTTTGTGATCAAAGAAGGAGCAGAGAACAAAGGAAGGAGCATTCCTGGTCCGTGAAGCACATCACTTATATATTGAGAACATAGCTGGTGGCTCCGATAGTAAGTCCCTTCAGCTGGAGCAGCCTAAACTATGGCTAAGAGGAGGGTTAGTCTTTAGAGTCAGCTATGTAGGCCTCCTTTCTTGTTCATCTGCCACTTACTGGCAAAGGATCAGGAAAGAAGTTTGATGAAGGAGTGCAGCCTTCTGGCCACCTTCAGTGACAATGAATTGTTGACAGTAAAAAATACACATTTCGGTGAGTAATGATGTTTCTTAGAAGAGAGTCACCATAGGTTCCAATTTTCAAAAACATTTGAAAATCTTCGCTCTGTCACTTACTCTTATATATCTGAGAAAATATTTAATATATTTGTCATTTTTATTTACTAAAGCTTCTTATTAACAGATTTTGAGAGAGTCAATTGCACTTTTGAAGATGGCTTTTGTTACTGGATACAAGATTTAGATGATGATTTAGACTGGGAAAGACATCAGGGCCCTACCTTTCCCTTTATGAGTGGTCCTGATTTTGATCATACATTTGGCAATGCGTCAGGTAAGGTCACATACAAATTGCCTTCATATTAAAGGAAAAGCTAACTTTAGCTTATGCTATATAAGTCTAAGCTGTTTTCTTTAGAGAAATATATGAAGTGATTAAAGTATGAGGTAATGAGGATTTTTAACACTGTTCAAAGTCCAAGGAAGATATTTCTTTCATACAATAGCGTTTTAGGTAAAAGAAAAAAAAAAAATAAAAAATCCTTCTTTACCTTAAAGGAAAGAAAAAATATATTATTTTTATACCAAAACTACTTCTTTTTCATCCGTACCTACATCATGACAGTCATAGAATAATTTTTATTTAAAACAATTGATCTGTGTGGTATACAGGGCTTTTGCGTTCCTAGTTAAAATAACACACCAGACACACTACTTTTCAACACACATACACACAACAAACTCCAGGAACATCTATACCAAAATAACTTTATCAAAAGAGTGATCATATCATGTGTGGATTTTAATTAAAGAGACAATACTGATAGGAATCAGAGTTTAAATGCATACCAGGACTGCTTTTTCAGAAATTGGATCCAAATGTCTTTCTAGTTCAACAGGCAAACCAAACAATCTATCTCAACTGATTGTTCAGCCCAATTAAAAGTAGTTAATGTAATTTGGATTTCACAATGACCATATGTATGCTATGCAAGACAAATAAATTATACAGTGACAAGTATCTGGAAAAACTGCAGATTACTCTGGCAAAAGTTACTCACAGGAAAAGAAAAACATAATTCGGCATGTCATTGTACACAAATTATTCCTCTCTGTAAGTAAATGAACATTTTCTAAATAATTTTCAGAATACTGTTTTCCCACTTAACTCCTAGAGTACAAATCAAATGAGAGAATGTAACATTTACTTATTGAGAATTTGACAATGATTTCCATCTGTCTTGAAAATGCTAATACGTTCTAGATGTTTTCTCTTTCACTTTCATAGGCCTAAGCTAATGTATATAATGTTTCCTTATGTAATGTTAATTTTCTTTTAAATATTAATTTCTCTAGTACTTCTATTTTGAAATAAAAGCATACACTGCAATGTTAATAGCTAGGTATTTCGTAGACAGTGTACTTTTATTTTGCTGCTTTATTTTTTTTTGCTGCTAGCAGAGGAATTAAAATATACTTAACAAGCCTCAAAACCAAACCATTATAACACTTCTGACCTCCATTAGAAATTATTTATTTTGGTTAGATTAGGCTTAAACCTCATTTCACTTTTTCTTCAGGTCTGATTTTGTTACACAGCATTATACTTCATTAAAAAATGATACATGCAATGTAACAAACATTCTAACAGCAGAAGTGCTAATGGAAAATGCTATTCATTTTCCAAGTTTTCCTAAATTGAATCAGAATGCTCAGAAAATAGATATAATAAAGACAGAGGACTGTCATTTTGGATATAAAAGACATTTTCTAAATAAGAATGACACTCTTATTTCCTGAAATCTGGGTACCATTTGTCTTTTGATCTGTGCTTTTCTAATGCAACCTTCTGTGTGTGTGTGTGTGTGTGTGTGTGTGTGTGTGTGTGTGTGTGTGTGTGTGTACTAGAAACTTCTAGCTAATCTGGAGGTACAAATAACAGTGTGGTGTAATATACATTAATTATAATTATTTTTAAATTCTATGTAATGTTTGCACATATAGGTATTAGCCAGGTATGAAGATAGATAGAATAAAATCTGAAATTACAGCCAAGATTTCAATGAGGCAAAAGTCTTATTTTAGGACTTTATCTCTGTTTACTTTTTTACTTTTCTGTGATAAAACACAATGCTTCTGTAGCCTGGCCTTATATTGTATTTCCATATTGCAGCAGAAGTTCAAATTCCCAGCTGCAAAGAATAAATTCAGAAAGGCTAAAAAAAAGATCTCCAGATAATGTATCTTTCTTTTTTTATGATTTCTCATGCTACACAATGTTCACATAGTCATTCCCTCACTCCTCAACACAAACCTCATATCTCACATTATTATATAGATAAAAACTATGGCACATTAGAAAATTCTTCCACAAAGCCACAATGCCAAACAGGGTGGCGTCATTATAAACTAAGGAGAAATCACTCAAATTAATACCTGACTACTGAAGAAAATGCAGATCTCCCAGGAAGTTTAGAAGGGTTAGTTTCTCATTTCATATCTAGTTCTCAGGACCGTCCAACAAGCTTAAAAGATCATTTTAGTGTTGACTTCTACTGTGTCTGGGATATTTCAGTCCATTAGAAATATTTGTGCTTGATATTATTAATACTAATTTTAAACAGAAAAAAACAAAACAAAACAAAAAAAAACAAAAACACTTTGCTCTCATTAGAAAAAAGAAAGTTCTGTATTTTCTAAAATATGCTCATTATGTTGCAGGATTCTATATTTCAACACCCACAGGACTCGGAGTTGAAGAAGGAAGAGTTCGAATTCATAGTTTGCCTTTGATCTCTTCAGATCCATCTTGTCTAAGTTTTTGGTAGTGCTATGTAATCTTTATATATTACATATAGATCCCAAACATATACTTCATTTAAGAATAAAACCAAATAATTATTTTCATATATATTAGTTCAAGTCAGTGGACTGGCTTACACCTCTTTAGACTTCCATGACCAATCTTAACTTCTGAAACTTTTACTCCATTATAGGTTTGAGTCTTGCAATTAGCTTTGATGTATTCTCTTTTTCACCCTGTACCCAGCATTTATTTCTACAGAGAAGTATAAAAAAAATCCCTGAAATGTTTTTGTCACAAAGCTTAACTAAGTATTCACAGAAAATGTGGTAAAATACCAAGTAAAACTTGATAGAAATAGAAAACTTTGTCTTCACCCCTCTAGGTATTACATGTACAGTCCTAATATTTATCGTTTATGCATTAGCATAAGAAGTGAATATGGTCTGGAAAAGATAATTTTCCAGAAAGAAGGAAACTATGGAAAAAACTGGATTTATGGACAAGTAACTTTAAATGAAACATCTGATTTTAAGGTTTGTTAAACATTTAGACTTTTATTTATTTAATTTTGTTTAATTGATGCCAATTTTGTTCCAAATAAACCCAATGATCCACAGATTTATTTTATAGGTATTTTTGATAGCTTCTCTTGCTATGGTAGATTTTATCAATGCAAAAACCCTATCAGAAAGATGCATTACCTGCCTGAGGAAATGTATGTGTCTGTGACCTGGCTGCATCGCATTTCTAGCAAATGTGTATTCTGGGACCTCAAGAACAGAGTTATAAAACTTTACTTATATATACTATGTACCTATACCATATACATTAAAGACATCAAAATGTCTTTTGCACAAATGCCTTGGCAGCAGGATTTCTTTAAATACATATATAGTAAAACACAGTAATGAACATCAGATAAATTGCAGTTTTTCATGTAGATAAGCCATTAGATCATAAGGTTTGGACTGGTAAGTGATACAGAATGTTGTGTATCAAAAAAATCATTAATTTATATATAAGTTACAGAATAGTTTCAGATTATGTTCATCACTTATATGAAGTTCCTGCATTCCTTAGATTGATCCATTCTGTTTGCATGGTAGGCATTGTGTTGGTGGGAATCCTGTTTCATCTCTGATACTCACCTCTGAGTGTAGCACCAGCTCACATTATAATGGAAAAGAGCATTCAAGAAAGAAGACTGAAAGGTCTAGGATAGAAAGATAAAATGTGTTTCATTAAGTTTTTTTTTATATATATATATATACATATATATATATATATATCTTTTCTAATGAATTTCAGGTTATATTCGATGCCTTTACAAGGATTGCTCCAAGTGAGATTGCTTTGGATGATATTGGCCTGACAGAGGGAAAGTGTAATGAAAGCAATTATGTAGAGCCAACTGCTTTTCCAATTGCCACTACAACCACTTCAGTTCCCAGTAAGTAAACACTAAACTACTGATGATTATCAGTTCTTACTCCTGTATTTGTGTTTCAGTGACTCAAAATTTGCAATAAACTCCTTACAGCTTTAAAAAATTCTCCATTGTTATAAAATTAACTTCAAAATAGTTGTTAGGAATCAGGCTTGCTTCTTATGTTGCTTGTTCATAGCAATACAATTGATAGATTCACAGCTTAAGCTATCAGTCCATTATCTTCCAAGACTTGAAGAGCGAAATACAAATTGTGGTAGTTTCACTTTGATGACTTGCTAAACTGCACCAAACTGCTGTTTCACTCCCCTTCAAAAGAGCAGAGGGAGGAAGCCACATCTTGGCCATAAGGAAACCTGATCTTGGCAAGGTGGGCCTCAGCGCACATACTGTTTGTTCAGAAGGACAGATGTGTTCATAACAAGAATCCCACCATCCCCTTTTCCAGTTTTTATTACTGAGTGTGACACCATACAGCAAAACGGAATATATCTTTGGTTAGTTTAGCTCAGCTGCCCTTGAAATGTCCCTTACCCACCTCTTGCCAACTGCCAGCTTACTGGCTTTGGAGGGGATGGGGAAAGCCTTTATGATGTGCCAGCACAGATCAGCAGTAGCCAAAATACTGGTGGAATTTCAACTCTGTTTTAGCTACAAGTGCAAAACACAACAATGTATGGGCTGCTTTGGAGAAAATTTAACTCCATCCCAGCCAGACTCAGTAAAGAATTTAGAATTTATTTCTCAAATCTTTAACTAACTAGCAAAACTTCCAGGACAACAGTAAAGTGGAGAGAACAAAGAAAGAGGAGAATAGTAACTTCTGTATTTGAAATTATAAACGACTAATAGTGACAAAAGAGTTTGCAAAGTCATATCACTATATCTCCATAGGTCTCAACAGCATAAGTTCATAAGTTTACCAAGCTCTGAGAAAAAATCCAAGTGCTTAATGGGAATGAAATAATAAGAGTGCCCAGAACAGCTTAAGAATGATCTATATGACTGTTTAATACCCAAAATCGAAGTATTTATCTGGAACAAGGCTCACAGTGAACAAGATCTTCCAATATGCATTTGGCCATGTTATTATTCATTCTAGATATCATTGCATTAAGAAGGAAAAAGAGAGCAGTATTTGGTTTGTAAAAAAATCTTAGTAGGAAAACAGAAAAGGCAGAGTTAGGAGTTCTGATTACAGGAAAAATAAATCAACAACGGACTTTGTCTGCCTGATCGGATGAGTGGTTTTGATATTTGCATAAATTATGAATGTGCCAAAACCAAATCCTGACTTTATCAGTCTTCACAGAATCATAGAATCATAGAATCACAAGGTTGGAAAGGACTTACAAGATCATCAAGTCCAACCATTCTCCTATCACCATTACTAGCACTAAGCTACTAAACCATATGTTGTTGCTCATCAAAAAGATGCCTCTTGAACACGGTCTTGCTTTGCTCAGTCTTCTCCCAGTGATGAATAGCTGCTGGCTCTAGTAACACTGGATGGAGCTTTTTCCCTGCTACAAGGAGTTTCATTTCAACTCCCATAACTGTCTCCTTGACCTCCCTTCTGAATCTCAGAAACTGGAGTAACACTGATTTTCCTTGTGCATCTTCTCCACCTCAATTGAAAGTTAATGAAATAGGAGGAATTATGTTTCTACATATATTAATCCAGACGTGCATTTCACAGAGTCAGTTAGAAGAATCTCACTGAGGAAAAACCTGTAAAAATACCTATAGGCATCATTTTAAATCTGGAAAATGCATGTAAAATAACAAAGAATAATTCCATATGATGTAAACAGCTTCACATATATTCAAAAACTGATGCAAATTCATTCAAAATACATCCAAAAATGGATACAAATATGAAAAGAGGTTGTGGCAAAATAAAAATATTTGGTGAGGCTTTGTAACATAATGTGGAAGAAACATGAACTTTTTTGGGGAAAACAGAGACTTCCAGACCTATTCTCAGAAGGCTTGAAATCATCAAATCAGAAAATATGCTCCAGAACTGCCTCCTGTTATATTTACTGTCTCTTACAAGGCACAGCTAGTTGCTCCCTTCAAAGCATACAGTTAATAGAAGTCTGTGATCCTATCAAATCTATCAGCTCTAAATCTTTTGCATCAGAACAGGCAAGGAAACCAATTCTTCCAAATGTAAGAGCAAAATTAAATTTTAGAACACTGTCATGAAAAAGGGACGTAAAGTCCAACAAGACGTCTCTGTTAGCAAAATAAAATAGAATCATAGAATCATAGAATCATAGAACCACCAAGGTTGGAAAATACCTACAAGATCATCCAGTCCAACCGTTCACCTATCACCAATAGCTCCCACTAAACCATGTCCCTCAACACAACATCCAATCATTCCTTGAACACCCCCAGGGTTGGTGACTCCACCACCTCCCTGGGCAGCCCATTCCACTGCCTGACCACCCTTTCTGAGAAGTAATATTTCCTAATGTCCAGCCTGAATCTCCCCTGCTGCAGCTTGAAACCATTGCCTCTAGTCCTATCACTAATGACACAAGAGAAGAGGCCGACCCCCAGCTCACCACAACCTCCCTTCAGGAAGTTATAGAGAGCAGTAAGGTCTCCCCTGGGCCTCCTCTTCTCCAGGCTGAATATTCCCAGCTCCTTCAGCCGCTCCTCATAAGGCCTGTGCTCCAGACCCCTCACCAGCTTTGTTGCCCTTCTTTGAACATGTTCCAGGGCCTCGATGTCTTTCTTGCAGTGAGGGGCCCAAAATGTTATTAACACTAGTAATTTCAGTCAGGTAAGCAAGGTAAGTTTTGGAGTTTGATTGCAATTTTCATTAAACTGTTGGGAGGTGCTGATGTATGCCACCTCCAGCGCTCTTCCTGGTTGTGTGGGTAATGTGTGGCATGCTGTGTATAAGCTGCCTGTAACCTGCTGAAAAATGTCAATATTATCAATCATCTTCAAAGAAGCGTGACATTATTTTGATGGATGCAGTGCAACTTTACTAACACTGATGATTTTACTACAACTGTCACATCTGTAAACGAGAGATGAAAGAATTTGCATCGAGCCAATTTCCTTTCCTAGACTTAGAGCTTCAGTGAGAAACACCGGCATAATTCACAGTGCCACAAAAGCTCATTGAAAAGTCAATTTTTTTTTGCCATGGTGTGTGGTAGGAAAGCTGGATTTCCTTTTGTCATTTACACAAGACTGTCAGCTTACACTTTCATCTTAAAGCAAGGATTGCTTTAATCTTCATATTCATTTATAACCTGTCTCCTAATACAAACCACAGTATGGAAATTACAGAATAGATTCCACACTTCTAATGTGTATGTCAATTTAAATTAATGTTTTGGCAAAAGCACAGAGGATTTCTATTTTTTTTCTGGAAGGGTCATATGCTGTTTTCTACACTGTTGAGAAAATCGTTCATTATGCTAACTGAAAGATGCAAGGTTATTGGTTTTGATTACTGTTTGGTTCTCTAATGAACATCTGCCATATGATCCAGTATAACTCCATATAAATTCATGTTTATTTTAAAACAATTTTTCCATGAGTAAAATCACCTGCTTACACAGTTTTTCCATGCAAGACAAAAGATCATTATTGATGTGCCTTATGTGCACTCAACACTAGATCATATTTCATCATGAGCTGCCAAAGGTCAGCTATTAAGAAAGTTTCCTTTACACTGCTTATGTCATCACAGACTCTTTATGCAGCTTTACAGTAGTTCTGTGTCTCTTCGTATAAGCACTAATATTTCATAACAAAAGCCAGTTTAACCTTTTTTGTTGTTAATGGTACTTACTTACAGAAACTAGCTGTCATTGTGGCCCATACTGCTGAAAAGTAGCACACTTATTAGTGAGTTGCTTTCCTTTTGGAGAGTTCAGTTTATCTTTCTGGAAGTCTAACTAAAGTTCTGTAAGGTGACTGTTATAAGAAAGTTCAAACCTTTGTTGTATTTAGTGGAGTTTCCTCTGAGTGAGATTAAATTGTCCAACTCCATAAGGCTTGTAGATTATGAGGTCCTTATGTTAGTGCCTCACAGTATGTAATTCTAACAGACGCATCAAGACACAGTATGTAAGTCATAATGGAAGCAATGTTTATCCAAATTGTGTGTTAACAAAATAATATTTAATTCTAAGAATAAAAATAAATTAAAAAAAAAATTAGAATTCCATTTTCTGAAAGGTCTGGAGGAATAATGTTTGTTTCTGAAACAAATAATTGAGAGCAACTAAAGTGGGCAAATATGATGGTTCAGCTGAAATGAACATAATATTTCTCAGTTTAATGTAAAATTTTGATCTATGAATTAGATGCATTTTGGATGTAAGCCAATTTTATTTACTGTATCTTGAAAGAGAATATTAAGTGTATAAAATACAGTTAATTATATGTGTTTGTGCATATGTATATTTGGAATATATGCTTTTAGATTAATGTTATTTTTACATATAATTGCTTACACTTGTATAGGATAAATTTCTTTTTTATTGGAACAGTTGTTTCAAGGAAAAAAACAGATTGCTATTTTTACCATTCAAAGTTCTAATTAAAAACTTTTATGCTCCTGATGAACTCAAAATGACAGTATATCTTTTTAAAGTACTTACATATCATGTATTATATTCTCAGTCTCTCAGCTGAGTATGTATCTAAAAACATTGCCTAATAGGAAAACTATGAATGTTATTATACTCAATCTTTTGATGTTCTGTTAAAATATATGTACCAGCTTTTGTATATTGTGCTGTCAGTAGGGTAAAAAAAGGATCATAGCTATCAAAGCAGATAAGGTAGAAAGAGCTTTTATGACTTTTTTTTTTTTTACTGTCATATCTCTAGATAGCTATTAAAATATATTTTCAGGCAAAACATAGAAAATATCACCCAGAAGTTCAGTATAGACTTATACTGGAAATAGCTCTAAGAAAGAAAAGTATTGACCCTTTCACAACTCTCTCATCCAGTATATAAATACTGGGTGTGCTAGTTATTGTTGCCTGGATCACTAATAACACATGAAATCATCTTTTTATAGACGTACTTGTGCAGTGTTCTGACTGCTCTCCTTTATTAGAGTATATTTGGAAAAGTCTGAGTTCCTATTTCTCTAGGTTTTCTCCTTTCAAAACTTGCACTTAATTTCCACAGATTTGTATTCTATAATTATGCTGGGAAGTTCTGTTCCATTTTTCCTTATTAAGTTCCTTAATGTCCAAAGATTTCTTCAAATCACTATTATCACTTTTCTGGGAAAAGTGAGGAAAATGGAGAAAGTATTAGATACGCTAATAGACATGGTTGTTTTAAAATAAAAATTTAACTTGAAAGTTTCATATTTAATTGATGAATTAGACAGTTATTGGCAGTAATAACAGTAATCAATACAATTTAAAAGATTATGGAATTAGAAAATGTACTGCTCTTTCTTACCAAAGATGAACTGTGAAAAGGTAAAGACTCGAGCAGGTTTTTTTTAGAATTATTTGAAGTTTTTTTCAGATAAAATATTGCTGTCAAGAAATTTTGCTATAAATTCTAATGTTTTCAATGACAGATCCATATGGTCTTGCTACAAAGTATTTCCTATACATGACAAAATAGGCTTTATACTTTAGTATCTCCGTTAATGATCCAGAAAGTTTGATCAAATAAACAAGGCATATATGCTTATTCATATATTAAGGGGGAGAGGGGAGCTTTCTGTCTTACATATTTCTTTTCTAGCTTTTAAATTAATTGACTGTTAAATTATAAACTTTTCGGCCAATTTTCTGTCATGTGTACAGTTTGCAGACCAGTACTCACCATATGAAGGAAATTATGTTATTCTACTGCCTACATGACTTTTCATAACACCATCAGGAATGCAGATGTGTACCTTGCCACCAGCACTTCACTGCCCTATAGCTGGAGGTAATGCAATGGCATGAATTATATGGGTCAGCAAGTCTGACTTCAAAACTACAGCTGATAAGGACAATGAAGTTCTTACACACCTTCTCCAATGCTACTTACTGGGATGGCGACCTCATAATTCATTGTTCAAGCTTTATAACAATAGCAGTGTAGCTGGGTCCTTATAGTGATAATATTAAATATCTTCTTCATAAAATTACTTTTTCCAAATTGTCTTTGAAGACAACTTTGATTGCAACAGTAAGGCAATAAATTATTTATTTATTTATTTGTTTTAATATTCTCTTTTTCAGCTGACTGTGGAGGTCCGGTTGAACTCTGGGAGCCAAACAGTACATTCAGCTCTGAAAATTTTCCAAACAATTATCCTAATCAAGCTTCTTGTAAGTTATTCTTCTCCAAGTCTTCAGGAAAAGTTGAGTTGTATAACGGTTCTAAATGCGCTTTCCTACTGACAAGCCAAAAAGATTTTAGCTAAATACAATGGGCTCTTTTAACTAAAGTCTATGTATATGGCACTTAGCAGAAGCTAAGGAATCTTGTGCCAGTTGATTAAAAAATGATTGTAATGAGCATAGCCATTATGTTTCAGACTGGCTGGTTGCATCACATCTTTCATGTCGAATATTTTTATGTTAATACAACAAAGTGCTGAATGTTTGCATTTTAACATTTCACGTCAATGTATTTGCCAGGTTAGTAGCCTGGCCATCACTTTTAAATAGTTGACCTTTTTAAGGTGAAAGAATGTAAGTATGCATTTTGCAAGGGATTACTTCTCTATTGAATGTTTCTTAACATTACTGGTGAAAAGACAGCATTATTCTACTAATGTTACCTAATATAGATTAAGCTGGAGTTGGCAAACGTAAAAAAGAAAATTAGACTTACAATGTTTCAAGTTGATGTGCCATGTACAATTGATGGATGAGGCAAGGAAGAGAACTTAGCTGTTTCTTTTTAATTAAATTTCAATTATTTATTACTTCACCTTTAACTGTAGAATTGTGTTGTGATGCTAATCACAAAAAAAAAAAAAAGTTATTCTGTATTTCTGTCCCATTTGAGATATGGCTCTCATTTTCAGGTGTTAATTTCACAAGTTCCCAGATGACATTGTAACTAGCGAGAAAATAATTTTCCTTATATGAAGTGAGAAACATGTTTTATATTGTTTGTTTTTAACTTTACAAGATTTCCATACTATCCTCACTTACTCAGAATAAATATGGTAAGGGTGGATTAAACAGAGGCAAATACTTCTTCTGTAACTAACTTGAAAGGCAGTTTTCTGTGAACAACAATAGAAAATATTTTACTATCAAATAGCATGAGGATTGAATGACAAAACTATTTGTCACGTTTTCACATTTCCAAAATAATTACCCTTTTTATGTCAGAGAAAACTGCAGATGCCATGAATGGTAATAAATGCATGTATGTATGTCTTAGAAGCTTAAATTCAATTTTCAAATGTGTCAGTTAGAGTCAATGAAATTTTAGATCTTGACAGCAAAAGTTGCTTTTAAAGTGAATATTTAAACTTCTACATCTCTTGGGTGATTCTGAATATTGCTGCTGAGTTTTTTTTCCTTTAACATGAAAATTACACAGTAAACTCTAAAAAGCTATAAGGTGATTTTTGTGTTTGTGTGTTACTATTTTCTAGGTGTATGGTACTTAAATGCTGAAAAAGGAAAAAACATTCAACTTCATTTTCAGGTTTTTGATCTGGAAAATGTTTATGATGTAGTTGAAGTCAGAGATGGCAGAGGACAAGATTCCTTACTTTTGGGCAAGTAACGCTTAATGTTTAGTAAAATGAATGCAGTCAGGCCACTCAAGCAAACTGGTGGATCTGGTGTAAAGGAAATAAATTCTCTCTTTCTTCCGCATTTCTTCATACTTATGTGTCTCAGAAACTAGGAGAAGAACTTGAGATAACATACTGTATGTGACATTGCATTTCCAGAATGTTTGTGAACACTCAGCTTGTCATACATCCAAAAGAAAGTAACTTCTCAGTAAACAAGACTGCTCATGCTTGTGGACAAGCACAATCATGTATTGGTCAAACCTTATTTTCTGTAGTGATATGTCAAATTAGGGGTTGAGCTTTGGTCATTGCAATCTTAATTTACTTTTGAGAAATAACTGCATTCATGTAGTAGCAGCATTTGCATTGAATCCTAAAACATTTCAGAATAGGTAAGAACAAAATAACATAAATTTCTTCATGTTCTCCTGGAGAATAGCTGTCTATACAGGAAACCACCCGTTGCCTGATGTCTTCTCTACAACAAATCAAATGACAGTAACTTTTTTTACGGACAAGTCTTCAACAAGTAAGGGATTTCTTGCAAACTTTACTACTGGCTACCATCTAGGTAAGTGTATGATCTTGTGTCTTTAAGAGCTTATACCAGAGTTAAAATACAATTCAAGTGCAGTATAGAAGGTATCTCTCTGTCCTTAATCAATAAAAATAGCAAAAAGTTAAAAACGCAGTTATCCATCTGCACTTTTATGTTTTCTAGGAAAAAAAAAAAAAGCGACACTTTTGTTACTTTACAAAATGACCTCTTGGTCAGTATCTGTACCATCTCTCATTCTCTGCAACTGTATGGAAAAAGTGACTCATTATTTTGGCTGATAAACCTTTTAAATATTAAGAGGACAAATATTAATGATTGTTGATAAAAGCTCTGTCATTCAATCACTTTGTCACACATTCAATGTTGTCATTAACATGTGAAAGTTGGTCTTCTTAGCTACAAGTACATACAGCTAGCTCATGGCCAGCTTTTCGTTGAGGACCCCCCATGTCATGCTCTGCAGGTCTATTCTCAATGAGTTGTTCTTCCAGCCTGTACACACATCTGGGATTGCCCCCACCCAAGAGCAATTGTATCCTGTTAGGTTTACACATGCCCACTTCTCAAGCTTCTCCAAATCCCTTTGGATCCCTTCTTTCTGTTGTATCAACTGCACTACTTTGCTTGGTGTCCTCTGCAAAAATGCCAGCGGTGCACTTAATATGTGAAGGGCCTCGGAAAAGGTACTTTTATATATTTGGACAGTATTGTTTCTGGTCCTAGTCAGACCCCTGATGAAATAGTTCTGTTTTTCTTGATTGCAATTAGACCTGTCATTTGCAAAATTCGGAGATTGTCTCCAAAAACATGCAAAATTGTGCCAAATACAAAAGTATATGGAACAGCAGCATGCTTACTAGGACAAATCCATATACTATCTCTAGAACAAATCTTGTTGAAACTAACTAAAGGTTTTTTGTTACTTATGTGGGAGTCTGACAGCAGAAATAAGAGAATGCAAAAGCAGTGTTTTTGGAGATGGGTGCAGTACCCTTCACTTGCATGAAGAGAAAGAAAACAAATCTACACTTTTTTTTTTCTTTAAATATAAAGACAAGTATCTTTTGGCACATTAACAAGCTGCAACTTTTTTACAGATTAACAGTAACACAGATATTAATTTAATTAATATCTGAACAAATCATAACCATTGATTTATTGTTGCAAAATCAACTTCCCTTTTACAAGACTGAGATGCGGGTTTATATGGGCATAAGCCCATTTATTGCTACCTTTTCTTCCTTCTCTATAGCATTTATTAAGCCCAACAATGCTAAGACGTCTTTCAGCTGGTTCAGCAAAAATGAACCTTTGCCCGCATTTTGTTGTAAAATAAGAATTAAGCTTAGTGAGGCAGAGTTCTCAAAGTGGCCGTTGCCAGTTCTGCTTAAATATATTAAAAGGTTTTCATTTCCAAAAGAATTATGCTTATTCATGATCTTTGCAGCCAAAGGACGCATACTAATTTCATTAACCTACAGGTCCAAAGATAAAAGCATTGCCATTAAGTGAATTTTAGAAGAAAAGCAGATTTTTCTTCTCATTTTGTTTTTTCATGAAATACTGAGATTTTGATAAGGAAGCATAATTTGATTATAAGTATTTTTAATATAAAATATGATTTTTTAAAAAGGCAGATTTGATATTCTTGTTCTCATCTAGCCATGCAAAATGATTTCTATGGAAAATCTGGCATCATCTGTGCCAGGTTAATGTATTTAGAAATCATATTCTTTTGCATCCATGTTACACAACACTCCATTTGAACTGTCAAATGAATAATTTTATATGGGTATTAAAAATTCAGAAGCTGATCAATTGTCTTGCCTTAAATAAAACTTCCGCATAATAAATTACACCATTAAAAATACACTTTGGTCATAATATAATAATTATAGCTTTATTTTTACTCTATATGTTATATATATTTTCTTCTATTTATCTAAAAATAGTCTTTATTCTGAAATTGAAATAAAGCGAAAGGGGAAGCAAGGAAATAGAGAATAGAGAATTAAAGCAGAAAGGCAATTCAACCAATTTTATTTTCTGGTAAGCTGGATGATCTGCATTGAACATCAACCTAACCTAGTAACTACAATTTCCTTTTCCTTTCCTGTTCTCCTTTAGGAGCTTGTGCCCCTGAAGAATATCAGTGTCATAGTGGAGAGTGCATACCACTGGATAACCTTTGTGATAAGCTACCTCAATGTGAAGATGGCTCTGATGAAGCAAAGTGCAGTGAGTTTCCTTTCATACATAGAAAAAGGATGCATGTATATTTTGTAGGTGTCACCTAGGCAAACAGATGCAATAACACAGCTTGTGTAAACTACTGCAACTGCATGCAAGACATGCAAATTTACACATCAGTATCTGTTGGCTTTGTCAGGGATAGAAAAGTAAAATCATATTTCTGAGCCAATGTATGTAATCTGGTGGAAATTTCTGGTAAAGGTAGGAAGTTACTCTATCCTTAAACTTGTGACTCCTTATGATGACCTCAAAATAAAGTGAAAACTCATTACATGCTGTCCCCTGTATCCATTTCATATTTCCAAATTTTATCACTTTTTCCTGCAATTAATTTGAGGTCAATAGCAGTATAAATGCTGTAGTGTGGGGTAAGGATTAAATCTTCTTGACGGAAACTCTCAAATACTTCTGTGAGTGGGAAGTCAAAGTGCAGCACACAGCACCCTCCAGACTGCTTGGTCTCCATCTCATGCAGGCATTGACACAGGGCGAAGGCATGGCACAGCTACAAAAGTGGTTATCTGTTGCTCACTGTGAATGTGCAGATTCCTACAACAGGGAAAGCGATAGCTACTGTTGCTTAATCTTCTAATAAAATGGTCATTTCCAAAATTTAGGTTTACAACATATGGCTTCATTTCACATAACATGGAAGTGATATTCCCTAAACAACAACTTAAATGGAAAACTGATGTTAAAATCATGTTGGGCCTAGAGCAGAAACCAAATTACTGTTCCTAGCAAAGTGCTTTTCTGACAGTGTATTACGGAGCACTAATGGGAAAGTTAAAAGCAGGCTTTTAAGCTCAATATATCATCATCTGCCTTTGTTTTAAGGAGGACTTCCGTGCTTCAGACATATCCTTAGATGTATGCTGACAGTTCTTATTGATTTCATCTTTTACATGCATACATATATGTATGAAAGCCTGAATTCAGTCTTCATATTAATGCTTTAGCTATTTTGTTGCAACAATATCCTGCCTTCTAAAATGAACAAAATAAAATTTATTTCAACTTCTTCTTAAGCAAAGAGGACCTAGAAGGTTTTTTTCCAGACATTGTGGAAGAAGATTTGAGAACTTACCATCCCCTACATTAACATTTTGTACATTTTCCCAAAGATTTATTTTGACATAGGTTGTCTATTCCTTCTTAACAAATTACCTCACATTAAAGGATTGGCAGAATTTTTTCCAAAAATCCTTTTAATCCAAAAGTTGGCTGAATTGATCAAATCTTTAAAATAAAGTGAAATTTTAATTATATGCCATCACATCGAGTCTTTTCAGTGTCCAAAATACTTGCTCCTTTTCCTGAACCAATTTCAGCTTCTTATTATACCTACCATTTTACACTAGACAAACTGGCATTTTCAAATACTCACAACTTCTGAAACTCCCCATGAGCAGCAAAGGAAAGACATAGCATATGTCTTCATTTGGAAAGTTCTAAAGTGTATGAACTTTTTAATTAAATACTTTTTGAGTACTCAGTAACTCTCTCATTGCCTAACAGATGTGTGTTTGGAGATGAATGTGGAAGTGATGAGGAGAAAGGAAGGGGAATTATAGTTCAAGTAGGAGAGAGGAAAGGTGTCAGAAATAATTTGGAGAAATCTCACACTGCATGCAATTCTGAGATTTTTAATGGTGCTCCAAAATTTAGTATAATTAAGGTTTACCATTAATCTACTCCCATATACCACTTCATTCATGTGCTCTGTGTTTCAAAGAGGCATTCCTAAATATTTATCTATTATTTGTTTATTTATTCATTTATTTATTGGTAGGCTTTAATTATTATGGAAGAAGCAGCAGAAAATAGTTTTCTGGAGAGGTAATATTATTTTTAAAAAATTAGTAACCAGTAAATTACAAATACTTCATGTTTTTTTTCCTTCATGCTGGCAATAACCATCATGTGTTTCAAATGCAGTTGTCGCTCGTGCCATAGACAGGATTCTGTTGACCTTCTACTCCAAATTCCTCAGTCACAATGCCAATAGCATAAATTTTTTCACCACATAATTGGTGATTTTACAAATTTTTCTTCTGAATACTCTCTTTTGGAAAAACGTTTGATGGAAATATTGATTTTCAGAGACCTTTATTGCTATTACTATTATTTTAACTTAAGCTGCAATGAAAGCAAAAGTTCTCATAGCAAATGAAACCGGAAAATCCTATTTTTCAGTTATCTCTGGTTTTAAACTTTATTTCCAGTCATTGTTTCTGCTATAGCTAAATCTTCACACAGCAGTTGGAAATTACATAGTGCTGGCTAAGAATAAACATTGTTTAGAGTAGATGGAAAATGTATTATTTGCTGTCTTTTCATGAGACACTTGCAAAATACAAGCTATGAAACTGTCCTGTGGCAGAAATATAGAAGAAGATAATGTTTCCTCCCTATAGGAATGTAACATCCTGGACATGCTGGGTTTATTACCACTGTAGTGCATCTTTACTTCTTTTGTTCTTTGCTGGCAATAATAAATCTGTGCATGCTGCATTGTTCTTTGTTGGGGGTGGTTTTGCTTTGTATTTTAATCACCTGTCTAAAACACTTCTGTCCATTTTGGTCTCCAGTGAGATTGCTTAATGGTTCTGCAAGCACTGAAGGACTGGTACAGGTCAGGATTGGGAAGGTCTGGCACCTGGCATGTGCAGATGATTGGAATGAAAAAAATTCAGACAGTGTTTGCCAGCAGCTGGGATTAGGGTGAGTGAAAATATTAAATGCTCTTGTAACTTGTTTGATGCTTTGCTGAGTTTGTGAATTTGTGTTTTTCTCATCATTTTAGTGGTATTGTTACCACCCATAAAAACTGAAACAAACATACTTTTCTGTAGTAAATGAAGCTCCAAATCAGTGAACAAATTTATACATGTCACAATGCTTATTTTTACGCCATTCATCACTGTACTGCTAACTCTGAATACAGCAGAGTAAGTATGAGCACACTTATTGGAGAACACTGTGAGACTCGTATGGAAGCATTAGCCTTTTATCACTGTGTCATCATTTATGCCCGCATTTTTGCGAGAACAGCACAAAATTAAATCTGGAGAAAAAAGCCTTGGCTACTTTACTGTCATGCTGATGTTCATTTCAAGTAAATTCAAGATAACCACTTGAGTACCCTGTAACTGGGCTCCCAATACATTTCATACCTATCATTAAACATGAGTTGTTGGGGTAGGAAATTATTTCTGTTGAGGTGTGTTTGGGGCTGGAGGAAAGAGGGAAGCATATGATTGAAAAAGCAGATTTGTCTTCAGTTGCTACTGTTCAGCAGAATTTCCAGGGAAGAGGTGAGGAGAGTTTAGTGCAGTAGTGTTGTATTTTTACAAAAATTTATGGCCCAAATTCTGGCCCCACTTACACTGTGTGAAATTTCACTGCCAACCAATGAATAATAAATGTCTTTCCTACAGTGCTGAGGTTTTTAGGGAATGTAATTTACTCAAGTAATAATCAAATGAAATTCTTAGCTTGCAGTTTATTATGTTGCTCTCTAACGAAAGTAAGATGCCTGCAAATGCCTGTGTCATAAATTAACTGTAGAAACGACAAAGTAAGGAGGGTTAGGAAAAAGACAAAATGTTATTTGAAAGCATTTTTAATCATCCAATGAATATATACTGTTTCATTCTCATTTCCTTTGTTTAAGTACTGCTTTTATATACTTATCAGATGCACAAATCCTCATTGTGATATAGGTATGTAGTTATCTTCTTTATGCATGTATATAAGGACATACATAGAAAGTATGACTAAATGTTCTTCGAGTCAGATACCTCATCCATTTACAATAGCCATTAGCTTTCTTCCTTTCCCTCTTTCTCCTTGCCTGCTGCTGCCTCTTTTTCCTCTATAACTTTTGGATACTAGTCATTTTGTGGTCTAATGGTTTAGTTTATATTTCAATAATTGATAAGCATCACTGAACTTTGTTTTCCATGACATTTTCCATTAACATTTTAAAATTACTTATGCTGTTGTCTCAATAACATTCTGTAGCAATATATTTCAGAGTTTGTCTCTATAACAGTGTCAAATACACTTGTCAAAAAAAATTCTGTTAAGTTTCTTGGTTAGTTCCTTGTCATTCCATTGTTCAGATTATTACCTATTCCCATTGTTTTGTTTCTTTTTAAATAGTGTTTTTATACCTAACTTGTATCACATCTGACATCCTGGTTGCTACTTCTGTTAAAAACCCCGATAACAGAATGAAACTTTCACACATATATAGAAATCCCTTAAACATCATACTATTTATACCTTCTTTGAATCTATCTCCTTGTAGCAGCTTATTTGTTAACAATTAGCACCATGTTTGTTAGTAAATGAATGTTTGTAATAACAGGTCTTTGGTAGGCTGTAGCTCATGCTGCTCTACTGAATAATTAGCTACAATCACGCATTATTAGAGAAAGAGGCTAAAGTTCATCTGGAATTATTTACTTCTGCTATTAACTGCTTATACATTCACTAGTCTCGCTTACTGTTTATTTTATGAAAAGGAGTGAAATGATGCCCTGCAGCATATGATGATTATTTATGTAGCTGAGCTAGAAAGTGTAATGTTCAAACAGACCCTAGTATATCACACATCAGAATCCTTTTGCCTCCATTCTTCAAGTATGCAGCTATTGTATTTGTGATAAGTGCCAAACAAACAAATCTGGAGTGATGCCCATGTGTCCATCTACAAAAATATAGGTTAGGGAAACAATTCACAAATACTCTTAGTGAGTCCAGACTAAAAGGTGCACAAAGTGGTAGAACTGAGAAATGCGAAGAAGAATCCTTTGCTCAGCATGCACTTTATGACTGTGTGCATGGCACTGCCATGCCTGAATACTGTTGTTGTTAGCATTGCTTTTCTTCGAGCCATCAGATCAGACACTGAACTTTCCACCATTTTCTTTGTCTGATTTCAAGGACATTTGTTTCTTTGAGAACAGTGTTAGCAGACCTGCAGCCTGTTCTATTCATGAACGCATAAAATTCTTGAGAATTAATTAACTGAAATAAAATTTTATGCTTGAGATGCCCAGGTTACTTACATTTTCATTTACACCACTAGTGAAAAGTCAGTAGCGACATGCCTAGCTACTAGAAATACCAGAGAAAATCTTATGACTTTTGACTATCAGACCCAGGCTTTCCAGTGTGCCAAAACCCTATAAGTAATTGGCTGGATGTAGAAAAGAACCTGTTTCTCAGTGTAATGAGGCCTTGTTTGCAGCCAGAATGAGGACAGTCCTGATAACTTGGTGGTAGACCTGATGTCATGTCAGTTGTCACCTGGAAGCCAGAGGAGGAGTTTCAAAGGTTTTTTGGGGATTTTTAGGTCCACAGCTTCACTCGGGTTCAGAAACTGTGAGCAACCTTTGTTTAAACCCCCTTATAAGAGGCTTCTTTTCAAATCCAGAAAGCATAGAGAGGTTATTTTTATTTTCTATTTGCATTATTTCTTATTAAAATATTGTGTTCGCATCAGCATTTAGAAAATAATAGTTGTTTTTCATATGAATCCACATGTGAACAAAGCTTTTCTTTTATACTAAAGAAAGTGTTCACTATTGACAATTTGCTGCAATTCTTTAGTGTTGTTTTCCCATTTGTCATAAAATCAGTGTACAAAGCAGAAACACTACCCTGTGACTTAAACACAAATAAAACAAATTACAAATATTCTGCAGTCTGAAAATTAAACAATAAAATGAAAAATCTGTAAATACATTTGCTTCAAATAAGCATGTGGATATTTTTTTTCATTTTTAGATAAGAGAAAAAAATGGTAGTTATTGAACAAATGGCATTCTTAGAATAATTATTCAGAAATGTACCACTTTATTTGAATCTTTTCTAACATTTGGTACTGCTTATTGTTACTGATCATATCAGAGACATAAATAGAGACTGAAACTATAAATACCTCTGTAAATCTATGTTTAAGAATCTTATCCTAGATAATTCTGTAAATTCTGGCTAGTGAGGGCTACTTAAATCATATGTTAGCCTTCTTAAGGCCATTTTTCACAGCCTTCAATACTTCTAATAGATCATTTTCATCCCCAATGAAAATTCAAATTACGCATCAGCTTTAGGATCTGGCTCATGGTGTTAATCCTTCTTCCTTCTGAAATGATGATAAACTAGATTACTAGAGCTAAAATCTATCATAATATGCCATTATCGTTCCCTCCATTTAAAAATTAACTGTATTTTGAATGCTAATCAGTTCTGGCAAAGCAATCTTATTAGAACATTTTGTCTTGAGTACAACAAATGTATGTGTTGGATAATGCCTTGAATCAAGGAATATTTAAGAGCTGTGACTTGGAATTGCTGGAGCTGCAGAACAAACTATATTGCTGTTACTAAAGTGCATTGCTCCAGGAAAAGTATATGATTTTTTATACTTACAGAAACAGTTATCATTTATCAATATGTTAACTGAAAGAAGAGCAGCTTGGTTTTGCAATCACTGATAACATTTAGGAATCTCCAGCTGTGTGCATCTTAGGAATTCTAAGAAAACAAACGAATCGAATGAAATTACCAAAGGTTTTCTCAAAAAAAGGGCCTTAGATTTTAGTTCAGAAAGATGAGGAAGCTAAATAAAGTCCCTATTGTTAAAGGAAAGCCCAGAGAAGATCCAGCCTGTAATCCAGAACTTTCAGCATTTACGTAGGTTGCTGCAAAAATGATACCTTCTATTTGTTTCCACAGAAACTGCAACAGCTAAAGTAACTAAAGAGCACAATAGCACTACTTGATAGAGCAAATTTACAGCTACAAACTACTAACTTTCAACACAGTCACCATTACTAGCTGTGCATTTTCACCATTGATGAACAAGAGACTGCATACTGCACTCATGAAAAATCTGCACTAGCAAAGTCAATCCGCTGTTGCTGTCACCGCTGCTGAAATGTACCACCCAGCACCTCACTATGCTCACATCCACTCTTTGGTTTCCATAAACGTTCTGCAAGAGTTAATGAATATCAATGAAGGACATTTTTTCCACATAAGGAATTTAATGACACACCTTTGCATCATCCACACTTCCATGTCAGACACCATTTTGTCAGACTGCCCCTCTGCTGCCAACTGTTGCATGGCAACAACGTGTAACGGGATACTGTTGAGAAGCTTCAGCCTTTACTGCCATACCACCAACATCTGCCTCCATATATTAAAGAATCAGTATTGCAAACCATTCATTGAAGCACAAAAGAGGATAAACTGACAATTTACTTTCATTAAAAGAATTGTTTTCTCTCTATTTTAATATCATTGTAGCACTGGAGTTCTTAGAATAAGTTGAATGAAGTTAGGCGAGTCACATTTTAATCTGTGAAAGTTTTAATCCTCGCACATCTCCAGAAAAAAAGTCATTAATTCATTTTTAAAAAAACTACAGTTAATTCCACAAACATCATCATTTCCCAACCAGTCATCCACCAACGAAACAGGATAAATTTCTAAAAATATCTATGTGTGTCTTTTCCTTCCAGGAATTCAAATGTGTCATCAACTGTATTATTCACTGGAGATGGTCCATTTGCCAGCGTCACCGAAGTAGCTAATCACAGCCTAATATTTACAAAAAAGTGAGTAGAGTGAGGTTGTTTCCTCGTGCTGAGGATAATTGCAAATACAGTGACAATGATTTATACAATAATTTCTAGTTTATGTTTATCTGAAGACTAACATGATTCTGTATGAGGTCTGGACCATTAAAATAGGTTTTATTTTATATCTTCCTCTGAATTTTATATATCATTGGGCAGTTCACTTTTGCACCTTCCATTCTTGTTTGTCTATTGCAGATTTTAAAGGAGAGAGATGCTTGATGCATTTTTAGCCTTCAGTATAATTTTATATAATGTTTTTATATATTTACTGTGGAAATGATTAATACTGTTACTTTTTCATTTCTTTTTACATACACATTTTGTTTGCAAATGCTATTTATAAAGTGTATCTTATCTAGAGATCTCTAAACTATGAATACATCATAACTTAAACACCAATAGAAGAATTAAAGCTGAGTGGCATTCCTCCATGGTTATATAGGAGATATCACTCTTGGTTCTCTCTAAAATCAACAGAGAAAAAAAAGTACTTCCAAATTCTAATTCATCTTTTCTGGAACAAAACGAATCACATTTTGTAATCCATTGACTTATCAATAAGGCACTTAGGACACCAGCCATATCTATGTTTAGACAAATTAATCTTGTTCAAAAATTATTCCACATGTCACTCTCATGTCATGTCTCCATATTTAGAATTGAATCATTAGATGAGATGATCCTTGGAATGCATTACATCCTTATCTTCCTCAGTCCAAATAACACCTGATGTGATTCTGAAGAGTCATACAAACTAGCAGTGTTTCTTGTAGATTAAATGAAAATGTAATGCTTGCCCAGGATTATTTTCTCAGGAAATGGTGGGGTTTACTGTACACCTCCAAAAAGTAGAAAGGATTGCCACCATCAAATAAAACATTATATAATGACTTCAATAACTAAGTTTCTGCTTATAAGAAGGCTTATAATAAACATTATCCTGGAATCTACCACAAGCACGGATGCAGAAAATTACTATATAATTACTATATAATTGCTAAAATTCTGAAATGATATTGAGGATGGCAATAGTCCATGTTCTCTCAGGTTCCCTTTATGAGCATACCACACGGTAACAAAGTGGGTGGGAATTCTTATTTTGATACATTGTTTGTTCCAGTTATACCCTGCTAATCCCAAACATTTATCATTTTTACTGGGGGTGAAAGGATCTTTTACAACTGAGATATCATTCGAAGTTATTTTTCATTTTTTCTTGACTACGTGTCAAAATAAAAATAACCGCAAGAGATCTTAAACAACAGCAGTGATTTAAAGATGTCTTCTGTTAATATCTCTTAAACATTTAAAGATAATTAATGCAGGAGTGAATGGAATAACTTCATTCATCTTAGCTGTATTTTTACTGATGAAATGGATATCTCGATAGACATTTTTCATCTAGAAAACTGATAGGAATCATTTTACAGGGTGACACCATTAAAGTCTCACATGCTTTTGTTGTATGTATGTTAGAATGATCACATAGATTCAATAATTAAAAAATCAAATTGGTAATCAAATTTTAAAAGGTATTTTTTACATTGCCTTTGGTCTTAGTTTCAAGTGTAGCTGCCATGAATGTGAAGGGTCACACAGATACCTGAAAGCTGTTCTACAGAAACAGCATAACTGTTCTCTGATGCCATTAGGTAACGGATTTCTTGGCAGAATTGCTTTGTATGGGCCAAAATTCTGCTATGAAGATTCACGTGAGCAGATGCTACAGGCATATATATATATATATTTTTGCCATTCTTAAGTGAGACCATAGTCATAGATTTCAGATTTCTGCCCAGCATGCTCCTTCACAGATGATACTGGGGTACATAGGATGGGTAGTCAGCACATGTAGTGTGACTCTACCACCTTTTGGACTCTCCTGAGCTAAGCAAGAGGTAACTGAGGACTGGTAAATTGAAATGCAGTCAAGGAAATGGTTTTCATACTGGAAACTTACTCCAAAGAGACAAAAAAGTGGACTCCCATAAAGTACCTTCTGCTAAGCAATTAGTAGGTACTGATGGTGGGAGGTAGACCCCGTTTTCAACATAAAAATAGGGACAAATCTGACAAGTTGGGTATTAGATTGGCTAGTTTGTATGATAAGATACAGGGCTGGAGGTGTATTTCACTCTTACACTCACCATAATGCAGATTTAATTAAGCAAGGATGGAGGGGAAGGTTATATGTTCTCACTTGCTCAGTTGTCACTCATTATTTCTCTCACAAAAAAATGCCAAATTTTAGTGCAAACATAGTGAGGGATGAATAATGCTATATTATGTTTAAAGAATGCTTCCTTTTATCGTTTTTAAAAAATGAAGTGGAAATGCATACTGTGACTTATCCCTTAGCTGACTTTTTTTTTTTTTCTGATATATTTCTGTGTGTATCCAATTTAAATTGCAAGCACACACACTGTCCCAAGTGTTCAGATTCATTACAAGCTATGAAGATAATCTTAAAACCTCTAGGTATCAGAAATGCTTGAGTAGTTTTGATCTGTGGTTTCATGCTCTTCAGGCTCTGGCTTTATATCTCCGCTAAATAATTCCTTCCCCTCTACATGCAGCTATATATTTTATTGTGCACTATAATCTTAGTAAAAAAGATACAGTGATATCAAACTAACTGTTTCAAAATTCTTTGGTTACACTGATCTCTAGTGGTAAGTTATTGAAAACTTCTCAAAAGGTAGAAAAAATGCCATATCCAGTTTCAATTTTACTTAGAATCTGTCATAGACAGACGACTCATTCCTTAAAACACAAGGGGAATCTATTTATGTCCACAAAATATACCATGTCCATTAAAGAACAACATGTACATTTCATCTTAGATATAATATAATTCTTTGTATTTACAATTAAACTATTATTATAGCATAGGACTATGGCCAAAATGCTATATTTAAATATTAGATAAACCAATGAAACTAATGTACTTTTATATATATGAGAGAGTTACCTGGTGTGCAGATACTCGTGATTTAATTATACTTTCCTTCTAGAGAACATTGTTTAAACAACCTGGTGATTCATCTGCAGTGTAACATTAAACGTAAGTACATTTACCCTGGGAATGTTTCACACAGAAATCAGATTGTTCAGTCCATAAAGTCTAATGTTTATAGTTTGAATTGAAAGGTTAGGAAATGGACTATAAAAGCTATACTTGTAATGATATAAACACAGCAAATTTACAATCTTCACTTGTTTTCAGAGTTAAGTATACACTGGAGACAGGTCTATACTGAAAGCAAATATATATATAAAAAAATAAGATCTGAGGATATAAAACATCTAAATCCAAGTTATGAAGTTGCATCTTGATTTCAGCTATAAAATGCCAAACTTTTCTCCACGGTAATAGTATTTTTGAATAGCAGGTCAGGTAGTACAAAGACTATTTTTCCAAGAATTTAACTACTCAAATAAAGCGTATCATGTTCTTCTACAAATCTGCATTTTTTTATTTAAAATACATGTATGCATTTATTTTAGCTTGTGGAAAGCGCCTGGAAAATGATAACAAAGGAACAAGGATTGTAGGTGGAAGTGATGCCAGAAGAGAGGCTTGGCCTTGGATCGTCTCACTTCATTTTAATTCCAGACCCGTTTGTGGAGCCTCCCTTGTCAATGAGGAATGGCTGGTGACAGCAGCACACTGTGTATATGGGTAACATTCATTGTACTCGTAAGTTAATGCATTCTGATGCTCCCACAACATGCAGGTATCCAAATGGTGGAAATCTGTCAGCAAAGATGGGCTGAAGTATACAATCTTGAGCCATTGGTCAGTCTTCTACAGAGCAAATCACACTTTCAAAGGATCATATTGAAATCATTGGTAGGAGGTACTTTTTTGAGGGTTTTTAGATGTTTGAAATAAAATTATTACAGATTCACAAGTGCATTTTTGTCTCCACTGACTGCAGGGCATCCTGCCGACTAGTTGAGATGATTAAACGATATCCATAACGTGTCTTTTTCATTTTAAGAAAGAAGGTGAAACGCTTTATGTGCAGATTGACTAAGGATGTATCAGATAATGAATAATTTGTGATTCTAATATAAAAAATTAATAACTACCTCACTGTTTAATTACTATGTTTTGAATCACATGTGGGGCTGAGGTAAAGGCTCTACTACGTACTAGTAAATCCTCAGTCCTTGTTTTAAAGTAGACAGTCATGGAAACCAAGAGCCATTTTCTGAACAATGAGCATTTAAAATATACGGTATTAATACTGAGTATTTTTACTTTACCTATAAGTAATGTGGGCCTTCATTACTCACAGGAATCTCTGTTAGTGGATAGAGGATGGTATGTAGTGGTTAAAGGATGAGGTATCTCAGAAAGGTAAATTCATTGTTGCCCATTCCACCTGTTAAGTATCACAGATTGATCAATCTCTACTGTGCATAATTGGAATGAATCCTGATTTATATATACTGATTAGGCAATATTGGAATGTCCTCCAATATAATGTTATTTGTACCACAAAGAAGTGATGCATATCTAAATATTTTGTAAGATTTGCTTCTATAATGTCTGTAATATAAACTAGTACCGAAGAAGACACTCAGAAACTGCAATAGCAAAAGACAAACACTATTATTCAAAATTATAGTAGACTTTTCATTATAAATAGCTAAATAATAATACTGGGGAGACTATGCCAATACAAGAATGCATCCTGATTCCATTACAGGAGCTATATTCCACACAAAGCCATTGAAATGAGGGGGATCGAGCCCTGCGTTTGCACATGATAAATCCACACTTATATTGGTGCTTCCTTTTCACCTATTTCACTTTTCTATTTTCACTTAGATATCATTTTATTGTCTTGAATTTGCTGGAGTTTTCATTTAAGCAACAGCTTATATTTATATCTATCTCTTAATTCTGAATATTTAACTGAAATGCTAATTTAGAACAAGATAACCTCCAGATGTCAGTCAAAAAGATAAACAGAAACCAATTTCGTACAACAGGCAGACTGAAACAATGTCTTAGAAAAAAAAAATGAACTGGTTGATTAAAAAACTAGCAAATACATTCGTTCACTAGCTTAGAAAGTTTCAAACCACCATAGATGTCTCAGCAAAAAAAAAAAAAAAAAAAAAAAAAAAGCATGTAGATTTATGCCACAGTTGTCTAAACATATCCTTTTCAACTTAGATAAAAAATTAAGGGACCAATTTTCTGAGTCAATGAGCTGAAGTATTTTCTATGACATTGTAATCCATTATTCTTTAGATAATTCCATAACAGTTTTCTAACTAGGACCAATGCTAACTGTATTGTGGGCAGTCAGCAGTATTCTTTCCAAGACATAGTAATTTAGTTAGTATATTTTATTCTACTGCACTGCTGTATGATTAATTCTTATAAATAATGCATTATAAGCTTAACATCAAAAGTCAATCACATACTTCCACAGTATGGATGTTTAAGATAATGTAACTATCACAAAATTGTAAGCATATCTACTACATTCTCCTATTAATTTGGAGAAAGTGAGAGGATGCTACTTATTATAATGAGGTTAAAGATTTGCATTTTATCTAACATTTTTCAGAATGTTCATTCATAATCATGAATATTCCTTGAAACTTCCAGGAGACAATTACAACCATCTATGTGGAAAGCAGTTCTTGGTTTGTATGACCAGTCGAATATGACAGACGCTTCGACGGTTGTTCAATACATTGATCAAATAGTTATAAATCCTCATTATAACAAACTTACAAAAGACAGTGATATTGCTCTGATGCATCTCCAATACAAAGTTCAATATACAGGTAAGTAAGTGAGTTAGTATTTTCCCACAAAATGTATATATTACTCTAAACCCTAAATGTGCTAACCATATGGGTTATTTGATATAACATTCAGCATACATAAGAATAATTAGACTGTACAGACATTTTTTACAGTCTAATTATTCTTGAGTCCATCCACTACTTCCTGGTTATTGCGTTCCAAAAATGAATTTGAATTAATGAATACTTTCTTTTGTGACTTCATAAAAAAAAACAAAATACAGGAAAGAGATTGAAATTGATTGCTTATTTTGCATTCACAGATTACATACAACCTATATGCTTACCAGAAAAAAATCAACAGTTTCTACCAGGAATTAACTGCTCCATTGCTGGCTGGGGTGCTATTAGATATGAAGGTGGGTAAATTATGCTGGGAAAATTTGCTACTGATTCCACAGGAGCTGCTAAGGTCAAACATGTTAGAGATATGCTCCTCTACAAAAAGGTTATTGTACTATTCCATTCCCCGCCATTTCTTCTCTAAAGTAATAAAGTTCCAACATACTTATTAGAAAAAAAATATATACATCTCCAATCATTAGATTAATAAAAGAACTTATTGCATTTCCGTAGTAGTTATGTGGACTACTTTTCTCCATTCACAGAATATGAACATCTTATTTCCAGATAACTGGGGAGGTGAAGGGATCAGAAAGAAGAAAGACTCGTGCTTCTGACAGTGTGTAAATGATTTTCCCCAGAAGCCAAGCATACTGAGTGTAGTGTGAAATGTACATTCTATGTACATTTAGAGAATGTAATAAATATATTACATTCTCCAAATTTGGAGTCTCCATAAAATAATAAACATGCAATTTCATGTTTATTAATTTTTAATTTTTAATGTTTATTAATTTCATGTACATGTTTGCATCCATATTTTCAGAGTAGAATTGCATTTAAGTTTCAAGTAAGAACTAGCAATAGAAATGCCTGTAAAAACTAGAAATATGGAATCAAAGATACACAATGAATAGCGTGGAAACACTGGAAAATCCAAGCTTCTAAGCCTTTAATTAGCTCTTAGATCTCTCTACAGTAAGTTCATAGTCATTGATTTTAGTAACTTTCATTAGATTACAACCAAATTCAGTCCCATTACGCAAATGAAAGACAGGATTCAGTTAATGAGCACCATTTAATCAGTGATTGTGTTACAGGGGCATAAACCTGCATAATACAATAGTCTGGCAGGGCTTCCTGCTGTTCAGTAACATGCCCACATGTTGGAACAAGAACAAAGCTATCAGTGTTCTGAACTTGTTATACATATTTAATGCAGCGAGTAAATGTACTCTGTATTTTCATCAGGTCCCACTTCAAATATATTGCAAGAAGCAGAGGTCCCTCTCATTTTAAATGAAAAATGCCAGGAGTGGTTGCCAGAATACAGTATTACTGAGAATATGATCTGTGCAGGCTATGACATGGGAGGAGTAGATTCCTGTCAGGTAAGAATAAATGACTAATTCTCACTGCTAGCAAACAGCACATCTAATTATGGAGTAAAGAGTTCTTTGATACTCCAGACATTAAAGCCAGGATGATCACTGAATAGGAATATTATTTTTATTCACAATATTTAGCTCTTATCAGAATACATGCTGTAAAGATAAAAGTCTGTTTTATATGATCTCAACACAAACAACAGTGGAGATAAATATGTGAACTGGACATTTTATGCACTGAGCTTTGAATAATTACTGCTGAGTAATCCCATGGAGGAAAGAGGAAGACAAAAATACAGAGTACAGAGAAATGCACAACAAGTAGGAAAAAAATCTCAAAAATGCTTCTTACAGTGAAAGGGGGAGAGCAATGATATCTTTCCCCAGAATATGTAAGCTCTAGAAACATTTTATAAGTGGACACCACAGCATTTTGGAGAAGCTGCCTTTCTGCATTTATCTTATAGGCTGCTTCCTGGGACTTTCTCACTTCTGTCCATTCTAGCTCTGGTTATTATGTACCGCTTCTCGTTGAGAGCACAGTGTTGGCCAGTACTTAATTTTTCTTCCAGCAGTGTGGAGTCCATGGCATGGAGACTGCATGGTTCTTCCCAAGTCTGATGAGGACCATCCTCACATAACTGCTCTTGCTCTATTATCACGACCCTAAACCTTTATCATGCACAGTGAGTTTGGCTACATTAGTCAAGCAGGAGTATATGCAAACCTATTTAATTTGCCTTTCCCTCAACATCTGTGACTTTCCTCATCTCTTCTTGTGTTTTGTCCCTCAAACTGAAATAAAAAAGAAAAAAAAAAAAAGTAGCACTGTAAGTTGATACAGAGCACAAGTGACCAGCATTGTGATCAATGACCATTCAACCATACACAAGGAGGAACAAGTGAGTCCTGATACTGCTTTGTCCTCTAGGCTGCTGTCACAGCCTTTGAACTTTTCTGGATGCCCTAGAGTTATAGGCTGAAGTATTTTAATGACTAAGTCTCCACAGAAATCTCCCTTAAAGCTCCCTTCATTGGGCCACGAGAAGACAACAATAATACTAGCAGAATTAACTCGCTTCAAACCAGACAATAAAAAATAGTCATTGTTTTCCATCTCATCAAAGCAAGACATTCAAAGCTACTCAGGCTGTAAGATGAATCAAATTTGGTCTCCCACACTCTATTGCATGGGTGTCCAACCTTCTGACTTGCCCGTGTCACACTAAGCAAAAAGGAATTGTCGTGGGCCATACATAAAATATATAATAAAGTTAATGTAAATAAGTAACAAGACATATTTTTAATGTATATTTAGTTAAAACATTAAAAAACAACTACAAAAACATAAAACTAATAGGATGTTTGCCCTTGTTTCTGTGAAACTAATGCATCAGTCTCGTTCAAGGGCAGTGATTGGCATTCCTAGTGAGCTCTCAAGCTGATCATCAGAGATTTTTGATGAAATATTACCCTTCCTGTGCTACATCCTGGATAATAATTGTTCACAAATGTACTTACCGCCAAAAAGCGATGACACGAACAAGGTGTGACTGTGAAGTGAGAGATACTTTTATAGGATAAAACAGGTATTATAAAAGCCTGATAAAGAGACATGACCACATTTCACTTTGAGTTGAAGGTCTGATTGTAAATCTATATATTTCATTTGAAAATTTGCAGGTAATATATTTATGTCAACTTAAAATGGAGTCACAAATATACCAAAAAAATTAATCATTTTTTTTGAAATCTGGAAATGTATTCCCAAATTCCTCTCAAAATGGAAAGCACATCCGCATATTTTTCACTGTTCACAGGACTGTGTTTAGCCTATGTGTTTAGCCTACACAAAATAATTTGCCATAATTTGAGTTTGCCATAAGTTTCATTTGAAACGCTGTTATGGTTTGAAACATAGCACAGATATGTTGATACGCACCTTGTAGACATATGTTTGACTCATTTAAATGAGCAGTGAAATCCACCCAAAATACTAAATCTGTGAGCCATTTTTAGTCTTCATGTTCTGGCATAGATTTTCCTTCTGATTCCATGAAGGACTTGATTTCACTTTGCAAATCATAAAGCCTTTTTAGCATTTTACCCAAACTTAGCCACCTTCCTTTAGCAAAGTAGGTGACGACCCATAAATCAACATCCACACTTCTAAGAAACGCCTGGAATCAGCAAGAATTTCAATTTTGTCCCTTGGACTTTACAAAATTTACAGCTTTGATGAAGATTTGCACGAGAATATCCATTTGTAAAGCTTTCACACATAATTTTATTTTATTTTTTTTCTGATGCAATGATATTTCATAAAACATGAGTCGCAGGTGGCAACTGCATGATCATCTAATAATTTTATAAGAAGTTCATCTATTTTACCAACAATTACCAGGGCACCATCAGTAGATATACCAGATATGTTGACAAAGTTAAAGAAAATTGCTTTAGTGTTTTTTTACTGCTTCACACAAATCAAGAGATTTAGTTGTGTCTTTCAATGACACCGAAGAAGCAATTGCTTCAGTGACATTACATCTGTTATCAGTAGCTCTAGTAAGAATGGCAAGTTGAGCCATATCTGTAGCATCAGTACTTTCATCTATCACCAAAGCTAAAAAGAAAAGAAAAAAAAAAAAAAGAAAAGAAATTAGCAGCTTTACTCTCTAAATTTTGTTAAATAGATATTTTCTCTTTCTTCAGATTGCCTGACTATGGTCTGATGACATAAGCATTTTAGAAAAATCTGTTTTTTTTATCAGGACAAATTATATCTGCCATGCATTCCATACATTGCTTAATAAACTCACCATCAATAAAAGCTTTTGATTTTTTTACAGTCAGATTTGCTACCACAGAACTAGCTTTTATAACATAATTCATTTGAGCTTTCAGGTTTTTTTTAAATGTTTTTTTAAAATATGAGATAACAAACCTTTTTTCAGTTTCACTATTGAGCCTTTATGAAGCATTCCTTGATATACACTGAATTTGGCAGCACATTCCTGCCTATAATGTCATTTCAAATTCTAATCTTTGAAAGCTGACATGATCTCCTTGTTAATAAATAAAGTGACATATTATTTGTCAGCACTGCGCTGTGACCTCCCTGGGTCCCAGGGCTGGATTGGGCCACTCAGGAGGGCAGAAGCACTGCCATGATGGCATGGCAGAAGGATCTGCCCCATTACAAGCTGTGCCAGACCACGTGCAGCCCATGTGCTGAGCACTGGACATGCCTGCAGACTACTGCAATTATTTAATGGCTAAATTATTGAGAAAGAGGTGGCAGAAAAACCTCCTCTTCTGGCAATCTTGTAATGATCATTTCCTCTAAATTTGAAATTGTCAAAATTCTGGAAGGACAGAAAATAGAACTGCCTCTTAGCTAAACAGATTCAGCTAAAAAGTAATGCTACACTTTTACCCAGGCGTTGTGAAAGGTGAAATGTTAAACATACTTAGGGCACTCTGAAAGCAATGCCTTATATATATTTCCACAGAAACTACAATAGATACAATTAAAGTATTTGATAGAGCAAATTTTCAGCTACAAAATACTGTTTTCAACACAGTCACCACCATCAGCTCTACATTTTCACCAGTGATGAACAAGAATCTGCATGCCATGCTCATAAAAACCTGCATCAGCAGAGGTGGCCCGTTTATTCACAGCAGCTACGACAGTGTCACTGATAGGAAAATGCTGCCCACCCAGTCCAACTTTCACTGTGCTAACACTCCTGTCTGGTCTCCATAAATGTTCAGCAACCATCAGTGAATGTCAGTGGATGACATTTTTTTTCTGCATGGAGGAACTCAGTGACACTCCTTTGCTTCATCCACACTTCCACTTTAGACACCATTCTGTCAGAATGCTCCTCTGCTGCCATCTGTCACATGCAAAAAAAAATGTAACAATACTGGTGGGAATGTTCAGCCTTTACTGCCGTATCACCAACATCTGTTTCTGATGCCAACCTGGGCCAACATAATAAAATAGCAGGCATTACTTTCAGAGCATTGCTCATATAATAATCCTTTGAAACTTAGTCCTGTATCTAGAAGACTGATGAGAGCTTAAAATTGCAGTCTTGAAAGAAAAAGAAAGTAAATCAATTATTTCAAGACTTTTTCCACGTAGAAGAATCCATATTGATTATGTTTCTGATGTCCAAAGTATAAAAGATACGATTTTTATGATTAAGGATCAATTACAAAAAATATCATAAACAAGCTCTGTTCCAGGCTTAACAATTGTACTCTTTTAACTTCCGAATTGCACATTGCAGGGAGATTCAGGAGGCCCTCTGATGTCTGAAGATGGTAACCAATGGGTTTTAGTAGGGGTAACATCATTTGGCTATGAGTGTGCACTTGCCCAACGACCAGGAGTGTATGTTCGGGTTGCAATGTTTGTGGACTGGATCCAGAAAATCATCTATGACCTTGATATTCCTTAACAACAGAAACAGAAGTTAACGACTGCAAGTAAGCTACTGCAGAGTAACACAGTACGAACTGGTGTTCAAAACTCACAACCAGGGAATCCGAAAAAAAAATACAATTCAAAGTGCAGTCCGGTTTCAAATTTAGGAAAGGAAAACATTAATAATTAAAAGTTCCCTTCTTTACCAATTGAGAGGAATATTTCAAATGAGATGATAGATAGATTCTATGCTTTTGTTAATAGTTTTAGCAGTTTACTGTTTGCTTTACATAAGAGGTAAATCTGCTGTCAGTCCATGGTGCGGGAAAACAGTCTATTTGAACATCACTGTATTAAATGGGTAGTGGCGGTTTTGTAAAGTATGGCAGGGAGGAAGGAAGGAAGGAAGAACAGAAAGAAGAAAAGAAGAAAGGGAGGGGGGGAGGAGGGGATTTTCAAACCACAGTTGCTCTACTGAAAAATGGTCTAAATTGTTAATTTTGGGATAAATTGTCAGAAAATTGTTAATTTCAGGATAAACGTGAACTATTTTTATGATTTTACTGTACATTTCCCAATGTGCATTCTCACTTCAATGCACAGTCAATTCTTTTCAGTAATTGCCACATATCAAAATGAAGGTATATGTTATCTGTTGAAACTGGGCTCATGAGAGTTCTCCTATTTTGCCTGTTAAAAAAAGCTCTAAAATGAAGTTTGTAGATTGTGAATAATGGTTGATCATGTATCATGCTTCTTTATAACAAGCAAACTGAATGTAACACAAAAGTTATCTCTGGTGTAATTTGTTTGCTTTCCAGTTTTTCTTTCATGCAAGTCTTCTGGCAATTATTCGAGTAATTATAGATATATGCTTGCATGGACCTTTGCAGAAACATGCAATACTGCAACTTCCCCTCATATATGTTTTAACAACAACTGACAATAATGAGGATCAGCCGTTCATGGTGAATGAAATGTAATACGGCTCATTTGATATTTTATGCTTTCTCTGTAGTGGGGGCTTTTAATAATGATTTTGTGTTTTGCATAGACTCTACCCTGATTCCCATTAACCGCAGTCCAAATGGTATAAAATATGGAAAAACAAACAAAAGAAAAGCAGTTCTATTAAAATAATTCTTATTGAAATACCTTAAATTCAGTGTTTTTTTAATGTTAGTGTAATATGATATATGTCCTTTATTTCTGCTTACAGATTGTATAGTAATTTAATGTCTTTTTCACTCTACAGTATCACATGAAAACACAAAATGCATTTTAATTTAGTGCATATATGTATCTACACATGTACTCATAAGATGTATGATTTTTGTAAGGAGCCTGTTAAATACCTGTTATTTACAATGCTAAATGCAGAAATGAAGTGCCCAGAATACAAGGTGAGCTTACAAACACAGGTTGATGATCTTTGAGAAAAAATGTCCTTTGGTCATCATAAATGTTAGGGAATTAGGTCCAGACCAAAATATGCAGTTCCATCAATATACCTGTGACCATAAGTCAGACAGATGTAATTAAACCAGAGAGCAGACACAAAGTATTTTAAACTCTTTCATACAAAATGCACAGTGCTGTCTTTGCGAATTAACTAAAGATACTCATTTTATTGTGACTTTGTTTCTAAATTATTTGGTTGAGATAACACTTCAGAGCTGCTAACCTTATCTTCAGTAGTAGTCTTTTTTCCTCCTGTTTGTCTCCTTCGTTGGAAAAAATCCAATGAAAATAAAGTGCATTCTGCTATCAAGTATAAATTGATGTGGCTGAAGCAATTATATTAAAATACTTAATTAAAATGTGACATGAATTCAGTAATATTTACATCACTGTTGTAAATGGCATTTCATTCTGCCAATGAAGGACAAAAGCCAAATCAAAGCAGATCCAGTTACTAGAAGATCTGCTTCCCAGAAATACAGTAATATCCTTTTATTTATGTGCATTTTTTGCTTCCCAAAATGCAAAGCATAGAGGTTGAGGTATACATTAATAAACTATCACACTAGACTCAAAAATTTCCTGTTATAAACTTCTATACAGAAGCATATATGTAACATACATCAGATAGTATAATTAAAAATAAATATTTCATTTCAACTAAATTATATTGGGACAACCTTTTCCAAGCATACTGTAGCCTTCACTAAGCATCCATTACTGTAGCATGCCTATCCCATATTAGCCTGTGGTGAAACCAGTCATTAATATGTTAATACATGTGGGCAGCATGGATAATTTTTTATTTGAGTTAAACATCCGAGATAGATATTTTAAAATAGGGTATGGAAACTTGATGCTAATTTACACTCGCACCTAAGAGGATTAAAAGACTGAAGGAGGCAACCAGAGCTTTTTATCTGCAATGCTATTTGCTTTCAGAAGGCCAGAATCACAATGGAAAAAAGAAAAATTACATTTCTTGAGGGAAATGGGGAATGGGGGCAGGAAGTACAATGTTTTTTAGTATGCCAAATTGAAGTAATGATGTCCATTAGAGGCCTAGTTATATCTTTACTCTTTGTCAGTTCCTTGCCTCACACCTCCTGCAGCCATTTGTGAGATCAAGGGAGGTAGTGAGAACATGGTCAGCGTGAGCTGTATGTAAATGACAAGCTGCTTTGAAGTGGCTCTAGTTGATGAAATCTGTCACCTGAAATTGTTCCTTCCACCAGTTTGTAGAATTCAATGTGAATATGAAGGACAAAGAGGGTTGTTTTTTAGATTTTTGTGTGTTTGTTGTTGTTCGTGGGGTTTTTTTTAACAGCAATTCTGTTTTCACTAATGTACTATGTCACATAAAAATCTGCTTTCCTGGATTCTCTAAGCCCACCAAAAATCCAAAGGAAGTAACTCCGTAAAATTCTTTGTATTCTATCTGCAAGTGTGAAGCACTATTTTTTTTTTTCCTCCTTTTCTCTCTTACTATCACACCTATCTCCCTTTGGAATGCAAAACTAGGGAAATATAGATAAAAGAATTTGTATACATATGGGATTTATAGGTTGTGCATGAAAAATAATCACCACCTTAAAGACTGTAAGTGCACAGTTTATTGTGTGCACTGTCTTTTACAGAGGACTCTTTAAGACTGTTTTGATTTTACCTTGGTATCTAGGAACTCAGTACTAGGCAAACAAAATACATGCAAGGAAACAGTTTCCTTCCTCTTAGGCTGGTGAAATGATATAGAAATATTTTGCCCCAGTTATTTGTATGTGAAATCTAAGTTCGTTATAATTAAACCATAGCATGCCATTTTCTGTTCCTCCTTCACACAATTTAAGATTCGCCCAAACTGATAAATGCCCAGCAGTCACAAAGGTGTTTGCATTCTCCTGACTGCAGCATGGAAATGACTCCTGTCACTTCTGCTGCACCAATCACAATATTGACTTCTACATGTCATTTGGAAGTACAAAGTATGAAGAAATGGCAGCTCTACTGTAGGTTAAATATCACTCTTTCCTCCCCCTATTTTCTTGAAGGAGTTAATCCATAAAGATCAAATTCTGATTACCCCAAACATTCCCAAGGAAGATGAAGCTCTTGCCCTCAGGTGAGTTAAGTATCATTTAGGTCATGAAGAGAAAAACAATCCTGGTCGTGATGATCATGGAGGGTCATAGTATTTTTGTTTTATTTTTAATCACTATAAGGGAAGTTGAAGTAAGTGGCTGAGCAAAGAAAGTTGTGGTTAACAGAAAATCTACAGAACAGTGCAAGTAGGAATGGCAATGCTTGACCTGAACTACAAAAGGTGGCTTCTTCAAAGAGGAAGTAAAAACATGGCATAACTCCAACTTTAAGATGCCTCCAAAAGAGCTGCAGGGATAACATTGCACAACTAGTATTAGTGCTTTGGAACTTAATTTTTTTTTTTCTTCAGAAAAATTGATACATATTTGTCTCTGAATTTCAGAAGCTATAGTCAACATCAGCAAGCACAGCACAGGCTTCACAAACCGTAATATGCTGTCACTTCTATCCAGCTTCCCCCAGCTTCCACCCAGCAGTAATTCTACATTTGTATTAATGGAAAGCCTGACAAACTTGAACTTGTGCTTTTGAACTCTTGCTGCAAATTGCAGCAAAACCAGTTAGCCTTTGGTATACAGCACCAGACTGTCACCAACAAATCAGCTAGAGTGCTTTTGCTAGCACCCTGAGACTCCATCCTAATAGCACAGAAAGCTCTTAAGGAATCAAAGAGAATGAACATTAATGATATTAGTGATATTTTTTTATAAAGGACTTTAAATGCATCAGGGTTACCTCTAGATCTACCAATTAACATAATTAACACTCTTCTAGCTAAGCCTCATTAAAGCTGGGATCAATCTCTTAGTGCTGTTTCCAAGAAAAGCCATTTGTCTTCCTTTTGATCCATCATTCCTAAAAAGCTATTAACTATATTTAAATAATCTCTAAAGTCTTCTTTACTTAGATTTACTGGAACAACTAATTCTATTCTTAGACTCTTGCCCATTGGGATACTGAAAGTTGTATTTTCTCTCAGAAAAAGTAAAAAATATTTTGCTTAACGACAAAGAACTGTATTCAAAGGTATCTCATTAATGTTTTATCATTTGCCAGGTGATTTATGTTGACCTTGGACCAATATGTCAAAAAGATATGGTGGTCACTCCCTGATAAAGTGGATTAATTACATAAGATCGAACCACTTCTAAATCCTTGAATTTTGTCATAGCATATGAATGTTGAAAATGGCAGCAGTCTCTGCCAGCAAGCATAATTTATGTATACCAAAGTAATTTGTGCCTGAGGATCAAAAAGTGTTTTAAGTGCGCAAATAAATACTAAACAAATATTTTGTATCAAACATTTATGCAAAGATAAATAATTGTTACACTGCAAAATTGTCAGTTCCATGTACAATACATCAACTAGGTTACAATGCATAGGAGATTAAAGAAAACAAGAATGTTTTGTTTAACTACAAATGATCTATCTTAAAATTGATATACATTGTAGATATGTCCTCATAAAAATTTCAAATGCGTTTTCATTTCATTACTCACAACTAGCTGACTTACATCTTTTAGCAAAATAAACACATACCCTTTATTTAGCATGGCATATTTTGTTACTGAATTAATAATCAAACATTATATAAAAATGATCTGAACATTTGCCTCAAGGGGGAGCTTACAGTTCATTCTTGTAGATCCTTTGCATTTTCAAGCCATTCCAAGCCAATGTTCTCAGACGACATTATAATACAGCCCAACTGCAAAATGTTATTTTTGCTTTGCTTTCAGTCAGTAAATCATTATACCTCCATGCTACTGTCCTTCCTAGGGGTCTTTGAAATCCAAAGTGTGGACTGGTTCGGACTTGTTTTTGTTCTTCCTTTACTGAAAAATAAAAATATAAACTATTCTCAGTGCACACATACCTTTACAGTCCTGATTCAGATTTGTGATCAGACCCAGATACTTCAGCCCCTATTTGAAGGCTGTCTTTGTTGGCACAGATGTCCCCTCCACACAAGAATCATGCCCATGCTACACCAAACTTAGTGCCACAGTGGTGGGTCAAGGTAAACAACTGTTACCAACGTTACAGGACCACCCTGTTTAGGAGAGCTCCTTCCACACAGTGATGTGACTTGGACAGTATTTATTTTTCATTTTTCAGCTCACATTCATCCACACTTACTCATAGAGCATAGTCTTTTCCATTTTTGGCCAGAGATTAAAACCTCTCAGAAGATGACTGTGCTCTATGAACAGGTGTGAGTGAATGCGTGGACACTGTTTCACCAGTGCAATTCCCTTGAATAAGAGAATGCACAAGGGACAAGAGCATACACGTCCCCAAGTCTGTGTCCATGTGCTTAAGGTCCAGCCCGCCCAATCAAAAGGGCTACCACAACCCTGCCCATGTGCATCTGGAGGCTGTAGCCCTGTGATCACAACACGTTAACACGTGCCAGCTTAGCCAGAAAGCCTCTTCCCTTCAGGGCTAGACCTAATTTCTAATGAAGCAATGGGGTATGAATCAAACTCCTAGCAATGAATGTCCGGTAGAAAGCTTCCTGAGGCCTAGTTGTCAATCAATGCCATTGACAGTAGTTTTTGTGAGTTTGGTTTTGCTCTGTAGGTTTTTTTTTTTAGTAAATAATATAAAACTCATCTAAAAGTACTTGCTCTGGAACACTGCAAAACCAGTCACACTAATATTTACAGGGAACCCTAAGGTACCCTGTAGGTTGAAGGCAGTTTTTCCACATGGCTAGCATCTTCTCTGGTATGACTGCCACAGTGCGCCATCATTCCTCATTTAGATGACAAATAACTGCAGTCTGCTGAAAAGAACAGGAATGACATGAGCCACTGCAGCTGCATTGTGATCAAAATATTTTAGTCTCTGGCCAGAATATTTCATACTGATATACTGTCTGATTTAGTGAAAATTAGAGAAGGAAAAGTGGCCTTTGTGGCACCACATAATTCTGTATGTTGGAAGCCTGAGAGTCAAGATCCCAACAGTACTATACATTCAGTTTTACTCAGTTATTACTGGTGTGTAAATGTAAGCAAGTCTGGAATGATTTAAAATGCACTCTCAGGGAGCTGAATGGGATAGTAGTTTTCAGTCCCTCCAGACTTGCCTCTGAAGCCCTACAAGTAATGCATTATGTACCTGAGCCCATTGGAGTAATTGAAAAGACTCCTATGATTTCAGTGGACTTTAGATCAGGCCACAGTGCTATAAACAAAGCAATTGCAATGAATCAAGCCGTTTAAGTACTTCTTTCTTTAAGAAACTGATTCACTACTGATTTCCAGATTAATAGAGCAAAATCAAGCATATTTTGTAAATTTCTGATTAAATGCTTTGAATAGCATCTTTGCTACACAGCCGGAAGAATTTCTAAATACCTTGGGCCAGATACAAGCTAATCTTCTGTTAACCTAAATTGTTTTTCAAATGCTACACATCTATTTCAAGAAACAGGTTTTAGTATAGAAAGTGCAATAAATAGCACATCATTGCTGTTTTGATCATCAAATGCAATTGTAGAAACTGAGAAATATACCAGGTTGGAATTTAAACTTTCTGCAAGGCATTCAGATGATAATGGAGATGGGTCTTTGAAGCAGTTTCTCCTTGCTTCCCTGGAAGAAATGAAAGGGAGAGTATCTAAGCATGAACAAGCTGATCATTTGTGCTGGCTACAGGGAAGATGTTTTGCTTTGCCTTATTACTACCCTTTAAGAGCCCAACACCAGGCAAAATTAGTCATGACCTTTCAAGCTAGGCATGTCCTGGTTGGCCATGGATTGTGGCTTTCAGAGGAAAGGTCACCATGTTGTGGAAGCCTAAAAAAGAATGAGAAGTCAAGTTCACTTGGAAAGTTGGGGATCCCTCTTTCCCCAGCAGGACAGTATCCCTTTTCTAAAACTCCACACTGGCCAGCTGATTAGTTTAAGTAGTTCACTCTTTCTTTGATTTTACTGTGTATTTTTAATGAACCAAAATGATTTGCAAGGTAAGTCGTATGTGGAAAAAAAAGAAAAAAAAAGAAAAAAAAAGAAAGAAAGAAAGAAAGAAACATTTTTTTAAAAAGATTTGTCTCAACAAACCAAACTGCTTCATTTTTGGTGATACTGAAATACTTGCTTCTGGTTTAGAGGAGTTTTAGTGAAAAAAGAAAAAATATATATTTTATTGTCCTTAAAAACTTTGGTGCAAGCCCATCTGGAAAAAAAAAACATTTGTTTATTTTTCAAGCTGGATTTCCTGTATCTTTGTCACGTGATTTTTGCTTCTTGAAAGTTCAGATTAATTGTTTCTGGATGAATTTCTATAGCATCAAAGGCCTGATCAAAGCCCACTGAAGTCAACGGTACAATTTCTTGATTTCAGTGGGCCATGAATCTCATTGTCCTCCTAGGACCGTTTGAGAGCTTCAGCTTCCACAACCCCCCTTTTTTTTTTTCAATCTTAAAGGGAGAAACTGCTGCTGCAAAAGATGTGAACATGCTTGTCATTACACTTACCAAGCAATTCAGGTCCACTGTAACATGTTCCAGATTTGTGTAATTGCTACTGTTATGCATAAAGTTTCTTTTTTCACTTTTTTTACTCTTTTTCCTTTAAGTTGATATCTATTTTATTTTTAATAATAATCTATTTTATATGGCAGACCTTGGAATACTTTTTCCAAATGTTCACTTCTCTCAGGAAGACATATTACTAAGGATCACTGTGATCATCGGTGTACATTAATACAGATCTGAGTAGACTTTTACATTTGGAGTGTCTTCTCACTTGAAATAAGGTATTTCAACTATTTGTAGGAAGTACTGAATGAGAAGTAGAAAGAAAGAAATAACAAGCAAGGAGGAAAAATTATTATTTTTTATAATTTCCTACAACTGTAATGTCAAATTTACCCATATTGCTGCTCTTCGAGAGGGATAACAGAACCTGTGAATCTATTCATTGCTCTTCCTGCTATTTTACCAAAATAATTTTTATCCATTAAAAAGCAGAATCATAGAATGGTTTGGGTTGGAAGGGACCCTTGAGATCATATAGTTACAACCCCCCTGCTATAGGCAGGGACACTTCCCTCTAAACCAAGTTGCTAAAATCCCCGTCCAATCTGGCCTTGAATGCTTCCAGGGAGGGGGCATCCACAGCCTCTCTGGGCAACCTGTTGCAGCATCTTACCACTTTCACAGTAAAGAATTTCTTCCTGATATCTAGACTAAATCTACCCTCTTCCAGTTTAAAACCATTTCCCCTTGTCCTGTCCCGAAATACTTCAGTTTAAACTTTTCTAGAGTACATTAACTTGAGAACACTTTGTGAAAATAATACAGAATGAAAAATATCCTTGAAAGTTTCAGAAGGATTAGCTGAGAAAAAAATTACTTCTATATTTTCCTATCTTGGCATATCATATTTTGAGAAAGAAGAAATGTCAAAAAAGTATTTAAAGTGTGAATCAAAACACACCCTTTTCTATTGGCTGAAATATTTCCTATTTACATAATAAAACAGCTGTTTGACACTATCTCTATCAATGCATATCCCTTCATTTTATCTTTGACAGATAAATAATGTACAAAGAAGTTGCACTGGCATGTAGCTCAAAACAAGTTTTTTTTTTTGTTTGTTTTCAATCTGCCTGCACCAGTGTTTCATCTTACTCATAAGAGATGTACACTGAAGCAGCTCCTTGTCTCTCAGAACAAGCTACCATTTTGGTCAGAAAGTGAGGTGAGTCCATGAGTCTGCCCTGTATCAGTGAAGATCCCACTATTACTCCCTAAAGCCCAGAAGCTATGTAGGAGGTAAATCATGATGGAAGATGTAAAACTGATGACAGGGACTCAGCAGATCAAATGGTCAGCAAAGACATCTTCTTCAAAACAAGTGAAGTCCTAGGGGCAATGTTAACAGTATTAATAACTTAGAGAGATCTGGAATTATTTCAGCTTATTGTGGAAAAGCCTGAAGCTGAGTGTTCAACACTAGCAGCTGCAAACTACTTGGATTTTAATAGATGGTAATATGCTTATTTGCATACTTGGAGATAGATGTAAGCAGTCCTTCAGTATGAATCTCTTGCCAATGGAAACATGAATTCTGCATTGTCAGACCAGTTTCAGTTAGTGTATTTTACCTTTTATGAAGCATCTGGAAACAGCAAGTCCCAAAAGCCACCAGTATTAACAGTAGTAGTGGTATAGTGGGTATTACCACATAAATTAGATTTGGAATTATACCTACAAGACAAGAAGTTCTCATTAATGCCTCTCATGTTGAAATTCTCTTGACCAAAGAGTAAAAGTCTGGAATAAACTATCAGAAGTACATTATCATACACAAAATAATAATTATGCATTCCTTCTATAGGAAAAGCTTTGAAAAGATGACTCCATAAAGTCAATAATAAAATAGTTTCCCCAGTGAAATGTAAAGCATACCTTAAGGTTTTAAATTTTGACATTTTCATTGTGTGTCAGTGCACGATTTCCAATCTTGTGATTGAAAATTCAAGTATTTAAAAGAGTACATTTCTAGTCTATTATTTCTATGATGCATACAACCTTTTGAGTTAGTTACTCTTACATTCTGGTTTCCATCTACACAGGACTGCTAAAGAAACAACCCCTGCTCTTTCTCCTCATTCCCCTTCAAAGACATATATAAAATGTCCTCAGCTTCCATGAAGACAAATAAAAGCTAAAAGTCCTTCCCTGCTGATCCCTGAGCAAAAGGAGTGGGAAATGCTACAAGCTGTGACTCTGATATCTGCCTAGAATAGAACATGGGGCTTACAGCTTCCAGGAAGGGTATGTTTTTCAGTAACCATTTACCAATGTTTTATACCAGTGTACATCTAAGGTACATACTGTGGAAACTTTCTTATTCATTGTGCTCTTTTGAAAATATTTGTTCATGCAAGAATAAATGTGAATGTTCAGGCTAGGTTTCTTTATTTGTATTAGTTTTTGTATGGCTTGTAAAAAATACTAGTATCATTTTCAAAATAGAGTTCATCAATGTATCCATTCCCCTGGAGGTAGAAACAGTCAGTTAGGGAACCAGCTGAAATCCAGCCAGTAAGTGCAGAAAGGGAGTGCCAATTTTCCATAATACCATAATACCATGGTGTATCACATAAGAACCTGCTCCTCAGAACGTAAGAGTTGCTCCTCAGAGATGTGCAGTTCCCTGAATTAAGGCTATGCTACAACCCTTCAAGAACAGCAGGACTCTGTTTAGGACATAAATTGCTAAGTAAGTATCCGAGAGCACTACAGCAAGCTCCCACTCAGCGTTTAGCATTCCTTAAAACATGAGGTACTTGGGGGATGCATGACACAGTGCTTATTCTACAGATAAGCAAAAAGTCTGGGCCCTATCTGTTAGGAAAAATTCCTTAGTGCCTTCTTTGTGATCCCCAGGTATCAGATATAAAAGATATGTACCATATGTTAGTTTTACTTGCAGGGGAATAGGAGATAAAGAACCAAAGCTATCATGGCTCTAGAAGGAGATGCTCCACAGCTGGATGAATGCTGGTGAAATCTTTTATCTTGATAGAGATCACTGGGGTCACAGCATCACTGAAGATTTTAAGGACTGCTGAACTGCAGCTTTGGATCAAAACATGGAAATATTTTATTTCCAGAGCTATAAATAGGACAAAGTAGAACTCTTGAGCTGTTATTCAAAGTATTCTTCGGGGCAGCTCCTGAGGCAATAGATTGCTCCTTCCCACTGACAATAATGGAAATTGTTAATAATTTAAATGAGTCCACTGTTAATGTTTTTAGTATACCATTAAATTCTCATTACCTGTTTCAGTAGCTATAACATGATACTGATCTTCTGGTTTGTTTGTGTCATATGGATTTCCTGCTGGCACCGTTGGAAAAATACCTAAAAAGAATATCAGACCTTTTAGGAAATCAACACACACAAAACAGAGCTGTTACACTGTGTAAAAATTTAACCACAATTGCATTTTAATTTATATTAGAAAAATGAACTTTTTCAGGATTAGATTGATAGAAATAAATATGTAAATAGGATTTAGTTGCAAAATTGGGATTTCATCTGGAACAGGAATTATGACCAGAGGTATACAAATGACAGCTGTATTAGCTATCAGTCCCCAAGATATATTTTTTGTATGTTCCAGTACTAGCCTCTGCCTGATAAACTTAAGTAATTTTGGAGGTTCCTGTAAGTTATCCTTATCATTACACATTTATTATTGCAATTCAATTGAATGTTTCAAAATTTCTTACCGTAATCTGGCTCTGCTCTGTCTCCTAATTCTTTTTCTAAGACATTCTCTGTTAAATCAATATTTGAAATCAATCGTTGAAGAAAGAATGTGTGTAATAAAACAGAGACTTCCATTATTTTGCATGCAGCATCACAGAAATAGATTTATCCTCCAAAACAATAGTCGCTTAATTTTTCAGCAGCCTTACCAAAGATTATTCGCAAACTAGAGTCAATTTACTTCTACTTTATACATTTTCCTCCCCTGAGAAACGGGCTACAGTTCATTCCAGTTCCAATTCTTGATGATGGCATCTGCTAAGTTATTTCAAAATCACTGAATCCTTTAATTTCTTGTGCTGAATAAAACTCTTAACATATCCAAGTTTCATTTACATAGATGATACTAAGATAATATGAGAGGAAGTGTTCTTAATACTTAACTCTATTCACTTTTTAAAAATAATAATGAAAGAATGTCAGACTTAAAAAAACAGTAATGGGTAGTGAATTCTAATGTTTCACATAGGGAAGTGAAATTACCAAGAGACAAATGGTAGTATCACATTTCTTGTAATGCATAAAAAACCAGAGGAACAATTCATGGCTTTGAGCTGCACTGCGGAAGTCTGCAAGTTTACTTACGGTGATTATCACAGCTAAAATTTTATGAAGATTACAGAAATAATAATCTCATATTGAAAGGATGAGCATAGGAGTGGAATCTGCATGATTGATGGAATAAAATAATTAATGTTATGTCAATATAATAGTGCTACTAGCCTGCAGTTCCAAGTGCCCTCATTATCACAAAATGCTGAGAGAAATCAAAGAGGCATAAACACCTACTAGAGCAGAAGGTTATGTTTGGCCATAGGTAAAGAAAGATACCAAAATACCACTAAAAACTGAATTGCTCACTCTAGACAGTAGACAGGGAGATGAGTTTTTAATTTGATAGCATAATCAAACCTACAGAAGATGGCCAGGAAAAAAAAATGCAGTTGCCGTTATCAACCTATAATGAAATTTAAGATCGCTGAATGATCAATTTGATTTAAGAGCAAACTGAACTTTGCAACAACAAATGTTTAAAAAATGAATGTATGACTTGAGTATGCTTGCGTGTGAATGCCTAATGAAGGACGGCCCTGAACTTACTGCTGGTAAAATTAGGCACAACTCCATCATGGCCACCCATAACCTTTCCATTTTGGCCTACACCATATACCCAAAGCATGAGAATGTTGTGAAAAACAGTACATTCAGATAACAAAGTGAAATTCAATATTTGTGTGCCACTGTAATACTACTAGTAAACTGGCTGTGTTTTGTATTATAAATAGCTGAAGTTATTACAGTTATTTGGAGAGCAAGGTAAGGTTTTTCGTAAGTCTTACGTATGAGTTTTAGGTAGCACATGTAGTTTTCTTACCCCATGGCATTTCCTCTAGGTAGTGAGAGAAATGTTATATACCAATTTATATGCATTTAAATATCTATTCTTTTCCTCCATGTAATACAAAAATACATTTCAGGAGAATAGTCTGTTTTGCTAGCGAGCACAATTCCAGCAGCTTGGAAGGTAAATAGCTACAATTTTGCAGTACTGTATTCAGCTACATAACAATGCCAATCTTAATAATAATCTACATATTGTTTGCCTTACTGATTTAGCATTCCTTATTGTACAGGAGTAACCTATTTCTATAGGGTGAAAGAAATATAAATTCATTTTCATTGTTACTTTTACCACTTTCCTTTCTGCCAACCCAAAATACCCAGCTTTTTTTATTTTTTTTTAATGGAGAAAGGAATAGAAGTTAATAAATCTTTATCACACCATAGCTAGAATGGTAAGTAGTTTGCTATTGTGGAACAATGATTTCATTTACATTTATGTGTTTTTAAAGTCATGAAATATTCTCAAAACTGCACTATTAATCCAACCTGCATTTTCTAACACAAAATATTTTTAATTTAATAACAAAACATGTTTTATTCTCTTTTTTCAAACCAGTTGTGATCTGCTCTAAAAGTTGTAAGGCTTTATATGTCACGGTTCCTTGAATGGCTCATATGACTAAGATGATCACTGATCGCCATATGACAACAATAGTCATTACTAATTGTAGAAGCAATAACAGATTTTGGAGGGTAAAGTTGTTAAGTATGTGAATATATCAAGCCTTCCAAGTACTTAGTATTTGCTTACAATACTAATTGCCATTAATAATGTCACTATGGCAATAGCTAGTGAGAGAACTGTCTATCCACCAAATCTGGTGGAGGAAAATAGACTGGATCTCTACAGACAAATGTATAATCTCCAATAACTATGATCATTACTAGATCATGAATGCAGAAAAAGCAGGTAGGAAATTTTGCAGAATTTAGTAGGTTAAATAGCTGCTAAAAGTAGGATTTCATATTAATTCTGACTTGCAGCTTCATTTTTGAAAAGCAGACACACTATACATTATTTGAAGATATGTGCATGATCCTACTGAAAAACAGAGTTTGATTTTCTGTAGGTACCATCAGAAGCAAAAGCTGTTACAGGCTCAACTTTGAAGTTTACTTTTCATGTCTTTTTTCTGATTGCACAGCGTTCTAGTTTGTAGTTGACATTTCCTCTGCTGAACCTATATCATGCCTGAAGTACAGCTAAATTGCATAAGAACTGTTTTTTTTCTGTCAACATCTGCAAATGCAGACTTTTTTTTCCTACTGTTCTGGACTTACTGTTTTCTTTCGTAAAGACAATACTGTTAGAAATAGTTATCATATATAAGCTGATACAGAATTTCAGAGGTATGAAACTACCACGATGGCTTAAATTTTTGTGGTAGGTTCAAGAGATGCTTTGGCCATTCTATATGATAGCAAGTAGGGGAAGGAGAAAATGGCCATCTAAAATGACTTTTTGAAGAGTAAACTAGTGCATATGTTAAACCAGTGTAATCGTGAGAAGGAAAGAAAGGGAAACTAACTTTGAAAAAACATTCTTCTTGAACACAGATAGTTTTACTTAAAAACACCACTAGCTTTGATAAATTGCATCTCCAATTAATGTCAACTCTGTCACTCACACTCCAAAGGAATCAGTAACATTGTCAAGTCCAATAGTGTGGCCACAAGACACTGGCAGCTTCCTTCACAAAACAAGAGGCAATTGTTTTTCTAAGGAAGTGTCCCATCTGCGAGAGATGACTTTAGTTTCACCTACCTGGGCCATACTTGCAGACAAAATTGTGCTTCATGTTGCATCTATCATCATTCCATTGATAAAGATACGGCCCTCCCAGACCAGGGTTTGCAGTTGGCTGATGATACATGACAACACAGGCTTCGCTTCCACAGGAAGGCTCATCTGTATACCAATTTCTAGCAGTAAATAAAAAAAAAAACTTTCAAATTTTGACAATAAAATTAATCAGAATATCAAGGAGAACAGTTAATATCAAGTAAGAAATATGACTTCATCTTCTGCAATGATTAACAGCATTTCTGTTAACCTCTAATAAAAGGCATTTAGAGCCTGGACTCCAAATCTCTGGATCTTAAAGTTCTGATCAAAACCATCTCTGTAGAAAAAACATTCTGTTAGAAATAACACTGCTCTTCTACCCATTTTCATTTCTATTTGACTCTCAACAGACTCCTTTGTCCTGAGGCCTGTGAGCTGCTGTTTTTCTGGCCTTATGCTTAATCTCAAAATTAAAGCTTTTTCAAAAGACAGAGTAGAAACAGAACAGTTTGCATTAAGCAACCTGCATTAATTTACTTGCTGGCTGGCTGCCTGACTTGTGGTAGCCAGTCTTGCAGAATTTATTTGAAATGGGAGCAAAGAAAATTGCAGGCTGCCATCCCCTATGCCATCCCTTCACAGATCAAAATTCAAAACTCTGGCTTCCAGATCCCTTTTGGCTGGAGAACTTAAGGAGTTATGCTATTAACTTCATAGGGCAGCAAGTGGGCCCCTTCCAACCCAACCCATTCTGTGATTTTATGATTCTATGATAAGACTTTTTTTTTTTTTTTTTTTTTTTACCAGGCATTTCACTCTCCATTTATTTCCAGTATACCTTCTCAATAAGCAGTTTTAGAGACTTACCTGAAGGGTGAAATACTTCCATCAGACCAATGGTATAGGTCAGGGCAAGCACTGGAGGTTGCCAGTCCATCACCACTTCTCCACAACCCAATCCAGAAATCACCATCAGAAATCCCTGAGCCTGATTTAGTGAGGTTCTGTAACATGTTCTCTATAAGTTGCTGCTCAGCTTCACTTTCCAAGCTCAGTAAAGCCCCACCATCCATTTCACAAGCTTGGCGGGCCTCCTGAAAGCCCACGCGTCTGGACAAGTCCTGGAAATAAGCTATCTTGTAGCAGGAACGCTTGAAGCCACCATAGCACACCTTTTGACCTGGAAAAAAAAAAAAAAAAAAAAAAAGTAGATATGACAAATGTGAAAAAGAAAAAAATAAATAAAAAATACAGCACATCATGAATACAGTGATGTAGGTGAGTAGGCGCTCATTGTACTCACAGTAACACAGTGGCACTGCTAAAAACCTTAGCTTGAATTTAACATGGCTCATATCGTACGGCTCACTGGAGTCTATGCTTTCTTTCCATGCTTAAACTTTCTGAGACACTGAATATTCCCACTGAAGATGGAAGTCAGAACACCATATCTGGATTATACAGTGGGTGTGGTAGGACAGTCCTGCCAAGTCTGGAAATGTACTTCACAGTCTTCAAACTGGTATGGGGCATCATGTTATTGTGCTGTAAGAAAAAGGTTGTCTTCTCCTTTGGGCTGACTCTGGAAGTTTGAGCCTTCCGCTTAGTCAGCATTGCAGTATAGCAGTCAGAAGCGATGGTTTGTCTGGGTTCCAGGAAATCCATCAAGATCACCCCTTTCCTATCCCAAAAGGCAGTGCATATCACTTTACCCACTGAGGGCTGTGTCTTGAACATTTCCTTCAATGGGGAATTCATATTTCCCCATTTCATGGATTGCCATTTTGACTCTTGCTCACAGAGTTACACCACATCTTGTTTCCGGTAATGATGCAATCCAGGACCTTCAGCCTCATATTGATTCCATAGGTCTCGACAAACTTGCATACGGTGTTCTTTCTTTTCCTGTGTGAGCATCTGCAGGACTCACCAGATACAAACTTAGTGATATTCCAATGTTGCCACCATTATTTCCAACGCACTAAAGCTGATATTCATCTCTGTACATCTCCGTTGTCACTGCTGAAATGCATCACCCATCGCCTCACTGCGCTCATATCCACAGTTCAGACTCCAGAAACGTTCAGCATCAATGAATGTCAGTAGGTGCAATTTTTTCCACATGGAGAAATTTGGTTCCACAGCTTTGCTTCACACATGCTTCCACGTCAGATGCCATCTTGTCAGACTGCCCCTCTGCTGCCATGTGTCACACAGCAACAAAACTGAATGGATTGTCCTTTACTGTCATACCACCAATGTACACCTCTGAAGTTACAGGCCAACATGACAAAATAGCAGGCATTACTTGCAGAGTAACCCTCGTATTTGCCAGCAAACTTTAAGTTGGAGCACCAATGACTGGTAAGGCCTCAGGTCTCAGCTTGGGTATCAAGCAGGCAAGGAGCCTCAGGGGGATTAGTAAATGCAGTATGCAAGAGAGATGAGTGCTGCATGTGTGCAACAAGCTTCAAGTTCAGCCTGTGAGTAGGTGACTCGGGAAGTAGATAAGGTGTACAGTGGGGCTCTGCCAGTACTCAAGGGACCAAGAGACATGCATGCACGTGTCATCCTGGAGTGTGGGTCCCACAAGCAGATGCTGTTGAAGGCAGCACCTTGTCTGCAGCCATGTGGTCAGCCTTGCCTCTGGGACATATGCTCGGTTTTCCTGCAGACAGAATGAATCTGCATGTAGGAAAATGGCAGCCATGTCCTCCAAGTCCAGACAGATATCCCAAGCACCAGGCTGGACTCTGCAAGTCCAGCAGGTCAGGCAGAAGTCCATGAACCAGAGGTGCTGGAGATGGCAGCCATGATCCTAATGTCCCTTAACACAGCAACAGAAGCTCCAGACATTAGCAGATACCTCAATACTATCAAGATAGTGAAGAATCCCTATGATGCTTTCAGAAAGCACCGGATCTATTGCATTCACCGAGGTTTTCCCTTCCCTTCTTAGAACTGTGGAAAAATATCAAAAGGCAATGAAAAAATAATGTTTTTTCCTTCCAGTTCTTTGGCAGAGAAAGATGCCTTTTTCCTGAAAAGGAAAAACAATTATCTTCAACTAGAGAGATTCTCTAGAGCTTATTCAACGTGCACAAAATGTGGAATGAGCAGACGTACTTAGCAGATGTTACTGAACTCCAATGAGTTTATTTGGTGGACAGAGGAAGGGTTCTAAAAAGTGAACACAAAGACATGATCTCCTTATGACTTTTAGCTAAATCTGGAAGTAACTAACTTCTATTTTTGGAATCTTTTTTATTCTCAAAGTGCAGAAGGAGTACACCACATTTAATTTTTAGTGTTTCCTGTGATTCTTGTGAACCTTCCTCAAAAAATCTGAAACCTTTTTTTTAATGACAGCCTATTACTGTTCTTCTAGAGGAAACACCCGCAGTACAAAGTGTCCTTGTTGTCTCATTTTTACTTAGGCTTAGCAGACAGACTTCTGAAGTTGTCTGTTTATCGGTTGTTATCCTTACAAAACAATGCAGGAACAAGAAAAATCTAAGGTAAGGACAATCTTGAGCTATCAATCAGGTTCAGTGACCAGTAAGAATCTACTTCCTTGGACTTTCTCTGATAATGTCCTGACAACTCTACAGTTTGTCCTTAATTCTTCACTGACATTTTCCTTCATTCAGATAAGTGAAGAGCCTTGATACCAGTGAATCCACAAAGAGACAATACAATGTCTATCTGGGCAAGACTGCTGAAAAATCAGGAGGAAGACCCTTTATTACAGATGCACATAAAATAAGGGGTTTCTTTATAGCACTTCTTCGGGAAGAAAAAAAAAAAAAAGAAAAAAAGGACACCTATTATCAAAATAACAAAGTGATGTCTGAATGTACAGAAGTATGACATGCAAGACTGAAAGCTGCGTATGAAATAACAGCTCAACTCTTTAATATGTTGTAATTCAGATTTGCTGGTGTGATCACAAACCTTGTTTTCCTCAGGACCTTTGTCTCACTGACAAGATGGAGTGCACAGTAAAGGAGAATTCTGACTCATCACTGTGTGAGTGAGTGACTACGGCTTATTGCCAGAGTACACATATGTACATAGGAGTGCAAACATCCAAAGGCTAGCACTAAATTATGTGAGACAGCAATAATCATTTATATGGGGATTGGACTTTCCCTGTTACTAAAGATTGAATTCAGAGCTTTAATTCATGAATTAGAAGCAGATTTATGGAGATTCCTTGGTTCATTGTCCTGTTCCTTTTACTTCCCAGACAGCTTTCAGAAAAAAATCTTTTACAATTCCTCTCCTTCTGTGCATATATTTCTCTTTGACAATAAGTAGTTAGTTCTGAGCAAATTCAAGTAACGAAATATCTCTATCGTGGTTTCATTGAAGTAGAAGTGTTCCAACCACCAGGATGACTGGTTTGGCCACTTCAGATGTCAATGCCTCTGCTGCAGCTCCCTTTTCTGGGAAAGTAACCACGTTTCCCTCCATAGCATCATACTTTCAGCCTCCCTGTTCCTTATGTTTCTCATGTGCCTGAAATGCTCTCTCATGTTCCATTCTCATGCACATTCCCTGTCCTTCTGTTACTGCCCTAAAATCTGAATTGAAGGACCTTTTGTCATGGTTTTGTAATTTTTGCTATTGGTATTCCACATCATAACATCACACAGAGCACAGAGAAGAACTACACATCCCAGAGGACCTTACAGTCAGAGAGGAAAATATGTCACAGAAGTGACACTTGGTCTCTCTCTCTCACTACCTGGCAGCGGGTGTGGGTGTGCTTCCAAGCCCTGCACCTTCAATTTCAAAGTAGGCTTCTCAGTCTTCGAAAACCTCTCTCTTATTTTACTTGATTTATTAGCCTCAATTTTCAATTAGATTATATTATATTGTGTTATCTTGTATTCCGATATCATAGTTAGTAAAATAAGTTTTCCTCCTTAGATCGTTGTCGCTGCTCTGTTTGTTTCCTTGAGCCCAGCTCCCATCTCCCTACCCCTTTCCCTTTTCCCTTCCCATTTTTTTGGGGGTCAGGGGGCCCACAGGCCTACTGCACCCCTGTCACAGACATAGTTTGATCTAGATAACTCCGTGACAGTTTTTGGTGGAGAATGCAGGCAGGCTGCACTGATCCCCAACCATGGTCCGGTGGAGCAGGGCTCTTGTTACCTGGTTGCTTTGCTGTTGGGACAGCAGGGCCAGTAGCTTGTCTCTAGATGGTAACGAAGCTTGCCAACTAGGAGGCACTGCCAGAGACCCAACTATTGACAGAGGGATTACTAGATGTTTGGATGGGGCTGCCACCCTCTGGGAGCGAATGTTAGTAGCTGTGAAGGAAAAGCTTCCCTTCAAGGACGTTCTGAAGCCTATGATGAAAAAGTGGGATACAATTGAAAAAGGTATCCAGTATTTGAGGGAAATAGCTGTGGCGGAAATGTTGTATAACCCTAATTTTGATCCTAACGATCTATGGCAAGACCATGATCCTGAGAGAGTGAGGATGACGCCTGATATATGGCAGAAACTCACAAAAACAGCATCAGAAAGGTACGCTGTTACACTAGCAGCAACATTTCAAAGGAACGAGGAACAACTCCAGAGAAGACCCCTTGTTTTTGAATTGGTTCTTACACTTCAAAACTTTGAACAACAGTTACGCCCAACTCACGTCTCCATTTCATCCATCTCAGAAGTAACGAACAGACTGAATGAAATGGAAGAACAAGTGTCTCTGTTGGTTAATCATGACAAACCTGTAGTAGTATCAGAAACTATTGATGAAGATCAGAATCATCAAGGGGGTCTAATGAAGGAGATGATCAAACTAATGAAAATCCAGATCCAGTTAATTAAAGGTGATGAACCCTTTTCCTCACCTGTATCATCAAAAATCTCAGCTATTAAATGCAAACGCTTTCCAGCGTATTGCCTTGTGGCGTTACCTACGTGTCCACAGAGAAGACATGAGGAAGTGGCATGACCAAGCTACTCCTGTACTACGAGCACGGGTGAGAGAATTACAAAACCATGAGACCTTTCCAATACGAGAAATGTGTCTTTGCTGGCCAACTGACCAACCTTCTTCAGTGTGCTCATCTTCCAGTTAAATGCGTTGTTACCAGTCAGATGTTGCAAGGAGGCTCAAGTTACCAAATGGCACGTGTTGTTTCTGAGCTGCTACAAAGCTTGGGTCTGTAAGTTGTAAGCTGCACTGTATGCTCATGTAACTTCAATACTGGACTAGTGTCAACATCTCCATTGCTCCCACCAAACTGCAGAAAACACGTAAATTTGCATGGAGTGGGGAGAAGGTATTTGTGATGCACAGCGGCAGCAGAACTGTGCAATTGGTGCTACTGTAGCACTTAGTATGTTCCTGTTTTTTGCAGCCTAGTAACAGATCGGCTCCCTTAAGTACTCTGAGTAAGGTACCTTTGTGGGCAGTCCCGAATACAGAAACAAAGGACCAATCCATACCCTAGTGTTTATTTGAAATAGTGAGTTAAAACCTTGAAGGATCATCAATTCAAAGTCCTGGCTCCACACAGGACCACCTGAAAACCAACCCTACGTCTGAGAGCATTGTTCCAACACTCCTTGAACTCCAGCAGGCTCAGTGCTGCTACCACTGCCCTGCTCCAGTGTCCTTTCACATTTGTTACCCTCTAAACAGAAGAAATGGTTCCCTCCCTACAGGTTGATTATTTGCGCAAGAATAAGTGTCAAAACAAAAATAGAGAAAACAGCAAGCAACTAAGAAATATCTGGGTTTAAGACTTGTCCTTTAAGAATGAAACACGTGATGCAGAGTAGTAAGCTTTCTGGAAGAAGCTCTGAATTTTTTATTTATTTATTTATTTTGTTCCAGTTAATTTAGTTCCTCTGTTTAGGCAATGACCCTCTATGAATTTTTTCTTTCTTCTTTCAAAGGGGACTTTTATCTGCTGTTGCAGATCTAGTTCAATGTGTTAATGGAAATCTGCAGTTGTAGTTTAATAGCTGGCAAATCAGCTGACATTTTAGTGTTCTTTTCAGAGCATGCTGAGATGTCAAGCATTAAAGCAGCATTTTTTACAGCTTTGTCTCCCTACTAATTTATGAACTACAAAGCAAAAATAATTCACTAGTGAAAATGAGAGAATGGACCACACTGTACAGCAGATAAGTAAGGAAACATTAACTGTAGGGTTTTTCAAACATCTTTAACAAACATCTTTATAGCAGTCAACACCCTACCGTTAATTCTAAAGTAACGTTTGCTATTTCAACTTTATAAATTTAATTCCAATTTTCCTACTGCAGCTGAATAGAAACTAGTTTTGTGAGTTGGAATTAATCAGGCTTGGATACTGCTCAACATGAAAAAACACAGGTAAGTTAGGCCTTTGCAACCTTTCCATAAAGTCTACCCTAGGCTGCTTTAGTTGAAAAAGCCTTGTAGGAAAACACTGTTTCATCACAGCACATCCAGAAAGAAAAAAGGATGTGAATGCATTTAGTCCTCCCTCGAGCATGACACCAAAGATCTAACTAATGCAATTAATAAAATTTAATAATTCATTCTCACTGTTATCTTTTACAAATGCTCAAATTGGTATTTCAACCAACCCTATCTAACTACCTGTAGATGTGAAGGTGGAGTGCTTAAACCCTTCTCTGCATGGTGTCAGTCGGCTCCTTGACCCTCACCCAAGCAGCTGCCCTCAGACCTTGCACAGAAGTAGGCTTAGAGACAGGTACTTGAATTGTTGCCATTAACACTCACATTACCATTTTATCATCACCAAAGCACCAAAAAGTCTGCTGAGGGAAGAGTACTGCATTGAACTGACAGAAAGAAAAACTGTTCTCCTCCTAGTGCACTGCAGAACTACAAGGTTAGGTTTCCCCAGTCTTCTCATCAGGGAACAAACCTGGAGAAGTTTATATTTTTCTCCCTGTCCTGCACACACCAGCCATAGCTGTGCCCCTGGTCCCTCAGCCCTCTCGGCCTTAGCAGTTCTATTTGCCTACTACGGAGAAGTTGATTTAAAAACCCTTTATTTCACTTATTCTCACCATTCCTGCAGCTGAAGAAAGCAAGAAACATTAAGCACTATCCCAATCATGTGTTATTTTTTCATCCCTAGGTGTCACACAGCAGCTCCCTAATAAAATATTTTGATAACAACATTGAAAAAAATCTAGCTTTTAGTCCAAATACTTGATACTTAGTTGAAACATTTCTGCAGATAATTTTGCAAGAAGATCTCCTTTAAGAAAAGGAGAAGCAAACAATTATTCCGTACTTCAATCAGGAATATCCCTGTTATGTTTTAATAACGGTTCCTCATTTAAAAGAAACAATAGGTTCCTTTAGGCTTATCATGATAGAATTTATAGCAGTGTCACTGAGAACAAAGGTTACTGACAGCACCCATCTCAAAGAGCCGTCTCCCTAAGTGCCAACCACACCGTTATGGGCCATGAGGGGCACAGGGTTTATCCTGAGTCATGAACATGACTCAGCTTGAAGTTTTGGAAATCCCAGATAAAAGACAAGCTCCCTACTTGTAAATCCCATCTCCCTCTCGAACCTTATTGATTAATGTACAATCCAAGGCTCACTTCAGCTACAATTAGTACTCATCTAGATGTGTGGTAACAGTAGCTGAATGCGTACAGCATATGTAAAGAGAACAGGCGGATACACAAAGCCTGCTGTAGGAAGTCCAGTATCTTTTCATATGGTGACTTACAACAAATTCAGCAGAAAACACAGAGAAACATTCAGAGCAAACAAATGTGGAACAGTCAATACTAACCAGAGTCCCAAAGACTAGAATGAGGCTAACAGTGGCCTCTGAAAGTAAAATAATAAAGACACAGAGATGTAAAGAAATAATAGCATTACAGAAGTCTCTGTAAGTTAATCAAAATATTCTACTGGTTTAATAATACTTTCCTGCTTGTGTTATGAAAACAAATTTTGGTCCTGAGCTTATGTGAGCACACTGACTTCAGAGGCTGTGTAGCCAGAATGCAGGATACAGGCTGCTCCACAACAAGCCCTAAAAATGCACTTTAGAATGTAGTCAATAGGGGCCAAAAGGTATTACAATTTCCTAATCACATTTTGATTCAAAGATGGTGCACTGTGTCAACTGACCCTTGTATCATTTAGTGTGATTTTGATGGAGCTCAGGTGCTGGTCATGTTTTGACATTTTATGTTTGTTCTCGATGTTTTACTGCATCATGCTTGTGCTCATCCAGTCTACTGAACTTAATTTGTATTTTTTATGAGGCATCATTTTGTTTTTTTAAAGAACTGTTACTGTGATGAGATTTCATAATTATGCCATCTGTATTTATGGTAGGAGCAAATTACTATCTTCTCTCAGATGGTTTGTAATGCAGAAGGCACATTGTTCTCTAGTTTACTCAGTACTCAGCTCATATATGTTGCCCAGCTCAAGGTCCAGAGCAGTTTAAGAAATTCAGTTTGCCTGTAGACTCAGTCATGTGAGTCTATTAAGTGCTGTGCTTTGGGTTTTCGTACAAGCAGATAGTCTGTGTGTCTATCATACTAACATTAGCACACAGGCAAGGTTTCTTGAGAGGAACAGCCTCTGTTAAGCAACACTTGTCTATGAGCCAGAATTTTTACAATACTATTCACAAAAAGTGATAAATTCTCAGGTATTAGCATATGAAAACACTAGAGGCATAGAGTAGAATTTGCCTCTTTTATCTATCATTTTATATGTGCATTCTGTTCTCTCTCAAACACAGGTCAAGTAATTTGTCTTCAGCTATTAACTATCCCATGTCACATGAATCAGAAAAGGTGATGACAGAGGCACTCAGACACCTGCCAAACACCAATCTCTAGAATTAATGCAACTCCTGCACAGAAGGAAAATGGGGAAGATGGAAGTTACAAGTAAAAGTACTGTATCATACTGTTCGTACTGAGATTTAGTGCACCTAAACAGAATACAAAGCAACATAAGACACATTTGTCCTACTCCAGACCAGGGATTCTTTATTTTCTCATTTTGCCATGAGAAGTGGAGTTTTCACCTATATGCCAGCCTTTACTATTTATGCTGTTGAGTTGCCAAGTGCTTTGGGAGACAGGGATTTTTCTTGATTATTTCTGAATAACGAATGCTTTCAGATCCATAACACCTACGCTTTTATAAAACCGAGCAATAAGAAAGGGGACAGCTCTGTTTGTAAGGTGACATTGCCCATAGATCATTTGACTATTAAAGATCATTACTTGCAACTGCCATTTCCCCTTACACCTGGATTTTGCTGTCTGGCTGAATAAATAAATAAATAAATAAATAAAAATTAAAAAAAAAAATTACATTATTTTTGATAGTCTCCCTGCACATTGCAGAAAGATAGCTGGTAAGTAAAATAGGAAGTTACAGTGTCTATATATAAACACTGCTGACAAGTATTCATCTGAATGGATTATTATGGGGAGATTTATTAAAGCCAAGTAGTCAGAAGTTCTGTCCTCAGTATTTGCACTGTTCTAGGTCATGGGAAGATGGAAGCAAAGGTTTCTTGACCTGCGAAAGACGGGTTAGTATTTCACTGTGTTGGTTAAAGTGCTGGAAGAATCTATATTCACCAGAGCAGACAAGTCATCTTGGATTTTCAAAATTGGGGATGTGGTATTTCAGTCACTAGCTTGTTCCTGATGTACCCAGGACTGGAACATTTGCCCTGATGAAAGTTATTCACTTCTTTCACAAACAAAATAACAGTTATTTCTCGTAGTTAGCTTCTCAGCACTGGCACACATGGCATGCTGCTAAGAGAGCTGTAAAGGAGTAGCTTGATATCTAAATCTCATTAGAAGCTAATCAACATTTTGCCATCCATAATTACCCATGTGGAAGGACATACAGTTGAGAGAATCAATACAAGTGCAAGGTAAGACTGAGAGGGGACCTGATCCAGGTCTATAAATATCTAAGATGTGGGGGGCAAAGTGGCAAGGCCAGACTCTTTTCAGCAGTGTGTGGAGACAGGACAAGGGGAAGCGGCCAGAAACTGGAGCATAGGAAGTTCCACATGAATGTGCACAAGAACTTCTTTATGGTGAGGGTGACAGAGCACTGGAACAGGCTGCCCAGGGGGGTTGTGGAGTCTCCTTCTCTGGAGATATTCAAGACCCGCCTAGATGCCTACCTGTGCAACCTGGTGTAGGGAACCTGCTTTGGCAGGGGGGTTGGACTCGATCTCTGAAGGTCCCTTCCAACCCCTACGATTCTGTGATTCTGTGATTCTTTTTTACACCCCAGTCAGATCACTGAAGCTCTGAAAGTTTCCCTCTCATTTAAGTGAAAAATACCTACTTCTTGGCATTGATTCACTTTCACATCATAAATTAAAAGCTTAAGTTGTATTTAGCTTTTCCTGTAATAACTTTTTTCATTCTTCTGATCATATGAACTTCATGAGTATATATCACAGAACTGATCATGGCAGACAAGCCACTTGCTTATATAAGGAGCCAGTGTACAACAGCACAATACTCAGGGGTTCATCATGTGTGCAAAGTGCCAATGTAGCTGCCAAGACTACAGAGAATTTTCAACTTGACTTCTCTTTTTCCAAGTTAAGAAGGAAGAGACTGATATCAGTTCTAATTTTCCCCCTTTCTCTCTTTGATAGGTCTAGCAATATTATCACTGCAAGCAACTGGCTTCTTGGCCCCACTACGCATGGTGAGGACAATGCCAACTGAGCATCAGCATCCACAGAGGTAAATTCAATGATAGGCTTGCATTTCAACATGACACTATGTGCATCATCTCAGCTGATAATAAGAAAGAGCTTGTTAAATATCTGCAATGCTTGTCAAAATACAATGCACAAGAAGTATTAATCAACCATATTAACTTCCACAGATTCATGCAGGGAGACCAATGGCGACACTCAGATGTCAATGAGGTCTATTTGAGCCTGTTCAGAGTAAGAGGAAATACAATGTGTTAGAAAAACCTACACATCTACAAGTCTGCTCCAGGATGTAAATTATTTAGCCAAGACTTAAAACACTGCTAAACTGTTAGCAGTGCTTTGTTTGACCTGATTTTTTTATTTTTCTGAAGTCTTTCATAAATGCACAAATCATGTATTTTTACAAAGAATCATCTAGGTTGGAGAAAAACTTCAGGAATCATCAAGTCCAGCCATGAACCTGACCTATCAAGTCCTGTCACTAATTCATGTCCCTTAGTGCCATGCCCATAAAGATAGCTCCAGGGATGGGGATTTCCTTGGACAGCATGTGCCAATGCTCAGTCACCTTCTCCATAAAGCAATTCTTCCCACTGCTCAATCTAAACCTCCTTTGGCACAATTTGAGAATATTTCCTGGCATTCAACCAGTTGTCAAAAGAGATCGCTTGAGAAAAAGAGCTTAACACCCTCCTCCCTGCAATCTACTTTCAGGTAGTTGTAGAGAGCAATGAGGTGTGTGAGGTCTGGCAAGAAAACTGGCAAATGAAGTTTCACCATCAGTAGTTTTCAGTTTGGATGAAAAACAGAAAAGATTTCCTAGATCATGTTAAGACAGGCATAACATGGCAGCTAGTAAGTTGTTCTCAGCATTTTGTGATATACACCTGACAGAAACTGTAGGTATGAGTAGCCCAAGCTTCATGTCTGCCTGCCTTGGAAAGCAGAGGCTATACTGATTCCTCTACCTCAGTCCCGCAGACATTTCCATATATGCATCAGTAGATTGCTTCAATCATATTTCTCATAAGCATAAATTTAAGCACTTCTGAGAGTTTCTGCTCATTGCTCATTTCTTATTTTAGTCTCTAGAAAGGAACTGTTCATAAATCTTTAATCATTAAAATCATTAAAACCACTCTTCATTAATCAGTATCCACAGCAAGCATCTCTGCTTCTATTCTTTTTCAGTGAAATTTCTTTTTTTTTTTTTCGTGTTAGTGTATTTTCATGTATCTGTTACAAAGAGACCTCTATTTATGTACATAAAATTTAAAAATGAATGTAAAATTATATTCATTTCATGGACTTAAAGTTTCCTTGGTGGATCACCTTATAATAATCTCTGTATAAGAGTGCAATAGAGTGCTGACCTTTCTATAGCAGTCTCACAATGAAAAGAATTAAAAATGGACAAATTCTTGCTATTCATCTTCCGTTCAAAAACATAGGAAAAACCTTTCCATATGGGAACTCAGAACTGATTACAGTTCACTTTGGTCAAAGATAGAAAGGAGCTTCATAAGGAGGGGAAAAAACAAATGTTTTTCCTTTTAGGGTGAAATATCATTTATTATAAAGCCAAATGGAGGTAAAGCATAACTGGTTATTTCACATCACATGTATGCAACACCACAGGGAAATAAATTGTTGACACATCCAGTGCAATTTGTCTCACCTAACTTTACTAATTCACAATGTAGCTGTCAGTATCTGAGCTGCCTCACTAACCTCACTGTGTAAACACCTGAAAATGACAAGAGTTCCTAGGGTGCACTGGCAGTATTTTCAATACCTACATTAAAATCACACTCTAAAAATATCATTTTTTTTTCCTTCGCTGTTTATAAAGCAATATATAGCTAATAATAGAATCATTAGCTGCATATTGCAGCTATATTTAGATGCTAATTACAAAGTTATGCCAACTTTTTAGTTAGGATTCATTATTTCTTCAGACTGCTTGGAGCTGAATGTCCTACCTTTGGTCAGTGATGGGGACTTCTTCATCAAGAGGCTCCAATCATTTTGGACTAGTGAGTGCCTACTATGAACATGGGAATAGCAAGTAGAAGTGACTATCAAGTCATGGTTATTTCTTATTTCATATATTGTATAGTACATTCTTTCCAGATCCATGAGTGATTGGAGAAGAGACAGTCATTACGAGAATTAGTCTTAAAACTCAGTGCTGAAAATTTACAGAACACCTTAAGAACCAAAGCATGTTTTCCTGCACACAGCTTATAAACCCAAAGTTTCACCTTCACACAATCAAGTCTGAACTACAGAGAAGTAAAGTCAAAGTACAGAAAACAACTTCAATAAGGCAAGAGATTATTTTGTACCAAGCTGCTGCACTGAGACAACACATTGGCCTTGTCTCACCAAGAGCAAGAAAAGCTTTGAAAGACAGGTAGAACATCCACCTTGTCCCACAGTCTGTGTACCACAGCTCCCTCTGTGGTGTGTTCTCTTAAGCCTGTTCATCAACTGGGATGCTGGGGTATGGCAATGATGAGCATCAATGCCTTCACTTGTCTTTCAACAACACACTGAAGTGGGAAATCTCTATTCCTGGAAAAGTGATGTGCTTGCCTGAAATAAAATGCTAGAATTTTGCATCACTCTTTCATATACCACAAAAAGAGCTGCAGCCTGGCCAGCCTGCATAACTCTCCCCAAAGGCAAGTTTTATATCAGGTTGAAATACAGGGGGACTGACTCTGACACAGAAGTCCAATTCCTGGAACTGTTTTAAGTACTCTTGTATATCTACTCTGCTGTGGAAGAACTCCTCCACTGTCACACATCTCAAGTCATCAAAACTGTGCTCTCAACACACTCATAGCAGTTTACCTCAGGCTGCCCATGGCCCCATCCAACCTGGCCTTGAGTACATCCAGGTATGGGGCATCCACAGCTTCTCTTGACAAGCTGTTCCAGTACCTCATCACTCTTAGTAAAGATTTATTGCTCATATCTAATCTAAATCCACCCTCTTACAGCTCAAAACTATTACTCCTTGTCCTATCACAACACTGCATTATAAAGACTCTGTCCCCGTCTTTCCTCCAGGCCCCAGTGAGATGTTCCTAGAGCCTCCTCTTCTACAGGCTGAACAGGCCCAGCTCCCTCAGCCTTTCTTCATAGCAGAGGTGCTCCAGCCCCCTGACTACCTTTGTGGCCCTCCTCTGAACTCTCTCCAACAGCTTTGGGTCTTTCCTGTGCTGGAAGCCCAAGGCCTAGATGCGGTCATTTCATATTACCTAACTTCCTTCTTAGGAACAAAAAGTGTTTAACAGACACATGTATCTATAACCAAAAATTGTAATTTCATTTCCATTTAAGAACCCAGATCATTGACTAATCACCAAGAAGACACTGGTCAAAATAGGTGTGTAAAGAAATAACTGATAAAGGAGTCTATGGGCATTAAGTACCCAACTTCCCTTGCAGTTCTCAAAGTCTCAGCAATAGCAATTACCCAAAAGAGTACGTTTAAACCATCCTGACAAAAAGATCCTGTACCACGTGGATATGCATTTCTATTAAAACCTTTTCTATTATGGAACCAAATGCTGAGCATTCACAACTCTGTTCAATACAGAGCAATCACATGTGTACCTTTTATAGGTAAGAATGGCAGTGTTCTTTCTAATAATACTTCTTCAAGTTCTGAGCTATCAATGTAGCTTAACTATAACAGTCCATGTTACTAAGCACATTAAAAAGTTTCATCAACCAAAAATACTTAAAGCTTCACAGACAAAACTCAAGTGTAACAAGTAGGCCAAGCCAAGTGACCTGAACTGAATTTTGCCTGTTGAAAAAGGATTTCTTATCATTTCATGGATATGCGATTCAATACTTAGGAAAATACTTCAAAATATTTATGACTTTCTCGAATGCGATGATGAGCTGTGTGAATTAAAACATCTACATCCTTAAGGGCATGCGAAGCAAACAAGCCCATAGTTTAGTGGCAACTCCTGTTGTTTTGTGATCCAATAATTGTTTTACTTTATTTAGGATTTCACGTATCCAATTACTTTTATACCAAAATGCTGTATCACTTAATCTGCTACTGATACATCACCACAGTGAAGAGAAAAAAAATGTGAAAAGCCATAGAAATACAAAAGTACAGCAAACAGCAGCCATTAAAGTATAATGTCTATGATTAATACATAGGCTGTTAAATGATTAGTAATAAGATTAGCTTGCATCTTTCCTGCCCAATAGATACTTAAAGTAATTGCATTTTGCAAACTGCATTATCATCACTTCACGTTCCTCATGATGTCATGGGGCAGCAAGGCAGACTCAGCAGTTTCTCCAGAGCTGCTTTAATTCTTTTCTATGACCATCAATTCTCTGGCAACACCAAATACTCTGACACAGAGGCTGTGAGCATTCCTCGCAGAGCATCTCTCTAGCTGCATTAACAACTGCAAACCACTTGTACTACTTCTCTTTAACAATTGTCACACTAGAGATGGCAGAGTAACACCTAAAAATGAGTGCCCTGATGCAAATGATCAACTTGGTGATTGCCTAGGGAAAAAAAAAATAAAAAAATTTAAAAAATGCACATACTTTGAAAAAGAAACAGGAAACTTTTAGCTAAGGAAGTGGCATTTTCAAAAGGTAGACTCTTCCTTCCATGCCCTCTTGATGCTGAGGGCAAAACAGCTGCAATTGTCGCAATTGTTGCTCAGGCTGCTGCAAACTTACCACATTTAATGGGGATCTTTCCACAAGCTTCAACCAGCGCTCAGGTTAAGGTCAGGAACTTTTCCTTTATTTTTTTAATGTGAGTGATAGGGATTATTATTTTTTTTTTAACATATTTGGAAAACTGAGATTTCCATTTCCTGCATATTATGAAGATCAAAGCATAAGTTAACATTTTTTTTTCAGAAACAGGTCTGTTTAGAATGAAGGTTTGTAATTTTAAATGTAAGCCTGTTTATGTCCAAAAGACAAGCCAGACTGGAGAGAGGTGGGCAGCACACACTGTCCAGTAATTCAGCAGTACTCTTTCTTGAAAAGTGCATATTAATCATTGTACATCCATGTGCATGTGGCAGGAGAGGGTGGGTTCATGTGAGAAACAATGAGTCCTCCCCCCATATTGCAGAACACATTGATAGAGGCACACTGAGTATCTTCAACTGTTACTGCCTAGTATGGGTCCTCTTTACCTAATGAATACAAATTCAGCTAATATATCTAATAGGACACAAATGGTTCCTTCTCTAAGTGGCTTTAAATCCTCTCCTGTATTAAATTAACCAAGCATTAGCTAGAATAATAGAGTGGCATGAGACTGATTGCATGCTTTGAATACTGCAGTCTGTATTCTGTCCAAAACCTGAAGTCTTAAACACATCTAGAACAGACGGTATGTGTGTTATATGCACTCTTTTATAAGCTGGACTTCTATTCAGTTTGCTGTGCATGTCACTTAAGTGTAGAAGATCCAGGTAGAAGATAAAGGGATGGGCTTTCCTCAGCCACACATGGACTCATACACTGAGAATGCTAATGCAAAATGAAGTCTCACAGATGAGCAGTCTTTACTGTTCCTTACAATAACAAAGTGCAGTATAGTATTAACACAAATTGTTAAACTGAGAGCTCTTCTGTGTTGTAAATGACTACACAATTTACATTATAACAGAGGTAGATGAAATACTTCTGGGTACACCCTAGGCAGGAAAGCTTTTCCTACATGTTTGCAGTGTTTCTACTTAGCTATTTTCTCCTGAAGGATAGTTTCACATACACGTACAGTACATCTGTTGTGCACATGAGCTTGCTTCAAACAAGACATCATTGGAATGGTCAGGGACTGTACTCCAAGGCAGCTACAAAGAAAACTATCTATCTGGAATCAGAAACCTAATGCTGGATACCAAAAGCCCTGCAACAAACTTTCCTTGACAAGCTGCCATTGCAGTCTCTGTGAGAGCTCATAGAAATAACTTGCTCTGTTCTGCAATAGGTTTATGAAGATGTTTTTTTTTACCTGCACATACAGAGATTTGCACACTACTCATTAATAAGTGTAGTCAGGTGTCTAAATCTTTGTTTCAAGATAGATGTAAGGATTTGCTTGTGCACCCAGCATGCCTCCAGAAACCTGTCTAGCTTTAGCTTGGAGAATCTGATCTGAAGCCCAGTTAAAAACTTCATTACATTTTGCAGGTCCTCTGCATATGAACCCGTGGGCTGGAAACGCACACAGCTTTTAACTAAGCCTAATCGCACACAATGGATACATATTTCTGAAGTACTGTCTTCTCTCTTGAGAGAGCTCTGGATGCACCCACACATCACAGAACTACTTGTGTCGTGTTCTTAGCAGTTTGCTTCTTTCTCCCACCTGTGTTATAACGAGAAGAAACATTCCCGCGTGGCCGCAAACATCTCAAGGCACTGCTTTTTCTCAGAGACACTGCAATGTGTCCGTGCTCTCTTGTCCCGCGGATAGAACGGAGCTGAGTTACGCAGGCACTCAACCAGCTCAAAAAATCTGTCTGCGCAAGAAAACACCGCGACGGCAGCAACTGCCTTACTGCTACCGCAGAAGTTTGGCAGCGGAACTTTCCGTCTCCCAAGACCCGCAATCAGAGCTGTGCACAGCTTCCCCCGGACGGCGGGTGTTCGCTAACTCCAGCGATGCGGTGAGATCGCCCGCAGATGCACTTAGACGTGCGCCAAGTCGCTCCGGAGCGCCGGCACAGCGGCACTGGCCCTCGGGATTACTTTTCGAGCGCTTTGCCCCCACCTCTCCCCTCCGTCGGCTCCCACTCCCGCCTGCTCCCCCCGTTCCCGCTACTCACCGCTGAGGACGCGCCCGCCGAGCGCTCCGCACCCGCACAGCGCGGCGGCCGCCAGCACCGCGGCCAGCCCCAGCCCCAGCCCCATAGCGAAGGCTCCGCGCCGAGAGGCCCCGCTCAGGGCAGGCCAAGCCCCGCACACATGCCGGGGAAAAGCAGCCCCCTAGCTCCTCGCTTCGCAACGCTGCCCGCCGCCGCCTCCCCGCCGCTATATACCTTTAGATGCGGGGGCCGGGCCGGGCGAGAGGCCAGCACCGCCCCCCGCCGCCCCCCGCCGCCCCCTGGTCCCGAGAGCCGCACGGTGCCAGCGGCTCCAATCGTGCGCGGATGCTGCGCCGTCGGGGCGCTCGGGGCGGGTGGCCGTACTGAGAGCGAGAGCCTGACCCGAGCGCGTTCTGCATCATTTTGGCGCTTTGTAGGTCTACTGATCTGTGTTTCCCCTGGCAAGGGTAGAAATAGGCTGTTTCCAACTTAAATATGTACATATACGTATATACAGGTGCATAAGCTGCAAAGCCCCCTTTTCTCACTGCCCTGGAAGATACTGGCATCAAATTCACATTACCATCACTCTTAAAACATGCCATGGTAACTCTTCTGGACCTGTTCATAGGACTGCTTCAAAGACCTCCAGAACCATGTTGTCAAGGGCTTCTTCTGTAAATATATATCTGTAGATTTCTGTAGATTTCTAAAATCTGATACTCCTTCCAGGCACCAATCTTTTACTCGGGTTCCAGCGAATGGCTTAGATAGATTACCATCGAGTTTAATGGACATCTTGCATGCAAATTATTTGATGGTTTGCCAGTCAACTTCATCTTTCTCAGAACTCAGATAGAGACCATATATATGTGTGTCATATTTATAAGTTATTTTCCCTCTGGATGTTTATAGCCAGGTTGTGAAGTCAATACATCTCAGATTACTATGGATTTTAAAATACTTGATGGATTTCCTAGTTGCTTTAAAGCTACCTGAGATCAGTTTGCTACTGAAAAACCCACATGAAGTGTATGAACTGTAATGGAAAATCATTTCCAGTTCTGCCACAAACTTGTTCTTAATAACAGTTATTTATTTGTTTGACTGATGAGACTTGGTCTTCCATGTGGATTTTAGGGTTCCAAGCCAATAACAATTATTTTCTAAACCTATAAGTACATTGAGCAATAATCTCAAGATGGTCATACTGAACAAAATGTTCTGGAATAAAGTTACTTAAGATGAGAAATAGTGGAGCCAGAAGAAGCAGGGAGGTGACTGGAACCCTGTCCTCAGGCCTGGTGAGGCCATACCTCCAGTACTATGTTCAGTTTTGGGCTCTTCATTATAAGATAGACATTGAGGCCCTGGAGCATGTCCAGAGAAGGGCAATGAAGATGTGAGGGATCTGGAGGAGTGGCTGAGGCAGCTGGGATTGTTTAGTCTGTAGAAGAGGAGGCTCAGGGGAGACCTTGCAGCACTCTACAATCACCTGAAAGGAGGTTGTGGTGAGTTGGCAGCAGGCAACAGTGACAGGACAACTGGTAATGGCCTCAAGTTGCACCAGAGGAAGTTCAGGTTGGATATTTCTTGTTAACATTTCTTCTCAGAAAGAGTGGTGAGGCACTGGCACAGGCTGCCCAGGCAAGGGAAGTGATGGAGTCACCATCCCTGAAAGTATTCAAGAAACAAATGGACATGGCACTGAGGGACATGGTTAGTGGGCACAGTGGCGATGCATTGGTGGTTGGACTACGTAACCTTGGAGGACTTTTCTAACCTTCATGGTATCTCCCTGGTATCTGAAATTCAAGTATTTCCTCACGTAACACTGATGGTATACAGAAAGAGACGAGCATGGCCAAAAAACTGTAACAAATACAATGAGAATTGGGGGTTGGGGCTGGGGAGGGAAAGTGTGGTGTCACAGCCTTTTAGCCTCAGCTGTTTGTAACGTACTCCAGTCTTACATAGGAGAGAGTTCAATTTTCACTGAATTTGAATACCAAGTGATATCCAACCAAAAGAAGTGGGAAAATAAGAAAAATGTTAAACGTTTTCCAAAGTGTCAAGTCTCCTTACTGTCTCAGGAATGACATTTGGATAGTAAGAAATGAATTCCTCATCCATATTGGTGGAAATCTTATACTGAATACCTGCCATAGGCAGCAGAAATATCTTCCTCCTTTTCCTTAGGCCTTTTCAAAAATTTGTTTAACAATCAAGTTCTTAAAGCAAGGCTGAAATAAAATATATTTCCACAGCTAAAGAAACTCTCCAGGCACACACACCACCATCTCTTTTCCAGTGAAATTAAGAGCAAGCATAAAACAAATTCTCCCTTTAGTTAATTATGAAGCATTTTTTTTCAGCTTACTTTATGTGGGATTACTAGCCAAGATGCAGTGACAGTTCCTGGCATTCTTCTGATCTTCGCTGCACTTTTCATCATATGGATCTCCTGGAGAAAAAAAAATAAACAATAAAAATTAAAAAAATTAACAAATAAGCATATGGACAGTTGTGTTGTGAAATTTGCATTTTTGTAGTTTTTATCTGTGGAAACTTTCCAGGCTCTTCATCTTATCTTTAGCCACTTGCTCCTTTCCCTTCTGCAGAAAGAAAGCACTGAGCACTGCTATAAGGCATAGAGGGGTTTTCCTTACCAGTACCCGTTCACACCAGCTGAGGAGGTACCCACTGATCTGTCTTCCGATCTCTTTCATAGTTAAGTACATTTCTTTTTTCAGGAGAGGGTCAAATTTCACTTAAAAATAATTGATTCCCAGACCTGGCAACCATATAATTTGCAGTTATTAACCTGGGTCTTTTAAATGAGGAAAAGAGGAACTAATTGGTTGCTCGCTGCTGGGACCAGGTTTATGGGCTTTATTAAACATTCATTCTGTTGATACTCTGGTTTCATCCTTAGTATACATCCCATCTCAGAACTGTGCACAACTGTAAGACTTGACCAGCCTAGAATTTTAACGAATTGTGATAATTGTATTGCCACACACACACACACACACACAAATAAAAAAAACAATGTGTATTTCAAGGGTCTGGAATCCAGGACATACGTAACTCCAGTTCATTAAAAGTTAGGATAAAGTTTATAAAGATTATTGCAACATCCTAATATCTTTTCATCCATGAAACCACTCTTTGAAAGAGACTTTTTTTTTGGTCCAGAGTCACTATTCTGCCGTGTTGCAAGGTTTTATTTCCTAATCTAGGGAAAACTAAATAAGAAAGAGGATAGCTTAGCTGAAGATAAAGCTTTCAAAATATTACTATCTTTGAATCAGAGGTAGGCATCTTTCTGAAGTAAATTTTACTCTAAGATAATTTAGACTAAAAGTACAGATAAAGAGTCTGAGACAAACTAGACTAAAGATAAATAAATGCCTTATCGCAGAAGAAGATGGGTAAGATTGTGTTTGTAATCCAAAAACTGGTTACATCATTGGGTAACGGTTGTATTCTATGAATTTGTGAATAAATATGACCTTTCTGTGATGGTGTTTTTACTGCTTTCTCAACACTTTAAAGAACAGATTTAGCCAGTCTTTAAAAAAGTGTACTATACAGTAGCACTGATCAATTTTAAAACAAACCTAGAAGGGGAAAAAAAGAAAAGGAAGGCATATTGGAATAGTTATCCCTTGAGGTACTATTTAAAATATGAGTTAAAGCTATGTACTCTGTTCATTTCTCATCAGTGATTATTTTCATTTTCTTTCTTATTTTCCCACTCCTATCTAAAATTTTTCTGTCATTTGCCTATGACCCCAGATGATGCAGTTTCTATAGATGCCCAGTGTGCAATTGAAAGTAGGAGGAGAAAACAGTTTTGTACAATAGCTTGCATACAGATAATTTATTAAATAACATTGCTAGAGCTCTATCAATTTCATATCCTACTGGCTTCCAAAAACAGTTTAAGCTACTTAGCTTCTCCTGCCAAGTCTCTTGGTACTGTAATAACATTATATTTTTACGGCTTTTTTTTTTTTTTTTGTAGTATTATTATTCCTTAGTTATGGAAAAGAATTCAATACTTCGGGTCCTAAAAACATTTGAGAAGTTGTCAGATGTATCAGAGGAGGGAAAGGATTCAAGAAATTTTAAGTTTTGTTCACCCCTCTTCAGTACCATGTAAGGTACCATCCTGCCTTAAAGTTGATGCGAGTCAAAAGAAAAACAGGAGCAGAAAAGAGGAGAATTAAGAATACGTAATTCATTTGCTATTCAAGTGTCTGAAAACATTCATCTATCTTTCACAATGCAGTGCCACTTAGTAATTCCCGAATACCTGTAAACAGCATTTTACACAGCTGGGGACAGCGAGGAGCTTGAGCTGTGATACACTGTGCCCAGTTTGAGGGGCACTGTTCCCACATTAATCCATCCAGCTCTGAAGCCAGCTAATTTGGTGCTAACTCAGGTATTTCTGCATAGTGCTGCACTGCACTGTGTAAAATACCATTGTGATTGAACATGCAATGCAGCACGACTGACAGTTACACAAAGCTCTGCCAACAAGGACCAAAGTAATTTAATTTCCTTCAATTATAATCCATTTAGATATAACATATAGCAGAAAAAAAAATAAAAAAAGAAAAAAACCTTTTAGATAAACAGGCTCTCTAAAAAGCCATAGGATATTTTTTATGTGCTAGCACAAATCTTGCTAATTCATAGAATTTTTAAGCATTCTTAAACTGTGATATCTTGTATCTATTAAAATAACGTGGGTTTTTTTTCTCCTTAAAATTCCATTAAAGCTAATTATTCAGCAAAATCTTCATGGCTACTGTCATAATTTATTAATATTTCTTGGTTTTAGATCAGAATAATCAGTAGAATGAAAGTTAATTAAGCCCAATTTTCAAATCATATGCAAAATTCTAACTGAGCAGCAGAGAGGTTGCCCTGAGAGGTTGTGGATGCCCCATCCCTGAAGTCATTCAAGGCCAGGCTGACTGTGGCTCTGGGCAGCCTTGTCTAGTGGTTGGCAACCTTGCACATAGCAAGGGGGGGGTTGAAAGTGGATGATCTTTGAGGTCCTTTTCAATCCACGCCATTCTATGATTTCCATTCTATGATTTCTGTCCCGGACTGAGATCAGAACATGTCCTGTTTTCAATACCAAATTGAGCATTTTGACAACTGTTGAGTTTTATTTTGAAAATGTGTTCAAGGCAAGGAGGTAATTCAAAAGCATTGTTAGAAAGTTTGTCTTTGTGGGTAAAAGTAGTAATTTCTCAGAATTCATAGCTGAGCCAAATTTCTAGCCACTGATTTCTCTGTCTTCTTTGACAAGGAAGCACAGTAAGTGCACAGCAAGCACCCAGCTTCAGAGTCCCAGTGGCCTCAACTAGAGGAGATTGTTACATAACCTTGATTGAACACAAACTTCTGTATTCCTTTACTTGATTTATCTGAATGAGAACTTAAATCCTAATTACTGATGTTCATCAAGTATAATGTAGCAAATTGAGACAGTAGAAGTACTGAGGTTAATACTGTTCTTTCTCTATGTTAACCTGTTTTTCCTGTGTTATCAGAGATAAGATAGGACCTCATTTGGATGCTATGGTTTGCATGTATTAGGGATACCAGCACTATTTATATAAGGCATTCCCAGCATGACAGGTGCACTGTACATTTCCTTTTTGTTGTGACCTTTGTGGCTTTCCAATCATAACTTTCACTCATGTATTTTACCTAAATCTTTGCAGCTTGGGATTTTCTACAGACTTTCTGGGTAGTAAGTTCAGCAAAGTCATAGGACTCACTCTTCAAATTTCCAGGCCTTGGTTTTACTGTTTAAAATCCTATTTTGAGAACTGAGCAGGACAGGCTTGCTAGGAGTGTCCATCAAACATCTTTGTGAATCAGTGATTACATGAGAGGGAAGGCAGATTTTATCTTGGACTTCTTCAACCATACTCGTGCTCTCTTTCTCATCTGCTTTCAAGCATTTGAAAAAAAAAAAAAAAAATGTGATTCAAAGATCTGCTCACCAATAAACGTTGATGACTATTATGGTTGCCCAGCAGTAGAGATTGCCTGACAGTCTCCAGATCCTTATTTTACTGGTGGAACCTGAGCTATGGGTTGAGCTTTTCTGTATCTTCTTACTGGTGGAGGTATTTGTACCTCACAGCTGAAATACTTTGTCTAGGCTGTCAGGGGAAAAGTGAGTACTGCAAGTTAGTTTTGATGATATAGAGACGTTGCCTTTTAAGCACTTCCTTGCAACATATTTTTTCAGTTTTTCTCGGCTTTATCAATGCTTATTCCATTCCTCTGCTCCCTACTCTGTTACTTTAATGCAGTAATTCTGAGAGTGTTATTGCAAGCCTGCTTCAGTCTCACTCTAACACCACCAGTTCTTTGATTATTGTTTCTTTGACTTTACTGATACCAAGGCCTGCAATTTATGCTCCTGATAAATCTGAATTACACTCCATGTACCCTGTAATGCTGTGAAAGGAATTCTTACTGCTGATCTCCTAATAGCAATGATACGACCATGCGCAGAACACTCTTTTTGTTCCCTGCCACACCCTTCTTGTTCACATCTTGTTCAGCAACAAGACTGTTTTCCTTTTCAGGATCTGCTGGTTCCTAATGCTGAGTCCTGAGGTCTGAATGTTAGCAGAAGAGATGGGAGCACTCAGACAGCAGTGAATAGCAGGGACGTCTTCTCTGTCCCCTTCTCTGGGAGGGACTTAGTTTTTCTTTAGCAGAACGAGGAGTCTTGCCCATCACTCAGTGTCCGCTTTTGTTCATGTCTCAGCTTTTTAATGACCCAAGTAACTCTAATGCACTTGAGTAGAAGGAAAAAAATCTATGTTTCACAGCCTTGCTCTATGTCTTAATTTGTTCTAAGCAAGTTGTGCAATTTGTTACCAAGAACTCTCTCAAAAAAATGTAGTGCTGCATTATGAAGTTCGTTATGCACTACTTCTGTCTCTTCCAAGCAGAAGAATAAAGAGGCAGTGTTGATCATGGCAATTTATAGTCCCAAATCTATCTATCTTACATAAGTATGTGTTTTGGTGTGTTCCTCCTAGCTAGGACAGGTCAGCCACATCTCTTAGTCAGCCTGCCTAATGTGTTTGCCTTTGATACAAAGAACGTGAAAGATGAGACTTTGCACACTGCATTGAAACAGACAAAAATATGGTCAAAGTTAGGCTGAATACACTCACTGTGCAAGACATGGCTGTGCGTGCAGAGATGATTTCTTACATCTCTGCTGACTGAACTGTGTGAACTGTACATTAATAGAGTGTCATGACCAAATAAAGCAGGAATGCATGAGCAAAGGAAAAGAGACATCAGAAACACAGATGAGCATAAATTGTCTTTGGTTGCTCCAGATGCTATTGCATTTGGTTGTCAGCAAATGACATTTCAAGCTTTTCTTGCTTCACTTCTGATCCAAACACTGTAGCGATAACAATATTACTTGGAAAAACTTCAAAATAAAAATCTTGTTCCAGAGACAAAAATGCATTCCTTCTTTAATGGTCAATTCAATGTTCCTTAGAAGAAGACTCATACAGGAAGGTTACCTTACAATGGAATTATGTAGTTAGTATTTCTCAATCTTGCTTGAACATCCAGGTTGGCAAGGCCTATCTGCTTAAGACACAAACTGAAGTAAAAAGTTCCTTAATCTGTAATCTACAATTCCTTGTTGGTCTTTCAAAGGCTGATAGCTTGAATTGTTACATACCCTCTCAACTCACGACATCCTCATGTGCTGTCAACTGATTTGATCTTCTGTCACTTGAGTCCATGTGTTCACTAACAAAGAGCTCTGCACATGCCCAGGAAGGGATAATTTTGATGATATTCTGTAGTATGGTTTCTCTGATCCAGCCTTAAGTAGAGACAGGCCAAGATCTCTAAGGAGCTGATTCTTAGTCTACTCTGTAGTCTAATAGCAGACAAGAGCCCCAGAAAACTGGAGGATAATGCTCATCTAATGGGTTAGATCTTTACTTCCTCTCTGTGGGAAGTCTCCCACGGGTTCTCAGGCTTCTGTACTGAGGATTAACGGTTACATGCCGCTACCTTTGTTCCATGTCTTCTCCTTCATTCACCCCCACTCCTCTCACATTTCCTGCACACGACTGTCCTTCACTGTCCTGACTTTATTCCAACCAGAAGTCCTGCAAAAAAAAAGGTAGAAAGGCTGGTGGCAGATACTGTGCTTATAAGATATCACTTTACCAATTCAGCTACTGGCAATTGGATCCCAGAGCAGCTGGATCGCAGCTTTTCTGTCTGAGCAGACAGCATGTCAGACTTGTATACCTTTGTGCTTTTTGTGGATAGATACAGTTTAAAATTAAGATGTTTCTGTAATGATGGTGGGTTGCTTGTGTAAGTACAACTTGACAAAGGGGAATGAATGTGGAAGGAGAAACACTTGGAGTTCAGTTGGCAGTTAGCCACAAACAAAGCAAAACCTACAAAAGTGCAGACTTGTTATTTCAAGCACACCTAACCTTTAGTGCTCTGATGAAGCAAAATGTTTAGTAGTTAGTAGTTAGTAGACAGTATGATGACCAACTTCAATTTGCGTCTTACATTTCTGTGCCTATAATGTTCCCTGCCTTATTTACTGTCTTTTTAGCTTTTCATTTGAAATGTGAGACATTGTGATTCATTGATGTCATCTAATTCTCTTACTAAAATCAAATAAGTTGTGATGCTAAAACTCTGAAAGAGGCTAAACCTTTTGTCATGTTACTATTGTAACCTAACATGTGACACTAAAACAGTGATGTCCCTGGATTTATTCTCTTGAACTACAGGTGGTAGTTTTCCAGACAAAATATCTGTTAAGGCTACCTACATCTTAGAAGATAACTTCTCTAATAAGGGGTAGCATTGGTCATAGATCTCTTCAATTTGGAGAACTACCATGGCCTCGTAACTTTCCATAATTCAGATGGTGGTAATAGGGTGTCAGCGACTTCACACTGTTTCATTACTCTAATTCCTGGAGAGCTGGGATTAATTCAGTTGCAGTTGTCAAGTGTTTTGCTAATTAGGCTCTGCAGCTATAAGGTGGCTGATTCAGCAGGAAGCAGAATTCATTTTCTTCAAGACACACTGGTATTTTTTTTCACTAGCTAAGCTATCCTGTGATCCTCCCTACATTGCAGAAGCAGGAATGCCAGATATAACTACGGTTCTTGCATTCCCAATGAGATCTGATCGATACTGGGGATGCCAGGAACTCTGAAGGCTTGGCTCTCATGCTCCTGTCCAAAAATGAGCTTTGGCCATTAATACTAACTGATCGTGCAGCTTATTCTAAATTGATTTGTTTTCCTCCTCCTTTCATTCCTTCCCCTTTTCCCTGCAAATTCTTGCAGTGAACCATTTAAATAAATAAGTAAAGACAATTAGCAATCCACACAATACACCCTTCAGCAACTTATTTAACAGATAGCATACATGGAATACAAAATCATCCTCAAGGAAGTCTAATCAGTAGGTTTTGTTTCATCTTTAAGGAAAAGAATGGATAATCTCATTAGGCTATGTTATTGATTTAAAGTCTCAATTGTATTAGGAGCGGAAGGTTTTGTTCAAGCGATCTGCTAATATCACCAGCACAAAAATAAATCCAGAAATTTAAGTAATGAGAATTCCTGCATGAGAAAATTGATTAGTAAAAGATTAAAAGAACTTTCTATGGCTTTATAGAAGGAAAGAGGATATGATTATGTTCCTAGAGAACATTTGGCAAAGGTTACTTATATTGCAAGAGGGTATAATATCCAGGATACCACACACACACACACACAGACTAAAATTAAGAAAAACAAATAGTGGCACAGCAAGAATGCCAGTTACACTTGCTACACTGAAAGATCTAAGTGGTAAGCTTATGTGATATATTATCTGTCTTAAAGTATATGGAATACCTTAAGGATATCTGCTTGTTAATACGATTCTTGTCAAACTCTTTGTTTGGCTTCATGGATTTCCAAACATGGAATGCCTTCAGGTAACTAGGTTTGAATGCCAAAGGACAGAAAGTATCCATGAGTGAAAAATATTTCATGTTCTAAGGAGAACTCACTGTGGAAAACTGATTTTAAAGTTCATTGTTCCTCTGAAGTCATCTGGTTGTTATTCCACATGCAGTGTAAACTCTTACTATTTAATTTTATAGACTGCCTGTAGAACAACTCAAATATTAAGGAATTTATGTAATGAAAGTGCAGAATTAGTGTCACTGACAAAGCTGCCATCATGTGGATAGGCCACAGGGCAAGATAATCAAGGATTTCTCTTAACCTTTCACAATCATCTTGTAAAAAAATATTACTTCATCAGTCTCTAAATGTATTTGGAGTTCCCAGTGTCTTGCTAACATGCATGTGGGTAGGGCAAATATACTATTTAACTGACACTAAAAGTTAACCACTTTTCATAGCTCAACAAAAACAAAACAAAGTTAGACACTTGTAACAAAAATTGTTAAAAGTGAGTATAAAATCAGGCTGTGGAGTATATTTGGTGTTTACCTGAAAGCAGCAAAATAAACCCTTGCCAATCTGAAAGATCACATCACTGTGATCCAAATATTCCATTAGAGTTTTTGTTTAATTCCAACAAGTTCCTTCACTGATAGAAAAATCTTGAAAATAAATATTTTTCATACATCATTTCAGGAAGACCCAAACAGCATCAGGAGTTACAGAATGTATATTGTATGTACGTATACACAGACACATATTTTGTACAAATGTAAAGCAATATATTGTCTCATATTCTGTGCATGCATATATATGTTAGATACTAGAGCATAATACTCCCTACTACCCAGGTAGAGTGAGGGTAGCTATAAAGAAATAAAGTGCCATAAATATCAGTTATCTATTTTAAAATAAAGAAGATAACTATTGTTTCTTATGTACTGTGTAAGCTGCTGCAGACACAAAACTTGAAAAAATTGTCCATTTTGTTTAGGGCATGTATCCACCTTTGTGCTGAAATCTAAAGAGAGTTAGAGATGCTTTTGATATGATAAGGAATGTTAGGTTGTTTCATCTCAACTTTAGACAAGTAGTTAATTGTGGGTATTTGTGCATCTTTTAGGAGTTTTTCTTTGTTTATTTGGCTTGTGTACTTTGTATTTTTTGTTTTGTTCCATGTTTGGGTTGGTTTTGTGGGGTTTGTTTTGTTTTTTGGTTTTTTTTTTGTGGTGGGACAAGGAAGCTGAAAACTCAGTAAAGATATCTATACAATTCATCTTAAGAGCACAACTACTGCTTTGTTATTCCTACCTGTTATGATTTCTCCCCAAATACGTGCATCAGGCTGTTTTCTTCTCCTTTATTTGAAGACTCTCCTTTTCCTTCTCCCTGGATTTTAACATGAGACCAGTTTGTTCTCCTACCTTTCACTGAAGCTAACTAATACTAGTCCCAATAGAATTATTCAATTTTATCCAGGGATGTAGATAACATGTGTTTCTTTATTGCATACATCTTGATGACCATTTATTGATGTTCAGGCTAGGACTAGATTTCTCACAAAGGAAGATATTTCTATTATTTCAACACGTCATAAATCTTTTACTAGTTGAATCTTTTCCTTTGGATACTGCTTCATACTTTTTTTTTTAACCCTCCTCCATTTAAACAGCTTTTATTCCACCAATGTTGGTTGCATGAAGTTTTCTACCCGTGGTCTTTTTTCCTCTTTGTAAAGAGAAAATGCTAATTATGTCATCTTCCTTTAGAAAAGCACTGAACATTTTGAGAATGTTTGCCATAAATTAAAGAAGAAAATCAGCATACAAAAAGTGTATGTTTCTGTTTTCTGAGAAGGGAGAAAAAATGATGAAAGCATTAAATGGAAAATATCTTAGTGCTTGTGGCTCTTCCATCTGCCTGATAAGGAAAACTTAAGAGTGTCTCTTAGTGAGATGGACAAAGGGAATGTAGCCAAGTGTCTGTGCTGGAACTGTCCTAGAAGTAGTGGTCTTAGCTGTCAGAACTGTCAACTGTTATGCTGAGGTGCCTAATGAGCTGAGGAAAGGATTGGATTTGGTTTGAATGTTAAAAAAATTCAATAAAAGCGGTATATGAGCTAGATTTCGTGTACAGTGAGGTACTGTATTTTAAAAAATTTGCTAAGCATGTTAAGGAAAATATAATAAAAATAAGCCATCTTTATAATCAGTGAGAATTTGCCAATGTTTGCTGCTGTAGCAATGCTTGACTGGAAATTGACTGTTTATTTTCACTTGTCTCTCCTTACATGTTCTATCCCAATTGTTCATTTGCTCTCCATCTTGAAATCATAGAGTTTAAAGATGAGTGTTTCTGTGCAGAGGGAATTATACTTGGAAAGATTTGAGTATCTGAACAGCCTAAATACAAGGTGTGTTATTGTGTTTGGCTTTTTTTTTAATCTAAATGCTATAAACAAAAACTGAAAATTCCCCAAACATCCTATTATGATCTCATGTGTTTTGCAGATCTTATCCCACTTACCTTGAGGCCAGTGAGAGACTTGATGCTGACTTGACTTCCTAAGACATGGGAATCTTCTTTCTACAATTAACATGAACATTATATCTCTTTGATCTGGGTTGATGTGATGTCATTGAACTGTTTCCCAGGTTGCCATGACATCACGGAGCCATATCCAGGATTGCCCTGAGCCACATGAGCTGTCCAGAAAGAAAAGTAAAGGAAGGAAGCTGAGACTTAATTGTGCAGACTCCTTTAGTATGAGGTAAGTACCTCAGAGTGGTAAAGTAGCAGAAGTATTCCACAAATATCTTTGCTGATGCTACCAGGTGAATAGACATTATGTGTAGGGGTATATTCCGGTGAATGGAAGGGAGCTTTCTGGAAACAGATCAGTTCCTCTGTAGAAAATGTAAATAAATTCATGGCATAGATTTCATTTAAAAAGAAAAATAAAAAGGAAAAAAATAAACATTTTTGATTAAAATTGGATGAAAATGTCAACCTCATACTGTTTCCTGACGAGTCTTACACTGCCATCTTCTGGGGGTATAAAGGGAAGATAAATAGAAGCAAGAAAGGAAGTCAAGCTTAAGGAAAGCAACTCTCTTTTCAAAAGCTGGAAAAGCTCTTTATTGACTTCTCAAACCAGCTTGCAGATTTCAGTAAACAAGGAGACTGCTGAACTCCATTTTGCATCTTCTTGACCTCTAAATAACCCATTCACTTACATGTCTGCTGTTTGAGTGCTTTTCCATCCTTCAGCTTTGTAATCTTACTATGAGATACATTCAGATAACCAAAATGGCGTTTTTGTATTATCAGGCCTTTGTTGATAATACATTGTGGTAGTTACTATAGAAGCTGACCAGTGTAACTTTGGAAAAATACTCTTCCTATTTAAAACTAAAAAGAACTAGTTGAGTTTTATATAAGTTTGAGAGGTTTTACTTTTGCTTTATATCAAAGCAAAATGATTTTGTGGAAACATATCATTACTAGAAACATAGCTCTGTGGAGACATTGGTTGAAAAAACAAATGCACAAAATAAATTCAGAGGAAATTATTATGTAATTATTATATTACTTTTTTGATTTTCACCTAATGATTCTAATTGCAGTGACTCTGGAAACTGATTGTCAACTTCTCATTTGAAAACAGCAGATAGATACTTTCTTTTACACTTCTTCATTCTGTTGTATTGACCAAAGTTTCCTTTTTCACATTACAACTTTAATGTTGATTCTTTGCGACAAATTAGATGTTCCACATTAGGGTTTTCTGTGCTTAGAGTCAAGGCTTCAGTGAATCCTAATGGCACAAAGAAGTTTGGCAACCTGTATTTGACATCATCCCTGTTGTGATAGTGTGTCAAAATAAAATAAAGTTCTGAAGTGTAGCATACTTTATTTAAGCAATGGACTTTTTATCCTATTATGAGATCATCAGACGTTCTCCATACCCCAGAATTTATATTTCATTGAATTTTAAGATTTCATTTATGAAGTTGTGATGGAATGGCCATGAACCATTACTGGATGACTTTACTCTGTTCAGTATGGTACAATATCAACCTAACAGTTTCTGAAAATCTTTGTTACATTTAGCTATACACCACTACTCTGACATGTACTTCTTCAGTAGGGTTTTCTATACTTCACCCCTGCTGGCACTTTTAACATGTTTCAATCCTTAGTAGCTGTGTAGTTCTTAAGGTGTTCAATAGGTGCGCTTTCAGACATATTACTGCAGAAACAAACAAACAGAAGATAGACTTGAGAAGTATTGTGAAAATGTTTCAACAGAAGTAGAATCATCAGTGGTTAACTTTTCTGCCTTAGAGAGTGTTTAGTGAAAGAAAAATCTTCTGTGTTAATCTAAATAAATTTAGCTATCAGAAGGAATTTTCAAGTGTGCTGATAAGTGCTTTGTGAAAGATATTTGTGTTTTTGCATTAACAATATCTAAGGATTTCTATTTATTTCATTGAGGGACACACAGGATAAAGAATAGTAACAAAAGTAAGCTGGCCAAGATGAACAGGAAACAATTTTGCAGTCTGTATACGCAACTATCAAGTTAATTCAGTTATGGATGCTGAAAATTGTTCATGAGACAGTAAATGAACTACTAAAGAATTCTTTTGTAAAATGTATTTTATGTGCCTTTATTTTGATTTTCTTTCTAGGGAATTTGATCAAAACTCTCATGTGCCTCGTGCAAAAGTCTGTGCTGAAGACTAGCCACCAAGTGTCTTGAAGCCAGTGAAAATGCTATTATTTAGCTATTTTACCTCATCAACATTCATTAGCATGACACTGGTACTTGTAGGCAGGTGAAATCTAATCTAATAAAGAGGAAGGAAGAACTGTGCTGTGACAGACTCACACAGGACCACACATTACATCAACTGGATAAATCCTCACCTGCTAGCTGTCTCGTCCTTTTATGGTACAAAGGAACCAGTCCCCATAACTGTTGAGAATTATGCCATGTGGATGGCATTCTTGAAAATTATATCATAATGAGTATTCTGCTTTTTAAAACATACTTCCTGAATAGTATTATGTGAACAGTAATTAATTCTGGTAGGCTCAGAACAGGATTATGAAACTACCGTCTAGTCTATCTAATCAATTTATTGCATCAAACACCAAATAAAGAAACAGAAACAGGGGAAAATATTCTGTTCACAAACTTGGTTTTCTTGCACTGTGAATAAAAATACCAATTCCCCAAAGAGGAAGAAAATTATGCTGTAAGTCTGCTGTAGCACTCATGGTACCAGAGCTAATATAATAATAATTACTCACGTCATCTTTGCAAAATAAAGGAAGAGAACAAAGGTGAACTAAATGGTCAGAATAAGTTAGAATGAGTTAGGGAAGGTGTTTTTCTGGAACACAAACTTCTGTGTGTGCTGTGGATTTAATTTCGACAGTTTGAAACAGGCTTGATCAGAAAGTGTAATTTTTCCTTGGAGGAACAGTCTAATTTTTCCATCTGGAGGTCCTAAAATGAAATTTGAATGAGAAGATTCAAGTAAAAAATAATATCTTGAAGCTTCAAGGTTTGTTTTCATTTCAGTACTGAATGATAACACCTTTCTTCAAGCTCTCTAGTAAAAAAAAAAAAAATACGAAAAACTACCAAAGTCTTTAACCTGAAATTGAACACTTCAGTGGAATCATCTACTAAGAAAATCGGAACTCTATTTTCAGGAATTTTTGAAAAGTTTTGAGCATTTTTGAGCCTCTACTCTTGCCAATGGACAAATTCAGGGGACAGGATTATAATAATAAAGATTACATATATATACATATATATAATAACAAAGATAACAACAATTACAGGAGTATGGAGAGGGAGATTCTGTAGGAAACTAAAACTGCTTTGGTATTGATATATAATGTATGTAGCCCTTTTTATAAAGCTTTTAGTTTCAGATTTGTTTCAAATGGAATTTTAAGGGAACAGAGTCTAGAATTTGGAATTGAAATGAAGATTGGGGGTGTGCTATACCAGCCTGAAAGGCAAAATGTCCCACTGCTGTTGCTGGGTCAAATTTTCCTTGGTGTTTATTTTCCAAGTGTACCTTGGAACTGCTGAATGCCATGAAAGTCACGGAGGTTTGTTGTACATCAGTGTTGCAATTAGTAGACAGTCCTGACTTTCTCTTCTCTTTCTCATTTTAAATTTGCCTAGATGTAATGTCCAAAGTGTGCATTTCATTTTAAGCCACCATAATTACTGACAAACTCTTCACAATTAGGTCTTATTATGAGTATCCCCTTCTGATACTATTTCTTTCTATTGCCCTTTGCCCTCCTCCTTTACTCACTAATCTCTGCGTATTTCCTCTCTGAAGTTCACTCACACAGTTCACAAAGATGAAGACCTGGAGGCCTGGAAGACCTGGAGCTCCTAGTACAAGAAAGGCGCAGAGCTCTTGGAACAAATCCAGAGGAAAGCCACTAAAATGATCAGAGGGCTGGTGCACCTCTCCTATGAAGAAAGGTTGAGGGAACTGGGCTTGTTTAGCTTGAGAAGAGAAGGCTCCGGGGAGACCTCACTGTGGCCTTCCAGTATTTGAAGGGAGCACATAAACAGGAAAGGGAATGGCTGTTTACGAGGATGGATAGTGATAGGACAAGGGGGAATGGTTTAAAACTGAGACAGGGGAAGTTTAGGTTAGATATTAGGAGGAGGTTTTTCACTCAGAGGGTGGTGACACACAGGAACAGGTTGCCCAGGGTGGTTGTGGATGCCTTATCCCTGGATGCATTCAAGGCCAGGCTGGATGTGGCTCTGGGCAGCCTGGTCTGGTGGTTGGCAACCCCACACATAGCAGGGGGGTTCAAACTCGATGACCATTGTGGTCCTTTTCAACCCATGCCATTCTATGATTCTATGATTATATAAATGTTACTTGCATTTATGGACCATTTATGGTCAGGAAAATATGGATGTCAGATATTTTGGCAAATATCTGTTGATAATTTTTGAGTTTAAACATCCTTACATATGCCAAAGAAGCCTTTTTCCCTAAGTCAGCTGGGCTAATGTTTATCTCTAAATTAGTGTCAGATGATGGAAGTTTTTAGGTAGTGTGTGCAACCCTGATAAGTCAAGTACTACATACATTTTGTTCTGTTTTGATAGATTATCAAAGCCTAACCTTAGTAATAACCAAACATCCCCTGTTCTGCATTGCAAGTACAGAAACATTCCCTATGGGACCCTTGAAACTTGAAATCAGTCACTGGATACCTAGTTCCCCAAGGTGCTGAAACTTTTTGTTAGCATTCAGAAGAGCAGCTGCCAGCCAGGCTTCTGCTGTTGGTTTTGTTCTAACAACAGTAAAGTGTGAAGCTGATAAGAAACAATAGTTTTGCCACCATGGACAGGCTTTGGGAGATGCTTCACTTCCTTCTGATGGTTTTCAGCATTAGGAATTTGCCTAGCAGTAATTCAATTTCTAATCCATAAAGTTAACAGTACTTTTCTTACATTGATTATCTGTGTTTTCTCTTTAAAGTAGTCTTCTCTCCATGGCAGGCATAATCTTCTTCTAGAACATACTAGCATAGGCGCTAACGGTAATGGATGGAGTTTCTGGGCAGTTCAGTAACACAAACGATGAAGCTATGCACAAATCATTCCAGCAAAGAGCTGATGAGTATCTTAGCTTGCATGAAGATGATTTTGTTTCTTTTTATCATTAGCACCTTGAGTCCTTTGTCTTTGCTGATGCATTTTACTTCACTGTCATAGTTGAGGCAGAACATTAGAATTAAATACTCTCTTTGATAAACTTAATCTGCAAGATAAACAGCTTCCTTTCTCCTGAAAAAGGAAAGTGTCTGTTTTCTGCTACCATTTGAGGTGGCTGGTAATTAGCCTTCTGACCTGTCTGTCACTGGGACATCAGCAGGCACTTGGAAGTCTTGGCAAACTCCACAGCAGATAGGCAAAGCAGTAAAAACTGTTCTGTTTTTCTGCGGCCTTCAATGTTGAGAAAACCTCAGTATTCGGTATTCGGACGTTCTAACCATTGTGTTAACCACTTAAATGGAAAAAAAAAAAAAAAAAACCTTTTTTTTTTTTTTTTTTTTTTTTTAAATTATATACTCCAGCTTGTGCAGAATGTCATTTCACCAAGTAGACACAGTCTAAGCAACCTGGAGGTTTCAGAAGGAATAGAAATGGTAACAACTATGTTCTGTGCAAAAAGAGGTGCAATGGGGCCATCAAAGATCTCACTGCAACTAGAAAAATACATGAACTGGAAAAAAAAAGTAGCTTGCTTTTCAGATTTAAGGATGGTCTGACAGAATTGGTAGTAATAAAATCTAAACAAAACACCATTTTGCATGTGAACCGAGTAAATTTGATTGGAAAGTTACTGATTCACAGCGTACACAGAAGCCTGAAATCAGTGTGCTGTGGCATGGACATATGGCTTCAAGCTGTTTGCAGTACCCTAGTCTGGCATACAATTCCTTATGTACTATTACAAAGAATAATCTAAGTTCTATATGAAAAATGAAATAAAAATGCCTACATGGCAATAGAAAAAAAAATTGAGGTGAATCTGTCTTATCATGATAATACTTCAGAAATAAATCTATACCTATACATCTGCATATTTTTGATACAACTATAATGCCCAGTACCTTTGGCACTTTGTCCCAGTGGATAACTTGAAGGTTCCTTCAAAATTTTTGACAGAAGCCAGCCTGAATGTTGTCTAGCCAATATTATCTAGCTCATGCACCGAGACCTAACTCTACCATCACTTTGCTGTCCAGGCTTTTTAATTTCCCCCCCCAAAAAAAAAACATTTGAAAAAACTACACTTAAGCCTTTCAGCTAGCTGCATTAGGTAGTCGAAGGATTGCTCTGATAATATAAGATTCTGGATTGAACGTAGCTCATTCTGGCTTAAGGTATGCTGTCCAGATAAACAAGAGGATACAATGCATAAATATCTGTGGGCATCTGTTTTACCTCTACTATTACCTTCCAAGAAGTTATTTTATGTAACCATAAGGTTCTGGTAAGTCTGAGTCTGTTAGGAGTTTGAGGTCTTCATTACTGATTTTCTGTGGAAGCTTACTAACTGTAGACACTTTTTTCTGTCATCTCTGAAGAAAAAAGAGATGATTGATAGAATATATTTATAACTTAATTCAAAGGAGAAATTTATTCAAAGAGTAAAAGAATCTAGGGTGCCTTAGAAATGTTAAAAACTGGCCTTTATTAGAGTATGAAACACATTTTTATTGGCTTACTGCAGAAATTATCAGTTACCATTAAAAATATTGCGTTATAGTATATTTCAAAGAATTCTATTACCTGTACGATAATACCTTAGCTGGTAAAAAGTTTACTTGATGTATGTACATTACTTTATTGACTTGCACATTACTCCATGATAGATTTATTCATTTAAGTGACACCAAAAGTGATAAATATAAGATTTCAGATGAAAAAACATTTTTTATTGGCACAGTGGAGAGAGCGAAAAAAAGCAGCGTATAAAAATTGGGCACAAACAATCAACAGTTGCGAAATGAGGCCAAATTAGTGAAGAAAAACAGTCACTGGAGCTTCAGCATGCTGTTCATTTTCCAATCATTTAAAAAAAAAAAAAAAAAAAAGGAAGACTGAAAGCCTTGTTCGGAATTTTTCACTGAAGAGCAAGCAGTAGTATATTTTATTGCACTGTAGAAAAGAGAGGCTTTCTCCTACATCCAAGGAAAACACACTGCACTGTTTGCCACAGTTCTATATTCTCGTGTGCACTTCTCAGGAACACGGATGCATAATTCATCATAGGAGTTCATCATGCTGTGTAGGAGGGTTAAAAAAAATGCAATAGCTCTGGTTTTGAGTGATATCTTTCACACAGCCTGAATGGCTTTTAGAGATAAATTTCTTCAGTTTACTAATAGAGACAGAGGCCAGATCTTCCTTGCATGCATAACAAGAAGCTGAAGAGCTGTTCAGTTGTGTCAGTAGGAGTTAGTGAAAAGAGATATATGTCAGCTAGAGACGTACGGAATACTGACTTCCTTTAATTTTCTTCTGTTTGTTTTTTTTTTTCCTCTTACGTCTTTCTCCTGGTTTTCTGTCTCCACTCTGTGCTTCAACTGTGACTATATGGTGTCATTCAGCTTTCTTACTATTTCCTAGCTCTCTTCTAGCTAAAGGGATAAAGGATAATAAAAAAGGCTTTTTAAGTATGTTAACAGCAAAAGGAAGGTCAGGGAGAATGTGGGCCCCATATTAAGTGAGGGGGGCGTTCTGGTAACAGGGGATGCTGAGAAGGCGGAAATACTGAACGCCTTCTTTGCTTCTGTATTTAGTGAAAAGGCTCCCCCTCAGGAATCCCAAACCTTGGAGGTTAATGAGAGAGTCTGGGGAATGGGAGACTTCCCTTTAGTCAGGGAAGAGGTGGTCCGTGAGTGCCTAGGAAACACTAAGGTCCATAAATCCATGGGACCTGATGGGGTGCATCCACGGGTGCTGAGAGAGCTGGCGGAGGTCATTGCTGAGCCGCTCTCTGTAATCTTTCAGAGGTCTTGGAGAACTGGGGAGGTGCCTGATGACTGGAGGACAGCCAATGTCACTCCGGTCTTCAAAAAGGGCAAGAAGGAGGACCCAGGTAATTATAGGCTGGTCAGCCTCACCTCTGTCCCAGGGAAGGTGATGGAACAGCTTGTGCTGGATGCCATCTCCAGACAATTGGGAGAAAAGGAGGTTATCAGGAGTACCCAGCATGGGTTCACCAAGGGGAGGTCGTGCTCGACCAACCTGGTAGCCTTCTATGAAGTTGTCACTGGCTGGGTGGATGGGGGGAGAGGGTAGACATAGTCTTCCTTGATTTCAGTAAGGCTTTTGATACTGTCCCCCATGACCTCCTTATAACAAAGCTGAGGAAGTACGGGATAGATGAGTGGACAGTGAGGTGGGTTGAAAACTGGCTGACTGGCAGAGTGCAGAGGGTCGTCGTTGGCGGTGCAGTGTCTGGCTGGAGGCCTGTAACTAGTGGCGTCCCCCCAGGGGTCTGTGCTGGGCCCGGTCTTGTTCAACATCTTCATCAACGACCTTGATGAGGGGATAGTGGCCACCCTCAGCAAGCTTGCTGATGATATGAAGTTGGGTGGACTGGCTGACACGCCTGAAGGCTGTGCTGCCATTCAGCAAGACCTGGACAGGCTGGAGAGCTGGGCAGTAAGGAACAGGATGATGTTTAACAAAAGCAAGTGTAGAGTCTTGCACCTAGGGAAGAATAATTGCATGCACCAGTACAGGCTGGGGGATAACCTGCTGGAGAGGAGCTCTGCAGAGAGGGACCTGGGCGTCCTGGTGGATGACAGGTTGGCCATGAGCCAGAAGTGTGCCCTCGTGGCCAAAAGGGCCAATGGCATACTGGGGTGTATAAAAAAGAGCGTTGCCAGCAGGTCAAGGGAGGTGATCCTCCCCCTCTACTCTGCCCTGGTAAGGCCTCATCTGGAGTAGTGTGTCCAGTTCTGGGCTCCCCAGTATAAAAAAGACAGGGATCTCTTGGAAAGAGTCCAGCGGAGGGCCACAAAGATGGTAAAGGGCCTGGAGCATCTCCCCTGTGAGGAACGACTAAGTGAACTGGGTCTGTTTAGCCTTGAGAAAAGAAGGCTGAGAGGGGACCTGATCCAGGTTTATAAATACCTGAGGTGTGGGGGCCATAGTGGTGAAGCTGGACTCTTTTTCAGTAGTGCATGGGGACAGGACAAGGGGAAATGGGATGAAGCTAGGGCATAGGAAGTTCCACACAAATGTGCGCAAGAACTTCTTTATGGTAAGGGTGACGGAGCACTGGAACAGGCTGCCCAGGGGGGTTGTGGAGTCTCCTTCTCTGGAGATATTCAAGACCCGCCTGAACGCCTACCTGTGCGACCTGGTGTAGGGAACCTGCTTTGGCAGGGGGGTTGGACTTGATGATCTCTGGAGGTCCCTTCCAACCCCTACAATTCTGTGATTCTGTGATTCATCCCTAAGTCTTTATTCTTATTGTTCCAGGGATTTCCAATTATTCATATCTAGTTTGTCATGATGCAAACTAGTCAATGAAAGTTTTCAAATGGACAAATATCTGTTGGCAAACAAATATCTATTGGCTAAAAGAGATAAATAGACAGCTTCTAAAGAATAATCATGATTCAAGATGCCTGGTGTATAACTCTTTGTGTTTCTACTTCTTCTTTGCTGGTCACTTGTCTGCAGCAGCCAGACAAGTGACATTTAGGAGATGGTCAAGAAGGAAGTATAGACTTTTGATGCGTAACAATGAATAGACTACTGGAATCAAATACAAATATTCCTTATGCTTACAGGAATAATACAAATAAATACATTCAAAAACGATATCCTTTTCTTCAAGTGATCAAATCAAATGCACAAAGGAAGTAATTGGCTGTTTTTCCTGTTTTTCTGATTTTCTGTTATTTTGTGTGTGTGTGTGTGTTTGGGTTTTTTGTTTGTTCGTTTTCGTTTTTTCTAATAGTAATGATGAATGTTTCACCAACAATTGCTTTTTCCGTTCATGGTTGTCCCTCAGTGTCTGACTGAAATACCAGACTGTTATATCATTGATTACTTCACCGACATTTAATTGTGAGTCAGCTGAAATGGTAAAAATACTGAAGCTTTATCATATGGGTCAGAAATTTCATAGCAGTTTTCACTAGAAACAATGAAGTATGTTGTTTAGAATTAGAATAGGTTTCATGGCTGAAATGGTAAAAGCAGATAGCCTAGTAGCTTAGAAGTAGTCTTGCGTTACTGATTCTTACATGAACTTCCTGTCTAGGTTACATCAGACCTGATACACCAAAGAATATCAGTGGGAGAGAATGGTACGTTATGTTTGATTCGACATAGCATGCTAGCAGTGGCTCTTTATTAGAAAATCTTGTCTCATAGAAAAATGAGCAGGTTGCACAGCTTTATTACCTTGCCCATGATATCATGTAGCAGTAGCTCAGAAGATACGGGGAAGATTTTTAGTTTGTGTTTATTGTTATTAGAACTTTGCATGACGTAAGTATATAACGTATTCAAAGTCCACACAGATGGGAAAGCATCCATCAAGGTACATTTTTGCTGTTGACATCTCTGAGCACCTCTCAATTTAAATCATTCTTCACTGACTTTTCTCTCTCTTATTTGTCATCAGTTATAGTCTATCCAAACATAGGTTTGCAAGTCTGATGGACATGTAACCTTGACTTCTATATATAGATATGTTAATATCTATATATCTACATGCTTCTGCTGGAGTGTCATAGGCATAGTCAGCAGTCAGCATTTAATGTACTTGCACTGAGGAAGACAGAAATTTATTATATGAATTGGAATTAAATCTTGCAGGTGCCAACCCATAGTTCACTGAAACTTCATGGCCAGCAGCCATGGAAATTGAATATCTCCTGAATAGGATGTTAAATTAGCAGGGCTGCTGAAGCAAGCTTGCTGATACAACGTTGTCGTATTTTAGTCTGTCAGAACTGTTTCGTGAGTGCTTTTGACAACAACAACAACAAAAAAAGAGATGAATTTCACATGACAGATCTCTTGTTTGGAGAGATGTAGGATGATTAAGCTGTTAATACAGTTTTTTTTTATTATTCCTTTAGAAGTATTCAAAGAGTACTTCTTTAAATACAGCTCAACATTATATGGCAAAGGTTGAGGCACCTGTGCAGCAGTGAATGAAGGCTATCTAAATATGAATGACTAATTATCAGGGAACAGGAAAACACTAGTTTTCTTTCATAAGTAAAATGGCTTCATCCTATTCAGAATAATCTGTTGGGAAAATAATTAGCATAAAGAAGATGGAGTTTTGATAAGTAACTTTGATGTTCATAATTATAGTAATTTTTGTATAATTTATTTCATTTGTGCTCATGTTTTATTTCAGCTTTCCCTTTCAGTAGTAAAACCTGATATTAAAATTTAGACTAAACCTATCTAGCTGTAGGCAGAAAAACTGTTCTTTGTATGATAACTGTAGATTTAGCACAAACTTGCTGTTAGTATTTCTTTCCATCTCTCTGAATTTGTCTTCCCTACTACAATATATCATGCAAATAAGTGTCAGGAAGAATCTAGAAGAATCAAATTTAACATGGCATGAAACCAAACTCTTTTCACTTCAATTGTATAATTTCAATGTTTAATTTTTTTTTTTTTTCTAGATAGAAATGCATCATCCAAAGCATGAACAAAGAGGAGTTGCAATATTTAGACTGTTGTGACATCAGAACAATGAAGGAGGGGCTTCTTGGCTTGATTAGTACATATGAAGAAGTCATGTCTGCTACAAGGCTCTGAGGTATGCCAGCCTGTACTGTGTGTGTTCTTGTGCTTAGTGGTAGAAAAAGCTTGTTATTCTGTTCTTTCTATAAGGCTCTATAACATCTCTCAACTGAGAAATCTAATTTCTTACACAAAATTTCTTTACCCAATAAATGAAAAAAAAAAAAAAATAGTTCAGACATTAGTAATGCTTTTCAGATCCATTTAAATATGAGTCTATTGAATAATTGCCGCATCCCTCCTCCTGTTTGCTATCTAAAGAATTAACTACTGGGTTCTTCTACTAGCTAATTTCGTGTTAAATGGCTCATATTGTTCCTCCTGTCAGGGAACAGCACTGGCAGCAAGGCTTTATTTCTCTTCTTTTCTGTTAATTCTAGTCTTTGCATGCACATATTATTTAGTAGGAATCTTGTATTTTGGGGTAGTAGGGTGCACTGTTTTAAAACAGCGAGAGTTGTGAAGTACATTCTATCACTTTTTCCAGAATTCTACTATGTAGAAGAGGTGAACAGTCTTCTCACAGATGATGAAGGTAAACTATATGCCCAGTTGTTCCTAGCAACTTGGGAGATACCTCTTTAGTTGCTTGATTATGCTACAAGGAATACAGAAGTGTTGGAGGAAGAACTGTTGTATGTGTCCTGTTGAAATAAAGGAGGACTTTCTATGCAGTAGTAATCTCATTATGCAAGAAAGAGTGTTGGTCTGTAGCTGCACCACACACCTACAAACTCAAACAAAGCAGAGAACTCATGGCAGAGTTCCATTGTAGACAGACTATATACTGATGATGCAAGCAGGGACAGGCTATAAAGGAGGAACTCACTTAGAAAAGCTGCACAGATGTGAAGGCGTGGTGTCAGGAAAACTCAAGTTCAACTAGAGCCAAGACCCATGAGAGGCATAGGACAAAAGATGTTTCTACAAGTACATTACAAGGTAACCCAGACTACTGCACTGTGCCAGGGCTCAAGGAGGAGAGTTACCTCTGGATATAGATCAAGTCAGGGATAACTGGACCAATAAAAGTTCATGGGAGCATTCAAGGGTGATGATTACTTGGCCTTCAAAAAAGGTCAAGTAGAATTTTGTCCCAATCACCCCTTACTTCAGCCCCATGAAGCAATTTCCTTAGATACACGTTTCTGGCTAATTGGAGGCCAGTAACAAGTGGATTGCCGCTGGATTTAATCCTGGGCTCTGTCCTATTTGACATCTTAGTTAGTGACTCTTAGGAAATATGCTCTCGTTTGTAGATGATACCATATTGGGATAAGCATTTGATACTCTTGAAGACAGTGCTTTCATCTACAGAGACCTGAACAGGCAGGAAGACTGGTTCAACAGAAACCTCATAAAAATCGACACAGATGGAGAAATCTTGTCCATTGGAATGAAAAACTGCCTAAAATATTGTCATGAGACTGATAGTTTGGTGGAAAGCAACTCTGCTGGAAAAGGTCTGGACCTCTGGGCCATAAGAAAGCTGAGGATGAGCCAGCAGCCTGCCCTGCCAGCAAAGACAGCCAGCGGCATCCTGGATTGAGTGAACAGGAATACTCTGGTATTCATCTGGTAGATGAAAGAGAGGAATTACACACTTGTACTTGATTGATCACATCTGGAATACTGTATCCAGTTTATAGCTGTCTGATACAAGAAACTAGAAAGTTCAACAGAGTACCATCAGCATGGTCAAGAGCTGGCACATTCACCCTGTGAGGAGAGGCTAATGGTCTAGGACTTGTGCGAACTGAAAATGAGAAAAGACAGCTGTGGTATACTTAACAGCTGCCTGCCTAAAGAGTGATCACTGAGGAGGCCAATCCATGCTCTTCACAGAGCCTAGAGAATAAGAAGCGATGGGCATGTATTCATGAGAGGTTCAGACTGGACAGATATGAGAAGAAGCATTTTCCTTGTGAGGACAGGCAGCTGGTGGAGCAATTTTGCATGGAAAGACTGTGAAGACTCCATGGTTCAAGGTTTTCAAGACCCAGCTGTACAAAGCCCTGAGCAGCCTGCATGAGCTTTATCTGACCCGACTTTGGGCTGGAGGTTGGATGACAGACCTCCAATGGTGCCTTTCAAACTGGTTTATCCTATGATCCAAAGGATAGAGTTTGAAAAACTCAATCATAGGAAATCATAGATAGATTGATTTGTTAATAGGTGAATTCCATGAAATTCAGCATTTCTGTGATCTTGATATGGCTTTATTCATTGCAAACTGAGTTCTTCCCCAGAATGTAATAGGAATGACAGGAGGCTAGAAAGATGTGGTAAATTTTTGATACCTTTTCAAAAATTTGATTCTACTTCTGTTCTCTTTTTCTTATTACTTAGCTTTTTGGACATCGCAGATTAGGAAAATAAAAAGACCTATTGAAAACAGATTCTGTTAATTCTAGTCTACTTCTAGTCTAATTCTAGTTTTACTTTCCAGGAAAACAAAAACAAACAAACAAACAAAAATCCAAAACATTTTCTTATATTCTGTTTCTTATATATCAGAATAAAGGACTTTCTGTCACTCCTCATAGAACTCTACTGTTAAAAAATAAGTTCATGAAAATTGAATTAACATCCTTAGTAATCAGAACGGTTGCTAATTTTTTTGTTTGTTTGTTTTATTTTTGTTCAGTTGCTACTGTAAGCAGTTTGCAGTGATTTCTTAGGGACTTGCTACTACCCTCTAGTTCCCTATACAAAACTGTCTTCTCAGCAAATTACCTGGTCCTTTAAAATAGGAATGTCACCCCATTTCTATGCAAAATGCATTTTTAACTTTCTTTTGAGGTATACATACTCAGAATGCTTCTGCAGAACATTCAGTTCCATTTTGGCATTTTTGATGTTTGAGGCAAGAATGCTTTGATAGCACAGCTGTTTTCCTAGTTGTTCCAAATTCAGAACTCCAGGGATAAGTAAAAATCTTGGAAAATATCTTCAGGGTAGTAAACTGATTTCAGGATTCTCTTTAGTAACAAATAATAGGTGATGCCCTCACTTTATTCTCTGTGGTGAAGAATAATTTCACAGTTTAATTTTTTTTAGTAGAATGAAAAACCAAAACAAAGAAAATCTTAATCTGATTGCAATTCAGTCAATTTCATTTGATAATTCAATAACTTTTGTTAAGAAAATTAATGATAAATCATCAACCACACTGTTTTGTAATTTCAGCTGATGAAGTTACTGACACCAGTGTAAAAGCAATACAGTGCAAAATGTAAAGACCAAAAATGCTGTTCATTTTCATCAGTTGTGTTGAAAAATGAAAATATATGACAAATTGACACAAGGGTAACTAAAAGCATTTTCAGAGCAACTAGTTAGTGAGTCTGACAATGATGTCAGAGAAATAAAGATAAGACAAAATGTTTTTAACTTTGACTAAGATAGCAGAAAGAATTTGAAACCGATATGGCAAATGGCCTTCTCTAGAAGCTGCTTTACCGCATCCATAATCCGTTGCTTTCACTGGCTGTGCATACTGAACCAGAATCAATAGTTGCCCCACAGCTGAGGCTAGTCTTCAGTCACACAGTGTTTTGAGTGTCAAGAAATCCAATAGGTAGAAAAGGGACCTGTCATGTCTGTTCATTTTCATTTGTCAGATTCTTCACCCTTTCTCAATATCCTAACAATTCTTTCTCCTAGATACATTTTATTTGTACCTTCACATAATCTCTATTTCCATGTGTCCATTTCTCTTTTCTCCCTTTCTTTGCTTACAAATCTCCAGCTTGTCCAGGACACTTGCACAGTAGTTACTTTATCACCTTGATTTCTCTTTTCTCCAAATCCTCTTATTTTAATATTTCTACATCAAAATTACCTCTTTCCTTTAATTCCTTCTCCTTATCAGCATTCTAATATCATGCTTGTAGTAGCACTTCAAAAAAGCATTATACTCCTTTAATCTACACTGGTCAAATTTAATCGTATTATTTGATTTTTGGAAATGTTTATTGCACATGGCTTTTTAATGCCATTTTGTAAGTAGGATGATGTCTTTTATACTATATTGAGACATCAGAATGCTCATGTTATTTTATCTGTCAGGAAAAATAATGTAGAAGTCTGTATAATGTAGCTAGTCAGTATAATAGATATTAGTTTTCACTTTGTTTCCTTGTAGTTTGGGTTTTTTGTTTGTTTGTTTGTTTGTTTTTCTGTGCATTGTTTTAGTTTTACAAAAAGTGATACAATTTAAAGCCCACACATTTAAGGGCTGTGAAGGAAAATAAAACAGCATGTAAAAAAGATAATGTAGCATTATGCAGCAAAGCACAAACAGGAATATTTCATCCCTAGACTTATTCTTCAGGTATTCTGTGATCCGGAAATTTCAGAATAGTTTTAGTCCTGTTACAGAGAACGTATGCTGGAATAAAGAGGAGTGAATTTGAAGTAAATCTCCAATGTAGAGAAAAATCACATATTCATAGAATTGCAGAATGATTTGGGTTGGAAAGGACCTTAAAGACCATCCAGATCCAACCTTCACATCATGGACAGCCACCAACTAGATCAGGCAGCCCAGTGCCCCCATCCAACCTGGCCTTGAAAGCTTCATGGGATGGAGCACCTGCAGCTTCTCTGGAACTTACTGGCCCATGCCGGTATCTTACAACCCTCTTGAGTAAAGAATCTTCTCCTGGCAGCTAATCTAAATCTCCTCTGTATTAGTTTAAAGCCATTCTCCCTTGCTCTACCACTATTGGACTGTATACAAAGTTAGTCTCCTTCCTGCTCATATACTCCCTTTAAGTACTGGAAGACCACAATGGAGCCTTCTCTTCTCCAAGCTAAACAAGCCCAGCTCCCTCAGCTAATCTTGATAGGAGAGGTGTTCCAGCCCTTTAATCATCTTTGTGGCCCTCCTCTGGACCCATTCCAACAACTCAACATCTTTCTTATACTGGGGGCCCCAGGCCTGGACATAATACTCCAGATAAAGCCTTACAAAGATAGCGAGGGGTGCAATCACTGCCTCGCCCTACTGGCCACTCCAAAATACACACAGGCAGGGAAGAGAGCGTCTTTGACTAGGAGGTGCTGAGAGGACTACCTGTCAAAAATATTTAGCAATTAGCCTTGCTGAATATCTGAGGTAATTAATCATTGCACAGTATAACATTGTAGCGTCATAGCAAACCACTATTTGTCCTGATGACAAAAGATAAGAGATTCTTCTACCATGAGTATGAATTAATATAATTTTTTCATGCTAAAACATCATTAATAATGTATTTTCAATATATCTCCTCTAGTTTAAACTTCCATAGAGCTGTATTTGATTCCTTAAGATAAAATTGAGACAACTCTTCTCTTAAAAGCAGTAATATTTTTCTATATAAACAGCTGCCAGAAAGCCACTCTATTTTGTTGTGTCTGTGTACCATTACTGTCATAGCCTGCATGCTGGATCTGATTGTTGATTTGTATTAGTGGTTGTCTTTTTGGTGGTGAATACCTCTTCCTGAAAGAATCCTGTGTTACTTATAAATGAAACATTAGGATTTTCTCCTAGGTGAATCAGTTTTCTGTTCTTCTGTATGTATATTTGTCACAAATCAAAATGTGGTGTCATCAAATTCATGATGCACCAGGAAACAGCTTCTGTTGCCCTAACTTGCACAACCCACAAACAGACAAAACTGGTTGAGCAAACTCCAGACTTGCATTATGCACTTAAGCTCAGAAAATTAATTAGACTCTGTTGCAGTAACCTGTCCCTACACAGAAGCTATAAATTCAGAGATGCATTTTGTATTAGAATTTGACTCTACCTATCTTTCAAAGCAATTCTGAATTGCATACTGTCAGACTGAACAATCATTTCAAATTACATGATTTATTATTCTTCTGTCTTCTCTGGTACAAAAGAAGGAATCTATTGATTTTTTTTTTTTCTTTAAGCCAATTTTTATTGTGGTGTAAGGCATCATGATTGCTATTAACTGTGATACTGTATGGTCAGTGAAATAGCCAGTGTCATTAGTTAATGTGCAAGCAAATATCGACCAGTAATTTTCAACAATAAATGTAATGATATGAGACATGAGGGTTTATTCAGCATTTTATTTTAACAATCCAACAACTGGAGAAGATCTAGGAGCAGGAATCCAGCTATCCATTAAACTTTATGCTGTAATTTTCATCCATCTAGGTTTGGCAAAATTGGTCTTGAACCAATGGTCTAATGAATTTAGCTTTAGGAGAAAATCTATGATATGCAAATATTTATTGAGTTGTCATAGACTAAGCAAAGCACCTAAAAGATTTAACAACAACAAAAAAGAAGAAACAAACAAGCAACAATGATTTTAATTCAAAGAGGAAAGCTTTTCTGCTATTTCACTAGAAATTGAGTTTGTAACTGTGGTGGTTTAGAAATAGAAACTGGGAAACTGAGCATCAGGGCACATATTAAGACAGCATAGCTATTTCTTTTAACAGAAGCCACGTAAATTCTCTGACAGGGAGAACATACTTTACTCTGTGCATGTGAGAGTATCTGTAACACTCCCTCCACCATGCACCACTGCAGCAACAGGCCCGCCAGTCTCTCCCAGTAGAAACTTGTAACCTGCTAGTTTTCAGTGGCATGATGTTTCTTTGTCTGAGTAAAGACAATACCTCATGGGTTGCACACCTGAGGTCAACGGTGATTATCTTTATTATTTATTATTTTAACAGAGATCAATGCAGTTGGTAGCACAATAAATAGGATTTTCCTGTTGCTACCAGAAAGCCACAGGCCTTGGGTTTGCCTTGGGCTGATCTGACTTTCAGAGGTGCCTCGTTGCCAAGTCTGGTAAAAAAAGACCTAGACCTAAAGTAAAATAAGGAAAATCATATTTTTCAGACCAGGTAATTATATACTTATGTGAATCTTTAATACTAGAGGGATTGTATATTTGATGGTCTCCTTTCAGGCATAAGTAAAGTCCTTTCTCAGGTCTGAGCCCTAGTATTAGATTATGTTGCTGAAGATCAGCAGGCAAGTGAGAAATGTTTGAAACCTACCTTGTATCACACAGAACATGGTGAAATAAAGCAGAAGAACAGCTGAAAGAACCTCTTTACTGAAAATGAAATTATTTTTCTGATAATGTTAGTCTATACCATAAAAGTGAAAGATTTATTATCAAATTACTAGGAAACATGAAGTACTCAATTAAGATCCAAATCTGTGGTTGCATGTTTTTAATTCTTCATCACAGGCAACTCTTTCATGAATCACTCATAATTTACAAAATACATTATGAGACTATGCATAACATTCATTTTCTCAAAGAAGGAATTAGAAGGAAGTCAATTATTGGAACAGAATTTATATCATTAAAGAAAATTATTTCCCATCAGTTCTGTCAGTACTTCTCAGTGTGAAATTAGATACAGAGTAGACATATTCATTTTCCCTTCCTTTTGTTTTAATTAATGATGTCACATTGTAACCCAGTCACTGGGGCTATATTAGCCACTGGATGGCAGGGTGGAGGCTGTGCCAGGCCCTAGGGGCAGCTGGGTTGAGCTGGATTTTGCAGGCACTCCATGGCCAAGTGTCCAAGAGGTAAATACCAGGAAGACATTTTAGTACATGTAACTACTTTGAATTATTAATGAGGCCTTTCTGCATTGGATAGCTGGAGATATTTGACAGCTAAAATGCTAATCAGGCAAGCAATGAATGACAAACTTCCTTTGCCCATAACGATATTTTGAATGTAAGAGTATTTACCACAGGCACTACATCTAATTTACATTACACTAGTTCGTATAACTAATCATTAATTTGTTAGCAAATTTAAACCTGTATTTTGGAAAGTGCTCATGCTGTGATAATTCTCCCTTTGTGCAACTAAATGGTTAAAGCAACACTGTCCACCAGATAAGTTATGTAGTAAGGACTCTTCAGACATATCTTGCTGCACGTTCCCATGTATTCTTTGAAATGCAGCAAGGCAAATTTCTTGTAAGTGTTACAAATATTTGACTTTCTCCCTAACTTCAGAGCATATATCCTTGCAATATGCTCAAGAGACAGGAAAACTACTTTATAACATAGAATCTGAGGCACAGAAACTGTGATTTAAGAGTTCATGGAATTTCAGTAGCTCAGTAGTTTCAGCAACAGAGTGGAAGAATGAAAGCTTGATACTGTAAGACTCAAGATTCGGGTCTGTACTGTCCTTAACAGAGAAGCTTAGTCATAAGGGCGTGCATTTATAACAATATTCATGATCAGAATACCAGCTAGGAGTTTTGAGGAGGAGTGGATCTTGAAAAGATGTTGCTTTTGAGTTGCCAGTTGCTCAAGAGAAGTTCACAGTCTGGAATTGTGTATAGTCAACTACAAATGCAACTACAATGCATCTGTCTTCAGAACCCCACATGTGAGATGGTTCATGTCCAAAGAATCATCTGCCTGTCATAAAGAGGGATGTTTTGTGCACTGAACTTTGGTAGTATTTTGTAGCACTATGGAGATGAAAAAATATCTAGCATTGACAGAAGCATTAAGTCACCGTTGATAAGAAAACATAATATCTTCATGTTGACAAGGTCTCTGGTGGTTGTGCATGACTTCATGGCTGACACTATCACTCTTCATCCATCCTTTCACCAGACTGCTTTGCTGACTGCACAGAGTCAAATGCTTTCTTTTTTTTTCCCCTCACAGTGAAAGGCACCCTTACAGTGAAGGAAGCAGATTCTCTAGGAATCACGATGAAGAATATCAAAGGTTACTTTCTGTCAGGCCCCCACATACAAGTGCAGAAGGTATACTAGCAGAATGCATTTTCTAATAGAATATTCCTTCTTTTTCAGTTTGAAAGCTATTAAGTGTAGCAGATGGCAGTACTATCAAACTAATGCAAGATAAGGGACAAAGGCTCATACTGGAACACCACTGAGCTGACAATATTTATGGATCAGGAGACTTTTTTTTTTTTTTTTTTTTTTTAATGAACCTGATTCCCTTAATCAGACAAAAGTTACTTTGAAAGAGGGTCTGTTGTCATCTGGAAGTCATCTGGAAGCCATTCAAATGTCACAAAAGTAAAATTAAATGACTGGTCTTATTTCCAGTATGATATATATTTCAAACCATGAGATCTCTTTAGAGTTGAAGAAATTCTGGAGTTTTGTTTACAGAAGAAGTGAATATTTCAAGAATTATCAGGTCAGTTTTCTAAAGACAGAGAGAGAGCAAGCTGAAGTGCAAATATTGATTCACTTATTTGTCTTGCTTTCAATCCTTATCACTTAAGTAATGACAAATAAGATTTAGTCATCTAAACTTTAGAGAATTGGCAGGCCACCTTTTTTTTTTTTTTTTTTTGACAGAGCTGTTATTATGTATCTGAGACAGTAGAGCACATGGACTAGACTAACTAGACATACATCCAAGATCAGTGAAAATGTTATATTAAAAGCACAATTCTACTTCATCCCTTGTTAGTACACCTTGCTAAAATATTTTCTGTACTGTAATTGTTGAGTTTTATTTTTCATATTAACCTATCTGATAGAAAATAATGGATGGAACACTGTATGATCTTTAAATTTTTACAGGTAAATCAAATATCTTTGCTACAGAATCCAATCTGGAATGTAAACCTATTAGCTTTTTAGGATATCTCGCCAGTAGGAAATTATTTAATCTATTTATTTTAATTCTTCTGCCTGTAGGACATCTCTCTATGTCTTGGAAATAACATTTGACAAGGACTTCAAGATTATAACGTTAGGATTATAATAATAATTAGATCCATTTGCAGCATTTCCTAGTCATATTAAAATATAACAGTACTGTAGTAAGAACAATTCAGTGCTTGGAAGAAAGAGCCTCTTATGGTTGGTGCCAGATTCTCAGGTGGTGTAAATCAACATAACTTCCAAGAGCTGGATAACTTGGCTCCTGTTCTTTGTACATACTTTGTTTACAATATTAATTCCAAAGCATTGTGATAGTAATTCTTCCCTTGGCAAATATTATTTTACAAGTTTTATTTCCTCAACTCTGTTTACACTGAAATTAAAATGAAGGGATTCTCTATCTTACCTAAGCCTTAGTTTAATGAATCAACACATAATGCTGAGTTAACGCCAGTTTTACTGAAAAAGGAGGGACCTTTTTAATTCTCTATTGTCCCGTGATAAATGCTTTAGACCCTTTGTAAGTAGTGATGATGTTAATTTCTCAAACAAACTAATAGGTGTTAGACATTATTTTCAATTCCACATATATTGATACAGGCATTACAGTAAAATGTCCTTTTGTTTGAGATCTGACCAGGAGGCTTTTTGTATATTTGTTCATGTAAAATCAAACATTGAGAAGGGGAGGCCCAGGGGAGACCTTGTCATTCTCTACAACCAACTGAAAGGAGGCTGTGGATAAGTGGGTATCAGCCTCTTCTCCCTCATAACTAGGGATAAAACAAGAAGAAGTGGCTTCAGATTGTGCCAGGGGAGGCTCAGGTTGGATATTAGGAAAAATTTCTTCTCCAAAATTTCTTCTACCCTCCAGTAGTCATGCACTGGAATAAGCTGTCCAAGGAGGTGGTTGAATCACTATCCTTGGAGTTCTTTTCCAACCTTGATGATTCTATGATTCTATGAAATCTTCCACAAGAAGTAATGGTGGAAATCACTGAATTTTGTTCCCTGTGTTCCATCTAAACTCATTGACTAATTTCTCTTTTACTAAATCTTTCCTGGTAGTAACTATTTATTTTACAGATCTGTTATTGTCTTTGTTTGGAAACTGAATTTCTTATCTCCCAATTCAGAGTCCTTCACAGCTTTTGCTTTAGGTACAATCCAATTCTGTACTTTTTGTTGCAGTTACAACTGTTCACTACATTTCTTCCTTCCTGAAAATCTTTTATGTATTTTCTAATTCTTTCTAAATAGCCACCTGTTTCCTGAGGTAAAAGGGTGGCTGTTTCTCTCCATTCCTCCATTCTGCTCTATTGCACGCAATTGCTTGTTTGTTTCACACTATCTGAAATTCACTGACACATTATGGCCCCAAGTATCTACTTCTCCCCTTTGATATCCAGGTTGGATGTTTACAGTGAATTGCTTGCTCAGTCGAGTGAGTATTTTCTCCTTTATACAGGAAAAATATTTAGTGATGAGCAAAATTGGACCTAATGTAAGTAGATAGCATCTTAAAAATCCACTTTTTTCCACGATTGATATTAACTTAGCCCCAATCCAACAACAAGTCTTTTCAGCCTCAGGCTTCTAAAATCATGAATGAAGTCTACCTAGAAAGCAAGTCATCATATTGACATTAAAAGGGCATGTAACATGACATCCACAATAATATATTAATCCTGAGGGATAATGATGATTGTAGAACATGCAGTGTCTTAATTGTGGGAAGTAAGGTCTCCCTCGGCACATATGCCTCTGATGGGATCATTTACAAGCTTTTTGTTCTTTTCACACACTACAGCACTGAAGTAAACCATAGAGAGCAGTATGACTGTCAAAAGCATTATCACATTTTCATTGCAGTTAGACTAGAACTAAGATTGTTAAAGCATACTCTTAAGCTGCTGGAGTATTTTGGATAGCTTAATATGACAGCGTAAGCAACATCCAAAAGAAAAATATAAGAACTCTAACTGACCCCAAAGGAATTAAAATGCTTTTAATTATTTGGCCAGTTTCTTTCAACTGATGATGTCTGCAAAATGTTGTTGTGAGATGAACTATGACCTCAGTTATTTACAAACAGTTTTCACTAAGTAAACTTTCTTGAGATAATTATCTTACTTCTTTGACCTCTCCACTGAAAGACAATCCCTGACACCGTGAAGTTATTAGATCAGAAAACAATGCATTCTTTTGTACTTGAATGTACTTATCACATTGTTTGCAAAATGTTATGTAGTTACAGGAAGAATCTGTAAATTGGGTATGCTGTAGGTGAAATCTCATTTCCTTATCTTGAGCTGATGGAAAGACTGATGAAATGCTAGTTTCTTTCCCCATTCATTAATTCCCCCTCTTGGAGCTGCTGATTTACAAAGTCCTACAAATCATCACTATTTAAGAATATGCGCTTGCAGTGCAAATTTTGTTACTCGAGCACTTCAGAAATTGATTGTTATGGCTTTTTAGCATTTGATTTCTATGAAACAGAAGTGAAGTCACTGTGTGGTGGTAATTGTTAACGATGAGAAATCCAAGCTTGGTAGAGAATATTACAAGATAGTAAAAATAATAATAACAATAATATTAATAATAATCTGCAAATTTGAAAAGGTTTCTCTGTTATTAAAGAATTGTTCTAATGAGCTAATAGTCATATCTCACATTGTAAGACTACAGCTTTCCCCTATTCCTGTGTAAGAAATATTCCACAGCTTGAATAGTAGATATATTTGTATAGATTTAAAGAATTATTTACGTATTTATATTTTTATTGTCTGATGATAGTTCATGGGAAGGATACAGACAAAAGTGACTATTAACCCAACCCATCCTTATTTTTACTCTTCAGCTTGCAGATTGCTCGTAATGTCCTTAGCCTACTAATATGCCTTGTCTCCTTTCCATGGGAAAAATGTACCGTCCAGCTGGAAATGTCATCAGTTTGTTCCTACAGAAGCAAAAGTAAGTTAGTTGGATTAACAGAGCAAGATGATGATGTGTGGTTATGCTCTCTTGATATACCTCTCATGAGGCTTTGTAAAATAGCTCATGTTAAACAACAGAGGGGGTAGGATATGGATTGATGTAGAAGGGATTACAAACTTTTATCTCTCTAGCTTCTCTTCTACTAGTTAAGTGGTCAACAGTAAAAGAAAGATCAAAATGACTGCTGTGATGCCATTTTCCAGTATGTTGTACTATTCCCTGCTGACCTCTAGATTCCTAGAACTGCCTGACCAGAGATCAATAATGCTTCTTTAAAAATAATCACAGATTCTAAGAAATTGAAGAGAAATGAAAAGAAAACCTTCAGACAACATAGTGCCTAAAAACAAAAAGTATTGGAGAGAGAGTAGTGACAGTATAGTTCCTCTTGTTTTTTCTCTTTCCTCCTATGAGGGAAGAGAAAAAGAAGGGCCAAATTGTACATTGGAAGACATCCAGAGCATTGTTGACTCATTCTTTATGTAGGGAAGTTATGTAATATAGCCAGACATCCTATTTCCCTAATCTTGCATCTCAGGAAACCTGTGTTTGCCCTTAGCTTGCTTAGACACACAGCATTCACTTCTAATGGAAATCTGTCTTCTCAGATTCTTCCAACTTAGAATTTCCTTGTAACTGTGCAAATACTTTGCCAGCCCTATAGACACAGTTTCTACAGCAACTCTTTCTCCACTGTTCTTCATCTCATGAACTCACTGCGAGAGGTGTTTTCACAAATGTTTGAGCAGAAAATAATTATCTGAGACTTTGGTGTCCCATATGACATGAAAGATCAGGATTCACTTCCTAGGGATCCTAAGTAATTTTATGGGGTTTTTTGTTGTTTTTTTTTAATGTATGTAGCCTTTGACTATTGGCAGATATCTTAGATAATCATGATTTTTATGTTAAATTTGAGACTGTAATGAGATTTTGGACTTTTTTGATACCTACCATATCAGAAGAAGGGGAAGAGAGTATAGGAAAGAGAATGCTAAATGATACTCTAGTGAATTTTCTACGTTTAACATCCTTTGTTTGTTGTCTGCAGATGTGTCGAGTTCAACTGGAGGTTCCATGACATAACATTCAGGCTGGCTGTGAACAAAAATATTAGCTAAACTCTACCTCAAGCAAAATTGTTGACGTCCCTCATCTAACCTCTGCAGGAATGAAAATCTCTTCAGCTGGTAACAGTGCTCTATAATTGTGGAACTGTTTTGAGAGGAAATGGGAGAACAGAAGATTCATACAGAGGAACTTCAAGACTTGGAACCACCAACTATGTGAGTCCGTCACACACACACACACACACACACACACACACACACACACACACAAAAAAAAAGTCTATTTAATAGTTTGGAATGGAGTATAAACACTTTTATTCTGTAATATCTAATAAACTTTCAGCACTGTGATTCACTGTAAAAAGGAAATGGGAGAAAGGAAAGATGGAAAGATGTGGAGTTTTTGGAGACGGTTCAGAGAAGGGCCACGAGGGTGATCAAAGGGCTGGAGCACCTCTCCTATGAAGACAGAGTGAGGGAACTGGACTTGTTCAGCCTAAAGAAGAGAAGGCTCAGGTGAGACCTCATCATGGCTTCCAGGATTTAAAGTGAGATTATAAGCAGGAGAGAAAACAACTTTTTACATGCATAGATAGTGATAGAACAAGGGAAAAATGGTTTTAAACTAAAGGAGGATTTAGATTAGATGCCAGAGGGAAGTTTTTCATAGAAGGAGTGGTGAGGTTCTGGCACAGCTGCCCAGAGAAGCTGTGGATGCCCCATCCCTCGAGGCGCTCAAGAACAGGTTGAATGGGGCCCTGGGCAGCCTGAGCTGGTGGGGGCAGCACAACCCAGCAGGGGGCTGGAACTGAATGAGCTTCGATGTTCATTCCAACCCAAACCATGCTATGATTTTATTTTTCATAATTTGCAATTAGTCAGGAATCCATATCAGTAAAGCAAGTGAGAATATAGGGCTTTTCTATTTACAAAGTAAGGATATCATAACTAACGCAGAATCTAATGAAACACCTTCCATGTCAGTAGTTATGCACTGCAGATGGGCTGTTGCATAAGCAATTTATGGGAAGGAACAGCATAAAGGAAAATATGATACTATTAAAAAATGATGGGAAAAAATAGTAATAGGAAATTGAACTTTTCTTTCACCTTGTGACTAAAAACATTTTTTCACAATGGGACACCTGGTATTCCACTAGAGTAAATTAGCAGATTGGCATTGATGGAACATGAGAAAGAATATAGGAAACTGAATATTTTATTTGCATTCTACTAAAGATGATTAGAATAGCTTGTTCTATGCAATACTAATGTTTAAAGCAGAAGGAAAATTTTAAAAATAATAATCCCGAATCCCTAGGTGAATAAGTTATATGAGCTCCATCGTAAGTATGGCAAATGCAGATAGGTCCATACCTTTATACTATTTACTTATGTTTTCAGGGACTCTTCTCATGTTTCAGCTACAATAATTTCTGCATCCTGCTTTTTATAACTGCTACTACTAATTTCCAGAAGCCCTACTTTAATTATCTTTTGACAAAGATGAGGATAACAATTTCAAAGAGTAAATAAGGGGCTAGCAATTTGCAAGAAATTAAAATGTCAGGAGGTGTAGGAGCATTTCCATCCTGCAGCAGAGCCAGGAAGAGTGTAGTTGAATCTGCAGATTGCTGAGCTTTAGCTGCTAAGTCAGTTCAAGACTATAGCAATGCAGCAGTATGCTTAAGGAAACGTTAGCTCTGAATAGCATCAGCTTGTGCAATATGAACCACTCATTCCCATTTGGTAGCACTTAATGGGTTCTGTGAAGTCTTCCTTGCTCAGTAAGAAGCCCCTATTAATTTTTAGAAGCATAAAGTTCATTGTCTTTCTTTTCTCCATTAAAAAGTTCGGGTGTTCAGATTAGGAAAGTTTGATTGTAATTACATATATCAATCCATCTTTAGAAACCTAATATTACTTTCAAGATCACTTAGGCCTGTGTTTGATGATAAATACCTGAGTTTGGAAACTAAGGACTAAATTTTCCCTCTTAGTATGCATTTTGATTTATGCATAGGGAAGCCACAAGCAGCAATTGTGTAGTTACAAGGTGAAATAATTAACCATTGCCAAGCCTAATGTTTTAGATCAAAAGTATCCTTATTACAATGATTCAGGTTACACATTGGTCAATGCTGTATTAAACATGGCAGATCCATATGGATAATAGGACCAACTCTTTCCAATCAGTTTTTTATTTTTAATTATCAGGTCTTATGTATTTTGATACATTAATTTTTCTTACAAAGTAAGTATATATCTTGATATTTAATTCATTAGTTAATCAGACTATATTTTCGAATCCCTCTAAGACAATTTCTTTATTGTCCAGATGTGTTTATTTCCATGTTTCTATTTGAAAACAGAATGCCAAATGATAATCTCTTTAACAATGAAAATCGAAAGAACGCTGTGTAGTTGGAAGAGAGATCCAAGGGGATTTGTCTTCCTCACATATCCTTACCTCTGAGTCTCAATGCTTTCTAGAGCAGAGGCAGTATACATCGAAGTAGACTGAAATTTTGAATGCCAAGTTTTTGTGCCTGAAAGAAAAAACTGTTGTTTTAATTCCTGCTGTAGACATTTATGTGGGATCATACAAAATACCTAAGAGAACATTAAATCCTATGCTCTTTCACTACATGCTCCACTTGTTAAGTTTAAACTGCTGAGAAAGCAGCTGAAGCCTCCTATCATGAACCTTCCAGACAATTCTGCACTAGGTGATACCCTCTGACGCAAGGGTGGTGGGAAACTCCTAAAATGAACCTGTATCTTCAGCATCTACTTGGTTATGTCAATACTTCGTGAGGTATGTACTAAAAAAGCAGATCAAGAGGAATACACCACTAAATGGAAGAAGGTAAGATGTCTTCTTGTACACTGGAGAGTTCTTAGGCCTTTACACTATCCTGAATAGATTCCTGTTATCCTGACTGAACTTCAGTAGTGTAATCCCTCCACAAAGCCAAAAAAGTAACAGGTTGTAATGGCAAAAATTTGACAGAAGTGCAGTCAGATGGCCAACTTCCAAAACAATGAAGAGAAGAAATCTTTTACAGTTGCAGAAATCTGCAGTATCATTGTGAATCTTAATTGCTGTACTGTGCTAGAAAAACAGGGAGTGACTGTCAAAAGATTAAATGATTTATTTGGGCAAAGTGAGAAATGTGTTCTTCGTTTGCTCCAACTGCTTTTCTGTGGTGCAAGTTACCTCACCATAGCTATTAAGGTATATAGAGTGAACTGGCTCAGAGATGTCTTTGAAAATAGCTGACTTGAGCTGGATGGGTTAGTTTTAGTTCAGAAATCAGGTCAGCTCACTAACTGCATTTATAAGATGGCTGATCTATGCAGTTACAAAGGAGTACAACCAGGGAAGGCAGAGAGGTAACATGCAAAGGGCAGAGCAATCAAAGACAGGTTATTGTATAAAGGCATTATTTTACATGTATGTCTGAGGACTTCCAGCTAGAATCAAAACACAGTGACCATGTGCAGAAAAGCATTTGGTTTAATTTGAGGTCATTCTGCTGATTTAATTTTCTTCAATGAAGAAAGATCTAATAGGTTAACTGATAAGTTAGCAGGCTTTGTTATAGTAGGCTAAGAGCCAGTTCTGCAGCCAGAGCAGGAGGATAGCTCCATAAATTGTGGGATAAGGCTCATTTCACAGTTCAGCTGGGTGTTCATGCCTCATGTTTTCGAGTTCATTCTAGTGACAGGCTTCTCAAATCACAGATATATTGTTTATGATTGCAAAGTGCCCTTATCCTTGTCTATGAAGTATGAGGCTGGGTCTCAGACTATTCTCAAACCACATACCTAGTGAAAGAACATACATAAATCAGCTGAAGCTTTATTCAGTGCTAATTTGTAGACATGTGGTACTTGCAAAGATTTTTTTCATGTGAGTCCGTGTTCTGAAAACTGGAATGAACTAGGTATCAGACTTGATGTCAGGTGTCCCGCAAATAAAGGGTTAAAGTTAGAAGAATAGAAATTTAAAGAATAAACTTTAACTCACGACAGAGTTTATGACATTATTCCACCTAAAGTGTTCTTGCTTAAATTGCTTGGCAGTATTTACTGGTAAAAAGGATGGAAAGTGCTGAACCCAGACAGACATTTACTTGACAATAACTACACAGTCTTTTGTCTGACAGGCTCTTAAGTGTGGATGTTTATCTGTACATTGCCTTTTCATTTTTATTTTTTTTTCCACACTACATTTCAGTAGACAGAACCAAAATGGGTATAGTGAATATTTCTCTAAATTACTCCACTTTTCCAAATGGATTCATATTGATTTTGTGAATGCATTTTCCAAACAAATAATTTGCTTCTTCCAGCTAGATGTGCCAATCTTTAAATTCCCTTAATTACCACACATACAATGTTGCAGGAGTCTGAAATAAAATCTTGCTGGTTGAGAAGGAGGAAAGAAACATTTATCAGATCTTGGTACATGTGTTTCTTCAAGGAAATCATTGAAAAATACCTGATTTGTTTATTTTTTCCCCTCCTTCCATGAAATCAGCCCTCCCAGCCTCCTGTTTTTATTGTAGCCCCTGGTGCCCAGCTTTTGCAACATTACATTTTTGGCTATGATGCACTGAAACTATCATTATTTATTATTATTATTATACTGTTGTGTACATGTAATGCACTCAAATCTTGCTTCTCATGAGCTTAGAAGTCCCTTAATACATGCTGCCAAAATCATAGCCTCACTGAAAATACCTTTTAGATTTTGAACACCTGTACATTTCAATTCACTGCTAGGATAAGGTAATTGAAACATCTAGCTAAATTTTTTTTCAAGGTTTGATTTGGCAGTACCCTACCTGATAAATATTGATGAATCTGTATTTGAAAGAACAACTCCTTGTACAGAGGTCTCAGCAGAGAGAGAAAGCAAGGTATATCATTTGGAACTGCAGAGCTGTACATCTCATTATTTGCCACTTCCTTCTTGTCATTCCTTGCTTTCAATACATCTGTGTTGGATAGAGTCAGTTTCGTTGCTTTGCTTTCTGTGCATTGTATGTGGTGAATGTGAGTGAGAAGAGGGAAAATTCTGCTTTCTTCCCCTAGTCCCTTCCTTGTTTTACACTGGCTGAGATGAATCTTTTGGTCAAAACTGACAATCATTCCTTCCCTAGAAGAAGCAAGCAGTCTTTAGGGAGAGAAGCTCCTACAGAATAGATTGAGATAAGTGAAGAAACCAAATGGGAAATAGAGAAGAGAGGGGAATGTGCAAAAAGAATGTGTAATCCCAGAGAATATGAATACATATTTTTGCCATTTCTGTAGTAATTATTTTAAGGAAATGGCCAAAACTCTGCCTTAGAGGCCTTGTCCTATTACTAAATTTTAGGAACATAGAACTTTGAACAACTTTCTCACCTCAGGTTTCATGCATGACCATTCTGAGACAGATTCACAAAGGTTTCCTATGAATTGATACAGAATGATCTGTAACCAAAGCGCCAGCTAATATCTGAACAAGATTAAGATAGATAGACACAAAAATAAGTCTCTTCAAAGAGGAACTGTTAGCGTTCAAGGAGCTGATAGTTCTATCTAAAGTAAAAAAAACCTGCTTTTTAAAGTAATTTTTAAAAATTAAGGAATAGAGATATATGCTAGAGTTGCCAGACTGAAAAATACTCCTATAGATCGTACTAGAGGGAAGAGAGGGAGCAAGGTACAGTCTTCTTATGTGGAGAATGGTGCTTTGACTGCTTGTCTGCTGAGTTATAATGCTTAACATTGGGAATGTAGTTAATATAATTGTTTTTTCTTTAGTCTTATGACACTGATAATGTCTTGTAAGATCAAGAGCTTAGAGAATGTGACTCGTCTGATTCAACATTTTTTTTCCTTTTATTAAGTATCTAGTCAATACGATTTTCAAGAGTGAGCTTGAAAATATGACCCTTGTGGTAAATGATTATCAAATATGCAGAAAAAAAAATATGTTTTTTCTTAAAATTAAGATAATATCACTGGTAACTCTTATCAATTGCAGCTGGATATACTGTGCCTGTTAGTTTCCAGTGACCACTTCCAGTTACTTTGTAGAGATGAATTAAATAGAAGACAGCAGATGTAATCTAGTGGAAAACTAGTAAGGACTAATTTATTAGAGTTTCCTTTTAGTTTAGATCCAGAAGTCGTAGAATCAAGGAATCGTTAAATTTGGAAAGACTAAGACCATCTAGTCCAACACTCAACCCATCACCACCATATCACTAAATCATGTACCTCACTCAGTGCCACAACCACATGTTCCTTGAGCACCTCCAGGGATGGTGACTCCACCAATCACCCTGAGCAGCCTCTTCTAATACTTGACCACCATTTTGGAGAATAAATTTTTTTGAATAACCAACTTGTACCTTCCACGGCACAACTTAAGGCCATTACCTCTCACTGTTACCTGGGAGCAGAGGCTGACCCCCACCTCACGACAACCTCCTTTCTGGTTGTTGTAGACAGCAATAACGTCTCCTCTGAGCCTTCTCTTCTCCACAGTGAACAATCCCAGTTCCCTGCGTCACTCATCATAAGACTTGTGCTCCAGATCCTTCACTGGCTTAGTTGTTTTCCTTTGGACACACTCCAGGGCCTCAATGTCTTGTAGTGAGGGGCCCAAAACTGAACACAGGATTTGAAATGCAGCCTCATCAGTGCCAGAGAGTTGTAGCCCTATAGCAGTCATAATGAAGTTTCCAAGAAGAGGATCTGTAAATATAATAATTTCTTGTCTGAATCTAGAAATTGTAAGAAAGTAATGCCTTATTCTACACTGTGAGTATACCTATAAGTATAAAAGTATAAAAGTATATAAGTATAAAAGTAAGTATATAAGTATATAAGTATATAAGTATAAGTACAAAAATTCAGCATTGCCCATAACAAGATAACATAGGGTTTATTGATCGATACTGGGCTGCAAACTCAGATTGCAGGATTCAAAGCTCATAATACCGATGGCTACAGTTCAGCTACCAAAAAAAATGTTGTGACACATTAGAAAACTAAAGAGAAAGTAAAAAATGTTTAACAACATTTAACAGATTTTTAAAAACATTCATATTAATAACAGTAACCAAACTAGGATTTTAAACATTTAAAACGGACAACATACTATATTCACTCGAATTCCCATTTTAGTAAAGGAATAATAAAGTAAAAGCAAAATCTCCCTGAAATTATGTTTAGTGAAAGGGCTACTGTCGGGAATGCACACTGTACTATGGAATCTCTTATATAAGAGCAAAATAAGAGTAAAATATTAGCTTTTGGATTTGTGGCACTTAAGAAACATTCTGCAACACCATTAATAAGTATTCTTAGTGCAGCAGCATGGTGAATGAATGTTGAAATTTTCCAGAAGAAAACAAATAGAGTCAAATTCCAACTTATACTGAACTGATGCAAGTCAATTTCCTGTCTGGGCTGAAAATCAAAGCAGGTTTTGATCCAAATAGTGTGCATAAATCAGTTATTCATCTTATGTAAATTGTATGCATTCACTCCTTCTCTTTCAGTCATATTATTGTAATTATTGCAATTTCTCTTTCGTATACATACATACTTCACAAGCTGATCAGTTTAAAGCTCAAACAAGAATATGTTCAAATCATTCATATCTTTAGAAAAAGCAGGATGAGTCACGTAGGTGGCAGAGGTATCGCTCTTGAGGCTGCAATGACATTAACTATGTTTAGTGTTTGGAACTCTAAGCGGATCAAAGTCCTCCCTTTTAAGGAGTTTCAATACACGTTAGTGCTCTAAGAAATATAGGAATTGAGACTTTCAAAAAAAATTCAGGGAGGGTAATACTTTAAGAAAAAATAAAAATACACCAGTGGCATTGGTATGTTTTATCATACAGAGTAATTATTTATTTTTAAATAAATTTACCACATCATCTTTAGAAAAAAAAAAATCATCAGGCATAGGAGTATTGTTCTGATCCGTTTCTAGTTTGAGATGTATTTTTCTGAAGCTAAAAGGAATGTGGTTCAAAATGAAAGGAGAATCTTTGTACACTGAATGGCATGTCACGGGAAAATATGCTTTTTAAAATTGTATATGGGCTCAGGGGTGCTTCTGGAGATCTGTGACTTTCAGCTATATACAAGGCTCAGCTGTTTCAAAGCAAAGAGAAAAATCATGATTCTGTCATTCACTATGCTACATGTGCACAGATGTTGTAAATAATTGCTAGATTAGGGAGCTTCATATTTCAGATTCCAGCTTCCATTTTAATTGAAATCAAAGTTTGGATCTTACTCTGAATAGCAAACATGGAAAATGATGGAATTGATGCAACCCAGACAATTCAATTGAAAAAATGAGGTTAATATTAAGTCCAGGCTATGATAAAAAGTGCTTTGGTTTCATTCTCTGAGCATAGAGGAGAACATACAGCACACAGTGTGGCTGCCTTGTAGTTCATGGAAATTTGTGAAAAGTAGCAGTATAATTAAAATTTCCATGTAATGAAGACAACCATTTTGATTATGGTGAAGCTTGATGGAACCTTCAGCATGACCTTCAACAGTGAAATAGACTATAGTCACAGCAGCAGCAATTAAATATCATTATCTGAATTGTTATAAATTAATCTGTTTGCTAATTTAGAATAGTCTCATATGAAAGCTTCTGTAGGCTGCCAACAGCTTTTTTTTTTTTTTTATATAGACCTTATTTATCTACTTCTCTGACATTCCTCAAAGTCCTGTCTTCTTGCAGAAGCTAGAAATAAAGTTGTTGCTGCATACAGCAAAAATGCCCAATATAGTCGTCTCGAAGGTAAGCTGCAAATGCATATGAAGCCTATTGGACATGTTTTTCATTGTACACTACATGAGAAAAAACTGAGGGGGAATATTTAGTGAATGACTTCTCAGAAGTCATTGAATTGGTCAAAGCTGCATATTCTGCAGATGATTTCCAAACCTGAAGAGGGTAATAGATTAATAACAGGAGGAGTTGTGACACTTCAGGTTCACCTGCCTCCTGAATGGCATTCACCTGTGCCAGTGACTTGGATTTCCCAAGTGTGGAAACAGTTGAACATAGCGAAAGCAAATCCTAAAGCACTCTGTTTTCATTGACTGTTCCCTTGAACTCACCAGAGGAGTTCTTGGAGTCCTGAAGAATGGAGAAGGGCAGCACATGGAGATGCACATCTCTACAAGATGCACTTTCCCTTCTGCTCTATAAATTCAGCCCAGTAAAACAGTTTCAATCAATATCCTGCTAGAGAACTCACATATCTATTCTTCTGTGAATTCTTTGGCATACCTTTGAAACAATTGTGGGCTAAAAGCTTCTGATGTCCGGCTTTTACAGCATTAAGATGACTGTTCCTGATTTGAGCTCATTTTGCCTAGCAGTGATGGTCATATTCTTTATATGCTCTCTTTAAGAATCTCTCTTATATGGAAAAGCATTTTACTTCATACCACTAACAACCCCTCTGAGGCAGTTTATGGTCAATTCAATTTGATTTCTCCATTGTCCCAATAACAAGATAAAACAAGAAGTCAATAAAGCAAGCAAGGTATGGAAGAGGTTAGAACCACAAGAATTTTAGGAAATGTACAAGAGGTGTGTATTATTTAAAGTGAGGGATGGAAACAAGTCAAGTCTTTGATGTATATTTTAATACCTTGTGCTTTGTTTGAAAGGAAAAGCTCTTGAAAATGTGAACTGAAAATTCTAGCAGCAGCCTCATCAGAGATAACAATCACTTGCTAAGCAGATAATATTCTTCCTCCTTTGAGGAGCTTTGTGGTCACATACTCATGAGAAAAAAAGCTCTATCATATTTAGTGTATGATTCATTTGGAGCCTTGCCAAGCACACTGGATGAAGAATTTTATTACATTCCCTGTGCTTTCAATTGAACTGTTGCTTGTTGATATAGGGAAGAGTGTTTGGGGCAGTCTGAATAAAGATAGCACGGGCTCCATACAGAAATTCTAAATATAATCCAATCTATCCAAGCCGGTGAGAGGTGTGGTATTGATAAGAGATGAACAAGTCTCTTCACCTTTCTGAACAAGACAGAATAATGAATATGTTGGGAAAACACCCACTTTCTTCTCATGTGATACATTACCTTAACACATCTTTGGCTTATTCCCAGATTTCCTTTCAGAGACAGTTCCCTCCTTGGAGAGGAGGGCTCTTATGCTTAATGTAGTCTCAGTTCTCCCAAGCTGTGATTTTAGCATAAGATCTGCTTTATTTTTCCCTCCTCACATAACACAATGGCTGCACTAAAAGTGATGCCTCCTATTTTATTATGTTGGCCCATGATGACAGAGATGGATGTTGGTAATATGATAGTAAAGATTTAACCTTCCCGCCAAAATTCTGTTATATTTTGTTGCTGTGTGACAGGTGGCAGCAGAGGGGCAGTCTGACAGAATGGCATCTGACATGGAAGTATGGAAGGGGTGGGATTGAATTCCTCCATGAGGAAAAAATATCAGCCATTGACATTTGTTGATGCTTGCTGAATGGTGGTGGAGACCAAACAGTGGATGTGTGCACAGTGAGGCAGTGGGTGGTGCTTATCAGCAGTGGTGACAGAGACAGTGGATCACCTCCATTGGTGCAGATTTTTAGGAGCTCAGCATGCAGGCTCTTGTTAAACAGTGGTGGAAACATATAGCTTAATGGTACTGGCTATGTTGAAAAATACTGTTTCGTAGCTGAGAATTTGCTCTATCAAAGAGTGCTATTGTGCTTTTTGTATCTTTGCAGTCTCCGCACAGATAAATACAAAGCATTACTTTTGGAGCAATCTACATAGAAAAAATGTGCAAAAAATGTAGCCCTATGAGTCATTCACATGGCAGCACATGTAATAACTGCCCTAGCTAGTGTACGTGGATTTCTACTACAAGGGTGAGCCCTTTACAACATTTGCAGATATATTACCACAAGTGCAATAATAAATATTTTGTGTATAAAGGTTTAATTCATATCCAGCATTTAATGGTGCTTTTGTTTGTTGTTTCCTTTAGAAACCTCATATGCATTTCTCATCTTCCTGAAAAGCAGAGGACAGCAGGAAGTCAGCATAACAGCATATCCTGACAAATTCTGTACTGAGTAGATGTTTAAAATACAACATGAAATCTTGGTAAAACAGTGTATGATGAAATACCCTGAATGGGCTACTATAGCACTTCGGTAAGCCATTTTGAGAGGAGGGTGAGAGCTCCATAGTGGCTCTGTCGGTGGCTCTGGCTGCCATACAGCCTGTGAATGTTTAGTCAGGCTTCACTTTCTGGTATGATGGAGACACCACAGCCAGTGCTCAAGTATTTGGCCTCTTTGCTCTGGGAAGCCATGTGTTCCTCACATGCTGTTGCAAATAGAATAGAATAGAACTGTTCACTTAGAATAGACCTACAAAGATCATCTTTATCAACTGCTGAACCACCTCCTTCAGTGCTAGCCAGAAGTTAAAGTGTGTTATTGAGGGCAGTGTCCAAATGCCTCTTGAACACTCACAGCCATGGAACATCAACAACCTCTCTCAGAAGCCTGTTCCAGTGTCTGACATTTCTCACAGTAAATAAATGTTTCCTAATGCTCAGTCTGAACCTCTTCTGTGCTGCTCCCTCGTATTCTATCATTGCTTACCTGGGCCTCCCTTCTTCATGGATCTGCATGGAAAAGCAAGGTTGCCTCCTGGTCTCTTTTTCTTCAGACTGGACAGTACAAGTGTCCTCAGTCTCTTCTCAAAGTACACTCACTTAAGCCCCATTACCAGCTGTATTGCCCTCCTCTGGATGCTATCAAGGACCTTAACATGCTTTTTATAATGCGAACCCCAGAACATCACACTGTATTTAAGGTAAGGCTGCACCAAGACTAAATATAGCAAGGGAACTAAGTCATTTTCCCAGCTGTCTGTGTTGTGTTTACTGCACCCCAAAATGCAGTTTCCCCTCTTGGCTGTCAGCACACACTGCTGATTCATGCGGAGCATTCTGTCATTAGCACCCCCAGGTTCCTTCCTGCTAAGCTGCCATCCAGCCACTAGTCTCCTTTCTGTATCTTTGGCACTGTTCCATTCCAAACATGGCACCCAGCGTTTTCTTTTGTTGAACTTCATGACTCTGGTGATTACCAGTGCCCCAGTGTATTTAGATGTGTCTTACATCTCCTTTTGGCTTTCTTAAGGATATATATCTTTATATATATAATATCTTTATTTGGAAGGAATCCACAAGGTTCAACGAGTCCAGCTCCTGGGTACACACAGGACAACCCAAAACCAAACCCTATTTCTGAGAGCACTGTACTTCTTGAACTCCAAAAAGCTAGATTCCCCTGCAAGGCCTCTCATTTCTCCAGGGAGTCAACAGCATCTCCCAGTTTAGTATCATCTGCCAACCTGCTGAGGATGCACTCCACTCCTGCATTTAGATCATAAATGAAAATGTTGACCAAAACTGGCCCTAGAATTGAGCCCCGGGGAACACTGCTGACGACAATTAACCAGCCACATATATAGCCCCCATCACTATAACTATTTGAGTTCTACTGTTGAGCCCACTCATCACCTGGCACAATGTGAACCTATTTATCTGACAGCTGAACAATTTGTGGAGAAGTATGCTGTAAGGAACAGTAGCAAAGTCTTCACTTACATCCAGAAAATTATGTGTGCAGCCTTCCCTTCATAAACCAAGCAGGTGACCTTATCATAGAAGAAGATCAAATCACTAGAGCAGGAATTTCTGTTCATGGACATATCTTGACTATGTGTGATAGTAGTTTTGTTTTGTAAATGCCTCTCAAAGACCTTAGGAAAATTGTCTCCAGAACTTTCCCTGGGACTTAAGTTAGACTAATAGTTAAACCTCAGCTACCAATATTGAGTCATTTGTTCTTATTTTAGAGAAAGAACAAGCAATAATAAATTTGGGTTATTAAGAAAGCTCAGAAAGTGTTGCCCTTTCTTTAAAAAAAAAAAAAAAAGTTTATAAAATCAGGACTGTGATTTAAAAATTTTTCTGTTGAGCATTGGAACAAATTGACCTTTCTATTCATGTAAAATGGGCTTTGGCATTTCAACATGGTTATGTCGTTCTGCTATTATATTTAATTGAGGGGGGTCTGGCACATGTCAGGTTGCAGAAAGCAGACAGAGAGAAAACCATTGTGTCAGTCTGAATTATTTTAAAAAAAAGCAATCACTCAGGAGAAAGAACTTACTGGGACCATTGTTAGGTAAGTTGTTGCACTGTCCTTGGGGATGCAAGGTGAGTTATAGAATTTAGATTCCCTGAGAACTGCTCACAGAATATAATAGTTTCAGTAAAAATGTACTCAGTTGGAGTAGTGATAGCCAGAACCCAGTTGTGGGTCACGCAAGACCTCTTTCAAGCTTGGAACTAGAGATGATTTCTTTTACTGTTTTTCTGTTTCCAACAGAAACAGATTTTTTTTTAATTGCACAGAATTTTGTCTGTGCAATGACAAAAAGCCAACTGAAAAAAAAAAAAATGGATGGCATATTAATAAGGAGCAACAACTGACAGTGACCTCACATAACTTCTTTTTTAGTACTGTCCACAGTAGTCTACGACAAAAAGCCAACTGAAAAAAAAAAAAAAAAAAATGATGGCGTATTAACAAAGAGCAACAACTGACAGTGACCCCACATAACTTCTCTTTAATACTCTCCACACTAGTCTACTGAAATATGCAGGTCTGAATTAACTCTGGCAAAGAAATAAATGTGCCAGTGACTAAGATGTTGTGTAGTAAATAGACACTGCAAGTGCTGTCACTGGTTGTAGACATATTATTCAGGAGCCCCAAAACTTTCATCCCTCAAATGGAACTGGAGTTCAAATACTCCTCATTCTATGCATTATCTTTTGATTGAATTTGGTAGCTCCTTGCTCAGTCAGCATACTGCTGTTGATTTCATTCTCTAGTGTCTGAGCAGGGTTATACTGCCCAGCAAGCCTCAAGTCTGCATAAGGCAACTGGTCTGTACTTTAAGGGAAGTAAGGAAAAGTTAGACACTGTTAGGCTGGAATTTCCCAGTAGTCCTAAATTCTGGTGAAATGGCAAGGAGAGAGAATAAAGAAATTCAAGTAATATCGTCAGCTCTCAAACAAAAATGAAACAGCTCTTTGCTGGAGTCCCAGATAGCTCTAACTAACATATTAAACACAAAATGAAGAGTTGAAAGTCTAAACTAACAATCTAGAGTAGCAGGGATTAAAACTGATTTAGAACTGCATGTTGGGAGCAAGCAGAAGTTGAAGGAGATCTGCAGTGCCCTGGTTTTTCCCTGCACTGAAACGTGGCAATTAAGCAAATATATTTCTGCATGATCAGAAGCTTGCTGATAGTCTTCCAAAGTAATTCCAAATACTTATATACTTATATTAAGCAGTTGGACAAGGCTTACCTTTGATTTTAGTGTTCAATTTCAGCCAGTAAGTTTAATGAGGAACATATTTTAAGGCTTAGCTTGGGCTGCAGTTAATAAATAAATAAATAAATAAATAAAAATTTCATGCAAGATTGAAGCTTCTCAGGTATTTATGTGAACACTTATAAAAGTGTTTGGAGCACATGCTAGAGAGGGAGAAATGTCTGTTCTGTGAGCTACAGTCCTAACAGTAGAAATCCACTTTTGGCAGGACAGAAGTGACAGGACAGAGAGCTACTTGGGAAGCTAAGACTATGAAATAAGGTGGGTTTGCTCTAACATCAAGTGTGGTCCTTAGTTTTCACATCCAGCCTTGATCACTGTGAGCTCTAGTAGCAAATCCCTCTCAGCTTAGACACTATGACTGTGATTTGGAGAATCTGCTTCAGTGCAGGAAGGAATTGTGTACCTGATTTATAATACTCTCATTTCTCAGTGTGTTAGATTATGGCTTTTGCATCAATCGCTTTGCTGTCTAGACCAACTACTTGAAATTGTAAACTTGACTTTTAATGTAATTAGTGACAGAGATGTGCTTTTTAACGTTAAAAGATTTCTTGGCTGCTTTTCCCAACTTTTGCTGCTCTCAGTGTTTAGAGCCTGCACCGAACCTGAAAGCCTGACTGTCATCAGCAAAATAAGATATCAAAAAATTGCTGACGTATCATTTACTGCAACTGGAAAACAATTAATATACTGGTTTTATGCATTTAGTAATTAGAATTTAATTAATTCCTTGTGGGTATACAGAAGGAGTAGCAACTCCTCCAACGTGTTTTACTTATTGTTTTAAGGGTCTTCAGAAATCATCATATGAGAACCAAAACAATCTTTTCATATGCTTCCCTTTTTCCTTCCAGCTAGCACATGAACTAAGAACTGAATCAGTAGAAATTATGCTTAGAGCTGATGGCTCATCTATTTCCTTTCTTTGGCTGCTTCTACAAGTAGGCAAAGAAGGTGCTGACTTGGCATGTTTCAGAGCCAAGACTTTTTAAGACCAACTAGTGATTTGGAGTTCTTATGCTTTATATGCCTGGCTTGAAACACTATAGAGGCAATTGATTTTCAGAGGAATGGCACTCAGCACTTTGTAGAAATCCATGCCCTTTCTAGCACTTTCAGAATCATTGGTTACTTTTAAAAATCTCAGTCCAGGTCTTTGATTTCAGGATCTAGCAGTAAAAATCCAGGTTCATTTTTGCTCCAGAGCCTTGGAGGGTTCGGACTGCCAGAGGACAGAGGTTCTCATCTATTTTCACATTCCTACTCTTTTGTTTCCTGTGCTATATAGGAGCTGAGAAGAACTAACATAGCTTTTGTTTCTGTAGATAAAACTAAAATCCTACGTATGCTGCTTTGTATCTCTGGAATACTTTGAAGTTCAGTTTGAGGCCACAGGTTGTTTGGGTGGAAAACTGAATGAGAATATCTTGAATTTGTCAATTTTTTTTATTTTGGATAGAATCATAGATGCATACAAAGAAATGGAGGAGTTAGTTATATTTTTTAACCAGCGCCCACTTTAAGTTCATGAGTCAGAGCAACAAAAGATAGAAAGCAAGGCCACAAAACCAAAGGCATACTTATGTACACTCTTTTCTGTTATATAGCGATGCATCAAGATGATCAGGAGTAAAAAGTGGGCTCTTTCTGCCTTGTTTCCTGGGTCATCAAGAAACACACTTGTTGACTTTCCTGGCTTTCAGCAAGATGGAGGTTACAAATGTCAGCTGCAGTGTGGGAATTGTCAGGAGCAGATAAAGCCCTACCTCTTCATGTCCTAATACTCTGTATGCAAGTGAAAGCACTGAGGGGAGAGAGCAGCTTGTACAAAGGGATGAAGCGTTTTTCCAATTAAAAAAAAAAAAAAAATTAAAAAAAAAATCACAAGCAGAAATGTCTCCATTTTTTTATGAGGGTAATTACTCTGTTGCTGCAGAACAGGATTTAGCCCAGACTATGGCAAGCAGAACAAGCTTAGACAGCACTGAAACTGAGACAATGTGCTGTCAATGGAATGAGATAAGAGAAAGCATCTTGTGGATATTTTTCTTCTGCAGATTAAAAAGAAATTGACCTTAAACCTGGAGATTAAACTCTTGACCTAAGATTGACAGCTGTATTCTGCAATCTGAAATTGAATAATGGGATCCATACATTGTTCTGAGGGGGATACCCTATGATAGCACATCAGAATAAATTTAAAATTAATTTTATAGTTCTTCTAAACAATATTGTGGTGCAAAATGGGAGAAGAGATTGAGAGCGGGCATAATCTAAGGTTATTACATCAGTGATATCTGTAAAATTAGGTGGATGCACAATCATTTTAAGAGATGTAGATGAGGTGAACAAGTGTGATCCATTTCTGTTCAAAATTTCAAAGACAAATAGTTTTTCTGATTTGTTTTTCTCACAAAACTTTTTTTTTTTTTTTTTTAATTGTAGTTACTTCACCCACATGTACAAGTTTGGAAAGAATATCAATGAAAATAAAAGCAGGTGAAGCAGGAGCAAAGCATCCCATTTTGCCAATTTTACCAATTACTTATGCTAATTGACTCTATTTTTATTCCCTTATACTTTGAATACTCTTCCAAACAGGAGCCACTTGTGAGAGACATGAAGAAAGCATACAATTAGGACAAAGAACAACATTCAAGTCTCTGCTAACACTTCATAAATATTACTTTTCCCACCCCCTCTATCCTCTGCTGCCATTATAAGAACCATTTTTCAGTATTTTAAGACTAGGTAATTCCCCAATTTTTTTTATATGTTTTTTTTTACATGTATTTTCATGAAAATGTAAATTTTTTAAAAATTAATCCCTCTAATGTGAAATAACTTCATTTAAAATATAATACGATGAAACTTTAAGTGTCTAGAAAATGGATCAATGTTTTTCTAAGAATTTTGCTGATAATTCCATGCCATTGAGACTCAAGTAATGAAAGAGAAAGGAACAGGAAAAAGCAAGCAAACAGCAAATCCTGGAATAGCTTATTTTTCAACTGTAGTAAGCCTGTTCTATTTAATTATCAAAGAAGCTGTTACTTTTGGACAATAATGAAATTAATATATGAAACTCATTGATTTTCCTCCAATACATTTATATTGATATAAAGTTACTATTACACACCATATGCTGTCCAGCTGGACTTCCAACATTTTGGCTTTTGTTGCACATCTGCTATTCTGACAGTAAGTTCATAAGGCAGAATAAAGAAAAGAAAAAAACCCAATGAGTTTTTTTAAACTTTTTGTGTCTTAAAAAAAAAAAGTCCCTGTAAAGGCCCATAATATTGCTCACTTAGAAAAAATACAAGATTATAAAGGAAAATAACCTTATTGAGTTTTTAATGCCTCCCTTCATATGAATGTCTTTGATCAGGCACATCTGGTGCCTTTTAAAGTATCAAAGCTGTTTTAAAAAACTAAACAAATCACCAGTCCTTTTAAAATGTTGACTCATAAGTCAATGGAATTAAAATAGATACTCATCAGTTCACAGAAACTTTTAAAAGGAATCCAGACACAAAGGTGTCTCGTGGGCAACAGTTAATATTCAAGCATTTGCCCACCAGTCAAGTAGTGAAAAAGAAGTCAGTGGTTACTAGCTTACCTCAAAAAAATATATTCTGAGTGCATCTTCACTTTAAAAAGTAGTTTGGCCCTAAAGGCCAATCAGAGCTACAGAATTTCAGAGCAGAAACATTCACTTTCCAGATAATTCACCACCAAAATTAACACAGATACTATATTGCTTAGACAAAGCAATGGGAAAGACTAACATAATAGATAATATAGAAAGTAAGAATATTCACTGTTGGGTCTTAGAGTGTTAAGATATGGTAAATTCAAATGAAAGGTAATTAACTCAATGTCCTTAATTTGACAAATTAATACTCTTCATCACGCAATCATTTGAATGGGTAGTTCAGTGACTGTTTACATGGGCTGCTACTGATAGGACAAGGGGGAATGGTTTTAAACTGAGATGGGGAAGTTTAGGTTAGATATTAGGAGGAAGTTTTTCACACAGAGGATGGTGATGCACTGGAACAGGTTGCCCAACGAGGTTGTGGATGCCCCATCCCTGGATGCATTCAAGGCCAGGCTGGATGTGGCTCTGGGCAGCCTGGTCTGGTGGTTGGTGACCCTGCACATAGCAGGGGGGTTGAAACTAAATGATCTTTGAGGTCCTTTTCAATCCAGATCTTTATATGATTGTATGATTTATGTGTAGTGACAAATTGTTGCTGAGAATATTTATTGAGAAATTTCTGGGGAAAAAAATTGGACTATGAAGATTATATATTTGAGACAGGGAAGAAGAGAAAGGAAAAAAAAATCTTTGGTTATATAAAGTAAAGTAAAATTTGGATTTAAAATAATTTTTGCCAAATCTACAAACTCACAAAACTTAGATACCCTAACCAAGTTTGTTGCAGATACATCTTGTGGTATATATTTCCTAGAAAGTAACATGTAAGAGCTTGTTAGAACCTCAGAATGATAATGTATTATTTTTTAATCCTATGAAATTGGTGTGAAGTAAGATAGCAACCATTTTGCATATCTATTACGCACAATTTGAAAAACGACACAGCTGAAACTAAGACAGATAAGGGCAAGTTAAGTCCACTTTCTTTTCGGAAGTACTCATGCTCTCATTCTGATAAAATTGGCCTATATAGAATATCAACAATTGTAAAATTGCCATAAATTCAATATTACTTTGACATAAGCAACATGGCTGTGACCATGTTTTATAGACATAAAAGTGATAGAATATGGGTAATGAAATTATTGTATTTTTTTTCTCTCAAATAAAATAAACCTGTTAAATAACTAAGAAATATATAATTTTGATAGAGCATTTATTCTTTAAATATGATGTTAGCCTTACAGGGATAGGTAACATAATGGCTTCATGCTGTTTGGCCAATTGATTCCACAAAAGGATTTGTCAAACTAATGTTTCTTAGACATCTAAGAGAAGATATTCAATGTCTGACAGTATTAGAAGCAAATACCAGGACTAAGACTGGAGTGATACGTATGCTGAAATTGTTTTCTTTATCCTGTTCCAGGACACAAACACAGTTACAAGCCAGTTGGTTGAACAAAGGCTGATACCCACATATGTTTTTAAGCTATCTCCCTGAGCATCTGCAAGGAGAAAGTTTGAGCTCATATTTTGCTACAGTATAGGTAAAAATGTATGTCAGACTGCAATGTAAAAACACAGTATTACTGTGTTTTTATAGTTATCACGGATCAACACCAAAAGCAGAGTACAGGTGGGATATGAAAGCCCGTTTTGTCCTAAGAAGGTTGCAGATGTGACTTAAATGTCCAAACGGTATGTCCCTGAAGACTGGCAATATGAATACAGAGAACACGTAGATGCAACAGCAAAACATGATCCAGCTGGTCTCTTATGCTATGTTTTAAAGACTTTATACACATCCAAGTATATATATATTTTCTATTTTGTTTTCATGTCTGAAGTACAATCAGTAAACACTATAAAAAGTAAACCAATCTGTTTGCCAAGTTCAAGTCAAGATAGAAAATAAAAATATTTTTACATGTTGACTTTTTAGTACGTGTTAAAATATAGCAACTGACTTTATTTAAAAAAAAAAAAAAACTGTTTTAATCATTTTCATGGTTGTTTTTTTTTTTTTTTTGTCTATGCCATTTGCCTTTTTGCTCTTTATTCCCTGACTATATCTTATTTCCTATCCAATACTGCTCCCTTCCCATTTTTTTCAGCTGATACTACAGTCTTGTTCATAATGCATGAAGGGAGAGAGAGTTTGAGGTGATCTCTTCATTGAAGAGAAGACAGGCAGCATTGCCCGTTTTGATGTGATTGATGCTTAAAATGTTCAGCAAGTTGAATAGTTGAACAATAAAGCTTCCCTTTTTAATAATCTTGGTCAAAAACTTTTCAAAGTCTGTCAACTAGCCAAGCCTCCAAAATGTTACCATGTATATTTAATGATCAATCACAAGATGGTAACACAAAGTCATCAGAAAGATAATTGAAATTAACATTCATAGAACAAACCAAAGATAATCTGTGTGAGTCAATCTGGTCAAACAATCTGGTAAAAAAATAGAGATAAACTTCTGAACTAGTATTTCACAAGAACAATTCAGACTGTTCAGGCACAGAATGTATGTAAGGCTAGAGAAAATGAATGAGAACGATAAAAGAAATTAATCCCCAAACCTGCCATGCTGGCTCACCTATGCCAGTCACTGAACCTGAGCATCCTGTTCTGATGATCTGTGCATTCAGAAGACTAATACATGCAGCAGCTTTAGTCGAGTGTATTTCATCAAGTAAATACTGCAGGTGGTATAATCAAAATTAATTCAGTTAGGCTGTGTAAGAGGCTGCCAAAACCGTGCTTGATGGTTCACTTCTTTGCTAGCAATTCCAGCAAGTGTGTAGCTAGTATTAAGTGGCTTAGTGGCTACTGCTGCTGTATGAAGAGCCATAAGAATATGCTGAGCTTTGTAAATGTGTCCATTTTATACAGTCCATTAAATTTACACTAATTGATCTGCAAGAAAAAGCAGCCACCCATTCCATTACCATATTTTCCAAGTGCCTTTTAGGAACCAGCAAAATCAATACGTTTCTGTAAATAAAATGGGAACTATATCTGTGGCTATAAATTTGACAAACAGCTGGCAAATTTAAACTAATAACACTTCAATAAAATACACATCTGTATATCAGTAATTATTTCCCCAGGGCCACAATTAACTTTAAAGAAAATAATATACCTATGAAAATGAATACTTTGTTACTTTCTCTTACAAGAGATTTTTTTGCCTTTGCCTTTTACCATTTCCTAAATGTATTGTAGTGATGTAACTTTAATTATATTTTAATCATGTTGGGAAAAGCGACCCTCCACTTAAAGACCTATGAACATAGATGAACAGGTGCCAATAGTCATCCAGTGGCTGAAGCTGCAAGAGAAGGCAGCTGGGTTTAAGTTATTCCAAGCTGCCTGAGCTCAGCTCTGTGCTCCAAGTCCAGCAAATCAGCAAAGGAGCTACATCTTTACTTTGCTAGATGTTACTGCTACTGTGCTAGCCATACAAGTTTTCTGTGGAAGAAGTTTAGTCCTCTTAGACTGAAGAATCGTACCTTTTCTCCAAGTCCAAATGCAGTCATGCTTTAATGAAATACCTCTTCATGAAATAACGACTCTGTCAATAAGCTTCCCAGTGGTGGTGTTCAGGCTGTCTCTCAGATACATGTTGATTGCGCCTAGCAGTCTCCGGAGAAATTCCTTAGAGATTGTGACTAGTCTACTACCTCTGGCTGCCCCAACTCTGGTGACCACATCAATTCAAAGCTGCTTATGGTTCTTCTTTCTTGACTTTGGGGGAGATCTTGCCAGCCCATCTGTAGAGTGTCCACCTATGAGAGTCTTGCAATCATGAAGCTACCTGTTCCTTTGCAACCTTTGCTGACCATCATGATGTACTGCTGGCATTCAGGAATGAAAAATCATCTCAGGCACTTTTATTTTAGTTTCTCCATTTTAGTTTTCTATTTTATTTTTTATTCTGTACACTCTGAATGTCCCCAGTGACCACTCTAGTTTAACATTCAATTTGCATCCATTTGTAGCTGAAGAAAAAAATTATCTCTGTGCTTTCTTTCAGCATACAATAAGTAAGTCTGCCAGGTGCCTTTTGGCCACAGCAATAATCAGTTTATGGGAAGTTTCATCTAAGGCTGGCCTCTCATAGATAAAACTGCATTTTTTTTATATAAATGGATGAAAGCCAAAACCATCTCCTTTGGGTGAATGGCATTTTGATTTTGCCCGCACCCCTTGATATACAAGCCACCAAGCTGCAGTTCTGACCATGTTTTTAAGGCTCCAAACTCCCCTTTGAACTATTTACAGACTGTTTAATTATACTTTTTCTGTTACAATACCTCAGTGGTGTTCAAACATCACAGTCTCTATTAACACCTGCAACCCAGGAACACCGAACAGTATAACACATCAATGTTTTTAATATACCATGGGTAGCTACTTTACAGACAAATGACTTGCTGTTATCATTTCTCTCTTGTTCCCTTTTCCAATACACAGAATTTAAAGTTGTTTGTTTAGTTGTGGACCTGACAGGCTTAGAACAGGCATCTCAGCATCTTTCATATTTTTAAAACTACCAGTTGCTATGCCTTGACTATTTTTCCCAAAGGGAAAAATACAATTTCTGTATTTGTCATGCTCAACCAATTTCAGTTGTTGAGTTTTGCAATGAAATACCTCAGATAATGAACCCAAACAGCTGTCAACAGAAAAGGTCCTTTTCAAAAGGTACATAAAACATACTTAAACAAGCGCTCTAGTTTTATGAAGTAACCAGGAAGATCCACAGTAATAATATAGGCAGCAGCTAACCCCAGTATAGTTTTCCCTGTAAGTATTGTATAAATATAGGATAAAACAGGTTGTAAGATTACTCCATTTTGGAGGTTGGAAAGTTCTCTTTTTCATAGTCTTTCCTAGAAGCAAATGAAAAGGAGCAGGGGAAGATTCTTAAAGGCAGAAATTATGAACCTGAAGTAGGCGTCTAGTTCCTTTGGCATTTACTCTTTTCAAAATTCACCTATCTCTTGAAAAACATGAACTGCCATTCTGGAAGTGAAGCTTCTTAACAGAAAGAATAGGCAGATATGCTTGAACCAGGTAATGTTCAACTTCCATGATATTACTACAAGTAAAATGTCTTCCTAGGCCTTTTGCTTCATTGTCTATGTTGCAAAGAAACTACAGTTCAATGTTCATTTTATCTTATCACCTTGCAATATCATAAAACTACCCACAAGTTTTATCTTCTAGATATAGTGCCATTTTGTCACCATGGACAGACTTTATATTTATGCTTAGCATATATTAGTGAATGTTTTGCTTACCTAATATCTTTGCTTATCTAATATTCCAGTCACATCCTGCAGAAATGCTTTATATTACTCCTGTGAAGAATTTGCTGGCATTGTTGCATGTACACCCCATGCTGTGTTTGTAAACATTTGCAAAGTGATATAATGTAGAGTTTGTCGTGACATCTTTTTTTCATACCATTCATGGGGGTTTGGCATATGGAATGTGAATGGATTTCTAATACATCTCTGTGTTGTTTACTCTTTTTTTGGTTATTTTTTTGTATGTGATTTTTTGTGGGTTTGGTTTTTTTTTTTCATCTCTGCCGCTACAGGCCCATTGTAATATTTGTAGTTGTAGTAGGTACTGTTTGTTTTGGTCTACCAAAGCCTCATGAGGTTTTTCTCAGTGGGCTCAGAATTTTCACATTAGGGAAGCGAGGTCAGTACTCAGAAATCAGGGCTAGTGCCAAGGGGTGGTGACTTAGTTATGGGGCTTTGTCTCACAGGTAGACAATGCAGACATGATAATCCTTATGCCTGCTAAATTAGAGCACTAATCACTCCCATTTGCAGCAGTCTATATTCCTTTTCCTGCCAAGTTATAATGGCTTCCTAATTGATTATTTCTGAACCTTCCAATAGTTTCTGAACCTTCCAATAGTTTCTTTGTGGGTGACTTATCTGGTCAAAGGAGAAATCTGCAGTAAAGGTATCTACAGCAGTGTTAGACAGTTAGAAAATAGACACTTCTAGGGAGTACTTCAACTTAACCTAAAATGGGTTTCTGTAATAAGTGAATTATGTTCTAGAAGATCCCATTTCTCTCCAGTGACTATAGAGGAGTTCATGGTTCAAGGAGACTGTAACATCCTAGGTATCTGAAGCAGATGAGGATTAATACCAGCCTTTAAATCTACCTTGATTTGTGTGAAGGACTCAACAAGATTTACTGTTTGGTTTTACATCTATAATGAGTCCTTATGTGTTCTCTCTCAAATCTTGTGTATTTCAATTTATTTATTTTGTTATGGAATGGAGAATCTACACATTTTCTATTATAGACAGCTTCCCTTCCCATTAAAATGAAAACAGTTAAACATGAGAATCTCAGAATCAAATTTCAACATAAAAAGAATTATTTTCCAGTTATTTTCCATTTTGAAAATCATTTCTATTTCCATAACCGAGCTGCTGCCCTCATCTCTGTGCAGGGGAAGATCATGGAGCAGATCCACCTGGAAGTTGCTAAGGCCCTGGGAAGAGGCTTTTTGGTATCTAAAGGAGGGCCATAATAAAGAAGGGAATGGTTTTTTATCAGGGTCTGTTTTGATAGGACAAGGGAAAATAGTTTCAAACTAAAAGAGGAGAGATTTAAACTGGATATAAGGAGGAAGTTTTTTACAACAAGAGTGGTGAGGCACTGGCACATGTTGCCCAGAGAGGTGGTGGATGCTCTGAGCAACCTGATCTATCTGTAGCTGTTCAGTATAGGGAGGTTGGTCTAGATGTTCTTTAAGAGTCCCTTCCAACTCTAAGGATTCTATGATTCTATGATTTCAGTGCCACCTGTAGTTTGAAGGTGCAGCATTAAGTGCTGTTTGAGTTCTCTTCAGCTGTGCTTCACGCTTCACAGAACATTATTCTACTCCATCTTGTTTTATTCCTGCCACTCATGGTGTTCAGTGATCCACTGATGCCTGAGAGACCTGCAGAAAATATGTTGGCCTTTGCATTATTTTGTCTACCTGTACTATTAGCAAGTCAGTCCTAACGCTTTTCAGGTGAGGTCAACACAATGTTTGAAATAGAATCAGAGTTAAGTTAATTTCCTGTGAGAGTTGTGTATATGTTGAGACCCCTCCCTACTGAGTGGACTGAGGGACTTCCAGCCCAAAGAAAAGGAGCAGAAAAAATGTTGCCGTTTCTTTTTTTCTTAAATACAAGAAGCAGAAGAGCAATATGATCAATATGTTTACTACCTAGAATCTGAGCAGTCCAGCTAACTACTTTTTCAGTTTGAAATACAATGAGAAATGGGGAAGAAAGCTCTAGAATACAAAATGAGACAGATTGTTAAAAATAAATCAGCAGCAGCAAAACTCTCCAAGAGGGAGTTGGGGTCTGCAAAACAAACAAACAAACAAACAAACCAAAAAACAAAACAAACAAAAAAAAAAAACCTGAAAGATCCAGCAAAGGCTGTTGTTATTTCAGCTCCAATTTTATATATTCACATTTGGATAAGCCTTCAGAGTAGAGGTCCAGAGTCTTCCTTGAGTTTATTTAGGTAGAGATGCCAGCAGTGAATTTAGCAATCAATCAGCAGTCAACACAAGCCAGTACAAATGTAATGCTGCTATTGAATTTTCTGTAGGAGATATAAGTAAGTTGAAGTTGATGGTTCTCTCTCTCTCTTTTTTCTAATTTAACTGTTGGAAAATTCTCAGTGTGATGCATCTGTAAATAAGGAGATGGGCTGCTTAGCGACAGAAAGGTATTAAAGCCTCTGTATTGTGAAAGCAACTGATAAAGATTCCAATCCAAGTTGTGTATTTCTCTTTGGCCTGAGTGTAAATGCTGAAATGGGGAGCATTTTCTCACTTTTTTAGAATGACCAAGGCTCAGTTTTGGCTCTGAATGTTTCAGTTCCAGTAGGCAGATTAACAGAAGAAACAGTCTCCCAGAGGGGAAAATAAAATAAAATAAAATAAAATGTTGAACTCTGTGACAGTGATTTTGGCTTCATTATATTGAGGTAAAATGTAACAGCTGCCCACAATATAACGAATGACGTAACTGGCAAGGCCATCATCACAGCTTGCAAAGAAGCCACTTTACAAATAAACAGCAAATGGTCAGAATGTGAGCCTCGTGGCTCAGTCAAGAAAGGATGGCACTGGCTGCTAGGACAACATAGGCAGTATTGGGGGATGGAAGGTGAACACAAAAGGCTTGAGAATTTAAATGTTTGTGGATGAAGAAGAAACAAGGGAAACATTATGGAAGCTCACTAAGCTATGAAATGTGTAATAGGAGCCTTCAGAGAACTGAACCAAGCTCTTCTTTTATGTCCAGAATACATCTGAGGAAGTACAGCCTGTGACAAAACCATTGTAGATACCATAGCAGCCAGCTATGATGAGGGCTGAGGAACTCAGCAGAAGTGAGTACCTCCAGGTGTATGAACTGCCTAGGTAAGCTCAAGAGGACAGCTTTTTCTTAATTATCATAATAAGAATTCACCATCCGGTGGCATGTGCTACTACTTCTGTGCATGGTATCTTATTTTAATTGTGTCTTTACTTTTTTCCTTTCAGCAGAAATCTATATCTCATTTCACAAAGACAACAGTGCCTGCAATTCACTTTGAAGTTCACCATTTAGAAAGACATTACTGTTTCAAATTACAATACTTTGTCATACTCATCAATCCTCAGAAAATAACATTACATGTGGAAGAACTGCATGCTTAAGTGACAAAACATTGGAGATGCTAAAGATTACTCTCATAGCAGGCAGGACCAAAAAAGCAACATGCAGGACGGTAAAAGGATAGGAAGTTGCGATGCAAACCGAGGAGATGCAGTGAAATACACGCTACCCTTCATTTGCTGATCGTTATACTAATTCACAGTGAGTTTGTACTTTCAGTTCAAGGAAGAGGCAAAACATCAGGATCTCACCATATGAAATGTGGTATGGAAAACTGCTCCTTAGAAAGTATCTTGTTGCTTTTTGGGATTTTAACATTCACCCACATTCCTGGTGTCAACACACTCGTTAAAGAATCTGAATTTTCCTGGACAAGTATCACTTTATACTCTTTAATATGTATTCTGGGGCCAAGTCATTTTCTGCCTGCTGTTTGATCTTTACTCTGCTATACCGTGCACCAGAGAAGCCAGAAGCAATAAATTTTTGACATTATTAAGCAGCATTTTCTCTGGAAATTCTGACTTTGATTTACATAGGCAGGGCAGGGAACCAACAAAAAAAGATACAGAGCAGAGTGAGCAGAAGAGGTGAAAAAAAAAAAAAAAAGAAAGAAATAGATGAAGCTGTAAGACTGATACAAAATACTGGTTTTCACTTTCCCTATCCTTTAAGAATGGCGAGGAAATTAAGAACAACAAAAGAAAAAGTGAACCAGTGTCGTTCTGTACTGTTCCTCAAATAAAAGACAGGGCTGAAGTTTCTGTCCATTATATTGTGACCAGCTCACGCTTCTGTACTGAATCTCTGAGACACTTCCCAGGTGAGTGCAAGAAAAGCAGAACTGACTCTAGGAGACAAGGTCCCATGTTTGTGGGCTGACATCTGACCAGCACTAGGACAAAGAGACATTTGTTTCCATGGCTGCTTCTTCTTTGCCTACTCCTACAAAACTTACTGCATACATGTTTCAACTTGCAATATAAACATCTCTTTTTTAATATTTACTTTTGTTAAATTTTCATTTAGAATAGTTTTAATGGAATCAAAGTATCTGAAGATTTAACCTAATTTCTCTTGCAAGTTTTTGACCTTTCCAACTTCATTAATATAAGACCAAGTAAATGTGTGTGAAGTTTCTTAAGCACTGGAGGAGAATGAAACAGATATTCAGACAGACAGTAGCCATCTGAAAACTCTGATCCATTTTCCTCGCCAAGAAAGAGCAGTAAACCAGCTCTGTGTTTCCCTGATTCTGCAAGTTTCCCAGCATTGGTGCACTCCAGCATCAGCTCACAGTGCAAGGCTGCTCTGTTTTCCACCAATTGCCAGGAGTCTCGCAGGGCTGGCAGCTCCCACTGCTGGAGTCCAGCCAGGAGTAAAGTGTCCCTGGCCACCATCCTCTCAGCTAATGGTGGGGATAGGAAGCGTACAGGCTCCAGAAGCAACCTCTTGAACACTCTGGAAGTGGAACAGAATATTCTGGTTTTGGGTCAGACTTGCCCCCAAAAAATGATTAAAAACCATGACTTTGTACTCTAAAATTTCTGTATTGAGGAACTGCAGTTGGTCAACATACGAGATAAGAAGTGAAAAAAGCCGCAGAATGTCTTAAGGATGTTTCTTTCAGATCTTCACTTGAAGCAAGATCTCTACTGATCTTAACACTTCAGACAATCTGTAGAGATGACAGAGGTGGCCATGTAAGCAGCATGCACTCGGTGATGACAACCATTACAAGTACACAGCTCGTACATTAGTCATCAAAGCACAGTGCAGCCTGCTATGGAAATTCCTCCAGCTTGCCCAAAGGTAGTACATCAGAATGGTACGCTTCAGAATACTGCAGGCTTGCTAGCTCTCTGAGGGACAGCATGGTCTGAAGATGTAGCACAAATGTAATACAAACCAGTGCTATTACAGCTTCATTTTTCCTAGATGTAATGTAGGAAACATTTTTCCAGACAATGTGGGATCCGCAAGTAAACCTTCTACTTATATACTTGCCTGCAGTTCTTCTTATGGAGGAGAATAAATCAGATATAAGGGCACTTCTAGCAGCACTTCCTTACATATATGAGAATACTTTAAAGGTCAAAATGTTACTGCTTTGAATGCTGTACTCTGGAGGAAAAATAAAAAGCTCGATTTCTAATAGTATAGATATACATATTGCATTATTTCTACTGTGAACTGTCAGTTACTAGTAAAAGCAGCATTTTCCAGGTGAAATGTGTTACAAAGTAGATATGTGTCAGTATGATACTTAACAATAAACTTAGACCAAAACAAAATACAAGTAAGCAATTTGTTTGCATAAGCAGGTTCTCAATGGACTGTGATAAAATATACTATTTTAATTAAAATAGTATTAAATTATTTTAATTAATTAAATTATTTTAATTAAAATAGTATTAATTAAAATAGGATAAAAAATGTTCCAACTGTTTGTAAAAATTTTATCTCTTTGTAATAAACCTTCCTGTTCTAGCATAAATGGAATGAAAGACCCCCAAATATGCCATAAGCCAACATTAAGACATTACTCCATGATGCGGGATATTTAAGCAGCCTATGCCTAATATCTCTGAACCTCGTCAATAAAGCAAAACTTATTGCTTCCACAGCCAGGCTACCGACCAGTGGTATTCCAAACCATGGGACAGTTCATTCTTGAATTGTGTTTTTTGTGCATACTGACAGAATTAACTGTCACCCATCCTCAGGAAAAAATCTCTTAGGTTTTAGTCATTCTCTTGTTGCTGTTATTGTTTGGTTAGTTGGTTGGTTTTGTTTTTTGTTATAGCAAAAATTCAAGTGAGAACATAGTTTTCAAAATGCTTCTTTTGCTGTTCTGGCTATGCTTATTTTTAGTAGAAAAAAACAGCAGTCTACTGCACTGAACTGTTATATGATATCAGCAGTGCTCCAATGTATTAGTTCATCTACCTCTTAGCTATCCTTACATCTCTTGTTAAACCACTCTGGAATAAAATCTGGCTTGTAATTCAAAGGGATGTGTTTATGCCTAAATATATTTTTGTGAGTTTTCAATTCATTTATATGTATATATACATATACATAGGCAATAAATAGTTTAGATGGGATATTTCCCTCCTTTTCAGATAGATTACTATTTTACATAAATATCTACCAAAATAATCTAATACACTGAAAATTTTAAGTATGACTTCATTCAATATGTAGACTTTGATAAATACTGCAGACATTTTAAAGTTACTCAAAAGAGGGTTTACAGAATGATAGATTTTGCACATTTTTAACATTTGAAAGTTAAAATATGTGTTAAAATATGTGTTTTATTAGGCACTCTTTTATGCTGATTCAAGAGTTGGCTCTTTATAGATATTTTCTCAGTAAAAACCCACAGGTTCAAAAATATTTTTAACACATTCCTAACTGGAAAAATGTCACAATATAAATATGTGACTTCTGTCCCTCTCCTGTGGACATGCATAAGTAAAGCAACTATTTAAAATAGTCTTTGATGCTTTCTACTTGCATAAAAACATTTGGTTGTAAAATATAAGGTTTTGTCTACTGTAGGAAGATGAAAACCTGAAACATTTGGGATCCTCACATTTCTAAATACCTTTGTTGTCAGAGGAAATCTGTGTTTTCAAGTCACCCTCCATATCAGCCTATGTGTTCTTCAAAGGTTTCTGTCTACCTTTTGAAGTACACTATCCATACCCAACACTGAAGCTTTTCTAAGTGGAGACTGGCAGCTGCAAAAATAGACTGTAAATCTAGTTTCAGCCAGACTGTAAGTAGATTTAAAGACATATTTTAAAAACTCCTGAGAGCCTGTCTTGATTACTGTGCCAAGAATTTCTACCTTGACATTTTCACTCAGTAACTCCATTCCCTAGCGACCCAGAAACCTCTCTGCTTCTCATTACCTTCCCCTTAATGCTTCTTAAGAAAAAACAGTGCTGGATAAGAAGCCCCTGATGTATACTACTTCCAATGAAAGGCTGGAGCAAATGGTCAATGCTTTATCTGTTGATAGAAATACAAGCATTCTTTTCACATGCTGCCATATTGATAGTAATAGAAACAAGACAAAGACACTGTGCTTTACTCTCTAATTCTATTAGCGCAAATCACTGCTGTGGGCTGTGTTCTTCCATTCTTACCTGAAATGACCAGGAACTTGTTTTGTTATTCTTGTGAAACACACTTGAATATTCAGTCAGTAGCACCTTAAAGGTCTAAAACATTAAAACTGATGAGACTAGAGAACACATCTACTCCTGTATCTTTAGATATCAAAATGCTTTATGAAGACAGCCATAGCTACTCCATTTAAAAAATGTAAAAAATAAGGCTACAACACAGCAGTGCAAAACCTCTTCAAGGTTAAAGCTATCTCTGAGCTCATCAAGCATGAGTATGAGTAAGGAATAAAAACTAAGAGCTCAGATGCCCAATGAGCTATCACATCAATGAATCCACAATAATTTTTAGCCCATGGCATCACAATTATTTCCTACAGCGGAAAGTTTTTTTTATTTGAAAGTCTCAATTCCTAGTCTTCTGAACCCAAACCTAGTACGGTCATCATCAGACCTTTCTTTTTAGAGTATCTGCTATTCTAGAAATCATTTTGAAACACATTTTTCCTGTGTAGAAGATGGCATTTTGTAATGCATGTAAGGTTGGCCATGAACAGGAAAAACATATTATGACATCTGTCTTTAGTATTTTCCTAAAATCCATAATTATTCTGAGTTATATCACCATAATAGGTCTTGAAAAGAATGATGTCGTATAACACTGTGAAATTTGAGTCTCTGGATTTTTCAAAATTGAAAATAGGTAAGTGCCAGTGCTGGCAGAAAACTTGCGTTCTTCCTGGAGGAGTGTTATATTTTTGATTTAAGTGAAGTAGGAAGAGAAAAGAAAGCACAAAAAGACACTCTGGATAATCCTGTAACACTTTCAAAACATATTTGGTGGTCGATGCAATATTGATTTTTTTTTTTTTCCTAAAGTAATTAGTAATTATTACTTTCAATACCTCTGCCAGTGGCTTTCAGGCCATGTTTCTCATTCTTCCCTGACTGGTGTTTCAAAGGAACTGTTCTAGATCCCTTCTTTACCCTCAGAGATTCTCTTTTCAGGAATACGGATCTAGTAGTGCTGTATGGCAGTGTAGGATTTATCTCAAAAGAAATCATCTGTAAATAAATCATTTACAGGAACTTTATTTTCCTGTTTATAATTTATGGTGGGATTTTAATATAAATATGGAGAAAAGTCACCTTCTTTTTTTATAATTTATGATTGTCATTATAGCATGGTTAACATAGTGTTTAGATTATGTTTTTATTATTTAGATAGTCCAGAATGCCTTAACAACGTTAATATTTGCATGTTATTTTATTAGTAGTGTCACAATGCCTAAGAAGTAATACTGAAAATTAATTATTGATGAAGAAATTAATTACAATAAGATTCACAGGAGGAACAGTAACATCTGGCTTCATTCTTTATGATTTCCATTCTGATAGGGCTGTAACGTCTAATAAAATCAGTCAGTGATATAAAATAAGCATTGTAATTTGTCCTGAGAGAAGAAACTGCTAGACTAGCACTGTCTTGTCTAAGTCTGCTTTGGAGTGTATTTATCACATTAAAATGTTGACAGTCATGTGGAGGTAAAATTGCTTTTCCCTTTAAAAAGATTATAGGACAAAAATACTTGTCCTATGTCATCTTTCTATGAGGCTTGTTTGCGGGTTAGCAAGGAAAAACACTAAGTACATGGGATTGTGAAGACAGAGTCCAAACCCTGAGCTCACTAGCTCAGACTGCATGGCTTCTAAGCAACGCAGCTTCTCTCAGAAAGGGATCTAGCCTCTGCAAAATCTCTTAGCCCTTTTCCTCCAGTGATGCTACCCAGGGCTTACTTCAGGTCCTTGGTGCACTATAATAATGTTAAATGTTTCATTTAATAATGATAATATTATAATAATAAATGTTTCATTTCCATCCTTCTTTTTGTTCACTGTCCTTTCCTTTTACTATCTAATCTATACATGGTGACCAGTCCTGCCCCCTGTGTCATTTGTTTGGTCAGATTAAGTTAGTTTTTTTGGGGCAGTAGCTGTGGAAATACAGCTTCCTTCCTTCAGAACCGGAGACTTCCAAGCTCTTATCTTTACAACTGGGTACATATGTACATATGTGTGTATATGAGCTCCTGAGCTCAGCTGAGGCAGCAAGGTAGGAGAAGGGGAAGAACACAACCTTAACCACGTTGGGAGAGCTTACTGTAAATAGGACAACTGGTTTTACCAAACCCAAGTGAGCTGCGTTGAGCGCAGTTTGAGTGCCTTGTCCTGTATCATGCAGAAATTCATGATTAGTTGGGATCTGAGCCTGTACACCCACACAATTTTGTATTGGTGGCTTACTGGGAAATAACAGAACTGTGACCCCACAGCTCTATGTCTACACTAACAAATCAGGACATATCCTTCCTCTTCAATAAGTAAGTTTCATTCAGGGCTTCAAACAATGCTAACTTTAAGCATGTTTTGAGGCCAGCTCTCTTGATAGTAGACAATTTAAAATGTCGAGTAACAAGCCTAAAATGATTTCGTGACTTAAGGATAGGTTAAGAATGAAGTCCCTATGGCAGAAAATGCACACATTTAATAACTTAAGTAGTAAATGACCACGGAAATAGGGAATCTGACACATTCCAGCATCTAGAGCGTCTATTACTGGCACAGACTGTAATTAGGAGACTCTGTGAGGAGAAGGATTCAAGATTCATGATCTCTATATTTTCAGAAGAATGCTCCATAGAAATATCATAGATTTTAAATATCCTTTTTGTAGGCTGTGTGTTGCAACACGGTCTGCAGGCCTGCTAGAAAATTTTTCTTATTCAGCATCTGGAGGTGTCAGCTTCAAAAATGGTGTTTAAGCCCAGAGGCTTAGCGATTAGACGTCTATCCATTAAGATACTCTATTTAAGAGATCTTACACCCACTCCTTGCCCCCTTTCCGTGCAGTAGCTAAAAAAGAGGACTCTCTCTAAGTAGCGTGCATTTCACCTTAATAGTATATCAAATCAAATGAGCCCAATTCTCACCTCCATGGAGTTAAATGGATTTCATATTTGCAGAATTCCTTTGCACTGCAATTGATTTTAGGATTTCCCTCATTTCTTTCTTAAACTCTTCAGTTGCTCCTGGCTTTCTTCTGCATTTTATATTTAAGGCTTTATTATTGTTGTTGCTATTACTGTTTGGAAATTTTCCAGTCCTCATGGATTGTTTTTGCATTGTGCAGAAAAATGTGAATTCTGTTCCATTTCCACAAGAGATGCTGTATCACAGCTCAACACAATTCAAGTAACACAATTCATGAATATGTCCTCCGCAATTATTTTTCCTGAAATTTAAGTCCATCTATCGAACAGTTTATGACAGGTGGAGGGGAAAATTCAAGGTCTTCTTTTCACTGTTTTCTAATGGAGTATTCAGGATTATTACAATTAAAATCCATTTTCATGTTGAAATTTCCTAAGCTTTTAAATTCAGAAATATAAAAAATATTCAACACAAAACTATTATTTTTTTCTTGCATTTAAATCTTTTTTTTTCAACAACAAATGATTGATTTTTACCCTAATTCATTCTGCAGCAATATTTACATGTGGAGTCACTGTATTCAGTATATCCCATTGTTAGTATGTGCTAGAAATTTTTCATTTGAATGATTCTTAATCAACTGGTGAAAATGCACAGCAAGTGGTACTATTGAACTATCTCAGGAGGAATACAGAGATGATGAAAAAGACTTAGCAATCAGCTGCTTCAGTCTACAAATATAGCTTTATGGAGTATTTTTATAATTTTTTTTGATAAAGTGCAGTCCCCCACAAAAACAAACAGAAAGCCTGCAGAGCTGGTGTAGTTAGGAGTAAGGAACTCATGAAGCTGTGCTGCTTGAGAACAGTACTGCCACTAAAAGATATGATCAGAGGATGACAGAATGACAGAATGGTTTGTGTTGGAAGGGACTTTAAAGCCCATCAAATTCCAGCTCCCTGCCATGGGATTTTTCTAAGCTCCCTTTTTTTCCTCTTTATTTCATGAAGATGCACCAGGACATAACTTGTTAAAAAGCACAAACTATTTTAGACAACATCAGTGAAAAGCTCCCAGTTTTGCTGATTGTTTTCCTCTGACTTCTAAATCATCAGCTACATGACAAGGTGGTGCCCAAGCTACCAAAGACCAAAACATTGTTCCTGAACATACCTGTTCAAAAGAATATCCTGTGTTGCAGTTCTACAACTCTGACACAATTTATATACCTGCATAGCAATGTTAGATTTCAGTGTGTGTCAGTATTTTTATAGACGTGGCTAATAAAACTGTAAAGATTGACAGAAATTATTCAATTTTCCTCTAATTATTGCCATTAGGATCCTAAGTGGTGACGTCTATTATGAATATGTGAAGAATACAAATTAATTAGGAAAATGTTTAATTTTGATTGGATTCTTTATGACTGTGTACTAGCCTCAATTAACTGCCCAGAGGAGGACCATGAAGATGATCAGAGGGCTGGAGTACCTCTCCTATGAAGAAAGCTTGAGAGAACTGGGATTGTTAACTTGAGAAGGCTCCAGGGAGACCTCATTGTGGCCTTCCAATAGTTGAAGGGAGCACATAAACAGGAAAGGGAATGGCTGTTTGCGAGGATGGATAATGATAGGACAAGGGGGAATGGTTTCAAACTGAGACAGGGGAGGTTTAGGTTAGATATTAGAAGGAAGTTTTTCACACGGAGGGTGGTGACGCACTGGAATAGGTTGCCTAAGGAGGTTGTGGATGCCCCATCCCTGGAAGCATTCAAGGCCAGGCTGGATGTGGCTCTGGGCAGCCCAGTCTGGTGGTTGGTGACCCTGCACATAGCAGGGGGTTTTAAAACTCGGTGATCATTGTGGTCCTTTTCAACCCATACCATTCTATGATTCTACGATTCTATGATTCTATGATTCCATTATTTTGTGAACTACAGTTAGGTGAGTTTGACAACTGACAATAGTTACTGTGAAAGAATGATAGTAGATGCGTTTCAAAATAGTATTAGCAGGAGAGAGTAATTGCATCCCCATTGCAAGATCCATAATATAGGCCAAACCAAAAATGCTGATGCTCCAAATCTGTTTATTATCAGAAACATTTGAAATTCTTTCTTCTTAAAAGTAGGTTGTAACTGCTATAATTGCAACAAAATCAGAACATTTACTAGGCAAATAAATGCCATATCCTGTAAGGCTAAAATACAAATATTTTACTTTAATGACTGTATTTCAAATAATATCTAGAGGGAATGTGTTGAATGTTGAAAAGTATTCGTGGTTATTACCAGCGTAACAGTAGATACTGTACTTGGACATGCTGATATTTTCACCTCCATCTTCTTGCATTTCCCCTTCATTAGGAGAAGCAAGTACCTGTAACCCAGCTACAGGAGCAGGAACAAAACAGTCACTGAACTGTCGAGTCTTCTGTGGGTCACAGACAGGCACCCAAAAAAACTCTTTAATATCATTTGCATTTTCTGTCATCAAAATGGCCTTGGCTGAATAGATTGTGCTATAACTAATCCTAAAATTTAATAAAAATAAATAAAAAGTAGGTTAAGCCCTGCAAAAATAATCATTAGAACTGAATTGATATTTTATTTAAGGATGATCCGTTTAACATTCTGAGCCTTTACTCTACATTTGTTTCTTGCTTTCAACTTTTTGTGAGGGTTAATATATATATATATATATATATTTCAGTTAATATTTTAGATAAGAATTTGATTTTGGTACCTGTTATGTATGGCGAGGCTTGTAATAAAATTGAAATAATGTCTTTTTAAATTAAGCTTTGCAGAACAGTTTTTTGTAAATATTTTTGAAGGCTACAAAAATTGTATACATTTATATGTGCGTGTGCATATGTACATACATATATGAATGACTAACTCTCATCTATATCCATTGGGCAATGTAAGTATGCTTGTTTTCCTGAACAAATATACTGGTTCAAGTATACTTGAATACCTGATTTTCTTATTCATAAACCTAAAACCATATTTAGAAGTTTTAATCTCCAGAGGCAAAGTTTTATTCAGTGAAATCCATCATTTTTCGGAATTATATTTTTTGTCAAATAACACAATACTGTGTGCATTCAAGAAAGACTTCTTGCATGTCCTCCTAGATTGCTTTAGAAATCTGATATGCAAGTTGAGTATACACTGTTCTATTATACCAGTTTCTAGGCTCTGTAATCTTTTAATAGTCTCTTCAACTGTTATCTGTTCTGTTCTTAATTCCTCATCTCAGTGCCTCAGTAATCTGATTCCTAGAGCAGGCAAATCTCAACCTTCCACACTTTTAAAAGTCAGTGCAATAGCGGCTTATTTTTCCTTATCTTCTGTGTATAATTCATCATTTCTTCCTAACTGGATATTTTATCCAACTTGATTCTGTGAGCTTTTTGAAAAATACAGCAGAAATAGCTCAAGTTGTTGCTAGCCCGCAACCTTACCGCAGTGTGCTACCAGGTCTCAAGTTTGCAGCAGGGCACAAGCTCAGCTGCAACCACTCAGGTTGCCACTGGAAGTACTGATTTATCAGAAAGCAAGAACTCTTGTATCAATTCCAGTTCCTAAGGTTACTAAGGGCCACTCAGGTGAAAATGTACCTGACAGAATATCTGCTTAGGATAATAATTACCCTGCTCACCAAGAATGCAATTGTAGTTCTCATAGATTTGTTCAGACTTTGCTTCATGGCTATATTTCAGTTCCCTTTCTCCTTATACAATTCTTTTCCACAAAGAATCTTCTAGCTTAATATACAAACCAGATCTGCTCTCTGGACAGTACAGCTGCTGTCCTCTACTCCTTAGATGGCTTTTAGGATTATATTAAATGACTTCCATGGATCTTTACAGGTGGCATTTTCTTGTGCTTCTCCAGATACCAGTAGCAATTACAGTCACGGCCATTGGCAGTGATGAGAAAAGGAGCCCAAAAATAAATTTTCCTAAGGCTAAAGCTATTGATCAATCCAGTGGTGAGCAAATGTGATGGGAGTCATACTGACAGCATCGGGTAATGTATCAAATGTATAGAGCTGCATGAGCTCTGCAGAGCTTAGATCTGTGGATTCTCGACAGTGTATGCACTTCCCTGTTTGATGTAGATAGAATAAGCAAAAATCACCTGCCAGTCATCTGTTTCAGAAAAGAAATTTTGAAAATAACCAGAAAGATGTAGTCTCTTTGTTGTATTGCAATTCCACAAGTGAAATGTTGTCTGTCTGCTGTATGAGTTGATCAACACTTGCTTCCAGTAAGGAAGTCTGCATCGGTTTTCTTGAACACACCTCCCTCAGACTTGCTGGAGCAACAGAATCTAATCATCTGAAAAATATGAAGCAACATCTGTACCAGCTACTTGCATGTATTTAAAAATGCCACCTTTGCACTCCAGTTAAAACATATTCCTTTGTGATTTCCAACAATTGCTAATGCCTAATGATTTTCAAGTCAAAGAACTTCAAGTGTTATTACCTCCTGGATTCAATTAAATTTGCCTACAAATATTGCTTAATTCTTTTCCAGATTAGATAACTATCTGTAATAAATGTCTTTTAACTGTGCTTAAATTCTAGTATTCATCTCTCTCTTTCTAATATGTTGCATTTATTTTAACAGAGGCACATTTCTTTTGATGTTATGCAGTCTGAGACTGAAATCTCCCAAATGCATTATGTGCATCCTATTCTATTATTCTTCACATTTTGTGAAGTTTTCTCAGTTCTTTTTTTTGGTGTATCCCAGGCTTTTTCCTCACTATTTTCTTTTGAAATTAATATTCAGTGTGAACTAGCTTGTGATATACCTTGTTTGATTGCTGGTGAAGCAATCTCACAAGAAAATCTTCTGCAGCACAAAAGGTAACTGCTAGCATGATGCTTCCTTTTCTCAGAAGGTCATGACTTCCAACATCATTGAATATCCCACATAAATAAAGTAAGCTCTTGGCATCTAGTTCTTCCCAACTAGTTGACATGCAGAATGAAAGGGCAGTAAGAGCAGATAGCAACAATTGCTATGACAGTCAAGATGGCCCCCACTCATAATCAGCACCTAGCAGTGTACACACTGGCAAGTGAGTTTCACTGGTGTGGTACTAAGAGGTATGGGCATAATTAGAAGGTGTTGCTGCAACTGTGTAAACTTGTAAGAGGATAAGGCTGGATATCAGTGTAATCTTTCCTCGTTAAATATTTCAGAAGGACCAAGGGGCATGGGTGTTTAAGGAAGAAGAAAGTAATTATCTCTGCCAAGGTTTGAAAACAGCTGGAGAATCAAGGATGAAAGGGAGGGGATGCTAGAATTAAGTTCACTCACACAATCTCCATTCACTCACTCTTATTTTCTGTATGTTTTATCATAGCCTCAAATTAGTCAGAACTTTTTCCATGGAGTGTTTTCCCTTTAAATTGCACAGGATGGATCTGCTCTGAATAAGGGAGAAATATGTCATTAGCTTTACAAAGTTCTGGACTTTCTTGCTCTATCTGCTGAAAGATATGTAATAATTTCAGGAAGAGTAAGAGTTGTATCAATCATGACAACAACAGCTTCTGAGCGATGTTAGGTACATTACTCAACCAATCATTTTTACAAGCATTCCCCACTTGTGTCCTTGTTTTCTAGTTGATTGACTTCTAGACTGCTAGATTTGCAGACGTGCTGAGGACTCACTGTTGCAACTGAAGTTGGTGATATACATACTTTAAATATTGATTTACAAGCAAATCAGTGGAATATATACCTTAAATAGTAATGTATAACACCATGTTGAAAGCAGCATAGCCACTTTCCTAACCCTGGATCAGTAATCTTTTAGAGAAACCCTACCAGGTGAGGTTATATGCATACATACACAAAGGGCTTAGTAATGCTAAGTTCTTCAAAAAGTCTCATACCGATACTAACGTTAACAGATAATCAATTTCTTTCTCAGCCTCAGTTGTCTTATCTGCAAAAAGGAGTCCCTTTTATCTCATTATGAGTAAATCTAAAGTCTATCAATGGCAGAGAAACACACCAATACTCTGAAGATTTTTAAAAAAGCATATATGACATTCAGAAACTAAGATGAAATTAGTGATGAAATGGATCATTTTGATTTCAGTGTCCCTGTCCAACTAGGAGAGCATGTTGACCTGAAAGATAGAAAGAAGACTGATGCAGGGATCCTATGGAAAAGAAGATGACTAATGACGATGGTGTTTGCAGATAGGAAGCCCTGAATGGAAACTGTAAACTTGTTCCTAATTCCCAAAAGGCTTTTTGTTCTTTTAAGACTTTTTCAAGTGAACATTGATGTCTGGAGAAGAGAGCCATGGAACAGGTTCTGGACTATGCCATTTGCTGGTTTCATCTCCATGTGCCTCAGTGGTACTTTGTGAACATAGGGTGCTTCTCAGTCTTTTACTTAAAGGTGCACATCTCTGTGCTCTTCCTCCGTACTTAATTAAAAATTGTTTTTTGTTGTTGTTGTTGTTGGAGATAGATTGTTTTTCATAACTGAAGTATATGAGAAGTAAAATGAAAAGGTAAAAAAAAAAAAAAAGAGCGTATCTGTGGTCATTTTTGGTTCTTTCTATGGAAGTGCTCTTTTCCAGGGATTTCTTTCCTGGTAAGTCTTTTTTGGCATGGGCAGTTCCGGACAGAAGATAGCTATTTTATAACTGGCAGCTTAAGTAACTTTTCCACCATTTTTACTATGCCTTCTGGTAGGTGTATTTTCCACTAATGATAAGTCTGTTCTTGTAAGACAGTTGGCACACCCTTACAGTTTGATTCCTTCTTTTTTTTTTTTTTTTTTTAAATTATTTCTGCCAACCCAAATTTCACAGTATATAAATTCTGCTTTGTAATAGACGGCTAGAATTGAATAGATATTTGGCTTTTAACCTCTAACCCCATCAGCATTAAGAAATAACTGCCTGCCAATAAAAGACACACAAATGCTATAGCCGCTTTCCTACTCTAAAGTGGACTAAAAATGGGTTTCAGTATAAAGGGACAAATGCTAGTCTGTTACAAAAGCTACAGCATTCTGCAACAGCAGTGTTCTTTTTCTGAGTGACTGATCCCTAGAGCTGTAGTAATAATTAATTCTCCAAAAGATCTATATGTAACACAGCTGTCATAAATATACTGGTAGGTTCCTGTATAATCTATTTATCTTTGCCATAGTCAGCCTCATTGGCCTGCATCTGGCTACTGTTGTATCCTACTGACACTGAATGCAACAGAGAACAGGCTGAACAGACAGAGATAGAGGCTGGGGAGCATCACCTGTAGGTGGACTCCTTCTCCCTCTTCCCCTCAGTTGTGTCATTATTTCTACCTTTTCTCAACATCATGAATCAGCAGTTCTGGCAGGAGTGCTTTCTCTAGGCAAAAAGAAGCATGAATGATTACATCTTCAACAAATGGAAATATATGTTTCATGCTCTCAGCAACTCTAACACTTGGTCCTTCCTTTATCCATAGCCTGTCCTGTCTTTTATTTCCTCATAAAATATTTCCTAATCCTACTACACTTGTATTCACAAACACGTGTGGACATAATTCTCAGCATCAAATCCTCTTTCTGCTTTGCAGAATAAACAACTCCTTACTGTGTTTGAGACTATAGGTTTCCCATCCACCTAGAGCAGGCTCTCATCCCCAGGTCACAACTCTGTGCTGTCCATAGTGTCACCTCCTGTATGATGGGATGCCATTTGCTGATCTTCTAACCTTTCTCGGGCAGTTCTGGCTGTTTTATTGCTGCCAGTTCCAACTGGATTGCTACTCAGCTGTTTGTTGGCAGTGCTTGACAGCAAGAGCTAGTACTGTTATTCTTTATTACATAGCTGATTATCTCTGCTATAAAATCAATAAAATATGGGGCTATTGATTAAGAGGCCAGGCAATGGGGGCAGGAAGAACGCCAACAGTACATTCCACATGCACGTGACTTAGATATTATTCTTCAATGTACACCCTCTTCTGACTAATTTCTTTGCTTTATCATGGAAGGAATTGACTCGGATTTTATCCATCCTGAAATATAGCAAAACTGTAAAATAAGAGAAACTTTAATGCAATTGCATACTGATTTAATCCTGTTCCCCACATGAAAATGTGAAAATCTGCTTTCATCTATGGGATTTATCTCCAAATGTGCAAGAGATACAATTAGGTGAGTAACGTTCATTTTGTCCATTGTGCCATTTAACTCCCAACAAGTCCTTTTTCTTCAAGCAGAACTCTTTTCATAGCTGTCACAGCAATACATAACAGAGCTCATTTCCTATCTTGACTTATTTTATACAGGATTTGTTGGTAATCAGACATAGCTGTACATTCATAAGCTGCCGATCACTTGACATGGTCATCTTTGTGTAATGTTTTCAGCCAGCAAAGACTAGAAATGGCAGGAATGAAGGAGCAGTTCACACAGCTCTGCAGCCAGCTGAACACCTACCTGAGTTAGTGCTGATGGGCCCCTTGGAGAGCAAACCTCACCTGGCAGAAGATCAGGATTGGAAATACTAAGCAGAAAACAGAGGGGTGCTTTCCTCCTGAGCTTGATGTACTGAAATAGAGATATAAAGCATTTTGTAGGTTGCAAGTCCCATAAAAGTGCTATATCAATAACCCTACCAGTTCAAATACCCCACTAGTTCATAGTTCACTTTTAGGCAGCGCACCACTTTACATTTTAAAAGAAAGAAAGAAATAATATCAGAAAGAAACCCAACCAAAATTAAATTGCATAGGCTATTATAAAATACAGCACAAAAGATTAATAATCTGTTACTACTATTTCCCAGTTCTCTGAGATCTATGGCAATAAAAAATTGAACACATCTTTATGTTTCGCTCAATACATGAAATTGCCAGTACTTAAGATTTTGTTATGCCCATAAAAGTTCTAGTCTAGTATCCCAGATGACTTTTTCCTAGGAAAGAAAATCTCTACAACTCAGAAGACAAGTGAAAAAAAAATGAAATAATGTTTTTCTCAGTCCTATGTTTCATAAATCAAGAGACTGTAAATACAAAATGAACAAGTGATTCTTACAAATATTGTTAGATTTACAGATGCAAAATTAGGCACTAAGCATTTTTATGAGAATTCAGAGCCAAGGAGTTGGCAAATGAAATAAGTTTTGGCTCATTCGTTGTTGCAGTGTTATCCCAGATTACATTTAACAGTTTTCTTGGGGTCCAAGTTCTTGTACACGGAGATGTGGCATTTCAGATACCAATGATTCAAATTCACATCAATAGTATGCATTCAGCTTAAGTGGGGAGGGACTTTCCATGTTATATTCATCATAGGCAGAGTTTGAAAATAATTTATGTACCTCGATACTGTGAGCATATTTCTAAATACCTTGGAGATGATGTTATCAAGCATTTCAAGTGAAGGAGTACCGCTGTTTTGGAGATCCATAAGGCACCTCACTTAATGCCTAAGAAATCTGTTAAGAAAAGCTTATAACACAGGTGGAAGAGGCCACATGTGTATCTGATTAAATCGCAAGGTTTTGGACTACGACTATGCGAAAACATGTTTGTTTTATGGAAGCCAGATTATTTTAAATTCTTTTGGATTCCTTGAGAGACTATACAAACAACATTATTAGTTTATTTAGATTAGAGGTTCAGTAAACCAGGTACTGTTTGAGCTTAACAGAGTGCATCATGGTGTACAAATATGATTAGATGAGTTTACTAGAGGAAGAACATACCATAACTAAATACTAGAGCAGGGACTGTCCTTTACATTTGTCGAGTCCTGTCCACATAGCTGAGATGTATCAGCCCAGACTCTTACAGTGCTAGCATGCTAAAAATGTTAATACAGTATACTCTAGGACAGTGTGAAGATGTACCACACGTCACCTATTAAAAACACCCAGGTGGGCACCCAGCTGCTATGATACCTGTTTGGCTGCAGTGCGACCATTCAAGGCAATTGCCTTGGAGACAGCAAGGAGAATGAAAGACGGAATATCCCCTCACTTTACTGTGACTGTGTCACCTACTGTGGCCAAGGTAAGATGAAAGCTCCAATGTATATCTTTCCCCCATGCTTAGTATAAAGTAAATCTAGCTCTGTTAGTCATATTCTCCTAAGGCAGTCTTTCACCAAGCTGACCTTTCAAACTCTTGTATGCATGAGATCAATCACTTTGATTTTGGAACACACTTCAGCCATTCATCCTCCCTGGAGAAACAGTACAGAATCATTGGAGAGAACTATCCAAACAAGCCAAACAGATGTTGTGGAAAGATTTCCTCCCACTCAGTCATCTTCTGTCTGAGACTTATCTTGTACTTATCATAGATGTCCCTTTCCATTTGTCAAACATGTTAATTTACTACTTAAATATATACCATTTAGCTAGTACTGGAGACTTTTTCCAAATATTTTAGTAAGGAGATTAGAATAAGATTCAATTTTTTTTTCTTTGTGCATGCACATGCAATTTGAGATAGTGACAAAGCACAACAAAAATCCAGTTTTACCAGCAGAGCACAGTTAAGTTGCAGACTTCAAGAACAAAGTTGAAATGACAGTGCTGCTACCCTTGAATGTAAATTTGTATTATAAGTTTATCCATTTTATATATAGGTACTGTTTCCATACTGAAGGAGTTCTGCAATAACAATTAAAAGGCATATTTGCCAGAAATAGCTAATAATGCTGTGCGTCACGGGCTATTTAGCTCAGTAAGATATCCTGGCCTTTTTGGTTTCCATGAGGAAGTACAGTGAAATTCAGCAGAGCCTGTCTTTCCCAGCAGCAGCATATGGAGAGTTGTTGTTGCAATGTGCAGGAACAAAACAGTGCAGCAGCAGAATGACAGTCCAGGCTCATTCAAACTGGAAGAGGTGATGGATTGGCCCATTAGCGTTTAGTTTTGTTGCTGAGAAGTCAGTGTTGTGCTGCTCTGTGATGTGACCCTGGTTCATCACAGGATCTGTGCTGTGTCAGTGAACTAATTTGATATTCACTGTCTAACATTCACCTGATATTACTTAACAGTCAGTGCTTTCTGGTATCAGACACCTTCTAGCAGTTTAAAACGTTGGGCATATTAAAATCATAAATTCCCGTCACTTCTATATCCAGAAATTTTTCTGCTGCCAAAATCTATGAATAATTGTATTCAGGCTGTTTCATAGCATTGATGTGAGAAAGGGTCATTTGTAGCAAAAAACCTAATTTCCTTTATAAAGCCAGTTTTACTACTAAAAATTGAACAATGGCCATCTAGTCATTGCTGAGGGCAGAAAGGTACATTTAAAAATGACATTCATTTTAAGTAATTTATGTTCATATTTCATGGAATTACAATGGCTTCTGCTGTCTTCAGTGCCATTTATCCATCTATCTATCTATCTGTCTATCTATCTATCTATATACACACACATTGATTAAACTTTCTTTCTGAGGTAGACAAAAAGTTAAATAGACAAAAAAGAGAGGAATTACTTTGTGTCCTGTTGCAAAATTTGAATCTTCATTGGAAATATGATGAAGCCAAGGATTTTCAGAGCTAGGATTTCAGTTTTCATACCTTTTAACTCTAGATATAAAAATTTAAGGGAAATCTCATCAGGTTTTTTACGTAGATCATAGCTGAGTGAAATTCCTTATGCTATGATACTGCAGACACAAAATTTGGAAGACTTAAAAACAATTGCTTTATGACTCAGAAACATATTCCCCAAAATGAGCTTCTCAGCAGAGAGGAGCCTGAGTAATTTCAGACCAAAGATAACAGCACAGGACCTATGCAGTCCACTGTTTTTTCATATTCCAACATATAAAACAGCTGTGTTAAAGTAATACTGAATGCCTGAAGAGGTAAAAATTTCTTCTTTCATGATCTAATCTACAGTATGTGTTGATTTTCAGTTGTTCTCCCGGACTTCTGTGTAGACACAGTAGTTCAAGAAGCACTTCATAAAAATTGTTTTCTGACAATAAGCATAAAATATTACATGATGCCATATAAAAGTACTATGAACTTTGCTACAGCATAGTATTCTCAGAAAAGCAATTTATTCCAGGAAAAGAGCTGAGCTTCTTTCTTCACCTAAGATAACTTATTCAGAGTTAATTCAGGTTCCACCACACAGCACTAAACCCTACCATGTACCATGTGGGTATACCTAGCACTTCTTAATAATTCACATATCTTCCAACAACTACAGATAGATAACAACTTTGCAGGCACCACTCACATAAGTAAGTCCTTCATTAAATATGTTGCACATACATTAATGTGCTACCTGCCTTAGACCTGCTACAATATCAAGGTGCAAAATAAGTTAAGAACTGCATATGATTTTCCATAGAAAAACTACACACTTACTACTCTTCTTTTTTAGTTTCCTAATTATTTGACAACTGCTCATGAAGTACTTGTTTACTTACTTTAATTTAGTGATATATATAAATCTAGCTGTCATTAATGTAAATGGCCTTTGCTTCCAGATTCTGTGGAGTCAGATTTAGACTGGAAGACCAGTGAATGCACCAACTTAGAACATACTTACACTATTCTGTATTTTATCCTGGGTTGAAATAAACTTCAGGAGAACATTTTCCAAGTATTGTCATGACCAAAACAGACTTGACTTCAGGAAATTAATTTAATTCATTGCCAATTAAAATTGGTTTTGATGGAGAGTAACAAAGATGCTGAAATAACATCTTCCCAGGCTCAATGTCACTCCTTCATCCATGGTTCCTCTTCTACCTCCCTGGAACTTGACCAGAGCATGGGAATAGGGGTTGTGGTCATTCCTTCACAGCTCCTCTCTGCTGCTTCTTCTTCCTCACACTTTTGCCTTCATGGAGCATCAGCTCTCCATGGGATGCAACTTTCTTCAGGACTGCTGCTCAGCAGAAAGGAATCTGGGGTATCGGTGACAGCAGCAGTGTGCCCTGGCAGCCAAGAGGGCAAGCCATATTTTAGGGAACAGTAAACACAGAACAGCCAGCTAGAGAAAGACTTGATTCTCCTGCTCTATTTAGTGTTGGTGCAGCCTCACCTTGAATACTGAGTGCAGCTCTGGGCTTTACAATATATGTAGGTCGCTCTGAAAGTAATGCCTCTTATTTATTTCCATGGAAACTACAACAGAATCAAAGAATACAGTAACACTATTTCATAGAGCAAATTCTCAGCTACAAAATATTACTTTTCAACATAGTCACCACCGTTAGATATGCATTTTTGACAATGATGAGCAAGAACCTTCATGCTGTGCTTGCAGAAATCTGCATCAGCAAAAGTGACCCACTGTTGCCACTGCTGAAACGCACCACCTACCACTTCACTGGTTCACATCCGCTGTTAAGACTCCAGAAACATTCAGCAAGTGCCAATGAATGTCAGTGTGTGCCATTTTTTTTCCATGTGGAGAAATTCAACTCCACATCTTTTGCTTCAAACACACTTTCATGTCAGCCACCATTTTGTCAGACTGCCCCTTTGCTGCCTTCTGTCTCACAGAAGAAAATGTAATGGGATATTGGCAAGACGGTTCAAACTCTACTCCCATGCCACTAATATCAGCCTCTGATGCCATGGACCAACATAATAAAACATGAGGCATTACTTTTGGAGCAGATCTAGTAAAAAACGTGTTACTATCCTTGAAAGCATCCAGAAGAGAGCAATACAGCCTGTAAGAGGGCTGAAGGCCCATCCTTTGAGGAGAGGCTGAGGACACTTGGGCTGTCCAGGCTTGGGAAGAGGAGGCCAAGAGGTGAAGTCACTGTTCTTTGCAACTTCCTAAGGAAAGGGAGCGCAGAGGGATGTGCTGGACTATGCTGCCTGGAACCAATGACAGAACATGTGGGGATGGCACAAAGCTGTGCCAGGGCAGGCTTAGACTACCATGGAGGTGGTCAGACACTGTAACAGGCTTCGTAGAGAAATGATTGATACCCAGTAGGTGTCAGTGTTCAAGAGGTATTTGGACAATATGCTCAATAGTGCTTCAACTTTTGGTTAGCCCTGAAGTGTTCAGGCAGGTCACCTTTGTAGGTCCCTTTCAACTGAACAGTCCTATTCTATTCCAGGGCACATCCACCTGTTACGGTGTGTTTGTCCATGTGCTGCAGAGGGACAGCCTGCTTTACAATGGTCTGTCCATGGGCTGTAGAGACATCTCTGCCCAGGAGCCAGAAACCCTCCTGCTCTCTGGATGCTGCAGGGCTGTTCCAAACCCTGTGTCCCTTACTTATGCCATGTGCTGCATGCCCTCCCCTCCCAAGGCTGTCCCCAGGTGCCCTAGGATGGCTGCTGGGCCCAGCCCTACTTTGGAGCTGTAGGAATGGGCTGGAACAGGCAGGTCCAGCACAGAGCCCTGGTCTTTCCTCACACTGCAGCCCCACTGTCCCCTGACATTGAGGATGCACCCACATCCCACACACCATTCTATCTTCAGCCACTGGTCATAAGCTATATCTTAAGCACTGAAATAAGGGACAATGAGAAGAGATGTTTTAAGAAGAAAATGAGATGTTTATAACAAAAATGATAAATAACTGTAAGAAACCCTTTTATTTTACAATTCAAAGTAGTATTTTGTTCTGAAATGTAAAATGGTTCTAATAAAAACAAAGAAGGAAGACTGAAAGTAAAAAAATGTTCCTAAAATAAAAACATTTCCAAGAACCTATAGCAAACATTTATTGGATTTGCTGGTATTTGAAGCAGTATGTCATGCTATTAATTTTTGCTGTGCATGGGCAGGACATATTTTTCAAACTGTGCAGACTCTTGAGAAGATGAAAACCTATTTCCCACCAACTTCTACCAACAGAGTTTACATGTACTAGCGCATGTCTTTTTTTCACTCCCTTTATAAATTGTTAAAAAGTAATTGATAGCAGTTCTTCTGAAACCTTTTATTTGTACCAATGCCATTGCACCACATCACAAGAAGTCTTTGGTCGTGGGGTGGTCTTCCCTGGTCCTACCTGTGACAGAGATGTGTCAGCCTGGCAGGAAGAACTTACCTGCCAGGCAGCTGGCACAGGCTGGGCCACAGCTTCAAGCACACATTCCTCAGTATGTGACTACTGCAGGCAAAGGAGAGGAGCAAAAGAGATTTCCAGAACACAGTAATATTTGTTTGTATTTTGTAATGCTTTTAGATTCTTCTCTAGTTCATGAAAAGAGAATACATTCTTTTTTCCCTCGTACCTAGTAAACTGGTGGTGGCTCATATCCTTTGCCAATAGTGATGTTATGGCTTTCTCCAAATAGGTTTCTAACATCTTCAGAAGTCATGGATACTGCTGGTTCCTCTTTCTGAAGGATGTGAACAAGTGAGAAGGCATGAAAGGGGATTTTACTTCAACTTCTTTAATAGCCATCATGCTCATCAAAATAGTGCAGATGGGACACAATGCAGATGACCATTTGCTACTGGTAAAGATGAACACTTCCACTCTAGAGGTAGGATTCTAGGCCAGTGAAGTATAACTCTGTCTCTAAAGGCCGGTTCCTTCCTTCAGTGTGTTTTGCATAGCTACAAGCTAGCCATGAAATACACTTTACTTCAGAACATCTCTGTATGTTAGCGTAACAGGACTGCTGGAAACGTTAGTGTCAAGCTATAAAGCATCAATCTTGCCCGGAAATCTTGATTGCTTTCTTTGTCAGTTATGAAATTAATAAGAAAAGCGAAGACTGTGGCTTTTCGGGCTGAAGAGAAGCCTTTAATCAGTGTGTCATGAAATCCTATTCTCAGAATTATTTTATTTGGATTAGATAAGAACAGAATCATATAGGTCAAAAATCAGCCGAAGGGCTATAAACCATTGTGCCAAATGCAAAATAAAGAGTGAAGGGATTTTACTTCTTGTACAACTCCAGAGTTCAAGTCCAGAGCAGCTATTTAAGTTCTATGAAACTACTCATTAATAGACTTCAGGAAGGACACTAAATTAAGGAGTGATACTAAATTAAGGATACACTGTAAAGGAGCAAGAAGGAACATGCCAGGCCAAGGCTCTAACTCACAAAAGCCCTAACAAGGTGCCTAAATCGGCCAGCATTCACAGGCTTCAGTTTAAGCATATGCTTAATGAAGGTGCGTTGCTAAGGTTTTTTTTTCTCTGCCCCTCAGTCTTCTGAGTCCTGTGGTCCCTTATGTGCTGCAAATCCAAGGGAAGCAAAAGGGCAGTCTCACAGACATTAGAGAATGGGGTAGCTGAGGTTTAGGCTAATGCCAAATGTTTCTCCCTCCTTTCCCTCCTCTTCAAATCTGGTAGTTCCTGTACAGCAGTAGACTGCAACAGGCGTGGAGAAATGAGGCCAGCTGGAGAAAACTGGCAAGTGGGGTGGCATTTTCTCATGCGGAAAATACATTGGAACTTAATGATGCTTTTCAGAGCCAAGAAAATGCTGCAGCAGAAGGAGGATTGCTAAAGTGAAACTAAAAACCATGGTGAGGCAAGAGTGGTCAGAGTTGCCTTTTTTAAACTGTGGGCTCTTTGCAGTGGGAAACATCGCTTGTACAGAGCCAAACACAAAGCCAGTGCTTAAAATTAAACAACTGGAAGTCAAGTTTGAATGTCTCTTCATAAAAGGTATGCTATAAAACAGCTGATAACCTCAGCAGTCTTCTGTGAGATGGGCACACAGGGTTTATTTTCTTCTCAAGCCTGTTTCATGTGGGTGCAGAGGGCATGGTTTTGAGCTCACTCTGAATTGCATCCCAATAATCAGGCTACGCGGGACTGGATGGAAACTTGCTCAATGGAGTCTGAATCTTCTCCAGGATAAGGAATAAATGCTAAACCGCTTGCTGGCAAGATGGAGCAGCAGCCCAAAATAAGTTCAACATTTGTTGGTTTTGGATAGCATGATTGTGCAGAGTCCGATGATCATAATACATCCTGAAAATCTCTGTGTTTACAAAAGAGCTGGTATCCAACAGAGCCTAAGAACACCTGGAGGTAAACTAAGCGGTTTCCTGGATATGCATGTCTGGAACTCCAGATGAGATAATGGATGTCAGTCTAAATCAGTAAGCACACCATCTTTATATTATCTCCTAGCATCCTAATGTAGCTGAAGTACTTAGGAAGCTTGTTAGTGATGTAGTGGTTATTAGTGTAATCAAATTCAACATTCAGCTTTAGGTGACAATGATACCCCGGTCTTAGTCTTTTTTTTGTTTTGTTTTCAGGTTTCTATGACAATTCGAGTGCCTTGACTTGACTGTTACCCAGTCACTACTGAACACTCTTCTTTTTACCCATCCCTTGACTCTGTAGCTCTTACTAGAACACACTAATATGATAGTAATTGAATTTTTCCTGGGGGGAAAAAATAAAAAATAAAAAGACCATGAGCATTCCTGTACCAAGTATCATCACAATCCCTAGAATATGCATTTTGATTTAACGTGGGACTCTAAATACAAATGCCTTGATGGTATCATGTAGAAAAAAAAAAAAAAGACAAAAGTATTCAATTTTAGATCAGCTCAAAAAGGTGCAGTGCTGAATGCAAGCCAGTATGGCTGGGAAGCTAAGACACAGCCTCTTACCTACTTATTCAGCTATTGATTTACTAATGGTGAGCAGCTTTTCTTGATCAAAAAGTGCAAGAGTTGTTTTGCTACCACTTCATAGCAAGGAACATACTGGAAGAATGGTACACACAACATTTCTCCATTTGTGCATATGTGTAAGGCTAGCAACAGTCTTGATCTCATGATTACAGTGGCTGACACAGAGCCTGACACAGAGCCTAACGTGTCATCTATCTTGCAAACGCATATATTATTTGAACAAAGTAGAAAACAGCCTACAGTCATTTGTCATGGTTTATAAGAAAAAAAGCCCAAGTTAGTCTGTGAGCAGTAAAACTAATGATGCCTGATGGGTTTTTATCTCAGTCTCTCTACTGTGATTTTCTGATTCCTGCTGAAGGGTGAGCTCATACTCATGCCTTTTCCTCAGTAGGGGTGCTGACTGCAGACAAGTAACATCTCTTGCCTCTATTCAGCCTCTTGGAGGAACTTAATGACTTAATATCATCTCCTTTGTCAGATTTGATCAAAATCAGACAGGATATTCTAAAGATATTTAAAAGCGGAGTATCCATAGACACACATACATGGAATAATCATATAAATGTCATTTCCTGATTAAACCAGAATAAAAACAGTCGTCACTTTAAAAGACTGTGCATGTAAGATACACCTCATATGTTTCTGCTTGAAATCTAGGACTTGCAGAAAGATTTTCAGATATGTTCAGGTACCTTCCTAACTCTACTTCATTTCAGAATTCAGGATCTTATGTTCTCCAAGAATCTACTATCAAACATATTGAAATATTTAAAGCTTCAGAAGAAATTCTTGCTTCGATTGTAATTTTTTTTTTTTTTTTGAGACTTAGAATAAAGTATATGTTACAATGTCCACTATAATTATATCTGAACAATCATAACTGTATCATGTTATTTTGTTATAATTAAAACTTTAACTACTCCTACCAGTTAACTACTGGACAATATGCAATCATTTTTGTTAATTATATCAAGGTAGAAGTGTCCATTGTTCCTGTCTGAAACACTGTCTCATATATACAGGCTGAACAGTGGCTGAGATAGGCATCTGCAGCTGGACCTACTTTTGGAAGGGAGTGAACTCTTTCAAAGCAGTAACAATGCCCAAGATTTCCCTCTGAATCCATTCAGTACGTTTCATTAAGACCACAGATACTAGAAACAATCTTGGCTTTTATTTGAAATGATGTGCATTTCCATTCCTTATACCTACCCCAAAAAACCTTACTTGAAATAGGAATTTGCCTTTGCTCTTTTTTCAGCTGCTTTCACTGTTTGAGGAGTTTCTAAATATTTTTATCCGGCACTACTTAATTCACCAGGAGTAGATGATGTTGTCATAATACCTGCCTGGGGACTGGAATAGAAGTCATTCCCCATGACCAATTACACTAGCCTGTATTTATGGAGAGTTACACTCCCTGTTAGTTACAATGTCAGTCAATGTACCTATTAACCATTTGTCATCTTCCCCTGGATGGTAAATGTTCTAGGTAAATGTTTGCTAATAACTGTAGTGTTGTCTCTCATGTTGTAGTTCTAGAGGAAAAAAAAAAAAAACAGAATTTCTGTGTTTTCACATTAGCTCCAGAAATTTACAGCACTGGGCATATGAAAGTTGATGTGTAGTGTATGAAGTGCTTTCTTCTGACTGACGTGAGATTGATACCATGTTTCAGAAATAACAGCTGCTCTGAAGCCAGTGAGGCTATGCCAGTTCCTCTGTGGTTTAAAGGAAATTAAATGCAGCCCCATGTTCCCCAAACCAGGCACTGTGACAGCTCCTGGAGGCCTGGACTGCAGTCATACTTCTATAACACTAGGCATGTTCAAGCACACAATGTAGTATAGTCCTCTCAACACATAGAGCTTGATGTCTAAATGCAAGTGCCATATTCAGTTGTATTTTTCTAAGAAAAACAGTAGAATGACGGGACAAACAACAATATATACAGAAACAGATTTAAGCTAAATTTAATTTTGTGATCCAGCAAAATCTTCCCTGTCTAGAGGTTCTTAAAATATTGTCACATTCTAAAGAAAGCTTGCATATGCTGACACCAAATTGTGGGAAAAGTCATTGCTCCCATAAAATACAGAAAGTTGGCTCTTCATAGCACTTTTAACGAAGAAGCAACAATGTGCAGTTTATGAGAAGCAATGTAAATTATACCTGCTACCCATTAAGCTCCCTTTTGTTAAGAAGCTCTGAAGTGCTGATACAGTTCTGGTATCAGCAAATCTGCCATGTTATTGCAGTTATTCATTGCCCACAGCAATTCAAGAGAAAATTAATTAGCATCACCCCACCATAAATCTCAACAGTATTAACTAAAATGCCAGTTCTGTAATCACTTTCCATTAAAGCCAAAAAATACTAATTAAAATTGATTTTTCCCCGTGCTTTGGTAAACTGCTGCCAGTATAAGGATCTCAGCGGTAATGCTGGATGAAGGGAGACCTTTACTTAAGTGAATTTTGTACATTGTCTTATCCCCTTTATAAAGATAACAATGTGTGAAGGGATAAAGGCTTTGAGAGCAGAAGCTGACAGGTTCCATGAAGAAGGAGAAAAATGTGAAATCACTGGGGAATGTAACCTTATTAAAACTGTAATATCCTACATTTTCAATCTGGGCTATCTCTGTCTTTCAGGCAAGTGCCTATTAATACACCTCAATCAGTAAGTCATGGAAGATCCTTTTAATGAATATTTCTAGCCATTTAGTGATAATACTGAATATAGATCAGCCAAATAATTTTGCCTCAGTATAGTCATCTTCTAATGGTTTTTCTGTATGCTGGAAAATTAACATACAGCAAACCTATTCAGTTTAGATCCAGCTTGTTCCTGCACACTTCAGGAGACATGAAAAACCAAAGTATGTTTTAATGATTAACTTCCTCATTGTGCAGCACAATTCTCATTAAACAAAATGAAGTGAGAGTACTGTGGAAAGTATATCAACTTGTGCTGTAGTTAAAGACCAGATCGTGTTGCTTAGATTGCCACGGTCAACCTCAGCACTGAAGTTTACTAACATTTTCAAAGCTGAATTTGCAAGAATTTGCACATTGTTGCAACTTACCAACAATGTGAAGACTCTGTGTCTGAATGACTGTCTGTTCTTAATGGCAAATAAAGAACAAATTTGTCTGTTGGGCATTACTTTAACAGCCAGGCATTTAAGCAGCACTGGAACCCTTACATATACAGATTTATTCCACTTCCATAGCAGAGCAAGTGGCGGGAGCAGTAGTAGACAGTCCATCTTAAGAATAAACATCCACTTCAGCAGTGGGTTTTACTGATACTTCCTGATATTAGAAAGTTGCTGAAATATGGCTATTTAGTATTTCTGCCCACTGTCTGCTGGCTGCAGACAATTAGATGGATTTCAAGCTTTAGAAAGTAGAAGATATATGCACAGCCATGCTACCATCAGATGAAAAGGGAGTACACACTTAGTTTTCTGGTAAACCTCGGCCTGTAGTGAACACACTCCCTTTTCCATGACCCTACCCCCTGAACTTGGTGGCTTCTTTATTTTTATTTCCAGTTGGCCACTCATCTGACTCAGTCCCTCACCTAAATCTGTGTTTGGCATCTCTTTCCCATCCCTGACACTCATTTTGCTCACTTTAATCTCACTCTCACAGTCTAAGCCCTCATCTCAGGCAGGCTCAGCACAGCTGGTTCAGCTCATGGCCCTGTCTGAGCTTTCTCAGCCTATTCTTGCTCACTTGACTGATCTCTATCCTAATCTCACATTTGATTTTAGCTGCTCATGCAGTGTCTTTCCTGGATCCTCTTCCTATATCCAGACTCCCAAGAATCCATGGTGATGTCTCCTTCTTCTCAAGGCCAAGTCATTCTTGACAGGAGCTTCTTTTACATGACCTGTTTCCTTTATACTTGCTCAGGTACTTCTTGATAGATAGTCCAGATCCTTCAGAAGTAAGTTTTCATCTTGGGCCCTCCTGTTATAACATTCATTGTCCCCTCCAGGATACCACACAACAACTACTTCAGCCAAGAGTTTCTCACAAATCCACTCCTGACTGTTAAAGAAGCAAAATTTTGCTCTCTATAAATGTTTTGTTTGGAGCTGATTACCATGGGCACCCTACAAACGCTTCTGTTTTATCTCGGCTCAAAAAACTGAAAGGATATTGCCTGAAAATAACTTGTTTCCATGAGAAGTAAAAAAATGTAAAGGGTGCTGTCACTATTTCATACATCAAAACAAGAGTATGTAAAAATCAGCATTATAATGAAAGATTAAATATAATGAATGTAATAACATTTCTACTTGCTTCATCTTTTCACAACTTGTCTTCACCACTGTGTACAATATTGTGGATCCATTGTTCCTGTTTCAGTTTTACTAACTCAGATATACTAAGGGTATAATCACAGCCTAGAATTAAATATAAAAGTGTCAATGCCGAGGATTTAATTATAACATACAGCAAACATAAAATAATTTTTTTCTGAAACTGATTCAAATAAATGTATAGAATAATAATAAGAAAAATCTGCAGTGCATTAGACAAGAAAGAGAAATTGCTTCAATTCCAATCCAGTGCATTTTCCAAATTTCCAATACTTGTAATGAAAAAAGGGTATATTTTCTCATAACTGTGCTATAAAGTGGGGATATAATCTCATCATGCAGCTGCTCCATTTGCCATCAATTATTTTGATGAAAGTAGGCTAAGGCTATGCAATGATCAGCAACAGAGATTAAATAGACTTCAGTCCCTACTACAAATCTTCTCTTATCCATTTTACTGGCTACAGGGTACCCCTACTTTTTGTTATAGGACTGATAAAAAAAACTTCATTGCTTCACATTTCAATTTTCAAGGATTTGTTACATTGTATTTTTTCCCATGGAATATTATTTCCTTTCACTAAATGTAAAAAGAACTAGAAAATCTACTAGGGCTGATCAAGAATCCTTTTGAAAGGGGAATCCCTTCTCAAGCGCATTATATGAAACTATGAATAGTAAAGAAAATCGCTCAACCAGTTCTGCATCATTAAATTATCTCTCAGGAAGAGTGGATGTCTTTACTATAGGCCTTTCTATTTTTAAAATAGCAGCTGATTCTACTGCTGCTGTCTTGCACTGCCATTTCAGTTCTGCTTCAGAATTATAAAACCAGTCAGAGATTCCAGTCACTTAGAAATGTTTCTGGAACTTGAAATTTGTAAGTAATTTACAAGTTATTAAGGAATTAACATAAAGGAAAAACAGTTTTCTTTAACATAAAGGAAACTTGATGTGTCCAGAAACAACCTATTGTTCTGAAATGATGGCAGAAATAATAGTATGAAACTAAGCATGATCAAATAAAAATTTAATAGAAGTTAGAAGTTAAACACTGTAATGGATGATGAACATGGTCATCGTAACAAATTCATGGCTTTCTGTTAATGATATTGTTAATTGTATTGAAATAACTAATATTTCACACCAATCTAAACTCAGCTTTGCAATATTGATATTAAAACACCTCCAAGAAAGTAACAAGTCCAGTTCTCAGACTGCACTGATTCAGTAAAGCTAAATAAAGTAAAAACAGCATTGTAAGAAATGCCAATACCTGTTTGCAGTCTAATTGATTTTTTTCTGAATGAAAGTTCTGCATGGAATTTAAGAATTATCTGTTTGATGACTACTCCCCAGAATCCACATTGTCATTGAGAAGGATATTACAAAGAGCTAATATAGTTCACCAACAATTAAAAAGTTGAATACAAGGCAAATACTCTTTGATAGCAAACCTTTGCAATGAGGCCTAATTGAAAAAAAAAAAAAAAAAGTATACTTGCGCCCATTTTTGGTCTCTTTTCCTCATATTACATGAGTCTCCAACTATGATTCAGCAATTACTGAATATGGCATTTTGAGGGCTGCTGCAAAAGTAATGCCTTCTTTTTTTTTTTTTTTTTTTTATATTAACCCATAACATCAGAGGCGGATGTTAGTGGCACTGTTGTAGAGACTGAACCGTCCTGCCAATATTCCGTTACACTTTGTGACTGGTGTTAGCGGAGGGACAGTCTAACAAAATGGTGTCTGACATGGAATTGTGTATGAAGCAAAGGTGTGTCACTGAATTCCTCCACGCAGAAAAAATGGTAGCCACTGACATTCATTAATGCTTGTTGAATGCTGTTGGAGACCAAACAGTGGATGTGAGCACACTGAGGCAGTAGGCAGTGTGTTTCAGCAGTGGCAACACTGACATGAAAGACGAGCCACATTCCAGACAGCTGTGCACAACTGTCACCACGAAATGAAGTGTCTCAATCAGCTCATCCATGTGAATTGGCTAATGATAGTGACTATGCTGAAAAATGGATTTGTAGCTGAGAATTTGCTTTATTGAATAGTGTTATTGTGCTCTTTGCATATATTTCCATGGAAATAAATAGGAAGCATTACTTTTAGGGTGACCTATGTATTTCAATAGTTGCTTAACCATTAAAAATAAACATCCTTTATCCTTATGTTTTTGTGTGTTTGTTTGTTTTAGCAAAGCTTTGAGGCTGCATTTATACAATTAGATATTAAAAACACCCCGGTTTAAATCTATAAATCTCTAACTTCGATATTCAGAACACCATTACTGTTCTGGTTAAAGCTGTAGTTGCACTTATACAAGTGCTTTTAACTGGCCTTGCAATTTAACACATCCTTAATAAAGTAATGATTATTTTTATTCTGTGTGTAGGTCGATGGACTGCAGTTGCTCAGAGCTGGGAAATGCTCTTCTGAACAAGTTCAACCATTTTGAAAAACCTCTTAGCGTGAAAACAATACCAACCCACTGCCAAGACCTTAAGTATCTGCTATTAAATCTTCCTCAGATTTGAAGGCACCCATTATTTTGCACACAAAAGCTTTCCTAAAAAGAAGTGGGACAGATTCACCTTGGGTGTCAGTTCATAGGCTTCATCAAGGATTGATTTTGTCAATGAGCCAAATAAAGTAATAGCTTTTCTAGTTCACCCAGGATTTTGTGCTTCATTTCAAATACTCTGTAGTTATTTTAACTTTCAGTTGAAAAAAAAAATCTCATTCCCATCTTCCTTATACTTATTCTACAAGAAAGAACCAAGACATAAGGAAAGAAGTAAATTTATACCCAGAATTTTAGTTAAATATCCACAAGGAAGTTAAAATCTGGTGAAATATCAAAACTGCAACAGTCTTATTTATGCTTTTATGCATTTTCAGTAGAGCATTCAGTGATGGAATTATTTCATGTCCCATTTCTCATTCTCTTTCTTTTATTCTCCAATGGAAGGAAATTGTATAAAATAAAGAACAGTGTATTGCTGGAGATTGTAAGGGTACATGTGGTTCTGAAGAAATTCAGGCTACAAATGTGAGCTCTCCCTCTAAAAGTTTTTTAAAAGCTGGGTTCTTACTCTTTTTGTAGGACATGCTCTTGAGAGAGGGATCTGCCAAACTGATGCCATAAATCGGTCAATCAGGAAACTCTCTAAGACTCAAGTTGAAGTGTTAGAAAGAAGGAATACCAGTGCTGGATGTGTGAGGGATGTGCTCCTCCTCTCATGCATAACTTGCACAAAAGGTCTTCAGCTTATATACATTCAGAGGTTTTCCTGGAGGTAACATACATATTTAATACTTGCTTTCACAACTAACATCCAAAGCAGAACATCACTTATCTACTCGATACAATGACTTACAGAACCTCCCATATCTGCTTGATACACAGAATATATCACTGTTATCTACCTGATACAAAAATAGTATCTTCCCACTATCTAAACTACGGAGTTATCCATCAATGGACTTACCAAGCTTAACATCGCTACAACTTGTATCAAAATGACAAACTGATCCTTGAATTGTGAATTTTAGAAGTTGAATTTTGCAGGAGGCAACACATTTTGATGAGAAAAAACACTAACCCTTACAGTTTGGTCATGTTTTCAGTATCAAAATCTTCTTATACATGTACGTATCGCATTTCTAAACTACACAAAAAATGTATGATGCTAGACAAAGTCTTTCAAAATCAAATTGAATTTCTAAGACCATTGAAGACTACAGAAAGTGTTAATCTTAGTGTTGTGTAACGTTATAGTTACACAGTACCAACTGTGAAAACTGAGTGACTTTCAGCAAAGGTAATTTTGACATTATTTAAGCCTCTGAGTTCTTCTCCTGACCCAGTCAGCATCACCTTAATCATGCAGAGACCCAAGTTCATCCATGGACTGTTCTTATCCAAATATGTAATAATTCTGGGGAAAAATCTCTTTTTGAGAGTCAGACATTAGAAGATCCGTAGTATGATCTTAGTTTCCCTTCACTACTTCTTGCATGTTGCATTCTTAGTAGGTTTTTATCCATTTTATGCTGTAGCCAAGGCCTGACTCTCCTTTCAAGTGAAATGGCATTATCTAATGGCCATCAGAAAGAAATGTTTCAAGAAATCGAGAATGATGAGAGGAAATGTCTACCCTCTGTCCACTGGCAGCTGAGGTCATATATCACTGCCAGTAATGCATTTTTGTTGCTGTGTCCTGGCCCAAATCCAGACTGTGCCAGGTCTAGATTAGTTTTGATTAGATGATGTTATACTTGGCCTTCAGTTGTTTTCCTTCTTTCCCATCCTTAGCAATCAAAATACATGATTGGTTAAAAACAAAAAAAAAGGAAAAAAACAAAAACAAACAAAAAAAACCAAACAAACAAAACAAAACAGCCCACAGATCCTAGAAGGTTCATTGTGTAATATTTCCATTTCTCAACTTCTATTTGTATTTTTGATGTGCATTTCATTCAAACCTTCCTCAATAGTCACTGAGGCTAGAAGTTTACATTACATTAAAAAAAAAGAGAGATAGAAAATGAAAAACTTATCTGGTCACATGACTTCAGAAATTATTATTTAAGAAGAAACTTGACTGTAATTTGACTCAGGAAAAATACTGAACATTTGTATCATATTTTGTATTTTCTAAAGCCTCTGAAATCCTGTTTTTGGAACTTCTTACAATCAGAAGCCTTGGTATGCTAGAGAAAAGGTTATTGTAGCATTTCTGGTTTGCTTGCAGAAATATATATATATATATATATATAAACAAAAATGAATTTATTGCTATCAGATATCCAAATCAAATAAACTGGAGAAATCTAAAAAATAATGGGTGTCTTGTTCCTCTGATGGAAGCTCATCCTTTTATAAGTGTACTTTGACATTAATCAGCTTTGTCGTGTCTACATTTTGCACAATCTTTATGACTCAAATCTTAAGATTAGAATGGAAATAAACTATGAAAAACTTTCAAGGATAGCCATAGAGGGTGAATGTTTGAATAAACAGACAACTGCTTGGTTACTAAAGCTCTTTGGTGAACTAGTGTTTTATCTATCTATGAAAGCATTCAGGACATGACTTCTCACTGCAAACAGTATTTTCTCCTCCCAGTCTTTGGTTTAAAAACATACACAAGAATGAGAAGAATAGCAAGGATGTTCATTATGTTTTCTTGCAGCAGAACAGGGAAGGTAAACTGGATTCAACTGCTCAGAAGGTTCACTCAACAGAAGAATGAGTCTCTTTGTCCTAAACAGTGTAGACCCAAGGGAATCTGTGTATGTAAAAATTCTTGCCATGAAATGTCATGAATAGCTGGAATGATAAGAATGACCACCATGCAGTGAATAAAAAAGGAATATATATGTGTCAGCAGCCATCCAACCTATTACAATGGAAGAAATAAATAAATTATTGCAAGTTCTGGGGGGGAAGAAAAAAAAAAATCAGGAAATACTCAGAATAAACACAATGAATCGAAGGGGTGGGTGTCCTTCAAAAAACACATTTTGCAGAGATGTCTGTTAATCTTGATAAAATACCATTTTCCACAATGAAAATACTATTTCAAATAACACTAACTGGCTGTTTCACCCAAATGTCATAAGTGAGCAACCAGTGTATTTCTCAGAAATTCAATCACAATCCTCTCTGTAGCTGTGAAGAAGGAGTTTTTGATTCTACCCCGGTGACAAGAGCAGCACTTTCAGAAATCATTTGCTGGACTGTGTTTGACAGCAAAATGCCATACAAATCTGACCTTCCCCACACATTTGAAGCAGACCACAGGAGAACATAGCGGGTCTTTCCCAATTGGTAGAAATTTGTTCATTTATTGCCTAAATAATATTTATTTAAAATTGCCTGGGCTTCCTTGAGTCTGAGCTTGGGAATTCTCCAGAAAATACAGGGATATGTTCATTTATTTATTTAAAGGAAATGTAGCTGAACCTGTAGTATGCTACAGTAATTGTAGTGATTTGGCACAAGAAAAAGATATCTGAAAGTCAGCAAAGACCCCACAGGTGCACCATTTGTTCAGATTTGCTTTTTCTCTCTCTTACCTTGTCTCCATTGTACCTGCCTTTACAGCCTTTGCAGTCAATCAGCACACTGTCCTCAAGAGAGTCTCAGCACCTGAGCATAAAGTAGCAAGTCAAGCATGTGGTTTCAGAATAATTCTACATTTCCTGAATCCAATGAACTTCAGCCAATTATACCCTTAACTTAATTCCAGCATATTTTGGTGTACAGGAATATACCCTTACATTCAGCTTGGCAGCTGAGCATGGAATAGTAGAATAATGGTGCTTTAGAGGGTTGGGAATGTTGAATAAATGATGCTGGAATATGCAGAGATTTTTCTTCAGATTTCAGTGAACAGAAATCTTTCGTTACAACTTTGCATAAATGAATTGTTTCGATTATTAGGCTGTGTTCTTTTCTGGCTCATTAGGTTTTTACCCTGAAAACCCTGAGACTGGAGGTGCTTAACTGCCTCCTGCTGACCCTAGAGCCCTTGCAAAAGATAAACCTGGGCTAACTTCAAATCCATTTGTTACGTCTGTGTTTCATAAGCAAGGAGGTAGGCTCTTTGTAGTCTAATACCATTACCATGCTTTTCTTGGGTCAGTTTGGCAGAGATTCATTTCACTAACTTTAGACATCTAGAAGTACACTACATATGAAAGAACACCAGTTATCTAGATTCCCTTGAGAGCCTCTGGAAAGTCAGGAACCTCTCAGCAGCACTTCTACACATCTGTATCGTGTACTTACCCTGGCAAGAGATGAATCACCTGCTGGAGGTGCATGTACCTCTTGACAATGATTCATTTCAGCCCTGAATAAGCTGAAAAAATATCTTCCACCAGATGTTTCATTTTTGGACAAGCTCAAATAAGTCTGATGAATCCCATCTGAAAGCACAAAGTAGTCTTTGCTGTTTATTTTGCTATATTTTAAGTCAGAGGAGAAAGAAATCTTAGTAAGGCTGAGTTCAGCCATTGTCCCTGGTGGCTTCATTTTATGTACACGTAATATACTTGCCTGCTTATGTGAACGGTACAGGTTATGAGGAAGATAACTCAGTGGCTCAGAGGGTATATATATCATGCCTTTATGTGGAAAACAATCTGAGATGGGACCTTGTAGCTCGCTTAGATTCTTCTAATGTCAGTCACTGAAACGTTTTATGCCACATGATCCCATGAATGTAGCTGAAATTTGTAAAGACAATCAAATTAGCTTATAATTGGATTATTTTATTTTCCCATATTTTATGCCTTTGATGCCAGCCCCACTCCTTTACAACATCAGACCAAAGGATTTTCTTATGCATAAACATAGAATTTTTGGCAGCCGTAATAGATGTGTGCAGTAGTAGCAGACATCAGTAAAAATGTATGTATATTTTCATTGTGCCCAAAAGACAAGAATCAGAATTTGCAAACAATAAAATTTAAGTAAGCTGTGTAGCAGCAATTCCTTTTCCTCTTGGTCTTAAATTAATGTGGATGGAGGTAAAACAAAGCACAGAAGAAATGAGCACTTAAGGGACGCACAAAAACAAGGGCTCCTATTGAAACGATCTGTGGATAAAGGAACTAGATTATTTAACATGAGACTCTGGACTTCACATTTAATTCATAAAGCATGCTACCACAAATATAGGCATTATTTCATTTTCATATAACACAAATGAAATGCAGCAACATAACCACTGTAAAGGGTTCCTGCCAAACTTCTCAGTGAACCAAGTGGAAAATTCCCACTATTGGAATGGCAACAGAATATGTTTCTAGTGAGCCTGAATTTCATTTTATTTAATACTACTTTTGCTTTTAGTGGTTTTATGCTTAGTTAATACACCAAGAGTCAAATCATGCATGACAGAACAAAAGGATACAGCAGGAATCCACAGTGTAAGAGAACTGCATCTTTGGCTTCATGGTCTTCAGGAGAAGGCACCATTCCTCCCCAAAGAATGAATCTCTAGTTGGTTTGTCTGCCAAAATATATATATTATCTATATTATATATAATATATAATATATATTATCTATATTATATATATATTACATATATATTATATATATATTATATATATTATATATATATATTTATAATATATATATATATTAAAAAAAAAAAAAGTAAAAAACCCACACAATAGTTTGGTGTTTGCACTTAAAAACATGCAATGAAACACAGACCTGTAACATCCCATGCTCAAACTAAAGGATAAAGTTTCATAAGCAGTGAGGAATAGAAATTCTGAACCAGTTTCAACTCAGTCAAGTATAAATCACAGTTAGTTGATGCTGATTTTTAAAGTATTGGTCATAAGAAGTTTTGTGAACGAAAGAGACTGTTAGGACAGGTCCTGAATCTTTTGCCTTTGTACGCTGAAAATACTAATTTCTGAGAAATCTACATTATATAGGCACTTAATTTACTCTTGTAAAAGATGTTCACATAAGGTAGGCTTTTGTAGTTATTTACATGTTTAATGAGAGAAGCGCTCTGCAGATTTTCCAACAGGCTTAATCAAGTCGGTTGTCTAAATCTTTACAAAGTCAGAAACTTTCAGAGATCGAGGCTAATTGATCTTGCTTCAGAACTGCAACTGTCAGTCTCTCAGAGCAGTACAATAGAAATAAAATGTCTTCAGCGTAACAGAGAAATACTGTTTGGAACAAAAACAGAATCCAAGCACAGTAACAGTTGCAACGGCTGTTTGGAGAGATTTTTTATGAAATAGTGAAGAACAAGACCTTCTGGTGTATAATTGATACAATTGTCAATTACATAAATTTTAATTTTTCCATTGAAATGGCCAGATTAACAGAGGTACAAGTAGGGGCAGAGTCAGAGATAACGACTACGATGATAAGTCAAAGCAAATAGGAAATTTCTTTTCCAGCTTTACCGTTAGAAAATATACATGCAGTGTTGTTCTCATTGAACATTGAACATTGCATTGAACATGCAAGCAACAGAGCTGTGGATATGAGGTAGGCCTCTCCAGGTCCAACTTCTACCAGTTTAAAATATTTCTGTATGTCATAAGCTTTGCTAAAACACACAGAAATACAAGAACATACTCAGAAAATGTAGGCTGTCCAACCCCATCCTACTTTTTGGATTTCGTGGCACAGCCTTTAACCAGGACACAGCTGAGAAGTGACTCAGTGATTAGCCCATAGCAGCCTTCAGTCCCTCAGCCAGGCAGCCTCACATGCCTCCCTACAGAGCCACGGGTCTCTGTCAGTAGCAAGTCTGTCTTTCCAGCTCTCTCCCAGAAGAGCTACCTTGTTCTTCAGGACACTTGCATTTGAATTGCCAAGTTTCTCTATTTCATGCACTTCTGGGACTGTAGTTGATATGAAAGTATAAGACAACAGAAAAGGTGACAGGCTGTGTATCCAAAATGCAGTTGGCAGTTTGGTCATGGTAAATACAGAGTTCATACTTTTGCACAGAGCTTATAAATTCTGTAGGTATTTGCCACAAATCATTACAGAGGCAGACTTGCTAAAAGAACAGTGTTCTGAAAGCAAAATACCAAAGTTTTCTTATAGTTATGGGTTTTCCTTACTACGCAAATCAGGGGAGAAAATGTTTGGGTTTGTTTGTTTTATCTTGAGGGCAGTAAGGTTCCTCAGTATAAAGGAATTCTGTACATTCCTGGGCCTTGTACCAGTAGCAAATGAATTCACTCTAAGAGCCAGTGAAAGGCTACTTAAACCTTCAGAATAGAAGCTCTTAAATGCTTTGCAGATATGCTTTAACTACCTTACAGACAAAACCAAAAGGAGAGGATACCAAAAAAAAAAAAAAAAAAGAGAGAGAGAAAAGAAAAGAAAAGAAAAAAAGAAAAAGAGATAGGAATGCAACATATTTAAAATCTCTTTTCTCTCTAGCCACAATGTGTTAACATGCTAATTACATTCAAGGCAGTGAAAACTGATTTGTGATGATGACAGCTTGGTACATTAACCACTAATACAGACTATTTCTTCCACTCCTTATGAAGATCCTTTTCAGGTTTCTTTTCTTCTCTGCAATGAGAATTACTGCAGACATTTCTGTTCACTCTTAAAAGTATTCAGAAAAATTGGTACTTGCAATTTGCACATTTTTTATTGTCACTTCCATTCACCTAAAATTGAAGTGAGATGGCTGAGACAGTGCAGGGTAGTTTCATATAATCAGCCAGCAAATCATTCAAGACATTCTCTCCAACCTATTTTTACCCAGAACTATTTTGTCTTGAACATATCTCTTTCACAATGCTTTCTCAAATAACTCCCTCACCCCATCACCCAAGGAAAGCAGCAGCATCAGAGTTATCAGATTTCTAATAAATTCTCACAGGTCAGACCAAATATAAAAGCGACAGTTCCTGTCATATGCATACGCACGTGCAAATGGCTAGAAAAGTAAGTTAGGATGTGGGTTCATTAACCCACTCTGAAACTGAAAGTGTGCAGACCTAGAGACTCAGGACTGGAAAGCCATTTGCACTGCCAACACACCCCTCACTCGCTGGCGACAATTCAGCAGATATTCAGGTTATAAGAGCACCAGTCCTCAAATGATTTTTTACAACATCCTTGACGATGTAAACTGAAATGAAACAAAACATAAACAGAAGATAAATATAAATGGAAGAAAACATCAACGTTTATGAACAACTGTGTACGCAGGAGGAGATCTGAACACACTCATGGTATCACTTATATTTCTGAAGTAGTGTTTCTTGGAGTCATCTGCTTTCCTTCACTTAGCAAATGAGACACACCAGAGAGTCTTATTTCGACCTCATCAAGCCCTTAGGCTATGCCTGTACCGGTAAATAAAGGCACAGGCTCAGGTTGAAGCTCTGGCCTGCAGTTATCCAAAATGCTCACAGTTGTGTGCTCCTCAGCAGAGTTTCTATCTTCATCACCTAACACTTTTACAGAGTCACGGGTATGCTTGCAGAAACACACACAGCAGGGGCTATTTCTAATATATGGTATAGAAGGATGTCCACCTGATTTAGATCCTCTACTGTCCTCCCACATTATACCATTGCAATTCACACTTTTAATCCTTTTACTCGTATTGTACTCTCACATTGTACCCCAGGGCAAACAATAAATACTCTCCAGTGTTATGCGCAACTCAGCCTTCACATTATTTCAGATACTTCAAACTGAAAAACATTATTATTCATTTGTCTTAGGGCCAGAGAGCACCACGTGGAGCTAAAGATGTCTCAACAGCATGAATGAAGCCATGTCCTGCCACTGGGTTAAAGGACAGAGAACGGTCTCTGACTTTTTTCAGTGCAAGAGCATGAGCAGTTTACTGCATATTTCAATCAGTTGTGTGTAGTGCTGACTTCTCAGTTAGAGGACCAAAATTTATTCCCATGCTGTTTGAAAATCCCAGCCCCAAACTTACAGCTGAGGAAAGCACGATATGGCTACAAAGCAAAAATTCCATTACTGCAAATCATACTGTTGCAACACCTACCTTTGAGTACCTATTACGCGTGCTCAAAGCAAATTCCTGGCAGCAAGAATGAATTATGATATACGATAAGTATATTGAATTAATATTACCATTCTTAATTTTTGCGGAAACATTTGGATGTAGTTATATTTTAGTACAGTTCTCATCTTCTCAAGTCCATTCACTGACAAGTTATTCAGTGACTTCATCATAACAAGTCTGAACTGAGACCTCATAGTTTCATTATAAATCAATGTAAATTTTGGTATTTATATAGATGCTTCCATCTTTAATATTAATACTATTACATCATCCCATGCTGATATTCCCATCTTAAATATTTATGTCACTGTGTCCTCTTGTTAACTTCATTGAAGAGCGTGAGATTCACAAAAATGTGAGGGCTGTGGTACTTGCCAAAATATTTACACCACCAGTGTGAGAATCTTCTTACAGAAAAGGATGTAGCAGTTGCCAACACTTTCAATGCCATGTGTTCACCATTTGAATTACAAGGAAATAGTCATTATATATCTTTCTAGGGACCATTTCTTTCACTGGTCAGATAAGGCTGTAAAGGCACCAAAATGACTTTATTCTGTACATGCTCCAGATGAGCACCTGAAAACATAACATTACCCATCACTGTGCTTGCATGAAGCTATTAAACTATCCTGGAAAACAGGAACACTGCTGCTCATTTTGTGCCATTATAAATGACAGGATTTTATTAGCTTCCTAAACATTATCTCAGATCTTTATTTTTTCTTGTAGGGAACGGGTAAGCTATGAATAATTTCAAATCCAGATTCAGTAAAATGTTATACTGTAACAGTCAGCATAACCAGAGTGGCAAGCAGGAAGAAAAGAATAAAAATAATATCTGTGCGTTTCTTTAATCAAATCACCTCTTATGCTTTCCAGATGGGAAAAGGAGAGCGATTCCCACCTGGTTATAATTTTTACCTTTTCAATATAATTTAAAAGAGTATGAAAATAATGTGTATCTCCACAGACACATGTGCTGAAAAGCATCTGTAAGATAATTCTAAACTCCACCTGAGAAAACACCTCTTTTTATGACAGACACTCTGAAACGTTCCTAGGCTTAAGAACTATGTGTAAGTCATTGTTGAATTAGCATTTAAAGTAGGGTGATAATTATCACTTTGTAATTGTAATTGTAAATAAAATATAAACATCATTTACGTACAATACTGAGAGTATTGTGGACTATACTTCTCAAGAGTCAGATAATTTACAACTGGAAAACCTCTCCCATGGAAATCTGCTGCAGTCAATTTGCCTGCAACTGAAAATCAATTGTATAGGCAGTTAGTAACATTTGACAAAGGTTTGGCTTAATTATCTGAGTTCTGCCTTAGGTTTTTTAAAAAAATCATATCTGAAGAAGAGTTAAAAATTTAAAGAAAGTATGATAGATCTCCAAATTTCTGATCTTCCTGAGAGAAAGGCTGACATCAAACAATTACAAATTTCTCAAGAGTAAATTCCAAGGGGAGAAAATGAGCAGCAGCAGTCCAAGATGTTATGAGGCCAGTTCTGTGCTAAATAAATTTGTATTGTAGTCTTTGTGGTAGTTAAGTAGCATTAAGCAAACTCCGAAGTTTGCAGCTTCATTTTCATTTGCTACACTGGCAATATACAGCATTTTTCAGCTTTTCTTACTTATCAGCTGAGGTTTACCAAAATATATCAGTCATGATCTACATTCAAACCCAATTCTCAGTTGAGACTTTCAGAGGTAATGAGGCCATCAAAATGTACAGCATTGATCTGATCTCCAAGGGACAGAGAAAGTCCAAACTGAACCATTAGACTTCAGATAGACAGGGGCCTAGAGAAGTGGAATGATGATGAAAAATGAATTGAGTTTTTGTTAGTGCAGTGCACAGGAGGATACCATACAAGAGGTTGATGATTACCAAATTATTAGTAAAAGCAAGTACCTTTTTGCTGTACTTGGTTGGTAGGGAAGAAGAGACCTGCACAAGTCAAGGACTGCAACTGAAAGCACACCTGCTTTTTCATGCCAAATTGGATGGAAAAGAAGGCCCACTTACTTGGGTACTTCCATCTGTGCTAGTTTTCTTGAAGACATCAATATGAGATATTGTAAAGAATATCACAACACCAGAGCCTTTTTGTTGATCTCACTATCTTTGATCATGTTAACAATGAGGGAGTAAAATTGATAATCATATATTGTTAAAAAAAAAACAACAACAACATAGTAGAAGGGCATATGGGGAAATTAATAAGTGAAACAGATGGCTGCAATGTATATCAAAGTGAGTGACTTAAAGTAAATAATTAAAGTAATGAAATTATCACTGAAGTTTTTTCATTAAAATTCTAATAAAAATAAAGGAATGGTTCATGATCCTTAATCTTAAATGTAATTAATATTTGTTGCCAAAATTGACTGAATGATTCTATTTATCAATGTGCCTCTGCTATAAAAATGAAAGCGATGGAAAAAAATAAATCTTCGTGAGTCTGGTACTCTGTTTTTGAAATCTAGTGCAGTTGGACTCTACATTATCCTGTTATTTGAATCTAACTCAATATTTCAACACATCTTCCAAGAAGCCAAATATCTGAACCACACTGAAAAAAACTCATGCTACAAAGTAATGATGAAAACAGAATTGCTGTAATAAAAGCATAACATTCAACAATATTTGTTAAAGAAATAGTAAATTTGTGGTGAGAAATCTGAATTACATATAGGTACACTGATGATGGACAAAAATTAGCATATAGCACATTACCCATCATGCATCACGTGGCAGTTACTCTGGCAGTTATTTCTGCTTTCATAACTGCGTTAGCTCTTAGTTTCAATAAAAGTCTTTAAACAGTAGCTATTTTAGGCATCCAACTGCTAAGCAAAGATTTGGGTAATGTTTGAATTGAGTCCACAGCAACTGATGTGAATCCAGTGAGAAGGCAAAAGCAACACTTTGGGAGAAGGGCAAAAATAAAATGGAAATTATAAAGGAGTCATGGCCAGGGGATAGTTTAAATGGAGAACTGAGCCAACCTCACAGCTTGCTGCCAAGACCAATTTCAGAGTCAGACTAGCTCAGCTCTGTTTATCTAACCACACCATCACAGAATTAAGGGAAAGGAAGAAATGCTGATGGAGAACAGGTGGTGGCAGAGTGAAAAAAAAATGTTTTCAGAAATGTCATTAGGAATTTGGGCAACACTGAACAGATCCTTACTAGACTTTCCAGCAGAGAATGTTTCTTTTTGGTGTTTTCTTTGTTGTTGTTGTTTTTCCCTGGATGTGTGCTTTTGGAGAATTGTTTAAATAACTGACAACTGAATCTTTTGAAACTTCTGTATATTATTCTGAAGCTCAAGCATTTACTATAACCTGGCATGAATAATGTGTGCATATTTAAAGGTCTCACATAGTGTTTATCTGATGAATTCAATGAACATTAGATATCAAGAGGATTTTCATTGTGAAAATAGCCTACTCTTCCTTTTAGAAACTCCGATTCTGAGTAGACTAAGGTCTCTTTATTTATCTTTATTTCACGGAAGATTGTCCTCTCCTTATTTTCTACTAAATAAAAGTAGAAAGGATCTGAAAAAAAATTGTGCCTTGGGGTAATAGTGACCCTTTTTTGGCCAAATCTCCCTTCCTTTCTTAAATAATTTTGCTGATGTGGTGGTATTTGTAGCACAAAGCTATTTTTATATCTAGAGGGAATCTGGAGAAACAATTTCATGTTATTGCTAGGAAGAGCTTTGTCTTTTCTCATTCCTATGACAAATGCCTAGCAGATGTGAGAAGATTTTTGCCTCGGAATATAAATGACAATGCTCCCTTTTACTTCATACAATAATAAGAATGAAACCCAAAATACACGTTTACCGAATCCCACCTGCATCATACCCCCTTTCTGGTACCATGCATGCCAAGAAGGTGACACCTTCAATTAGCACCTCAGCAGCACCTGGCAGGCATGTGAGCGGGGAGGTGCTTCATATTTCATTTGCAGTTCTTTCTGCATTGCTGCTGAATTGTACCTCAGAAGCTGATAAAGAATATGAGAATATTTTTGTGGTGTTTCCTTCCACTAAATCCCTTACACTGTTAATCGACAGTTAAACACAAGCAAATTTATATAGCTCTGTCTGCTTTTTCTTAAACCTGTGTTAACTCAGATATGAATTCGCTTTTAAGATATTGCTTTTCTGATTATAATGGAATAAGTGTTTAGCAATAGGTACAGAAAACCAAGATTTGGTGGGGAAAAAAACATCACACAGCAAGGGTGAAAAAAGCTGCAGCTTCACAGGAATTCAATAACATTTATTTTCTATGGTCAACTTTATTAAATATTAGACTCCTAAACAGTTCATTGTAAAGGTAACTTTATCCCAGCACCATCTGTGAAACATCCTTACATACATTTCCTCATATTTTCATCTCAACCTAACTAAAGATAAATGTGGATGAACTTATCAATACTGGATAAGCATAAAAAAGTGCTGCTGGGAGAACTAAAGGGGGAGATAGGGTGACTGTCCACCTAACCAGATATGTACAATGTCTTTGTAGAAACATGCTAAAATGTAACTTCTGAGTACAAGAAGAAAATTTTAGCTGTTTCTACCTTCATTAGGGACATAGTTCTCAAAGATATATGACATGATATCAACCAAGTCTTTGGGGTTGTGATAATCTGCTTTACCTGGGTGCGCAGTCACTAAAGCAGCAGCAGGGAGAAGGTAACATATTCAGGCTGTAGTTCAACAGTACAATACTTCCCATTTGAAAATTCTTTATTCTGGATTAAAAACACTTCAGTAATAGAAAAAATCTCTGATCCAACATAAAATCAGTGTCATGACTTGTGTTTGTTCAGATATTTGTGTAAGTTTAGTATACCACAAGACTTCCTGTGAGGTCAGGTTTTGCTTGTGCATTGTACTATAAATTTAGACTAAACCAGATGTAGTTTGTCACCCTGCATCTGTCATGGACAACCTGCTGTCTCCTTCATCCTGCTGCAATCCTGCCCTTTTTGATTTTATTCCTTTCCATTTCCCTTCCCCTTCCCCTGCCCCTTCACCTCATCTACCCTGTTTTCAGTACTCAGCAGACTATTCCTTGAACCAATTCAATACAATTAAAAAAGTGTTATTCTGGGGGGAAAGATGGAGATTCTGTATTGAATTCTTGCTCCATTAATGAGATAAGCTGCTTAAAATACTGGAAATCTCAGCAGGACGTAGGATAAATGACATCTTCGGATGTAATTGATTGAAGCCTCCTTTTAGAACTGGGTAACTTCAAAATCAGATTTGCTTGCATAGGACCATCCCTATTTGAGTTTTGAATGCCTCCAAAGATGGAGATACTACAGCCTCCCTGGACACCTCATCCAGTGTTGACCACCTTCACAGTGATTTTTTTTTTCCATATGTCCACTTGGAATGTCTTCTATTGCAGCTTGTGACCATTGTCTCTTGCCCATTCAGCATGAAACTTAGAGAACATTGTCTGTCTTCCCTGCAATTCCTCTTTCCACACTGAAAGAATATGACTGACAGAGATAATCTGCATAAAGCCTGGGGCAGAGCAAGGACATGGATGAGGAAGTAGTTGTTTTCCACTTCATCCACTTCAAGTGAATAGCATTTATCATAAGTTGGAGCTGAACCGGAAAAAAAGATCTTCAACTTTGGAACCAACGGCACACCTATAAAGAGGTCTATACCTGCACTGGCTTCAAAAAGTGTGCCCTGTACAAAGCCAGCAAGGTCTATCAGGATGGCTTGCAAAGCTATTTAATTGGGTCCATTAGAGTAAGTAATAATTTTTACAAATTATTAGATCGTGTTTTATTTCGAGACTAATCATTACTAGCTTTATAATTCATGCATGGCCCTTAAATTCTGTGTAGATACACTTTAAAAGCCAAATTCTCAAAGGCATTTGGATTCTTAATTCCTACCTGGGAGAGCTGTACAAGTTAGGCATCTAAAAAGTTTTGAGTTAGATATGTAGATATTACTAAGAAGTTCAACTAAAGGGCTGCACTCAGGATCTGTAGTTGATTTCCAGCATCAGAGATTGAGGGAGGTGGAAGCAGACGGGAACACTATTTGATAAACAGAAGACTGTGAAATGCACTTGCTGGAAAAGCTCAGGATTTTTTTTCCTGGTAAACGCATTAAATGTAGCAATAACATGAGATATTGTCCAGTATATGTTCACTTAAAAAAATAATAAAGAAATGTAAAAATGAAGGGGGAGGGAGGATCTGTGGTTGCTTTTCAATATGTGTTTATTCCAAAGCCCAGCACTTTACTGCTGGAAATGACTAAAGCTCTAGCAAGGGTGATGGCAGTTCGAGGGGAAGGAAGCAAGGGTGCACAAAAGAGAGAAAAGCCTCACATCTGCTCTTGATTTTTTCACTCTTATTCAGGAAGAAAGAATCTCAAAACACTGGAAACATGATCCCTGTTCTAGAGATGTCCTTCCTTTAACTGGCAAAGGAGAAACTTTGTCTAGAAGCTCCAGCTTGGCTCAGGCTGATAGGGGCAAACCATTTTACCCCATCTGCATGCTACAACAACATTGTAAATTAGTCTGTAAAATGGGTCTGGGACTAGGGAGGCTGAATATGCCCTGTGGATCAGCTCTGACATCTGCCTGATCAAAAATCCTATTCCTAGCAGTCATCAGCACCAGGTACATTGAATCACAGAATTCAATGGAGGAAAGTGAGATTGTTGAGGCACATCAGTGCATGGCATTTTCATACGTATATCATAGAATCATAGAATTATAGAATCACAGAACAGCTTGGGTTGGAACGGACCTTATAGATCACCTAGTTCCCACCTCCATGCTGCAGGCAGGGTTGCCAACCACTAAATCAGGCACTAGATCAGGTTGCTCAAAGCCCCAGCCAGCGGGACCTTCCAGGAATGGGACATCCACATCTTCTCTGTACAGCCTGTGCCAGTGCCTCACTACCCACACAGTGAAAAACTTATTTCTGACATCTAATCTAAAACACTCCTTTTTTAGTTTAAAATCATTCCCCATTGTCCTATCACTGTCTACCAGTGTAGACAGCTGATTTCCCTCCTGTTTATAAACTCTCTTTCAGTACTGAAATGCTGCTCTGATGTCTCCCTGGAGCCTTCTCCAAGCAAAGCAAGCCCAGTTCCCTCAGCCTATCTCCACTGGAGAGGCACTCCAGCCCACTGATCATCTTGATGGCCTCCTTTGGACCTGCTCCAACATCTCCACATTCTTCTTGTGCTGGGGGCCCCAAGCATGGATGCAATTCTCAAGGTGAAGCCTTAGAGTACCTCTAACAGAGTAGAAGGGAACAATCCCCTCCTCGCTGCTAGCCACCCTTCTTCTGATGCAGCCCAGAATACAGTTGGCCTTCTGGCCTGCAAGCACATACTGCTGGCTTACGTCCAGCTTTTTGGAAAAGAGCAAGATCTCCAAATCTCCAAATCCTTCTTGGCAAGGTTGCTCTCAGTGAGTTCTTCTCCCAGTCTGTACACATATCTGGGATTGTTCCAGCCCAAGTGAGCACCTTGCACATGGCCTTGGTGAACCTCATTCAGTCCACATGGGGCCACTTTTCAAGCCTGTTCAGGTCCCTCTGGATGGCATCTCTCCTCCCTATTGTGCCAGCTGCACCACACAGCTTGGTGCTATCAGCAAACTTGCTGAGCGTGCACCCAATCCATCATCCCGCACTGATACAGATGTATTACACACCCCTGTAGAAGAAGGTTTACTGTGCTTTTGGATTATTTTTTTTTTTAAACGTGTAACCATATTGGAGACACACATGAGGAGTTTTTCCCAAAGGTGTGCTTTTAAAATCACCTAGATTTCAGAGTTTGTGGAAATACATCAACTTAGTATGGTGAGAAAACCCCATCTCTGAGCATGCTTGATTTATGAACACAAATCAACCGGCCGCATCACTTACCAGGTGTATCAAATCCGGTTTATCATAGAACACCGCATTGCGTCCTGAGCAAAATTTCCCACCCCTGGGCGCAAAAATGAGCCTTCTCTCCACCTCGGGAGGCGGCCGCCTGCTCAGCAGCCCAGGAGCCGCGCGGTGCTGCTGCCCTCCTGCGGGCGGACGGCGATGCTGAGCTCCCCGGCTGCTGGGAGGACGAGCGAAAGCAGCATTTCATTCCTAAGTTTTCTGCTCAGAACAAATCCAATCCGGAAAGTGCTCTCAGTGTGGCTGCTCTGTGCATAACAACATGATGCTGCAATACACCCACACAACACGTTGGTTCGTTGTTAAATATATGATTTAACAGCATTTCTGTCTTTGAAACATTCAGAATTGTTTGACAGCCTCGATAACAACTAACTTGCTGCACAGTATCCTTCCAAATGATGTTGCCTATTTCTGCAAGTTTTGTTTAGAGGAACAACAAGGCCCATCTTTTCTGTAGATAACTGACCTGTAAAGGTGCCAGAAACTGATTCAGAATGCTGACATCTCCTTCCCAAATATTTTAATTCTGGGAATATCTACATTTTTGTAACTCAAATGTTCATATTACTTCTAATGTGAGAATCATATCACAACACTTGTGGCTTCAGAAAACTTCTTTTTCCATTCCTTTTCCCCTTCCCTTTTCCTCTCCCTCTTCCCTTTCCCTTTCTCTTTCCCTTTCCCTTTCCCCTTCCCTTTCCCCTTCCTTTTCCTCTCCCTCTCCCCTTTCCCTTTCCCTTTCTCTTTCCCTTTCACTTTCCCTTTCCCTTTCTCTTTCCCTTTCACTTTCCCTTTCCCTTCCTCTGTTTGTAGTTCCTGCTTCTGGAGGAGGAATACCACGTCTGAAGGAATGTGTGAACCTTTTCCTGGGCTGGTCACTGGAAACAGAGCAAGAAAATCTTCCTCTTGAGCTGTTTCTAAGCCAAAAGTGTCTGGGTTGTAACCAGTTAGTTGCAACCTTATCTTGGTTTTGAATTCCATGCAAATAAACCACTGTAGTACTAGACACAGGAGATCCACATTGTTTTTAGACTCACCTCTGGCATTTTACAGCTGGGATGTCCTGAGGAACTAAACCAACTGATAAAAGCCCAAGGGCCAGAGTTCACTGGTGCTTTCTTTATCATTGTTTTTAAAAAAGATAGAAATGGGTACCTGATCTTTTTCTTCCTTACTCTTCTAGGAGTCACTACTGTTTTAAGATCCCAACTCTGCAAATAGAGCAATTCACATAGTCTATACTGGACTACAAGTAATGCTGTGCAGTGTTAAGTGGGTTAGTCTACAGCCTTGCTGTCAGTATAAACGTTTGACAAAATTGATCCAACTCTTCCATATCTCCATTTCTGTGTGTGAAACCACAAGCTTCACTCATCTCGCCATTCACGGGGAAGTTGCAATATTGTAGAATCACAGAATGCTTTGGGTTGGAAGGGAACTCAAAGCCCACCCACCTCAACCTCCTGCCATGGGCACAGCTGCCCAGGGATGGGGCACCACAGCTTCTCTGGGCAGCTGTGCCAGCGCCTCACAAGCTCAATGAAAAATATAAGGACATTAAAACTGTGAATTTGACAATATTTAAGGTCACTGACATAGATACCAATGGTGTGAATTCACAGAAAATGCTATCCTTCTGTGTGAAATGCTGAAGTCTGGAATGCGACTCTGCACTGCTTAGCACATGTTCCTGAGCATTGCAGAGGAAGAAATAACAGGTACAATTAATATTCATTGGTCATTAATATATAATGTTAAGAGATTTCTCAGGTTATTGTGTTAACTGAATAAATTGAATCCCTTTACGTTAATTTAAGTGAGTTAGCAAAATGAATTGCTATGGTGCCAAAGAACTACTTAAATAAAATCTATTTTCTCACAGGAGTGAAATGAGTAACCAGCTTTGTCAACCATACAATCACTAGAGGGCAGAGCACAAGTTGCAAAGCACAGAAGGGGATTAATAAAGTCAACAGCATTGCTTGAATATCACAGGCTTTGGAAGTCATCACTGTGGATTTTAAGTTATATTTTTATAAGTTGTATTTTTCTTACTATTTTCTTACTATTATCCAATGCTGAATGAACACATCCTACGTGCAGGCTTAAAATGAAAGAAATTAAGGATTAAACTATTTTTATTGATAACACCAATGATTTGGTTGAAGAATTATTGATCAGATTAAATACTAATCACTGAATGAATTAGGTTTAAGTGACTGTTTTAAACCACAGAGTTAAGTTCGATCTTTTTTTTTTTTTTTTTAACTGATCAATTGGAACTCATTTATGGTTGTGCTGATTTATAGTATTTACAAAACATTTAAACAGAAATTACAAAATGTGCACTTTAAAAAATAAAAATAAACCCACTGTAACTGAATAGACTGCATAACTGAATAGAAATAATCCTGAAAAGGATTATTTCTTATCATTATTATATATATTCAGGAAGACTGAAACAATTATTTCAGACTACCAGGCTACCTAACCTATATGCAGGTTGTTATATAGACTCATACGCACTGATAGCTCTGCAGAGAAGATTGAGTGTAGTAAATATTGAAACAAAGGGAAATAATATATTGCATGTTTATATTATGCATGTGAGGGATGAGGGCTTCTGATTAACAACAGCAAAAATATATCTTAGAGGATCACAGATGGTTTGTGATAGCATGGAAATCTGCAGTCATTTCTTAATCTGTCCTGCCATAACACAGACTTGTTTATTTCAAACCTGACTGCACCACTTTGTATATACATGGGTGCAACTCCAAAAATATATATCAAAGTTGTAGGTGAAAACCACAAACGTCGGTCCTGGTTCTCTAAAGTCTGGACATCACATTTTGATAAAGCCCAATGTAGAAGGAAAGAAGTAACTCACAAAGCTGAGCTTCAGGTTGGCAATTCTCCAAAACTGAGGCAAAAACCCAAACCCAAGGAATCAAGAGGTATGAGTCCTGTGATAGAACACATAGACAGATATATCCAGATTCAACCAGGCATCTTCTGAATGTACCTACAATTACAAACAACAGAGCTCTTACTACCTCGAATCTGAGAAAATGTGTGTAGCTCCACCCATGTTTTAGCACAGCCCAGCCAGATGGAGACAGTTCTGTATGAGACTGCGAGCAGTGTCAAAGACATCTGGAACACAAGACCTATAGTTTTCCAGTCTGGATTTGGGTTCTAAACTCCACAGTGTGCTTAAAATATTACTATGTATTTTCAGACCAAAATAAATAAACAAATAAATTACATGAAGAACTTTGCTCTGTTACATAGTGCTGTTTAGAATTACAATGTGAAAAATCCCCACAGATCATGCCAGGGTGAAAGTCCTATCTTTCTGTGTAATACCAACTGTGTTACAAGTGATGTTGCCTCTCAAATTTTTTGGGGCTGGAAAGAACAAACGCAGAACTGAATTTGTTTTAGGAGGTGGGCTTAAGTGGTTAATGAATAAAGTGAGAAAGCAGGTGCTGTATTTCACAACCAGATTAGTGGCCTGACTACAACTTTCTGCTTTGCTTTTGCTTCTGTTTTTTATTCTCTTTCCTTAATCTCAGGTATAAATTTATATTTATATTTATATTTATATATATATATATATATACACAAAGCAATTATATATATATTCAAAGCAATTTGACATGAGCTATAAATCCAGGAATTCCTTAGATCTAAGGTTGAAGACAACTCTTTAATCCATGTATCAATCCTCTGCAATGGTGACAGAGAAGAAGAACCGAAAATTATTCGTCATTCTGTATGGCAGTCCAATCCTGTACGTTTGCATTTACAGGGTCTCATTAGATCAATTTCCATGTTCTCTGTCATCCTGGGACTCATTGCTTGGCCAACCAAACTAGTATCTAATAGACTTGATAGACTTGCAGCTTTGTCTATCAGCAGTACACTCCACACAATTGTTTTGTGTTTCTGCCTTGCTTTCTGCTAGAGATTTCAGTACACTTTTTATTATTTTCACAACCACCCATTCCAACAGTCCAACTGTTGCCTACATTATACAGAGAAGTGTGACAGAGATTAAACCTGACTTGCCTGTTCAGCTGTTTTCTTGAGAAGAGGAATCAGCATTCATTCCCAGAACAACCAATCATTAATCTGGAATTTACTTTCTATTAGGGCAGTACTCCAATACCACTTTTTCCCCTGCCTTTGTTGACCAAGTAATTATTAACTTCATCCACAGGAGGGCAGCAAGAAGCTGAAAATCCCGCATGATATACAGTCAGGATGTTTCCGTGAGCTATTCAAATTTCTAATTTACATTGCAAAAGACAATCCATTTAAAAATCTTCTTTTTGGCGTAAATCTACAGGAGGATTTCAAACATTGTTCTTTTTTTTTTTTTTTTTTCCCTGAAATTTAGATTTATAAGAAAATTAATTTTAAAAAGTTGAGATGTTTTACCTTTTCCTTACTTGACAGTTTATACTCTTGGGCATGCCACAGCCTGAAGTCATGGAGTCTCAGTCTTCCATATGGAATAGATATTCTTGTTTTTTCTTCCATGTTGTTTTAACAACAAAAGAGATGCAACCAACACAATTAAGACTACACCACATTCAGACCAAAAGGCCAACAGAAGCATAAAAACCCAGGCCTGCCTTTTGCAAGGCATCAAGTCACATAAAATGGATCCTTAGAAACTGCCCAGGAATCCTAAAGGCTTTAGCCTGGTCTGTTCCACTCCAGTATCAGATATTTAATAGAGACACAATTTGAAATTGGGAGAAAAATTAAAATGTTCCCTGGGAAAAGCTTCAGTCACTTAAAAGTACTTGGTTCATTGAAAAATCATCATCATCATCATCATTAATGTGAAATTCCTGAGGACGTCCATTATAGAAGGCATTTTTCAACATTATTCAGTTAACTGTACTTTGCAGAGGCTGAGTGATCCTTCGACCACTAATGTTTAGGTTTATTTTAATAAATGTGCCTTCATAATCCCAGTTCATACTGTTGTTCTAACATCAAGGAAGAAATTGAGACATTATGGCATGCAGAGATAAAATGCTTAATCCATTCAGGATTATTAATGTCCTCAGTTACATAAATACGCTTTTTAAAGACAATTAGACAGGCAGGGGATTGTTCAAATGGTTTCCACCACACTTTTTATTTGCATCTAGTTACTTTGACTTTGTACAGTATTCTTAATGAAAGAATTTTGGTTTTACTTGTTCTGATGAAGCCCCAGTTCAGTCCAGCTCAGATTCTCACCAAACACACCTCTCATTTCTTTCAACAAGTTCAGGCAAAGTAATTTATGGTACACTTAAAAGGGTCCCAATGACTTTTCAGAACCAAAATCCACAATCTGAATATTTCTGAGTGCTATCAGATCACTTATTCAATCAGTAGGGGTACAAGTGAATGAGGGCTATGGTTTGAATATTGTTCCACATTATCCAACTGAGCACTGTGTGAATTGCCATCAAAATAAGATTTCTGCACAAAGAAGAGCTATGGAAATTAAGCTGTATTTGTCACATAGCTGCTATAGTCTGAGCTTCTACTTGATTGCAGAGTTTCAGGAAAGGCACAAGCAGTATTGATTCCTCTGCTTGAACAGGAGAGACTTGTTTCATGCAGCTTTGTCTTTCGCATATCATGTCTTAAAGCCCATGCTGGCTCTGTATTAATTGTGGAGAGCACAGCAGAGACTTCGACATATCAGTTCTCTCAATATGGGAACTGCTTAACATGCAGTGGCCAGAGCCACCATACAGGACAATGCAGTGACTGTATGTTTTGTTTCGTTTAAATAGTGTGCCAGTCCCTTGATCTGGCACATTGCACACTTTTGCAAAATATTTTCTTGTCCTTCTGATATTCGAGATCAATTTTGCTAAATAATCTCACTTGGCTTTAAAAACCTGTCAGGAAAAAACAAACAAACAAACAAAAAAAAAACACACTGTGATATGCAGCAGCAGCATCTAAATTTCCCATTTCTTAAGCTAAATTGACATAGAGGCACTGAAGGGACAGAATTTATTTCTTAGGAACATGTCTATAACTGATAATTCATTTTGTAGATGCTGACACTGAAATTCCACTCTGCAATCGTTGCTGGCACTTTATATGTAAGCATCTGACTTATTCATCAATGGATTCAGTCACCTTGTAGTCATTTATTTATTTTCCCATTGTCATATACATAAGCAAATAACATCATCTTTAAGTTTGCCCCTGCACTACAAGAAATGTAGCAATAAACATTCTAGAATGTGTTTTCTGACTGGTAACAACTAAGCCTGTGTCCCAACATCACTGCCAAGCCAGGAGGGAGCACTTATTTACTGTGCTTGGCCTGATGTTTCTCAGTTTAGACAGCAGCATTTGAAGTTGCATTGTCAGTGGAAAATACAATAAGCTTAAGTCCAAAAGTACTGATCCCTGTTAACAAGTCCACATGGATGTCAAACATAGTTTGTCCAGCCCTCAAGTGCATGCTCTGACATATCTAAAAGTGGGTACTTTCATCAAAGAAGCCATGTGAAGTCCCCATGGGGCTTTACTATCACAGTGTCAGTGCTTAGCTGCAAGTATGCAAGAGCTGCCACATCAGATGACACAAGTGGTCTGTCTGGCTCAACAGCATGTCTCTGGCAGGACCTGGCACTACAGGACTCCAACACATCTCTGCAGTGGATGTTACAAATAACTTAAATGATTCTATGACTCTAACTTCTCCAGCAAGAGTTTCTTCTCAAATTCAAGGATTTGGTGATTTCTGCAGTAATGTATGACTTTGCATGTCTCACATAAAGAAGGAGTTTGGGGCTTGCTTCTATTTCTACTCTCCTTTAATGTAACTCGTGAATGTCTTCATTATTCTTATGATAAAAATATGTTTTTTCTCCTGTTTTTAAGCAGCTTGTGTAAGAGCCTGGGTATTATTAAATTTGTTGACAAGTTCCATACAACTGGTGTCTGTGTGCATTGTGTTTCCTATTTCAGAGCTACCACGTTTTATTTTAGGAGTGGTCTATATCTATATATTTTAAATATCCCATCTACCATCCTTTATTGTACAGAATGTCTCTTTTAAGATTTCTAATACATGCTTACTGTGTAGTCCAATGCATTCTGACATTCATTCTCTCTCACACTGTAAAAATTGTGTGTTGATCATTTGCTGTAAATGCAGTATTGTTTTAGTTTGAAGATATCGATTGTGGGTTTTGATTTTTGTTTTGTTTTGGAGGTGGTGATGGGGTTTTTTTTTACTCTTTTGACAATGTGACTTATGATGTCATAGCAGAAATGATGAAGTCCATGGAGCTATACAAAGAGCTAACTTACTGAGGGAGATGAATTTCATGCGTAAGCTGATCTGAATGAAAGCCGCGTAACTTGTCTTCACTGACATACTTACTGTTTTCTTCTCAATACGATGGTAATTTTTTCTTACTCTCCATTCCTCAGCCTAGTTGAAAACAATGGAATTTTGCAGTTCAGGAAAGACTGGATTTCACAGTTCAGGTGCAGAAGCTCTTGATTCTCATAATTAACAAAGAAAGTACATTATCTATGTTTTCCAAGCACAGAAACTGGAACATCAACTGTGCTTCAACAGATTATCCATTAAGATAATCTAGGTTCAGGAGGAATGAATCCATACACTTTATTGGCACAATATCACATACATTGAAATCCAGTTCTATATCACATTGTCATTTATGATCTGAATGTTGTAGCACAGTACAACATTAGCAAATTTGCAGATGACACAAAATGAGGAGGAGCAGCTGATACACCAGTGGGGTTTGTTGCCATCCAGACCTTAGCATGTTGGAGAAAAAGGTTGACAGGAACCTCATGAAGGTCACCGTGGAGAAATGCAAATTCCTGCACTGTGGAAGGGACAACTCCGTGCACCAATATATGCTGAGTGCCATCCAGCTGAAAAGCAGCTCTGTAGAAATGAACCTGGGGATCCTGGTGGATGTCAAGCTGCACATGAGCCAAAAGCGTGTCCCTGCCACTTCGTGTGCCACAAGGGCACACTAATGATATCCTGGGCTGCATTAGGCAAGGCATTGTCAGCAGGTTGAAGGAGGCGAGCTTTCTCCTCAGGTCACACTCAGACTACTGGTTTCAGTGCTGGGCTTTCCAACATCCAGTGTAGGGCCACTAACTGGAGCATCTCAACTATGAGGAAAGCCTGTGAGAGCTGGAAAGCCTCAGCATGGAGAAGAGGAGGCTCAGGGGAGCCTTAGCAGTCTACGTAAATACCTGAAGGGAGGATGCAAAGAGGACTGAGCCAGGCTTTTCAGTGGTTCTCAGTATGAAGACAAGAAGCAGTGGGCACAAACTGAAACACAGGAGGTTTCCTCTTAACACAGGAAGTACTCCTATACTGTGTGGACAATAGAGCACTGGCTCAGGTTGCCTAGAGAGGCTGTCTTGTCTTTCTCCTTGGAAACAAACAAAAGCTGCCCGGGCATGGTCTTGGGCAACCTGTTCTGGATTAGAAATTCTTCACTCACAGCATGGTGAGGTACCAGAACTCTGGCTGCCCAGAGAAGTTGTGGATGCTCCAATCCCCAGAGGCATTCAAGGCCAGGTTTGATGGGTTCCTGAGCAGTCCGATCTAGTGGTTGGCAACTTTGCCCAAGGCAGGGGGGTTGGAACTAGATGATCTTTAAGGTCCCTTCCAAACCAAACAATTCTATGATTCTGAGAATCTATGATTCTACCCTACTTGGGCAGTCCCCCTGAACTGTTCTTTAATGCAAATAAAATTTACACTCTCTGCTCAATAGCTTTTTGAAGCACTGGGATACCTAGTTCCATTGGCATGTGTGCCTGGAGTTGCCTAAGGTGTGACAGCATTGTGCATATAAGCATCTAAATGACTAAATGAGCCAGAGGCCTGGATTTTCAATCCTGTCAACTGCAGAGCCAAAAGGTGATGATCTCACAGCACAACTACAGCATTATTACACTGATGCAACAGAGAATATCAAAGGACAGAAACTCTGATCTTTTTCCTGTGCAGGGGACTGTTCTGATACCAAACTGTCTCACTTCATTGGGAGAAATACAGATTTACAGCCTCTCAGTAGGAGGAGGAACATAATCCTAGCTTTTGTTACTGCGATGAGAATTTTAAATACTGAACTACTAGGTTAAAAAAAATTTCACCATATCTCTCGCTTTACATGTCCTTTATTAACAGTCTCTTCTTCACCAGAGTCCTAGAGATAGCTTAAAGAAGAATCAGACTTGTGAAACCCAGAATAAATTGTTTTAAGTCCAAGGCAAGAGCATACTCACTGGTTCTTAGTATTTCCTACAGTCATTTCCTGCTCATTCATCAGTAACATCTTGAGTGTCTACTTCTCACATATCATAGAGGAAGCCCATGCTCCCAACTCAGGAATGACTTTGTCTGGGAGAGGCCAGGTTCCCTCAAGGCCACATGTTGCATTACCAAGTGTTGTACAGACAGATGCTCTTTTTTATTTCTAGTATTTAACTTGTTTGCAGTATAATAATAATGATAATAGCAGTGATAATGATGATGAGGAGGAAGATAATAATAATAATACAAAGAAGAGGTCAGGTTTTATTAGAGCAATCAATATTTTAGAAAAAAACACCCAAATTCCCAGGCACATAAGCTTTAGCTTTCTAATATATTCCTTGTCCTTACAAACCTTGCCAACTATGTTCTTTCCAATAGTGCAATCTCATCAGAAGATTTGAAATAGATTTTTAAAAAAAAGGAGAGAGAGAGAGAGAGAGAGAGAGAAAATCTCTTTTAAGAACATCTGGCACAGACCAGTTCTCTCTTGGCACCTAGGATTACCACAGCTCTTGGTCATTCCTGGATGCTGTGACATATCTCTTCTTACAAGATCTGATATTCAAAAGAAAACACTTTGCTGTTGCTCCTAGGTATACAGTAGTTAATCCTTTTTACGGAGATATAACATTTATCTCTAGACTAATTGTCATTAGTGCTTGTATATAGTACTGGATGTTAACTCACAGTGCAGAAATAATGTACTTGGATGACTAAAATGTAATTCAGTTATGTCAACAGCAAGTGAACAGTGTTCAACTCTAACAGCAATAATGTTCTGCACATACTACACAGTATAAAATAACTCTACAGATAGCTGGATCAAACTCCAATTGTATCTGCATCATTTCTGGGAGGAAGGGAGGGTGTGAAGATGTACTTGCACCAGAAAAGTAAAAGCAGATGATCCAGAGTCCTCAGTTAGATGACTAGTAACAAACAAATTAACAACATCTACGTGTGTATCAGTGCATTTTCACGCTTTGAATGATTCTGAGGTAACATTCGCATTCAAGACAAAATCCTTGCTAGAGTGACAAATTATCCCCACTGGAATCAAATTAGGCTATTTTATGTAAGTATAGAAATAAATTAAATATCTCTCTCTGCCAAGGGACTTTGGGCTTAGGCCTGCTGCTGCTGAGCTCATTGGGCAGATAGGGCCCTCTGTCCTGTCCTTGTAGCATATTATGGACCATGTCTACGGTCCCACAGAAGGCTTATCATTGGCACAAAAACCTGAATGTTCTGATAAATTGGTTTTGTTTCTGCATAGGCCTAACATTACAAACACTTCTAATGCTGTTCCCAATGTTGGAGCAAAATCCTGCACTCAGATTTGTAGGCTATGTGATCATGCTGCAATTGCATGAAGAAATTTGATCCTTGATGCACTTTTTTCTTCTCTTCTCACTGTTTCAGTAGGAGGAAATAGCAATTTATCTGCTTCAAGTTCAAAAGAGAGAAAAGCAATTACAAAAATTATAGTAATTAAGGCATTCAGTTGCATTTCAAATGATATTCTTTCTTTAATATCCTTGTCAAAATGTAGTTCTAGATTTCCTAACAATGTGCCCTTTTACCTACATCATAGTCTTCTTAAAAAAATGAATGTTCTAGAAATTATTGTGAGCTGACCACGAAGTCACTGAAATCAAATGATACAAGTCAATGACTGTTGAATTCACACTTCCTGATTTTAAAAAATTGGCAAGGGGTTACAGAAAATTAAGTCCGTATCACTGATGTTAATGAAAGCATCTTTCGAGTTTCCTGAGTACCCAGGGCCTGAACAGAAATTTCACTAAAATCATGGGGGATTCTTCCTTAATTTTTACGATTCAATGCAGTAATTTAATGTCCACAGGTTTTATGGGAATAGTGCTTCTATTAAGCCACATTTTCTCCAGAAATATGTCTTTCTCCTTTAAATAACCTCATTGTTATCATAACCCCAGTGCTTCCCCATTGCTCCCCAGTTCCCTGTGCCAATCCACAGGGCAGGGATCACTTGGCAGCAGAAGGGTACCAATTGCTGCCAAGCAGGACGGATAACAATGCTGTCCTCTTATGCTGTCCTCAGTGGGAGAATTAAAGTCTCTCTTCTGTTTGAGAACTGATTTTCACCAAACTAGGACTGGCATGGTATATCTGAGACTTTTTTTCGATTTGGAGTATGTTAATAGTTTCAGAAGTCCCTCGATAATGATGATGATACAATAGAGTTTTAAATGTTACATGCATATTCTCATTACTTGTCCCTTTCTCTAGTGTTGTACTACTCTGTCAGTGCCCCTCTGAACCCTAGCATCAGTGATTTCAGCAGGGGTGGAGGACAAGTCACCAGCAACACGACTCCTTCGCCAGCAGGAGTTTGGTGTTGACATTGCCTTCTTCACCTCTTAGGAAAAACTTAAGGCCGTTTTTTATGTTTGCTAACGCACACATTTTGTCCTGTGCTTCACTTCCCAAGGCCTGTTCTGTCATATCAGGGCTGTGTCCTTGTGTTAGCCATAAGCATCTTGCTCTGTGCAGAATAGCTGCTTGTTACTGCTATCTACATAAAATTACAGTCACACCATGCAAAGATAACTAGAGTAAAAGAACATAATTGTAGCCACCTGGTCATTTGGAAGATTGCCGTTACATCTAAATCCTGATGTAAAAACAAGAATCCAGGCAGGCCAGGACAAGCTGAAACAAAATACATCTGATATGCCTCATCTCAGACTCCCTGCAAAATCAGTACAAATCCTTTGGCCAGTTACCAGCTGTAGCATTTCTACCAAAGTACAAGGATGCAGTACAATCATTGAGACCACTTTTCTTTAGAAAAACAATGTAATGCCAAGTAAGACACACAGTGAATTGCCTGTTTTCTTTATAATAGTTCTGTATACCTTTCATGTGTACACTATTGCAGTGGAAAATCAAAACAAAATAAAACACAAAAACAATGAAAGCATCTAAAAGGCTCCTATGGGTAGGAAGCTATCCTGAGTACAAATCAGAAAGGAATGACTAATGGAGGTCTCAGAGATATGGCAATAAGACTGTAAAACAGCATGAAAAATTACTGCAGCCCTTCTCACTTTTCCCTTCTCACTTTTTTTGTGGAAAAGTCCACTGTGATGCCACGTCAGCTGTGCTCCTTGGGTTTCACCTGAAGGTGCTGGTCCTTTGTTGCACCCCAGTCTCACACACCATCAGGGACTTTTCTTGGAAACCACAGATCATGGAACCACAGAACAGCCTGGGTTGGAAGGCACATTACAGCAGATCTAATTCCAAACCCCTGTCCAGGGCACAGCTGCCACCCACCAGCTCAGGTCCCCATCCAAACTGGCCTTGAATGCTTCCAGAGATGTAGTACTCACAGCTTCTCTGGGCAGCCTGCATTAGTGCCTCAGCACCCTCTGAGCAAAGCAATTTTCCCTAACATCTAACCTAAATCACTCCTCTTTCAGTTCAAAACCATTTCCCAGGGCCAACCTTCTTGGCCCACCCCATTCACTATAATATCCTAGATCCAATTTTCTTACCTTGGAAGTCAGAGCACTTGCCTCATCACATCAGCACTAACTACAGCACACCCAACTGAAGCAGCCAGTAGTATACTTGCTGGTCTCTCACTCACACTGCATGCCTCAGGCTTTGTTTCCACCCTCAGACAGCTGGGATAGTGGGGATGCACACTGCCTGGGCTGCTTCGGGCCTTCCTGCTTGTCACCCACTGCACTGTCTGGCTGGTTGGGATTCCCTGCATTGTACAGCACTTGCAATAGTGCCAGGAGGTTATTAAAAGAGACTGCCCCTATCAAAGAGCCACTGTGACAAAGTGCTCCTGTGAGGTTCAGCCCTTGGGGAGACTTTGGGTCAGGAGGGTGCTGAAGTTGCATGCTATTAATTTTCTACTGATCCCATTTCCATAATTGGAAGACTGATCTGCTGGCCCTTAATACGGATTTTTGTGCTAATCCTTCCCAGACACTGAAGCAGCTGTAGAAACACTGCAGGCAGGTGAAGGTGAAGGAGCTACAGTGAAAGATCCCTGGCATAAAGTCATTGTGCATCCTTGGTATTTATTTTCTACCTGGAACATCCTTCATAGCTAAGAAATAGGAAAGAAACAGAGTTACAGAAAGGAGCTGTTGACTGTGAAACTACTGAAAATCAACAGAGATTGTTTTTCATGGTCTTTTGTGAGATATGAATAACATGTTGAGGTTTTCATTACATCCTGAAGGTCCATTTCCAATGACAGCAAACTCCCCATCACTTTATGCACCCTGAAAAACTGATCTGTAAAACTGGTGAATTACCAATCAAAAGCAGTAGTGGTGACTGCAGTAAAGAGGACAGGGAGTAATAAGATCTTCCTTGTGTAAAGTAGAAAATGAAAAGTGTACTTGCTTTCAAGAAATGGTGATCCTCATACGGCATTAAGAATAGCTTACCTCAAGCTCCATGAGGAGCAGATGGAAGGGATAATAACAGTTAAGCTTTTGGAACAAGTCCCCTCTGGGGCTGGCCTGCTGGAAAGATCTAGCTCATTATCTGCTGAAATGTATATGTTATGTCATCACTACAGGAGAAAAGGAGTGAGCCTTTGTTCTAAAGGACAGGACCCCATGTTTTCTCTAATCCAGTTGCATTAAAATTAGCTGCAGTCTTTATTCTCTGATATAAATTTGTGCTCTGAGATCCAAGCTTCTATCTAAAATAATAGATAAGGTTTCTAAACCCCTGATGTGAAGAAAGTCTCCAGAACATCACCTTAACCTAAAGTGATATAATATTGCTCTTCTTCAGCAGAAAACATGATTTGAAAAATAAACTCAATTTTCACTTTTACTAAGGTTTTTCCACTCTACTGAGGTGCTACAAAGTTTTCTCAGGGGCAAAGAAGTGGGCTGCAAACAGAAGAACTCCTATTTTGAGTTTGTCTTGCTGTTCTTCACTAGCTTTGCCTCAGCCATCTGTGAGGGACAGACTAGACCCATGTCTGACACTCAGGCATGGTGCATGATGACCATGCTTGCTTCCAGGGGTCCACAGGCCTTCATCTACAAATGGGAAGCATGAGACGTGTTGTTAAGGTATCTTGTATACAATACATGAATTAAAATAAGACTTGAGGTTTCTTCTTTCTTGCTCCCCGTTCTTTGCCTCTAAACCATTTACCACACTGCGTGCTTCAGCAGCTTCAGAAAAAAAAAAAAAAAAAAGATTACATTGATCCAATGGCTTGTATCAGAAATTGTGTGAAGAACACAACTAGAGGAGTAATCTTCCCCCTGTACTCAACACTGGTGAAGCCCCCTCTCAAGTACTGTGTTCAGTTTTGGGCACGTCAGTACAGAAAGGACAATGAGGTGCTAGAGCAGGTCCAAAGAAGGGCAACAAGGCTTGTAAAGGGCTTGGAGAATATGCCCTATGAGGAAAGGCTGAAGGAACTGGGGCTGTTTAGTCTGGGGAAAAGGAAGCTGAGGGGAGTAGTACGTTTAGGTTGTAGTTGGACTTGATGATCTTTAAGGTCTTTTCCAACCTAACCAATTCTATGATTCTATGATATCTTTCCCTGTAACTTATACTAGCAATAGTTGATAACTAATTATAAGTTAATCATCAGTTTTGCAGTGCAGTTATCACTGCTTCACTGCTCTTACTTTTATTCACGATATTAAGTAGAAAATCTGTCTTGATAAATTTGTATATTTCACAGGCAATTTCACAAAATTTATCACTTTAATGTAAAAATTAATAAATAAAACATATTGTTATACTAAATTTCAGCTCAGAATTTCCTAGCGTTATAAGGATTAAGTTTAAAGATAGTTATAATAAGCTTCTATGAGTTTTGTTTGGTTGGCTTTGTTTTGGGGGTTTTTTGTTGTTGTTTTTTCTTTTGTTATTTAATTACATGGGGCATTATTTAAACAATTACTTTTTAATTCTCTGAGAATGCCACATTCATAGGAGAATGCTCACTATGTCTGCAACCCTCATCAAGGTTGAAAATGAAGACATTGAACAAGACTGGACCCAGCACCGACCCCTGGGGAACACTGCTAGTCACAGGTCTCCAACCAGACTCTGTGCCGCTGATCATGACACTCTGAGCTCAGCCAGTCAGCCAGTTCTCAATCCACATCACCGTCCACTCATCTATCCCACACTTTCTCAGCTTCATTATCAGGGTGTCATGGGAGACAGTATCAAATGCCTTGTTGAACTCAAGGTAGACAATATCCACTGCTCTTTCCCCATCTACTCAGGCAATGATGTCATCATAGAAGGCCATGAGGTTGGCCGAGCACAATTTTGGTTTGGTGAATCCATGCTGACTACTCCTGATAACATTCCTCTCTTCCAATTGCTTGGAGGTAGCATCCAGAACAAGCTGTTCCATCACATTTCCAGGGATAGTGATGAGACTGACCAGCCTGTGGTTTCCCTGATCCTCCTTCTTGCCCCTTTTGAAAACCGGAGTGACACTGGCTATCCTCCAGTCTTCAGGCACCTCTTCTGTTCTCCAAGACCTGTCAAAGATGATAAAGAGTGGTTCAGCAATCACCTCTGCCAGCTCCCTCAGCACATGTGGATGCATCCCATCAGGGCCCATGGATTTGTGCACATTGATCCCACCCAGACGCTCCTGGACTACCCCCTCCTCAACCAGATGGAAGTTCTCCATTTTCTGAACTCTCTCTCTTCCCTCCAGGGTCCAGGAGTTCTGAGGGGGAGTCTTTGAAGTGAAGACCAAAGCAAAGAAGGCATTCAGCATCTCTGCCTTCTCAGCATAACCCATTACCAGGACACTCCCCTCATTCAGCAGGACACATTATCCCTGGTCTTCCTTTTACTGTTAGTATACTTTAAAAAACCCTTCTAATTATCCATTATCTCCTTTGCCAACTTCAACTCCAGGTGCGCTTTAGCCTTCCACATCACATCCCTGCAGACCCTGACAACACTCCTATACTTCTCCCAAGAGGACAGGCCCTTTTTCCACATTTCAAAATACTTCTTCCCTTTGATCTTATCCATGAGCAGCTTGCTCATCCACGCAGATCTCCTGCCTCCCTTCTCCAATTACCTACTCTCAGGGATGCACTGATCTTGAGCTTGAAAGAAGGGCTGCTTAAATGTCGCCCAGATCTCATGGTCCCCCTTACCTTCTAACACTCCAGCCCATGAGATACCTCCAAGCAGGTCCCAGAAAAGGTCAAAGCTGGCTTTCTGGAAGTCCAGAGTAGCGATCTTAGTTTATTCCTACTTTTTTCCTTCCAGTACTTGAAGGGAGCATATAAACAGGATTGGGGACAGCAGTTTACAAGGGTGGATAGTGATAGGACAAGGGGGAATGGTTCACACAGAGGGTGGTGACACACTGGGACAGGTTGCCCAAGGAGCTTGTGGGTGTGCCATCCCTGGAGGCATTCCAGGCCAGGCTGGATGTGGCTCTGGGCAGCCTGGTCTAATTAATGGTTGTCAACTCTGCCCAAGGCAGGGAGGTTGAAATTAGATGATCATTTTGGTCCTTTTCAACCCAGGCCATTCTATAATTCTATGATACTTTTTGCCTTACTTCTTCCACTCAAGATCTTGAACTGATCATCTCATGATCACTGCATCCCAAGCTTCCCCCAACCTTCACATCCCTAACAAGCTAATATCTGTTGGTAAAAAAAAGGTACAGAAGCATCCCCTTCCTTGCCAGCTCTTCTACCACCTGCATCAGAAAATTACCTTCAGCGCATTTCAGGAACCATCTGGACCGTGCTTGCCTGTCTGTGTTGCTTACTCAACAGGTGTCCGGATAAGATGATTTACCTCTGCTCATTTTCAGCTCCAGAGCAGCAAAAAATCACACCTCAATTTTATTTAGTTAGTTCCATCCTCCCTAACCTCATTGTACTCGGCTCCAGCCGCTGGAGCTGTGCATCTGACCTGGCTTATCCTGAGCTTCTCTGCTGCACTATCACACTTATTCCAGCCCGACCTGCTGTATTGCCCTGCAGCGATCTCTGAATCTCTGAATCCTGATTGTAAACTCTGCTGACCTCCTGCTGTTCCCCATGTTCCCACTTTGCTCTGCGGTAGAGTAGGGAAGGGTTTCTTGTCCTCAGCTACAAGTGCAGATGGGTGACAATGGAGATGGTTGTACCAGTACCAGGAGTGGGGTGAGGTTGGGGTTGGATATTGGTCCTGCCCGAGTCCCCCCCATGGCCGCACACCTGAAGGACAGTCCTTCAGAAAATGATCTTGCACAGCTGGAACCCTACAGAAGGCTGAAGGCTCAGCTCAGGAGTGTGTGTCACTGAGGGTATAGCCTTTCCAGCTGGTCTGCTCACTTTTCCGTGGTCAAGAGCACTGACAAGGTCCTGGTCTCACATTGGAGCTTTCTTCTGTTCAAAGAAGTGTGCTCAAAGAAGGGCAACAAAGCTGGTGAGGGTTCTGGAGCACAGGCCTTATGAGGAGCGGCTGAAGGAGCTGGAATTGTTCAGCCTGGAGAAGAGGAGGATCAGGGGAGACCTTCTCTCGTGTAAATGGTGATAGGACTAGAGGGAATGGCTTCAAGCTGCACCAGGGGAGGTTCAGGCTGGACATTAGGAAATACTACTTCTCTGAAAGAGTGGTCAACCAATGGAATGGGCTGCTCAGGGAGGTGGTGGAGTCACCGACCCTGGAGGTGTTCACGGAACGTTTGGATGTTGTGTTGAAGGACATGGTTTAGTGAGAACTACTGGTGATTGGTGGATGGTTGGACTGGATGATCTTGTAGGTCTTTTCCAACCTTGGTGATTCTGTGATTCTGTGATTCTATCTCTCCCGTGGTCCCTCAGAGCATCCCCTGCTCCATCCTGCCCTGCCCCATGCTGGGCTTATGGGGGAATGGCCACATTGACTCTGGGAGCAATGTTCTCTCCTCGTGCACTCTCTCTTCACTTTAGTCACTGAAGAACCAGCACTTGAACTTGGACTTAAAGATTTCTCTGTGTGATCCCACCGGTGCTTGGAGTTGCTCCAGGATGTGCCACATAAAGCACAGACCAATTTCCCTCTGCTTTCTGCAACCCTGGGCTTTTTGTCACCAGCCATTGTTCAAACCACTGCAGGTGGGGATTTCTGCACACCTTGAAACAGGCACATATCTACTGACTTGATGGAGACTTTCTCTTATTGTTCTGGGGGAAAAAAGGGAAAATGCTGTTGGCATGTCCTGGTGGAGGGCACGGTGGCATACACAGGGTCACCCTGCCCAGGATAGAATGGTAACTGTCCTGGGTCACAGCTGAGCCCTGTGCTGTGTGTGCTGAAGGGCTGGGAGCAAACAGAAAGGCACAGGGGCACTGTGGCTGCCCCATAATGCACAGCACTAGGAGCTGGAGCAGTGCTGCCCTCTAAGCCTGTTTTGGATGGAATTTCCCTGCTCATCACTGGCGTTTTCTTTGGGATGCATGTGTCTGCATTTGTGTGACTGTAGCCAGGTGTACCATAGGCATTGGTGTCTAAGTACCTGCGTGGGTTGGTATTTCCCACACAGGAGAAATCCACTGTGAGCCCACCCAGGAAGCTCTACTGGCACAAAAGACAGGCTGTAGGGCTGTCCCCAGCCTGGTCAGCTGCAAGAAGCACAAGGGTATGTTGTTCTTCCCCAGCACTTCCAAGCACAGCTGCTTTGGGCTCCCTGCCTCCCACCTCAGCAGGCTGCTTCCAGTGTGTCCTCCCATCTCACTCTGGATGGAGTCCAGGTATGATCCCGCAGAACACTTGTCACTTGTACCCTTGCCTTGCAACATGCTTACCGCTATTTTGCTCCATACTACAGGCAGCATCACCCTCCTGGTCCCCCAGAGGTCCCACCAGCCACAAATCTGTTTCTCCTATAGTTACTTCAGTCATTTTTGTAGTAATGGAGAATGTCACAAGGAACAGTAAATTCACTCAGGAACTAAAGAGTGTCTGGGAGTTTTACAGCATTGATTGGAAGAATGTTTTGTGGTAGTCAATAGTATTCACATATATATCAAGCCTGACAGCTATTGTGCCTTTCACTGCTTGACAGGGCCCCACAAAAACTACCTTGAAGCTTGTGCGGTTCTAATTTCTCAAGGTAGAAGAAATTGCATTTGGAAGAAACTCACAAGGGACTTCCAAACTCGAGGAAATAGCACAGGTCAGGCAGCTAAGAAATAAAACAAGAAAAGATGGACGTAAATAAAAAGCTGTTGGCAGGGCTTTTGCTGCAGTGCTTCATTATCAGTTTCCAAGAAAGAAGTATTTTTTGTGCAGCAGGTCAGAGTTGAAGGAGACAGAGAATGTAGGTTCCTCTGACGTTCCTCCCAGGAGTATGCATGTGTCATCTCGATCTAAAATTGACATCATTTGGGGAGATTAACTTGTAAGTTACACAGTGCACTATACTAATCAAAATATGAGAAGAAAATTAACACAAAGTCTTTTCTCTTCTCAAGGGAGACACTTTTTAGTGCTGTTTCCAGTTGATTTAGCTTTTAAATGAGGAAGGTTATAATTGGTAATTAAGCTAGCTACATTTTGGGCATACAAATGAAGATGAAAATAGAGTTGCAGCTTCTGAGAGGAAAAAGAGTAAGCATATGGGAAGCAAATGAGGCTAACATGACAAAATTCACAGCTTCATTAACATCAATGACAAGTATGCAAGTCAGGCAGGCTCCTCTTGATGTTAACACTACACTTGCTGAACTTGATAATCAGAGGGCAAACTCTGTAGTAAGCCCAAAATAAAACAAAAAGGTAGCTACTAGATGAGAAATAGCCTAAAAATAAAGTGGTGACAACCCTCACTTATAATCTGAAATGTGAAGCTGAGCCAGTCACACTATTGACACACAGAGTATCTGGAGTCTCCAAATGGCATCTGAATCATGGCTGTGTCTGCTGCAGTTGCAAAACAGTTTTGGATATCATTATTCCTTTTGTTTTGTACAATAAAACATTTTCCTTTTTCAGCTTTGGTCAAATTTCTTGTATTAACACAGTGGCTGAGAAGCCAGGTGATTTGCAGCAAGAAGTGGGCAGTTGCAATATATCCATATGACAAGAGCATATAGAAAACAGAAAGATAACCAAATAGTTTGAAAACTGCTGAAAACTGATAGGAGAAGCTGCTTCTGATAGTGTGCTCTTCACTTTCTTCCACTTGTACTTTCTTAGTCCTGCTAGCTACGTTCTTCCTATTTTTGGCACTTCCTATCTTTGTTTAACCAGGCGCTCTTCTCTAGTCTTAGCATTAATGTCTCTTGCACATTTTTCCCAACGTGAACAGCTGCCTTCTGGATCTGTGTTCAAAAACCTATAGCAGTTCAAAGGAAAAACACAGAATCTTGTTCTCTCTACTCTTGGTAATATTTTGCTGCTAGCTATGGAACAGATTTCTAAACACTAAAGATCTAAAAAATCTCCAGGTCAACAATTTTTATCTGCATTTTTTTAATAGCTTGTTCAAAAACGTGCCCTAGATAATGATATCAGGAATGAGAGTGAATGAACAGACTACATTTCTTTAGAAGCTCTAACCAGAAATATTAAAGTCTGTAGAAGCATCTTGCAGACTTGTGAAATGTTGTGTCTGGCTCCTGCATGTCGTGTGAATGTAAACAATATTTACATAAACCTGCACTGAAAACCAACAGAAGTTTCATTCAGATTTTGTTCACAGTGCTCAAGATTTCATGAAGCCAGTTGTTACCTTTCCCTCCAAAAACAGAGTAGAAGTGCTATTTGACACACCTGTTTTCTAATTTACTTTGCCAAGAAACATCCTAAGGAATGAACTTCAAATTATTTCTCACACTAAGACACTCCATATGGTCAGCACATGTTCTCCCACATGTTTTTCTTTGCTCTCAATAAAGCTACACATTTAAAGTTGGTGTTTGTTTGTTGTATGGGCAGGTGGGAAAAAGAGAAACAAAGCGAGTAGTAGCTATAGTAAGGACATCAGAAGAATAAATATTGAAAACATCTCACCCTGGACATGTTTCTGTCTAGGTTATTTTTGCAGCCCGTGGCCTTGGCTGGCACAAAATTGACTTGTATTTAGAAGATGTTGCATCACTCTGATGTGAGGGGCGTCCTTGTGAGATGTACATAAATATAACAATCCAGTAACTGAGTTGCAAAAAAGATGTCTGGTCACTTCATGTTTCAAACTGCATGCTGATTTGGGAGGCCACATATTGTTTTGCCAAAAAAAAAAAGAGCCTAACTACCTCACTGCATGCTATCTAGTATACAGCTTGCTCAAGTAGGTCAGCACCACGGTGCTATTACTGCAGCATGTCTATCTTTTCAGTTGCTCTAGGCCGTAGTATAAGGCTTCATTCGCTGAAAAATAACTTTACAGCTGATATGTGTCTACAGGTAGCCATCTCCTGAAGCTGCCTTTACATTTAAGGCTTCTGATAAGCACGACAACGCATTTGCAGACTTTAACTCTTTTCCAAATGTTGTAACATTTGTCATATTAACATGGAGAATTGTTACGCCTTTGATTCTTCAATCTGAAATGCTTTGCCTCTGAAGCTCTTGCATAGAAGAAGGAAGAATCACTCAAACAATATCTTAATTGGATTGGGTATGTGTATGAGTCACTGATAACAATGTGCAATGACTAAAATGCATGAGATATATCAAAACTGGACTGCTGTTTGTTTGGGTTTTTTTGTTTGGTTTGGTTTTCTTTTTTTGTGATTTTTTTTCTTTTTTTGTTTTTGAATCCCATTAATTATGTGATGAAGTGCCTGAATGCAGTAGCCTTATGTAACAGATTTTTAATGGAGAAGTCAAAAGTTTTATAGTCTTGACATTGACTGTTGTTAGGAAATCATGCATTTTGCAAATATGTTACAACAAATATCCTGCTATTTAACAGACTTTTTTGGCTGTATACATGTATATGCAAACAGGCTGCCTTTGCTTGTAGGTTAAACAAATGGAACAATACAGGATGCTGATTACATCTAGACTGAAGCGGATGTTGAACTAATTGTCACTACAGGCATTTCCTTACAGAGATAGCTGTATATGCAGATTTTTATTTTTATTTTTAATTAATTCTCTGTCCATTTGAACACACTCCATATGATTTCAACATGTTTCTAGACTATACCTAAGATAAATGTATTTTGGGAATAAGGATTGTTTTTACAGGAATTCCAAAATAGAAAGTTAATGACAGTGTGGCTGAGAGAATGAGAATTAGGATGACAGTTGATCTAAAGCAAAATAGTAATAATTAAATCTGACTATTATGTTATATGGAAAAACACGAAGCTGTGTGTTCTGGTAAGTTCAGGAAGGATCTGGGTGCTAACGCTCCTCCTTCCCTAACAATTAGTGTGTCTGCATCTGGAAAAACCCTTCTGCCAGCTGGCTTCTCCCAGACTAAGGAGCCTAAAACAGAAAATCCCACCCTAGCATCCAAGTAGTCATGCTAGTTTTATTTGAGAAGCTTTGTTGCCAGTGAGTTGGAAAACACAAAATAGCCAGCATGTGCCACAACAGTAGTTTGATCAGTGTAAGAAGAGGACCTGGAGCAAAGATTTGTTCAGCATGGAAATGTTTTAACTTTGTTTAACAACACATGCTCCTAATTCTCTGAAACATATTTCTTCAGCTGATACATATGTAATGATATACCACAGCCATACAAAACTGATCTTTGATGAATGCCAATATATACATATAGCACCATTTGTATGTATACATTTATGTTACGTATCATATAATACACGACATTGAATAAACGTATAAATATAAATGTTGCCAAATTAAAATGGTACATTGGACACTCACTCGTTATGCTAGCATGGTTTTTGGAACAGAGCAATGAAAAATGGATATTGCTTATACTCATTTTTGTAGGTTGCTCACTGCTTATTTTTCTCTACAATTTGTTAATGTTTTAAGACAGGAACAACATATCCTAATTACAAAATAGAATATATGGTAATCATCAGTGATAGCATATAAGCATATGCTATAGCATATAAGAGTAAATAAGTAAATTTAGCATCAGCTAAAATAAGCAAAATTTATAATATCCAGTATCAGGGTTGCAATACACATGTAAGTTCAGGCTTCCCATAGGTACAAGATTAGAAGCCATAGGCAGGAAACCAAGTAGTAAATAAACTTGTAGCTAATCCAGCATGAGGCAATTTGCCTTATTTACACTAAACTAGTGTAAGTATGTCTGATTACCTTATGTGAATTTTTTTTTTTTATCATTAAGATAATATAAGGACAAGTACACTGTTTTTCTCTGTCCTTAAACCTATGGTGTGTACAGAGGTTCTCAGATGCTGATACCTGTCTTTTCTGATGTGTTACTTCTCATCTTAGATAAATCAGATCAGATTTCTGTCCCAGTGGGTAACTTTCTTACCTACTTTCTTTACAAAAATTAAAGCTTTTACCTTACTGAATATTACAGCCTACACTTTACTTTTGATCTACTTTTGTCTTCCACATTTTATTTTTGCTAATTTCACATAGTAATCATTTGCTTACATTTCATAGTACTAACGAACATGAATTTGTCATGTCACATCTGCATCTTGCAACTGCTGAATTTCATTATGTTACACGACTGTTAAGTAAAAGCCTTTTCATCTATTACCATGAGAGCCAGATCTCTTCAGGGAATGTTTCCAGAGCACAAATGATTTCCTGGTTAATTCCTAGGGACCAACAGCTCAGAATGCTTCACTGCATATTTGTGAATAGCTATGGTTGTTCAAAGAATGCACCTGTCTATACATATTCCATAACTACCATTAATTATTTTCAGGTTTTTCCCCAATTTCAGTTATGTTTGGCAGAAAAACAGAACTCTCAATTTTTTTTTCTTGTAAAGGCAATGAAGACAGGAACCTATGATAGAAAGATCTTAACACCTCTATGCAGGAAGACTGGAATGTGAGATTATTAAATATTTATAAACTACTAGAGATGCATGAGGACAGAGGTGTTTTGAATTTCTCAACCCTAAGACAATATGCAACATTACTTATCTCTTCCTACACACCGGAAAATTTATTCAGTAGGTAAAAGTTTTTAGGAAATTTCATTAATAGAAATGCTCACAGAACTCTGTAATAACTCTGTTTTCTAGGTATTTCAGTTGGAATGAAGTCTGGCATGCAGTGTGACAGTTAAGATGGTAGTTAGCAATCCATCTTTGGGCCAGTTATAGAAGAAAACACTTGAATAATGTGTACAATGCAGGAAATCATAGAATGGGTTTGGTTAGAGGGGATCATACAGATCAACCAGTACCAACCCCCTGCTGTGGGCAAGGTTGCTACCCACTAGATCAGGCAAATTCATTTATTTTCACAAATCTGTCTGTGATATGAGAAGATAAGAAGAGATTTTTATCTGTATTGAGGCTTTTCTTATTTCCTAGAGTGTTGCCAGAGCTGTTCAGGAAGTACAAATATCACTACAGTCTAAATTGTTAAACTGGATGTTTTAGGACTTCCTAACAGAAGGATCTTGTTATCTTCTGTTATTTGGCTTGCACTTGTTCAGATGATGTACCTATTTTGAGTAAATCAGATACTCAACAAATACTTTCAACAAATAAAACCTTACTCAACAAAAGCCTAGGATGTATGTTGACAAGTTTAGCAAACTTCACCTCAAAAAGGTTGCATCCCTATTTTACCCCCAAAATGACAAGGAGAGTAATGTGTCTTGCTGCTTCTGAATCAAATATTAATTTGTTAATCGGGGCAAAACTATGTAACACGGGCATCCTACTTGTGGATCACATAGCTGTTTGAGGAAATACACTTAGCAACCACAGCCCCTTCCATTTTGAGGAGCTCTATAGAGCAAAACCACAGAGAGCTGGGAACTCAACATTGCTGGCGTCAGCAGTCTCTTCTCCAAGGCTATGTTGGTCTCAGTGATGAGCAGGTCTGCAAGTCTCTTCCCACATGACTGTCAGACATCGCTCTTGGAGCTTCAAGGGCAAGACTGACCACTGAGCTTCCTGTCCATACCGCAGATTCCCTTTCTACAGTAGAGCCCTTCATTTAGTATAACTGAAGGTGATGGTCGAGCCCTGCCTCATATGTATCATTATGTTAGGAACCTAACATTAACATCTCAGTAGCAAGAGAAACACATACATCCCCAGAAAATTATTCAGAATAATCCTGGTTTCTACAGTTGTAGTTAAAAAATATTTTTAAAAATCAGATTGGCTATTCTAAGTATTAAGATATTTTGGGGTTAAAAAAGAAACAGACATAATGCTCATTAAATGGAACCAGCAAGCATCTGATTTGAAATGGGATTAGTTCCCCCATCCTGCTGTGCTGTTTTCATGTACATGGATGGATTAACAAAACAGGTTGGGTTTAGGCTTTTTTTTTCCCCGTCATTTCAGTTCAGGACTATCAGTCACTACTTTTTCCTGGCTTTGCTGACTAAAACTTTTAATGAATCTATCAGTAGAAACTAGGCCACTGTCAGCAATGATCTTAATACTATCTGACGCTTTTTAGAGATTAAGGCTCAGCCTGTACATACAGTGATGCATCATTTTAATTTTAATTAACTAAAAGACATGAGTAAACACAATTTTTACTTCTTGTTGAGTTTAATAGAGGCAATGTGTGCATTTGGCAGCAGCACGGAGCACCACCTGCATTTAACAGAGGCTGGTAAACTGAATCGATAAGATATTCAGAAATCCAGGATGTTCAGGGATTGGGTTAGGAAAGCCAATGACAACCCGGAGGTGAATCTGGTGATGAATGTGAAAGGCAACAAGAAGGGTTTCTACAGGTACATCAGCAGCAAAAAGATGACCAGGGAAATTGTGGGACCTCCACTTAACAGGGCAGAGTGACAGGGACCTGGTGACAAAAAACAAGACCACAATACATAGTGCCTTTGAATACCAGTACATTCTGCAGTCCCTTGAGTCTAGGCAAAAAGACTAGAGCAAGAAGGACTTAAACCTCAGTGAAGGAGAAGCACATTAGGGAGCATGTAAACAATCTGGACATACCCCAGTCCTGGCAACCTTATGTAATGCTCCCGTGACAGCAGAGAAACCTGTGCAATATTACTGCAAGGCCACTGCCAATCATCTTTGAAAGGTTGTGATAAGCAGGAGAAATCTCTAACTGGAAGAAAGCAAGCACCATCCGTATCTTCAAGAAGGGCTAGAAGGAACATCCAGAGGACTATAGGCTGGTCAGCCTCACCTCAGCTTCTGGGAAGGTGATGGGACAAATAATCCTGGAAGCCATTTCCAAACATATGAAGGACAGGACTTTCTCTCAGGTCCTGTCAGCGTCATAAGGAAGCGGATGCTTCTGCCCCTCTGCTCCCCTCACAAGGACCTGTAGGCCACCATGAGTCTTCCTTCCAGCTTCTTCTGCTTTGGGCTGAATAAACCAAGGGACCTCAGCTGCTCCTCATACGTCCCAAACACCTTCAAGCTTTTTTTCTTCTAGAACCTTCACCACATTTGTAGCCACCAAACACCATCTTTGTTTCACTTAAATATGCAGTAAAGCTTTTTACTGTATGGGTGCGGTGGAGCAGGCTGCTCATACTGTGGAATCTCCATCCTTGGAGATGTTCAAAACTTGGCTGGATACAGCCTTGGGCAATCTGCTGTGTCTTACTCTGCTCTGAGCAGGGTCCTGGATCAGATAACCTCCAGCAGTGCTTTTCTATATCAGCTGGTCTTTGATTGCATGTGTGATTAAAAATGTTGCTGAACGTATTGTATGCAGTATATCTCAAACCAACAGGCTACATCTTTTGATGTTGTTTTTTTTTCTGTCTACTTTCCATTTTCCCCTATGTTTAGGCATCTGAAGTGAATTAATAGTGGTCATTCCTAACGTGGTGCTATGGAACTAACACTTCTTCCTGCAGATATAAGTAGATTCTGATTGTATAATTAGTACAAATGCACAGGCATAGCAGGAAGAAGGCAGAGCTAAGCAAATAACCTGGCCACAGGGATGCTACAGTGTTTGCTGTATTTCATACATTGTGCAGGCAGCTGATCTTTTCTATTACTGCTGTTGTTTGTTTGTTTGTTTGTTGCCTACAGAACTTTAATTCTCATTAATAAAAGGGGGAAAGAGCCATTTAACAGATCAGCCCCTACCAATATTCTGTCAAGGAACAGTTTCAACATTAAAAAAAAAAGAATGGGAGGACAGTAGCATGAAGATGTCATTTTTCTTGTGTTTGCTGCTTCAGAAGACTGCAGTATGAAGAAAACATAGACTATTTTCGTATTCTGACAGCAAAGCTAATGAAATCAGTTCTTCAAGCAAGTAAAAATTTGCTAAGATATTAAAATACCTACATACTCCAGAAGCAATACCTTAATCTTGTCCAGCAGACAGGTAAAATATGTAGCTATCTTGTATTCTTTTCAAGCTGCTATTTCAAAATGTGGAAAGCTATTAAATGCTACTAATATTCTATAACGCTGCAAGTAGGAGGTTATCTCTGCTGTGAAATCAGAGATCTCTTGCTACTCGGTTTTGCTACTCACGTTTGGGGAGCCAGTGGATCTGTGGCACTTTCCCAAATTTCTCATGTAATATTATACAGCTGTTTGCCAAAACTGTAATGAAACTTTCACTTGAGCAACATGGGACTGCAAGATACTTAAGATGATTTTCAGCAGACCACAGTTTGGCATCCTCAAGGCTTTGGTAACAACTGTAAGTATTTGTAATAAAAAGAAGAGTTTATCTGTTTTCAAATATACAAGGAATGGAACAACTGGATAACTACTAGTAGTGAAGAGAATGGAAGGTACGAAGCACAATGACTGTATTTTACATGTTCAACTCTGGGAAACAACTCTGTTCAACAATGCAGACTTAAGTCTTGGATGATTAACAGCATGGACATGCCTTTAGCATTTGTGAGGAACTTCCAACAAAGGAGGAGGCATTTTGTAAAAAGGCCAAAGGTGATTGTGTGAGAAATTCTCTAATGAGACAGTGAAGACTAGTGTTACTGACAGACAGTACATGAGGGCTGATGCTCAATGAGACAATAAAGCTGATTCAGCATAGAGTCAATTGATCAGAAACTTTGAAGAGGACAAAGAATTTGCTTTTGATGCTGATGAACTGAAAAGCCAGAGAGAGACAGAGACATTATGTCAGCAAAGAAGATAATCCTCACAATGCAATTTTGAATGAACTTCAGAAGTACACAGTGAAAGGCACAGGAATTAGAGAATGAAGTTGTTAATAGCTGAGGTGTGAAGTGACAGGCAGCTGAGACACTCATCAAGGCTGAATCTTCTAGTCAATATGTAGAAAGAAGTTAGATAATGCAGAGGCAATCCTCTTGTATTCAAATTAAAGGCCTAACTTATTGGAAAAAATATTATCTCAATGTATTATACCTGTGTTAGCTGTGGTACTTGTCCTCAAGGACGTGCCAAAAAGGTATGGATTTAGATCAGATGACGAAAGACAAGTCAGCAATGGAAATGGAGAACTATGAATCACTAGAATAAGATACCAGTTAGTGCCAAGTTCATGGATAAGAGAACTATAGATAGTGCTCACAGCTGTGATAACTTCGGGGGACGTATGACAGATCGCGATTAAAAGCTGACTGACAAGAATCAGCTGCTTTAAGAGAAACAGACAAGAATTAGAAGAAAAATCAGACAAAATGAAAAAAATAAAGCCTACCTGAAGACTTTATCTTAGAAACTGACAGATGACGTTGAGAGGTCGGTGAAGATTAAGAAGTGCTGAGATTTGGGTAGGAGAAAGGTGTACTTAGATTGTGAGAGCACTTCCAGTGACTGGGAGAAATCCAGAAATTTGTGAACTGCTGGATGATCAAAGAGGAAACCAAGACCATGGCAGAAACGGGGCTGAGGCAGTAAACAATACATTCAGTTAAGCTTAAAAAAAGCAGGGAAAGCTCTGGCTGATTACTAAACAGGCAAGAAGAAGTGTAAAGAATAATCTATGGATGAAAAAGCAACACATAAACAACACTTAGAAATGAAGTGCTATGTCAACATAATAATTAATCACTAAGATCTTATTAGGATTAGGAAATCACGTGTGTTCTTTCCAAACAGAGAATGGGGATAAATGAGTTACTAGGAAATCTTTCCAGAACACGAATGTAAAGAAGTCATTTCTCTCCTCTGTCATTCATGGCTTGTTTGAACAGCCATGTACTGATTTATCAAGTCTCTGATCCACTCCAATCAACAATCTGCAAGAAGCCTTTGCTTACAATACACAGACTGTTGCTGCTCCACCCTTGTGTGCTATGACCAAGGAATAATTTCATGTTGGCTCAGCTTTCTCCATGGTGTGGATTATTTAATGTACACAATTGTAGATTTCTTTTTTCTAACCTCAGACAATTCAGAACGTGTTTTTCCATGACTAATTTTTCACACTAGTTGGGTATTCAATTTCAGGAGCAATTGTCAAGCAAAAAGCCCCAAGCAACGGTTCCCTGGCTGTTTTACTGAGGTGACAGCTGTGAATTGGATCACTGGTGTTGTAGTTACCTTCTAAAACTTTCCTCAGTGGTGTCTCTTCAAGTTTAGTGTTGAGTTTACCTACTGTCCAGAACAAGCCTACATCTTCTGCTGTCACAGTTTAATGAAGGCACGTAAGTCAGTGAGTAGAAGAATGTGTAAGAGGTAAAGACTGATGGTGTGACACTACCCTGAAACAGCTTCATGTTGTAAATTACACAGACACTCCACAGAGTAGTCAGTGGAGAAATTTCCTAGATTTGTATGGCAGAATGGGAAAGACATATTAGGAAAGGATATGAAGGAAAATGGTAATATGGAGAAAAATAGAAAAACAGAAAGAGGCTAAAGAAAGATTTGGGCTCTCATTACCCATGTATTCATGCAGCTGTTTTAATTAATCTTTACTGCTGCATTCTACTCCTCCTGCTATCTTGACACAACTTCTGCTGTGCCAAAATGAATGTCTGGGCAATCATGCAGTGAACTGGACAGGAATCTGGTTGACGATGGTTACTTTTCAGCACATAACTCAAATTAAAATAACAGGAATAAAATGGATAGAAGCTGGAAACACTTAAGCTAGTGCTGCTGCTAAGAGGATCATGGAATCATTGCCCAAAGGGCAGATACAGCAAAAAGACTGGATAAATGAGCAGGTCTGGGACTGAGGGCTAAGACTGGTGATTCAACATTTAGTTTGATGCAGGAAGCACATCACCACTCCAAAAAGCTTTACACCAATAATGTAGCTGAAGATACAGTCACTTCAACAAGCTGATTAAAAATAAAATAAATAAAACTATTGTTTGTTTTTGTTTTTTTCCCCCATCACCCCAGTTCACCTTGGAGTAGCCATAAGATCATCAGATCCAAACAGAATGAAATGGCCAGGTGAAGGAACTGCCTCTTTGCTATCAGATTTTTGCGCTACACACTAAGAGAACTAAAGCTAGTCAATGAAGATTTAAAATGAAATATGACAGAAAAGGTCAAACTTTGAGTGAAGTTAAAAGAGGACTGAGAAAATAGGAAGATACAATAGTTCACAAAACAGAAGAGGCAAGATAGTGACTAGAGCAAGATATTTGTGCATGTATATATTCTGGGCTGAAAGTTAAACTAGGAGGGGCTGCAGGACACTGAAACAACAGATCTGAAACAAATAGACAAACAAACAAAAAAAGCTAGTTAGAAAAACTCACAAGACAAAAACAAAACCAGAAAAGTGCAGAAAATACATCTATATTTATTAGCTGCTGACAGAGAACTGCCTGAAGAACATTAAGACCCACGGGAGTGCCTGGAAAACCCCAGACACCTGACATGCAGAGGAAAAAAGAATTCCCCCAACTCACAGGAGAGCAGAAAAGAAAGAGATTGAAATCAGGTTGATTTGGGAATGTTACTTTCTAGATATTTGCACAGGGGCAGACCTCACCTAGACTGAATTTTAACTTTTCTCTTTTCCTGTGTATTTTAATTTACATGCACACACCTACACATTCAGCAGTGCTAATGCTTTTTATATTCTCCATTGGGAGCTTGCCACAGTATTTTTAATAACGCCTAAGCAACCCCACCTCTCCCTGGACTCCTGTTTGACACTGTACATTTCAGTAAGAATCCATTTTAGCTTTAGAACTTCTATATCTCCACTTAGGAAACTGGAATTAGCATGCCCTCAAAAGATTGACACAAGTTTTTGTTTCTAATTGTTACCTATTTAGAGTGAATTAACTAGTGAGTTAAAGACACGATTTCATGATACAGGGGGCAGAGAGTATCACTTTCAGTTCTGCATTACTCCTTCAGCTGCCTTCCCACCAGTGCTTACAGGGCTGTACTATGCAATGAAGTAATGAGTTAATGTGAGCTAGAATTAATTTTCTTTCTGTTAAATCATTTACCCAGTCCCTTGTGTCATCTCATCAAGACTGAAACATGGTGAGGAAACAGCGTGGGAACGCAACCAACAAGCTGGGGAAGGTGAAGCGGTGGGAATTATTAAAATATGATTGCTACCAAAGCCTTCCTGAAATGAAAACAATCTCAACAGAGTGGAGGGGAAAAAGCAGGGGGGTGGGGGGGAGGGAAGAAAAAAAAAAAAAAAAGAAAGAAAAACAAGAAAAAAAGAAGCATATTTGTTTGCTACTAAGATAATTTTCCAGTGAAAGTAAACTCCAGCTGGAATAATGTATATTGATGAAATAAGGGATTTGGAAAAATATATATATATATGTACATGTACAACCACATCATGGGCACTAAGATTGAGCAGTGTTGGGGGGTGGAGGGGGGTTCGTAATGCTGCACCTGCAATATTTTCTTTCACTATTTTTAATGCAATGATCTCTATGCTTTAAACTATTTTTTTTTTACAAGAAATGTAGTTCAATTACCAATAGCTCTACTGCCTCCTCCACTTCATCTGTTAACAAGATTTATGGGGTTTTTTTTGCCATTGGTTTTCACAGTTGCTGATACACTGTGGCAACCAGGCGTAGAAACATCAGATTCTGGAGGGGAAAATACTCCATTATTTATATACTTTATAATCCTCCCTACCATCATCTGTCCAGCTTCTTCTTTCTGTTTGTAAATCCTCCACCCCAGGCTCACATCCTTTTCTCTCTTAATACTGCTCTTGCAATGAAGTCAGGCTGCTGCTTGTTTGCCACTTTTCATACACATCAAATAAGTAAAGAATGGGAGGGCAGAAGAGGTGTAGCTGCCCTCCCAAGCTCAGTGTCAGCCAGTGGGAAAAGCAATTCAAGGAAGACCTCAGGAAGCTCTGAGATTAAATTGTTCTGCTATCCTCCAACAGAAATAAATCCAAAGTCCACCCACTACTTAAAAGCTACAGAGGAATGGACTGAAAAACAACATTTTTTTCTTACTGATAGAATTGAAAAAAAAAAAAAATGCCCCAAGAAAATATAGTGAAAGGGACCATGAAAACCATAGGAAAATGTGTTTGGAGAGAGGAGATTTTGGAAAATGATCTAGCGGTTTCATAGGTAACCCCACTTTCGATATACAGGAATGCACTGTAGGTAATTTCCATGACTTGTGGAAATTCTCAGGAAGGCACGATCTGCCAGCTGTGGCTTGACCTTCTGAAGGCAAGCATGGAGCTGAGTTAGTTTTACTTTCCATTCAGATAGCACTTACAGTCGGTACGTGGTATTTCCCATCATGTCAAATACATATGCATGCAACTTCAGCACTGCTTTTCTTACACATTCCTTTCTCGTCTTCCATTTCCCTTCTATGCTCACAACTTCAAACTGTGTTCAACAGCAACTTTCTTTCCTTCCTCCCAAGGGAGTGAAAGGTAACAACAATCCCCAAGGACTGATTTCTTTCCTAGAAAGCTTACAGTAGAACAAGCTCATCCTGAGCCAATGAAAGGACACTGTTAAAACTCAGCATAGATTTGCCAGCTTTGTATATTCATGTGGTATCAGATCATAGAATCATAGAATCACAGAATCATAGAATCATAGAATCATTTGAGTTGGAAGGGACTCTTTTAGGTCAACTCCCCTGCAATGAACAGGGGAGTTGATCTTTAAGGGTCTCCTCATCCAGTTTGAAACCATTTCCCCTTGTCTTATCAAAATGGACCCTGCTAAAGAGTCTGTCTCCTTCTTTCTTATAGCCCCCCTTTACATACGGAAACCCACTATCAGGTCTTCCCAGAGCCTTCTCTTCTCCAGCCAAACAGCCCCAGCTCTCTCAGTCTGTCCTTGTAGGGGAAGTGCTGTATCCTTTGCATTTTTGCGGTCCTTCTCTGCACACTCTCTAACATGTCCACATCTCTCATGCGGTGAGGATTCTACATCTGGACACAGTACTCCAGGTGAGGCCTTACCAGTGCAGAGTAGAGGGCTAAGATCACGTCCTTCAACCTGCTGGCCATGCTTCCTTTGAAGCAGCTCAGGATATGTTTGGCCTTCCAGGCTGTAAAGGCACATTGCTGGCTCATGTCCAGTTGCCATCCATCAGTACCCCTAGGTCCTTCTCAGCAGGGCTGTGCTCTATCCTTCCAGCAGGGCTTCCTCTATCCTTCCTTCTATCTGCCAGTTTGAACTGATAGCATGGGTTGCCACAACCCAGGTGCAAGACCTTGCATTTGGATTTGTTGAAACTCACAAAGTTCACTTGGGCCCACTGCTCAAGCCTGTCTAGGTCTCTCTGGATGGCATCTCAGTGACCACACCACACAGCCTGAATATTGAGTTGGAAAAGGACCCACAAGGATCATGGAGTTCAACTAAACTCCTGATTCTACTCAGGATCATGCAAAAATCAGACCAGATGTCTGAGAGTGTTGTCCAAACACTCTTTGAACTCTGTGAGGCCTGAGGCCATGATCACTGCCCTGGGGAGCCTGTTCCAGGACTCAACCACCGCCTGGTGAAGAACCTTTTCCTGACACCCCAGCCTGACCCTCCATGTCGTTCCCTCGGGTCTTGTCACTGTCACCAGAGAGCAGAGCTCAGGAGCAGGCTTCCAGGAGGCCTCTTCTCAGCCTCCTCTACTGTGGGTTGAACCAACCAGGGGATCTCAGCTGTTCCTTATATGTCTTTTTCTCTAGATCCTTCATTATCTTTACAGCCCTCTTTTGGACACTCGCTAATCATTTTACGTCTTCTTTGTACCTCGGTGCTCAAAGTTGCGCACAGTCCTCGAAGTGAGACAGCACCAGCATTGAGCAGAGGAGGCGATCCTGACTTTGTTTTCTCCCTGCCTTACGCCAATCTTCCCAGGTTTAATTCCTACAGACAGAGGACTTCTGCATTTCTCACAAGACCCAATGACTCGGACCCCAGCAGTACTGTGCTGCACGCATCACAAGCACATTAGCACTCGGGGTGCGCTAGGATGACACCCGCAGTCCCCGCCGGAGCGCCCCGCGGAGAGGAAGAAGCACGGAGCGCACAGTAGGTCACCCTTGCACCGCCCAGGCTTCCCCTCAGCCGCCCCCAGTCGCCGCGGGGGAGGCACCGCAGCCGGGCTCCGGAAGAGCCCAAGCGACGCCGAAGAAGGGGTGCCCGCTGCTCACACGGATTGTAGCGGCCGCTGACTCGCTCCGCCCCTCCGCCTCGCCGGCACAACCCTGGGGCGGTGCTGGCACCGAGGCGCGGCGGAGAGCAGTAGCTTGCCTCGCCCTGAGCAGCTCCCCCCGTCCCGCTGGGGCCGTGGTCTCGGCCGGAAGCGGAGGGCGGTGCTGGCGCCGAGCTCCGGCTGCGCTCTCCGGCGAACAATAGTGGAGCGCGGCGCGGGGCGGTTGGCGGTGCGGCGTGGCACGGCGAGGGGTGCGCGGGGGGGGATGGCGTGGCGGAGACGGCGGCTCGGGGCTCGGCGGCGATGTGCTGGGCACGGGAGGCGCGAGGAGTCCGAGCTGGGAGCAGAGGGACGGGGCGGAACGGGACGGGACGGGACGGGACGGGGCTGCGGGGAAGGAGAGAGGGGTGCGTGGGGTCGGGAGGGCGGCGAGGGGGCTCGTTCCGGCGGGGCTCTGGGAGCACCTTGCGGTGTGGCCGCCTCTCGTACTCTGAGAAGTAAACTTGGCCGAGATGGAACGGTCCTGCCCCACACGCGGCCGGGCTTTGGGGAGCAGTACGGGGATGTTGCGGGGTGCTTGGACTAACAGAGTTGAGCCTTGTTCCCTCCTTTCTCAGGGCACCATGAACGATGAGCAGTTCGTCAGCATCGACCTGGACGATGACAACGTGTGCAGCGTCTGCAAGCTGGGCACCGAGAAGGAGACACTCTCGTTCTGCCACATCTGCTTCGAGATGAACATCGAAGGTACGGTGTTAAAGGGGCTCCTATTGCACCGGTGCGCTGGTGGGACGCCTTCTGTGGAGCTGGGTGCAGATGGAGCTCGATGAAAAGCTCCCACAGAGTTTGGCAAAGTTGAGTGCTAGAAGTTTTCTTGCTGACCAAATTAGGTTCCTTCCTGGTAACAGTCGGTTTTTGAGGCTTTCTAAAATAACACTTGCGTAGATGTGATCAGGTTTCAGCAGCTTCCGCCAGACCTCTGGCGTCAGTTCAGGTGGAAAGCACCGTGTGTTCGGCCTTCGCTTGGCGCTTCAGTTAGTGATAGAGGGACTACAGACAGAACTCAGTTCAGCTGCGAATCTCATCGCGTGATTTTCTTGGAAGCAGATCAGTGTTTGACAGAAATTATCAGAGTTTTGATGTGTGCTTTGATGATATGTGCAACGTGATAAAACCAGATTCACTATCACAGCACCTTAAAGTTTCACGTGGAATCTCACAGAACCATAGGGGCTGGGGGGGTCCTCTGGAGATCGTCTGGTCCAACCCACTACTAAAGCACTTCCCTACAGTTTACAAACTGTGAGGTAAGAGCTTTGGCCATGTTCAAAAGGCTGGCCTCATAAGCATTGTTTCTGGCCTCCAAAATTACATAGGTTCAGTTAAATGTTTTTCTATCCAGTTTTACAACTTGAAGCTTTGTTTATTGAATGAATTTATCTTATTACTTTCGGTAGATCAGAGATTTCCCTTTTTTAAATCAAGTAAACTTATGTTTTTGTTCTTAAATGTAAGTACTATTCCTTGGTTTTTGGGTATTCCACTTACAGAAAGTGGTATTTGCTAATGCCACAGACATGTGACCACCTAGGCTAATCTGAACTGCTGAGGGCAATTGTCTGTGAAATCTTTAAAGCTGTTAAGTGAATGTTCCTGTTTTTTGCTGAGAGTAAGATTCAGTTTGTCTGATTTATGTGAGTGCACTGAAACTTTTTACACCCAACTCTGATGGGAGGGTACTGTGATGTGTGAGCATTGTGCCCAGTGGTCTTGCTTATTCTGAACCTCAGGAGCGTAGAGCCATTATATTGTTGTTTTTCTTCCTTTTGCACGGCAATATAAAAGTGTTAATATCTTGATCACTGCAGCATAAAAAGTAGCTAATTTTCCCATAATTCTATCTTCTGTGCCCTATTTCATAAGATGTTACTTTTATAGGGAGTGGAGCACTGCCTCTGTAAATGACTTCAAAAACTGTTTCTATCAGAATTTTTAGCTGACCCAATATGTAAGCTGATTCTTTACCATATTCTATACCATATTCCTCCTACCTCTGGCATATCTGTTGCTTTCATCTCCTGTATTTTCCTATGACAAAGACTATGATTATATATATGTGTGTGTGTGTACATTATTATTATATATATATATGTATATATAAAACAGCAATTTTCTTACGGTTCTGGATAGGGAATGAAATGGATAATTCACGATCTCAGGATATTATATTGGATGTTTTCTTATCAACTTGCCACTTACATTTTAACAGACTTCACATAACTACTTATTGTGCAGAATCAACTCAAAGTTCTGTAAACTACAAATGTACTACACATACAAGTATGGGTTGTTTTTGCTGATAGTTTCTTCTAATTTAAAAACATATTTAAAAATCAAAGCAGTTAAAACACATGTAGAAGTCTCATTTTGTTGTAATTTTAAGTGAAGTAGGCTGTTATAGCTGTTCATGCAACAGCTAGGGCAGCACTTAAGGGCTGCTCCATTTTAGCGTTGATGTGCACACATAACTTCTCCCTCTGTAACAGTCACAGCTAAGAATCTTAGAGGATGCTTGTGTATTCCGCTGTTTGCAGCATCACATGGCAACTTTAATGTATGAAATTCTGGAAGCGGTTTTCCCAATTTCCTTGTTTAAAATGGTGTAATATTCTAATGCTTTAACGGAAACATAATTTTCTCACTGATTTCATTCCTGCCAGCATCATTTTCCTCAAAGCTGTCAGTTGTAAATCCAGGCACATGAAAATGACCTAGCCTAAAACTTAAGCTGCCCAAAGCAGACTTTCTCAAAGGTACATAGACAAAGCTTATTGTACAGAAAATTTGTAGGAAAACTATGGTACGAAAGTCACAGCTAGCTGCATGTTATAGATGAGTATTGGTGAATCTGTGTGTCTTCACATCTGTGAATTCAGCAGCTGTAAAAGTCTGTGTAGATGGTAATGTTCTTGATCCTCACAGTTAAGGAGGATGAATAATTAGAAACAAGTAAAACTTGTAAAACATCCCAAATCTTTAATGACTCAACACACATCTTCCTGCCTCAATATTGTTATGGGTCTCAGCCTGACATTTGTTTGTTTTCATATAGCTTTGTTTGGAGGAAAGATTGATATTGATGCATGGTTGAAATAAATATTCAAGTTCTTTTTCCAGTCGTTTTATACGGAAGACTCTTGTACAGGAAGCTTCGTCTGCCTTAGCTAGATAATTGCTGAATTTCTGAACAAGAAAAACACTATTTATGCTGTCATAAAACCTTAGTTTTTAATCAGAAATATTGTCTCTGTCATATTGAATACTAGACTTCTGATGCTTCAATGGAAAAAAAAAAAGTGGCTTAAGGCATGGTGGTTCTTCTCTCTGTTTGTTAAGTCACATGAACAACTGGTTTGAGTGCAGCTTGGAGTTTAGCTCTAGTGTCTATCACTGAATGTATTCAGGAGTGGTATATATGGTATAGAGTCTATTTCTTTGAAAGTTTCCTGGAAGGGAATTTTTTTGGTCATGAAACAAGGAGAAAAGGACAAATGGGCATATGGAATAAACAAAAAGCCAAGATGCAGGTTTAAACTTTCTCCTATTATGCTGTCAACTTTTCTTGAGGAACAGGGAGAAATTAATGTGGAGGTTAGCAGTGCTTTATCTGACCTTTAGTCTAAATGTGGGTGGACAAAAAGACAGCTTTCCCTGTCTGCTTTGCTGGTTTGAGTATTCCTTCTTGGGAAGCCGAGTGGACTAAGCTACCTCTAAATACTTTGTTTATTCCCAAACTAGCTTTTGTCTGAAGGATCATTATCAGGTGATTTAACATGTTAGGTTGTTAATATGATGCTTAAGTTTTAAAGTACTTAAATATGAAATACAAAACTGTAATAACAATGCTTTGGGAAACTAAACTGGTCCCCTATAGCAGTTTTAAAGTTCTAGGTAGGATTTAGAGTATATAGGTGCTGCGGGTCTGCTGGGATTTGATGTTGGCCTTCTGTAAGCAAAGTGGACGTCAGAGATTGTTGTGTACTGTCTTGGTTTTGAGTAAGTTAGTAATCCGTGATTGAAACAGGAAATGTTTTAAATTCACATGTAGCAATTGCGTAAGTCAGGAAGTAAGGCGGTGCATGTTAGTTGGAGACAGGTTTCTTCTCAGGAACCTTTTCATTTATGGTTTCAAAAATTGTAATAATCACAGTTCAGTTTTTATTATTTGTCATAGATGGCATGTTTATCTTACCTGCAGATCTTAATGCAGAATTGTTTTAAAATGTGTTAGTTTTCTAAAATTCAGGAGTGTGTAGGAGGTGGGAAGATCTGATTTTTACTTACGGATTTGCTTGTCTGGTGCTGTTAATTGGTAACTTGTTTCTGTTTAGAGTTGAACAGTGGCCAAATAGTAAATGTTGTGAGTTGAAACCTAAATCTGTATTGCAGACCTTCTAATGTGAAAAGGGGAGTGGGGGAATAGATAACGCAGTAACCACATTGATTAATGTTAAGCCTAGTTACATTTCCGTGGTGCTTTAAAGTGCAGATAGACTCAGTATTTCAGGCAATTTCAGCATAAGATTTAGTGCATCCTAGTCTCAAGGTTGAGACAAAGCTGGTTTAAACTAATATCTTGGTTTGTTGGTTTTTTTTTTTATTATTATTTTGTTTTGTTTTCCTGCTGAGGTCTGTAAGATCCTGTATAATATCCTTATTCTGTATTCTCTGCGTTCATCTTTGAAAAATGGGATTTCATTCTTAAAGTTTCACTTTTTTCCTTTTATTCTTTTCAGAAGAGTATCTCACAGAAATGAAATAGATTGTAAGGTGTAGCTGAAAAGATTGGAAACTGTTCTGCTTTCATTCTGTTCCAAAATATTACACATCTTTTTTCTTTCCCTCCCCCCCCCCCCCCCAGCACTAATAAAATAGCAGGAACTGAAATGGCAACAAAAGCTACAAACTTTCATCGTTGTCCTTTGGGGCAGACAGATGAAATCTTGTGTTAAGGTAGTGCTTGCAGTCCAGGGGCATGACTCATTTCTGCAAACTTGAATGGACTTGTAGAACTAGCTGCAGCTTCCAGTAAACCTCTTAATTATGAATTCAAGTCCAAACACATTTGGAGATGGTATTTCTTAATCCATGAAGTGCCATTTAAGTATTGCTGAGTAAGTTGAGCTTGTGTGGCTAGTTCTGAAACTATATTTTTGAAGTTTTTAAGCTTGGGAAGTTTGTACAAGTAAGCTAGGGAGGTTTGTAAGCAAGTAACTTAAACAGTTAATGCTACTTGCATGGTGTTACCTAGAGTACAGAAATGCAGTCTCATGGCTTTTGTTCTCTTCTAGGTGATCTGACTAGTCTTTAGGAAATGTGAGACACATCTAACATGGTGGCTCCTGTAATAAGGTTTTCCACAGGATTCATTGGTTCATCTAATACAGTAGTAAAATCTTTTTTAGGGAACGTGAATTTTGGAAATTTGTTGAAAGGCTCAATTGGATCTATGTTCTATCTTATATGGGATATGTTTGCTATATGGTAAAATATAAGCAAGCTGATAGAAATCTGGTGGGGGGTTTTCTGTCCCCACCTGATGTATGGAATGTGCTGGCTTTATCAAACTAATATGAAGAGAGAATTTTAATTTGCAAACAAGATAATATCTACCACTTGTTTCATTTTGGAAGTTAATGAATAAATAGCACTGGCATTTTTCCTTCCAGCTTATCTAGTAAATCAGAAAATTTAACTCTGCAGTGAAATTGCACAAATACACTTAGAAAGTAGTACTTGGCTTTGAATCTTGTCACACAGATACGTTGGAGATAAGTCTCTAACGATCACATTTCTCAGTGTTGGCAGAGTTGTGCAACTAAGAATAACAGTTTTCCTCCACCCCTAGTCATTTAGATGTGAGGGTGACGTGCTGTCATAGGTAGTCATGGGCTGGTTTTATTTAATGTATTTTGAAGAGGTCTTGGGGTAAGAAACCTCTTTTATCAGTCTGAATGATCTGACTAGTAGATAGACATGAACATGTAATGTCTCGAAGCATTTCCTTCTGTGCTGCAGGTCCTAGCCCTGCACATAAAACAAATCAAAACTGAGCTTGTCTGATCATGGTGCTTTGAATGGAGATGTTGTTTAGAGGCTGCTTAAGCATCAGTTTTTTACAGAATCACAGAATGGCCTGGGTTGGAAGGGACCTCAAGCATCATGAATCTCCAACCCCCCAGCCACATGCAGGGCTACCAGCCTCCACATTTAATACTAGACCAGGCTGCCCAGGGCCCCATCCAACCTGGCCTTGAACATCTCCAGGGATGGAGCATCCACAACCTCTCTGGGCAGCCTGTTCCAGCACCTCACCACTCTCATAGTAAAGAACTTCCCCCTGACATCCAACCTAAGTCTTCGCTCCCTCAACTTAAGACCATTTCCCTTTGTCCTGCTGTTATCTACCCTTTCAAAGAGTTGGTTCTGCTCCTGTTGTTTATAGGCTCTGTTTAGGTACTGAGAGGCTGCAATTAGGTCACCCCGCAGCCTTCTTTTCTCTTTTCTCTTCTTTGTTCACTCATCACAAGCTCTTTCCTGCTTACGGGATTAGAGGAAGAGGTGTATGTGCTCATCGCAGATATTTCTAGAGGTAACTACTTAGGATGAAGTGGACTGTGCCTGAAACACATTTTTTCAGTAGCTGTGAAGGCAGTCTCCAACCAGCAAGAACTAAAGGTGTTATCATTCAGTCATCTATTTCACTGACTTTGCCAGGACTATACAAATCTGCATTTTAAAGTGTATTTCTTCTTATTTTGCTAGCCTTAATAACCATATGTGCTTCGTGAAATTATGGAATTTGCATGTATGATGGCCACTAGCATTTTGCAGTTTTCCTTTCCCCCTGGTCAGGTATAAATCTTACCCAAAAGTATTTGTAAATTTTTTTAAAGAGATTTTAATGTGGCTTTAATTAAGCAGTGTTCAAGAGCAAACTTGAAACAACTTGTCTAGAACTATCCATGTTAATTTTAATTAATTCCATCTTTAATTCTGTGGGGTTTTTTGTTTGTTTTTCCTCTAACTGCTCGGGCTAAGGCTGTTCACTGCTGCAAAATCAGTTTGTTTCCAGCATAATACTGTAAATTGCTAAGAATGGAATGTAGGCTTTTCTTTAACATAGAGCTGCAAGACTGACTAAGGAGTATTTACAAACAACAGCAACAAACACAGGAAGATAAGAAAGCAGGCTAATGATCTTTAATGGAAATGTTTGTGAAGGAATGTGAAGTAGTCTCTCCATTCAAGAACATTCTTCTTGAATTGAACTTGTTTATTATAGTTATCTCCAAATAAAACTATTGTTCTAGCCAGCCTCATTTATAAATGTGAGCAAACATTTCAATTTCATGCTGTATCTTATTATGAAGAAGAGTTATGCATAGTTAGTCACATAGTTGCTCTAGATGCACCAGTTGCAAGGATAGAGCTAAGTCTTTGTAGACTTCATCCCTTCAAAAGAAAACTTTAATTTGATGAAAAATGATTTCTAGTACAGATAATTTAGAATTGATAGAATTTGATTACACCCCTAGTTTTGCAGTAGATGTTCTCCCTCTTCTCTGCTAGTTTACTCTTAAGAATGACTGGAAGTTAGAGAAATGTATGCTATTTCATATATTGTATGATTACAGATTCATTTACAAAATTATTTTGCAGGAGTGGATTAGAACTCAGTGTTGAGAATTGTAGAGGCATGGGGGAAGAGTTTCTTTCTTGCTTAGCTTACAAAGCAAAATACTCAGTCTTTGGCCTAAACACTGATCTCTTAAGTTCTTACATAGTCACTTCTGTTCTCGGAAGTGCTGAGCGTACAAAGAGTATTGCTGAGAAAGGTGATATATGCTACTCATATTTCATTGGTTATTGGAGTCAGAAATTGATGGTAAACACATTCTTTTATTATTTGTCTCGAGGTTTGGCACCTTCCTCTGAAGCTTGTTCACTTGAATAGTCATCTATTGCATGATCTTGTTTCCTGATGGCATCCATCTTGAATTACTTATATGTGGTCTCCTAGATGTAACCCCCCCCCCCCGCAACGCACACACACTCTGGCCTCAGGTAGAACTTCCCTGCTTTGGAATTGCTTGGTTTTTGAGGTGTTTTTTTAATTCTCTGATTAAAAACAAGTCTGAATGAGAGAACATACTTAAACATAATTTCTAATCCTGTTCTTGGAAAGCAAGACAGGAGGACAAATGTACACATCCCCACATATATGGCAAAAATTTAAAAAAAAAAAAAAAAACCCAAACCTTCCCCAAAACATTGACTGTTCTGTGTTTGCTGACCTGAAAGACCAGACAAAAGCTAAAACGGTTGAGATGAATTTTAGCAAACAGGAGCATTTTTAATTAGCATTATTTTTTAGTGAAGCTGCAGCATTTTGTCACTTGTGCAGGTGGTTTGTGTTGTGATTGCCTCAGAAGTGATAGAATGTATAGATGAAGCAGTGTAGTCTGACCTGCTTCTTCAGACATGTTAGATAGGGGACCTAACTGCAGGAGGCCATTTCTGTTGAGCTAGCTTTGGAAATCTTTCATTGAATTTCCATGGTTCTGTGTTTCTGTTTTTAATAGAAACTGTGGCAGTTTTTACCACAGTTTTGCAGGGCTGGCAAAGATGTAGGGAAGTGTGGAAAGAAATAGAAATTTGGTGGTTGTGTTTGATATTGAGTGGGGGGAAGACCGGTGTCCCAGAAGTAATGCATATGGTAGTACCTGTGAAAAGCTAGAACACGGTGCAAAACTGTATCCCAAACCTTGCTAACCATGCTTTCTTGAGTTCCCTCTGCTCCTTTTTGCCAAATCTTAAGTATTTGCTTTAGACAGAGTTGCTTTGTCCTGTCATCAGAAGATTGTGGCTTCATTTATTCAACTCAAATGAAGTTGTTAGGTGAACTCCTCAGAGCTATTGTATGGATAATTGCACAAGACACTTTTTTTTTTTTTTTTTCCTGCCAGTCTATAGGAGTTTTGTCTAATTTTAAAAAGGGGAAGAAATTTACAAGGGGAAAAAAATTGGTAAAACAAATAGCATTGAGAAGGATTGGTCTTAGTTTTTGTAGCCTTGGAAATGTTATGAAGATACAGCTTTAATTGACAGCGTTGTTCCTTCATGGACTGAAGATTTCAGAGTTTACATTAGGTGAGTTAAGCAGACTTGTTATGTTTGGATTATGTTAGTAAGCCATGAAGACAAATGTCTTGCCTTTCCTTGTTAGCACTAGAAATGAATGCTTTGTGCTTATTTTTGTTTGCTTTTAATCTCTCTGTAGAGACAGAGAGGGGGAAAATAGCCATTACAAGCAGACAGACCATGTCAACCTTAAGTTAGTGGACATTTATTTGCTGGAAGAGATTGAAAGATGTTTTGAGGTACTGGGTAAGAATTTTGATTTAATACCTGTGAAGAGGACATCTGTCTTTGTACTTCGCCGGGGAACTTCTTTCTTAAAAGCTGCCTCTGGTTAGGGTTTGTTTTAATACTTAGTTCCTGGACAGCAGGAGTGTCTGTTCTGATGACTTCACCTTTATCCTCTTCTGCTGAGGATAAAGCATCATTTTTCAGTTTTGTCATTTTGCTCCATAGATTGTATGTGCACTCATACAAACTTAACAGAAGTTATCATTTGTTAATTGTTTGGGGTGGGCTTAGTTTACCACAAGAATTCAAGATGATGTTGAATACAATTGAGAGTTGTAATGTGTAGCTTTTCGGTAATTTCTCTTTAAAGTCACTTATTGCATCTTGTTGCATTTCATGGTTTTTCCCTTAATTGCATCACTTCTGTATGTCTTTTTTATGTGTTAAGGAGTAAAATAGTGGCAGCTCGCCTAGTTTAAAAGATGAAATTATGTTTTCATATGTTGATTGTAAATATTTTGACTTCAGTGAGCATTGAGCATTTTCAGCCAGTGGTTCACAGCTTTTGATTGTCTGTAATCAGGGACTTGTGTTACGGATTTTATTTTATTTTTTTTGTTACTGTTGGGAGTCTCCCAAGTAGAGTATCTGACGGAGGCAAAAGTCTAACTGCTCAATATTCTAGACTTGGGTTTTGAATCTACTGCGTAGGTGTGAGTCTGAATAAGAAGATATCTGCTGAAGCTGCAGAAAGTAATTTGGTACTGGAGTGCTATTCACTTAATGGAGTAGTTACCTCTCATGCCATCTGTCTTAACTTACTGTCAGTCTTCACAGATTGTGTTCCCTTTTAACATGTTAATCGCTATTAATTTCTTTGATGTTTGAGTAGGTTACCTGCTGTGGCTATTTGAGTAGTTTATAAGAGAGGACTGTCAGAGGGAATGAGTAACCGTCTTGCACAAAATTAATTTCAGGATGATTTAATGTTGGTGAGGGTTGGCAGTGTTAGAACTCATTTCTCTGGCTCGGCTACAGGCTTGTAGTAATGCGAAATAACAATCTGTAATGAAGTCTGCATTATGTTTGACCCCTTGAATGATACGAACCTGTACACTGCAATATCCAAGCAGGTGGCTTAAAACATTATGTGTAGAAGATGGGGGCACAAGTGTCTGTTATCAGCATGTTCATCAGTATTGTCCCAAAGAAATGTTTGGTGTGTAGTTGGAATCATTTAGGACAGATTATTTGTCAGTATAGCTTTCATGTAATATGTATACAGAGTTGGCAGTTTGCTTCACCTTTTACTGCACAAGAGGCATGCAGAGGTAATCTGTAATTCTTGCACTAGAGATTGCTGTGTGCAAAATACTTTGTGTGTGAAGGATTTGATATGAGTGGAATTTGAGATCATTTTAGGCTATCACGTATCCTGTTTTAATTCAGTGATTAGACCACTAATATGAAAGCATCAGTTAACGATTTATTTTCTTGGTTAATTATGAGTAGAGACATGGAAAAAAAAAAATCTGAATATGCAGTAACTGAACTTGTTTTTTTTTTATTGTGTCTTGGCAGGAGTACCAAAGTCAGATCTTCTACATACAAGATCTTTAAGGGGACACAGAGACTGCTTTGAAAAATTCCACTTAATTGCAAATCAGGACTGCCCACGTTCAAAGCTCTCGAGAAGCCCGTATGCTGAAGTAAAAAGTATCTTGAGCAAAAAAATTAACTGGATCATACAGTATGCACAAAACAAGGATATGGACTCTGATACTGAAAGCTCGAAAACATCCTCACACCCTCTTTTTAACTTGAGACATCAGACTGATAGAAAATTGCTCCCACAGTTTGACTCTCCAGTACCTAGATACTCTGCAAAATGGATAGATGGAAATTCTGGAAGCATCTCAAACTGTTCGCAAAGTCTGTTAGAACAAAGCGAACCTACTGATTTCAGGCTTGGTGTGTTACAAGAAACAGGTGCTACATTCTGTTGCAGCAGTGTCTTGTGGTCTAATCGCAGCCAAGCCCAGAAAACTGAAAAAGCTGAAAGCGATTCACTCACCAGTGTTCACAGAAGGCATCCTCATTACAGCAGGGAAGAATGTAAGTGTATTTCTATTTAAATGCAACATAGCAAGTGAGGGGCATCCTCTGAAATATCTGTTGATCACTTAGCGTTCCCACAGGGCATTAATTCACAGTCTGAAATGCAGCTTTTAACAGTTTGGAGTCTCTGTAAAATCTGTGAATAAGGTGACTGCACAGCTAAGCAGATGGGGGGGACGCTGTCTGTTTGTTAGTTTTGGTATTTTTGTGTTTGTTTTTTAACCTTTCTGTTAGTTATGCTCCAAAGTGATACGGGGCATGTTTAATTTATGCAAAAAAGTTACTGTTACAGTTAATTGCAGTGAATCTTTATTATGTCAGTCAAATAGTTCTGCTTGTGCCAATTACTAAACTCCTGAAAGTAGCCATCATCGATTACTGAATGCCTCAAACCAGTGTGTCAGGCATTTTGGGTTACTTTTTGCACAAGCCACTCTAAACAGTAGAAGAGATTAAAGGTAAAATAGCAGAGCAAACCTGTGAAGCAGCATACAGAGTTAAATGTTGTCAATAGCAGCGGATTCTCTGTTCACACTTCACTAGATCTTTTTTCTTCTCTTTGTTGAGCACAGGGAAGTGTGAAAGCCCTTGTGCCACCATGTCATCTCAAACACTGTGGACTAGACCTGGTGATTCTTGTGATAACTGTGGTGATGTTGAAAGCAGCAGAAAATGAATATTGCTGTTATTTTAGAACATGATCTCTAGGAAAGTCTTCAGAAAGTAATTGGGAGGTGCTTCTGAATTCCAAAATTGGAAAAAGCTCATGAAATTTTCAGTAGAAAATTTAGATAGCAGGAGAAGGAGGCAGCAGTAGAATTCAGAATATCAGAAGAGTGGAAAAAAAAGGGGGTGCTGTAAAAATAAATAAAAGAAAATTGGGATCAGCTTCTTTAGACTCCTATTTTTAATAAACTAACAGAACTCATCCTTGCAAAGTTTTCTTGTTCTTGATTATTTGCAAGAAGATCTTAATTGCTGTATGACGTTTCATATTGCATTTGTAATAAATTAGTAGTCTTAAAGACGTAAGTCAAAACAGATGTGCTGTGCTGTTTGACCACCTGTCCTCTGGAGTCATAAATTGGGATTAAATACATCAGGGCAGAAGTTAACAGAGGAATTATGAAAGCTTGACCTGGTTTATGGAGTTATCTAACTGCAGTTAGTCACTTGGAATTTATCTCTCTGATTTAAAGATGGGAATATAAAGCTCTTTTAAGCATGGTAACAGATTTATTTTTCTTTTCCCTATTTATTATGACTACATAATGCATTTTTAAGGCATTTTTGCTTTATAATCTAAGTAATCTTTTTGCAGTATTAGGCTCTTCTGCCTTGAATGATGCCCATTTGAAGACTTGGTGCTTCTCTAAAGTTTATAGAAAGCCTGACTAGATTTTTCTCTGCCAAAATTAGGCAACATAACTGATACGGCCTCATATACACAGTGACCAGGGCTGATGTGTCCTGATGTACACATGGGAGTAATGTGTGAACCTACCTGCTTGCTACAGCTGGTGAAATGTTAATGAAAACAATGAAGTAGAAAGTTACTTCTTATGGCTGGGTGTTTCTACCTGGGAAAGATTTCTTGTGTTTTTGTGTTTATTTATTAAGCAGTTGATTACCATATTAAATCCGATCAGGGTTTTCATGGAGGACTACTACTGTAGTTGGCTGTCAGAGCAGGCGAGTTGAATCTGTTTCCCTGTGAGGTGGTCTTATGTCTTGAGTAACAACAGATTGGCCGTTGTAACTGCTGCTGACTTCTTTAATTTGGCAATAGCAACATAAAGTTAATGCCCCATAACTGCAAGATGTGAGAAAAGCTGGAAGAGAAACCTTAGGGAAGTCAAATAGTCTTTGGGGTAAGTAAAAATGAGCTTCATCAGGACAAAGTTTAACAACATAAAAACTTCTTGCACTCAGAAATCCCTGAGCAAAAGCTGTGTGATTGCAGCATGTTTCTTTTTCCTTGGGCACCATGTGAGATAGTTTTGCCAAACTGCACCATTTGAGGCGGGAGGCTGAAGGTATTAAAGTTTGTTTCAGTGTCCTGTAGCCAGTGTCCTGGTGATCAGTATCCTCAGTTTCTGCCATTCTGTCCAAGTCATCACCCAACAGAAGTGGCACCAACCTCTTCCCACCTTGTCTGGGTTGAGGACAGTGCTTCCCTACTCACTACTGTTGATTCAGATCTGTGTAGAATACTTCCAGAATTCTCTCCATTGAGGCTTAATACATGTTTTCTTTGAGGGTGAGCAGTGTGCTTCTAAACTGAATTGTAAGGAGGGCTTAAGAATGGTGTAGAGGGTCTTTTAGTTCTCACTACGTATGTAATGCAGGAAAATGAGAAGTAAGCCTTTTACAATGTTGGTCTTCTCTTGCATCAAACTGAGGGGTTTTTTTCATCAGTTGTTACTGAGTTACTCTGTGGAAACAAAAAAGTGTAGCAGGACTTGCTTCAGTATTGGCTGTTTGCCATCAGCTGAACAGATGGACTTGCAGGGGTCAGAGCGTGGAAAACATGTTACGCTGTCAGAAGTCCTCACAGAAGTGTTAAAAGGGGGCAAGCAATCTACAAACAAGTGATTCTGGGTATTTCTCTTGTGAGTGCTTGATTTGACGTTGAGGAAAGGGCTTTTCTATGAAATGGAAATCTTCGTCAATGTTAAGAGATGCTTTTCAAGTTTTCTAAGATTTATTAATGAACAGTGCTGCCTCTGAATTACTGTCATGCAACGATTGATCATTAAAATGCAAATTTTGAGGGGGAAAAAAAAAACAACAAAAAGGCAATCTGTTTAGAAGTGTTCATGTTACTTTTGTAAAAGTGATAACTGATTTTATTGTTGCAGTGAATACGATGACTCCTGGAGAGTTAAAACAGCTTAATGAAAAACTGCTCAAGCAAATCCAGGGTGAGAAATTTTCAGTACTCTTTGTTTTGGTTTTGTACTGCTTTGTAATAAGGAATCTTCTATTTAAAAATAAAAAAAAAAAAAGTGGTGGCTTTACTGTCAGCTAAGTTCTGAACTGAAGTCTCTTTACACCTTGTTGGACACACAAGAAACTTGAGTGCTTTTATTATGCAGCCTTCTTGAGTGACACAAACCTGCGCATAATGTGCATATTCTTGAATTTTTTCAACTGGACTCAGCTTCATTTCAAGTTACAAACTGATCCACCTTGGCTCAGGTCCCCTGTAATGTAACTGGTGTTTCTGTTTAATACACAGTGCGCATAACCAGGCTGTGCTGGAGCTAAATAATGTTCTTGTGTGTGAGCCCACTGATTATTAAAAAGGCACAGATGTTTATGTTCACCATTGCTTCTTAACTCTATAATAAAAGTACAGTGACCAGATGCATTAACCTAATAATCCATGTTCTTGCAGATGTGTTTGAGGAACTGACCCAGCAAGTCCAAGAAAAGGACTCTCTGGCTTCAGAACTGAACGTCCGTCATATTGCTATTGAGCAGCTGCTGAAGAACTGCTCTAAATTGCCATGTCTACAAATGGGACGTGCGGGAATGAAATCAAATGTCCCCATATAATGGGGATACAGCTCATATCCCCTGTGGAGCTCACTTCCCCCAATGGCTTTGATAACCGTTAAATACAGCTGCACAGATATTTAGAAGCTTTTGAGGAAACTCAAGCAGCTTACTCTTTGCATTCCTAATCCATATAAAGTCTTATTCCACTTTGGTTTTAAGAAAACAGGCAAATATTGTAGGTATTTAAACCTATCGTAATGGGGTTTATATTCCCATTCTGGGTTTGTTTTTGCCCATAATGATGCATGAACCTTGAACCAAATTTTGTGTTCTGTTGATAATAAACTTGTTTCTAACAAAGAACAACCTGAACCTGCCTGTTCCATTCAGAAGTAGATCTGCCTCCTTCATACAGAGGAGGAATAAAAAACTGAGTTTGGATCAGATTTGATCATGTTACATCGAAGAGAGCTTTAACAGGAGAACAGTATTAATGAAACTCATGTCTTTATTTATTACGAGCAATATTTTATTATTGAAATTTTGTACTAAATGCTATTTTAGATACTTTTCCAAATCTCTTTATAAAAATGTCTGAACTACTCCGCGTAAAGTTTACGCCTTGTGTATGATTGTTTATCCTTTTTCAGGTCTGTATCTTTCATGATACAATGTTTAAGAGGAAAACAAAAAAAAAAGCGAACCCAAACCTTGTTTTCCAAAGAGATGAACTTCACTTCTTTAAAAATAATAATAATAATAATAAAGTGGTGGTGCATCACCTATTTTTATCAAATTTGTAACTGGAAAAAATTGCTTCATTAGATGTTTGAAAAAAAGAAAAAAACAAGGGAAAGCACAGCACTTCATAATACAATCTGTACTTAGGATTTAATGCATAGAAGTTGTTTTGTATGTGTGAAATTTTCAATGCTGAAAAAGATGACTTCAAGAAATTAAATAAATTTGTAATACTGCGTTACTCTCGTGAGGTTTTTTTTTTTTCCAATCAATCTGTATCTGTGATGTTTGTATTTCAGAATGAGGACACCAGTAGCTGCACATTGTAAAACAGGATAGTCTGCTTTTTTTGGAACTTGTATTGGTCAATCATACTGAAAAATTTTAGTTCCTGTTTATTGAAACAACTGTAGAGCTGCGTTTGCGTAACTGAAAGTGACAGGTTTGTACTGGAAAAGTAAGGGGTGGTGGGAGAAGCTTTATTCTCCCTAAAGTTCATATGTGTGGTCTCTGTTTTTAATCACTTCAAGTGAGAAGTGGAAGTTATACAGGGTGACTAACAAGAGGAAAGATTTAGATTTGGTTTTAAAGTAAAACTGCAAATTAGCTTAAGTTCAGCTTTTTCATCACCCTGTCTGACATCCAAACCACGTAGAACAGATATTTGTTTGTTTATCTATCAGAATGCAGTTGTGAAAAGGCACTCTGAGCAGCGTGAGAGTGTGCAAGGACCAGGACTTGAGCTCATCTGTCTCTGGGTATTTTGGGATGTTTAAGAAGGGAAAATAATGATAGTGTCATATTGCTTGCAAGTAAAAGTGAGTTTCTAAGTAAATGTGTGGTAGGTAACCTGATTTTTGGCTGTCAGAAGATGTATTAATAAATATAAGTATGGAGATTAATCCAGTACGAAAGTAACTGCAAATCATAAGATCACAGAATTGCTCAGGTTAGAAAAGACCTTAAAGACCATCAAGTCCAACCGCAGCCTAACCATACTACCCTAACAACCCTCTGCTAAATCATGTCCCTGAGCACCACGTCCAAATGGTTTTTAAACACATCCAGGGATGGTGACTCAACCACCTCCCCGGGGAGCGCATTCCAGTGTTTAAAGAGCCTATTCTAATGCATAATATAAGGTGAGAGGAGAAATGCCATCGTTATTTACATCCGTGAAAATGATCATCATTCAGCCTATAGTAGACTGCATCTGCAAGTCCTGAGCTATCTGATTAGTCTGATGAGGAATTTCATTTCACCGGATAGTGAGGTGCTCTGAAAGAATTAGGTTGTACTTCTGCTCTTGTCTATGTGGTAATTAGAAGTACAGCATCTATGTTTAAGTCATCCTTCCTAATACCTTTCTATGGATTGTATTTTTGTTAGATTAGATTTTGATATGAGCAAGGTGAGGAGAGTTGTTCTGTTCTTGAGGTAGATTATCATTAAGGACAACTTCTAGAGCATATAAGCCATAGGAACACAGTTTTTTTAATGCTTTGCCCTTGATCCGATTTTTGAGACTGGAAGAAAGCACAGTCCTGGCTTATGTGCTTAAAAGAAAATCTAACTATATAGCTGCTGCTGCTGCTTCTTATATTCTGAGGAAAACGTTTAATGTGCAGAGGGGTCAGCATATTCCCCAGATATCTGGCAGCTCGGAACTGGCGGTGCTGTTGTATGTCTTTGTATATCAGAAGGAGTTTAAGGAGATAGATGTGCTTGTGTTCTTGCATGCTTGGCTTCAAAATCATAGAGTGGCTTGGGTTGGAAGGGACCTCAAAGAACACCTAGTTCCAACCTCCCTGCCGCAGGCAGGGTTGCCAACCACTGAACCAACATGCTAGAAGAAAATGCTGTCGCATGCATGGGTTTTTTTTCCTCTTGCTTTCCCTGACTTTTGCTGAGATATCTATAGTGTAAATCATACCTCAAATTCGAGCTGTTTCTGTATGCGTAATGTTGACCCTATGGGTATTCAGATGCAAGATGTGTTTTAAGTGAGTGATAAATAAGCTTTTCGTAGGAGGAGAAAAGTGTTTGCAGGAATGAAGTTTGAGGCTATGAACACCTATCAAACAAAAGCCAATATTAAGTCTTAGCAGCTTGAAATTTAGTAGTTTTTCTCTGTATTGCAAACTATTGCTTATTGAAAATACGAGCAAGAACTGGCCAGAAACTGGTGAAGCAGTGGTCTTCATGAAGTGCTTTCTGAAAACAGACACAATTGCTACAGCTTTTGTGGGGTTTTTTTTGGTTGTTGTTGTTGTTTGTTTATTGCTGCGCTTTGTGTTTTTTTCTTAATTGCTGGTGGTAAAGGACAAAAAGAATCCTAGTTTTCTTTGTTTGTTTGGGGAGGGTGATATTTGCTTTTCACAAAGCAATCTATTACCAATAAAAATATTCCCCTAACCTTAATATTAAATCCTATTGTTACCTTCCTTGTATTGCAGTGCTTGGAGACCCCAACAGTGAGAACACAGCTGGGTGTAAACCTCTCTCAGACAGTAATTAAATTCACAAGGAGGAGTCTTGCTTGATCAAAATGAGATCCTTACGAGTGTAAAAGCACAGACCATAGAGTTGGATCCATTTAAGAGCTTAATCTATTACTTTCATGAAGAATCTTCCTGTTGTTTTGTTTTGTTTTGTCTTGGTGTTTGTTTGTTTTTATTAGAGGGAGATCGGGAACAGCTCAATAACTGCATTATAAAAACGTTGCTCTTTTCTCCCCTCTTCCTAAGTTGAAATCTCGTGTTGGATGTGGATATTGTTAGCACCCCTGAATGGTGATGCATGCTCTCGTTTCCATGCCAACGAGCCATTTCCAGAAAGAGGGTATGGGGTTTGGGGCTCGTTGCTGCTTTTTCATTAATCAAGCCCTAGGAACAGAATTGATTTTTGTTTGTTTGTGTTTGTTAGACATATTTCTTCCACGTAACATTCCTTGGGTAATGCAGCTGCCTTAATTGGAAATGCAGATTGCATATGGCAGTTATGTATTAGCTCGCACATGCAGTTAAATTTGGTTTATAAGATTTAGGTTGACTGTACATATTTGAACACCGAGATTTAATTTTGAGGAATAAATAACAAAATAGTGACTTCCTTTTTCAGATTGATTGTTTATTCTTTTCCCCAGAATTTTTGTTTCTCAGCATGAATAAAATGTTAATTCTGTTTTTCACTGCATATAAAATTAGCAATGTACAACTGTGAAACAACATCAGGCAAACTCTAGTAATTGCATTAAAGCAAAAGTCCTTTTTTATTGCGCTGACTGAAGCAGCCATCTATTCACTTGTGTTTTGCAGTAATTAAACGAAGCTTTAAGTGTTGATTTTAAAAGGAAATTGTATTAAGAAAGGGTGTCTGAATGAAGGGAAGTAGGGATGCAGGAAGCGGTAGTTCTCCAGGTAGATAAAAATTCTGCACTAGAGTGGAAGAAACGAAGATGCTGCTAAATTGCTATTGTTGTTTGGCAGTGTAATAATAACACGAGTCAGTTGTGGATTCCACTGTGAAATGAAAGGCAGAACTTACCATGTTTTTCTCCCTCATTTAATTTATATCCTATACCGTGTCCATCACCAGGGAGTTCTGAAACCTACAAGAAATGTCTTGCAGTCGTTTCTTCATCTACCATCTGCTGAACATTTATTTAAAGAACTGGTTTCCTCAATTAGCGAGAACAAATTAATTTGCCAGTTGAAAGCACAGTTGCAGAGGCGTTTAATTCCTTTCTGTAGGCCTGTCCCAAGGCAGCCACTTCCAACATCTCCTGGCACTTGCCTGTATTGACCTCCTGTACTCACTGTCAGTTCCATTCTTGCATTGCTATGAAAAGCCTGAGAAACACCATCATTTTTCAGCTAGCACAAACAACGATGAAATCCTAGTTCTCAGTACTTGTAATTCATGGACATTTCCTCTTTGCTCCTCCAGTGCATAACCAGCACTCCTTGTAACCCACAGTAACCTCCCCCACCAGCCTCTTCCTGGTTCAGCTGCCTCCTTTCCAAGAGTCCCAGGCACAGCTGCCTAACCCAGACATGGATTTACAAACGTTGCCACCACAGGAGAGGGAGCTGTGAGAAAGTGCAGGAAGAGAAGGGGTGAAATTACAGGCTGAGGAAGGGATGTTATCATATTCTGTAGAAGAGAGATGGATCTACTGGAGTGCATCCAGACAAGGGCCACAAAATGATCCAAGGGATGGAACACCACTCCTACAAGGACAGGCTGAGAGAGATGGGGCTGTTCAGCCTGGGTCTCTAGGGAGACCTGAGGGCAGACTTTCAATATCTAAAAGGGAGCTATTACAAAAAAAGGGGACAGACTATTTAGCAGGGTCTGTGGTGATAGGACAAGGGGAAATGGCTCCAAACAAAAGAGAGGAGACTTAGATTGGATATAAGGGAGAAGATTTTTACAGCAAGAGTGGTAAGGCACTGGCACAGGTTGCCCAGAGAGGTGGTGGATGCCTCATCCCTGGAGACACCCAAGGTCTGGCTGGGTGCGGCTCTAAGCAACCTGATCTAGCTGTGTCCAGGTGTCCCTGCTCATTGCAGGGGAGTTGGACTAGGATACCCTTAAAGATCCCTTTTAACTCAATTCTATGATTCTATGATGAGTTACTCATGGATTCAAGAGTAATGGATGTGAAAATTGTAAAATCATGAAGGGAAAAGTGCCGAGACCACAGCCAGTAGATTAGGTTGGCGGTGTAGACATTGTGGTGAGCAGGTGTGATTAGCAGTGCCCACAGTCTGCAAGTCTGTCCTGGCCCCAAGCTTGCTGCTCCCACCACCCCCTCCCCAAGCAATGCCTGACTGGTCAGCAGACTTCTCAGGTATCTTACCCGAGTGTCAGCATGCTGCTCCTCAGCCAGGTAGTTCTGTAAACCCTAGTGAACTTTGTTTATGAGAAACCATATATAATTGCTTTGTACTTTGAAGCTGTTTGCATTTAGCTTTCATAGCCTCTGCAGTGCTACAGTTGGCCGAACACTCAATACTCAAACACAAAAGATGTCTGCTTTTGTATAACAAATACAGTCTTTAGGTAAATTTGCAGGTGTCCTTGCAGGAACATCTTGAGGGTACAGATTGTAATATTGGTTGAACCCGAGATAAGCATGCAGTAGATGTCCTTGATGTCATGTAAGCCTATCAGTAGAACAGGCCAGATATTTCAGGAAAAACAAACAAACAAACAAAACCTTATGGCTGTGTTGAAATCAGACAAATTTCCAGTGAAGATAATGAAAAGTAAAGAAAGTAAGTTCCAGTACCTGAAGGGGACCTACAGGAAAGCTGGAGAGAAACCTTTTGTAAGGGCAGGTAGCAACACCATGAGTGGAAGTGGCTTTAAATTGGAAGAGAGTAGATCTAGACTAGGTATCAGGAAGAAATTCTTTAATGTGAGGGAGGTGAGACACTGGAACAAGTTGCCCAGCGGGGCTCTGGATGCCCCCTCCCTGGAAGCACTCAAGGCCAAGCTGGATGGGGCTTTGAGCAACTCAGACTAGAGGGAGGTGTCCCTGCCTATAGCAGGGGGTTGGAACTAGATTAAAGGTCCCTTCCAACCTGAACCATTCTATAGTTCTAAGACTGGATCAGGCATTGTTCTTAAGATGAAAAAGAGCTTACCTAAAAGCTAACAAAGATGTTTCAAAATGGATTATTTTCAGGATGATATTATTTGGCACTGATGAAAGTGTGTGCAGTTCTTAAAAATCACCTGACAAACGAAGGCTTATGCAGTGCTACATTCATCTGTTCTGGTCTCTCAGGAGCTCTGGCGCTGGCACAGCTGCCTGTAGAAACTGTAGTGCCCCATCCCTGGAGGCGCTCAAGGCCAGGTTGGATGGGGCCCTGGGCAGCCTGAATTGGTGGAGGGCAGCCCTGCCCACGGCAGGGGGTGGGACTGGGTGGGCTTTGAGCTCCCTTCCAACTGAAGGCATTCTATTGTTGCGTGAACATCTACTAATTTTATTGCAGTTTGATAGGAATTCAATAGCTAAAAATGCAATATGCAGCTAAAAATCTCACAACCTTTACAAGGTTATGTAGCTAAGGGAAATTTTCTGAAGCCCTCTACAAGCATTTTCCTTACAAGGAAAAAAAATGTCTGCAGGACAAGGTCACACCCAAGTGTCTGCACCTGGAGAGCGCGATGATTGTGTAGAGGGGTAATGCCACAACCACAATGAAAGCTTTTCTCTATGCCTGAGAATAAGGAGAATTCAAAAGTCTGTGGGCAAAAAGGCTTCACTCCTTGTCTGCTGCAACTGCAGCAGATGCCTTGAGATGCTCCAGTGCTGGTGTGCCCAAACGCAATCCCACAGCTTCCCATCAAGCCAAGATCAACAGGCTGTGTTTCTGATTGATTTCCTGCTGTGAGTTGAAGCAGCTGCAGAGCAGATCCTGCTGGGTTACTGAGACAACCCTGTGATGTTATCTTTTCAGGATGCATCAGAACAGAGATGATGCCATCAGAGAGGGGCACTAAGTGATGTTTCACATAAGCTGCTCCTAAAGCAGCATCAGCATTGCTGCTGTTAACTTTGTGCAGCCACCGTCAGCTGCCCATAAGGAATGTCAGAGAGCACCAACTTACCAAGAAGCACATGCAGCTGAAAGCTTTTCTCTTCAAAGTGTTGCACCCAAGAAATTAGGTTATTGAGAACAGCAGTTAATAAATCTGATGCAAAACCACCTTTGGAGTCTTTGGCCTGCTTCATATGATCATTGTTTCCCAGCAGCTCTGAAATTTGACAGGATCTAGTGATGTCTTTCTTTTCTATTTCTTTAAGCTGTAATCTCTGTTAGAGTAGCTAAATGCGCTCTTATTGTAGCGTTTAGTTTTACTCACAGCAACATAATCAATGCTAGCTCACTTCAAGCCTTGCATATTCCTAGGGTGCTGCATTGACACTCAATGAAGAGGCCTCAGAATGAAATCCTCAGCAGCAATAGAAGGTCTGCCAAGGCTAACCCTGGAGAAACTTGCATGTAAACCTCCCTTAAAACAACTTCAGTATTTTCAAGATCATGTATCTTCACCCTTATTTCAGAAGTAGATTGCAGTGTTGAGGGACTAAGAAAAGCAAGTTTTTGGCTAGAGGTCACCTTTGCAATCCCAGATGCATGGTACAGTCTGGAAAAATTAGTTGTGTCTTTTTATTTCTCACCTGGGAAGCATATCTGGTTTAGTTCACTGATATTAGTATGGAGAGAATCATAGAATCATTAAGGTTGGAAAAGACCACTAGGATCATCTAGTCCAACCATTATCCCATCCCCACCATCCGCACTATATCTCTCAGTGCCACATCCACACGCTTCTTGAACACCTCTAGGGATGGTGACCCCAACAACCACCCTGGGCAGCCTGTGTCACTGCCTCATCACTTGTTCAGAGAACAAATTTTCTCCATGTCCAACCTGAACCTCCACTGGTACAACTTGAGTCCGTTCCCACTTGTCCTGTAGCTGTTCTCTGGGAGAAGAGGCCAAGAAAGCTAGTGCCAGCAGCTACCTGGCTGTATTCTTAAAATCAGTTAGATATAACCATGTGTTTCTAAAATTAGAACTTATCTGAGAAATTTTTTATCTCTTATTTGCAACACCTACTGTGCTTTTCTGTGTATTTGGAATGCATATGACTCAACAAGGCTGTTGGCTCTGTGGTCAGTCTGGTATAGAGGAGAATTCCGTAACTTCTGGGAAGGACACACAATACCACTGTGCAGAGCATGTACGTATAAAGTTCATATAACAGTGTGCGTTGCAAAGCCTTAACTGTTGTATCCTGTTAGTGAAGAGAAATGGCTTAAGATTGTGTTGTGACGTAGCCAGTGGCAGCCTAACTTCTTTTAGGTAGTAACACCAGTTTGATACGGATTCCTGAGCAGAATGGCTTTAATAATTCCTCTTCTGAGATTTTTTTTTGCTCCCTGATATAGGAGAAAAATAAATACTCTGCAAAGCTAAATGCCAGCTTTAAGTGATAACGCTTCCTTAATCCTCCTAAAAAAAGATGAAATTATCGAAGAAGAGTTTCCTGGTTTTCAGCTGTTCGATGATTTTCGCTAATCTACTGAAGCTAAAAAATACTGTGGGAAGTCAGTTTTCACTGCAGCGGTTTTAAGGATTTCTTTCTCCCTCTCATCTTTTTTTTTTTTTTTTTTTTTTTTTTTTGGAGCAGTCTGCGGCTTCCAGTGGATATTTTAATTAGAATTCAGAAATCCAGTGCAGCCAGAGTTTCCAATGAAAAGATCATAGAGTGCGGATTACACTGTTCAGAGCTGTGCGTTGAAATCGACGGCAGGGGTTTTCTGTGCCAAGATGGTTTTAAAAAGTGATTTTTAACAAGCGAGTAGATGTTTGTGCGGGCTGCACTTCTGAAAAACAGCAATACTTCTGTCAAGCTGCAGCTTGGTTTGAAGTGTCACTGCTTGAAGTTCTTTGTGCGGTAAGTCTGGAACGAGGCCTTTGTACAGGTGATGGATTTGAAGGGTAGATGTTCCTTTCACTTGTGGAGACAGGTGAGGAATTAAAGGTGCAATAGCACATCTAACAGGAGAACATGCAATATTTTTCTTCCCTCAGCTGCTGACACATCTCAGAATAGGCTCACCCTCCCCCCCCTAAAAAAAAAACAAACATAAATTGAGTGAATTCCCTCTTCCTTCAAAAACGTGCTTGAAAAAATCATCTCTTTGTAGACTCATAAGTATTGGGAGGAAAACAACCTGCAATAACAAACCAAAACAACAGAGAGAGACACTCACCTACAATATTGATCAGTAGGTGTGCCAAAATGGTCCCTATTAGTCTGGAATCATCCCATGCATTTTGTTTCCCCAGTAACAAATGTGCACTTTTTTTTATTATTATTATTGCTGTATTTACTTACAAAACACCCCCTTACAATAGATCTGGCCTAACTGCTTGGTTCCTAAAAGTTGTATTTTCTGTGCACAATTAAGTCTAGAGAGGGACAGGAGATTCACTGTTGAAGGCATGGTATTTGCAAGTCAAAGGAAAGGGAGGAAAAAGGCAATAAAATGGTTGGATTGTTTTGTTGTTGTTCAGTTTTCACAAGATTCTTCATTGCAGCTGGCGGGTGATCTTATATTGACCCTCAGATCCCCCAGAAGCACTATAAGCCCATTGCAACGTGAACTACCTTTGGATTGCTTTGCTAAGTCTGTCCCCTGAGAGGAGTGAGGTGAGTGAGAGTGGGAGGAAGTCCAGTCCTACCCAGCCCCAACTTCTCCCACATTAAGCTGTAACAGTGGCAGTTGAGGCAGCTCAGCGTATAGCAGAGGCTCCATTTTGCAAGCAGCAGGCACGCCGACTTGCTCAGCCAGCCCTCTGCACCCCAGAGAAAGGGGCTCACGGTGCTATAGGCACTGCACGGTGTCTGACAGCATCTGCGCAGGGCTGTGGGCTTGCCTGGGGGGAAGGCTGGACGCAGAGAAGAACAGGCTGTACCCAGGGTGCGTTTGTTTATCAGCTCCAAGTTGCGACATGACGCTCTCAAGTACACCGCGGAGGAGCAGCTGAAGCTCTTCCACACAGGCATTACACAAATTTGTCCTATTGTTCATGAACAATCCCTCTTGTTTTCTTTTTGTGTGGCAAGCAGCCAAGGCTTGCTTGTGCTCATGCTTTGTTTCTGTACTTGTTAATATAACACAGCACTTAAAGAAGAATTTGATTTCTGGCATCCAAGAGTGAGCCATTCATCCAACAGGAAAAGCAGACCAGATTCTTCTGCCAGTAATGCGAGAGTGTCTGTCGGTGCCAGGAAAATAACACTACAAGCCAGATGCTTTTGTCCTTATTTCTACCCTGTTGTATTTGATCACAACAGATCTGTTAATTAATGGCATTTGTCAAAATTAGGTGCCTAATGTTTAAATTCAGCATTTCCTTTGGTGCTGCATCACGGTTGATGGCATCTGTCCGTTAGCTCCAGTGTTGTTTTCATTTCCTTACACTGCACATCATTTAGCAGATCAGGTTTTGCACACAAGAAAGAGATTATTCAGAAGTATTCCTCTAAAAGCAGATCAGCAAGAGTTCACTTTTTTTTGTACTCAATAACAGTTGGCATTCTGTGTGTACATACAGCAAATCTATGAGAATCTCTAATCTCATTCACAAGCATATTTCATGTTTTGCCTGATCAAGGTGACACTGGGGGCACTGTGTTTTCCTTCACATTGGAGGTCGGCTCAAGGCTTTGTCAATTCGACCTTGATATTCTTCATCTCGTTATCAGAGAAGCCAATCCTAGAGATTGCACTTACATGTGAGAAATTCCTTTTAAAAACTTTGCAGCTTTGCATTATCTCTTAGATAAAACAAACAAAAAAATTAACAAACAAACCCCTCCATTTTACATACATAACATAAATGAGCAAATGGCATTGCCTAGCATTACAGTGTTCAGATTCATTTGATCATAATGTGCAGCTTCATTTGCTAGCATAGCTGCTGAACATTACCCTGTTGGAATAAACTCTGCAGTGCTGGTCTCTGCTTCATACTGTGTCCTTTCTTACCCTCTAATCCTGGTGATCACAGCTCTGAGGAGATCCAGAACATTTTTACATTAACATGAGGCCATGAAAACAGGCCTGTGACCTTGCTTTTGCTGGAAGCACATTTTCCTTTACCCTGGTGAGACTGTATCCAATGCTGGCCAACTTAGAGGCCTCTGAGAAAGTTGACATGCTCATGCCAGGACTGGCTATGCAGGACTGAGTCCTGCTGGAACCTAATTGAGGTTTGCTCTGTGGTTTAGGCTGGGCAGTGCTAAAGTGCAAAGTCAGGCAGGCCATGCACAGCCATCCTGCAACAAAAACAACTCCTGATATTAAACAAAGCCAGAATTAAAGTGGCTCATCCTGAAAGCAAACGCATCAGGAGCTGTCTGCCATGGGCATCTACCCCAGCAAAGCTGCAGGGGCTGCAATGGCCTGATGGAACTGATGCACTGAAGATAGCTGGCGCAAGCAGATGCTCAAGAAGACACCCCAAAATTGCCATCAGCTCATTGCTCTTCTATCCTCAAAGTGCTGGAAAAGCACCAACTGGCACAGTCTGTCCATCTCCAGGTGCCACAGCAGGCCCCAGGCCTGGCCAGGAGACTTGAGTGTGCAAGGATGGATGTGGACATAGGCATGGCAGGGGCAGAGCCCAAGCACTGCTCCCCAGGCAGCAGCTGGCAGGCACGCAGGCTAAGCTGACACAGCTCATACTTGTAAGTTAGCAGTTTTCTCAGAAAACTGATCTGAGGTTCTCCAGCTGCACTGTGTCAGTGCTGAACGTGAGCAGCTGAGCTGGGGCTGAGATGTGCAGCAGTTGGGCAGTCATCAAAAGGAAGTGGTTAACAGAACCTTATTTATATATATTAATTGGATGTCACTGAGCTTTCTCTGCTGCAGGCTGAGCAACACCATCTCTCCAAGCTTCTCTTCAGTGATGAGAGATGCTCCAGTCCTTTAATCATCTTTATGGCACTTCTCTGGAGTTGTTCCAGTATCTCTCTAACTGGACTCACAGGCCAAAGCTGCTAAGAGTAGGATGGCCCCAGTACAGTATGTATTGTTTCTCTGTGCCCTGCTGGCACGTGATCTGTATGTAGCATGACTAAGGTTGTAAAACAGTGGCTCTGTTCATGAGTCCCAGCTGTCATGGAAATGAAGGGGAGGAGGAGGATAGCTTAAAAGTAAACAGAAGGGACAGTGGCGATGGGTTGACAGGTGGACTAGATAATCTTCGTGGTCTTTTCCAACCTTAATGATTCTATGATCTCAGCAATGACTGTCTCATACTGGCCAGCCAAAGAGGGTCAAATGGCACTGCTTCGCCAACTTTGACTCTGCCAGACTAGAGTACCCAATTCTGCAAACAGCTGCATGTGCTGTGTTTTCTACAGTGCCATATTGCTGTTTTTAAGACACTTGGAAACTTTTTGTACTAAAGCATGAAAAACAAAACCAACCCACAATCGTGTCCCTTTCTGGTGGCTTACTCTATTTTTGCTGGTCAGATCTTTTCAGAAACATTTATCACACTGACTTCTTTGCTTACACTTGCAGGGAAGGCAGATTCCTGGTACTCCAGGCATCAGGCTGATGCAGTACTCACCTTAGAATTGTAGAATCATAGAATGGCCTGGGTTGAAGAGGACCTCAAAGATCATCCAGTTTCAACCCCCCTGCTATGTGCAGGATCACCAACCACCAGACCAGGCTGCCCAGAGCCACATCCAGCCTGGCCTTGAACATCTCCAGGGATGGGGCATCCACAACGTCCTTGGGCAACCTGTTCCAGTGCATCACCACCCTCTGAATGAAAAACTTCCTCCTAAAAACTTCCTCCACCTTGCTGACTTTTCGACTGGATTTATTGCAGAATCGCTATTCTACTGGGGAGCCCTGATGTAGACTCTCACATAATGCTACTAAAAAATAGTAAGACCATTTGCCTCATGACTGCTGCCTTTCTTCAGTCCAGCTGTGGCTGGGGACACAGTCAGGATTTTCACTGTCACCTGCTGCCGTGGTTGCACTAAATTTAATTGGTTCATTGGAACCAAAGCTGGCCAGAGGAGGGCTGAGGGCTGAGAAACTGTTTTCAGTGATGGGTTCTTTGTAGCTGTGTTACTGAATATTAGAGGATGATGTAATGCAAATCCGTTGTTACTAGCTTATTTGCATTTGTTTCTTCACCTCCAAAATGTGGCACTACTGAATTTGTTTGCAAAGCTTAACCTATGTCTGAGGTCCTGTACAGCTGTTTGCTATGCATTTGTGCTCTTACTCGCAACTTCTCAAAATTTTGGAGGATTAATCCTTCAAAAAAGTTATCTGAAATGGCCTGCAGGGTCATGCTGGCTTATTTTCTTGGAGCCCCAACACAAGCAGAAGGTGCTTTGTGCAATACAATCTTTACTCTGATAAACTCAGAATTGCCTGAGATCCTGTGGCAGCTACCTTCTTTGAGCAGGTTTTGCTGGACAAAATGTCAGCAAGCGAGTGCAGTGCCTGGTCACACATAACGGGATGGCTTTTTCTCCGCCTTAGAGAGCTAAATCCGCTTATGTTGCTCTGTAGTTTGAAACTGATAACCTTCTTCTCCCTCCACCATAACTGCTGCATGAAATGAGGTCTAAATATTCCCATTATTTCTCCCGCCGATATGAGTCTGCTATTTGATATCACACAGCTATATGCCACCTCTATTCCAAACTGCTGCTGGATCCCAGTTTCACCTCGTGGCGTGTTTTAAGCTAACAAACACACTGAAATTGGAAACCCTGGGATAAAACACTGGTAGAAGAGGAAGAAAAGTGTTAGGTTCTTTTCATCCCTCTGCTTCAAAAATCTGGTGTTCAGCTTTCAAGCTGGCACTGGTGTTTATGAAACCAGGGCAGAGCAGCAGCCTCGTGTGACGCCTTCCCTTTATAAACCCTGTGAAGGTACAGCGGGTGATGATGGTGAAGCCATTGGCAGGGAGAAGTGTTGAAATCTATCAAGACAGATCAGACACACTAGGAGCGACAGTGTAATTGAAGAGACGTCCTGAGAACTGGAGTCTGTGGTTTCCAGGGCTTTTCTTCTCTACTACTGAACAGAGGATGCTTTCTCAGCCAGGTCCTGAAGCCCTCAGAAAGCAAGGATGCCAACCCACTGAGATCTCACTCTCCTGGCAAACTGAGAGCTTGCAATTGAGGAAGCTCACACCAGCACTGTTTTATTTCCCTGGCCAAGAAAATGCATCCTTGCTGCCCGCAGCATGGGAGTACCCTGTCTTCCCACAGATGTGTAGGCATAGCTGTCTGCAGCAGTGTGTTTTGCTGGGTTGTTTACCAATCCACACAGTTCCCAGAGCTGATTCACAGTGCGGTCTGACAAAGAATTGAGTCGATACTACTTCAAAGGGCAGCATGGCGTGGGTGGGCTGGGACCGTGCAGCGCTGGGCAGAAGGAGGGAACATGCCTTGGGTAGTGCTCTTCAGGGATGTCATACCTTCCTCTCAGAGTACAGGAAGAGGTTGTAGAGCAGCTGCAAAAGCTCTCAACTGCATTCACAGAAACAGCCAGACAGTCTGCTGAGCTTTTGAGATGCTTTGTGTTGAACCCTGATATCACAGCTAAAGAACTTGGTGGCCTCAGGAGACCTCAGCACCTTCATGCCCATGTTGCACTCAGGTCCAGGAGCACAGCTGCTTGTTGATAGGTACGTGGGCTGCCTGGGGAATGTCCTGGTGAGGGATGCCCAGGTCAGGTTCTTCCTCAGCCACGTACTTTGTGCCCTGAGAAAAGGAAGACTTTTTTGTTCATTCACTGAGCCCTTCGTAAAATTATCAGAAAGACTGTAGGGCTATGTGGAGACAGACTGATGACAGCAGGAATGTTTTCTCTAATTGTCCTTAATTCTGAATGATTAAAATGGCTAAGGGGAGAATTTCACATGTTATCAAAGGTGTTCAACATCTTGCAGTGTCAAATCCTCTATTACTTAAGACAACTTTTCACCTTTTCTCTAAAGCATGGTCTTGAATTATAACAACTCCAAAACCTCACTTGACACTGATGGGATTTTGATATGATCAGCATCACTGACAAGTCTGGTCAATCCAATGGTGCAGCAGCATGTCTGACTCAACCAATGTCAGGGGCTTGAGCACCACTTGTGTCCCTCACAAATTAAGAGCTCACTTTGGGGTCAGGAAATCCAGAATTAAATTTCTGTTAAAATATATTTTTGAAAATATGTTAATATCTATCTACAGGCATGATGTTTTTTCAGGTAAGCAAAACTAACTAGAACCTGATTCATTAGTAGGATACTTTAGCACAGTCACCCATTACACGGAGGAAACTCTGTAGTTTGTTTATATGAATCCCAAGCTAAAATTAGTGGCTGAGTTTTCCAGGACTTCACAAAAAATGTTGGCTGTCAGTGTCATTGCTAATTTATTTAGTTAGTCACACACACACACAAATCCCAGAACACAGCGTTAAGGGCACCTGTAATTAAGTTGGCTCAATAAAAAATGGAATTACTCACTGCTGTATATACTCTGTATATACATACACTATAATACACTCTTTAGGGGTTTCTTGGGTACATGTATGTATGGTCAGATCACGTGAACTTTTGCTATCTATTTGGCCCCCTAAGAGGATATTGATTCGTTTGGTGGCTATTTGACATGCTGTGGGATATGAATCTACAAGAAAACAAAACAAAACAAAACAGGATGTGGAGTACATTTGATATTTACTATGAAGAACATTGAAAGGATAGTGAGGAATGTCGAGATCAGGCATTCCTAGAAGAAAACAGTTCTTGGAGGAGAACAGGAACAACTGTAATAATTATTCTACCTGCAGTGAGAAGCGTTTCTTACAGTACTGACAGTGTATATTCCTGTGCAGTCCCAGAAGTCTTAATGTGAGAAGGGCAAACGAGGGCATTAAGCAAAAGAACTGAACATGAAAAATGTTCCTGTTAGAATAAGAACATTGCTTTGTTGAAGGTTTCCATTGATTTCTGCATAGATCTCAGGAGAATCACTTAAACATGGTATAACTCACCTTCAAAAGTGAAAATACTCTTCTACAGTAAGAGTGAAGAATTGATAGTTGAGGTAAGAAGGGTAGAAAATGGGATACTTTGTTGGATAACACATAATTGGTGAAGCTGCTGGGCAACAACAAAGGTTCATTTTGACCAGTATCCTGTTTGCAATGCAGTACATCCAGGAAAGATTGCTGGGAATCCTGAAAACCTGCTGTGACACATCCCAGAAATAGCTTTAGAGCTCTGCCCCACCTGCTGCTCTTCCTGAGCCAATGTCAATGTCTGTGCCACGAGTAATATGAGACACCAGGCACAGTATGAGGGTTGCTCCGAAAGTAATTCCTCCTATTTTGGCTGACATTTCAGGTGCAGATGTTGGTGGTATGGCAGCAGAGCCTCAACCTTCCTGCCAATATTCCATTAAGTTTTGTTGCTATGTGACAGATGGCAGCAGAGGGGCAGTCTGACAGAATGGAGTCTGACATGGAAGTGTGTAGGAAGCAATGGTGTGGAAACGAATTCCTCCATGTGGAAAAGAATTACACCCACTGACATACATTGACACTTCCTGAACACCTACAGAGACCAAACAGTGGTTGTGAGCACAGTGAGGTGGTGCGTGGTGTGTTTCAGCAGTGATGACAGCAACAGTGGATCACCTCCACTGTTGCAGAATCTTAGAAGCACAGTGCAGGCTCTTGTTCACTGCTGGCAAAATGCATAGCTAATGATGGTGACTATGTTAATAAAACAGTGTTTTGTAGCTGACAATTTTCTCTACCAAATAGTGTTACTGTGTTCTTTGTAGCTCTTGCAGTTTCCATGGAAATAAATAGGATTCGTTACTTTGAGAGCAATCTACATATACTCCAAGCTTTGCCAAGCATATAAATATATAATAATAAGGATATATATATGTGTATATATAAAGTTATGTTTGTTTTATGGAAATTGGCTTTTTGTTTAGAAATTCAGGGTGATCAAAAAGAGCATTTAAAAACCAAAAGATGTGATCATCAGGCTGTTACGTCACATGTCAGCAGTGAAAACCAAACACAGAATCTCCAAAGCAAGATTATACCCGTGATTTTGTCACGGGTGTGACTGTGCTAAGCTGCGCATCTCTTCACTCAGTTAAATTCTGGGTTCAAGCCTACTGTTAATAAAGCAACCTTCTCTCTCTTGGCCACAATAGTAGATTGAGTTAAAATCGAAGGAACCTGTATCAGATTAAGACCTCTATAGATATGGGTAATTCAGTTGTTAGTACCAGCTTGTGCCCAGTTTACATTAGTTTTATTTTCTGTTCTGCCCTGACAGTTGTCAAAGGATGAAGTGTGCAATTAAAATGATTTGTATTCATGTATATGCACACACACTGAGCATTTATGCTTCCTATTGGCTCTGTCAATTTTGATTCATTATTCTCCTCCTGATACTTTAAGATGAATAATTCAATGCTTATAAAAAATTTCCATTATAACAGCAGGGATGAAGTGCTGCTTTCTGCAGTCTTCCTATTAGTGCTAGAAAGACAAAAGCTCCCTCTGGTGGCAGGTTTTTGTAATTACATTTTTCTTTTTATCCCATTTCCCGCTGCATCTCAAGCAGCCTAGCAACCCTGTTACTAACCCCCAAAGCGCTCCAATGACAGCACTAGAGGAAAGAAACCACGGCACAGGCCTGTTTGAAAAGCACCACGTATGCTTTGGATGCGATCACATATACATAGTGAATGGGAAGCAGATTTAAAGCACTGAAGTCAGAAAACTCCTTAGATATTGACATATATATATAACTGCTTCATATTTATCATTAAGCCCAAAGACATTTGGGCTCTCAGTAAACAGCTGATTTACTTGTTTTTATGGGTACAGTTTCTTACCACGGTATAATATCAGCTAGACACATTTTCAGCCACAGGAGGAGGCTTGGGACAGAAAATGTGCTTACTTTCCAATCCAATCCCCAGCTGCCAAGCAGCTATCACTCTAAATTAATTTGCCACTTCCAATGTGGAAACATACCTGTAAGTAAGTTAAAAACCTCAGAAAGTAGAGAGACAGAGATATCGATCTTGTATAATTTGCTGTGACTTCTGAGTTCACTTTACGTCACCAGAATATTTATGTTTAATAATGATAGCCTTGGGAAACTGTAACTGTGTGCGGCTTTCCCTGCTATCTGCAGTGGGTCCTACGCTATGGTGCTGGCCCATCACCTCCATCTGCCCTGCAAGAGCTGCAGGTGCTCACTGAGTGGTGCAGAGCTGCCCCATAGGAGCTGCAGGTGCACGCTGAGCAGTGTGGGGCTGCCCAGGGCCATCTGTCAGGCAGTGTCAGCAGATCCAGTGGGTATTCTCTCCTCAAGTATGGACTATAGTAGGAAAGTAACTGAAACACGCAAAGGAGAAGAGTTAGTTGCAATCAGTTTGGGAATGAAAGACAGCAAGGTACAGGAACTAAGGCTTTTAATTGCTAAAGACAAACACGGGCATTAAAATATCTTTTGGTGAGTTTAAGCCTACAGCTCAGGCTGACCAGAGCTTTTTGATGCAGTTCGGACCATAGAATAACAGAATCATTAAGGTTGGAAAAGACCACTGGGATCATCTAGTCCAGTCACCAACCCATCAAACCATCCCCACTAACCATGCCCCTCAGTGCCACATCCACACAGTTCTTGAACACCTCCAGGGACAGTGACTGCACCACCTCCCTGGGCAACTGTGTCACTGCATCACCACTCTTTCCAAGAAGGAAGTTTTCTCAATATCCAACCTGAACCTCCCCTGGTACAACTTGAGGCCATTATCTCTCATGCGTCAATCATGACAACATCCTATCAAAGATAGTTTTTTTTCCCCCTGGGTAACTAGAGATAGGATAAATTACGATGATACAGTTCTGTAATACAATGAATATGGTTATGTTTTGTTTTTGCTGTCTGGAAACTGAGCAGTGTAATATTTAATATAGAAATAAATAAGAGAGTAATACAGATAGATAGCACAATTTTTCACCTTCCATGTATAGGTAACATACGGGTAACATTATACTCCTTAAATGTATTCCACAGTTGGGAAAAATAAATAAATAAATATAGAATTCAGGTCTTGTACAGCAAGATACCTTGTAAATATATTGAAATAAATACTCATTATATCCAGATTTATTTATCTATCTGTTTCATGGGTACCAACTCACTGAATAAAACCCAAATATATTTTATCCACACTTCTCAATGATACTCCCTCTAAAATATCTAGAAGCAGATAAGAACATTTGCTGTCATCCTCGTCTCCCCTACTACCAAGGCCAATTTTATTGGACCCTCCATCTCTCCCACCAGAATATTGTGAAAGTTGGTTCATGAGTGGAGCAACTGATGTACCTTCCTGTGAGCTGCAAATGCCTCTTCCTCTCCTGAAATTCAGGAAGTGAGGGAGATAGATCTTTTCAAGTCAAGTCACACTGTATTTTGGTGAATCCATAAATATTCAGTTGTTAAATTAAGCTTTTATGCTTTCTGTCAACAAACAAACAAACAAACAAAAACCAACCAAACAAAACAAACAAACAAAAAAAACAACCACTCTCAAAGACCCTTTTAAGGGTGTCCTGTCTCAGCCTGACCAAGTTTGCACTCTCAGCCCTTTCTGTGAGAAGCCATTCTTTGTCCTGTCAGTCAGCAAGTGAAATTGGATGGCACTGTCAGGGGTTCCAATGGGAGAGGCTCAAACGTCACCATGGCACCCATGTGCCATCACAATGACATCTCCACACGGTGCCTAGGGCACAGCTGGTTCAGCAGCCAGGGCAGGTATTGCTGACCCTCCTTTGTTGCTGGTCCTGCACACAGCCCATGGGTATTTTCACTTGAGTCAAGGAACAAATTCAACTGTACCTGAAGGGGACCATTCCTCGTCCAGACCTTGCTTCCCCTTCCTTGTGTGGTCCCCTGAATCGCTCCCTTCTGGACCCCTTGGTATACCTCTGGTTCTCCAGATGGTGGTGGAAATCAGTTTCTCAAGCAACATTAACAGAAGAAAATAGCGATCTCTTCCCAGTTTGTCACCATTTTTTTGCAAATGCTCTGTGACTTCAACAGCATGGCTTCTGCAAGGATGTTGCTGCATGCACAGGTGAAGCTCTGCCATGTCAGTCTCCCAAAGGCCTCTCTATGAGTCCAACTGGAAAAAAAAGTAAGTGTACTTTGCTGATGACATAAACAGGAGACGACCGACCTCTATTCTCTTTGATTTGGTTCCAATGCTTTTATTTGATAAATCAGAAATTTAGAAAGCAATCTAACAAAATCAATGATGTTTTCTAAGCTGTTTAAATCACACCCCTCTCTACAGGATCAAGTACTCTATCTGTAAAGAAAAGCTTTGATCTGGAGATGGTAACTGGATGCAAGCTTGAATGTGTGCTAAGTTTGAGGATAACACTAAATCGGGAGGAGCTGTTGACTCCCTCAGGGGTAGAGAGGCCTTGCAGAGAGATTTTAACAAATGGGAGCATTGGGCAATCACAAACAGCACGAATTTTAACAAGAAGGATGATCTCTGCTTTCTGGTGGCAGCAGCAGAGCCCAAGGGAATGGCATGGAGCTGTGTCAAGGGAGGGCCAGGTTGGGTGTTAGGAAAAGGCTCTTCACCAGAGGGCAGTGGGCATGGAGCAGGCTCCCCCCAAGGCAGTGGTCATAGCCTCAAGCTGCCAGAGTGCAAGGAGCATTTGGACAACACTCAGAAATATGGTTTAGTTTTCAGGCAGTGCTGTGTAGAGACAGGAGCTGGACTCAAAGACCTTGTAGATTCATTCAAAATATATATATATATATATATATATTCTAAGATCATATTATGCGAACAGTGGATTTTACAGAATTACTTTCTCATTTCACTGGCTCATTATACCTTTGGTGTACGTATCTACGGAAGCAGGACTCAAATATATTTGATTAATGCTCAAAGCCCCAACTAACTGCTAGCAGGTTGCCATACATCTGTGACTTAAGTATGGCAACATATATAAATACATATATATATATATTATTTTCTGTATAGGGAACCTGATTGGGAAAATGATGTGTGGAACTTCAGGCAGAAGACTTCAGTAAAACTCTTCCTAAGTACAAATTAAATATTCACTTAAATAGGTACCCAGACTTCTTGCAGGCATTTGCAGGGACGGGAGGATTTTATCAGTAAATCATAATTATATTAATTAATATTATATTTTATCAGTAAATCATAATTATATTAACGAATGAGTACACGTGCCACTTTCGAGTGCCTTCAGCACCTTGCCACGTGTTGGAAGAATTATAAAACAAGAAAAATATATTTTATACAAGTCTGATGTCATCTCTTTTTCTGTCACGGAGACATCCACAGGTTAGCAGTCTGCCTTAAGAATAAACTTGTTAAGTGGTATTTATTTTTCTTTTAAAGCCCGTCATTAATGTTTACTAACAACACATTCCAAATACACCTAGATTTACAATAAACAAGGACCTCCAGTCCCATGTCATAGTCCCTATATCAGTTCTTGCGAGCTCATATTTTTGTCTTTGAAGGAGTGTTTCTTACATTAAAAAAGACAGATGCTGATGCTTGCTTCATGACAAAAGATCGCTTATATGTTCTGACAGAAGCACACTGTAGGTAAATGACAACATACAGAGACGTATTATAAATGTACATAAAAAACAATATGTATTTATTCTGTCTACACTGAAAATATACCTGAACATCCTTGTCACAGCCACAGTGGATAGAGGCTTCCAGTGAAGGCTTTGAACAGGAAGGGTAAGACGAACATAGAATATTGCCAGTGATGTCTTACTTTAAAGAAAGATTTCTCCAGCTGATTTAATACATTTTGCCAAACTTGACCTCATTCCATCTCAGCAATTTAGAGGTGTAAGTCTCCCTGTCACTCTTCATAGTTCTTTGTTCATTGCTGAAACTGGTGCCTCACCTAGGACAGTATGCATCAGGAAAAATCCTTTTTGCCTATTTCAGAAGAAGCTTCTTGACTTCTTGCTTACTTCTAGCCTGCTGCAGAGTCCAAAGAGCGTAAGCTGATGATACGCTGTAGGAAACCTCTGACAGTATGCTGTGTTTGGTACTGAATGAGAAACAACTTACTTATCGAAATTTATCTTGAACAGGGAGCAAGATTCGAGAGCGCTTGAGCACATGAGAAAAATGATATAAATTGGATTTTCTTCGGTGCATCCCGAAGTTTTAGCTTGTTTGCAGCTCTCTTGAGCATGTATGGGGTGGAGGTGTGGTCAAGACTGTAGTCTGGAGATGTTATGGTCTAAACTGAAGAGACAATAGTGCTGTTGAATCTGGACTTGCCTTAATGTAAAGCTGCCCAGATGCAGACCTTGAGCACTTGTTTATTTCCCTCATCACAATAACTGCTAACTTCTGCTTTTGTTCCCTGGGGATTTTATACTGCCCGCAAAATTCAAGCTTTCCGTCAGATACTGGCCTTCTTTGCATGCCAACTTTGTGAGATGGGGAATGCAGTGAATAATGGTTTATATCTGTCTGTCAATAGCCAGAACATAGATCAGCCAGAGAGGAGGCATGTCAATTTATTGCTGTCAGAGGCAAGTGATGTGGGAGGCATCTTCAGGTGAAGAACCTTTTTCTAGAACGCAACCCGCCCCTCCCCTGACACAGCTCCATGCCGTTCCCTCGGGCCCTGTCGCTGTCACAGAGAGCAGAGCTCAGCGCTGCCCCTCCGCTCCCTGTGAGGAGCTGCAGCCGCCATCAGGCCTCCCCTCAGCTCCTCTGCTCTGGGCTAAACCAGCCAAGTGACCTCAGCCACCCCCCCGTACTCCTTCCCCTCCAGACCCTTTCCCGTCTTTGTAGTCCTCATGGCCTCAGAGCTACAGGCATAATGGAGTAAAACATCGATCTACAGAAACAGGAGATTACAGTTTGTACATGAGTAAATGGCATTTCAAAGAACCGTGTTACTGTCTGTATGTGCTGTCTGTAAAATGATATGGAGGCTTTTCTTCAAGCAACACTTAAATATGAATGAATTAAGCGAGCAGAGGCCCAGGGACTGAACTCTGGTCAGAGACCAGTCTCACACATCTAACTGCAATGGACAATCAAAGGCAGAACTTTCAAAGGGACGTCTAAACCTCTGTGTGACTGCTGCCAACCAAAATGCAGCTTAGGCTGTTTCCTATCATGATTCTTCTCCTGAAATTCTGGTGATAAATTTTCTGTTGCTCAGTAGAGTATGCCATGTAATCTGTCTTCTAGACACACTGTCAAAATAATGTTAATCAGCATACGAAAATCCATTTAATAAAATATATTTAAAAAAAAAAAAAAAAAAAAAAGGCATGAATTGGCTCACGTTGGAGCCGTCTGGTGGATTACACAAAGTGCCTGCTTCACCGCACAGCTAATCCAAAGTAATCCTCTTTTGAGATCACTGATTCACCATCTGATTTGTACCCTGATTTGCACCGGGAATGTCTGCTGCTGCAAATTATTCCAAAGGGACAGACTGCTTTTCACTACACACACTCCAACCTCCAGAATCGGATGGGCAGCACAGTATTTTCAACAGCTGATGAAATACAACTTAAAAAAAAGAAAAAAATAGAAGATCCGTGCACATTTCTGGCCTCCTGCTAGAAACAATCCTATAGTAAACATCCTATTTTGGCAGTCCTACCTCAAATAGACAACAAAGGGAAAGTTCACAGGTTAAAAGCTTCCCTTTTAGCTTTTCCATAATCCTTTTCTCCAGCTTCCAGCTTCCTCTTTTTACTTACTGACTTAGAATTTTCTCAGTCATCTCAACTAATGCCTGGGTGTGCTGGCTGTTTTTCCACTCACACAGCTGTAGCTGTTGGAAGAATGCTGATCCATTGAATGTGCTGGACTTTGATGCCAGTAACCTGGGTTGGGTTATCTTTCCCCTTACAGTGCTTCTTTTTGATCTGTGGTATCTCACTTAACTGATCTCAAGCTCGGTTCCCCAAGAAAAGATAACGATCTGCCTGCCCCTTGATCTGCCAGCATTTGGCTGTTGTTACTATTTAGACTACAAGATCTATGTGGCAGGACTGGTTTCTTACCGATTGCCTGTAGTGTTTAACCCAGTGAGGCCAGTCTGGGTCAAAATATTTACACTTGTCTCTACCCTAAGTGTAGCAACTGCACAATTACTTGCTAGTGGTAAGAGAAAGCACGTTTAACGAGTTCATCAAATTAATATAAAAAGAAGAGCATTTCTATGCTTCTCTTTGACTAAATTCCTATTCTTTAACTACATCGTACATTAAATATGAATGTGGGTGTGGGTTTTGTATATAAAATGTGATTTTATTTATTTATTGACTTCTTATACTGGTTTCATATTTTGGTTAAATATTCCCTCGTAAGTTGCTATTTCATTAAATAATTTGAACTGTTCAAGCCTGCTATCAAATACAAAATACTAAAGACTGTAGAATCCAGCACTTTTTTTCATATTTGCATATGCCATTTCATAATTAGGAAAATATATTAAAAAAAAAAAAAAAAACAGTAAGGAGGAAACTTTAAGCTTGCGTTTGTTTGTTTTTCACTTCACTTACAGAGACTAACTTAGCAATAATTAAGTCCATAAACTAAATCAGGATTACAAGCTGAGAGCAGGGGACAGAAGGAGAGATAAAAGAACAAGAGTAATTCCAGATTTCAGACCGTTCTTACTCCATTGCTATGACACTGAAATATTGCTGGTCTCCACTTGAATTTCTGGGTGATGTACTATAAAAACAACAGTCACTTAAAGAACACTGATGTTATTAATAAGCTTGAGGCTAATTCTATGAAGCTTGACATACTACTCACCTGCAGTACTGTGTCCGGATGTGGATTCCTCAGTACAGGAGAGACACAGACCTGTCGAAGTGTATTCAGTGGAGGGCCATAAAAATGATCCAAGGCTTGGAACACCTCTGGGGAGTCCTCATAGTGGCCTTTAAATATCTAAAGGAGTGCTATAAGAAAGAAGGGGACAGACTCTTTAGCAGGGCCTGTGATGACAGAACAAAGGGAAATGTATTCAAACTAAAAGAGAGGAGATTTAGATTGGATATAAGGAAGAAGTTTTTTTTACCATAAGAGTGATGAGGCACTGGCACAGGTTGCCCAGAGAAGTGGTGAATGCCCCATCCCTGGGGACACCCAAAATCAGGCTGGATGGGGCTCTGAGCAACCTGATATAGCTGTTGGCGTCCATGTTCATTGCAGGGGAGTTGGACTGGACTTTAAGGGCCCCTTCCAGCTCAAACCCTAACCCTAACACTTCCAACTCAATTCTTTGATTCTACATTTCTTAACAGGCCGACTGATAAACCCAGTAGAACTGAATATTGGCAAGATGCTATTAATTCACCACAGAAATGTCTTCAGGGTCTGCCAAAAATACCTTGTAGAGTCAATGGAAATTCACTGCAGAAACTTCCATAGAGCAGCATTGTTGTGGTTTAACTATGTGTTATAAATATGAGGGCTGCTTTGAAAGTAATGCCTCCTATTTTATAATGTTGGACCATAACGCCAGAAGCAGATGTTGGTAGTATGGTAGCAGAGGTTGAACTTTCCCACCAATATTCCACTCCAATTTGTTGCCATGTGAAAAGTGGCAGCAGAGTGGCAGTCTGACAGAATGGCGTCTGATGCAAAAGTGCACGCGAAGCAAAGGTAGGTCATTGAATTCCTCCATATGGAAAAAATGGCACCCACTGACATTCATTGACACTTGCTGAACACTTCTAGAGACCAACCAGTAGATGTGATCACAGTGAAGTTGTGGGTGGTGCTTTTCAGAAGCGGTGACAGTGACGTGAAAGACAAGCCACATTCCAGACAGCCACAAACTGTTATACCATGTAATGAAGACTGTTTCAATCAGCTTATCTGCACAAAGCAGCTAATGATAGTGACTACGTAAAAAAATAGAGCTCTATAGCTGAGAATTTGTTCTGTCACACAGCGTTATTGTGCTCTTTGTATCTGTAGTAATTAACATGGAAATAAATAGAAGGCCTTACTTTTGGAGCAAACTATGTACATAGAAAAACTGCAAAAAAATGCAAACTTACTCCCTGTTGCAAGCTTTGCTGCAGTGAAACAGAAAGAATCTGATGTTTTCATATTGCGCTGAGGTTAAATCTCAAAATCTGATAAACATACATTTCCACAGTACACACTTTGCATTGCTTTTAATGAAGGTGCTGCTTTCATTCTCAACTATATTTTGTTTCCTGAGAAACAGTGTTTGGGTTTGGCTTGTTATTCAAGAGACATAAAAAAGAAATGAAATTGGTACTTGCTACATAAGGGATGCTTTGATGGGCTTATGGGCACGGAGCTTTGTTAGCAGCAGCCATAACTTATGGCATACTCAATGGCATGACTCCAATAATGACAGTTAATTCACAAGGGAAATATAAAAAAGGGACAGAGACAGGAACATAAAGAGAAGAAAGGGGAAGTAGCCAGCAAGAGGAACAGGAATAGTCCAGGAGGCTTAGTTGACTGCAGGACAGTAGCTGGCAGTAATGAAGTTGATGGGGATGACTTGGATTTTAGCTATACATTTATTTTGGTATTACATGTGTTTTTTCCAGGACCTGATCAAATTCCCCACTGACTGCTTCCATTTAAAATGCTCTTAGCACTGACAGAAGTATGCTAATTAGGTGCAGCGACACACATGTGTTGTGAAGCTTCCATGGGCATACATTATTGGGTACATATTATCAAGAATTAAAGTGCCTGTTTACTTTATTATGCACTGTATTTGTTCTTCACTAATGAAAGCTAAGTGATATAACTAGAGGGAATGGTTTCAAGCTGCGCCAGGGAAGGTTCAGGCTGGACATTAGGAAGTATTACTTCTCGGAAAGGGTAGTCAGGCATTGGAATGCACTGCCCAGGGAGGTGGTGGAGTCACCGACCATGGGAGTGTTCAAGAAACGTTTGGATTTTGCGTTGAGGGATATGATTTAGCTGGGAAGTATTGGTAATGGTTGGACTAGATGATCTTCGAGGTCTTTTCCAACCTTGATAATTCTGTGATTCTGTGATTCTGTAATACAAGAGGTAATGCAGAAAGAGGGTGGGACAGGTGACCGTCACACAGGGGTAGCTGCTTTCCAGGAATAAGGCCAGGAAAACTACAGGAGTGCAGAAAGGGAAAAGAAGGCCACAGAGGCTCTGATAATGCTGGTTAAGATGAAAGAAAGATTGCCATTTTCTTAGAGTAAACATACTGTTAGTGTAAACATACTCTTTTCTTAGAGCTAACATTTACTCCTAAGGTCACATAACTTCAGTCTTAACAAGTTACTTAAAAATTAATTCCACACTAGCATATTGCATCATCTCCCATCTCATGGCCTTCTCCGCCCATATTCTTGACCCAGAACAGCAAACAGTGGTCATACCAAAGGACCTGCGGAGGCTGGAAGAAGGCAGGTGCCTCTCTGACATGGTTACCAGGCCAGTAGGCACTGAAACAAGAGGCAGAAAAACTTCCTGCAGGTTTCCAAGCAGTCTTCCAGCAGCATTAGCACTGGTCTGTTATCCTTAGGCAGGAGTCAAACTGACAAGCTAAAGACAATGGCAGTCTTATTTATGGTTCTGCTCTGTAAATCTAACATTTCAGGGCTTGTACACCAGAACCATGTTGTCGTGAGTGGGGGATGAAGATGAGAGCTGAAATCAGAATGATCGTTTCTAGCTTTCTGCTTATTTACTGCCATATTTTTTTTCCTTTTTTATTTTTACCCAGTGAGAGAGTTCAAATGCAGATTTTCTGATTGTGTCTGCTTCAAATTAATATGACATCCCACTTAGAAATGAGGCACATCTACCCACATGAGAATCTTTTGGAGAAGGCTTTCTACTGAGAAAGCCATGATGTTAGACTATGTTCCCTTTCACTTCAGAATAAATTAGTTAAACAGAAAGAAAATGAGCCATACCCAAATGCAAAGCTTGTTATATCCTATGAATTTTCACTGTGCTTTAAGAAGATGTAACAAGGAACAAACATAAAATGCATTTCCTACAGTGCTCAATGCCAGTCCCAGGGTTATATTAAAATCTCTGGGAATGCATGAATAATATCCAAGTTGAGAAGCTCCCACTTGGCTAAATACTAGCAAAATAAAAATGTTAAGTATTTTTATATGTAACATCTCGTTGATGTTATGCTAACTTTAAGTATCAATTCCTATTCTAATATTATGTAAGGTTTTACATTGCACTAAAGCAAAATCATACGATAAAAATGGAAAATCACCTCAGGGTGATGCATATTTGTTTTATATATGTACACACACATACAGAATAACATCTAATGTAAATATGTATAAATACGTACATATGACCTAAAATCAAAGAGCAAACTCTGTATCAACAAAATATATTTTTAAAAAGAATGAAGTGACTTTAATGGAAATGGACAGAGGAGCAACCATGGTGGTTTGAATAGATTGTCTTCATTTTAATTCCTTCTATTAAATCCACTTGTACCTGCTCAGCTATCAGGTTATTATTAATTCCTACAAATAGCCCCTCCTGAGTGGTTCACTCCTGCAATCTCTCTCTCTGAATATGCACATTCTCCATATATGAGTCATCGCACAGCAGGACAAATTTAATCCTTCTTCTTCTGCATGACAGCGCAATGCCAAGCAAATACATTCAGAACACACAAAGGAAGAGAAGCCACCGCCAATATCAGCGAACAATAATAGCGTTTAAGTTTTTCCATACATTTTCTTGCTTCAGGCAATCCACTGACATGCCCAAATCTGGCTCTTTAGTGTAATACAATAGGACAACATTTTTTCTAGTGTACACTGCATTTTATGAATAGTAATAGCAGTATTTTAGGTCAAATAACAGTTGGTCTTACTCTGCAAGTAAAGAGATTGGAAGAGCTAATCCTAAGAGCAAGGAAAAGGCTCTGGAAAGCTCAACTCTTCTCTTAGTAGTCCACGTCACATGAGCCACCTCCCTGCTACTAAGAGCAAAAAAGCAAACTCTTCTTCTGAGTTTTCCGTGACAGAGGCCAGATGCCAGTACAGGGCACTCAGAGGCCAGGCTATCCCCACAGCAGGGCACCAAGCCCCATGGCTCTTCCAGCCTCATCACAGCACGCAGGAGCCCCACACACCACTCACTGCCTCCCAGCCTTGGCTAGCACCTCCAGAAAGCTCCAGATCCGTGAGATGGAAGGAGGCTGAGATCGTCAGCTCCCAGAGTATGTGCACAGGGCTAAGGAAAGGACAACACAGTATATCCATCATCAGATGAACCAACATAGCCTTAAAGAAAGAATTACAAAGTTTGTTTCTTATGTCTCAAAACTGTTAAGAACAAATTATTACAACTCCTTGTTATTAGCTATGTACAAAGGTGCGTGTGGTTCTTCATACTACAAATACAGATTTACATTGCTTATTACCATACAAATTATGTCAATAGTTGCTTCACATAAATTTCTGCACAAGTCATTAGAATTGATATTGTGACATAATGTTGGACGTGTTGCTCACTGCATCTTTGCTGTACAGAGGTGCTTCCCGACAGCATCTCCTCTTCTGGATCTGGGTGAAAATGCTGAAGATGGTACCTACCTACCCACCTGCTCTTTTTTGTTGCCAGATAGTTTTGCTGGTGTAATAGAAATGATTTGCACACAGCAAATTTCCCCAGGGAAAGGCTAATCCAAGCTAATTTAAACCATCCTCAGGTTGGATGTCAGGAGAAGGTTCTTCACCAGAGGGTGGCTGGGCCCTGGCATAGGCTTCCTGGTGCAGTGGTCATGGCCCCAAGCTGCTGGAGTTCAAGAAGCTTTTGGACAATGCTCTCAGCCCTATGGTCTGATTTTTGGGTGTGGAGCCAGGATTTGGACTTAGTGATCCTTATGGGCCCCTTAGCCCCTTCCAACTGAGGATATCCTATGATTCTATTAATACTTTATTGCATTGAATGCAAAGGAGATTTTGTGGAACTATTAACAGTTCTCTGATGGTTAAATACTGACCACTGAAATACCAACCCTGAGGGATGAGAAGAGGCTCCTTTTACTTTAATAGAAGCCAAAGAATTTAAAAAAAAAAAAAAAAAAAGAGCAATAAGTAAGACACCGGCTGTGCCCTATGAAAGTAACAGCAACTTTGTGCAGCACGTATTCCAGGGCAAAAGACTGAAGGCTAGGAACTGCCTGGAAACTCAAACATCCGGTAACAGGCCCAGATTTTGACTCAAAGGGAGGGGCAGAGAACAATTTCAATACAAGTTACCCTATCCAAAGAATCTCAAGCCACTCTACCCTGACTTCTGGGATGAAAACTGCACCAGAGGGCCCCCAACAGCAGGGCATCAGCTCTGCAGCTCTGGCGTAGCAGAATCACAGGTCATTCAGGGTATGATGATCGTTAAGGCTGAAGTGTATTGCATGTGTAGTAATAATGGCTGGCAATGCATCTTGTTAACAACAGTAAACCCAGTAAGATTGTACACTAACTTTGAAACTAGCCTAGCTTCTTATAAACAGTCCCATCATAGAATGGTTTGGGTTGGAAGGACTTTAAAGCCCACCCAGCACCACCCCCCTGCCATGGGCAGGGCTGCCCCCCACCAACTCAGGCTGCCCAGGGCCCCATCCAACCTTGCCTTGAGCGCCTCCAGGGATGGGACACCACAGCTTCTCTGGGCAGCTGTGCCAGCGCCTCACCACTTTCTGAGTAAAGGATTTCCTCTTAACAGCTAAACTAAATCTCCCCTCTGTTAGTTTATTCCCTCTTGGCCTGTCACTATCCCAATGAGTACAGCAAGTCTCCATATTCTGTACAAGCCCCCCATTTAAACTGTAACACATACATCAAAATTAAGATTTGAAAGAATGAAACTTTTATAGGAGAGGCATCAGTGTGTTATTTTTCTATTCCACAGTTTCAGTAACTCACGTACAGCTTCCTTCAGGGAGTTTTGCAAGGGTTGCATGCACTCCATCCCCATGTTAAAGCATGATTTGATCAGAGAAGCATTAGATTTACAGCCCTTTCCTGTTAACCTGCAGAGTAGGACTATTGGCGCCTCTGGAAATGTTTGTTTTCTGATAAAAGAAGGCTACGTAGAAAGTGGCCCAAAGCTGAGAAAGACAGGTGTGAACGGAACAGATTCTTCTGCAAGGACAATGCATACTTGTTGCATTAATGACACCTCAGTCATGAGGACAGACACATGGCACTGGCAATCTAAATAAATACTCTAAGGTGGTAAAAAGCAGCACAAGGCAATGTTAATGCAGAAGGCAGTAATTCCATAATTAGTTCTCTGTCAAGAAAAACTTTCATAGTTGCATTATTTACAGTTATCACAACAGAAATTTACTTTGTAACTGAGAAATTACTTACACAGAACAATGTACATACAGTGCATTGTAAGCATTCTGACATATTCAGTATCAGCTCAGGCTCCTGTTCGTGTCTAGTTGCTTCTTCAACATTAAAGCAGCCTGTGTTATATAAGCAAACAGTTCAAAATAAATTATCTTCAATTCTTAACATATCACATTTTCCTGTAGACAATTACAATTATATGAGGAATACAAATGACCTAGAATGAACCATACTGAAGTCTTAGCCCAGTGAGCTGGGCCCTGTATATGCAGATTAAAGCATGCAGTCCTTGGACACTGCACCACGTTGTAGTGAAAGATGCTGAATTTTCCTTCTAATGGTTTCCCTCTTCACCTTCCACAATTTACTGGAGTAAAGTTTGAAGCAAGCTGTTCTCTTCACTTGCATTTCACCCTTTTATGTGCTGTAAACAACAACACACCCAGAGTTTGCAAAGAGAATCACACCACCAGTGACCCATCCAAGCTGCCCTTGAAGCAAACGGTGATTGGCCATGAATCTACCTCACAAGATGCCTTAAGGAGAGACTGGGAATTACTTTAGAGTCACATAAAATAACTGTATACATTTTCACAAGCTCATAGTTGAAGACAACATCAGCATTATCAACAACCATCTCCCTTACTTATGAAAAGAGACAGCTGCTGCCAACATACTTATTCCCACCTCCAACTGGGGCAGGATGTCCTGGGAACACACCACACTGCTTTTGTGGAGACACTCATACTGGCTCATTCGTGTGGCAGCCAGCAGGATGCACATGCGACACGGCACGGCTTTGCATCCCGTTCAGACTAACTGGTTTCTCAGTAGGCTAAGGGTGCCTGGAGCCATCAGTTTCATCAACTGAGGTGCCTGTAGCCTTCAAGCACCTTCAAACATACATGGCAGCCAAGGATCACCAGCTTTGATGCAGGGAGAGTTTGGGTACGTGTGTTGACTTCACAGAATCTCAGAGCAGTTGAAGCTGGGAGGCAGCTCTGCAGTTCCTCTAGTCCAGCTCCCTGCTCAGAGCACCTTTAGCACTGCTGCTGAAAGCTGTCCTGCCTTTCCCTCATTCTTTGATCCTTGTTTCCACTTTCACACAGCCTCCTTCCCCTTTTGTCAGCACAAATGCTGATGCAGTCGCCTTGTGAACTGAAAGGATGAACGTATTCAAGTTAAAACTAAACTACACAGTGTGTAAGTAATTTTAAACTAAATCTTTTCTCTGATGTGGCTCACAGCAGCTGCAGCAATGCTTATGCTGACAAAAGATAAGAGGTAGCCCAAGGACAGGTATGAAGAGCCAGAAGCAATAAGGGCAGGGCCAATTCAGTCTCTAGCATGCTGAGTTCTGCCACCTAAAACACACGTGCTACAGCTACAGTCTGGCTTTTTAACTTTTATGCAAATCATTGCAATGATATAAGCTCAGGCCTGGAAAGATTTGAAGCAATATGAAATTGACTTGCGCTGGCATAGCCCATTTCTGAGCCTGCTGCAGCCACAGTGCCTGCTGGGCAAAGTTAGAATGGGAATCAGCCTCCAAACCGCAGGAAAGTTCAGCTGGTAAAGGACCTGGCTTGCCCTAAACCCTGGGCAGCGCACCAGGCAACATGGAGGCAGTCTGAACCCATGTAATCAACTTTGGTCTGAGATTGCAACACCCAGTTTCCAACCTCCAACCTCAAGATGTCTGTGACTGGAACACTTGTTAACAGTGAAGAGGCCAGGAAGTGTGAGAGTGGATGAGAACAGAGCTGTTTTTCAGACATATGTAATTAGAGAAGGACTGCTAGAAGAACTATACTGAAGTGGTCTGAACTAAATAGAGTACAGTAACAGCTTGATCCAAAAATACGTATTTGAAATGACCTACCAAGTAAGCAGTGAGAGTGGGAAAGCACTGCAAGTTAGCTTCTCCATTTTGCAGTGAAGATACAGGCTAGTAGTGTGGGCAACATTAGGCTTAGCCCATTGGCCAGGTCAGCTAGGCTGCACATGAAAAAGAGATTTCTGGGTGTGGAAAAGAGCAGAACTGTCAAATAAGCACTGCTTGAACTCTTGTATGAAAAGCAAGCCCTGGCAAGAAGGTCTCATTTTACACCATTGGCACAGGAGTTAGGGTGTTTTCTCCACAGAAGCCATTCCTGTGTGTTAGACAGAAAGGATGAAAGGTTAAAAACTTCCACCACGGTCAATTAAAAATGTCTACTGACATCTACAATAATTCATAAACAGCCAGCTGGTCACAATAGTCTATCTAGGCATGATCTGCAAGCTTGATTATTGTACCTTCTAAACATGAATGTGATAGCAGATGGCAGATTGAGAGTTAGTCTCAACCTTCAACCTCTCTGCCACATCAGGCAGGCTTTCAAGCTTGAACACAACTTACAGCACAATAACAAATTAACGCTTGGCCATCTCAGTGATGTAGACCTCTGGACTAAACAGTGAACATTCAGTACCTTTCAGAAGACTCCGCATTGGCATACAGAAAGCTGATTAAGAACAGCTGTCCTGTGGATTAGACACGAAGTAGTTCTGCAGTTACTAGCTTTCTTGAAGAGAACATAAATGCAGCACATTTAACTTCAATAGCAGTTATTCTTCTTCACTCAAAATACAAGCATATTAAAGTTAATTTAAACAGGAATTTGAGTACAAAAAACAATCCCTTTCTCTTATTCTTCCAAGGAGATACATCAGTGCTTGACGTGTTTTCATATTTTCCCCAAGTTCTTTTCACAAAACTCATTTTTTTTTTACCTGACATAACACCTTGCACACTAATTCCTACATTTCTCCCCTCTACTAAAACATTAGCAATTAAGCACTTAGACATTGGCATTTGTTGGGAGAGGAGGAGGAGAATACCTATTCATCTTAGACACTGTAGTAGAAAACTGAAGTTTCATTTACAAATTACTGTCTTATAGATCATCTACCAAAAAAGCAATTGCTGCTTCTTGATCAGGTAACTTTCACACTGATCCCAACAGATTTTACCCTGATTAATTACCTGCCAGATTTGCTCAGACAAGTTTAGGCAGCATGGAGTCAAAAGAGAGGATGAGGAATGTAACATTTTAGCTTAAAAACAAAGGCTTCTAAAAGGCAAAGTATCTTTTCTGCAATTCTAACACTGAAATTAAATCAGATTTGGAATTACTTAAAAAAAAATATATATATTGGCTACTTAAGCCTGTGGCATTTAAAACTCTTTCCTTTTTCTTACGAGAGTATTCTAATTTCCTGACGTTTTCTTTTTTATGCGCAATAACGAAGAGAATCATATGGATTTTTTTGGTCAAAAGCATCTCAGAGATTACTGCGGAATGAGGTATGTTCCTCTTGAAACCGGGAGTAAAAATAATTTAATAAGAAGCACACCTTTTCAGTGTTACAACCAACAGCTTCACCAATAAAGCTTACAGCTGTCTTCGGAGAAAAGCATAGCTGGTATCACCGGATTAAGCTTTAAATTAGTAACTGCATATAAATGATGAAAAATAAAAACAGCAACAACAACAACCAGCCACACAGCAGGAAAAGATGTTGATGATCAAAGACAGGTTTAAACTTGTCTACCCTCGCTGTTAATTCCTCAGTGCTGGAGTGTCCTTCAGCTTGCTCTGGTTTACGTTGACTGTGTCAGTTATCAGAAGACAGTTAAATCTGCCCAAATATCAACGGGGTAGAGGCTGCCATCCACGCTATCAATCTACAGTGATCTCCTATGGTTAGGCAGATCTTTATTATGAAATCAATACTCAAAGTTTTACATCACAGAAGGCAAAAAAGACAATGTAATTAGCTTTCTTTAAAGAGAGCGCTCTTCTTTCCTCCAGTTTCCTGCAGGGTAAAAGCTGAGAAGAATGAGACAGTGTACAGACATGAATTACTACAACATCGGCATTAACAGATTATGCTGAAGCATGCCTTGACGTTCAAGTAGATTTTATTAAGTATTATAAAATATATACAATCTTAAAATACAGTGCATTTCAAACATAGAATCCAAGTCTTCGTTAGTATCACTACAGCACTGAATTGACGCTGCGCTTCCTATCGTATCAGCAGGACAGAAGGCTAAAGGATAGACACAAATACTCAAAGTTTAAAATCTCTTTCAGTGCTCCTGCTGCTTAAGGCTGTATTTCTGCTACCCGGATTGATTTTGTGAACTTGACAAGTTTATTAATCAACGTGGAGGTGGGGCAGAGTAGAGTGATTGCGCGTGCTTTAAAAAAAAACAGAACCAGTATGAAAAATGTCTGTAAACTTGGCATTAAAAATATTCTTTAACGTATTTGGTACTTATAAAACTGAATACAGCCTACTTTACAGTCTTGGATCTAAAGTGAGATTTTTTAAAAAAATAATAATAAAATAAAAAAACAGCACTTCATTATGAACTTCAGTTTCACCATACTTGAAATTCATGCAAAAAATGATGCGTGTTTCTTCATGTTTATACCACTGTTATGTCACCAATCTTGTGTGCGATGTCAGACTATAAGAAAAAAAGAATATCATTAAACTAAATTAAAAATGGGCCAGGCAGTTTAACATACAGCAATTAAATGCACAATTCAGATCCAAACGATGGCCTTTCAGGTAAGAATTTATACCAGTGTTTTACATAAAACAAGCGCAGTGGAGTAGCAAGCTAACTGCATTTATTAGCTAACTTGAAAAGAAACGACTGAGTTTGCCAAGAACACACTTCAAGTCCACTCAAGTCTATGGCACTGGCAACAACTAATAGGATCACTCTTCATCTGGCTAATAATGCAATTTTAATTCATCACCAATTTTCTAGTATTTTCAACTAGGCTATTTGAAAATCCTCATGAATTTCCCAGCACACACCCACTACAGTCATTTTTTAAAGCTTCTGGAGAAGTCTGCTTGGATGACTGTTTCTTCAGTTTCATCCCACTAACTTGAGTCATCAAATAATCACACACTTTTGTTTACTGCTCAACACTCAAATGCTTTTTTTTTTCCAAAGTATCCAGTGATGCATCTGTACTCAATAAAAAATACTTAGTCAACCATATTTATTTTCAAGACATGATACACAAGCCAGCTCTTCTTAATTAATAATCCACAAACGTGTATACATCTGCTGCATTTACTAGAAAGATCTTATTTTCTTACTCCACCGTTCCAAACTATTAAGGCTTTCTGTATTGCCATCCCAGTCCTCACAGATGTTTAAAACATGCCTCAACTCCACCACTGTTCCTTTGTCAGATCTGTAATTATAAAGCTGACTCCAGCTCTCTCTGTAACATCTCATGCTCTTCCTCACAAACTGTCACATTTCAATTTGAATTACACTTTGAGTAAAACCTTCCAGGTGCCTGTGATAATAAAAATAATTAAGTGCCTTCAAAAACCTTGCTTGGAAGCATAATTCAAAGCTGTGCCAAGTACTGCTAGGCACTAAATCATCATATTTGTTGATCTGTTCTACCATCTAATTCTGGTTACTGTTTATAAATTGTTTTCAAAATGTTTTTTGTTAGTTTGTTGTTGTTTTTTAATGAGTAACTACATGTTAAAGTGTGAGAAAGCAAATTTTCAGCATCATTTATCTACCACGCTCTCCATTTGGGAAGATACTGGCAACGTTACTTATTTCTCCTGGAACTTATATTCCACTCCAACTTAATGCATCTGTCTGTCCTCAGCTCTTGTACTGCAGGAACAAGAACACTACCATCAGCCCAAAATTGTATTTGATAGAATTAACTGATACTCTAAAGAGACACAGTAATTGGAGTTGTACACTGAGTCAACAAGCATCCTTCACTGTCTCTATTTCTGTCTTTGCTCTACAGCTAACATGCAGTCCTATTTCTGACCTTTGCCATCAATAGCTCTCAAAGAGCTAACTAATAATTAGTAATTAATTAGTAATAATTAATAATTAGAGGTAGTTAATAATTGCTAAACATACGCTTTCGGAAAAAAAATTAAGCTGCTCCCCTCACAACTCATCCTATCCCACTCTACTGGAAAACCCTGAAGAAACAGGTCTCACATATTTTACAAAGCTTGATGGCTATTCTCAAGGATAAGACAGGCATGCAAGTCGGGGCTTACATAACGAGAGTTCTCCATCAAGTCTGTCCTGCTTACTCCCTTCCCCAAATGAGTCTAAAGACAATTAACATTGCCTGCATGTGAAAACAGCAGTCCATTGTGCGGCACGCACAGACCAGCTTAGACAGGATGATAGTTTTTGATTGCCCATTTGTTTAGAAGAAGCAGAAGTTAAAAATCAAATTCTTAGGAGAGCAGGAAGGGCAACATCAAACAAATACAACATAATCCGTTTTCCTTTCTGCACTGCCCTGATACTTTCAGTCTTCATTTTCTTCTCCTCCTCCTCATCGAAGTAAATCTTTATTTAAAAGAGAAAAAAAGAAAAATGCAGACTGGCAAGTGAAACCTTGCATGCAGCTAGAAGTTACACATGAAACTGCGATAAAGCAACAGTAGGAAAGATAATCCACCCACCACTGCTGTACCTTATAAACAAGCTATGCTAACTCTTTGGAAAAATCTCACAAGGACAAATTAATGAGAAACTACTGTCTGACCAGGTACCTGCAATCATACATAACCTAATGCTTATTCTGGATAAATAGGTCTCTAAAATATTATGGTGGTTTTAAAGTGTCTAATACCAAAAACGGAGACAAACAAGCAAAACTGTTTAGGAGAAAAAACTATGATGGAAAAGATCAGTGAAAACTGTGATCTTCCACAAAAGCTTGTTCAATAGCAACACACTACACTCAGAAAAGGGAAAAGCTGCCTAAAACCCATCCCACTTCAGAGCTAATATAAATCCAGCAATAAGAAATAAAGGGAGAGTGTAACAGAAAAACAGGAAAATCAGCCATTGGTGGAAGTGGGAAGCTGCAGGTAAAGTTGTTCAGAAAGCCAAACCCAAGGAGTCATTCACTGCAGACAGGGCCAATGACAACAAGAAGTGAATTTGCTTCTCTCTGTATGTAACTCAGTCCGGCAGTTTAAATACGTATGGCTAACTTTGTTTTTTTAAAAATAAGTAGTGTGATGGGCAAATCTACTTCTAAAGTCTCTAACAGTCAACAGAATTATCTCCATTCTCTAGGGGCCCTGGGCAGCTAGATCTAGTGGCTGGCAAGTCTGCCCCTGGCAAGCAGGTTGGAAATGGATGATCTTTAAGGTCCTTTCCAACCCAAGCCATTCTGTGTTTCTGAGATGTGAAAACTGATGAATAAGAAGACGTTCCCAGCATTCAAAGAATAACAAATCACGTGGCAAAGTAATGACATAGCCAGGACTTCAACTCTAATCCTCGACTTCCTTGCCTTGGAACTATTTTGTTATTGTCACTACTGCAGGTGAGCGCACTTCTGTTGGCCACATCAAGCATTAAAGATGTCCTACAGCTCCTTGCATTTTCAGCAATTTTCCCTCCGGAACAAACCATAAAGCCAGCAGCAAGTTAGCTTGTTAATATGGTTGTCACAGACACTGAATGTTGTCAGAATAAAATTCACATGTGTAATGTAATGACCTAATTTTCACTGTCAGTTAAAACCCCCCTCAGAGTGCTGATTAAAATCCTAGCTTGCCCAGGTATAACCGAGGGCAGGGAAATTATGCTAATTCAGGGAAAATAGGGCTGCTCAGCACAAAGGCTCTAACACTGCTTTCAGCTCTTTCATCTGGGAGTAAAGTATTTTTGAAGGTTGTCTGAAGTTCAGCCCTGCCCACCCAAACCATCCAGTATTAAAAAAAACCAAACATATTGGTATATTGTATTTAAGTAACACCACTAAGCTTCAAACAGCAACAACTTCAATTTTAAGAAGAGGTAATTAATGCTTAACTTCAGTATCTTCCGATTAGACATGCCTAGTACCATCAGAACTGTACATTAGTTTTACAAGAATCACACTTTTCATTGTCTTGTCCCTGAAAAAAAAGCCAACTGCTATAATTAAAGAGATCTGAGAAACTGTTTTGCCCTGAAAGGCCTAAAAATGAAGAAATAATGCTGTTGACATTAACTTCAGCCTTAGCAAAACAGGTATTTTAAGGATCATCACTAAGCTCTGATTCACAGTAGTCAATCAGGTCAATCAGGCTTCAGTGATTTTATTTATTTATTTATTTTAAGTATAAGGAATGTAGCAAGTTCATACTTACAGCTTAGCAATAGGCTTTGTAAAGCTAACAGGAGTAGTATTTTGCATCAAAACTGTTAATACCTGTCGAATCCTGTACTCATATCTCAGCTGTGCATTTCCTTTAATGTTATCTGTACAGTTCACAGCTTTTTGTCTGAGCTTATACAGAGAAATAAGGTTTCTTAATTAATGCGGATTACAACAGTCACTTTCTTAATCTATTTCTCTGAACAATTAGAAAATAACTGTCCAGTATTTAAGAAAGTTACCTATTTAGAAAGTCTCTTTTGAGAAAACATAACATTTCTTAGCCATCAGTAGAATCGTAGTGTCTTTTAGCACCAGCAAAAGAAGGATTAACGGCTGCCAACAGGTCAGCCACCAGAGGGCAATCAGTATTCTCAAACAGAAAATTTATTACTTTGGTCCAAAGCGCTCATACTTAGCCACATATTTTTTTGAAGTCAGCTGGAGCAAGCAAGGGAGAACAGAGCATTTTTCAAGTTTTGCACTGTAAACATGGCAAATTTTCTGTCTTACATATGAATAACAAGGTAATTAAATTCAAATAGGTTCCATAAAGAAGTTACCTTAACCAAAACTCAAGTCTGAAGCAAGAGAAAGGCACTGCAATCCTTAAGCAATTTCACGTTAAATTATAGAATACAGGGATGAAATTAGGGCAACACCGAACAGTCCATTTGAAGCTATCGGCACACAAGGAAAATCCCAGCGTACTCAAAGGCCACAAGAAACAGGTTAGACTATATTAACTAACTGTAAGCTTAATTTTGTATTTCACAGCTCTGCTGAGCTTAGATGAATCGTTTCTGCTCTTGGAAGGATTGGAAGTGACATAAAAGGACATTCTATTTATTGGGCCAAAAAATACAGTGCTGGCAGCAAAAACATAAGCTTTTTGACAAGTTCCACAGAACACCAGCTGTGCCCCAGAGTTGTCATCTCATTCAGAAGTTGCAAGCCATTCAGTAGTTTTTATGCATTACCACCAGCTGCCTTTGCTTCTGGTTTAAGGGCATCAGTTTCCCTTCTACCTGAGCTTCCCTACGAAGTGGAAATCTGAAATAAGTATGTTATCTTATTCTCCTATGGATAAGAATGGCACAGATCAAGTGCTTCAACTTCAGCAAGCAGTTTCTTAGAAACTGCTCATTCACATGACTAGTAAGATGCTGCAAGTTGCTGCTGACAGCTGCAGAGACCTTGAACAATGAGGAAGGATACTCTGTTGCACACTTCTGTGCAATTAAAATATTATCAAGCAATATGAAATAAGGAGATTTGGATTCCATTATGGTAAGTAGTTTCATTCACAAATCATTAGCTATGCTAACGAAAAGCACTACTTTACTTGTATACCAGCAACTGGCCACAGAAAGGCGGCAGATCTGTTTCTCTCCTACACATGAGAAACATTAGGCAGCAAAAGTGACACAGTTGGAAGCCATTATACTAAGTGTACTAGATGAGGTTTCTTTCATAGCTCTTCGCCATCTAACACAGTGTTCTTGATACCACATTCTGAATTCTGACACCAAATTCTGCCACATAACCTGAACAGTTACTGCATCCCTACAGATGCTTGGAAACACCAAGAAACCTGGGCTGTCATTGTTTGCACTGCGTGGGAGACTTTCATCTACTGCAGTTCTTACCATCTCTGCTTCTTTATAAAGCATCGTTAACAACAATATAACCAGAGATACGCCATGCAGAAATTCTTCATGGAAGGAAGAGTCAAAGAACTCTGCATTTTCCAGCAGAGAACACAAACTGATTATATAAACAACCTGTTAATGCTAAAAGGTTTAGCAGATAGTCTGAAAATCATCAAGAAGTACCTACTGGAAAGAAGTCTGTTACCCCTCAGCTACTTAGCTCAACTTTTACCCTGCCTGCCTGCCGCTTACAGAACCAAAGCTTCCAGCCCTGAGAAATGGGACAACTGTCATTGCATCACACAGCTTTCTGAGCTTCCCAGTGGACATACTGCCTCAAGAGGTTTTTCCCTGAAGAAAAAATTAGATTACTGAAGGTAAAATGATGTGCTTTCAGATGTTAACATCTATTCTAATATTGCTGTTTTAAAATTGTTACATAATCAAATTGCATAACCAACTTACTCAACTTCTTTGTAATGCTATCCCTTCCCTCCCACCACCCACTCACCCTAACACCATATCAAGGTCTTTAGTATGAGCTAAAAAACTGTAATGTTTTCTAAATAATATGGCAGAAGTGTCCTTCATCCGGTCAACACAATTGAAAACAAGCAATAAAGAAGTTCAAGGACTACACTTCTCCACAAAACAGAAAGAACCACCACCCAAAATACAGCTATCAGCTTCTGCCACCTAATTATTAGCTTCCTTATTCAAAGTTCCCTGGCCAGCACTAGACAGCTTTTAAATATTTTCAGCAGCAGCACGTGAGGGTGGCACTGACTTACAACAATATAAACTCATTACAGAATCCCTGCTTTCAAAACTTCTCCCTCCCCATAACTGAGTACCCAGGTGTAGTCATTCATCAACTGAATGACACATTTTAAAATATCTTGAGACCTGGAAAGATGGCCAATATTCACAGCTTCTTCCATCCATTCAATTCACTTTTGCTCCTTGATCAGCTATTTTCTTTAGAAACAGTTCTGTTTTTGATTTTCTGGGTAAGAATTTTCATAGACAAGAAAGCAAGACTAAGTATCTTGCATTAACTGCCTTCTAAAGTGATCTAGTAATTTCTTACCTACCAGTGTAACTACAGAGCCCCTCCAAATGCAAAGAAATTTGATATAATAAGCTCACAGCAAGTCCAAGCTTAGTGAAGAAACAAAACAGACCTCATAAGAAACATCATCCAAAGCACTGCCTGATTACATATACGAGGACCACAAAAATTTTGTGAAACTACCTAGTGAGTGTCCTCACTTCTTTTACAAGATGACCAGGAAAGGGCTAACTGCTTTGCTACAACTCCCACATCCAGCCGCTCCTCCGATTCACAATTCTCTATATAAAAGCACTGGAACAGCTGAAGCACTGAAGATTATTTGAGAGAAAACTGCAAACTTGGGAAAGAAGTTTTGAAGCTACCAAGCTAAAAAGGTAAAGAAAGTTCTACAAAGAGCAAGAACAAGAATCTTCATTTTTATCAGGTTCCCTTTTGCATTTAAGCAAATACCTTAATTTGAAATAGGAAAAAAAACAAACGGGCTTCCACTCTTAGTAGAAAATAGTAGTACTCTTACTATTTAACTTCTGTTTCTGTACACATTAAATAGATTTACGATATACACTAAGAAACGACAAGTACCTGGTATGGCACAGGTATGCACTATCATATGAAGATATGCATACATTAAATGTCAGTAATTTAGGCCTCAAGCGGTACACACAGAACATGATAATAACACACATGTAGTCCTTGCCAGGCTTTCTCTCCTGAGACTAAATCCAAGTGCCCAAGATGATACTGAAGAAATTGCATTTGTCATAGATAAAATGATAAATAATCAGTTGGCTTGCAAGGCCAAGGGGTAGAGAACGTTCCAGGCTAACTTCATTTGAATTAAAAAAAAAAAAATAGAATGTGGTTGACAGCATAAAAACAAGCATTTTATCCAAATGTTTTAAGTGTAAACATTCTTGTTTGAATGCTATAAGAATTTATTATATTCAGGAATACTTAGTTCTAGCCTAAATAACAGAGGACAAAAATTAAGATCCTTCCCAGTTTATTGTTTCTGAATTTCTGTTTAAACTGATCACTGCATTAGTGTATGTACAGTTAGAACTCTCATATTAACTGTAGGTTTTAAAATACCTATAAACAGTTTTATTCTCCTTTACTCAAAAGTTAACGGGGGGGAAAGAAGCAATAAATGATTACTGCCAGTGCGGTATACACAGCTATATTTATTAGTTCACTTCTAATTACAGACAGAAAGCTGAAGGCATACATAACTGCTGCTTTAGAATAAAGACAGACTACTGTTTTCTCCAACAGTTTTATTTCAAAAAGTACACAAGTCTGTCATGGAACTACAGCGTTTAAAAATTCTGGATTTGTTTTTACAGATTCACTCACAGTACTTACATTGTATGATACCATTCCCTAAAAATGTGAATATAAAACCTTATACTGAAATCCATATCAATATTCAAGTTCATGCTCTGTGCACGAGAAGTGTAAAGCAATGCTGCGACATGTTTTATTCCGGGAAATGTTATTGCTCCAATTTCATTCGAGCTGTGCCGCACACCAGAGGACCAACACCCAAAGGGCCCTATAAAGCACCTATCAAGTGTATAAAACAAGGTTCAAGTGATACAAACAGTGTCTTTAGACTACCACAGCGATCTGAAGTGATCTGGAATATACACGGTTAAGAACAAAACCAAAAGGCTATCCTGGAAAACAGTAATATACAATATTCAGTATTACAGAGACAGCTTGCAATTAACAAGTCTTATTTGTACTATTAAGCAGGAAGCATACATCTAATACAAACGTGACTATTACAGCTGATAAAGATGTATGCACTGTACATTTGCTCCAGAAGTCATCTTTTACCCCTCCAACAAGGCATTTCTGTGCACTACATAGTTTAAGAAAAAAAAGTATTCTTTTTTTTAGGTAAGGAAGGTTCACACGATTATCTTTAAATATCCATTTTAGAAGTTTATGAGAAGGCTCGTTGTATGGACAAATGTTACATAACCTCTACAGTACTACAAGTCTAATACTATTCACACCATGCTAAAATTCAACAGTTTCTTCTATACTGTCATCCTTAACAAGCAAGTTTACAGTCATGACATTAACTAGTAATTTCTTGAGCTCATTCAGACTATTTACATAATGATATCAAGCCTCCCTCCTCTATTTTCTCCCTCTTTTTAAATAAAATGAGACATTAAAAATGCCATCTTCTAAATGGCATCAGCTGCCATTACTTCCCAGAGAAGTTCTGTTAGCAGGTTTATCTGTAACATCGGACACCTCATGATTTCTCAGTTTGTGTCCTACACAGCTAAAAATTGCTGCTAAACTACAGTAGCTGCTTTTGAGAATTATAATGCAGTGTTGAATTATAATTGTGAATCTACTGACTAAAGAAATAATTTATAATAGTGCTATTATGTTGCTGTAGTGTTTTATTCATTCAAAAAGGCATGATGAGAGCAACTTGAGGGAAAGTTTACCCCAAGTCAGAGGTTCTTTATTTCAGATACGGACTATGTCAGATTCCATTCCTTTTATTTTCCATGCCATTACATAAATAGACAGACACTGTCAAGGCTACTAAGCCTAACAGCTAGGCTCTTAGGGCATATCATGCTGTCCTTCCATTCTGTCGATTTATTGTTTTGTGCAATCTGACAGAGCATTAAAGCATGTGTAAACTCCAATCTGTATGTTTGAGTGAGATAACTACTCTTGAGTGTCCCAGGGCTTACCTGATGGAAAGCACGGAGTCATAGGGCAAACAAAACAAAACAAACAAAACCAGAAAAAAAGCCGCACTATCTCACATTTGTCCATAGATGGCTAAGAATTAAGTTCAGTAGGTTTTCTGCCTGGTTGCTTAGGTCTCTAGCTATTTCTCAGTCTGTGATTCAGTTCTAGTTTTGTACTCAACTTTTATTTACGATCCAAATAACCATACCCTTTTATTTAGGAAAGGCCTTAGTTTCAAGGTAAACAATCAGTTTATGATTAAAATATCCTAAAGTCTCTTCTATCATAGTAATTGGATGCAAGAAGATGTTTCCTCATCTATTGTTCTTCACAAGCATGTATTTGGCACAGTTTCTAAACCTATTAGTCACCACACAAGTGAGAGTCAATCATCCATCTAATCAGTACAACTGAACAGCTTTCAGGAATACGAACACTTACATCGTAATTACCAATTGAAGGAGTAACTCACATTTGGAAATACAGAACAATACAGAGAGCCACTGAAATCACATCCAAAAACAGGCAAGAAGAGGTATAAATAGTACATAAGAATCAAGAAATCAGATCACAGTGTCATGTTTTAAAAATTGTACCATCATCTAAGCACCTGTCCAAACAGTAAATTTAGGCACCAGAAATCTCATAAAAACTGAAGATACAATCAGGCAAAGTTTATTGAAAAGGCACACATGAAAGATAAAAAGTCTGATCTCTAACAGTATAAGTTTACAATCTAAAAAAGTTCCAAATGTGTAAAATTGTTAAGTCTAGAACACTTAGTAGCCATTCAAGTATCTAAATTCAGTATGAAGGGTATGTCTTCTATATTAACAGAGCCAACCAAAAATTGTGCATCTAACTACACGTAAGACAAATATTTAGTAGAAAGTCAAATAATTTATCACAGATCTATCCAGCTACAAGAAAGCAGAACACTAAGCCTAGAAGTTTGAGGAAATCTTATCTCACACTGTTGCTACATACAAACACTCCTAACACCTTTCAACAGGCTCTTCAAATATTTTCTTCATCAACCTCTGTGCCACATACCGTATTCATTTAGAGTTTTCCAAAATAATGGGCTGTTTAACATCTTTACCTAGAATAAGCTGAAGGGACTCCTCCCTACACTCCCAAGCACAAGATGAGAAGGAGATGAGAAAATAGGAAGTAAAAAAACAAAACAAAACAAAAATAACCCAAAGATTCAAAGAACATTTAAGTTTAAATCCAGCTTCTACAGATATACAGTATCACTCACCAGAAGCTATCAAAAATCTTTAAGTAGGCGTGCAACTAAGATCAGGAATTATTCTATTTCTCCTGAAATGTTTTAAGTTTGCAAAAATGGGATGGCTTTTTTTTTTTTTTTTTTAAATGAACTCTTCAAACATCACGCTCCTATCAACAATTCTGGATAACTATTTCCTCTTAGATTCTGGTTGTGTGAAGTTCTTGCTGATGAGAATCCAAACATCTATTAAGAATATTTAGGAGTGTTGAACAGACAAGAAGTGAGGAAGTGAATTTCTTGCAAATACACATGAAATTGCATCAGTCTCGTTAGACTATCTGTTGCTTACCTGAATCTGGAAAAGATTTTTCTGATGTTAGAGCAAGAGCAACTATCAAATACCAGTTACTTAACAGCTTTAATAAAGCCCCATGAAACTTCGAGGTATTTGGTTTCGAAAAAGAACACTGCCTTAGAATCTAAGCAGGCTTTGGAAAATGTGAGATACAGCTAACTTAAGACCTGCAGAGGTGCAAGTTCACTCTTATTTTGACGATGTAACAGTTGAGCTATAGATTTTAGAACTTAGATACCACTGGTAACAACCTGATAAGACTTGTTACATAGGATTAATTAATTAGCTGACACTACTAGAACTAGTTATTGCAGCAAAATTCTGATTTCAAGGAGCTTGCAAAATCTGTCACATTTCCACTCACTATGATTTTACACTCAGAACAGATTCATTACATTGACTGAATCAAACAAACGACTGGCAGCCCCTGAGATACTAACTCAGGAAGCACTCCAGACAAACATTACCAACTTCAAAGAACTGCATAAATCCTCTGACTTTGAGCAGAATTTAAATTCATCCTCAGTATTTCAGCCCCACTGCAAGCTCATCAGACAGTGGCCAAATTAAAATAGTCCTGTTACTCCAAGATTGAGAATAAAGCTTCAAGAACTGAGGAACTTCATGGTCTATGTATGAAATGGTTTTGTTACTTCTCAGTTGCGTTGCTCTTTCAGATTCTGAAAACCACACATCAGCTAATAGTGTCTCTTCAGTAAGCCACCAGAGATCCAAACACCTTCAGTATCTGATATTTAGGAACTTCCACACTTTCAGTAGTTCAACTGTTACACACTAATAAGTTTAAAATTAAAAATGAGAATTGGTGGCTTTTCAAGAAAAACATGTTCATTTTCTTCAATGAAAACAGCATGCCATTGTTTAAACAAGGGTTGGAATACTGTAGTTTTCTCTAATACTTACAACAAACACTTAAAAAAAAAACAGGACTTAAATTAATATTTCATACTATGGACCCATCTTTGCTTTGTGCTGGAATCATCACAGGGACAGCTCCCATTCTACTTAAATTAGGTGCAGCTACCTTTGAAGATGCAATGGTTTGGTTTTGACCAGAAGTACGTTCAAAGTCTTCACTTGGAACCTGGCTATATGGGGTTTTGGAGTATCCTTCCATATTTGAGGGAGACATTGAACCCAGAGAAGAACGATTGCTGCCTATGTAGCTGCGCGCTGTTGAACTGCGACTTTTTGGAGGCAGAACATCTTCTCTGAAAGAAAGAACAGTTGCACAAGAGTTCAGTCACTACTACTACTATGCAGCTTACATAATAACGTTTCATTTGTGTCTTCCCATTCTGACTCTGTAGACAAAAAGGTTGTGGTTTTTTTTCCAATTCTGTTAAATAAAAGGAAGTTTTCATTGTCTTTAAGACCTTTACTGAAAGTAGGTAGACATGACTACACTGTATTCAAAACAAGTTCTCAGATAAACTGTTAGTGTTTTAATAAATTTATTAGATTAAAACAGAAATCCCAACTACTATGCCTTCCTTGCAGAAAAGCATTTAGAAGTTAATTTTCAAGCACCACCTCTCAAGCTAGGCACATCATTACCTGATTTCATGATGTACTTCTTTCTCATATTTCTTCTCTCTATGCTTCTTGCAGCAACAGAAGACAAGAAAAGCCAATAAGGCAAGACCCAACAGAGTTCCCAGAATAGCTCCAGCAATTACACCAGCTGTATTTATAGCTAGAATAGACAAATTACAATAGTGTTTAAGCATCAAACTTAGTATATCAATGAAATAGAGGTGTTTCAATTCTGTGACTTAGAATGACAGGAGAATTGTATCTTTTCACATTAAAAAGAAAAACTTAGACAAAGTACAAATTCAAAGCAGCGACCCTCAGCTGCAAAAGTGTTGTTTTTAAACATTTAAGAATATAGAGAAACAAGATTATTCAAATACGCAAAACACTATGTGACTACTACACAGTGAACACTTACGAGGGGTGACATTCAGCTCAACAGAACATTCATCTGTGCCAACTCGGTTTGAAGCAATACAACTGTATGTACCAGAATAGTCTTTAGAGGCATTTTTCAAGAGAAGTTCCCCTGTATTTTTATCTACAAAGAATAAAAAGCAAAAGGTTTACCATTTACCAAAGTTTAATTCCCAACTCAGTAAAACAGCATTATTAATCAAGCACATCCGTGAAATCTTAACTAAAAATGCCATATTGAAAACAATACTCAAGTAAAATCAAAAGTTTACTCCACCACAGAATGCTACTATATATAAAAGCCTTTTACTTTAGTAGACATTTATGCCACAGAAATTGACTTTAGTATTAAGGTCTTCAAATTGCTCTGCCAATGGAAAGAAAAGGATGCTTAAAATGGAAAATTCTCTCACCCTAACCTAGAGTTTTAAAATACAGGGGATTAACTGCATCCCAAAGGAATCTCCTTCTCTTCAGTATATAAAGTAATTCTATGCAACCATCTCAGATGTCAGCAGAACTCATGTTCAATATGAAATGCTGATCCAGTGGGTGACCGTTTAACTCTAGATAGGCCGACAGAATGAAAACAGAAAAATCTTCTTCCTAAGGCTTCCAAAGCAATTGGTAGCTACCTTTGAGATTTTACTATATGAACTTCAAATGGCTTGAACACTTAGACTGCTCATAGATTTGCCATCAGCACTTAAACCCCAAGCTACCAAGAGACAATGTCGCAGTAAGATCACACAAAGACCTAGCTCTTTCAGCAGCATCTAGGTTCTTGATGGCATATTCAGCCCCCATGAAACTACAATCACAAGCCCAAAGCAACAGTAGCTTTATGATGTTACACACCACTTTCATATGCTTCCTTATTCATGTCCAGCACTAAAACTATCAATTTACTTATGAGACACATTTGCAATGTGGATGAAGAGAGAGCCACAACAGAAGCTTAAGGTCTTGAGTGATACACAGAGACATTAGTAACTAACTTCTTGTTGTCAAAACAAGAAATAGGATGTATCAAACAGCACTACCACAAGGCAAGCTCAATTAATTTTTAGGAGCTATGTCCCCTAAGATACACAGATACTACTGAACTATAGTTTGAAGTAGACTGGAGAAGCACAAAGCAGAGTTCAGACGGTCACTTTTGTTTGGTTTAGGTCAATTAAACTGAAACTATATCACCCTCTGGAAGGTCCTGAAGCATAAATAACAGGGGGACAGGAGATCGTTATGAGAAAGATCCACACATGTTCCCAATCTCTCTCCCCAAGAGAGAGATTATAACTCTACAAGAGTATAACTACTCTCGTACATACGATGATACTTTTCATCCTGTATGTCATATGCAATCTGAGTTAAAACACTTCTAAGCAAATACTTACAGGGCTCTATCTGCAAATCAAACCTACCATCTCAAGGCTTAAAGGTTTTTCTTATTTTTAAAAAAAAAAAAAAAAAAACCAACAAAAATAAAGAAGAATTGGTACTGCAAAGCATAATTACATAAAATATTCCAGAATAACTTTCAAAGTCAGAACTCAGAAACTACCAATGAACTAAACTGATGAGTAAAATCAACTTTCCTAATAAACTTCAGCAATTAAGTTCTCACAAGAAAAAAAAAAATCCAATACCACTACAGTAACAATTCTCAATTTATAAGCCAGCATTTTTTAAGAAAATTCTTTCCTGGATATCAACTCACACAAGGAGAGGGACAATCTTCTCTTTTCCTTTACTCATGACAACTTTTCTTCTATAGACATGTATTCTCTCCCCTCCTTAACTTAAGCAGTTCCATCACTTGATCAGGAATTGAAGCTCTCACTTCAATCTCTACTAAAATTCAAGTTTCATTTCCATTTTTGAAAATGCAGTTCAAACCACTGGTCTAGACTCTACTCTGACTCTTCAGCCCATCCATCTGAATGGAAAAGCAGCCAAGAATCAGCAAGCAAGAGCAGTCAAAACATTTGTATGCAGAGATGAGCATGATTCTGCAAACCTAATGGTAAGAATCTCTCTCAACTTGGAGTAGCTTGTTTAAACGTCAGTTTTACTATCTACTGAAAGGATAGAAGTGACATTTCTCTAGACTGCTCTATATTAGAAGCACACATAAGCTGCTAACAAGTCAAAATATGTCAAAAATACGAAAACAATTATTTATTATTCTGAAATACTTAAAGCTTGACAATACTTAGCACAGAAGTGGCAGGAAGTCCTTGTGTGCCAGTTACTACTCTTCTCCAGTCATAATACAAAAGTGGGGTTCCTTCTTGTGATGCACACTTCAATATAATGTCCTTTCCAATCTCCTGTGATCCTTCAATGGAGCATCTAGTGCTTGCTGGCTTTACTGATAAACAAAGTATTATTGAATTAGTAAGTCACAATCAAAATAATGCTTTAGCTTGTCAGCACATTTTACTATAGAAATTTTATACAACAAAGCCTTTTGTAACAATGAAAAACATCTATGAAATACGAATCAGATGCAGAAGTTTTAAAAATGCTCATTACTCTATTATTTCCCTTGCCTGCCCCATCCTGAAGACTTAGTAATGGATGAATTATTGTAGATTCACTCTGACTTCCCCCTACATATATTTTCATTTTATATATAAAGTGAAGGACAGTATAAACACGAATGTGCCACTGAAAATTCAAGAAAAAAAATATATATATACTTGCTTACCAAGCACTTTCAACTGTATTTTTTGGCTTTCAACTCCAGGAGCCTTCTTCACTTTGCACTGGTATGTGCCTGTATCTGCTGACTTTAAATTCAGGATATCCACTGAACCATCACCAGATTTGGGATCAGAACTAGTAAACTGCAGCCGCCCAGTCAGAGCAGGATAATAATGATTATAAATCCTATCTCCAGAATATAGAATTATCTGTAAAAGAAGAAATGCAGTTCAGGAATCTGCTTGGCATATAAACATTTGAAGGAAAAAAAAACAAAAACAAAAACAAAGAAAGCATCTTCAGATTTTTAGCAGCCTCTCTTTACTGTCTAAAATAATTCCAGGGCATAATGTACCTTTTTTTTTTTCCAAAATAACACCACACAAAACACTAACAAATACTCCAATACGATACCTGCTCAGGTGACAGGATGTCAACACTGTCTTCTGTCTTAAAGAAAACTATTTATCTAATCTTCATCCTGTAAAATCTCTGCTAAAGAAGTTCTCAGACTTCAGAATAAATGGAAGAGTTAATAAATGTATTACGTCTTTGTTAGTTAAGACCAAATTCTCATGAATGACTACCATCAATCAGGAAAATAACGTAGGTGTACAAGAGCAGAGTTTTCTGTTCTCTGAATCATTTTTAATTTTAGAGTTGTTTGCAGTGAATACAGGATTAAGTATAAAATATTGTAACATTCTCACTGTTTCAAAACTTCCACATTGGTGCTTCAAAGTAATTTAAGACCACATGCATGCCATTTTGAAAAGGTGAAAGTCAAGAGTCACTACCAAAGTTCACACATAGACCGAGTCTAAGAACTCAATTACAGCTGCCAAAAATTAAGAAGTTTTTACTTACCGTTTCTTCTTTCTTCTGAATATCTGCTGGTATCAAGACCCACTCAATATCTAGTGTGCCTACATCTTCTTCTGAGAGTACAAAAGTACATGGCAATGTAACTCTCTCTCCTTGAGCTTTTTCAAACGCTGATTCAGCTGAAGTTATAGTTAGGCTCCTTGTAAGACCTATTAAAAAAAAGATTATTTTTGTTTTAAAATCATATCACATGCAATTTCCATAGTAAGTGTTCTATTGCGTGTTAGTGTATCTTTCTAGAAAAATAAAAAAATAGTCAAATTAAAAAAAAACAGTCAAATTAAAAAAAACAAACTCTGTATGTCTGTAACGTATAGATTATTCAAATAGCTCTCTTAGAAGCTTACCTAAAATCATCTGCTCATTTAAAAAAAAACGAATCAGAATTACGTAATTCCTTTTTCAAATCTGTCATGCGCTTTTCCTGTATGGAAATTATATCACTGGAAAAAAATCATGTTAAACTTTCATCGCTACTCAAGAAATCCTGTGAAGTTATTGAACATAATACAAAGTTTGTTACTGTTAGTTTGGAATCATACCCAATCAGCAGTTGTATCTTTCAGCTTTTGCATAACTCAAGTTCCATACAAAGCTAAATACATGAAAAGGCTGCTGCTTAAAACTTTGATGTAATATAACATTATAGTTATTGAAAAAGGAAAATATAGGAAATGCCTAATGACATTTTGAATGAATAAAGAATACACTTGGTAAAACGAGGGCGTGAAACAGTGACAGAGCCAACCAGGATTGACAAAATTATTGTGAATTTGGGACTGCTCTACCTGGAAGGAGTGGATAAATTAATCCCTTCAAAAAAAATCTCTACAACTTTTAAGAATGCCAACAGACAAAGCTATTTTCTACTTTGTTTATTTATTTTTCCCATTTAGTCAATATTAGAATTACAGGCAGAAGAACTAAGCATCTCAGTTGAAGGAGATGTCAGAGCCAGTTGGGTTTGAATCAAGCACTAGCACTAGGAGTTAGTGGCAGGTCAAACTAGGTGGAAATTCCCTTCTGTAGAGTAGACACCCACCTGCTGCCAGGCACGCAGGCAAAGATGGTTTAGACAGATTCAGTGTTAAGAGACTGCCAAGGTTCCTCTGACCCTTGAACTACTACAGTATTACTGTTACTACTGTTTGTTATTCCTTTTTTTGTTGTTGTTGTTTAAATTATTACTACTACCTACTCACACTGGCATCCATGCTACTTAAAGACAACCTGAACGCAAGTGACTACAAAACTGGGGACAAAGGAAAAGGAACCGGGGGTGCTGGCACCGTGAGTTAACAACTGGCTGCAGGACTGGTAGCCTTGAAAAGTTTCTATTACTACATAAGCAGTAAAGACTCAGAAGGGAAAGCAAAGACACTGGTTCAGTGACAGCTGATGTAAGACTAAAGCACTCACTATTGACTCTGCTTGCAGCAGAGTAGATGACTGAGGTCACTTCAGCAAATGCATTAAAGATCTATGCAAAGCTAATGCACACAAATGATCAAATGACACTATCACCAAACTTCCCTCTTCTCCTTCAGTTTCCACTCTAATCAGTAAGATTCAACTTCTGCTCACTCCCCTAGTACACTCCTCAAAACATGAGTGGATCACCTGTGGCATCTTAGTGCTAGTATGACACTATCAGACTGAGAAAAAAAATCTGTGTTTGTTTTGGGTCAAGGAGGACTTAATAAAACTTCGACTTTTTTCAGGTTCTTTTAACACACCAGAAAGACGAAGGCTCCTCTTAGTTATCCCAATAATTCAAAGGTGCTTAGAATTAATTTATCTGATTTTTACTACAGCTAACAAATCACTCTGAAGCTGAAGATACTCAGAAGCATGCAACAGATTCACTACTGAAAACTATCAACACAGAAATGCAATCGGTCCAAATTTTATTCAAATATTTTTCCAAGGAGAAAGTGAGCCAAATTTAAGTTGGAGTGTAAGGAAGAATGAACCTTTGTGGCTGCTCAGGGAGAGACAAATCCTATTCCTTGATACAGAACAGTAAGTATTATCCCTTATAAATGTTTAGAAGAACACACGAAGTCAGTACACATGCATTCTGGATTCTGAGCATGGGAATCTCAAATCTACAACATGGAATTAAGTACTTCTCTGAAAAACAGACCCCAAAGAGCACTGCAAGGAAACACCATCAGGACTGGAGAAAGTTTTACCATTACTTAAAAAGGGGTGCAAAATAACTTACCATCCTTAGGGAAACTGTAGTTCTTTCTGAATATTTGGACTCAACATCAAATACCCCTCAAGTAAAACAAAGCTTAACAAGCTACATTACTACGTTATTTTTAATCTAGGAAAAACTGAACACGATATAAATGGATGGAAATTACTTTATTATCGCTTGTTAAAAAGTCTTCAATTGAGAAAACACAACAAATGGAGAACACATTCTACATTCCAACAGAAGTAACAGAAGGTAAATTTTCAATTTTTTTTCTGTATTTAGTTTTCATATATATATATATTTTTTTAAATGAAGAATGTGAGGAGTTCCAGATACACTGAAATTCTGGATTTCTGGTCTACACAAAGTGAAGTGCAAATTTAAGCTTGACGTAAACGTTTCTGGCAATTGGATAGTACTGCTATGGTAGTGTTACGTAACCCAGAGAACAGAATCCCTCCCTAAATAGGTAACATGAGAGAGAAACAATCATCTGGAACAGAATAAAGTATACCAACTGAAAAACACAGAGGGGACAGCACAACAGAGGTAGACCGTTGAAAGTAGCACTGCCACCAGGCTCAGAATGAAGGCTGAAGAAGCAAGAACCACAGACCACAACTGCAAAGAAGCACAGACAGCTTCTGTGAATTAAGGAATGAGTTCATGTGTTTTGTTGCTGCTCCTAAAATCATAATTGATCCATATGCGACCTGCATTTGCAAAGCACTTCAACTTCACTAACAGGCTCTCCAAAAAATATACTGTTTGCCAATACTTGCTTGTAAGCAGGAAATGTTTTTAGGTGCATTAAAGTTTCCTCATAAAATGAGGTTTTAAGAAGGAAATACCAGAGACAATCAGAAATGCGTATTAGTGTTTTCAGAAGTGCAAGCTATAAAATTCACTTAAGAGACTCTTCTTTCAAGCACAGGTTACAGATGTTTGCCTGCACAGCTGTGATCTAATGTTTTGCTTGACAGACTTCAGTCTTAAACAGAATAACTGACCACCATACTCATTTCACTTCCAAACACAGCCCTCAACCACAGCGAGCCTACTACTTTTTAATGGCACAGTAGTACTGCTTCTGTATCTGCAGTGGGTAAGTATCTAAAGAGCAAGTTTTAGTATGCAGTAATTTTAGAGTTCTGCAGATAATTCAGATTTTGATGATAACACAGGCACTGGTAAGAGCCAACTGCAAAGCAGAGAAAGTACTATGTTAGCTTAATAAGTTTTAAACAGTTAATGTTTAATGTATTATACAAGCCAATGTTTGACACTGTGCTTATCGCACAATGCTACAACAGATTTCATAAATAAAGCACAGTTCACAGTAAGTAGTAAAAATAAAAAACACCAACATCCCACCTTAGCAAAAATCTGAAACACTTCTAAAGCTACTGACATGAACAAACCACATACCCCTCTATTTAAACCTCAAAAGGGCCCAAACTACAAACAGATCAGGGAAGATAAAAACTTGCCTGCCTACTGTAGCCAAAGTCCACCAGGTAGGACACATTAATCCCTGAACACAACATTCAGACAGATGTCCATACATGCATTTCCTATCTACCAGTATAGTACTTCCTGCAAGTTAACCAGAGCCACACCTCCTTTACTGTGCAGGAAACATCCCAAGTTTGTGGAGCCAGAGAAATTAAAGATCCACGAATAAGGGCACTAGCCTAGAAAATAGATGAGGTATAGCTCTCAGTCTTCATTCCAGATACCACCCGCCCATTTAGTTCAAGACTAAGTATAACAACATTTCAGAAAAATCCATAAAGCGTTTTCTGAACAAGAACTTGAAATTTCTACAGACCATGTTAGGAAAGACAAGATTTTAAACCTCTCTTTCACATTTCATCTAATCTGCCTTACCAACAGCAGGATGAAGTTGAGCAATCAAATAGTCAGAGAATTGGTCTAGGTAAGCTCTCCTAACACTTTTGCACAAACCAGTGCAGTTTATCGACATGAAGAAAGGTTCTGCCATAAGCTACAAAGAGAAAGCTGATGAACAAACACAGCATTTCGAGCAAAAACGGGGAAAAAATCCACGTCAGAATGATTCTGGTGAAGTTGTATCACCTGGACAATCAACTATGGTGCTGGGTCTCCAAACAGGGGGATTGTTTCCAAACTTCACTTTGTCTGAGCAATCATGGTGGGGAGCACCACTTATCTAAGGCACATTCACTGAGTAGTCTCCCAGTTGCGCCTAGCCTCAAAGTAACTAGGGTGGAATCGCTTCTTCAAATCATATATTTAAGTTCTCCCTTTCTATTTTTGATTTCTAACTTTTCATTTGCTTCCACATCAAGGAGGACTGGACTATTAAGAACAATCACAGAATCTTAGGGGTTGAAAGGGACCTCCAGAGATCACCCAACTCCTCTGCTAAAGCAGTTCCCTGCAGTAGGTTGCACTGGAAAATGTGTAGGTGGGTTCTGAATAACTCCAGAGCAGGAAACTCCACCACCACTGGGCAGCCTCCTCCAGTGCTCTGTCACTCTCAAAGTAAAGACATTATTTCTCATGTTTGTACAGAACTTCCTATGTTCCACTTTGTGTTCACTGTCCCATGTCCTGTCACTGGACACCAGCAGTGAGTCTGTCCCCATTCACTTGATTCCCGCTCCTTAGATATTTATAAGCATTGATAAGATCTCCCCTCATTCTTCTCCAAGCTGAACAGTCCTACTTCTCCCAGCCTTTCCTTATACAGGGGATGCTCCAAGGTCACTAATCATCTTTGCAGCCCTCTGCTGGACTCTCTCCAGTAATCTCCCTGTCTTTCCTGACCTGGGGGGGGCCTAAAACTGGACACAGGACTCCAGATGTGACACCACTAGGGTAGAGCAAAGGTGGGAGGCCCACCCTCAAACTGCAGGCCACGTTCTTTTTAAAGGCACTCCAGGTTACCATTGGCCTTCTTGGCCATAAGGGCACACTGCTGGCTCATTGTCAGCCTCTTGTCCACCAGGATGCTTAAGTCCTTATCCACAGAGCTCCTTTCCAGTAGGTCAGCCCCTAACCTGTACTGATGGATGCGGTTGTTGTTTCCCAGGTGTAGGACTCCGTACTTGCCCTTGCTGAACCTCACAATGCTCCTCCCTGCCCAGCATTCCAGCCTGTCCTAGTCTCGCTGAATGGCAGCACAGCCTTCTGCTGTGCCAGCCACTCCTCCCAGCTTTCTATCATCAACAAACTTGCTGAGGGTGCAAGTCCATCCCTTCATCCAGGTCACTGATGGAACATGTTGAACAAGACTGGACTCCATATCAACCCTTGGGAGATACTACTAGCTACAGGCCTCCTAGACTTCACGCTAATGATCACAACCCTCCAAGCTCTGCCAGCCAGGCAGTTCTCAATCCACTTGACCGTGTACTCATCCATCCCACATCTCCTAAGCTTAGCCATGAGGATTTTATGGGATACAGTGTCAAAAGCCTTACACTGAAGTCAAGGAACACTACACCCGCTGCTCTCTCAATATCTACCCAGCCACAGTAGGCATCATAGAAGGCTATCAGATCGGTCAAACATGATTTTCCCTTGAAAATCCATGCTGACTACTCACAGCGACCTTCTTCTCTTCCACTTGCTTAGAGGCGACACCCAGAATAAACTGTTCCATCACATTCTCAGGGACGGAGGTGAGGCAGACTGTCCTGTAGTTTCCTAACTCCTTCTCCAAGCCCTTTCAGAAGGCTGGAATAACACTGGCTCTCTTCCAGTCCTCAGGCACCTCTGCCATTCTCTATGACCTTTCAAAGATGATAGAGAGCAGCTTGGTAACCACTTCTACCGGCTCCCTCAGCACTTCTGGATGCATCCCACTGGGGCTCATGGATTTGCGTGCATAGAGTTAGTTTAATCTCTAACCAGATCCTCTTTAACCAACGGGAGTTTTCCTTTCTACCAACTCTCTCTCTTATCTCCAGGGTCTGGGATTCCTGAGGGACAGTCTTATATTCCTTTTCACTATCCAGTCCCCAGACTCACAGACACACGGTTTTAAGCAACACAGAACCTGAAATTGGACCCATTCTAAAAATTGAAGAGTTTTGCCAATCTAAACTCACAATTTTGGTAGAATAGCTCAAAAAGACTGACTGTAATTCAGAATTTCACAAACACCGCCTTATCCTATCCTAAGAAACCTCACAAAATACATTAATTCAAAAAATAAATGCGAAATTACTAAATCTCTGAGTTCATCTGAATCTGTAAATCCTCTCAACTTACACAAAGGAAAAATAAAACACTAAAACCAATAAGAAACAGGCGAAACATACTGTCTTCCAGAAGACAAAAGTATTTCTTTCAGTCTGGATATTACCGACTTGATACAGAAAAGTTCTCAGGGGGGGAATCAAATTAATAACTTGCTCCAAGCATGCAGCGTTGCATCGTCAAACTCCCATTTAAAACATAGTGCACAACGAAGTTAGAAGTTGTTCCTTCTCCCGGTCTCATAAAGAACATTTATTTAAAAAAAAAAAAACAACTATAAAACAACAGGACTACAAACAAACCTAATCCTGCAAATACATAGCATGATTTTAAATTTCATTCCCAACTGTAATTCACTGAAATAGTTAGAATAGTTATGCAACAAAGACGACCTAAAAGTCATGGGCTTAAGCTTTACCATCTTTTTTCACCTCACATTTTACTTCTTTTCCTTTGACTTTCTTCAGATTTGACCTAATATTCCTTTCCTAACTGTCCTTGTGTTCCTAAATTGCTCAGTACATTCTTAAGCTTTTTTTGTAGCTAAACCCAAAGTCATTAGCCAAGTATCCTAGCAACTACAGCAGATGATGACCTTACTTGAGAGGGACATGCTTATCATGTTTAGAGTGGGAGAGCTGGTATCTCATTGCTGAAGTGAAGGACAGGCTTGAGGGGGTAGGGAGGGGGCCACACATACAGGGGGAAGGGATATAACAAAAACTGGGATTAAGATTAATTTTAAGCAAAGAAATATTGTTCAGGCAAACATCTGCAGAAGACCACTATGAATTTTGAGTTTTAATGCTTGGTCACATCCAAACAATCAAGTATGGTGCAGTACAACCTGCAGTACTAAGAGACAGGCAACTGGGCTACTTTGGACTTCCTGAGAAGCTGCCTTGTCATCCTTAATTCTGATTCCATCACCTCCTTTTAAACCAGTAAAACACTTCATGCAAAGAAGTAGAAAACCAAAACCGTTGACTCTGATAAAAATTGTTTACACACAGCGTTCTTTACTTTTTCTTTCCAGACTGAGTTCTCTGAATTAGAGACCCTTCCAAGCATGTTTCAGGAGCACAAAGCTACACACATAAAAGCTGTGGGGATACCACAGCCTTCGTAAGTATTTGCTTACTATGCTGCTGTGGAACCCCACCCACAGAAAGAAATTCATATTACACCTACACTAACCAAGCTGCTGCCAGCTCTCAGAGTAAAAAGCACTGCTCATCCCCACGCTGCACAGCCACAGAGTGATTCAAATTAATGAACGTGTTCAGTGAATTCATTCAGCCACTGCACTACACTGTGACAGTAGGGAGAGGAAGAAGGAAGTGTGGGAGTGGAAATGTGGAAGTTTGGTGGCCCTGCCAGGCAGGGGATTGGAACTTCATGATCCTTGAGGTCCCTTCCAACCCGGGTTATTCTGTGTGATTCTGTGTGTGAAGGAACCCAAAGCCATCACTGAATGTGGCAACAACCTAGACGGACACATGAAGTTACACCAGATGTAAACACAGCACACCTTTAATGCAACTAGGTGTAATGTGAAACACACCGTCACACCATACTTACAAGCCTCCGAGGACCCATCCATACATAAGACTCAGAAGAGTAAAAAGAAATGGCACCCAACCATTGCAAAGACTTTCATAATCAAAGCAAAAAAATAGTAATGAAAAGAAAAAACCCCACACATTCTGACACTACTAATACACACAAGCCTGCCTCTCCTCCCAAGTCTACACCAACTGCAGCTGTTGTTTTTTTGCTACTAGTCCTGCCAATCACATATTTATCAATTACTCCAACTGATATTGAAGGCTTATAGTCACTAAGCAATCAAGCTACATGCTTCTGTTTTTTGTTGTTTTTTTTTCCTGCCAATTTGATAGCATTTAAAAGGCAAATGAATGAAGCAGCCCTTTTGCAGCATGAAAGCATGAGGCACATCCGTCAGTCAATGCATTAGGGAGTTCAAGTACAATCAAGCACTTAACTGAGCAGCCATATTACTTTCACTTGAGTAAAGGAGTTTGAGCTCTTCCGAGCTAGTGAACAAGAAACATTTTTCTCTAGCACATGCAAGCTTCACATTAAGACAGAAAGTTATTTTATTCAGTAGTATTGCTTTTTTTGTTGTTGTTCAATTGTTAATTGCCTTTGACATGGCGCTACTTTAAAGTGAAGCAACACGTCAGCTTGGTTTTGCTATCCCTTCTCTCTCCACATGTAAATAAACAGAAGGAAAGGAATACGCTCCAAAAAATAGAACACCCACCCTAAATAGCCAGAAAGTTAAATGCAGCAGTAAGCAGAACTGCAAAACTTTTGACCATCAAGCACTTCAGGTGCTCCTTAATGATGCTGAGTAGCTAAGGACTAGATCCAATCCACAGCCAGAAAAATTCACAATCCTGCTTGTCCGTTACAATGCAGTTTTCAAATACACAATCCAACAAGTGACCTAAATAAATAAACAAATAAATCAAGTTACCTATCCCACTCGTGTGTGGGTCTGGGGTTACAGCTGACCCTTTTCTTACAGCTCTGACTAGTGAGCTCACCACGTTGGATCAAGAAAAGATACAGGTATAAAATGACTTTACACAAATTTAATGTTCTTCTGACTTGAAAACTCCCTGAAGAGGCTCAACATGGAGCCACATGAATGCCAGCTACCACCTGAAATACAATGCAAGAATAATTCTTAAATCCAGCCATTCAACTGTCTGATTTAGTCAGACTTCCCAACTAAGTTCCCTCAGGCCACAGTTACACATTTTTCTCACATGGGAGAATACTGATCACACAGATTTTTATTTTTTTTTTTTAAATGTTTTTCAGCCATCTTCCTGATGATCTTTCCTGTCCTGCACCAGGAAAGCTGTTGGCATAACTCTTTTTTGTTCCAAATTATGCAACTTAACTGGTTAAAATAAAATAAACGTAATGAAGGCTTTAAATAGTCTTCATTCAGACATATTCACCATGTACTCACACAACTGATACAGTTGCATGGTAAAGGAAATTAACAGCAAGGATGCCGGACCTGTTTATGTTCAAGCTGTTTCTGAAACAGATTTCCACAGAACTATAGTTTCACTGCCACCTACTCACTCCCATGACAAACAGGGTGAAGTGGCTCTTTTTATAACTACTCCCTGTACAATGAAAACTAGTAAAAATAGGAATTAAAAGAAAAGGCAACACAGGCTGACTGTATACTTAGCCAGCAATGACTAAATTGATGTAATTGGCAGGGGAGCTCTTCTTACAAGCTGCTGAGCCATACAACAGTTGAAACATATTTAATGTTTCACACAGCATCTAAAAGCTTCATGAAATGAAGTAGAAGTTGCAACGTGAGCAAAAAATAAAAAAATAAAAATGATTCCCTACCATTAAAAGCTCATGAATACATGCAAGAAACAACAAATGATTAATTTAATTAAGAAGTATGATGAAACAATACTGGACCTAAAAACAAGCTCCTTGGTGCGTATGTATCTCTTGGGTCACTGAGGCAAATGAATTTCAAAACACTCTGATAGATTTGAAGATGGTTACAAGGAATTTCTTGACGCACAAATAGAATCAAAGACAAAGCACACAAGTATTCATTTGTTTTTGTGGTTTTTTTGTTTTTTTTTTTTTAAACAATGAAGGAAGCTGAAAAAAAAAAAGACACTTAGGTGTGGTAGCTTCATTTCTACACAAATTGGAATCAGTTATGGAAAATGCTGTGACAAGTACTGAAAGTGAAGACAGGCAGCTGAGGCTTGATCCAACACAGAGGAAGCTGGCAAGGGGAGCCAGCCAGGAGACCAAAGTGACAAGCTATAATAATCTCTGCAGCAGAACGCATAAAATACTTTCAGATAAACAAAAGATTAAACAAAGCAAGATGATTGTAGTTTGTATCTCAAGACTGATGTCACAGCAGTAACTAGGTGTATCAAACCACCTCAGTTACTGCTTTTTTCATACTACTTAAAATAAAAAGATTTGGGAAATACAGGAAAAGAGTCCTGAAATCAGATCACTGTCCACTGACATTAGAAGTTAAGAAGTACGCGCACTCTGAAAACTGTTAAAAGCTACCTCTCAGCAGACCAAATGCACCAAGCTCAGCATTTAGAGACTAGGATAGCAATGACCGTTTAATCCCAGAGGTAGTCAAATTTCTCCTAGTTTAAGCTTCACTGAGATCCTACTGCTGCATAAAAACATGAAGAGGCTTAAGTTCCCACTTACACATACCTGACGAAGTGTACTAGCCACCAAATGCTGACTTACCATGTTCTGCTCTCAATGAGCATTGTCAGAAATACTTCTGTAAGTTTTGTGAATACCATTTAATGACAGTTTTTGACAAAATCTAGCGTAACTGCCCTATCCAAACATTATTTAACTAATAGCTTGATCTTCTATTTAAAAAAAGCTTCAAACATTGCAGGATTTAATAGACTACAAAGTTACCCCCTACTATTGTAAAAAACAATTTAAAAAAGTTAAAAAGTCACACAAGAGCACCAATAAGATAACTACCACTACAGACCAAAGAAATTCCTGCCAAAAATAAACTCTTATCCTCCACTTCGGGATTTATGTGCAGCACATTACTACCTTTCCTGAAGGCTAAAAGGATCACCACAGATGTACAGATATTAAGAAGCATTAACATTGATTAGAATCTATCTTTGCAATCATCTCACAGCTATGGAAAGCTTGTGTTCTGCCACGACACATTAAAAAAAAAGTATCTTATTTGTTAAATCAGGGTTGCAAGTTAGGCAGCTATATTTATTCTCAATCCTTCTGAAACCCTGCAAAAACTTGATCGCACTTCCAATGAGATGATTCCTCCAATACTGTAGAAGGAGGAAAGGGTAACAAATGTACATGCAGTTCCTGTTTGCGGAAGTAAACACACGCTCAATGCCGCTGACAACCTCAGACTTTGATTCCCTTATTAGCTCTTGAGGTGGTTGAGAACTCTAGAAAGCTTAGAATCAATAAAAAAAAAAAAACTCAACACACCAACTTGCATCATCATAAGACCTACAAACTGACCTATCACTGAGTTTCCACACCCCCTCCTCACACCAGAAATCTGCATGATTCTTTGGAGAACAATTTATTACCAATTTTTCTCAATAAAATACTTCAACATCTGAAGAGGCATATATTCAACATTTCTATTACCCTAATCCAGGATTTGTCGGTGACAGCTGTACAATATTAATTCAAAGAGAGTTTGCACATTTTGGAAATCCCCAGCTACTTGACATGACCGGCTGTACTTAACTACAATACATAACATCAAGTTGTCACTTGTCACAGGCTCGGCGTGCATTTAAAACAGCTTTAGAAAAGCTCGTACAGTTGTAGAAAGCCATCCAAATGTGAAATTTGTATCCTAAGTCTTCAAGACAGCAGAAGACTGAGTTTCCCTACCCTGACCCATTCTGTGTGTGGGCATTCTCCAGCAGCACCAACTCAGAAACCACCACAGGCAACTATCAGTTGCACAGCCAATACAGAAGCAATTGCTAGAATCAGCACAGGACCAATTACAATGATAGGGGTGAAGAGGACCATTCTCCCCTTGTATCCCAAAACATACTAGGATGAACTCTTTCCTTCCTGCAAGGGAAAGCTCTCCGTTCAGTTATTTATGACTGCGAAATTGACCTTAGCAAAGAGATTACAGCTCTGAGCAGGGTTCAGGGACAGCTTAAATCCAAACACTTTTCTCTTTCAACACAAAATGGCATAGCTCAGTCGCCTGCTGAGTGTCTGTTTTGTACAGTCAAGATAACTGATTTTGTATAGATTAGGAAGTTTATTTCCAATCTTCAACTGTTAGTAACGTGGAAACAAGAAACATTAGGCTTACAGGGAGGAGTGGGAAAAAAGAGTACGCAACACAGACTAAACCCTGAAGTACCACGATAAAATTACTCCACTACCACAAACTCAAGGACTTCAACAATGAGACAGCTCTCTATCACCAACAACTTCCACACAACCACACACGAGTTCCCTTCCTCTAACTCTGGTCTGTAAAGTGGTATCTATTTCCTCAGCAGAGGAAGTAACATCTGCCAGGAACACCGACAGAAATATTAACTCAGCCTGGCAGAGGAAAAAACACCAGCAACCTCTGATGTTGCACTAACTCCAGCGATACACAGATTTTTTTAAAGTTATTTCCTTCAGAGGACTACGAGATCTGTGTATCTTTCATGCTAGTTACTCAACTAACCACGTCAACAAATAAAACCACTCCTAATCAAAGCACACATGAAGAAAGCCAAATACTTGAGGCTGTACACGAAGTCATCCAGTTTCACAGTGGCATCTCAAGACACACACACACCTCAGAGAAGTGAAGGTGTAAAGGTTGGTTCTGGCTTTGCGCATCGCCATGCATTAATCATCTCAAACTTTACAGCATTATCACATTTCATAGCAGACTGCTCATCTGCAGTGCATGATTCTGCTCAAGCATTTTTTCACAGCTTCTGCTACAAGAAACACTTTAATTAAAAACTTCATCACTAACCTAGCTCCCAAATTCTTGTAATTCATAGTCCTGCTTAGAGAGCGAGTTAATGCTGAACTACCAATACCCTACCCTTTTATGCAAGAGATTAGAGCTCATCACTCTGTGAAACAGGCAGAATTTTGATCCCATGAGTAATTTCCCAAAACAGAGGTGACATCAACAATGGCATCAACATTCCAACAGGAAACAAACTCCCTCTGCCTGACATGCTTTGCTCTAAACATTAACCTCTGTAGGTGTTCTGGCATCTTTTGTAGTTTCACTTAGGTTTGAACCAACTCTGGTTGAAATTATATATTTGAAGTAAGGAAGTGCAAGCAATTGCACATGGCTCAATTGAGACCAATAAATCAACTGAATCAAGTGTTTGCCAACTTTTGATTTGAACCAGCCATGCATGCTTTTTTATTTTGATATAGTATTTAATTCAGCTACTTTTACTCCCTCGCACTCCATTTTCCCACTTCTTCACCACAAACCTCAGTCATCCTCATTGAATCCAGAACATTCGGACTGCAAAGGCTCTCTGAAAGTCACCAAATCATAGAATCGTTAAGGTTGGAAAAAACCTCTAAGATCATCCAGCCCAACCACCAACCTACCCGGAACCATGCCCACTAACCACATCCCTCAGTGCCACATCCACGTGGTTTTTGAACACCTCCAGGGATGGTGACTCCACCACCCCCCTGGGCAGGCTGTACCAGTGCATCACCACTCTTTCTGACAATATATTTTTTCTTAATATCCAACCCGAACCTCCACCGGAACAACTTAAAGCCATTATACACTGTTACCTGGGAGAAGAGGCCGATCCCCACCTCCTTACAACCCCCTTTCAGCGACTTGTGGAGGCTCCCCTGAGCTTCTTATTCTCCACACTGAATAATCTCGGTTCCCTCAGCCACCCCCCCCATAAGACACCAGGGTCCCTTCCACCCTCCCAGAAGAAGACCAGCCCTGAAGAGACATTAAGTACGCAGATTCTCAGGCTCTATTTCTTCCCCACGCTCAGTTTTCCCCGGCGGGCTCTTTCGGTGCCCGCTCCCAGGCGCCCTGCAGCCTCGCTGCCCACCGGAGCCGCTCACGCCCGGGTGGTGCCGGCAGGCACCAGCGCAGGGCAGGGAGCGCCGCGGAAACACCGTGTCGTGCGCCCCGGGCACGGCCGTACCGCTGCCCGCAGCCGCGGGGACCCGGCGCGACGCTCCACTCCGCTCGCCAGGAGCCGCGTGGAAGCGCCTCTCGCAATCTCCACCGCCACCACGCTGGAAATTGAATCGGTGAAAGAAAGAGAGGCGGAATGAAAAGAAATGCAAAGCGCGAGCGGTGGGAAAGGGGCAAGCAGGCAGATGCACGCGGCGAGGGAGAGAAAGGAGACAAAACGCAGCGGCGAACAAAGCCCAGGTCCGCCCCGCCGGGCGCCGAGCGCACCGCACCCCACTACACGGCCACACCGCGAGCTGGGGGCACTTGGCCGCACCCCGGTGGCCGGTGGAGGGGCGGGAGAAGCCCCCAACCCCACCACCGCCGCCCTTTCTCTCAGCCCAACGCAGCCCCGACCGCCTCCCTCCCCTCCTTCCCTTCCACCTGCACCCTGGCGCCTCCCCTGTCCCGGGCCCGTCCCGCTGCCCACCTGCGACGCAGAGCAGCACCAGCCCCACCAACAACACCAGCGGCGGCGGTTCCATAGCGCTGTTCGAACGGCACCACCGCCTCCTTCTCCGCGACTCCCGGCGGCCGCCGCCCCGCCCCGCGCGCACCGCCCAGCAGGTGAAGCTCCCGTCACTTCCGGCCGGCACCGGCCCGGCCCCGCGGGGCAGCCTCGTGCCCGCTCGCCCGGCCGCTCCCGGGGGGGTTCCGTCTGCTCTGCGGCCGTCGGGGCCGCTGCGAACGTCCCGCGCGGCCACACGTGCCCACAGCAGAGCGGCGTCGCCCGGTGCGGCTGCAAAGTAACGATCCTCGCCTTGGGGCGGCTATGCTTTTCGCGGGCAGGGTTACCAGAGCGGGCCCGCGTGCTACAAGGCCAAGCCGAGCGTTATTGCGTTTAGCGATCGTGATGTGTACGACGCTGTGTTAACCAGACTGTCCCGACAGAAGGGCGAGCGATGGAAGTGTGTTTGAGGGAGCAGAAGTGAGATCTGAGATGCTAAGAACGCGGTGTGAACGTCGCTTATGAAAGAAAGGCACCGCTGCTTTTTCCTATCGATAGCTGCTGGCTTTGGCTGTTGGGGAAGACACCGGGAGAGGCTGATCTGAGGCAGTCCCCATGGCAACGCCGCGGTATTGTGTGGCGCTCTGCCTGTGCGGAGTCTACGTATTGTGACTGTGAATGATTCGGAATCGAGGAAAACTAGAAAAGGACAAAAGGAAGATAAAATGGCTCGCAAAAGTGGGGTGTAGTGCGGCTTTCTTTTATCATGTGGTGCAGCTACAGGACAGCCAAAATGGCAGTCGCAGCTGATTCCAGGATGTGGTTTGCGTTGTGTTCTGTGTACAGCAAAACTGTCCATTACATTTATCATTAGATAAAGCAGACCCTATAGAGTTTGTTCTCAAGATCATAGGATGGCTTGGGTTGGAAGGAACCTCAGAGACCGTCAAGCTCCAACCCCATTGCTATGGGCAGGGCTGCCACCCACCAGATCGTCGAGGGTATAATGTGTTCAAAGTACTCACTGCTATGTATAAACAGCTGCGTAACAGTCTATATATAGTGCCATGGCACAGTGTTAAGTGACCCAAATGGCCTCCTGTAACCACAGTTTATTCCTGTAAAGGGATGAGCTGCATGGGGAGCACTTCTTTTTTCATGTACATTGCTCTGCCCATATTAAAGAATATCCCTGTAATAAATCTATCGACACAAACACAGAACATAAGTAGTCCAGACTGTATAGCCCAAACATGGCTTTTGAGTGCAACTGTATTACTGTTTGTCATTTCTTTTTGATGCCCATGATGCATGCAGCTCAAATGTTTTTATATAATTATATTCTGTGAGTATGTAAGAAATGAGAGGTCAAAAAACGAGTCCTTTCTGCCCTTGATGTAAATGTTAGATCAAATGGGCAACTCATCACGAGGGCATTTTCCCAACTACTTGGCTACAGAGAAGGTGTTACTCCATTCATTCAATTAGGGATTCCCAGCGATGAAATCGGTGGTGTTTCCATTTCTGACGGAGTAATGAATGTATGAGTGTACACTGACATCTTTCAGAATGGTTGGGTGCTGTAAATAAACCTGCAGCTTTTACCTACCAGCTCAGAATCTTTATTTTTTTCTTGATAAATAGGGAAAATGCATTGCTGTTTTCTGTGAAAGTAGAGCTGAAGTACTGCTTACATCTTGCTAGGATGCAACAATTCCTATAGTGTCTGTTAGATCTCCTTTCAGTAACAAATGTGCCCAATAAGATGCTAGAAGCTATGCATAAAGCATGGAATTTTAAATCAAGAGATTTCAAGCATTTTACTTAATGACTGAATAGAACTGTCCCTTTTATGAACAAAAGGAAACAGTGTTAAAGTGATATTATGCTAAGGAGACCAGGATCTCAAAGTGGAGATATTCAGATTTTGTTTTCATCTATTTCTTATGTGTGCTGCAAACTCATGCTTTAAAGGGTAAATCTGTCCTAATCCTAGGCTGGCTGCATGAGTGAGGTTTTTGCTGTACATCCACTTGTGTCAACATATAAATTATATACCATGGAAAACATAACGAAGCAACTGCAGTCATCACAGAAAAAGAAAATGATTCATCATTAAAATGGAGATGCTCACCCTTCTGCAAAATAAATCCTAGCTAATAACTAGAAGCAAAACTGTACTGCATTCAAGAAATATGAAATCCACACTTTGTTTAGCCTAGACAGAGTATTCTGGTCTAACTTAAATCAAAAGGGACGCTGATACAATTGTGTTCACACTCTTGAAAACTGTCCTGCATTAGCAAATGAAGAGTCCATCAACACACAATGTTTAAATAACAACTATTTTTTTTTAAAGAAAAGAATAAAAAAATCTACTCTTTTCCTGCAAAGATAGATCAGGATAATAAGGCATAAAGCTACCAGATTTATTAGAGGATGTCACGTGCTGTAGGTTTTGAGCGGTCTATAATTCCTGGAACTCTAAACACCATTGATGGAAAAAATAGCTTTGAAAATGACCAAAGCTGTTCCACTCACAAAGAAAAAGGTCAAGTTCAAAACTTCTTGAACAGATTTCCACTGATGCCAGCATTTTGGATCAAGCCCAAAATAAGAGTCAGATTTGAACGCAAAATCCACTCAACAAGGAAGAGAGATCCACTGGAGTGGAGACCTACAATCTAGACCTACATTTTGCAAATGTAACATTTCATTTACGGAGAACACCATCTCATGGTCAGGAATCTTAAGATTTGAGTCAAAGATTCACAATTCACATCATGTATTTAAAGCAAAGAAAAATCTAAGTAGGAGAACTCATAGATTGGTGTCAGCCTATATGTATAGGTATCTTGAAATAATACCAGTAAAATCTTGCTAAGGTTTTAAGATATGTATATATATATTTACATAAATCACAAATTCAGAAGTAATTTTAAAATGCATTTATAAAATGCTGAGGTGAGACAAGCATGTATCTCCAAAACTATTTTCTTCATAACTTGAATGAAAGATTGAATGAATGTGCTTGCATGTTCTTGCAACTTGCCACTACTTTTCTTGGAAATAAACAATCTAACAATTTAAATCTCAGTTTATGAATAATTTCTGTTCCCTTCTTCTGGTGCACTTCCTTTAGTATCTGATCTACAAGGGCTGTTCTCTGTTTCGGTTTCCATGCTGGCAAATGGAGAAGCTGCTGGGGTCAGCCAGCACAAGTCTTGAGCGAAAATTGCCCATAAGCCTATGTAGTTTCTAATGTGGTTAACAATGTGTCTCAAGAAGGCCAAGAGAAAAAATGAAAAAGAAAGGTAAAGGAGGAGCAAATAGTACCCATGGGACCTTGGGTTTGGATTTCTACTTGTAGAAGGGAGTTGTTGCATTTGTTTCCAGAATGAGTTTTCTTCTTGATCAACATACTGCATCAGTTTACATTACCATTCAGGCAAAAAACACACAAATGAGGGAGCAGTCTTAACCAGTAGAGGGGAATGAGACAGTTTGTGTTCTGAAGCTGCAGGCTGCTGCTGTTGGGTGTATATTTTAAATTGGAGGTCAGCCCTCAACACTAGAATTGCCACACGTGCTATTTTGCTGGGTCTGGAGCTTGCGACACTAGCTGATGTTAGCTCAGGAAGCTTGGCCAGCAATACCTTTTGTTTTCAGCACGCTCAGCTCTGCAAACTCTTTTCCTGCTTATTTGCCTGAGTTCCAGCTGGCCTTAAAAATGAGGTTGGGTGGCAGCCAGGGAAGGGCAGGACTCAGTGGCCCAGCTGAGATCAATTTAAGCTGCTGTTGAACCACATCTTGAACTGTGAGAAGGGAAAGGTCTACCACGTGCAGCCATTTTTTTCCAAAGAAATTTCAGCACTGCATAAACTGGAGTACATGCCCTGCTGGGAGGGAGGAACAGGCTCTTCTGCAGTGAAGCTTTTTGTCTCTAGCTGTCCTTATCAACATCAGTTAAACCAGCCCAGGGGAAATCAGTTTGATATGCTGAAAATACCTGCCAGAGCAAAGATACAGACTACATTAAGGTCTCATCAACATAGAGATTACAGCAAAGGATTTTAGAAGGCAAATTTACAGAGCACTACATATTTCATAATATTGATTTGAACACACTCTCTTGTGTTATGTCCCAACTGGCAGAGCCTGGAACAAAGTCAAATTCCCAAGGCCAGGACATGCCCAGCATTTCAGCTTCCCAACTGGGATTGCTCCAGCTAAGTATCACCACCCCTTCCTCACCTTAATTTCCACTCCAGGATGGATGATTACCAATTGGGAGACCAAAATAAGTTCCACCTTTTTCTTTAATGGCCGTAGGCAGTTTCCAATTAAACTTTCATGAGATCGCTACCTTTTTATAACAATCACTAAATGCAATCCATTACTTGGGAAAATAAAAAGAAATAAAAAGAAAAATAGCCAACAATAGCTTAGGTTTAATTATCCCTTTGGTTTGGGTTAATGTTTTTCAGAGGCGGTCTTGTTCAGAGATAAAATAACAGCTTTGAAATTTAACACCTCAATCAAGCGACAGTTGCTATCAGGATACAGTTCACACCTTGCTGCACTCCTTTTGGGGAGACTGTTTCTGGCAAAAATGTTTTAAGAGAGGACAGCAATTTACACCTTTGTGTCCCCGTGATGTTAAAGTTTAGTAATACAAACTGCATCAAATAATTATTTTTTTTCATAGGTTACTTAAACGTATGCATCATATAGGGTGTTTAAACAGCAGAAAGGGGTAAGAAGGAACACCAGTTTCCTAACAGTTAAGGCCCAAGCTTAAATTTACTTATTTTCTCTACAAAAGGGAAGCAGAATCTGTGTAATACAAAGAAGATTTGGTTTGTATGAAGTCCGTAAGATGAGTACATTGTGTGATTTGTCTTTGTAAAAACATTAATGCCTTCTATTAATTGTATATTGAGATTTATTTGTTTTCAGACTTTCGTTGTACATGTGCATGGTAGTAAAGTGCAAAAGAAAAAATGTATGTGGGGAAGTACTTCTGTAGCAGCTGATCTAGAGATAAGCAGTCTCCAAAGGTTACATTCGCATTCCTCTCTCCTCTTTTCTCTCTTCACATTGTCTTTCAAGCTGCGAAGTTAGCTGATGGCTGTATGACCCAGCAACAGCATTTCACAAAAAGCACAATCCCAGTTGCCTCTCTCCACTTTTGCAGTCGCCAGACTTTCCCCTGTGCCAGCTTTGATAGCCATCTGACAACCTAGTGAGCTAATTCAGCTCACCCGACTAGCAAATAATTATCCTCTCCACTTTTTTATCAGTTTAGTTTATCTGACGAATTGATAGGTGACCATTGCTGGTGCCTCAAAAGCCCTGTGAGTACGAGGTAGGTGGAGGTGAAGTTGTGACAAAGGATTGAGAGTACAGGCCCATGCTTGTTCCTTGCAGTAATAACTAGATTATCTCAGATGCCTCATGAAATTTGGCCTCTTAGCTTTGGCTTAATTTTACTTTAGAGTGAAATTAGCTGCATCGTGGAGTAGTTGTGTTGAAGAAGTGCTGAATTTCCACTCCTACAATTGACTCCTTGTGCAGGGAACTCAGCATGCACATCCAGCTGGTTGTGCCCCTCACGAAGATCTTAAATATTACAGCCAGACAGAGGAGTTAGGTTCTTCAATTCAGGGTTTTTATGAGTTATGCTTGGTTTGGGTTATAATCTCCAACTGGATCTCCCCAGCACTGGGATGGATTCTTGCATGGCCAGGCTGGAAGTGGTTTTTAGAGAGCAAAAACACCAAAGGGAAAATGGAAAACACCCATAAAGAAGCAGGAAGGTGCACTATAGAAATTGGTATCTATAGACAGAAGGAAGATGTTTGTACCACATTTTTCCAGTGTGCAGAACAAAAGGAATCAGTCATCTTGTAAGGATCGAACAGAAGACCGTACTTGAAAGAAGAAACAAAATCTGAAATCTGAGAGCATTCATGAACTAAGGGTAGTGGGAAGGGGTTTTTCCAACCCTTCAGGGAGCTCCATTGAGCATAAAGATGATCACGGATGGGTCAGAAGCAATGGTATTTTATATCTAATCCCAAAGTTAGGACAGTTTTCATAGCTTAGAAGGAGTAGCTGATGACTTCTTGGAATCTATCATGACTTTTCAAATTACTGTATTTGGGCAGGGCATTTATAAATGGTGCCTTAGCACTTACTATCCACTTTAATGTCTATATCTACAGATACATGGTACATTTTTTTGAACTGCTGCTCAGCTGGCATTATCCTGCTAAGCAGCAAGTTTCTCCTGCTGTCACTGCTGACCTTCCCCATTCATTAGCATCTGCTCTAAGCCATTTCCTGAAATGATATCCCTGAATCCGAGTCAAGATCCTCCATAATCAGAGGAAATTACCCTTTCATGCTAAGCTTGAAGCCTACTTTGGCCTAAGTGGTGTGAGGGAGAGCCTGTGGCCTGGAGTGCACAAGTCTGCTATACAGTATTTCCACTGACTCTCTTAACTGTGTTGTGATACAACTGCTAGCCAGTGGAAGATGCAGGAAGGTGCCAGGAGCCAACTGCATGTCACATTCACTTCATTTGACATTCATTTGCTTATTCTGTCAGTGAGACCAGATCCCACGGGCATGCCCAGATCACTGCTCATGTTTGTGTTCTGCCAGCTCATGTCCTCAGAGTCTGGGTACAAGCCAACAAGGGTGGAAGAACAGAGTGTCAGCACAAAAGACAGTGGAAGGAATAAAATGACAGGGAAAAAATAGGAGATGGAGAGTGTGACAACAGGATGAAAAAAAAAACGAACTGTTTCATCTAGTATTGGCAAACCAGTCTTTGCTGCTGGCATAAAGAAGATAGAATCATAGAATGGCCTGGGTTGAAAAGGACCTCAAAGATCATCTAGTTTCAATCTCCCTGCCATGGGCAGGGTCGCCAGCCACCAGACCAGCTGCCCAGAGCCACATCCAGCCTGGCCTTGAATGCCTCCAGGGATGGGGCATCCACAGTCTCTCTGGGCAACCTGTTCCAGCGTGTCATCACTTCATAGATTAAGATCTTAAGGATAGGTAGGTGGGTAGGTGCCAGTTCAAGTCCATCAGCTAAACTGTCAGTAGCTTAGATGCCTATTCAACTTGTTGCTCCACACTTTTCCTTTCATTCTTCACAAGTGCTCACAAGACACTGTGCTCAGCTGGCTACTTTTTGAAATATTTCTTGCGTAGGTGTCTAGTATCCCCCTTCCCCTGGGAAACCTGAATGCTTAGCTTAGGTCTGTTTGCTTGCCATGGGGAAACTGGAACAGTACTTAAAGCCGAGCTCCTCAAAGGTATCTCAGTGTTAACTGCCATTTTTGCCAGCTAAATTGTTAAATAACTTTGAGGATCTGTATGCTGGGACCAACAGTTACAAAGACTGTGATGGTGCTATTGCTGCTGTATTTAAAGTCATTGGCAATCTTCTCCAGTTTGCTTAAAGGACCAGCTTTTACACTTGCAAAAATCAGAACTTTCGTTAAAAATGAACAAATATTAGATCCTCTTTGCAACTGATAGACTGGGAAGAAGACCTACAGAAATCACAAAATAAAAATGCAAATACAAATGATCTTAACTTAAAATGCACCTCCTTGTGCTGGCTATCAGGGAGGTTCTTAGGAAGCAGAAAGGACTAAATAGCCAACTGCCTGCCTACCTAAATATCTAACTGCAACTAAAATAGCAGTCTTACAGTCTTACTCTTAGTCATAATTCCACATCCAGTATGTTGTCCTCCATTTTCCTATCTTGTGTACTGGTTGTGTATTTGTCAACTAAGTCCAGTCACTGACATATTGGCAAGGTAATCCTACAAAGGAAAATAAAATCTATTGCTTCGTGTCCTCCTGAATCACATGAAACTACTTCATCAACAGATCTGTCAACAGAAACCGGTAGTTTATCAGGGTTGGTTTTGGAGAAAGTGTTCCAGCGCTCCTGGCAACAGTCTGCCCTTAAGTGAGCTCAGGCACGCTGTACACAACCATGGCCAGACAGGAATAGACCTGGTGCTGAGCCAGCCCCTTGTTGCTGAAGCTGACATTAGTCCTGGAGTGCTCCATAAACCGCCTTTGCCTTTTACTGTAGCCACACCTGCTGGGTATAACAGGAACTTTGGACCAGGAATCTACTTTTTTTTTTTTTTTTTTTTTTTCCTCCTAAAGGAAAGTTTTTAATTCTCCAAGTCAGAAATTCTGGAAGGGCCTTTCCCCATGAAGGCAAAAATAAAAGTCTAGCAACTTTTAATACAAGGCTCCGCCAGTTTCTGAAAGGGAGTGTATGACATGGCTGCTTGAATATTGCTCACTGATCCGAACAGGAATCCACTCAAATGTGCACCTGTCTTTAGTTGTGATTCTTTCTGTGTGTCTTTGCCAGTGCCTTGCACCTAAACAGCTTCCTGTCACGAGAGAGAGCTCCAGTTTGTGTTTCAGGTTGACTTGGATGCATATCTGTCTTGCTGGATCTTTTAACATCACACCACAATAAAATCACTGTAAAAGACCAACTTAATAATTTTTTTTTTTTTTTTTTTTAGTATGGTTATGTAATTTACCTTCCTACTGTTTAAACGGGTTGGGTTAGTTTCAATAGTGCTTTGTAATTAGATTAGCTTGGGAGAAAATTGCTGACAGTGTTAAGGAATACATATTTTCACTGATAACAACCTTTGTAATGGCTTGCGTAACTATTTACAACGAAACCTGTTTTAAATGGCCTCTCAGAGAGCTAGCGGAAAATATTTGCTTAGTAGAAGTATTCTCTAACTGGAAGTCAAGCACTGTTAATCTAATGGGAAATTATGATGATATTGTTGTTTATTGAAAGTGATGCTTATTACAGAATTGTGGTGTATTTTTGGACATTATGCAAGTATAGAATGAACAAAGAAATGCAACTTTGTTCATGGAGAGTATTATAAAGGAATAAAACTACTTTTCAAACTCTGTAATTTGCTTTTCTGTAAGCATTTTTCCCTTTTCTCCATAGTTTCAGCTTATTGCCTCTTGTTAAGGCAGACTTCAGTGCTGAATGTCATCCTGAATTATATTTTAATCTTTCATCAATTAGTGAAATGCTCCAGGAGGATGAGTAAAATGCATTCGGGAGTTCAAAAGTGAATTGCGTGACATGGAGAGGAGAGTGGGAGGCAGGACAGTCAGATTCTTAATTTTGCTGTTTGTTCAGATCTCTGGGCAACTTGCTTCATTTGTCTGTTCCTTAGTTGTCTAATCTGTACAGATATATGATGAAGTATTTGCTTGGCTGAAAGGGAAAAATATGAAGAAAAATCAATCAATAGCTTAGACTTGGCAAAACATCCTTCCCCTTCATGCTGGAAACTCTAAGGGTAAGAGGTGTTACAGGTGCAATAATGCCCACTTCATAGAATCATAGAATCATAGAATGGCCTGGGTTGAAAAGGACCACAATGATCATTTAGTTTCAACCCCCCTGCTGTATACAGGGTTGCCAACCACCAGACCAGGCTGCCCAGAGCCATATCCAGCCTGGCCTTGAATTCCTCCAGGGATGGGGCATCCGCAACCTCCTTGGGCAACCTGTCCCAGTGTGGAGCATTTTCATCTATTTTATTACCTTGAACTAGAAGTTCTGTTTACTTTACAGGGTGGCAGAGGCTGAATCTTACAAATAACCTGTAGTGACATCAGACAGGCATTCCTGGTCCTTACCTTCCACTTGTGCTCATCACCACTCTTTTGCTACTTGTCTTTGTGCTAGTGTTCACTGTCTTGTGGCCACTAGGGAAAAGGGATGAGGCAAATCCCAGAATTCAGGGGGGAAAATAACATCGGGCCCAACCACCTTCTGGTGAAGCACCTTTCCCTAACTCCCCAGCTGCCCCCTCCCCTGACACAGCTCTATGCCATTTCCTCGGGCCCTGCTGCTGCCACAGAGAGCAGAGCTCAGCACTGCCCCTCTGCTCCCTGTGAGGAGCTGCAGCTGCCATGAGGCCTCCATCAGCTCCTCTGCGCTGAACCAGCCAAGGCACCTCAGCCTGTCCTCAGGCATCTTGCTTTCCAGGCTCTTCTCCATCTTCACATCCCTCCTTTGGATGGTCTCTAATAGTTTTATGTCCTTCTCATATTGTGGCACCCAAAGCTGCACACAGTGCTCAAGGTGAGGCCGCACAGCACAGTGCAGAGCAGGACAACCCATTCCCATGCCCAGCTGGCAGTGCTGGGCCTGATGCACCTCAGGGTACAGCTGGCCTTTTGTGCTGCCAGTGCATGCTGTTGACTCTGTGAAAGCCATTGATACTTCCCCAAAGTAAAGGCTGCAAGAGAAATTCTGGCATGACGGGAATGAGCCTCCAGCACTGTGTCCAGCAAGGTCAGATCTTTCTGTCACGAAGTGTGCTTCCCATGCAGCAGCTCAGGATGGTGGCAGCAGCTGCCAACACAGCACCTACACAGGTGGCTGCTGAATCCCATCTCGAATCACTGCTGGTCACCGTGGTCAGCAGAACACACATGGGGACCAAGGTACATACTCAAACAGATGTCACTGCAGGACAGAGTGGCATTACAGGCCAGTGGTTTTGCAAAAAGGCAAGGATGACCACAGGGCTGGGATTATTGTATCAGCTAATGCAGTTGTCATTTCAGCTAAATCTACTATTAAATAACTGTCAAAACTGTAGCTACTCTCTCGTCTCTTTGTGCAGTGTCTGAAGGCTCCCATCATAAAGCATAGCTCTGTTTCACTAAGTACTCTACATATGTGTAAAAAAATGTAGATCAGTGTCCTAAGCAATGTGTCTGCATTCTTCTCTGAAGTGAATGTTTTGGTTTTTTTTATTTCTAGCACTTTTAAAGGTGTGCAATTAAACTGTCATAATGAACCCAGCTACTCCAAGATACATTCTCAGGGAAGATAAGGTGCTTTAATTTTCCCACAAAGGACTATTACTTGGATGATAATTGACCTGGCACTGTAACCTCATACCAGAGCAAACATGATTGGTTTTCAGTGTGACCATGACTATTTCATAACAAGCCCTTCTTCTCAAGGCTGTAGCCCTGAGAAGCACTTTTTTCTTTTTTTTTTTCCCTGCATTTTTCCTATCCTCTCAGCGATTACTACTCTAATAGCAGGAACATCAGAATAGCAGCTGTACTTACATCTCAGTTTCTCCAGTTTACTGTTTGGAAATCAGTCACATCTAAGAGCTTTCAGGTCACCAGCTTCTGAATGAACTGAAGTGAATGGAAGAGAGAAAGAAGGCAAACAACCTCTTTTTTTGTTCCTGTTTTTCTGCTTGGTAATAACTTTTGGTGGAGAGGCCAGAGGGTACCTTAGTGGAGGGGACACTAACCTTTTTAATGAGTTACTGTTTGTCATTTGCTTTAGTCAAGATGAAGCTAAGAATTTCTTACACGCCACCCTTCAGCAGTGCAGAAAAATCGAAACTAAAACAAGTAGTAGTCCTGACCAAAACTATGGACAGTACTCTTCTCTCTACAGATGTGCTCAATACTATAAATTAACTGACCATTAAAAAAAATAATAATAAAAAAATCCCACAATAACAACACAGACATGAAAGGTATAATGCAGACTTGTCATTTAGTCAATGTATGCAAAAAGTTAAAAGAAATGTGGTCAGGAAAAATACTAAGTGCTTCTACAGTAAGTATGAAGTGGACAAAGAAGATGGTTCTTGATCAGGTATTAACACCTAAGTGCCTACTTACTAGCAACCTACCATGTTTACATGGAGAGGTTTTAAGGAAGGGTGTGGAATAAATCAACTTAGTGGCCTTACTTATTTTTAGGGGGAGAGTGTCTTTTGATGCTACTGAGAATCAAAAGAGAAAGCAGAAAGGTGTAATGTAGAGTAAAAGATAATGCCATCTGACAAAACAGAGGCTGGGAAGATGAAAAGATTGACAGGATGTGGGAAAAAATAGGTTTGAGTAGATCTAAACCAGCACAGGAGTATTTGTGACATGATGGAAAGAAGGAAATAATGGAGAGACCCAGAAGCAGAGATGGTACGGTCAAAGTGATGAACCCAGAGGAAGGATGTGTTTCTATAAGAATTTAGAAAATGAGGTTGTGCCTGCTAACCTTGAGAAGGAGTGATGGCAGCAGTGTTATTTGCATGACTTTGCTATGATATAAGAAGTGAGCACTTTTAATTTAAGAAAAGCTTCCAAGAAATTGCACAACATTTATAATGTGGATATAATTTCAGAATAAACTGAACCTCAAGTGTGGCCTGGGGTACAAAGACTCCCCTGGTACACTCAGGACCAAAATAAGGCTTTGTGTTTCCTCTGCTTTTTTAGATTGTTTCCAGATGCTTTATGCTTTGTTTTAATAAAATCTGTTGCCTCTTTATAGATATGTGACTATTTTTCAGAACATTTTAGAAGTGGCTATTGAACGTACAGCCACAGTATTCAAAGGGATATTTTAGAGGAGACAGACTTCACAATCTGGAGGTTTAGCTGTTGATGTTTGATGGACAAAGGTGCAGTTTAGTAACGGTGAACAAACACCTTCAGTCTCTCAGGACTTAATCTGCACCATGTTTCCCTTTTCTTTAATCTCTGAACCACTGCAAGGCCAGTGAGTTGTAGCACTCAACTATGGGAATCCATCAGGAATAAGGAAGGAGCAGGAGGGTGAGGAGCTGTTTGGAGAGCCAGGTAGCAAATGTCATCAGTAGCGCTACAGCTGATCCAAGCAAGGAGAAAGTAGAAAGGTCAGGAGAATATGCAGTCTGAGAGATGAATCTGACCACGTTGAAAGAAGTGTCTGTGACATTATTTAATAGATGTTGAGGTAAGGTACCCAATTATCATCTTTTTTTTATTATTATTATTTTAAAATGTTGACTGCAGGCAATACAAATGAGGGATGTATTAATAGGGCAACAAAAGCTAGACTATGTTTGACACTTCCCTACATCCTCTGCTCTGTTACGCAGTATTATGCCATGTGCAGATAGCTTGTTGTTAGGGATACACAGGGAGCAATCAAAGCAAATAATGCTTCAGGTAAAATAGGGTAATAAAGACAAACTGGACCGAGTTCAACAATATAAGCGTGTTTCAAGCACTAATAAATTCATAAGCACTGGTGAAAATATAGTATTTTAACATAGTGAAGCAAGTAAACAAATAGAAGAGCTAGGTTTGTAGTTACCCTACGGGAAGAAACAAGAAACAGCCAAATGAATAAAATAACTCTTTGAGTTAAAGAGCCTGCAGGGACCATTTAAATTCAAGCCAACACAGATGCCAGCTTCAGTTTTTAAAGACCAGGAGGGATGCTTAGAAAATCAAACCTTAAAAAAAAAAAAAAAAAAAAGAAAAAACAAAACAACAGATAATCTTCAGAATAATTCATTTAGAGAGCTCATTTTCATGATGGTCTCCAGTTTCTTAATTCTGGCTCTGAAGTGGGAGATGCTATTTAAGAAAAAGATAAGACAAGCAGAGCAAAAATGATGTCGTTCCAAAATATAGTAAACAAAACAAACAAGCAAAGTTTAAAATATTTAAAATAAGCTCAACTTCCCAAGCAAACAAACAAAGTAGCTCACACAGATGTTTCACGCAACACAAAGCAGTTTTCTGATAGGTGAATCAAACTGTAGTGACACTGAATTTGTAATTTTCAAAACGGGGGGATGCACTAATGAATCTTTTGTTGCTGTTGTTACTGTCATCATTAGCATGGACAGAAATTTGTTTTTAAAAAAATGTGCCTGTTTCTCTCCGTTAGGAATCCACTGTTTACCAAAAAGGCCATTCACATTCTCCAGTTTATGTTAGGAGTTCACAGCAAATGCTGTTTTAAAATCTGTTTTGTTTTTTTTTTTCCTAAGAATAAGTGAACATTTTAATCTCTTTATAGTGGCATTCTCGTTTAATTAGACTGTTTTGTGCCAGGGTAACTGAATTCACATAAAAAGCCATAGTGATGCAAATGCTTTTCCTCCCCCTCCTCAATTTCCCATATTAAAAAAAAAAAAAAAAACCAACAACCAACCCCTTCCAGACAATTATAGACAATACAAGGGAAGGAGGAAAGAGCATTTAAAATAGTAGGTATATCTAAAAATTCAGGCCTTAGACTGAATTTTTCCTCCATGTAGCCACTGTAAAAGAAACATAAATAATTGTACATAAAAATGCTTTTAAGATTCTGAAATGACTCAAAGCAATGTGGCCAGTACAAGCTAGTTCAGGCATGCACAGCAGCAAGGAGCAAAAGGTGAAAGCTATGGCTGCCTTCCTAAGTCCCTTTTTTTAATACCTAAAAATATTTCCACCAATCTAGAGCAGCGCTTTCTTCTGCCAAAACAAGAAGTCAAGAAGCAGAATCGAACTTGAAGTAAATGTAAGGCAGGAAAGAGGGAAAGTAGGGCAGCAAAGAGTGAAAAACACTGCAATGGGATGAAAAGTGGGGGAAAAAAAGCAACGAAAAAAAAAACCCACCTTTGGATATATACACATATATATACATATGCGTACATATATACATATATATATATATGTATATGTATATATGTGTGTGTGTGCATATATATATATGTACACGTATACTGATCTTTTTTTGTTTCTCCTTCTCTGAATGGGATTAATCTTTCTAAGAATTCCATTTATTTTACCGGGGAAAAGCAAACACAAAGGGAGCGCGGGGCAGTCAAGGAATGCAGCGCTTTCACGGTGAAACCTGACCCCTGCAAGCTGGACGTAGCCTCCTCAGAGCCCTTTTGGGGCAAAGGCTGCCCGGTTAGCAAGATGAACTCTGAATCACATCTCCTTCTGCAGATGAGACGAAAAATAAAAAAATCAACGACAGACCGAAAAGGCTGTAAACAAGCAGCTTGCTGGAGAAGAACAACAGAAGGAAAATAAAATATTCAGGAGATATCACGGGAACAGCGTGTTGGCTATGTGAAGTTATTAAGCAGTTTCTCAGGTTTTTGTTGTTGTTGTTTTCCTCAGGTTTGGGTTTTTTTGTTTTGTTTTGTTTTTGTTTTTTGTTTTTTGGTTTTTTTTCCCTGTAAACAAAATCGTCCCCTCAAAGAGTAAGAGCTGAACACGCAGGAGCTGTACAGAGCTCGAGCTACAGAGATAAAAGGTGGCCGGACAAAACCCACAGCAGCGTGCCAAAACGCTATCATCTTCTAGGAAAACAACCGGCACGACCTGAAACCAGAGGGCTTTAGGCAGTCCTTCCCGTCCCACCCCCTGCCCGCCCAGGCGCAGCCCCGCGCTGCAGCTCGGGCTCGGGGCGGTGCGACCCCGCGGAACGGCAGGGTGCCGGTTTCCCGCCGCGCTGGTAACTGAGGGACGGCGCTTTCTGGCAATTTCCAGGCGGGGAGAGAGAGCTGCGGCGCCCGTACCTCAGCGGTGAATTAACTGAACTGAAAGGAAATGTTCGTCTCTGCTCCTTGTGCTTCCAGCTCTGTGGGCTAATAGTAAAGATAATGGGTAAAAAGAGCACATTGGGTAGCTACGTCTCTATGTGTCACAGTAAGGTGGAGTAGAGTGACAACAGGAGTGGTCACCAGCGTCTGATGACCTTGCGTGTCCCTGCTCGTTGCAGGGGAGTTGGACCAGATGACCTTTAGGAGTGTCTTCCAACTCAAACAATTCCGTGGTTCTGTGATTCTGTATCCTGCCGTCTGCCCTTCTCTCAGATACTTTACAAAGGGAGCTCAGTGATGCGACGTGAGGGTTAACAAACACAGCCCATGTCTGCTGTCAAGGGCAGCGTGTGATTACCTGCCATTCATTATTTTCCATCTGTTAACTATGATAACCATGTTTACAGGCTGTCATTAAAGGTTTGTCTGCATTGGTGCATTTTTGGCCTCTTCCTGTCATTGGAAGCATCTTTATTAGCTTTACCACTCAGGTATACATTCTTGCTGTTCAGCTATAATAAGCATCAGCCACTCCTATCAGCCCCTTTCATGTAGCTGTCTGGCATCAGCCGCAGAGCTGTTTGCAACAGGAACTCATAGCATTTGCTCTTTACAACATCATTAACACCAGATAACAGGAGCAGGGGCTTGGTTATTTATTTATTTATTTATTTATTTATTCCAGACAGAAGGATGTAAAAAGTGGAAAAATTAGAGAGAATGATGAACAAAATGTACAGAAAGAAAACTGAAGAGAAAAAAAAAAAAAAAAAAGACTGAGGATGAGATGCCTGAGGGAAATAAGTAAATAAATCATGTCATTCCTGTTACATGGGGTATTTATGCATCTTAAGTATATTCCCTACATACACACACATCACCCAGTGTTTGGTACACTACTGCATTAGAAAATGCTCTTGTCTCAAATAAAATGTGAAATGCTCTTGTTAGATAGACTCGTGTTTCACAGTGCTGTAAACCCATTTAACAATTTTGGTTCTGTGTTAACATGTAAATACTGAAAGGAAGCCAGGCCTGGGTGTGTTACCTTCCTTTCATTTTAAATGGTTCGGTCAACCTTGCTGCTTATTTGCTGTCTTTGTTGGAGCTGCATGGGTGGAGTTCTGTGAGAACTGGTTCTTTCACAAACCTCTCTGCTGCTTGTGAAATGCATATTGCTCATCATACATAAGCGTTTGCTTTCTAAATATGTCTCTGTGCCCTTTGTTATTCATCCTAACCCGGTAAGAACTTCTTTGATTTGCAAGTCTGGTAATATGATATTATATTTAATGGCAATTTCTTGTGTTTACAAACTTTCCCAGGCAATCGTTATGAGTCAGCAGCCAGGGATGAAACACTGCTGAGTAGTTTCTGCTGAGTTATTCATGCTAGTCCTGCCAGCCAAAGACAAAGAAATTAGAAAATATAAAGCAGGTCGAGAGGAATATGGACCTCTATTGTGTAGTGTCAACATCCCTGGGGTTCTTTATTAAGAGAAAGTGTTCTTGAATGTTCTGCATAAACAGAATTCATTGAACAAAGAGTAGTTAACTTCTTTGTATATTTGTAAATACTGGAAAGGTCTTTGGATTAGGGGAAAATGGGAGGCATGCAATATCTACTGGGTAAAAATAAGAACTGATGCTGGGGAAATGGAGAAGAGGTTATGCCCAGTTGCTGGTGGGAGACAAACACCAGTGTCTGTTCTAGGCATAGGAACAGTGGAAACACAGTGGAAACAAGGGTAAAAAGGTGGAGCATTCGTGGCACTGCCTTTCTATTCTACATCCTGCATGCAGGATCTCCCTGGACTTCCACATACATCTTCTCTGGGCTGTAGGTGCTTCTGACTGCACTGAATGTCAGTACTGCCAGAGAAGAAGCTGCCTCTCTGCAGTTGCTGATGTTGCCTTGCCTCCTGTGCGATGTCTCTTACTTGTGGGCACCTGAGCTCAACTCCTGTATGTTGTGCATGTACACATTCAGGAATTCATCTCCTGTTGTAACCAGAGGCTCTTGAAATCTCTAATCATTGTCTTGGCAGAGCAGCCCAATCAAGTTTGGATTCTGCATGAGCAGACATACATACATGTTTAACACATGGAAACCTTACAGTGTAATATTTCTAGACATTGAAGCAGTAAAACAAAGAGATTGAATGGTGACAAATAATCTTGCAGGTCTGTTTTCTTAGTATGGTGGAATAGTCTTCTAATATTGGAAGACAATGCCAGAGAAGAGTTGCTGTTGGTGGTATTTCACAGCTATTTTCATTTGTTGTGGCTTATTTGATTACTAGAACAACAAGGAAGCTTGCCCTCTGCTCTGTCAAAATGACTTCAGTTACAAAAGGTCTTCAATTACAAAATCTCTAGGGAAATAAACACAAGTGTTTGGGCAGAGATTGCTGAAATGTCCAGCTGGCACACTGATCTTTATTGAAAAGCCTAAGTGTCGGCATTTCAGCATCTCATCAAAAGGCTAACAATTCACTTAATTTAGGAAAATGTACAGATTATTAGCTGACATTTAGACATGTCCAGTGAAGCTTCTGCACCATTTCAGAAAAATTCCTTTCTGGGAATAATTTACAATTGAACTTCAAATGGAAAGCAGAGGAATGTGCCTCACTAAGCTGACAGCATAACTTGAAGTTGTTCAGCTTTCATTGTTTTATCCAATATACTTGGTGACGAAGAAAGATTTATTAAGATGCTTTGCTGGAGCTCATAATTTTTATTATTATTATTATTTTCAATCAGTTTCCAGCTAATCAGAAAGTTTTGCCAAATAAAAAGTTAAGTAATTCAGGTGCTGATGGAATATTTTATAAGTAGAATCAGCAAATCTAGGCAGTAGCAGTTAATACTGATGGAACTGGGGAAAAATGGGTACACTTAGAAAATGTCTTATTTGTGAAAAATGGCTGCATACGAATAATACCTACAGTAATTCATATTATATAAATGTTATTATTTCGGACTTTTTTGGATTTGACAAATCTGATGATTTGACAGTTAACATTTTTTGCCCCAAATGGATTAATAGCTAATGGTTAATTAATGGTTTCTTTTGCTATTTGTGAAGAGCTGTGTTTCCTGCATGTATTCACTGCTGGAGAAGATTCTGGTATACATGTCCACATGGAAGCTTTTGACATGTTTCATTTCTTGTGTCATATACTTGATGACGTTTTAGGAGAGTTCAGCTGTGGGATATCATTTACTACAATAATAAAGTTCAGGGCCAGAAATTTAGATGTGTGTTGAGTACAAGGGCTTGAAATTTCGTTTTGCTGAACACCAAAATACAAAGCTAGGGAGGAAGATCATTGACAGAATTGACATTCTGTGACATCTAATGCCTTGTGAAACCCCGGGAGTGCAAAGAAACCCAAAATATTTTATATGAACAGAGAACATAGATTCCTAGACAGTCGGCTTTAGTTTTTTGTGATTCAGAAGCTACCTGACATTAATAGTGGGCACCAGCAGTGATAGAACTTATCCTCATCAGCATGACACCTGCCCTTTACGTATTTCTAAGGACTGATAAAATCCCCTCTCCATCCTCACTTCTCCAAGCTGAACAGTTTCAAGTCTCTCAACCTGTCCTCTTAGGGGAGATACTCCAGGCCTCTGATCTTTGTAGCCTTCTACTGGACTCTCTCCAGTAGTTCCCTGTCTTTTTTGTACTGAGTAGCCCTGTACTGAACATGGGACTCCAAATGTGGCCTCATCAGGGCAGAGCAGAAAAAGAGGATCACCTCCCTTGACCTGCTGGCCATGCTCTTTTCAGTGCACCCCAGAATACCACTGGCCTTCATGGCCACAAAGGTACACTTCTGGCTCATAGTCAGCCTCTTGTCCACCAGGACAACCAGGTCCTTCTCTGCAGAGTTTTCTTTCAGCATGTCAGTCCCTAAATCGTAGTGATGAATGCGGTTGTTGCTCCCCAGGTGTAGGACTCTGCCTTTGCCCCTGTTGAACCTCATAATGTTCTTCTCTGCCCAGCTCTCCAGCCTATTCTGGACTTACTGAATGGCAACACAGCCTTCTGGTATGTCAGCCACTTCTCCCAGCTTTGTATCATCAGCAAACTTGCTGAGGGTGCACTCTATCTCTTCATCCCTTTGCAACAGCTAAGTTTCTGGCTAGGGCAGTAATTCTCAATATAGATAGCTCATGAGGGAGTGAGGGTTAAATTAATCAAGCAGCAAAATTTATAACACTACACAAGTCAATGGAGGCACTTTGCTTGTACTCCATTGCTTCTGAGAGCAAATCCCTCACTATTATTTGTAAATGATGTGGAAGATTCCCCTCCAGCAGCATATTGATTCAACAGCCTATAAACACACACAATATAATACCTTCTGTCATTCTCAGTCCTCAATCAGTTCAAGGACAGAAATTCCAGGTATTATCTGCTAAATAACTGTAGTGACCTTACAGTAAGTTTGCTGATGGAATAACATAGAAGGGAAGTGCCATAGCTGAATTATGCCCTAGACCATGAACTATGGTCATGACCATAACTAGCAAATAGCAGATGGACAAAGCAGTATTTAATCCTGTTTGATAGACACTTTTTTTCTATAGAGTTGCTGAGAACAAAATAGGCAGCATGTTCATACACCTAAATGTCCTTCAGCAAGCACCATCATTAGGGAAATTTGATTTCCTGAGTATTTGCCATATTCATGACTGACTAAGCTGCTTTTTGTGATACTGGAACGTTCTGCTCCTTGTCTATCTTCTTTCTCTCAGCTTTCCCAGATAAACCCAAGTGTATTGTAAAGTATGAGCCAAGACAGCAGTTTTACAAGGTAATTGTTGGAGTCTGTATGTTTGAATCACATTTTAAGGAAATTAATCATTTCTGAGAGCTCTGTATATAATCTGTGGAGTTAAACTGTTGGAGTAATGATAGTAGAAAATGGTATCTGCAGCCTCAACATAAAATTCCTTTTGTAAAATTCCTAGAAATCCATTTGTTTTCTTGCTTTTAGAAGAAAAGGTCAAATGTAGAGTAAGTCAGTACAGGTTCAGGGCCATATTTATTTTGTTATATCACAGGTCTCACAGGCCCTTGTAAGACTACTCAGAAGTGACTGTTTCTGTAAATAGTTCAAAATTTGCTGGTTGAAGCTCAGAGGCAGAAAGGTCTGAGGTTTGAGGAGCAAAATTTCTTTTACAGAGTTTTAAAAACAACAACAAAAAAAATCTCAAAACCCGTGGAAAGCAATTTATAGAAGATGCAGCCCATGATGCTGGGGAATCTATGTCTATCCTCCTCACATGTGGATTCCCAGCCACCTCCCCTATATGTGGTTGGTTCTGAGTGCCAGTAAGCCAACCCTCTCCTCCCTCCTGCCCAAACTGTGCCGCTAGGTAGGACAGGGAGTTCAAGGCACAGCCTGGCTCTCTGTAAGCTTGGCTGAGGAGAAAGCACCACAGATTTTGGTCCCTCTGTTGAAGGAGACAAGAGTCCAAACCCATCTCCAGGCTTCCAGAAGCATACTATAATAACAGCGTTGGAGTGGTCGTTTCCTCTCCCTTTCTGTTTTAAGTAACTCCAGTTCCTTTGTAACAGTTCAGCAAAAAGAGCAAGGAGAGGCCATACCTTGAGTAGCTGATTACCTGCAGGCTAAAATTCACTTTAAAGAAGAGTGAAACAAGTTTTACAGGAAAGTTGTTGCTCTCACTGAATTCTGTGGAAAGTCTTATGCCATTGGCTGCATTGTGTGGCCACAGAGCATAATGGCAGATAGCCACTGAAGAAGTCTGGAGATGTTTCTCGACTTGTTTCTAGGATATGAGGTTTTGTAGTGTCTAGTGGCTGCTGGTGCTCTAGGAAACTTTATTTTCCCTGCTGAACCTCACATTTAAACTCTAAAGAATGAAGTGCCTGTGATTGTATAGAACTATCACTTCAGTTCCTGAGTAACTACTCCTAACCCAGGATGGCAGTAATCTCCCTGGTCGACTGATAGGTGAATGAGATTCCTGAACAGAGGGTTTCAGTACCCCAGTAACAAACTTAGATGCCTAATTTCTGCTACTTGAGTCTTGTGATACTCATGTCTTTTCCTCAGACCTGTTTCAGGGAGCTAATATTTATGCATAGATTAATCTTCTTCTTCTTCTTTTTTTTTTTTAAATACAAAAATCTCAGTGTTGACATATGAATAGATACAAAGGCAAAATGAACTCTGCACTGTTCTACTGCTGTCAATTGCATTATCTGGATCTATACCCTTAAACTGTGGCGTTAATAGCTTTTGACATGTTCTGAACAGGCTTCTTGCAGATTATTAAATGCAATTAATAAGACCCTGCCAGCAAATCTTTCATCTGTAAAATATTGAAAAATAATTTGGTTTGCTTACAAAATGATGTAACTGGAATTTGAGAATTCTGAATTGCGTTCCCAGCCAGGAATGTAAAAGCATATGTCCCATTTATTTTTTCACTACACCCTTTCACTGTCCACAGTGAGAACTAGACCACTGCTAAAAGCAGATAACAGATGGTAGACCTCCACTGCCATACGACTGTACCCTTATCCTGTTTCTCTGCATACCTAAACTAATATATTCAGTGTAATTGACTATGAGAGTTCATCCTACATTTGGACACATCCTAGTATGTTACACTCCCAGCAAGAAAACTAAGCAGACTTTTAAAGCCAATTCTGAATTTCCCATATCTACATACTTACACAGTCAAGAGTAGCCAGTATAGTTTCAACAGGGAAAGTTAGTTTCTTAGAGCACTAGGAGATGTCCACTTCCAGGAGTTTCTCCAACCCCAAATTAAACAGTCCATTAGTGTCCAGTTCTGTTAAAGCACAAAAAACACCACAAACAGTGAACAAACTGTTTTTAAAAAACACTGGTTTTAATTCATGTAACTTCATTGCCATTGAATAGATCTTTGTGCTGTCACTTTCAGCTTGAAACAAAAAGGACCTAAATGCTTCCTTAGTTTCTGAAGTTTTCATCTTATTGTCTTCTTTTAACTGTCTTCTTTTTGACAGTTTTTGAAAGAGGTTATAACATACATGGTTTTCAGTCTCTAAATCATTTCCCCATGCAGAAAAACATGTAAGCATGTTAAACATGCTTAACTTAAAGCTCCACTTGAATCACAGAAGAAGAGAATCGTAGAATCACAGAATTGACTTGGGTTGGAAGGGATCTCAAAGATCATGAAGTTACAATGCCCCTGCTACAGGCAGGGTTGCCAGCTGCTAGATCAAGTACTGGATAAGATTGCCCAGGGCCCCATCCAACCTGGCCTTAAACATCTTCAAGGATGGGACATCCACAACTTCTCTGGGCATGCTGTCCCAGCACCTCACCACTCAGTAAAAAACTTCCCCCCGACGTCTAATCTAAATCTCCCTTTAGTTTAAGACCATTCCCATTTTTCCTGTCATTATCTACTCTTAGATAAAAAGTTAGTAAAAAGTTGATTTCCCTCAGGTTTATAAGCTCTCTTTAAATATTGAATCCTTGTTCTTTTAGTGAAGTTCAAATACGTTCTCAGAGAGGGCATGGTCCTCAACCAAAAATCATCTATCTCTGGATCAAAGCAGGAGATTTATGAGCATCAAGGAACACTCCCATATTTCAGGCTGGTTATCAGTTGTAACCTAGCCAGTACTGATTTTCTTTAGGGTCCTTATTTATCTAGCTGTCAGTTAGTACTTAATGCTTGCAGGCCTAGTCCAGATGGCGGTGCTATTCTGTAAGGTCTTGTGCTAATGTAGATCATATCCTTACATTATCACATCTAGAGCACCATTATTGAAGCACTCTGAAACATTTCCCTGTAAGCTCAAATTCATAACTGAATTATCATGGTTTAACAAGTTGCTGTGGATCAAGTGAGCCATGATAACAATCCGCATGAATGCTTTTAGTCCATGGCAAATGTGAAGTGATATGACTTGGCATAGCTTTTAATGTAAGATGCTGCCTTGCGTTTCCTGCAATCAGGCCACAGTTACCATCACGTTTCCAATCTGAATTCCCAATTAGTGTAAAAGAGTTTCAGACCAGTACAGCTATTTTCAGAGAAAAGACTAAAGACTACCTTATGTCCTTCTACCTGGAAGTATAGCTACATTCACTCTAAAAATTGTTCCTCAGTAACTATTTCTAGTGATTCTAAAACTCTCAAATGAAGACCAGGCTTGCTTAAAAAATAAATAAAAAGTAAATAAAATACTGGAGAAAAAAATACCATTACAAGTAGAAGCAGTCGTGGTAGCTTCAGTTAAGGTTATTCACAAATGCCCTCTACATTAATGGCTTTGGTTGTTTCTAACTTTACCAGATGTAAGCTATCCAAGCTCAAATTTTTCCAATTTCAGTTCTCTCATGCTGGATGTATTCTTCAAGTTCATTTACAAACAAATGAACAAAATGATTCTGACAAATATAGCCCAGCTGTTCTGACAATGTTATTAGAGGAAAATAAACTTTACTTTCCTTGTGAGAACAGAATAGATTTGTTGTAAAATCCTATTGTTGCTTTGCTCAGACCACAGAATGCTCTTTCTATATCCCATATCTTGACTCAGAGAATTGGGCTGCATTGCTTTGCAGTGGGACCTATGAGACTGGGGGTTTGTTTAAAGGAGTTTGCCCTGGCACCGTTTTTCTTCCCCAGCAGTTTGCAGACATTTCTACTGCAGATTTGGCTGTTGCAGCTTTGTTGATGGCATGAGCCCAACCTTGGAGTATTCTGTATTCATTTATTATTTGGGGCTCTGCCAATGTTTTTCTCTGGCATCCAAGCTGTGGAAGCGAAAGCAGAATGGAACTTTATGAAATTAAGTAGGTTAATTAAATTGTGTGCATTTAATTCAAGTTTAATAGCAGTGAGGGGGCACTTTTCTAGCCTATGGGCTTTCTCTTTGTTAAACTGCAAAGAGCTGCTATACCGATGGCAACAGAATTTTGTACAGTGGTTATAAATTTCTTGGATATTATTTTATATGCCACTAAGAGCATATCTGGTATATTAAAGAGAGCTCACTACCAGCCATTTCTGTCATAATGAATATAGACATTTGTACGATAGCACTAACAGATAAATAAGCACAATTTCTTCTTCTAGCCCCAGCAATTTGTTTAATAGAGGTATCTTAGCAAAGGTGGCTCTTAAGGAAAGATTTAAATGGCAGAGCTGAGGCCTTACAAATCAGGTCAGGGAGGATTTTCTCTATGTGTGAGCAGTCTTTGCTGACTTAATTTAAGTAATTGGTGAGGGCAGCCACTCCACGAAGCACTACCTGAGTTACCATGTCAGCACTTGCTGAGCTTTCTGGGGATATATCCCATGGCTCTTTCACTTCATTAAGATGAATTGTTCTGTGATCTCAATGAACTGTGGGAAAATGTTTCCTTCTGAAAGATTTTAGGAGTCTGTCTGCACTGAAGTTGTTTAGTTCTCTTCCAGATCCTAAGGGGGTAAGTTACAAGGCTTACTAAGCTCGTTTTTTTCTTTTTTGTTTTGTTTTGTTTTGTTTTGCCTGGGTGCTATGATGTAGGTTAGCTAGAAGTAAGTATCGCAGTAGTTCATTATAATTCACCCAAGTAATTCTTGCATTAGTATTTCTATGCGGACAGTTTCTAGGAGGCCCTGCCACCAGAAGGCCTAAAGCCACATACCGATAAGCCTGAGAAATGAACAGGTGAGGCTGGCCCCTGTAACAGAACAGCAAAGCCTGCTCCCAGAATGGGGAATGGGACACAGGTAGTGAAGAACAGCAAATGGAGGGAAATGCACCTTTCTTTTTTTTTTTTTTTTTTTCTTTTTCTGAATCAAAACCAAAGAAATGCATGCCTGGGCATGGTGAAATCTTCACCAACCAATCCTCCTTAAACTATGTAATTGTGTTTACCTCTTCCAGAAAATTGTGAAATCGCCTGCCTTTTTTAGTGACTTCTTGTCACTTCTTGTTTCTGTACATGTGATCAGTGGCCACAAACACGAGCACAAACAAAATACTGGCAACATCAATTGTTGTATAAAGTCTGTGAGTTTGTGAGTTAGGAAGCTGAAAGTTTTTTTTGGTTTTTTTTTTTTTTTTTTTTTGCATCCACATAGGCTTTTGATGTCAGCTGAACGCATACATAAACTCAGTTTTGACCTGGGCATTAACAGGCATGTCTTTCCAAGGAGAAATGTAGGGTTAAGAGCAGACTAGGGTTGCTTAGTAACCTCCAATCAAACGCCCAGCCACAAATTATAAAACCTACTGTCTGTCTTTTTGTGTTGCGTGATAGTAAGTTAACAACCATCTTTTCTCTAACAACAAAATGCGTGATAACTAATCTTCATCTTGGAGTTTGCAGTGATGGAGCTCACAGCACTTTGCAAGGAGATCAGGTCAAGTAATGCAGTTAATATAAAAATGACCTATTAAACATTCTTTTAGAGAGAGAGGAAGGAATTTTCATACCACCATTTTCAAAGACAACCCCAGACTTTTTCATTCTCTCATTTCCACCTAGTTTTCTCCTAATCTATTCCCCTTTCTTTATGCGTGGCTTCTGATTTTTGATGTGTTGGGGCGAGCCTCAGTTTGCACTGCCTAGTAGCTTTCAACTTAGCACCGAGTCTCACTCCCCAGTGATTATGGTTGTTACTTTAACCAGTGTTAATGGTTGTCCCCTATCGGTCAGTACGATGCAGAGAACAATGTGAATCTCATAGTTCTAGAACAGTAGAATAAGTGTAGGAATTTTGCATTGGAAAGGAGGATTAAATCTAGAAGGAGCTGCCTTGTTTCTTCTCTGCAACCAAATGCAGGTGTACAAAGGGAGAGTGGGAAAAATCTCTCTTCATTACATCAGTACAAGGATATTGTATCTGTAGTAACCAGGATTTTAAAGCATATGGATAAGAAGGGTTATTCTACGTAATCCCTGCCTAAACAACTTATGTATATAACAAGACCAGAAAAATGGTCAGAAAATGAGCAGCCATGACCCCAATATACATATGGCGCAATTCTGCTGGATGTCATTTCAGTTGCGTATACTAGGTCTGTGCTCTCGCACTGTCCCACCATACAAGTCTGCTTTACACATAGCTTTATCACCACACTTGTCCTGATGGTCATGCTTCTTTTGAAACAGCCCAGGCTTTTGGTTGGCTTTCTGGGCTGCATGTCTGCTTGTAAGTCCATGGAGAATGGAAGAAACATTTCCTTTTTTGCACCATTGTCTTTCCTCACACATCTCCAGAATAAACAACCTGATTTCAACTTTCCTCTTGTTGGCCCTGTTTCATCCACTTCCTTCTCTGCTGGCTGAGTGCTTTTTAGACTTTGTGTGTGGCTAATTTTCTTCCATGTCGTCACTCTTTCCTGGTGACGACCAAGGCCGTGGAGCCACCAGAGCAATGTGGTGCCTCATTCCATGACAAGCCATCTCCCACACCCCAGTGAGGCCACCTGGGCCCTGCCAGGGACAGCGACTGGGTTCAGTCACAGCCTTGACATCCCCAGACACTGCTGCAGGTCCTGGGCCCAGCTGAGAAGGTCAGGACAGCTGCACTGGCAAAGCTGGCACTGATCCTGGGCTGCCAGACCCCAGGGGGATGGCAGGGAGCATGCTAAGGGCCCTAAACAATTACGTGTATCTTCGCAGATTTTAGTATGTTGCTGTGCATCTTTGAGGGAACAGTCGGCATTTCTAGAGCGTTTAGAAGCAGAAGTTTCTCTTGTAAACTTTTCTCTACTTCTAGTGCCTACAGAAGCAGAGTTTCCTCTTGTAAACTTTTCTCCCTTTTGCTCAAAGTCCACATGAAACAGAAAGTCCAACTGCTGGGGAGTGGCACTTGCACTTTGAATATGCCAGCCACACATGCGCAGGAGAAAAAAAAACAAGTATTGGCAGGCACTTGGTAAACCGGATAGAAAATGAGTTAGGTTTTAACCATATCTGATTTTTGCTCCTAAGCAATGATTTGGGTTTTAGGTTTGGTTTCAATGTAATGACACTGCCTTGCTTATATGTTTTCTTAAACTTGGTCTAAGAGATTCTTAAAGCACACGTTCTTTGCATAAAACATAAGGAAGTCTTTGTGTTCTAATGGAAACTATCGTTATTCTTCTTACCGTCAAATAGGATGAGGGGCATTATAGTTAACCTGAAACATACACGCTCATGTGGTCTGGCTCCAGAGACACCCGAAACCTGTGTCTGATCCTGAAGGGCCTCCATGTGCTGGAAAGTTCTGGTGTTCTTGGTCAGACCCAGAGAGCTGTGGATTTGACAAGTTATACATTACTGAAACTGTGGGTGAGACTTCTTCCACCTAAACTTAGTGTCATTACCGACAACTGACCCCAGGCCAGACCCCATCCGGAATGGACCCCGTCTGGAGAGAGACACAATCGTGGATGCCGTGGAGCCTGCTCTCACTTTACTGTTGCGTCACACAGCTTGTATACCAGCATGGCTTCCATGCATGTGCGTCCTGTACACCCAATAATGCAACCCCATGTGCACATGACCCTTCCCACTCTCAGAGTCCTCCCTTGCATAGATCATGTCGTCACGGGGCACTTGGCAAGGCACTTTATCACATCCCGTTCTGTGGTTCCACTTCAGCTGCTTTGGCTGTTGTTATCTAGCAATTCTTATGTGATCGCTCACGCCCATCCCCCGGTTGACCTTGTTCCACAACACTTAGACCATAAAATCATAGAATCATAGAATTGCTCAGGTTTAAAAAAACCCTTTAAGATCATCGAGTCCAACCACAACCTAACCATACTACCCTAATTTAACAACCCTCCGCTAAATCATGTCCCTGAGCACCACATCCAAATGGTTTTTAAACACATCCAGAGATGGTGACTCAAACACCTCCCTGGGGAGCCTATTCCAGTGCTTAACAACCCTTTCTGTAAAGAAGTGTTTCCTGATACACCTAAACCTAAACTTACCCTGGTGCAACTTGAGGCCATTTCCCCCCATCCTGTCACCTGTCACCAGTGGGATGTCTGCATCTCATGAACAATTCACCCCACATACACTTCACAGAATCACAGAATCGTAGGGGTTGGAAGGGACCTCCAGAGATCATCGAGTCCAACCCGCCTGCCAAAGCAGGTTCCCTACACCAGGTCACACAGGTAGGCGTCCAGGCGGGTCTTGAATATCTCCAGAGAAGGAGACTCCACAACCCCCCTGGGCAGCCTGTTCCAGTGCTCCGTCACCCTCACCATAAAGAAGTTCTTGCGCACATTCGTGCAGAACTTCCAATGCTCCAGTTTCTGTCCGTTTCCCCTTGTCCTGTCTCCACACACTGCTGAAAAGAGTCTGGCCTTGCCACTTTCCCCCCACAGCTTAGATATTTATAGACCTGGATCAGGTCCCCTCTCAGTCTTCTTTTCTCAAGGCTAAACAGACCCAGTTCACTTAACCTTTCTTCACAGGGGAGATGCTCCAGGCCCTTCACCATCTTTGTGGCCCTCCGCTGGACTCTTTCCAAGAGATCCCTGTCTTTTTTGTACTGGGGAGCCCAGAACTGGACACAGGACTCCAGATGAGGCCTTACCAGGGCGAAGTAGAGGGGTAGAATCACCTTCCTCGACCTGTTGGCCACGCTCTTTTTAATGCACCCCACTTCATAGCTATCTGAGTAATATGGGTATTTCTATGGCTTTCAGTGAAGTGAACCATCTCCTGGAGGAACGTATTTCTCTTGACAGACAGTAAAAACTTAGATGACTCACTTTATATAAAGGACCATATTTTTCACCTAGAAAGTGTTTCCTTCTGGGTGCTCCAAGGAGTCTGTATGCAAAGCATTTGCAAAGGACACAGCCCATCTGATTGGACATAGACACCTCTAGCTCAGTGCCTGCATAAAAGCATCTAGTCTTTTGACTGCAATATCAAATTGCTCTTCATTTGTGAAGATTAATTACATACTAGGCATTCATCAAGCTGGGGCTGAAAGGTGTGGATCCCACTTTTTAAACCACAAAACATGGCTCAAGTATGCACAATATCTCAATATTCTTTACAAAATGAAGTCATAGCCAGCACTTTCTTTTAAAGCCTAGAGTTTTCTAGTGGTTAGAACTGTGGGTTTTCCAAACTTCTTTAGAACAAGATATGGCCGACAGCTATACCTCTGACTTTGAGCTATTCTGTCTATGAACTTCAGACTATGCCGTATGAACTTCTAATGGTATAGGCTGTACACAGACATCAGCTATGAAATCTTGGATGCCTTGTTTAAGCCCGGAATGACTGAGAAGTCCAGCTCAGTCAGGCTCAGTCTCATCTCCTGCAAAAGGGGTCAAACCCACGCCTTCAGCGGATGGCTTTGATCTGTAGCTACACCTTATTATTCTTTCAGGATGGAGCCTGTGTATATGTGCATGTGTTTGAACTTATGTTCCACTTTTGTGGTTGGCATAGTGCAGAAAATAGTATGCCACTGGTTAAATCAGATAGAAAGTGCAGCCAAGATCTTGATCCTGTAGCCCTGATTGTCCTGGCATGGATTTCTGGTCTCTGCTCTGTGTTACCCCACCTATGGGCAGTATAGAGACAATGTCACCAGAAAATATATAGTACACTGGGACAGAACCTCAGCTGGGAGAGGCCTGTGTGCTATCAAAGCTTTTAGGACACTTGAGTTTACAAATAAATGGTGAGAAACACGCAGATGGGAACTGCATACACCTCTCAGAGTAGCTAATGGCTCGGAGTAGGTTCAGGCTTTGCTCTGGAGAAGGGGAGAGTGCCGGTCTGTCTTTGTGAGACACTGACCTCCTCTGGTGGCTTTCTCAATTACAAGTTACTATTTCATACTTTCTGCAATTACATCAGCCATCTCAATGCGGCTGGGATTCCTGATTTTCTCCCAGTGTTAGTCTTAAAATCCTAAGATATCCTCTGTACAGCAGAGCAATAGCTGTGGCATGTCCTCAGACGGACCCAGTCTTGTTTGAATACTTTCGGCTTGCTTTCACAAAAGCAGCCTTTGGAAGAAAAAAAAAAAATTAACAATTACAAACTCAAGCCCAAAAGCTATTTCTTTGCCTTCAGTCTTGATATTAATAGTGAAAAAACGTTGCCACGTATTATGTCTTATTCATTAGAGGGAAAACTGTAAGAAATATAACTTCTTGGCCTATGGGGATTCAAGCTGGGGAGCACAATACTCTGAGGATTTCAGAGCTCTCTATGAAAGTACAAAACAATGTAAACACAGTACTCTTTTCCCTTTATCACAAACTTTCTCAGGTGTGACCTTTTATCAGCAACAATGTTCACGATAGATAGGCAAAGAAATTACAGGAGGTCTTTGTGCCTGTACTACTACTACTTACATTGTAGGTCCTAAAAACAAGACCTCTCCCAGGATTGTGAAGTGCTGTCATGAAATATGGAATCCTCAGCTGTCAACTTACTGCTCTGCTACTCACATAGGGCAGGCTGTTTTGGTTTGTACGTGGAGTTTACTGGCACGTGACCAGCAGAGCAAGCCAAGCTGTACTGTGTGAGTGGTACAGGGATGACCAGCATGTGAAGATGGGTATTGATGTGCTGGACTGGCATGCACCTGCGAACTGCCCTCAGTAACAGTTTATGATGTATCTGTCTTACCAGTGAATGTTTTACTTTGCCTTTCCATATCATGCAAGGCAATAGCTGGATTGAAAGGACAGAAATTTATAGGCCTAATATGGGAGAGCTCAAAGCCCTGAAACTTCCATGGATTTCAAAGATAGTCTTAAACGAAGAATTACAAGGGGGCCTACAGGAAAGATTGGGAGGGACTTTTTATAAGGGTTTGTAGTGACATGATAAGGGGAAATGGCTTTAAACTGAAAGGGGGAAGATTTAGACTAGAAATTAGGAAGAAATCCTTTACTGTACGAGTGGTGGGACACCGGAACAGGTTGCCTAGAGAGGATGTGGATGCCTCCTCTCTGGAGGCATTCAAAATGAGCCTGGATGGGGCTTTGAGCAACCTGCTCTAGCAGGAGGCATCCCACCTATAGCAGGGGGATTGGAACTAGATGATCATAAAGGTCCATTTTAACCCAAACCATTCTATGATTCTATGATTTTTCCCAATATGATCCTGCTGTGCCATGGCACAGGCTGTGTTGCAAACCCCGTGGCCTTTCTAATCCCACATGGGAGTAAAGGAACAGCTGGAGGAGCTGGTACTGAAATCATATGGCAGAGCAGAAAACTGAAACTGAACAGAGATGCAGGCATTAAATATTGACAGGCAGTGTCTCTTGACAATTTTACCTGCTTTCTCTCAGGTTTTCTTCTCTTTTCCTGTAGTCTTCCCTTAAATCAGAAACCCTGTGAAATCCAATCTTTCTAAATAAATACATAAATAAATAAAAATAATAATAATAAAATCATTTTATCTAGGAGAAACAGCTGACTCTTTGCAGAAAGAAAGCAGAGAGTTGTTAAGGAATAGATGGATAGGAGCAGTAAATAAGGTATGACCCAATTGCTGCATTATCTAAGCCTATTATTTGCTCTGCCACTGTGGGAGGGCGATGGCAGCAGAGGTGAAGGGCCCTTTCTGCAGCAGCAGCCACCATCCCCTGCACCTCCCCTCCCTCCACCAGCAGCAGGAACCACAATGCTGGAGCACTGCACTCTCCCAGTCCTGCGCATCTGCTCCAGCCCCTGGTGAGAGCACGCCAACCCCAGCTTCTTTTCCTGTTATGCCATTAGTCCTTGAGCTAGCTTTGACTAGGAGTCACAGACAAGACTCCATTTTCGAATAATTTTGGAGCATTCTCTTCTTCAGAGGAAGTAGACAATATACTGTACTATTTATTAGGCTAAAGGACAATTACTGTATCTTTTTAGAACAAGTTCACACTGTAAAATATGGCAATACATCATAGAGCTATATTTTAATCCCATGCAGGCTGGTATGTTTATTTGACACAGGGCAGTGTCGTGTAAATATTGTATTAGTTCAGGTCTCAGAAGAAGCATGGACTAGTTAGCCCTTTTTCTCCACCAGATGCCATTCTGGAGTTTTTGCTCCAGCCCTTTAAAAAATATGTATAATTAGGAAAGGTTACTTCAGGAGTCCCTGTGAGGAGCTGTGTTGTTCTATTCTGGTCCCCTGTGCCTGTGTTTAGTGGTCAGGCCACCGAATGATGGTCAGGCCACCTTACAGACTCTGTGATAGCGCTTGCCCTCTTCCATCTTTTTTAGTCCTATGTTTTCCAAATCTTTTATAGTAGCATACTGATTTCCTCTTGTCCCACACAGCCAATGCTGCAGTATTCCTTGTTCTTTTTTTCCTTCCAAACCATCTCTGTACTCCAGTTTCTTCTATTCTTTCCCAAACTAACTGCAATGCTTAGCTCCCTCCTGTGTTGCCTAAGGCCTCCTGCTACACGCATTTCAAAACTCATGTCTTCTTTTGTTCTCTTGTAATATCCCCCATGTCTTTTCATCTCCAATTGTTTTACACAATGCCTGTACAAGACACATAACATACTGTGATTGATTCAGAGCTTAGGCACACTACTCAGTCATCTGTTGGCTTGCAGTTGATAGGTATATCAGAAAGAGTAAAAGGAGAATTTCACCAAGTGATAGAGCAATATCTGTTCACCAGTTCTCAATAAACATGTGGGATCCAAGTTTTTAGATGCAACTCTGTAACATTTCTGTGTTACTGCTTAGAGTGTCTAAAAAGATAGTGACAGTGTGGCTGCAGAAGCCTTATTTCTGTCTGAAAACTGACAAGAAACCACAAGCCACTCTGCAGTAGCAGACAGCAGTGATGATGGCAACATCAGATTGAAGCCAGCATAAGCTGGGCTCTGTACTTCATTAGCAGTTGCTCCTCCCTAGGTATGGATTTTCTACAACAGCAGTTTTAAATCTGAAGGCTGCCAGAAAGCTGTACCTTGCAAATCCTACTAATAACATGACAACAGAAAGTCAGACTAAGAATTAGTCCACAATGGCCAAAGCACCTCAGAGAGTTCAGTGAGTCCCCTGTGTAATAGATCTGCTGTTTTCCTGGGACCTGGAGGATGGGGCCTTCCCTCTACCCTGCAGAGAGAGGAACTTACTCCTCTCTCTGAAAAAGTGTGGAATCCAATGACACACGACCCTGAAATTTCAGAAGATGTACAGGAAAGTGTTGCTGACCCTGACATAAACCTTGGCTCTGAAAGATCAAGGGTGAGTGCGAAAAAGAAATTTAAGTCAGTTAAACACTTTTGAAAAAGGTATCTTTATTGTACCTAGCTGCTTGTACTACACTCCATCATGCCTACACACATCAAGCAGTGAAAAACAATTTGGTGTTTTGAGAGTTTCTTGTCTGTCCCCTCCCCCCCCCCCCCACCCCCCCGTCCCATTCTAATATCTTTTTTACTTCTAATTTTCTAAAGTTTTAATCACTAAGAAACGGAGAAGGGAGATTCATGCATCTGTACAGAATGTCTACACATAGAAATGTATAATCAGAGCAAATCCAGATTTAATTTGTAACCATAGGAAAAAAAGCTAGGCACTTTTAATAGATAATCTATCTCAGACTAAAGAACTGTGGCCCTTTCCAGTGACCAGCTTTCTGAACTCTGTCACTTTTCCAAGCCGACAGATAGCAATATTTGACAACTGACAAGACTGAATGTATTTTCCCCTTGTTTACTTTCTCTTTTGTTTCTGAGATAACCTCTCTCCTTCCTGCTAAGTCAGATTGTGTCAAAGTGAGATACTGACTGCTGGGCTGCAGGTAGCCAGAAGAAATGCAGTGCTCTTGCTTCTGACAGGATTCTTCTGCTCTTTAGCCTTCAAGTTCTCCCAGAAATGAAAAATAGAGGGAAAAAAATAAATGGGTGCAGCAAAATCAGCATTGCATGGTGTAGGTTCTCTGCTGTATCTAAGAGTGTAATAGTGTTGGTGGTTGCTGCATTTTCCTAAGCGGTAGATTAGTACAGCTTCCCTCAAGACAACCTGTCTTCACAAAATGTGCTTGAAATGATTAACTTCTATATCTCTGACCTATTACCTGATTTGGTCCAGCTTTGGTGGAGAAGACAGACATGTATATACACACATGAGCACATAGCCTGATTGCTAAACCCTAGTTTGCTTAGATAGGCAAGCCAAAGCTCTAAGGGTAGAATTACACCAAAGGTGTATCACAAATTGTTTGTCTGTGATTATCAATATGAACTGCTTGCATGCAATTTTTTGTCATTGTGCCTACATGGGGAGTTAGTACTTGTCTGACACAACAGTGTAGCTTAAACATCACATATTCCAAGCTGAAATTATCCAGTGTAGTCAGAGGCACCTCTAAATTACACTGAGGCAGCTTTATGGAGATATGAAATCGGGGGAGCTGTCCAAGGTCAGAACAGCTGCTGCTCCTGTAGCAGGCAGCCAGCCTGCTCCCCCTCACACTCAGGGCAGCTGCAACCTCATTGCCAATATTTGCCTCTGTAAAACCTGGTCAGCAGGTGTATCAGCAGCCATGTGGTTTTCTCACTCAAGTGGAAGCGGTATTGTGGCAGAAGGGCTGCAAAGCAGGCTGAGCAGCAGTAGACAAAATCTTTTGGCCAGGAGTCACCTTTTTATGCAGGTGACTCCTCTGCACCTCCTTACATAGGTCTGCATTTGTTTCTGCACTCTGCTGCTCAGCAAAGGAGTGCACCAAGCAACTCTGGTGAGGCCTGGAAAAACATTTTGGTTCCAGTGGGTCAGAGCATGACCAGCAAGGCTGCTGGTGGGTCCTCAGCACTGCATGTTATTGGTGTTCTACTCATCCTGCAGAGACAAAACACCTACCAACCTGGACTCATCAGCATTTTTTGAAGAGTGTTTCTTTCCTTACAATTTTCTTAATATATGGGAAAAAAGACAATCCTAAAGTTGAGTGCTGGCTTTACATGAATAAAAGACTTCATGCAACGTAGGAAGCTTAGCTTCATTTTTGGGAGAGTTGCCCCAGCCTTCATAATTCCCCACAGCTCCCTTCTTACTAAAGACAGAACTGCCTTGTCACCCAGAACAATAGTTGAAATCAGGATAAGGCTTTCTAAAGTAAAAGCCCATCATTCATCAACTTATGTGTGATTTCAGTTCTTTGACAGAAAAATAGCCACCAGACAATACAACCCTCTGGAAATGGAGAAGGGGTTTCTGTAAATCAGAGTCAAACTGTGTTAGAAGTAGAAGTAATTCCTACAAAGTACATCCCAGAACCAGCTCATTTTTAGTTTCCTATCAATCATTGTAGTGTTTAATACCTGTTAGCTTTGGGAAGAGAGAGGAGATGAGATTTCTGATATAATGTCACAAACCAGTCATTCTAATAATGTCTTTATAGCGGAGGCAGAGCTTGTCGGGGTAACTGAAAGGAGACCCAAACTCAGTAATTGCATCTGTCTATATATTGTATTGTAATAGAAAAATCTGGGATTTTCTTTGCAACTGGCAGTTGTATAAATGCTACCCTTCACCAGCACCAGCACTTTTCTATCAGGATAGATTCTAATTGGTTATACCAGGATTGGCTGTAATGCTAGTAGGACAAAAAAAAAAAAATCAGAAGGAAAAAAGGAGTGCAAAACCTGATACAGAGAAGTAGGGCTGCGATTGTGAAAACAAATTAATAAAATAGAACCTTCATTTGATTTCAGAGAAGGAATCCTTTTTTTTTTTTTTTTTTTTTTTTTTTCCGTATAATTTATTATCAGGACTTGAAAGACCATTAAACAAGAGATGCGTAAGGTGTCAGAAAAAAAAAGTTTATTAACATCATGGCCTTATACCTAGAACATATAAAAATGGTCAATATTGAAAAATATTGATTTGTTGAAACAGAAAGAAAATGTTTTCCTGAACAAAAATGTTATTTACACTAAAAACATTGAAATAATTTGATGAAGTAAAAAGCTGTATTTTACTCTTTCATTCCTTCAGGTGGATTATTTTAAATTATTTTAAATGCTTTAATATTCATTAATATGAATTAATTTAAGTAGATTCACCATTCCAAAACAGTAATTCAGTATGAGGGAAATCCTTACAAAGGTTTATCATTTGTCTTAAGTGACAAGTCTGAGGTTCTACCAATCATAGAAGTCAATGCAGTGGCATTCAATGTCATGCCATTGGGCTTCAGTATGAAAAAAGATGTTTCTCCTGTTGCAAAGACAATAAGATCAGTGGCAGGAAGGCCAAAATTAAGGCATAATACCAATTGGATTGATGGAAACAGAATCCAACCAGAGTTCATCAGTGTAGAACAAAACAAAGACTGAAGGCAGACAGGATGATGCTCCATAGATAATCTATACAATAAAATACTACATAATCTAATTATTCGAGAGCTTTTCATCAAAATCTAATGGCATTTCCTCATAGATTTGTCCTGTGGTATATTTTGGTTTAATATTTTAAAATCCCATAGTCCATTATCTATTGCTTTCTCAGGTTCAATCACTCTAAATCTCTGGACCAAAACAACCCATCAGACCTAAGCTCCTCTGTCTCTAGTTCATTGACTTTTGCTTCATTTTGGTGCCAAGCTTTCCTTTACTTCAGCTATTACTCTGACTCCTGAATTAGATTAAATGACCCTAGGGACATTCTTCAATGTTCATATTGACGTTCTCTGGAGCTATTCATGATCCTAATCTATCATCTACTAATTAGTAAAATTAACCTTTTGTATTCAGGATCTTCCACCTAACAAAATCCCTGACACTGCAGCAACATCCTCTGTCTGTAGTACTTGTCATGAATGGTGAGATTAATGAACATATGTCACAGCAAGAGCAGAAAACTCTCCGTACTGTTGAAGTTGTCCAGCATATCCTGTTACTTGAATATGTTCCCGGATATTTAAGTTGAAATATTTTCATAAAGTGAAAGGGGGAGTAGGAAACTATTTGAAGAAAAAAAATAAATCACTTTTGCCTAGCACTTGGTTTTTCACACTCTGTATGTTCTCCATGTTTCTTGGCTATCTGCTTAACATCTTGAAATCTAGTCAGCAGAAGCAAGGAGCACAGAGCAGTACAAAGTCAGTGACAGTTGGACTGTATGTACATATGTTGCATAATGTTAAAAATGCCACAAAATAAAGTCTAACTGTCAACCAAAATTGGTGGATCTCTTGATGACTCAGTTCACCACCTTCATGGACATAAGACTCCTCTGCCTGTCAACTAAGAGAGGTGCTGTAAAAATAAATTCAATATTATTGTACTATCAGATGCAAGGACTAGTACATGGAAAAAAAAAAGTCATAAGTTAATATTGTTCTTTGTTTTAGGAAAGAGTTCGAAAAGAGTTAGTAATTAAAGTCTCATATCATACACTTACAAGAAGAAGAAGAATCTCAAATAGCAGTGAATTTGGTCAGTACCTGTTTGGGAACTGAAAAGGTTCAGTTCTTAAACAAAAAACAAACAAACAGTGATTGCATAAATGAATATACTGCAATGTTTCTAGTACTGGATTGACAAATTGCAATTGAAATAATAGTCGATTCTAACATTTCCTAACCTGCCTTTGAAGTCTTATGATTTTTCAAATGACATCTCTTAAGTCAAGTGTAAATCTGTATCGTGTACATGCAGGCATAATTCTCTCTAAAAAACACAAGCTTCTATTTGTTTCTCTTCCTAATATTTGCAGACATAGTTATGTAGTACTGATGATCAGCCATCCTCCAGCACACTATATTTTACTTTATTTTACTATTTTTTTCTCCACAATTGCATTTTAAGGAGCTTTACATTAAACTAAGTTACACATGACTGACCAGACTATTAGTGATAAAGACAAAACAAGTTAGTTAGTAAGTTAGTTTCTAAAACAATAACGAAAGTTCCATTCAGGTTTTTACATCAGTAAATGATCAACCACAAACCCAAATAATTATTACATTTTATAAAATTCACTTGCATCTAAAATCACAGAGAATCATTACAGTTGGAAAAGGCCACTAAAGTCATTTAGTCCAACTGCCAATCCATCAAACTGTGCCAACTGACCATATCCTGCAGTGCCACATCCATGCGGCTCTTGAACACCTCCAGGAAAGGGGACTCTACCACCTCTCTGTGTGCCCTGTTTCAGTGCCTCATCACTCTTCTGGGGAACCATTTTTTCCTAATATCCTTTGTGCAGCTGAAAGCCATTACCTCTTGTTCTATTGCTGTCTATAGTATAGAAGTAAATAGAAAAGAAAATAATCACTGAAGACCAGATTTTCAATATTAATTGAAATATTTTGCAACATAGTAAGAAAACTAAATTTTAGTTCAGTTTTATTTTTCAGAAACATGTATGTCTACATCTAAATGTCTTGAAATCCAGAGTTTTTATGCCTTTTATAACACAAATATGTAACCCTATTGGAAGTTATTGTGAGGGATTTCATCTATATCAGTGTTAATGAAATTCGTGCATCCTACTGAACACTGCTTCTCAGTAGATTTCCAGTAACCAGGGTGGATTTAAATTGTATTTATTAATTACAGTTTAATACTAAAATCTGAAGGTTGATATTCCATATGTAATGTTAATATACACTAATTGAAGTAGATCGTCTATATCTTTCCCTATTTTGTATTAGGATTAGCTAGCATGTATTAAGTCCAATAGTTAAAAATAATGTAGAATACTACTGTCAAAATAAGGGGGATTCAGCAGACAACACTTACCAGTCTTTCTGCCTCTTAGCATGCTTTATTCATTGTAGAGTCCTTCTTTTATGTGAGTGGATATTTTGTGGATCCTGATTTACTTGGGTGTGTCCTTTTACTTGTGAAAGAGAAAATGTACATAGGAATGGAATTCTTTCTCTTCTGTGTTTTGTGATTTGCTCAACTGATGCTACCACAGTCCTTCAGTCACACCTGTGATAACTCTTTATGAAAACAAATGTGGTAAACATTTCCTACAGCTTCCCCTGAACCCCCAGATCAGTCCCATAAGGAATCGTTGTCTTTCCTTAGAAAAAAAATTAGTCTCATTCCAGTATAAGAATAAATAAATAGAAAAGTAAAAATTGACCTTCAGAACAGTGGCACATCTTTTGTGCACAGCCCTCTGACACTCTTCAGAGTTACTTTCAGCACCAAGGAACTGAGTATTGGTAATCATAGCAGTGTGGAAGTGATTCTTTTAGGAACTGACCCACCTGGAAGAAATATAATGAAATTTGTTAGAATCTGGAGATGACGGGATTTATTTAAGTGTTCCAAATCCAAGAATCAATCCTTTCCAGTCAGAAAGCAGCCCAAGAAAAGACAAAGCAATAAGTGTAGAGAAGAATAAGATTCAGAACTTTCTCATGTAAATGGCCTCAAATCCAAGGTCTTGGTTTTCAGACCATCTAGGTATTGAGGTGATATCGATATTTTAATTTCAGTCACTGTCAATACGGCTGGAAAAGTTCCTCATTTCTGAAGTTGTTTGGATTGGTATCACAATGTTTTTAGCAAGGCAGATCTCAAGGTAGCAGAGTTTAGGATACCTTGTGTGGCCCATCTTGGAGACTCTTCTCCAGCTCACCTATGAGCTCCTCACTTCTTCCCTCCACTTTCTGCTGGACAAACTTGAGACCATGTCTTGTTCTTCCTCAGCCTCCACCTGTGAAGGAAAGCCTGAAGCTCACAAGCCACTCCTCTGTTTTTGTCTTTTCCCCCTGCTGCATTTTTTGCCAAATAGACCTCCTGCTGCAATCTGTTATATTAAATTCAAGGGAGCACGGTAATTATTGGAGTTGTGGGAAAGTTTCATATGAAAAGGGGCTGGAAGGTCTGGGCTCTTCTACAAAGGAAGCAAAGAGGGTAAGGATGAGAAATGAGCATAATGCAATGCCTGATACAGAAAATGAAGCTAAAGAGCCTGTTCCAAGACAGACTGCATTAAGAGATACACTAAGACAATGACTGAAGTAAGCATCAGCTAATGAAAACATAAGGTTACAAATGTAAACCTAAGATTTTATTTATTTATCTATCTATCTATTTATTTATTTATTTACTCTACCAGATAATATATCATTGGGCTATGAGATGTACCAACACAGGGCATGCTGATCAGGGATTTAGGAATACATGAAGGGACTGACCATTTACAGAGATAATAAAGATATCCAGAATTATAATAGTTAATACAGACAAAGTATTGTAAAAGTTTAAAAATCTATTTACCATGCTCTGACTATTATGGAAGACATGAAATGACCTCTGTCAACTGTGTGGTTTTTGCACCTTCTTGTGACACGCCTGGTACCAGCTACTATTTAGACAAGCTACTAGACCAGATGGATCACAAATCTGATCCAATATGGCAACTCCTTATGTTCCTAAATGAAGATATTACCAAAAGCTATCAGGAAAGCTTTTGGAAAATCTCAGCAAACTAACACAAAAAAATATCTAAGAAATTGCCACCTTCTGTCTGCTAAAAGAATGTCAAAGAATAATCATTTTATTCCTGTCTAACCTAGCACGCTCTCTCCTTTTTCAGGGCAGTTATAGTCTTCAAACTGAACACTTCTTGAACTCCTTTTTTTTTTTTCTTTTAGTATGAATTACTTCCATCTGTCTTTGAATAAACTAGCTTCGATCTGTGTTCTGAAGGCTAGGTTTTATCTCCAAATGTTTTACCTTCTCAAGTTTTGACACCTGGAGAAAGTGTTCTCAGGGTGGTTATATTTCAGTGTTGGAACAATGTATATGAAGGAATTTATGGTCCTTCAGTATAGCAGGTGTGACATTAATATAAAAAGTAGAATAGGCAATGCTTATCGGAAATAGGAGAAGAGCAGGCATATTTCCCAAGATATGCTTCTGGTCCCCTTATCACATCTCTCACTCTAAGATGGAAGCAGCGATCAAATAAATTTGTTCCCTGGTAACAGTTTCCCTTCAATCACCAGTTACTCAGTTCTGCAACACATTCATGTAGTATATTTTTTCTGTCCCTAACTCTATTTTCATGATAGCTATATTATTGAACCACAGGAGAAGTGCTGTGTGTATTGCGTGCAAACAAGAACTGGCTTATTGGCTTTTGCTCTCCACTCTTAAGACAATTAATATGAGGCAGAGGGAATGTAAATATACACAAATATCTTTTTTTTTTTTCTCCCTCTCCCACCCAGTAATATTTTACAACCTCTTTAGCATAGAGCAAATCATACAGGGAAGATTCAAATCCATTCCTCAAAGCAATGATAGAACAACTTCTGACCACACATATTAAAGCTCAGCAGTGGTTTCAGTGCAAGGTGACTGAGGTCTGCTGCAGAGTGCCTGAGAGGCCGTGAAAAATACATTGCAATACAGTGGATTGTGTCCTTGGAGGATGTGGACATTTCCCTACTCAAAATAAAGGTCTAATAACAAGCTTCATGACTTTGCCTCCCTTAGACTTTCTGCTCAAAGTCTGTTCTACCGGACAGAGATTTACAATTTTCCAGGCACACCAGGTCTTCCTGCTTTTCCTGCAACAAATATACAGTACAGCTGGCATGCTCGTAGCCCATAAGTAAGTTTTTCCTCCTATATATCCTGATCCACCGGTCTCAAAGCCAGAGAAAAGTTGTGACAGTCTGCTGTAACAAACAGACTGTCTTTTTTTACAGCTGCAACCAAGTGCTGTATTCACATCTTTACCATTTATCTTAGCAATGGTGGCATGTTTTTATCTGTGATTAGATGTAGAAGCGGCAACTCCATTCTGCCATTTGATAAAGTGACAAGGGTGGAAGGATACAACTCTGAGAAGTAAAGATGTGACCTCAAGACCACATTGTAGTTACTTCATTCACCTCATGGCCTCATCTGACTCACCTGAACTTATGTTTGTGTATATATGTATAAAATGGTTTACAGGAGGTCTTATAGTATAAAGTATCAATTACAGGTGAGATTTTACAGACATGGCAAAGCTATTGACAACACAGTGAGCAACATGAGGCATCTATTGTGGCAATATGTTTGTTAAAATAATATAATAATCCAGCGTACCAAGGTTTGCCTTTGTGAGCTAGGTTGAATAAATGTGATAGGGTTGAAAAAATGGTGACTTCCTGCATTACTAAGTTAGTACAAAATAATTCTGAGTCATATATCTAGGCACTGCTCTGACACTTCTGCTGTGATACAAAATTATTTCCTTCTGTCATAAAGCTAGAACCACAAAGAGCTATGGACTTACACATTCAAATTTGAAAAGGGATTTAGGGCCAGTCTTGTATAGTAGATTGTAGCTGTGTATTAGCGGCCATCCAGTACTTAAAGCAGACCTACAAGATATCTGGAGAAAGACTCTTTATCAGGGAGTGTAGTGATAGTACAAGGTGTAATGGCTTTAAACTAAAAAAAAAAAAAAAAGGTAGGTTTAGACTAGATACTAGGAAGAGACTCTTCAGTACGAGAGTGATGAAATGCTGGCACAGCTGCCCAGAGAAGATGTGATGCCCCATCCCTGGAAGCACTCAAGGCCAGGTTGGATGGAGCCCTGGACAGCCTGAGCTGGTGGGGGCAGCCCTGCCCATGGCAGGAGTTGGGGCTGGGTCAGCCTTAAAGTCCCTTCCCTTTTATAGTTCTATGATCTTTGTTGGTTACACTTATCGGGACCTGAAAGTCATCAAATGTCCAGCAGCAACACTTGGTTATTGTAAAGCAAGAATGCTGTAAAAATGAAATGAAATTTCTATTTCCTGTGGATGATTTAAGAAAAATTAAGCAGCCTGACTTGCCAAGAGGAGTTACAAGAAATAGGAATACCTACAGATGTTAGTTACTAGCTTAATTTATCTCAATTTAGCAACAATAATCCTATTTAGCTATTTATCTGTAATATGCATGTGGCACTCCAGTTCATAGTGATGCAGAAACAGCAGTGATGCAACATAGGGAGACCACAGATTAGCATAGAGTTTCGTCAACATAGGACTTTAAACAGAGTGAACAGACTGTAGAAGCAATTAACCAAGAAACACGAGAAATACAGAATATCAAAGAGTGAATTTAGCAGTAAACCAGGGATGGATGGTTGAACTAGATGATCTTGTAGGTCCTTTCCAACCTTGTGATTCTGTGATTCTGTGACTGTAGACAGTTGCAGTTAATACAGTCTGGTTATTGAATGGGAATAAGAAAACTGATTTGGATTGCCAGCTGGTGTAAACTGTGATCACTTGAGTTATTTCATTCATGTAACACCAGTTTACACTAAAAGTCTTATTCCTCATCAAGAATGTAAAACGATATAAAATACTATGAGACATTAGTTTGTCTAAGCAAAAGTATTTGAGACTGCATCTAGAAGTTTTAAGCAAATCTCAAACGTGTTAGACAGTGAAGGTCTCAGTCCACAGTCACAGGAGGAAAGAGCCAAAGTAAAACTGAATAGGAAGTGTGGAAAGGCCCATACAGGCAGAAGGCAAGATAAACCTGTGAGCTCAGTCATTTTGGTGGTGGGTGAAGACTGGAGCACAGTACACTTTTCAGAATGGATGTTTGGGTAGAGTCACACAAGAGCGTAACCATACCATCACAACAGAAATTGAGACCTCTGAGCCAGCATGAGCCAAATCAGTTTCAGGAGTAATACAACTGTGTATGTAGTGTGGCACCCTTTTTAACTATTCCTACTGGGAAAAGTAAATTGTCAGTTTATTTAAATGAACCAAGTGTTTTGTTGCTTCTGTGAGCTGAGCTTGATCCTTCTTAGCACAGGAACATCTTCATCAGACAGAATATCCTCCACTATCAAGCCCTTTAGAAGGCTCTTTGTTGTTTTGGTTTGATTGTTTGTTTGTTTGCTTGTTTTTGGAAGGGGAATACACCCATGCACAGTTTTTAATTACATTAACTGTAATCATTTAACTGTGATGGAAGATAAAGAACAAGGGAACTTTCTAAGGGAGGAACACTTCCCATTTAGATCATCTACACTTAGAATCATTTTAATACAAGCAGAAGTAGTCTTTCCATTTTCAGCAGTAGTCTAACATACATACATAGGCTGAACTTCTCAGTCTTAAGCAGGTGAAGCCCTTTTTACCAACTATGCGAGTTAACTTGAAATTTCCTACCATGGTAAACCTGTGAGGTTAAGTGATTCTTAGGAGCTATGCATGCTTCAACTTAGGGTCAACAAAGTCAACAATCCATTAAATTCAAGTCTTCTGCAACAAGGGTTGAACTTGTCAAAGAAATTTTGTTAAGGGAAAACCCTGGAGAAAGGAGCCACAAGAGGCAATTTGTAACCCTAGCTCTCTACATATTTGTCTGCACTTATGCTCTCAATGGTACAATCCACAATGAATATTAATTTCTTTCAAATACATATTTAAAACCCCTGCATGACATTTTCTGAGCTGGAAAAAATAGGCACTGTAATATTATATACAGTGGGCAAAAAAAATTGAATGAACCTGGGGACTAGTAGAGCCACTCACACCAGGCTCGGTTATATGGCTTTTGTTTCCAGGAATTTGAAGTATTGACTGAGGGTCTTGTCCTTAGCATGTCCATGCCAGTATTCTCCTCACTCTCAACCCAGTCCCACAACAGCCATGTCTTTGTCTGGCCATGTGCCCCACAGAGCTGGGCACAGCCCTGACACCGTTGTGTCCCTTCTCAATTGGGCCTGGGGCCAGTGATTGCATCTGAGGATGGCCAGACACACTGTGGCCAACCCGAGTCATCATCCCTAGCTCAGCCCAGTTTTGGGGACAGGATAGGACACTGCACGTTGGTAAAAAAAAAACAATGCAATAAAATCCAAATGGGAAACAAACAAACAAACATGAAACTCGGTGCAGAAATGTAACATGTACCCCTTGTCCATCAAGCCAAATGAGCGCTGTAAGTCAGCTGATAGGCTTAATTTATCCCAGCCATCTGCTTCAGATATTGGCACTACTAAAGGAAGAACAAGTATGAACAATGAGTATCACCAAACATTTGATCAGTGGTTTGGCGCAGAACAACATATTAATTGTTAATACTTTTTATATGCATTGTTTAGCCTGAAGGATTACATTATGCTTGATGCACATTATCAAAATAACTGTAGCAAGAATTACTAGCAAGAATTTAAATTTATGTCAACTTTGGTAAAGGTCTGGACAGTATCCAACATAAAAATAAACCATGCTAAAAATCCACTATTGTTCAAAAACAATGTATATATAAACCATCAAAGATTTCCATATTTTTTGATAACCTGATTTCTTACCCAATGGAATTAGTCTGAGAACATGCAATTTTGCATCTTTAACTGCTACTCTGGACTGACTGGAGAAAACTGGAGGGAACATTAAAAACTCCTTTAAGTATTCCTGCAAAATGAGTCTTTTCGGATTTCATTTACTATGAACTGTGATACCAAGTCAATGTTTTGTTCCTCCTTGAAAGTTGTATAAAACTTCATTGCGCTCAAAAATATTTAATAATACTGCATTTTTTTTTCATTTAATTTCCTAGGCTACTTTGTAACCTACTTAGCTTTGCTAACCAAAAATGATGTGTCAGTATAGACAAAGTTTAGATACAGTGCTAGAACTTGCCATTGTGTTGGATTCAGATCTATAGCTATGCTGTTCCAGGTATTTGCTACCTTTCATCTCTATTGCTTTAATATATATATATAAACTATCCAACTGATGGAAGAAGACCTAGCTTTAAAAGATAGCCCTTTTGTTTGGAAGCACATTCCTCCTGGCCATGTTGCTCTGTTGTCCTGTTTGTCCACTGTCTGAATCAAAGCTCTCCATGATAACAACTGCTAACTGGAGGACTGACACCTCTTCCTTTTCATGGCTTCAAATGAGACAGTACTGGCTGAATCACAGGAAAGAATTACGAACAAGTGTGAAATAATCTTCAAAGGAGAAGGACTTTGGCACTCAGTGCCACAGATTACACCACTGTCAGGATTGAACACAATTCTTATTTTTCACTCTGTACTTTTCCACCCCCACACTTAGCAAAACCCTCTCCAAGTTAAAATCCAATCATTTTATTTAACCATTTTATCCATCATTTTATTTAATCTGAATAAAGAATCTGGTTTGTCTGGGAGGAATGAGACTCAAGGTAGACATATGTAAGTAGTATAATACCATTACCTTGTATCCCAAATGAACAAATAGTAGAAAACCAAAGAGGGAAAGGGGCTGGGTAGAGCAAAGAATCTGTCTTTTTCCTTTGACTCTACTGACTGCTGACTTCCAAGTGTTTTTGTTAGCTCTTCCAAGATGTATGCAGCTGTGACACCAGTCCTCACATGTTTCTTTCTCTCCTCCAAAGTTCAGCTATGCACTGCTCAGCGTCTTTCTCTAGGGAGAATCAAAGATTGAGATTTTCTCTGCTGTAGCTGTTTCTGGATCCTTAACAAATTTAAGGACTAAAGCTCTGAATTCTCTGTTGGAAACCATTAGAAGAAACAGAGCTGAGCTGTTGTTACTTAAAAACTGAAGTTTATTGGCTTAATACCATTTTTTTTTTCCCCCCAGTAGAAACTATTGCATAAAGAAACAAAGTTGAGTAGCGCTTTTGCAGAACTGTTGATTGATATAGGAATGATGATGATAGAGGAATAACATAGGTCCTTTTTGTAAACAGTCACTAATAGCTCTGAGAGGGCAATGTAAAGAAAAATACAGCTAGCTTTGACTTATTTATATACAAAATAAAGACTCCACTTAAATAGTGGAAAATCTTTTCACATATACATAAAAGGATGGCAAAACTCCAAAACACAGAAGCTAGCTGTGCAAAATAGTAGCGCCATGGCAATAGCTCTAAGAAATGAGTGGATGATGGTGGGAAACAGTTCTGAGCTTCCATCCTTTTTTCATTTGATACTGATGTGCCTGAGGAGTTTTCTATCCACTCATTAGTTTCCCACACAGTTATCACCTCCTTACAATATGGTATCTGGGAAGGCAGTGCATGTGAAAGAAACATTCATTTTTATTGCATTCACAGCAAGATGAGAGCATGTTCATGTGCTGAGGATATTGTTAGTTGACATGATAAAGTACAGTTTCAGGACCTTCACTGGGAAAACTGGCTGGAGCCTAGTTATGCAGGTGCAAAGGTGTCCTGAGAAACAGCACATGCAATGGGAGTGGATAGCACAATAGCCTAGGTCAAAAACAGTGCAGTTGCACACACCACAGACCAAGTGAGATTCATCATATGGTCTAGGAGCTTGGGACTCTGTGATAATAGGAAATTGATTCACTTTAATGAGGTGGATGTAAATATCAACTCCTTTGCACCACTGTATATCTTATCACTAAAAGATTCCAACTGAGTTGAGTCAAATAATTCTTTTGACAAACTGCAGGTGTTGAGCCTGACATGTATTCTCTGACTGCTTGGGGTTGCATTACCCTGGTTGTCTACAGTAGATCTTACGATATAAATGATTTAATTTTTCAGAGGCAGAAGAAAAAAACAACATGGGGCTGAAACGTCTTCTATCATCCAATGAAAGGAAAGGATAAAACATACAGTACACAGTGCAGCTTTATATGATTATAGCAACTTGAGTTCTGAAAGAAAGGAGGCTCAGAAGAGATTTCCTTTCCTTCCCAGATAGAGCTTTTGTGAAACATTGTCCTAAACAAATAAAAGATTTTTTGCTCAAATGATCTACCTTGCTGTTTTCCTTTCCTTTGAAGAATCCTGTAGTACAATAGGCAACCCATCAGGAATAATTAGATTATACGGCAGCATCCATGGAAACAATACAGCTTTTGAAAAGAACTCCTACAGAAGATCTTAGAAATCACATCTATTATGGATATATGGGTATGTTTCAAAGACAGCACAGCTCCAAATTATGGGAACTAACAGTGGGGCAAAATCTGACTGCTCCATGCTTTGTCCCTTTGTCAATAATTATTACTACATGAAACAGTCAAGTAGTCATTGTACTGAAGAGAACACTTGGGTAACAGGACGAAGTTGGCCCTGTTTTATTCTGTGTACATGTTTTTATATAGAATGTTTAGTAAATTCACACCTTTCATATTCTTCAGTTTTCCTCTAAGAGGGCATTCATGGTTGTCTCCAATGACAAGGAGGAAGAAGTATCAGACAAAGGTACCTCCATTTTTGAGACCATGTCTCTAGCAGTACCATAAACTGCAGACCTATTGTCTTTACCAACCTGTTGGCCATTTTATGACCCAAGGTATCTGTATCACTGATTTCAAAGTTGGAATTGTCTTTAAAGTGATTAAACTGGAAGAAAAAGTATCATAGTTTCTATAATAGAAAACAGGAGAGAAAAACACTGTTTCTGTTTTTCAGTAGTAGATTATGAAACTTCAGAGGAAGCAAAGACATTTGACCTGATGATCCAACATATCGTGTTGCAGTTGATCTGTATTTCACGCATCACTCTGTTACAAGTCTCATTGTCAGCCTGGATTCATTGGTCTCATTGTCTTTCTGGGGTCAAGGAAAGGACTTATGTAATTTATCAGTTGGTCTAAAACAAACAGCAATAAAAGAGGCAAAAGCAGTGATTGCACCCTACTGACTAGCTACGCTTTGGAATTTCACAATCAACATATTTAGGAAGCTTTCTGAACATCAGTGAGACATGTACCACAATGTCATTGCCACCCAGCCTCATCTCTCTTTCCAGGACAGGTCCAGCAGTAGTAAGCGGCAGTACAAGATGCCCACAAATGTGTCGCCAATCTATTTTTTGTACCATTACAGGTAGAATAGAGTATCAAAGTTGAGACAATAAAAAAACACTCATTAAACCTGTTAAATCTTAGCATACACAGGACTAAGTCATATGGTAGGATTTTTGGGAAAGGTAGGCTAGAGATCAGGGAGAGAAGTAAATCCCTTGTCATTCAGAAGATAACACCACAAGAAGGAAATACCATGGCATTCTGAAACAAGGCTGAAATTGAGCTGGAAACCAGTCACACGACAGAGGAAAGTGGTCAGACAAAAAGGGATAAATATTTTTCAGCGGCGGTGGCCCTACGGAATATAATTATTGTGTGCATGAATGTCTAAGGAAAAAAAAAGTAAGATAAATTCTTTTTGCGCCCCCCCCCCCCCCCCCCCCCCTATGAAAACTGGAAGGTAGGGATAATTCTCTATTTATACAGAAGCTCATATATATATGTATGTATACAGAATCTACCCATGCCACAGTGCAGATGTGCTTTTTCCTCCACCTGCTTTTATATAGAGGCAATACTCTGTTCAGTGTACTTTTCTTGCAACAGTTTCTTTATTTTCATGGGAAATAGGATTTTCTCCTAGTGCAGGCAGTTATTAGGTGTGCTCCTTTCCACTCCATTTCATTAAAAAATCATTGTTGGAACAGCAATGGCGAATATGGAGGCTGCAGTCTTGCAAAGCACAATGTCTGTAATAGCAGCATAAGCAGACAGCAAGGGGTCACTTCCATTTCCAATAAACTTGAGGCCCGAGCCACAGATGTGGTAGTCCCACTTACTTTGTGAGGAGTGTTAGGGACCAGGCAGCTCTAACAAATGAAATCTTTAACTACTGTCTCTGGTCTGGGAAAAGCATTTTGAAGGGCTACTGTTTAAAGTGAAGGTTGTGCAGAAAGATCAGTGCTGTTTCTTCAGGTATTATCCCTTCAGTGGGATTCTTCCTGTTCAATTAAAAAGAAATCCGTTTTCAAATTCTGCATATAAATAAACTAGAGGATTATGCCAAAAAGGCAAACAGAATTAACATGCTGAAACCTTAGAATCTAGACTATGTTAGACACCACTGGGAAGAAATTTCTTTAGTTAAAAAATACTGATCATTGTAGTTCAAGCATTTTCCACAGAGGTGTGCTAGCTCTCCAAATATCATTGCCTGCGCCCTTCTCTCAGGCAAGGAAGTCTGCTGTTACATTGGCAACAACGTCCACTACCCTGACTGGGATTGCTAACCCTTTCACGCAACCATTTTATACACAGCATGTTTTCAGGCAATAACAGCAGAACACCGTAGAGGGATCCTGCTAAAACAAAAGATGATTTCTCTATTTTTAAACTAGACAGCACAATTAGTTCCTGTCTGAAACTAGTCATCTTTGTGAAGGGAATGACATGAGTATTAGCTTTGAATTCATCAAAATGATTGTTTATGTTATTCTGGAAGAATTCTGGGCAATCTTAACAGTGTGCGCAAGGAGTTTTTCATGCTGTTTTGACATTTGTGTGCTTCCAGGAGCCATTGTGTGATGTTGTACCATCATTATTGCTGCTGCCGTAAATGTAAGCTCCTTTTGCTTTTACATCAGACTGATTTCTTCATTATTCAGACCTATTTATGCCCCAAGGATACTCAAGCAAACCTACTGATGTCTGACAAACAGATAACACAGTGGGACATTTTAAAATAAGACAAATAATCGGGAAAGTAAGGAAGAGTCAAAGATTTAACAAAGGTGAATCTGGGGAAGGAGGGAGGGAATTTCACTTTGTCACCTTTTTGTTACTCACAGATCCTTAAAAACAGAACACCTGTTATTTTAAAAAGAGTTCATCTGTTTGGAGGGAGTAATGACACAATAATTTTCAGCCTACAAGTAATCACTTTAAATTGCCATGAGGTGAATGCTGTGATAGCTTACCTTCTCAATACAAAGCTCATGGACTCTTAGCGTTTCCAATATGGAATATACGTTTATCGGTCCATCATCAACAAGGTGTATGTTCCCCCAAGAGACTGGCAGTTCTTTAAAAGTGACTACAACTTGAAATATTAAAAAAAAAAAAAAAAAGGGGGGGTGGGGGGGGAGGACGGGACAGAAAGGATTTAAGGATGTGTCTGGAAGTAACTGAACCTCACAACAATGTGACTATCAATGCAAAAATTGTCTTGGAAATAACTCTACGCTGTCTCAAATCATTACTTAGACTTATAGGAAGGATGCACAGAATCTAATAGAATGTATCTATGATGTAGATATCTGAAGTTCTCTATGTACTTTAAGGAGAGAAATAAGCACTTCAACTCACCTACTGTAGATATTTCTTAGAACAAGAGGAAATGTCTTCCTCTCTGTCAACCAGCAAAGGAATCCTAGGGGATTGTTTTGCATGAAGAAAGCTTAGTTGGCCTGAAGAGTCACTCAAGAAACATAGAAAGAGCTCTGTAAATTCATACTTTTGCCTTCCTGTGCCATAGTGCAGTGTAAGAGATCTGCTTATGGAAAAGGAAGCTTGGACAAAGTACCCTTTCAATTAATCAGTCATCAGCTTGGTGGGTTGCCAATGATGGTGGGATGTTGCAGGCTGGAGCTTTTGTAGAGAAACTTCTCCAGTCACACCAAACTGGTAGCCCAAAGAGAAAAGAAGACTCCAGTGAATTCTATCAGTTTAGAGAACTACATTCAGAGTACTGCACAGAACTATCGTATGCGGTGAGGACATGAAAAGATGCCACCTGGAAGGCAGGATGTCCAAAAAATATCACTTTCTTTTGACAATTTGATTTGCAGGTTGAGAGGCCAAAATAAGCTCGTTCAGGCATTTTTGCATTTGCCTTGCATTTCCATGACTCTGCAACAGGGCTTATGATTTTACCTAAATCTACTGTACAAGAACCTCCAGCTTTCCAGCCTGAAAACTGAAGTAGCACACTGGTTGCTCTTCAAGAGACTGAAATTGGTAGATGTCCTGCTGTAACATAAGAGGCATAAGATGACTGGAATCTGTCTTTCAAGTAGTCCCATCTTCAAATAAAACCTGGTAAGACTCTGAAACATGCATTTGGGAGATGGACAGGGGATGGAAATTTAGAGAATGAACAGAAGAGTGAGGTTTACAACAGGGTTACACAGCTATTAGGTGAAATTAAAACGTTACAGTAAACACTAGAAATGCCAAAGGAAAAGAAATTATGGGCACTTAAGGGTAGTTTTAGAGGGAAAATAGTGTCTGCAGAGTTTATAACGTAGATTATTATGCAACCAGCGTTTCAGCACGACACGAGGCTCTCAATAAATCATGCACAGCCTTTGCTGTCTGTAGCAGAAAAGAGCCAGCCAGGTGGTTGGGCCAATGTCTTTCAGTGAAGGAGCAGAATGACTTTTGCTACCCATGAAGCAAAGCTACTTATGATGGAAATCATCAAGTTGCCAGACCTACCCAGCTCCACCCAGAGAAGGAAAGAAATGCCTGTCTTGGAACTTTACTGGTTGTATGAGCACACATTTCCCTGTGCATTTAGCACACTCAGCAAATCCAGTGTTGGCAGCTTGTTGGCAGGAAGCTGGCATACCAGGAAGGTCAGGCACGGTAAAGTAAGCAATTTCTAAGGCAACGGGCTTCAGGGAGTGGCGGAATGGTCAGACATACATAAGAGCCAGAGACATGCTGGTGAGAATACATAGCAGCAGTGGTGGAGGAATAGCAGTAGTTCCTCATATGACCAGTAGTGATTGCACTGACCCTCTTGTTTCAGTTCTCTAAGGAAATTTTAGCACTACTTAAAGGATTCCCAACTGCCAAACAAATCTGAACACCGAAGTACCACTTCTACCCGCACAGAAGAGGCTCTACTAAGTCTACCTACATCTGCTTGGTGTAGTTGAGAACAAGAATTGAAGTTAAAATGAAATCAAAATACGGCCTTATTATTATTTATTTCTTTATGCAATACAATTAATGTTTAAACCACTTATTTAAATCAGTGTTCAAAAGTACATGGAATTTAAATTTGTCTGAGTCTCTTTGTAGTGACAGCAGGAAACTACAAACTTTAAATCATTGAAGTTCCCCAACGATCTGGAAGATTCAGACTGAAGGTTTTGATCAGATCTATGTGTACTCTCAAGGTCAATGCTTGATTTTAGTGTATGTGGCTTTTTACTGTAGTTTTGCAAGTGATTGATAACACACTATTTGCCATATACTGAACGCATTTTAGTGCATCTCAGCAACTGTTGGCTATTATAAGTCCTTCCTTTATTTGTGTAGGTACGTTTTTTTAAAGGCAGAGCAAAATTTCAGGGCATGAGTAGAGTACATGCATCAGAAACAAACCATTTGCTTAATTTCAGAGGTATTGTAGACAAAGGGTTATTCTTGCCTATGAACCATTCATTCCCTTTCACTTTCTTTATATGCTTTTATATTTCCCTCAACCTCAATAAAAAAAGAGAGTATCTATCTCTGGTCATTGACAAATAATATCATCTGTAGAGGTGATTTCTAAAGATACAGTTAAATCTTCTTTATGATAATATTTAAATATTATTTTTTGTTGCTAGGCCAGATTCAAATCAAAGAAGATCTTTTAAACCACCCAAATTTTTTAACCACCCAAATTCTTATACTTTTGCATTATCCAAATTATTATTTTATAGACCAGTGTCAGTTCCTACAGTCATGGTCAGGAGCACACAAAAAGCCCAAGGGATTTTAAGTGCCATCTTCACATCACTAATAATCTCAGCAGCTAGGTAGTCACAGACCAGATTTTCCAGGGTCTAGTGCCTACATATGCAATTAGTAGCGAATATCTTACAGTATTAAAACTTAGTAATAGGAACAATTTGAAATACTATTGTTTGGAGGTAACCCAAATAAAAACATGAGGGCTCTTCCAAAAGTAATGCCTCTTATTTTATAATGTCGGCCTAAAATGCCAGAGGCAGATGTTGGTCATATGGCAGTAGAGGTTGAACCTTCTTGCCAATATTCCATTACATTTTGCCGTGTGTGACGGAAGGCAGCAGAGGGGCAGTCTGACAAAATGGCATCTGACATGGAAGTGCATATAGAACAAAGGTGTGTCACTGAATCCCTGCACGCAGATGAAATTGCACCCATTGACATTCACAGATGCTTGTTGAACATTTATGGAGATCAAACAATGGATGTGAGAACACTGAAAGTTGGACTGTGTTGGCAACATTTTGCTAGTTACAATGCTGTCATCGCACCTGTGAAACACTGGGTCACATAACCTCTGCTGGTGCAGATTTTCTTGAGTGTGGCATGCAGGTTCTTGTTCCTTGCTGGTAAAAATCCATTGCTAATGGTAGTGACTGTTGAAAAATAATGTTTTGTAGTTGAGAATTTGCCCTATCAAATTGTGTTATTGTGCTCTTTGTAGACTCAGTTTCCATGGAAACAAATAGGAGGCATTACTTTCAGAGCAACCTACATAGATACACAAATAGGAGAAGGAAATTCATTTCCAGCAGTGATGAACTCATTAACAAAGCAATGAAGAAATCATGGTTAAACCTAATGTTTATCGTTACTGCTGATTTCCCATCTTTTACATGAGAAAGGGTCTGAGTGATGAGAATTAATAAAGCAGAAGAACAGCTAGGATACTGGATGGTGTAGGTGAATGTAACCACTTGTCTGAGGCTACAGAGAAAATCAAGATGTTAAAATATAACCGTGATGGATTATTCTGTGTTACACTCTGTCCTGAATGAAGCAGAGAGTCTAGGACCAAAAGTTAAAATGTGTTTATCAAATATATGCACCTTCTCCTCTAATTATAGAACTTTCACTTCATCTGAAATCTGAGTGCTAATGGTATTTTTAAAGGATTTGGCTAGAAAAGAGATGTCTGATCCAGCATGATGCTGAATTCCATTACAAATCCTTGGTTTTGATAGGAGTAGGGGAAAGACATCACTTTTGGGACTGAACATGAAGGCACAGGGAGCCTATTTTTAAATCTTCTAGTCTGCAGAAATGTGACAGTAACAGTCTGAAAACATGAAAGAAGATGAAGCCTGGCTGACCCACTTTGGATTTAAGCTGCTCCAAAAAGCTGTTCATTGGAGAGAGGAAGAGGCAAAAGCTGAACTATTTCCAATGAAAAAAAGAATGATGAACACACAACAGACAGATCTGAACATATTCATTTTAAAAGGAAGCAAAACCCAAACGAAAACATTTAATATCAGAAGAGCAATGAAGAAGAGTCAACAGAGCCTCGATAAATTGATACAGTTGGCTGAGGAGGAGCATTCACCAAGACCACAAATGTTCTTGGTTTCCTGAAGAGTTCACCTTTGCATAAGTTTGAGCTAAGTAGTAGTAGTGCTGTCCCCTAAGGAGACTGCAGGGTAATTATTAAATATTAAGAGTATCTCAGACAATTAGAGATCCATGTTTAAAAGGAAGTTTCTTTTCAAGGAAATCCTCTTGTGACATAATAAAAGAAAACAACAGCACTATTCAGAGTGCTAAATTTCTTCTTAGGAATATTTCAAGAAAATAACAGTAAAACACAACCTGTAAAACATGAGTTGCACATATGGATGTGTTTGAGGAACACTTAATTTTATTTCATTTACATAAGCAAGATAAAGACAAACACATGAGCTTTAGTTTCTTCTAAAACTATAATACTGCATTACCTGCATATGTAAAAAAAAAAAGGGACATCTACAAGATTCCACTAAAACATCTACTTCTTGTTCCCCTGGAAAAACAAAGTTGTGTGCCCTGATTCAGGTCTCTCATAAATGAGGGTCCCTATATATGTAAAACATCTGCCTTTTTCCTTATTATATATCAATGCCAAGTTTAATAGCTTTGGAAGACATTTTAGAGTTTGGTTTGCATTATCACCCTTTTCCTCTCCTTCCCAACTCTCTTTCAGAATAAAATAGAAAGCATTACTTGAGATTTTTATTTCTTTTACAGGATGTGTAAAAGCTGTGTGCAGCTGAAGATAATGTCTACTCAGGCTCACCATTTAGATCTTCTGGTTTGTACTTGTGCCCAGTTGATATATCTGAGGAATTCTTGCAGATACCAGATGAGTCAATGAGCAGATAAATATTTTGATACACTCTGTGGTCAGTTTTCCATAGAGTTCAAAAGTACTGTAAAAACGTGAAGCCATCACATTTTAAGAGCAGCGTGTGGAAGAGGACTCATTAGGGTTTAAAGTCTGCCAAAGAAGAAGAGAAAAACAAACAGAAATTCCCAAAACAAACCAAAAAGATACTAGAATGATAGAATCATAGTGTTGGCTGGAAGGAATGTCTGGAGGTCATTTATTCCCAAACCCTGCTCCAAGCAGAACTTCTGCCAGCACTGGATCCATGACTTTGTCTAGGTTAGTCTTGTAAATCTCCTAGATTTCTCAGTATCCTGGGCTAAGCTGTTCCATGGCAGTACCACCATCCCAATAAAGAGTATTTTCCCAAAGCCTGGTTTGAACCTCTTCAGTCATAATTGATGGGTTTTGTTACTTTTTGGTGTGTCTTCTGCTACTACCAAAAAACCAAACCAAACCAAAACAAAAAAAAGAATTCTCAGTGATTTTTGTAACTGCCTTTAAGGAAGCTAGAGGCTGCTATTTATCACCTTCAAGCTTCCTTTTTGTCTCACTAAACAAGTATGACCCTATCAACCTCCACTTCTATGCCAGGTGGTCTATCCCCTGACCACCTCAGAGTTCTTTACTAAATGCTGTGCAATTTCTCAGTGCCCTTTTGGAACTGAATATCTAACAGCAGATACTAGGTTCACGTGCAGCCTTGCAAATACTGAGTAGAAGTGCACACCTCCTCTGACCTGTGTGGAGGTCCAGTGTTGCCCAGGTCACTGTTTGCCTTGTCCATAGCTGAAGCCCACTGTCGATTTGAATTCAACTGGACTTCAGCCACAAGCCCAGCTCCTAGCTATCAACTGCCACTCACCTAGGTATTTCCTACACAGTTTACTTCTTCTCTGGTGCATAACTTTCTTCTCCTTACTGAACTTCCGGAGGTTCTCCTCAACCAACCCCTTCCTCCCCCCCTTGCTATTACAGGGTATTTTGGGATTCTGGTTGCCAAGGATAGGAGCAAAACAACCAAGATCTCATTTTGGACATCCCTGAAGCTTAACCATAGTAAGTCTAGTTAGCGAATGGTCTACTGAAACTTCAGTAGACGAAGGAAGTATTTTAAAAATGGAGGAACCACTTAAGATATAGAAAAGTGTGCATATATATTTAGAGAACTGCTTAACAAATGTTGAGGTCAGTATTCAAGAGTGGTATCCCCATTTTTTTTTTTTTTTCTTTTAGTAGTAACTAATGCTAAAGGACTCACATAAAGAAATACATATCTTCCTTCTACTTTGCAAAATATTTTTCTTTCCATGTCATACTACTAGGAAATGGTTTTTACAAAAGTTAGGATTATTCTGTATTGCACACTTGTTTCAGCTACTGATAACTGAAAGAACATCCATCCTATTTTACTGACATCTACGGATTATTATATTGCTTGTGCAGAGCTACATTTAGTATGGTTACTATTCCACTGACTTTGGTGGAGTTACTCCAGGCATGAAAGGAGCCCACCCACTGTCTTTACCTTTTGAAAGCAAAGCTGTGCAATTGTAACAGGCACTGCATTATGTCTTTGCTAAATTCAAAGACATTCTTCTACCCAAGAGCTCCCCCTTCTTTCTATGCACCTTTCTCTTTTCTTCACTTTTTATTACCACACTGTTCCCTGAAAAAGATCGCATTTGCATTTCATTAAGATTACTGCTACTGTTTAAGAAACACCATATCTTACTGCATCATGCTGTGTTTTAATATTTCCTGTTTTATTCTACTTGCATTCCCTTTAATAGATAAGTATATATTTTCATAGGCATCAAAATGAGGCAGTTTAAGGAATAAATTGATAAATTGGCATCTAGAACACTACCAAGCATCCTAACTCTGTGCCAGGCTCAGAGGAAATGTCAGAGCTGCCAGTTACATTGGCTGAAGAGTCAGACTATAACCAGCCAGGAAGAGATTGTCTGTCTGCTGGAAATGATTATTGTCATTATTTAGACTTGAAATGGTGCCCACTGCTTTCTCTTCAAACATAGGCAAGGTAAAGAAACCCTGCCCCCCAGATCACCCCATGTAAATACAGCTTTAATCCTACAAGCCATCTGTGAGACGTAGTGGTTTCTAAGGGAAGTAGAGGAGGCTGGGGGAGAGGAACAAATTGCATAAGGAAAGAAAAAAATCTGCCAAGGTTCTCTTGCAAAATATAAATATACATCTATGTGTGCTCCTATGTATATATATGTGCATATGCACACTTTTTGAATGGCAAGACGGTCTCTCTCTCTCATCCTGAAGAGCATCCTGATTCCACAGTGGATTCCATGGTTGCAGGCACACAGAAACAGCTGGGTAGTTGAGGGAATCTGTAGGGGATGTGATTCAAAGATAACTGCACTTTCAAGGCTATATACTTAGAGGCAGAGAAGGCAGAATTACTGAGCTTGGGTGCAGATGTTATCCATGGCTTGAAACTATTCTGTAACATGGAGGGACCACGACAGCTGTCAGTCAAATGGTATTACTGTTTTAACCTGACAACACTATGAATACATATGAGCATAACACATATCTGAGTGCCCCTTCTTGACCATGTACTGCTGTCCCAAAATCTGTAGTTCTGGAGCAAGAAAAAGAATTCCTGGGGTCAGTCTCAGGACAGGAGCTAAAGCATTGGGCACAGGAGTCCTTTGGGATCCAATGAGTTTGCTCAGGCTGTGCCTAAAGCAGTCCTTGCAGGTTTGCAGTGTCAAAGAGCAGCGAATTGGCCTTGAGGTCCTTTTCTGAGCTGTCTCTACTAGACAGTAAAAATATAACCTGCCTTTTCCCCCTCTGCCTACCTGTATTCTTTTTTATCTTGAAATCCTGCACTATATCAACCCATTTTTATAAATTTCTCTCTAGGACTTCTTCCTTTACTTAGCCACTGCTGTGCAACATGGTGTAATCAATACTTCTCACTGTCCCTCTTGCCGCCCACCTCCCCATAAGTACCATGCCAACAATACAAGATAAAGCAAAGCAAACCCCAACAACAAACACAAAATAAATTGGCCTCCTAATACGCTTTAGCTCAAGAGAAGAAAATCTGGTCTATGAAGATGCAATTTTAGCAATAAAGTGTGGTATAAAATTAACAAATTACTTGTAAAACTGTTTACTTGATTATTTGCTTCTATTTGGAGTTCAAACTTTAAGAGATAACATATTCAGTGTATGAGACTCCTGGTCTGAGAGGACCCAAAGTATAAAGGAAAAACAAAGAAATAAGGATGTGCAAACAGAATAGGAAAGGACTTGGATGACTGCCCTGTAATGAAAACTGATATCAGCATAAGCCAATGTAATAATTCATCTCAGCCAATAGATTGGCTAACTGCTAATATATTGTGAATACAATAGACAGTGCAGGCTGTGTAAGATGAATGTTTTTCTGTATGCAAGCTGCAGCTAAAAGGGCTATTTTCCCCTTTCATTAAACTGGAATAAATAATGGTTATAATATTACATATCTCCTGCCTTATCTCTGACAGTTCCTTCATGCTGAAATAGGAGATTGCTGCAGTATGCAGCACAGCTTCTCAGTGTGCTCTGTGTGCGAGACAGAAAGAGAGTCATTCATGCTGGAAAATATCTGGCAAAATTTCAAAGTTGTTTCCCTTTTTAATCAGTTTTGAACATGGCTACAATGCATTCTGGGAATTTTAAGTACATTTAGATTTCCGTTTCTGTTCATTGTTAGTGAATTATTCCTTTTTTTTTTTTTTTTTTTCACAGTATGGCTTCCAATTGTTCACATCTTGTGTGATATTCTAAAGAGAAGTGCTGCATTTTTTTTTTTTCTTAAGTATCTACACAGTCAAAGAAGTCTTTTGTGACATACAACCTATGATGAACTACACAATACAAAGAACAGGAGCAACTTACCTCCTGGTAGACCTGACATGACAGACAAGGTAAGATCTGGAACAGTAGTCTCTAATACTCTCCAAAATCTGTTTGCATTTGACACTTACGTGAGAGTACAAAATTGAAAGAGAACTTCCTGGTCATCAAATTCTGTCCCCTGCCATCAATGATAGCCGCGTCATACAGTCCCCTTGACATCCATTGTCCCCCAGGGCAAACTTCTTTACCTCACCTTGATTCTACTTCTGTGAATAAAGCAATATTACTGCTAAGCATCAGCTCACTCTGTGCACATGCAGAGTTATTCTGTGTTACCATAGACTGGCACCTTCCATCTAATATGTCTTGAGGATTAACACCTTCATTCAGGTTTAATGATCAGTGTGTGAATTCGGTTCCTCAGGAGGCTCCATGATATTTCCCTTTATGGCCCTAAAAGGACCTTCATGATTGTTTGAAATTTGGCATTGTCAAGAGGCAAGTGCCGGTAACGGAGGAACATGGCCCTGTTTTGTAGCTTTGTTTTGGAAGACTAACAAAATGATGGCACTGAAACAACTGCTAGGAGCTGATGACTTCAGCTTCTCCCTCTTTTCCTCTTCAAGAAAAGGAGAATTGAAACTTTACATAAAACGTACGCTGATGAAGACTGTAGGACATAATTATTGTATTTTTTCAAGACATCCATCTTTTAAAACACGTGGGTCCTTTCTTTGCAGAGCAAATTTCATGTACAATTATCCAGAAAAAATACAAAATAAAACTGGCTAAAATAACATCTTATGAACATGAAAACAATAGAAAAGATCTTTGTAAGTTGTCAGCACACAGACAAAAATGTATTCCCCTTTTACTATTTTCTTTTAATTGAGATGTAAAAATTCTTTTTCTTGTTATCCTGTGCTTTTTTTCCTGAGAGGAAAATGGATACTTCAGCAGTGTTTGAATAAAAATATTGAAAAATAAAATAAATTATCTCGCATTTTCTGATTATTGTTGTATACTTAATTGTTCATCATAATTGTTTTTGAAGTTTTCACACAGTTCAAAGCTTAATACCTTCCCATCACCTTGATGTCTTGTTCTGATATTCTCATGAATGCAAGGACAGTATTTCCTGGTGATTAACAGACCTAACTCTTAAAAACTTTACTTCAATGAAAAAAAGTTTGGACTAACAGTATTGAACGGAACAGCTCAAAACAAGTCCCAGTGAAGTGCTGGGCCCAAGACTCATTAACATTGACGATGGAGAGGTGTTGCAATGAAATGCAAACTTTAGAAGAATGTAAGTACAGGTAAAGACTGGATTGTTTGGGCCAGGTGAGTTTGTACCACTCAGCACTAAAGCTGGAGGACCACTCCGCCTGGGTCAGTACTAACCTGGGAAAATCCTTCTCACATTTCCCAGATTGGAATGACCAACTCCTTGTTTCTCTTTGCCTCAATCTCCCATTTGTAAAGTGAGAAAAAGGTACTACACAGTTATAAAGAACTTCACCAGTAATTTCAAATATACTGACAAAACATATTTATCTGAATCAAGTATTGAATATAAACATTAAGAACATTCAAAATAGTCATACTAAAATATGTCTTATGTTTAAATTTAGTGCTGTGAAAGGAGTGATTGAGTCAACAAAGACAGACTGGTACGTGAACTCAATTTGGACACAGGAAAGCTTACCTTGAGGTGGTTCGCAGGAGCTGGGTGACGGAACAGTACCTCGTTCATTTTCTTAGGAGAAAGAAAGAAATTTGTCTTTTGTTTAAAAAACTAAAATGAATTGAATTGATACTATCCTATGGAAGAGTTAAATCCCTGTATAAATTGCTGCAACAACTTACTGGAAAGAAAGAGAAATAAATTTCCTAGAAGAGGGAATTTAATACTTTTGGTGGTATACGGAAAAAATCACTATGGGAAAGTAAACTGCAGTGATGCCATTCATTATCGTAGCACCCAGTCAAAAAATGCAAGCCGCTTAAGCACTTTGATGTTGAGGTTTCTCCAACCGTACCCGCAAGTGCATATACTTTTTATTGTCTATAACGGACAAGAAAGCTGCAGCTCTGAGCACTTTAGAACTTACTTGACTGTTTAGAACTTACTTACATTTCAAACAATAGAATAACTCCAATTCTCCTTTCAAACTGCCTCAGAAACGTAGCTTTCACTTGCAGCATTCTCTTGTAATTTACTATTTTCAGATGCAAGTTTTCTCTGCAAAACAGACACAATTCATAGTAGGTTTTGCTCACATTAGCCATATATAGATATTTAAATTCTTCATTTGGAGAATGCTAAGGGGGCTCAGGAGACTTAGAAAGTGAAGTTGTTTATATCTACTTCATGGAAGGCTGTGAAACAGTTTGCAGTCGTGTCATCTCAGCGACTAACAGAACTGCAAAACAAATGTAACTTTCCAGAAAAAAAATTGATTTTTGATATATCCCACTAAAAATTTGCGAGCCTCACATACCGAGAAAACCATTCTCTGACTTACTTATGTCTAGGTAATATTAATATATCTCATCTAGATTGTTGGTGTAGCTGGGTGGCCAGAAAAATGATTTTTTTTTCTTCAGATTACATTGGTCTGCTTTCTGGAAAGTAAATGGTCTTTACAGGTCCCCCAGAGACCTGTAAATATTTGAAAACACTTTAAAAATGATCATCTGGGGCTTTTTGGCCACTACGTTGAGGTGTACATTTCACAAGTTTGAATTCTCACAGCACCTCACAATGGCTTGCTAATCGCGCATTCCCTGGCTCATTCACACACATAAAACTGCTGCTGTACATTTGGATGCATTTACAGCTCATCTATAGAATGGAGATCATTCGTAGCATATGGGCAAGAATTATTCTTCTGCACTTTTAATAAAATGAAAATGATTTCCACTACGTGCAAAAGAAAATAATTTCATACAACTGAAACATATATGTCAGCACTGAAAAGAAAAGTCGTACTGTAACAGATTAAAAAATATCCTATTTATTTCTCCATGTTGAACATTTGGTGGTTATACTTTGTTAAACAAAGTTCACAGTCCATGTATTTGTAGTTAACTTGGAACCATCTCCTGTGAAAATGGAACCCTGAGTCCTGTAACGATCAATGTGGAAGCATATGTAGTTCAGTAATTAAGGAGGAGACTTCAAAGTACGTTATTGAAAAAGGGGACATTGTAGAGTTTGTTACAAAGCTAACACATTAACTATCTATACATGCTTAAAAAAATAAATGAAGTAGCAGAATTTTGTGATTCAGTTGAGTGAAAGACGCTATGCCTCTATTATTGCCAAACCCCAACACTGAGAATATGTCCAAAATCTATGAGATTGTACTGCCTTTAACAATCAATCACACTTTCTATTTCCTGATTCTTCAAACCCTCTCTTCTACGATGCTTTCATGACAAGTTTTATCACCTTTAAAAGTGTTACCATGAATAAATGACTTCAGTTCCAGCAGCAGCAGGGAGGGTCCCTCCTTCCCTCTCCTTCCTGACACAATGATGGTATGAACGCTGCAGCTTCATACACCCCAACACAGCTGCCTGCAGCAGAGACCACGTGGGGAGTCTATGTGCAAGTAACGGACTGCACTGTATCAAGCAACTGCTCTGATACAACTGCAGGAGTATTTACACCAAAATGTAAAGACTGATACAGTACTCTCCAATAAAAACCACTAGGGAAGAGAAAATTAAAGACAACCTGACAGTAAAGGAACTGAAATCAGATGTTTGTGTTGAGTTCAGTTCTTCCTTTCCCTGAAAGCTCTTAAAGACTCCCATGGATACTATTTGATCACCTCGTTTCCTAACCTATTAAACAAGGATAAAAGACTGCCTTTGCACGTTTCGTCAGTTTAGCAGCAAACAGCTTGAAGATGCAGTGTCTCACAATTCAGCACTTTTGGTACATGTAGCACACAGCTTTGTGAGATCCTGATCCCACCGAGGACCCTTCTGACACAAAAATATTAGGAAATATCTTCTTCTGCAAACCATGTATTTTTGTGGCACTCTGAAGGCTGGGAGTCATCTGTTTTCAGATTCCTACTCATTCGCTTTTACAGATGCAGAGTTCAAACCTGAGCTTTAGCCAAGCTCAGCTTCAAGAAGCCCCCCTTCCCCTGCTGCACCTTGGCTGCCTGCTTGGCTCCCAGACAGCAGTTAGTGCTGTCCCAGTTTCTGCATGCAGCGTATGGCACCAGAATAGTATTAAGGCAGCCAGACATGCTCAGCCAGCATCCAGGCCAACTCTTTTCCTAGCCATGAAGGCTAAGGCTGATGAACGAGTTGCTCAAGTAATTATCTGCTGTGCAAGGAAGCTCCTATAAACACATTCTCAGCTGCCAGACAAATTGTGAGGAGAGAGGTTTGCACAGTTTTTGACTGAGATATATATTTTCATTTGCACCATTCCAAAGCCTTGAAAGGAGATAGAAGGGCAGCCTGATGTGTCCTTCTATCGGTAAGATGAATGGATTCCTTCCTTTTTGACTAATTCTCGTGTACATGCAACCATAATGCACATGTAAGCAAATTGATAAATTAAGCAAACCTTCTCTTCCCCAGACTTGCCAATGATCAGCTGAGACAGAAGGTGATCTTGCCGCCATCCAGGTGTCCATTCTGCAGTGACAATCCCTGGCCATCAGCCAGAGGCTTGGGTGAAGAAGGAGGGTGGCCAACTCCTCATTTTCTGTCTGCTTCAAATGAAAATCATTCCAGCCTCCAAAAGGTCCTGATCTACCTTTGCATACATACCAATATATTTCTACATATATGATATCTTCTTATATTCGTGTATGTATAGATATGGTTAAAATGCATTTTATTATTGCTGTATTATTTTCCCCCTTTCCCTAGGATTTCTATGTAAATGATGATAATACAGTTCCTTTCCACGCAGTTCTGATTCAACTTTATACATCCAGCCCTGTTTTAAGTGTGTCATACAAATATGCAGTGGCACTGTTTTTCTGAGCAGCAACATTACAGCACTGCCAATGAGCAGTATGATAAGAGGAGTTGTGATGCACCTTTCTTCATACACCCCATGAATGAAAAGGATAGGAATTCATTTTACAACTTCTCCATTGGTAACACTCATCAATATCCAAAGTAGGGATCAGCTGGCAATGTGATCTTAAAATTTCATTACTTGTTCCCAGGACCTGAAAAATTCAGCAATATGTGGAACAGTGGGCAAAGAACACATCAGGACCTCAACAAGAGCACAACTGGGCCTCTGCTGAGCCCTGCTGGAGCAGCTAGATGTGGTGTAGTGATATTTTTCTTAATCACTTCTTCACAAGGTATTATCAAGGGCAGAAGCCTTGGTGGTCCTCTCTTTATCCAGGTTTGTTTTTTGTTTGTTTTTATTTCAAGCCTACCAACATAGACAGAAAGACAACATGCCCCACATACCTGACAGCCTAGATGCATCAAAAAGAACAAATCTGACCTCAAAGAATAATTTTGCCCTATGGGGGGTCATGAATCAAGACATTATACTCACATGTGGGAGTACTGTCCCATCACATAAACAGAGCTGTGTTATTTTACCATTGCTCCCATTTCTTCTTTCTAGAAAACAGGAAATTAACAGATCAGTGTAGTTTGCAGGGGATGCCTGCACTACCATCTTCAAGGGACTTATTTTTTCTTGCTAACTGGCCAGTGAATTGTGTCAAACTGACTACAGGAAGAATATATTTCTGATCTGCACTTTTTCCAAATGGCTCCAATCCCAGTGTCCAGGCCTTTCCAAAAATGGAATATAAAGCCCAATGCATGCCATGGTTTGTCACTACTTGTAGTGATCCTTGCCATGGAAAATGAAATGCTGTAGATGGAATTTTAGGAAATGCTCAATGACTCTATTTTTAGCTATGCCACCCACTGCTGTATTTTCTGCTGTAGGGGATAGCAGATTATGGACAAATCGCCTGTCAGACACATCACAAAACAGCTGACTCGGCATGCCTTTTGGGGTGCAGGACACACCTGTATGCACATTTAGCATTCAAAACAAAATCTGTTTGGAAATAACAGAAGTTATGTGCTGCAATTACACTAATTTACCATTTGAAATAGATGAAGAGATAAGAGAACATTGAATACTAAATAAAAGCCAAATCAAATGCTAGATGATGTATTGTGATGGACTGTAAGACACTGCTATAGTTGTACCCAGTGTCTCCAAATGCGAATTTATCTGACTCAAATGTATTACAATAGGAAAGAGGTAAGATAAAGACACGTAAATACATGTAGAGCATCCAGAACTCCTGAGAAGTTTTCAAGCACAGGATGCAGCCTACTTTACCCTAGGTTGAACAACTTCCTGAAAGGAGGTTGTGGTGAGCTGGGGGTCGGCCTCTCCTCTCGTGTAATCAGTGATAGAACTAGAGGGAATGGTTTCAAGCTGCGCCAGGGGAGGTTCAGGCTGGACATTAGGAAGTATTACTACTCGGAAAGGGTAGTCAGGCATTGGAATGCACTGCCCAGGGAGGTGGTGGAGTCACCGACCATGGGAGTGTTCAAGAAACGTTTGGATGTTGCGTTGAGGGGTATGATTTAGCTGGGAAGTATTGGTAATGGTTGGACTGGATGATCTTCTAGGTCTTTTCCAACCTTGATAATTCTGTGATTCTGTGATTCTGTGATACTTTTGAATTCGAACTACTTTTGAATTCCAACTACTTTTGAATTCCATGCTCACGATCTAGTTTTGAATTATTTAGTTTCAGACATAGCTGAGAGAAGCGTGATGACCACTGCTGCAAAGGAAGGCATGGCCTCTGTCCTGTTCTGGAAGTCTATGAATGACTTAATGTGAGACGTAAGTCTCTCATGTCTTCCTATAGTGAAAGGCATAAATGTGGAACAAGTCTGCATGGTGGGCAGCCAGGAAACTGAAATAGACTTATTTTACAGTATAGCATTTAGAGAAACAGCCACATAAAAGTAGAAAATTCTTTTCCCTGCTTCACACAGATTAGAGAGATTTATATCGTTCAAAATCTGATCTGGCTGCCTGGAAACATGCTCTGTTTTACTTTTTCTGATCAATTGCCCACTTTAAGATTGGGTAAGGAGTGAGCCAAAGTGAGTCATATTGACAGAGATTTTCCACCTTTCTTGTGAAGATACTTGTCATTGAGAAGTAAGAGTTTAAAGAGAAAATAGAGAATAACAGAAATTACTTTTCACAGTTTGTGACTATGTTCAGAAGGGACAGAGATTAAATGAAGAAGCCTTGTCAAACAAGGCCTAATGTTTGAGGAGAGAATAGAAAACTGAACCTTTTGTAGAGCAGATATTCGTCTGGACTCACTGTTTTTCCTTCAGTTTCACCTGCAAGTGTCTAAATCATTCAGATATCAGCTAAGTCCTAGAGATGAATACGGAGATCCTATCTTTGGCTAGTAGATCAAGAGTGGGAAACCAGCAAATTCACAATGGTCCCAGCTGTAAGTGTCTGGTATATGAGAAAGGCTGAATGGAAGGTTCCCCTTGTAATTTAATTAATAATCTTGCAGCCTGATGCTTAAATACCCACTTTCTACTCTTGCATGTCATAAAGGAGCTAAGTATGGGTCATGATTTGCTCTCTCCCAATGACTGGTTTAATTGGAAATCTGTCTGTTTCTACTGCCTATTATCAAGGATAGTGATCACAATGAAGATTTAAGAACATACATCTTAATTGAATTTAACGGAACATGCTAACTCAAACAAAACTTCCATCTCCATCTTCATGAATCAAAACAAAGAGCCAATCTATTTCTTTTAACTTATGTGCTGATTTCCACTTTTTAAAAACCATTGCCAACAGAACTGGAAATGTGAGCCACCTGCTCAAATACTTTTTGCAGAGTATCCAAACTTTTACAATAATTTTGTAAATTAGTATACATTTTTGACTTTAAGAAATTAGCCAATTCTTCAGGGAATAAGAAAAATTTTTATCATCTGATTTTTTTTTTTTTCATTGAATAGTCTTTCTATGCATTCTGAAACATGAGTTTATCATATACTTCAGTTGCAAAGGGCAGTTTTCAAATCACGTTATCTAATTAACATTTAAATCTTAGTCAGAATTTCAGTACTTACAGCTTTGCATATCATAAACAGCAATGTAACTTCAGCATGAATAACTAGTCTAAGATTTGTTATTATTTTATTCAAAAGGCCGAGGCAAATCAGAGACAAGTACAATCATACAGTAAATAAAGTTTCAAAGAGTAGCATATCAAAGCCAAGTTTGAAGAGCCGTTAGTCACAGATTTCTTTTGTACTCTCATGAGGATTTAAGAAAGAGTCATAGCGTTTAAGATTCCCAATGAAATGTTTATGCTTTCCGTGCATGTGTGACTTCTTGACCATGGACTCAGTTTTGCTTCTCCTGAACAATATGACAAAATTTCCATCAGCTTACAATAAAGTGGAATAGTGTCAAGGAGTTATAGATGTTAAAAAACTTTAAGGACTATTTCTTACTAATAAGATTTTCTGTCCTTCCCATTCCCAACACAAAGAGATTTTGAAAGTCTGGACTAAATCAAAGCAGTCTATTCTTTGAGTTAACACTGAAATACTGATATGAACTATGTTGTATAATGACAAACATTGGTCATTTGCTTTTTGTAGCATAATACTCTTTAATATTTTGTTTCATAACATCTGGAGCTTTCCATTCTCACTTTATGTTTCACAGTGATGTTCTGACCAAATGTGTAGAATTTCTTTAGGTTTTGTTTAGAAGCTTCTTGGGGATATTATACTATTTATGCTACAGATTAGATGAGAAATTACTTCTAGAAACTTTACCCATTGCTGAGTCCACTAGCAAAACCTTTTCAGATTTAAAATCAACAGGTGGAGCTTCAGTGATTGATCACATCACTGCTATCAGAGTAGTGACATTCTCATAATGCAATGGCATTGCAATGCAAGATATCCAAAAGTAATGATCTCCACTGAAATACAATTCTCAAGGTCATCATGCAACATATGGCATATACACAAGAGAGAATGGAACAGCTATAGTAAAGGATTACTAGGAAGACTGGTGAATGGAGATCTGCTCACACAAGAGGTATGTTTCCAAGCTATAGAAACATGTCTAAACGTATATGTGCGATGTAACCAGTAGTATGTGCCACACTACTAGTTGTCTTTCACAGATAGGTCTTAGCTACCTCTGCTCCAACCAAGCTCAATAAAATACATACCAGATTCTATCCAAAAACCACAGGAGTACTGCACCATGCCAGAGCTCATAAAGCCAGGCTCTTGGCTGGGCTTGCTAACCCCAGCAAAGCACAGCTTTTCTGCACTGATTTCAAAACTGCATCACTCTCAGCTCAAAAAACAGTCAAAAATATTCAAACTATGTCAGAGTGAACAGCAGAAAGAGAGAACTGCTCAAGCTAAAGAAGTACATCAGAATAAAGAAGTCTTCCCAAACCAAGTTAGCCTGGAAATTAGAAGGTCTCAACCTACAAAGTAGAAGAGGCAATCTTTCTGTTGGAACAATAAAAAGCAAAAATCTAGCTACTTTTAAGAAGCTGTTTCTGAAGGAAATTATGGAGGTTTTGTGTGTATGTCTACAAAAATTGCATTTAATACCTACACAGTTCTTCCCAGGTATTTGCTTCTAATAATTAATCGGACAAAGTAACAATAGATTATGCAAAATCTATGACCCAACTGATGGAAAATCTCATTTTGCTGAAGGTCCTTCCTCCTTAAGATCTGAAGTGCTTAATTATGCAACTGTTCCATCAGAAGAAATGCAGAGTAGACAATTTTTGATGTATTCAGTACTTTACTTCAGGGAAACATTCACAATGATGGCTGCTTGCTTCTATTGTCAAAAGCTACCGAATCTCAGAAAAAAAAAAAAAATTGTGCTGCTAATTTTGTGAGAATTGCAAAATTTCAGAATATTCATTTCATATAAGTTTAATATTTGTGTTGTTTAATTTTTCTTTTGAGCCAGGCACTGGAAATTTACAGGAAATAATTAAAAATAACACAGATTCATCCCCATTTCTTTCCAGATTTAGTGTGAGAAAGACTTATGAAGATTTCATTTTTTTTTTCTTACTTTGAACTATAATATAAAAATCATCAGCAAACATATATATATATATGTTATATATATATATACACATATAAATATATATATATATTTAAAATAGCCACAGTCTTCAGAAGGCTGTAATTCTGAATGGGGCAAGTGTATCTCGCTTTCACTGGGAGAAAATCTTTCTAAGAAGTCAATGACTTGTCAAAATATTCTGTTGTCTGTGAGCAGTGGCAGCAGCTTTGATGTATCGACTAATGGATTACATTGATTCCAATGTTTAAATACTATGGAAGTGGTTAATCATTCAATACTTAGGGAAATACTTATTTGATGTCTACTCATTAGCCCTGAAGACAACTTTTTAAAAAGTTTAGAAAAACTTAGAGGAATAGTTTTAATTTATGAAAATTATGAAATTGCTGCAGATAGCAAAGCACGGAAAATTCTGCATCCCATTCCACAATGTTTTCAAAAATTACTTCCATTAGATTCTGTTTCCACATACCAACACTGTATGAGTCATTAACAGCTTAATCTTGGAAAAGCAGTGAAAAAAGTTATGCAAATTTGGACAGGGAACTGTGGACCAAATATAATTTCTGTTACTTTCTGTTACACATGGAGAAGGAGTGCATTTCAGAAAATTCTTTACTGTATATTAAAAAACAATCCCCTAGATTCTTATATACGTAATATTATGAACCTTTTTGAAGTGTTACATAAAGGGATAAAATAATTCCTTGTGAATCTATTTTTCACATGTATTAAATCTGTGGCATAACTGAGATTATAAAGTTTCAGCATTCAAAGCAGCTACAATAGCATGCATTTAAAAACTCGAAAGAAAAAATGTTAAACAGGAACTTTACTGTTGGCTTCTTTACTGAAGGCAACTTCTTCACTTTATTCCACTGGTGTGGTTGAGATAAATGGAGGCAGTTTTCTCTCTACTGCCTAAAACCTCTCTGTCCTCTTTTGCAAGAGGCCCAAAGACTTCAATATTCAAGGAATAGAAAAGTGTATATTTATTTGTTATTCTCTCTTGTACAGAGCTGTTTCTTTGAAAGTGCATGCAAGATCAAACATAGCTGCTGTAATATGATTTCTAAATTGTTGGCTATTTTGAAAATATAGTTAGATTGGGATTTTAAAATAAAAATGCTTCTGGAAACGTCTCAAAAATTAAATATAGGTCTAAATTACACAGTGACTTTCATTCTAATTTTAACAAAATATGATATAATGTACACCGTACAGACCACTTTCCTAAGTTAAGTTCTACTGAAACTTTAAAGTTTTCATTTGCAGAGAGTTTTACTTCAAAAACTGAAAATTTTGTAACCTTTTGATGCACTCTTGAGAGGTACATGAAGAACAGTAAATATATTCATAAGAAAGGACTGCCCACTGGTGACTGTTGCTCATGAGTTTTGCTGCTGCTGGTAAAATAAGATTCAGATGTTTAATTTCAGCTCTGAACACACTCTTGTCAGTAATGTGGAAGACTGTCTTATATAGCTTTCTCCAGTATGGCCTAGTGTTACAGCACAGTTTCCATAGGTTTTGAACATTGTACAAAAGTGAGTAGTCTTTTCTATGAGTGAAATGCAAGCTTCTCCAAAGCCAATGTGGATAGGATCCCCTCCCCATCTTCTTTTCCCCACAGGCTGCAGTTATAGTTTAGATATGGTGACAACACAGTTCCCCACTCCTGTGATCAATTTGAATGAGGATGAAGGAAATGCTCCAATTTTTGCCATTTGTTCTGCAGGACTTGTCTAGTACTGGTACTTGTACTGCACAATGTGAAATCACAACCTGCTTTTTCTTCAGAAAAGAGAAGAGAGAGCCAAATCCTCCTCAGGGATGCACAACATATGAGGCAATGATTACATGCACAATTAGGTTTTGCCCTATTGTCTAGTTCTGTTCATAATAAGAGAATGCTTCCTCATTTTTAACTTAATGTTTTCTAGACACCAGCTGTTTTTCCTAAGAACATAACTGCTGTCAGAGGTTCTCTTGAAAATGGATGTAGCCTCCTTGTTTGCTCCTATTCTTCAGCTTACTGCTGACAGTAAGCAGCCAACTGCCACTTCCATTTCTACTACCTCCCTAGCAAGGTAGCATGGAGATAAGGCAGATGCTGTTAGGTGGATGTGTCTCTTCAGTTTCCCTCTAACATTCAGCAAGCAAGAACAGGGCTTCAAAGTAGTGACACCTTAAAAAGCAACTGGAGGAAGTTTAAGCTCCTCCTTAATCTGTGTCTTTATAAATTTTTAAAAAAGGAAGATGGTTATCAAAAGTTATCAAATAATTGTCTGGCAGTAATATCAGTGTTATAATAGCTTTCAGTTTTCCCAGAAAAATTTGCACAGTCAAGCATGACACTTGACTTCAGAACTTGGTACTAAAGACATTAAAAATTATATGTTTTTTCTTAGCAAAGGAGAAAGGCACAGAAAACTCCTAATTGATTTACAAATGAAGAGTTGGTCTTAAAGTTTTACAAGCCTAAACCTCCCACATCGCTAGAATTAGTCTCATAAATGGGATCTCAGATCTTTAGAAGTGAGCTTTTTGGAGAACAAATCAATAAGCAACAAAACAAACCAACTAAAAACCAATAAAATCCCAAAACAAATAAAAAGTAAGCTGCTGAACAAAAGAAGCCCCCTACTCTAGAAAAATAACTTGCTTTGGAAATCCTTGCTTTGACTACAGGTAGGATCTGGTGTTCTCAAGAGCTCCCTTTCAACCTAAATTATGCTGTGATTCTGTGATTCATATGGCACTTAGAGGTCACAGCTCACAGCAACCCATGTTGAGCAGTCCATGCCTTGTCAAACACGGTAAGTCAATCCAGTGACACATGCAATGAACTATATAACCTCGTGGTTAGTACCAGGCCCAGCTGTAATTACGCAGCAATGATGAAGAGGATAAAAACAGTATGACAAGCCAGAAGCACTCTCCATAAGCCAATGGAGAACACTCTAGCAGATGAATGAGACCCTATTTTATCATCATGAAAGCAAATGAAATATTTACTGAGTAGGACTAGCTGCACAAGAGCCAAAATCAACAAAATTAACACAGAAGGAAGGAAGAAGTGCATTAATAAAACTCAGAGCTATAAGGTTATACATACTGAGGGAATATGAGATGTACCACATCAGTAAATAAATCAGAATAACAATATTTAGGAAGAAAACTGATACCATCCATTTTTGTAAAGAATGGTGAAGGTTTCTGAAAATCATCCTTTAAATAAACAAGGACCACATACCCATTACTTGGATATTATTTCACATTAAAGGCATATATCATGACAAAGTAAATAATACTAGTGCAGATAAAAGATGAAAAAGCCATTACATCTGGAAGAAAAAGTATAAATGAGTAGCATCAGAAGCTACAAACAGCTCCTGTGAGAGCCATGGTTGAACAGTACCTTGGAAAACATTAGAGGTACCTTGTAGTAAAGTTGAAGCCAGCAGCAGAATGTCTACACCAGCAGGCAGTGAATGGATTAACATATTCTTGAAAAAGGTGGGCTATGTATGTGCCCTGTGCTAGTGACTTTTATTTCTTGGGACTGGAATATAGCTGGATGACAATTGTCTGCAGAGAGAGCATGTACAGTGTGGGTGTTACATCCTCAGAACACAAAGAAAGATTGTCTCCTGCTGGTCTGCACTACTTGATAATGTGGACAACAATGCCGGTACTTCTGAAAAGCGTCCCCGCACAGATCTTCTTCACCAGCCAAACGCTTGCTTGTACACTTGCTTATGTACAGTAATGAAATGATGTCAGTATGCTCAAATATCTCAAAGAAGGAGATTTTGTGTTCATTTCTAGTGGACTTGTCCTTTCTTTAACTGAAATCTGATCATAAACCTGTTCTTGCTACTGAAAAAAGGAACATAATAATCATGCGCCCAACACAAGAAGGACATGGAATTGTTGGAGCAGGTCCAGAGGAGGGTCACAAAGATGATCAGAGGTTTGGAGCACCTCTGCTATGAAGACAGGCTGAGAGAGCTGGGGCTTTTCAGCCTGGAGAAGAGAACATTCCAAGGAGACCTTATAGTAGCCTTCCAGTACATGAAGGGGGCTTACAGGAAAGCTGGGGAGGGACTTTTTATAAGGGCAAATAGTGACATGAGCAGAGAAAATGGTTTTAAACTGGAAGTGAGTAGATTTAGACTAGATATTAGGAAGAAATTCTTTACTGTGATGGTGGTGAGACACTGGAACAGGTTGCCCAGTTTGGTTATTTATGCCCCCTCCCTGGAAGCACTCAAGGCCAGGCTGGATGGTGTTTTGAGCAACCTGGTCTAGAGGGAGGTGTCCCTGCCTATAGCAGGGGAGTTGGAACTAGATGATATTAAAGGTCCCTTCCAACCCATACCATTCTATGATTCTATGACTCTGTGATTCTATAGCCCAGTAAGGAATGCAGAGATTTAGAAATCCTTTGAATTATGGGGAGACTACACAGATTGAATTACAAACAAAAAACAAACTTATTTTTTCATTACAAAAATACAAGTTATAATTTCCAATGTTACTGTTGCTAAGACTTGGAGAAAATATGAAAGGCTACTAGCTCAGAATTTCTTGAAAAAGCATGTTTTAAATTCCAGTCATTGTAAACTCCTTCTGTTAGTACTAAGTGGGTTTTTGCTGCAAAAGTTGTATGAATGTTTCTTGATGTGCTAACAACAGTGAAGACACAGAGACATACACAGAAGTTTATGTATGAAAGTCTAGCACAAAGCCTGGGGACATATTATGGTTGTGTCAAATAAGAAACTGTTAAAGCTTAATGTATATATCAGGAAAAAAAAAAAAAAAAAAAAAACAAAAAAACCCCAAGCCTCCACACTGGAAACAGAGGAGTTATCTGATCCCCTCTTCTGCCCTACCTCCAGCGAACTAAGTATGTCCTCTGCTTTTTTGCTTACTTGTCTTTTTGAAGGATAGTAGCCAATATCTTTGTAGGTAATATCCATACTGGAATTATTTTCACTTGAAATAGTGGTATGAAGCAATGGGTTACAAATAAATGAACATGAATTTAATTTTGCATGAGATTCAGATTCAAATATATAATCACCATTGCCTTCACTGGGCATCGAGGAGCAGATAGCAATTATATTCCCAGCCTAACTACTCCTGTTGAGTAAAACAGCTATGTGGACTCAGGCCAGGGAGTTATGCTCACACACTGAGGTTCTACACACAAATGAAGCACTTGCAAATGTGAGTAACGATGCTCTTTAGTAGATCTGGCCCCGTGTGACTAATATTTCTTCCTAGAATCTAATATTCTCTAGTACTCTGTTGTGTTTAATGTTAATTTTTGCTTGGTTTTAGAGTATGTATTGGGTTGTTAGGCAGTACGTTAAAATTTCAATAAATGCCACTAATTCCTACACCCACAAAAACATAATTTACTCCAATGTTTTAATCCAATCTGTACTGCATTGACAAGGAAAGTTATTTGCCAATGTTCTGAAGTCAGACAGGGTGAGAGGCAAGAGCCTTTACATATTCCAAGTTTATATCTAGGCCCCAGATGGAAACAATTCTACAACAAAAGGATGAAATCTGGTAGGATATTCTTGAGATCTCGTAAGTTCAGCAGCACGTCACTGGTACTGAGGCCAATTTTCCAGAAGACTGATTTGAATTGCAGAAAAGAGGAGAGGAAGGCCAAGTAGTGTTGTACGTTAACCCATATGGTGCTGAAGTCTAGTATTAAATGGGAATTTTATGTAATGCCATACACATTATATAATTAACTCACATTACGTGTTTGGCTCAGTTGTTTGTATTGGCTGATAATATATGCGCCTGCGGTTTTTAAAAGGAAAAACCTTCAGCACTTTAAGGCAGGCAAGTGAATGATGTGAAATTCTGTTACTGATTACAGTACTTACAATACTTTAGAGGATCTGTATTTATAATCCTAATGTTTATCTTTGACATCAGAGGCTTCAATCCACAACACTTAAAAGCTTTATACATTTTGTTGCAAAAAGCTACCACTGAAACAAATAAATGATATCTCATATCAGCCCACATATCTTTCAAAATAGATTGTTACACTAATCAGTGAGTGAAAACAAAAGACCTTTTAAAGCCTGCCAACAAAGATGGAACGAATTACTTTTGATATGCAAGACTGGAGCGCTGGTAGCTTGCTAAAATAATGATTCTTGGAGACTATTTGCCTTCCAGAGTTCTCTAAAAAAGTTTCATGGCAAAATTAACATCCAGTTTAACATCTGTTTCCTAGCAGAGGAAAGATGGTCTTGTGGATTAAAGCTGAGGACTCGTAGACTCAGATTTCCTGGAGTGCTCTAGCCAAATCACTTAATCTCCTTCTCCATTCTTCGTGAGTATAATAGGGGATAAAAATATTTCCTTGGGCTGCCTTTATCACTTACAGTGAAAGCTCTCTTGGTGGAGGTTGTGTCTTTTATGGGGACACACAGCTCTTTTGACAAAGTGGTTTTGACCTCAGGTCCTTTGGGCCCTATTGTATGACGAAGGAAAGTAATCAGAGAACAGGCTGATATATCACATGCTCAGGAAGTTATATAGACCTAATATGACAGAAAAAAAGTCCCTCAAATAAGATATGATTAATGGTCTGTAAGGTTTATTTATTTATTTATTTATTCATAAAGCTACCAGAAGTTTCATGAGCTTTCTGAATATTTCTGGGGAAAAATCATCATGATAGACCTCATCATCCTCCACAACAGCTCAGTGAAATCAGCTGAAATTAGCAAAACCAAAGCAAGTAAATTTAATTCATTAGGTCTGTGTAAAGCTTTCAGTTCAGAAATTTTGTTTACTTCCAAAAAATCTCAGTTCTAGAAAACTTGTAGACATGAAGCAAAAAATCTGATGCTGATAATGAATATAAACAATTAGAAGTTGTTAGCACTTTTTAAGTGATTGTCTTCCCCTAAGGTAAGAAAAATTTCCCATTAGACCTAGATTCATATTCTTCAAAATAAACAAACTTTCATTTCTTTAAATAATCACAAAATCACTGAATGGTTAAGATTGGAAAGGATCTCTGGAAGTCATCTGATCCAAGCCCCCTGTTTAAACAAGGACTCCTAGGGCAGGTTGCCGTGGCCAGACAGCTTTTGAATATCTCCATGGAGAAGATTCCATAGCCTCTCTGGATATCCTGTGCCAGTTCTCCAACACCTGCACAGCGCAGAAGTGTTTCCTGATGTTTAGATGGAACCTCTGAGTTCCAGTTTGTGCCCATTGCCTCTTGTTCTAGTACAGTTCTAGTGCAGAACACTACTGAGAAGAGTCGTCTCCATCCTCATTGCACTCCTCCTTCAATTATTTTTATGCATGAATGAGATTCCCTCTGATCTTTCTCTTTTCTAGGCTGAACAGGACCAGCTTTCTCAGCCTTTCCTCATAGGAGTGGTTCTTCAGTTCTTTGATCACCTTGCAGTCCCACACTGGACGCTCTCCATTATATCCATGTCTCGCTTGAATTGGATAGCCCAGAACTGGGCACAGTGTTCCAGGAGTGGTCTCACCCATGCTAAGTAGAACTCCCTTGACCTGCCAGCAACACTTTGCCTAAAGTAGTGGAGAATATTCTTAACCTTCTTAGCAGCAAGGGCATGTTGCTGGCTCATATTCAACTTGGCGTCCACTAGTTTAGGTCATTTTTCTGCAAAGCCACTTTCCAGCTCTCAGAGGGTTGGCTGAGTGTCTCTCAGCAGTTTTAATTTAATTCAGTTTACTTAATTGTAGTGCTTTTAAGATACCATAACTAAAATAGTGACTGGGTGAATGAATAGATTTATCAACATATTTGAGCTTGTTTGATATCCAAAAGATCTCAAAGATGACAGTATGGAAAACTGACGACTTTTGAACCTTTCTGCAGTGAAACAGGTGTTTTTACTTCTTCTTAGGGAAACTGTTCAACTGTTTCATAACAACTGATAATACTTTGTTTCTTCAAATGTGTTCTTCTGAAAGCTGAAATTCATTGTGGGTTGGAAATGGAGTTTGATTACTTTTAGTGCACTGCAAATTTGGGTTTCTTCAATCAACCTGCCAATCAGCTTCTTTTAATGCAAACGAATTTGCTTAAAAAAAAAAAAAAGTAGAAAAGAAACACAGAAGAGGGAATTCTCATTCCCTCCTCTGTTTCTAGCCGTGCATGCAAAATGGCATAAAAGTAGAAGCTGGGGAGTGGTGCACTAAAATGAGGGCAAAGGGGCACAAGGGCACAAAAAAATAAAATAAATTTAAAAAAAAAATGGAGAAGACACAGCAAGCTAAATGAATAATCATCTCCTCTTAGGAATTTTCATGTTCTTCCAGATCTTCAAAGCTGGTTCAAGCAGAAAACAGTTAAATGGAGCATATTTAGAGATGAACTAATCAGGCATGTACTTATTACTCCTTATGTCAGCATAACCTTTCCTCACAGAGGAAGTAATAGTATGGTTGTCATATTTTAAAACTTTTTAAACCTTTTTTCAAGCAAAAATAATCTTGCTCTTCAAATCCATATTTCGTCCTTCAGAACTATTTTTTTTTTTCAAATGAGAGGCTTACATGTTTTAGAGAGATATAGAAAAAAAAAGCTGTATCTAGGGCAAAGCAGATTTAGAAAGATAGTCTCCACAAATATATACCTGATTGCTTAAACTATATTGTTTGAACTTTGATAGTGCTAATATGTTCATCACATTTGCTATGACCAGGAATGTGTCGCGGACATACCTGAAAGAGAGTTGTACAGTCATGGAAACTGCATTTTGAAACTGTGGTCAGGAAAGTTTATGCATAAAAGCTTTCAGCAAGAAGTTGGACCACGAGACCTACATGAGTTTCTTCCAACCTAAATTGTTCTACGGTTCTGTGAACACAAAATTTTGACAATTATTCATATTTAAACACAGCGTAGATTTGATGCAGTTTATGAAGAAATGAACCAATGCTACAATCCCAGAGTCCAGTTTTTCATTTTTTCTTAAAAAAAAAAATCTGCATTTCTGTGGTTTCATTACTTGCACATTTTTTTCCAATGTGTGGAAAGTCATCTTAGAAATACAACATAATTACTTTTGTTAGAAAAGAACTAGATTCTGCAGCTTTTAAACAATTTAGCTAATATCTATCAATTTATATTGCTCCACTAAAGTAGGTAAATTTTTTTTTTTTTTTTTTTTTTTTTTCCAGTATAAAGGCAAGCTGTAACAGGGCGTTTATTTCCCCACATTTTCCCATTGTATTTACATTGTTTCATCACAGATTGCATTACAAAGCGGTATATGCACAGCAAATGGTTGGCATTGGATGACAACAAGCAGAAGCTCATATTACATCTCAAGATATCTGCAATGTCACTAGCTTCTTTAATCTCTCTCTTCTATTTGTAAACTATAAAGGAAAATAATAACGGGAGCAGAGAAGACTGAGAAAGACCCAATGTATGTTTAAAGAAGACTTTCATGCGCATATTTAAAGCCATTGGTTGAACTGTGATGTGATTTGTGTTCCATTATAGCAATGGAATATGAGCCAAAAAAAAAATCTTATGAAATACAAATCAGATTCTTCCTCCTTTAAACAGTCTGTGAGCTACAGAAGTTAAAATGTGTATAGAGAAGCTGGAAAAAAAAACGAAAAAAGACAGAACTGGGTTCACTCTCCAAAAAGTTGGAGATGTGGAGGTCCAACTACTCCTCTTGATCCTAATGGAGAAAGGGGCACCACCACAGAACACACTGAAATCTTCAGGAGATTTTGCACTTGGAGCTCTTCTTAGAATATAGAACTTCTCTAAAGAGACTGTAAACTCTAAAGAGACTGTTTCTCTGAAGAGACTGTAAACAGAGCAAAAATTCTGGCTTTTAAACAGGGTCTTTTCAGAATACTTTACTTAAACGATTAATCCCTTGTACTACATGTGAAAACTAGTTCAAAAGAACTTTCCCTGTGAGCTTTATGAGTTTGCCTATATGTATCAAAGTGTACTTTGAATCAAGTCTGAATAAAAGAGAGGAAAAAATGATACTAAGACGATGAAGTGGGAAGCCAATGGGAGAAGTACGCAGTTTACAGAGAAGATGAAAATTCAGCATAGTATTAAAAAAGTGAGGTGTAATTAGGTGTAATCATTCTGTTCCAGTATGATCCGCATTATTAAAATCTGGAAATAACTCTTCTGTGCATATTCTTGAATAAAGTGAAGCAGAGCCACAGGACAGGTGAGAATAACTGCAAGGTGGATCCATCTACGACTTGGATTTTCCTCCCTCTTCAAAATCTTTTTGTTTACAGCTGCATTTACAGTTTAGATTCCTTTAATGAATGCTTTCAGATTTTGAATTTCCTTATCTATAACTTTCTCTATCATTCTTTTCAACAAATAATCAATTACTAACAGCTTCGTCTCCATATCATAACACTTTATTTTTGTGTCCCTGAACAGTTATTGGTGGCAATTTAAAAATTATCAAGTATTTTCTTCAGGTGTGAATTCTTTTCAATTGGAACCTTTTTCATCATTATCCCATTTTCAGAAAGTCTTTATTCTGGGCTAGCAGGCTGCTGGTTTTTTTGCTTGGTTGGTTGTCTGTTTGTTTGGTTTGTTTTTACTTGATAAATGTTGGACTACACATTCCAAAACTATCTTTTCCATTCCAGATTAAAACACGAAAAAAGAGATTCCTTTCAAATGACAAGTCTTTTTTTTTTAATTTTTTTTTTCCATTTACACTGCCATAGCACTGCAAAAAGTACGTATGTTAAGGAAAATGATTAAGTGCAGGATTCCTAACCCCTTATACTAGATACAACAATTACCATAAATTTAAGGATGGTGTGCATTATGTGCAATCACATGCCTCACCCATGTTTCCTTACAAATATAAAGATACGATCTTCTAAGACATTGTTTCTCAGGCTGTTTAAAAGATAACTTTAAAACAGATGCAGGAAATCAATCTGAGGCCAGTACTCTTTGTGCAAGATCTGTTTTAGCTGAGTTAAACTGTATTAGTTCAAATTGCATTAATCTGATTTTGCCTATGTGACAATGAAACACTTTATTGGCAGATGCACTGTCCTTCCCTCTTGGAAAAGGGTATTCTTTTATCACTTTTCTTCATAAAATGTATATGTACTATTTGTACTTCAGTAGTCCCTAGAGATTCAGTAATTGTTGGGGAACTTGTAGACCTCTGCAGGACAGGACAATGGGACAGTTCTCCCATGGAACATCAATTACATCAGTAAAAGAGTAGACATGCTTTTATATGCTTTCCTGAGAGATGAGAAGAATAAAATCTGGCTAAAGCACTCACTCCAACGATAAACATATGAGAAGAAGCCAAGGCAGTATTTTCAAAGAATGGAAAATATTACACTGAAGAGGAAACTGAAAGAGTGTAGAGAGGTGTCCTGTGAGGATTTTTGTATTCTGAATTCTCTACAATAGAATCTACAGCAGCTGTCACCAAAAGGGAATACTACAATGGCTAGAAAGCATAAGAGCTGTTGAGGTGTTTGCAGATGATTTGAATGAATTTCACTGAGGGTTTTCTGAAGGACTTTCCAGAAGAAAGAGTCTGTGATAGGAAAAGAATCTTTTGTGTATGGCACAGAAAATCAAATATTAAGTTAGAGTGAGACATTTAATAGCTACCAAACTTCCATAAAATCATAATTACAAAACATTTTGAACACTGAGACAGTTAAAAAAAGGAAAGGGAAAGATGTCAATGTAGAAGTATGCACATAAACTGCAAAATCAAATAAGTACTTTAGATAATCAGTACAGAAGTTTCTAGTCCAGCTTGTTTCCTGTTAGACATGCAGAACCAGGTAAACTGGCTGAAATTTTAAAGAATCATAAGATTTGCATCTATCTAGAGCCTTCCAGTTGTTATTCAGATAATCTGCAGTTGTCTTTATTCTGACAAATGGATTCACTCATGTTCTTTCACCCTATTTTTGTAGTCAGCTCCTCTACTTAATTTAGTCTTCCATATTCCTTACAGTCTGTTCAACTAACAGTTAATAAAATTGAACAATTATTTTTGTTTGTAAACCATCTCTGTTCTTCTGTTACCAAAAGCAACTCACTATGTCATACATTGAATATTATCATACCTTGTCAGCCTACTGGGATTACTTCAATCATGGTGCTTTTTGCTGTTGATGAAAGGCTCTCCATTTTTCTCACTGAACTTCAGCTCTTATGTATGGGATAAATATGAGGCCATTTCTCCTTTCAAGCCCTGAGAAAGGAAAACAAAATGCCTACTCTCTTTCCATTCCACAGATTTTTCTTTTGAATGTGCAAATCTGTCACTTGCTTCCACTGTAGTTCTTTGCTACTGAACAAAGTACTGATCTGATTATACCAGCTTCGAGTCACTAGAGCAGAGTAGTAAATGGTCTTTTTGACACAAGCAGTTTCAACTGAATAAAATTGTTTACCTAAAAGCTTTCTGATCCAAACTGTTCCCCCTACCCCCCCTATGCCCCCCCTCCCCCCCCCCCCCTTTTTTTTTTTTTAATCTAAAAGCAGAAAAAATAAAATATTCTTTTGCAAATTCTAAAATTGACTTGGAAGTACCTGGATATACTACTTGGAAACACCAGCTCTGAGATCTCACAATACCATTTCCCCTACAGACTAAATTCCTCTACAGACTAAATTTCTGCAGACAAAATTGCCAACAGACAAAATTGTATTTCCTGTTATCCTTTTCAACTCTTGCTAAGCTACTCATATGCAGGTTGAGATGTCCAAGTATGCAGCATAGCCAGGGGAGATGTTGGGCTTTTGTTGGGAATGTAAGCAGCCTCATTGATTTTGGAAGTAAGTATATTAAATATTTGAGAGATACTTGACCTGGATTTTTTTAATCATTAATTTAGGCACCCGCGCAAATAATCTATTCAGTTGCCTTATTTTAGTCACGACAAACCTTCAGTAAGCTCTGCCGAATAACGATTAACTTCTTATATAGAAGAAAACTTCTATATAAGTTTTCCTGAGGAATAGAGATAGATCTGAAATGTCCTCAGGATATTTTCAAAACCTAGGGGCTGAATTTTTTTTAAAAAGGAAACTCAGACTTTGAAGGATATATTTTCAGCCACTTCACAACAAATCCATAAGCTATCACTACTATTCATTAACTATCTTCCCCAGTCCAAGGACTATTCTGTTTGACTGGATCCTCTACTCAGAGCATTTCAACAGCGAAATGTCCCGTTTCCAAGATGGTTTGGGATAAGCCATCCTAGAGACTCGTAGGTCATAGATATTCAGAAACCCTTCTCATCATCTTCACTTCCTTGAAACATTTTATTTCCCAAAGATACAACTACTAACAAGCAATTGACCTTGGCTGACAAAACTTCCTTCCCTCATTTTTCCTTTCTAGTACTGATCAATGTGTAACTTCTGTTTCAATCATCTATGACTACTTTAAGAACACAGAAAATGAAATATAAGCAGTAAGAGTGGAAACACATTTAATCTTATATTAAATCTCCTGCTAGAATGTAATGAAGAAAATGGATATTAGGCAAGATCCTCACTTGATGAAGATTTTTTTCAGCTCTAGAAGAGTGAACAAGCAATGGAAACATACCTCCATTTCAAGTCTGGTATAACAAGCTTTGTAAAAAATGGAAAACGCATATTATTTCAAACTGTATTATGATTTTATTATATATTTTGTATCAATAACATGTTTAAGTTGGTATCCTAAATCATATTTTGTATGCTTCACTTCATAAATATGTTGAGACTATTTCATAGGAGACTCTCTCATTCTAAGAAAAACAGTCCCATAGGGCAGACTTTCTGATAGTGCCGTGGGAGGTGAATGGAAAATAGTTAACAAAACAGGCTTCCTCAGTTCAGAGGCTATTTAAACTTGCTCCTTTTCTGATGTCTCCAAGTGTGTTTGGTCTTTTCCTCTTGTCTTTGGGTGATTCTCCGACTCTCAGCTCTCTACTCGAACTGGTTTATGTGCTTCCCAGAAGGGAACAGCAGAGCAATGAAGAGTATTTGCTCGATATTTGTATTCGATGTCTCACAGTTTAGTGGTACTTATTATGAAAGGATCAGCCCTCTCAAGAGGAATAAAATGAAACTGTTACCCTCTCAAGTGAAAAATCAAGTGCACAGATCAAAATGTTCTACTAACACAGACATTTGTGTCTCTATTTTATTACAGCTACAGTATTTCCCACTCACAATTTCTGATATATCCATAACCCCCTACACTTTAAACTTCAGGCACCATACCAGGAGGACTGGAAAGAATAATTAGTTGCATGGTGCTATTTGGATATGAAAGTCAATTCTGTTATCTTCTAAAAAGGTTTAATTGTGATCATTTATAAAAGACCATTTATGTTGCAATTCACAATGAGTTTGTAGTTCTTTACTGATTTGGTACGCTTTATTGTTGAATAGTCAATACTTTGTGAAATTCTGACACAACTGAGCCATTGAAGAGTGCTCTTGTACAGCTAATCACAGGCATTTCTTCATTGCAAGATCACACATTTTTATATTACTATAAAGATAAGGTGCTCATACATCACAAAAGAGTGCAATAGGATGGCCTTTTTTAAGGAAACCCAATTATAACCTCGTGATTTCTAGTCTGAAGCATAATTTTAAATTTAATTAATAGACACCTAGATGTTTGGCACTTTGGATGAAAGGAAACTTTGATAAGCTGAAACCAGAACACATTTAATTATACTGTGACCCGTCAGTCGTGTTTGCTATTCCACACCTGGCTCCTGTCACAAATAAACCATATAGTTGTGTCTTACCCCACATATTGTTATTTAACTGCTTTATAAGTTTCTGATTCACCTTGCTACAAACTTGAATGTGCACTGAATTTTATGATGCATTTTGAAAGTAAAAGATTTTAAGTAGTACACTGCAATTTTTTGTTTGGAATGAAGTGACGCAAACCATGATCCCTAAAAAGATGAATTATATCACTGTCCTATGGCCTAAATTTTTAAAAAGGATTTGATTTTATGATAAGCATATTTCTGCCGTTACAGATAAAATAAAAACAGATTTACTACGCGATGGTATTTTATTAGGAAAATGTGAAAACAACAATTTTACGATGCACAGTTTGTAGGCGAGTACATTCCTAAGTGTTATTACAACTCAGCAGAGTACACATTTTCATTCCAAAGATCAGCGTTATTAAAAACACAACTGGGAACAGTTTCCAAAAGCTGCCAGTATCCCTGCTACAGGCTTTCATCCATAGGTGTTCTGGTAGTAATCTCCCATTTTTTTGTAACTACCAGTTTCTTTGTACTGCAGCATTTCCCTTCCCAGCAGACTCAGCTCCTTGAGGAAGGCTGCAGCCCCGCCAGCCCTAGATCAAGGCACCACAGTATCCCAGAAGCTGCAATTACGGACCGGGCAACTGCATGGGCCTGAGGCCTTTCCTCAGCACAGCGCCTGAGAGCCAGCAGACACAGTGGCTGCTGCTGGCTTCTGCTCAGCTGACTTCTGAATCAAAGCCCTGTGATGGGGCCTGACCTAAAGCTCTCCACAACAGGCAGTCCAGCATTGGCACTTCTACAAGTGAAGCCACCCAGATGTTAAAACAGACCTTAGTGCCTTGACTTATTTGAGGATGGCAGCTCAGGCCTGCCACTCCAACTTCCCTTAAGGGGAGCAGACTTGGGTCAAAGCTGACTGCTATGAAAGACACAACTCTCAATACAGAAATCCTAAGCAGGAGTTTCCAGTGCTGGAATAAGCCACCACTTGCACTTTATATAAAAAATAAAACAGAACACTGACAGCGCTCACATGATGACTTCAATTTACTAGGTTCTTTGGCTATGTTTTCTAGTTCCTTGGGAAGTTAAACAGCTAAATAAAACCAAAATGTAATAGCTATCCTAGAAAAAAAAATTGCCTGCTTGCAGAAAGCTGTTTGATTTGTCTGTGGTTTTTGAAATGTAGTACAAAGGATCCAGAGAGCTACCATAACATTTTTACATGCCTTGGCATCCCGTCGATAAGGATAATATCTACAAGCCACTCCTTTGTGTTCTGACCAATTGATATATGGGCTACAGAGATGCAGTGTGATAGTCAACCTGCTACAAACAATTCTACTACATTAGTGCTGCTTTTATTCTAATTGACTGCCTGAATAAAAAAGTTAGCAAGTAAGTGTACTATCATTGGCAAGAAATGCCCAGTCTTCATTCAACTGGCTAGTTTTAATGACAGACTGAGACACTCATACTGAATTCTGAAGCAGCAGTCCCTCTACAGCATTTATTAGATGCCTGAAAGCATACAGGTTAAAAGAAACCAACAACTGAAACTGCGCACAAGGCTGTATTAATGAACTCAATATGGCTCACAATCATTGGGCCACCTATGTGACTTGAACCTTTTCCAAATGCATTAGTATAAAATACTCCAGGCATTCGTTCAGACTCCAGAAGCCTGTAGAAAGTCTTGGATCTTTTGCCAGGTCTCAGAAACCTGTAAATACTCTAACCATTTTGTTCTGTTATGTGGATTGATTCTTATGCTTTCTGCATTGCTCTACCTCCATTTTAAAAGGATCATTAATATTCAGAAGAGGAGGGAAAAAAATAGGGCAGAAGTATTTTCTCTTGATAAATTCTGATGGATCCATCTAGTTCATCCATTCAGTTAAACCTTTTAGTCTTCACTGTTCAAGAAATTTAATGTTGTATGTTTTTGTTTTGTTTTTTCACACAGTCTGTGCAAACTTACTTAGGCATCCCACATACTGAAAAACTTTAGCTGAAAGGAAAAGGGAAGGAAACAAACCTACTCTCTCCTAATCAGGTGAAAAAAAAAGCCCCACTAACACTACATAGTACTGAACTGGATATTAACAGGATATGCAAGCAGGTAGGTAGGTTTCTGGTTATATTGTCCTACAGACACCATTCTTTAACAACTCCACCAAAAGACACAGGTCTGTGGTCTTTTAAGTGAATATGATGCTTTCATATTTTAAGGTTTCAGGACTTATTAAAATACTTTATCCTTTAGAACATCATGGGTTGTTCAGAAAGTAATGCCTCCTACTTATTTCCATGGAAAGTAGAAAAGGTACAAAGAGCTCAGCTCGGAAAAGGTACAAACTCTCAGCTACTAAACACTTTTTCAACATAGTCACCACCATAACCTATGCTTTTTTTTGCCAGTGATGACCAAGAGCCTGCATGTCACTCTCATAAAAATTATCACCAGCAGAGGTGACCCACTGTTTCAAAGCTGTTATGATGGTCTCATTGTAAGGAAAATGTTGTCAACACAGTCCATCCTACATCCTGTGTCACCATAGGAAGCATGAGGAAGTTACATGGTTGAAACATTAATACAAGCAATGGTTAGAAAAGTAGTAAAATCATGAATTTTTAATAGCTGGTGCTTCAGTTTTATGTGACCTAACTTAGGTTTTAGTCAACAAATCAAAATAATTTGCAAGTGAAATATTTGGAATAATTTGGAAGTGAAAACACTTCCAGTCAGTCAGCAAAGGTTTATAGCATTGCCAGTTTCAGATCTACTGTGGTGACTGTTCAAATAAATTTAAGAAAAAAAATGAAAACAACTAAACTTTCTTTTCCTTGATAGAGAAGGTAAATATTGGAGAGATTATATTAATTTTCCTGAGAGATAATCAAGAAAATTCAAGAATTTAAGTAATGAAAGAGAAATATCACTTGCAAACTGGCATGTAGGGGAAAATTATTTCAAACCCTGGTATGATTATTGCGTATAATGAAAAGCAATATAAAAATCTAATCACAGTAACTGAACATAGATTCTAAATGCCACCAGTGAGGTCTGCAAGATTGCTTTGAGAAAAAAGCCTGAAGCATACAACAAGGTCACTTTCAAGTTTTTTTGATCTTTGATTTCTGAAAACTCTAAGGATTTCTCTAAGAGTGATCAAAATATACCTTATTTACCAACAAATCATCTGCTGCAGCCAAATGAAATGTAACATTAGTTGTAATTACAGCTTTGAAAGGTTAATTTAGACACTTGAGCTCAAAGGCTGGCAATGGACTCTTATTATTTATGCTGCAGCAGATCATTTCTGGTTTGGGGAGGTTCATTGGTAGGTCACTGAATACAGGTGGTATGAATAATTTACATTTTTTATAGGTAGAGGAAGAAATAGCTTATACTATAGTTAAAACTCATGCTAAACAAAGAGGTCTCTGAAAATTTAATATTTGATTTATTACATCTATCACAAATTTTAAATTGTAATTGCTTTCCACATTCAAAAGTATAAATTTGATTGAATTCCTAAGGGCACTTTTAGTCCCTGCTACCTAATTCCAAGCCAGTTATCTTTCGTATTTATAATTCAGCTAATCAGATACGAGATGTGACTTCACTTGTAAGCATTTCCTAAAAAAAAAAAAAAAAAAAAAAAAAAGGTTGATACAGAATGAATAGAGTAAACAGCAATGGAGAAATGCAGGTTTTTTTGCTAATACGATTTAAAAATAGTTCATAACATACTTGGCTGTTTTAAGGTGAAAGACCTCAAACCTCTTCTCAAATATGCAAGTGCAACTCCATTGATTTCACTGGGACCTGTGCCTGTATATATGAAAGCGGAGGTGGGTCATAAGAAGCTGTGCCAGGTAAAGTATTCCAAACATTGCAGAGAGGTACACAATTACATGAGAAAAATAAAATTAAAAATTGCAAATATTAAGTAAACCTGAGCTTTCTTGCATTAAATAAACAAACAAACAAACAAACAAATAAATAAACTAGAGACAATGAGACAAAAGCCAAATCACTAATGTTTTTCTTTGAACACAGAAAATACTGTTATTTCTTGTCATTCATAATCCCCTTAAAACACTGTGTTCACCAGGATTTATACCCTAGGATAATTTCCTTCCCATAAGCCGTATGTCTTCATATGTTAATAACACTCAGACCATTTGTTTTAAAGTTTCTGAGAGATACATGTTCCAGTAGCTTGCTGCTTTTACGGGAGCCCTTTAGGAAATCTGTGGGAAAGGAGAGGGCAGGGTAATTCAGAATAACTAATAGGTAGAACAAAATATAGATCATAATTGAGTAACATACTATGTGTAGTCGGTTGTGAAGTTGGTGACAGTAATTCTCCAATTCTGCTTGCCTACAGGTGATGAAAAGTGATACGAATCCGTGCAAATCCACAAGAAAAGAGTTGTCACACCTGCTGCCACTAAGGTTAACTGAAGTTGCAAATGCTAAGAAAGCCTATGGAATCATTAGAGTAAACTGTAGACTTATAAAGATTTGCTGACTGTGTTATCAAAGCAAATGCAAGCCTAGGTAATCACATGACACGATTGCGAACATTCCAGGGACATATTTTTTCCTTTTTGGCAATTGTACACATGTAGAGAGTCTTATCCTTTTGGTATCTTTCTAAAAGTTTGCATGCTCCTAGTAAAACAAAATCTTGTCTGGGCCTTTAGTATCTACAGAAATCACCTATATCATAGTAATGCATAGAATAGACATTGTTTCCATCTTTGGCTTGGTTAGTCAAGTACTTTGTCAAAGTATGAATGCTCTTTTTTCACCCATTCTTTATTTTGACACATTTTTTCAGTGGCTGCTTTTGAGACTGATGTCTGTGAGAAAGTTCTGCTGTTTCTAGCATTCCTTCCTGTCTGCAATTTTTACAGTGTTAATCTTCAATAAGTTTGTCAGTATAAGAAGTGCTCTACAGAGTAACTTCAAATACTGGAGCTGTTGCTCTTTTTTTCTCTGGAGACAACCTGTTTAACTCTGTTCTCTCCTAGGTCTACTATTACTAGTGAGGGTAAAGGAGATTTAAATTCCTGTGGGAAGTAACCTAACATTTCCGTATGAACACTTTTAAATACTGTGATTAACAGTTCTGGTTCAGAATTTGCAACATTTCATTTTTGCTAATAGAGCACTGTATGTGTGCTTAATGCTTAATATAATTAAACAAAAGACAAGGACTTTGCCCAGTCACTGGGATTCTGAGTCTGCAGCTGTATTCTTAGGAACAGCTCTTTGTTCCTCTGGAAAGACCTTCTGAGACTGGCAGGTCTCTCTGCAGGTAACGGTCCAGATATAAGATCAGAATTAGTACTGAGGGGCAGAAGGATACTGTAAACTTGTACACATGAAAAATAAGTTTTATGTTTCAATCTAGTAAAGCACAGTCATAATTCTAGATGGGACAAACATTTGGCTAATGGTATCCTACCTTCAATTCAAATGTTGCAATAATGCAATATTGAAGGATTCATTTGTGTGCTCCTATATATCACACAATTAACCAAGCAGAAATAGGAAACTGGAATAGGATAGGACAAGGATTAAAAACAAACAAACAAACAAACAAAAACAGCAATAAAATACAGAAGTACATAAGAGCAGAATCACAAAGGAGAAAAGAAAGTAATGAGGACTTCAAAAGGAATTTGTAAGTTATAATGGGATAAAATTAAGAAGGAACGTCTGAAGTTCACTGTTATGAAAAAACCTTGAAGGATACAGAAGCTTCCCTGATTGAAATACCTAAGAATAAGCATATAGACAGAAGCTTAATGAACATGACAAACATTTTCTTTCTGAGAGAAAGAAATAGAATATAGGCTCTTAATGTTTTCCGGACAGAGTATCTTATTTCAATAGCAAGACTCTCTATTAGCAGATTGTCTCCTATTCATGATCATGCTGTTCCCCTTTACAGGAGCTCATAAGGAAGAAATATATATGAAGTTAATGGGGCTTTAATACACATGAAAGGACAGGCAGAAGTCACAAACAAAAGCAAGGTGCAGTATACAGAAAGTGCAGTTTGTATGGATTGTATAGCATAGTTCATAAATTAGATAACTGAGTGGGTTTTCCTTCTCAGTGACTCTTGAGCTTTGCTCACAATCGTAACATGGCAATATTTTAGGTGAAACTGTATTGATTGCATTCTTCACCAAAATGCTGTAATTCAAGAGCTATTTCATTGAATTTCATTGAGTTGTGGCATGCCACTGTTTCTCCTTTATTAGACTGTTTTCAGTACAGAACTTTACACCAAACAAGTAAATATTAATTGCAACTAACGGGAGACACTTTCTCAAATTTCTACCCATTGTATTTTGGTTTTGGAATGTGAGGCTTGCTTTGGTTGTCTGACAACCACTCTCTGCTAATGGCAAAATACTGAGGACTGGGATTTGCCTAGTCCCTAATGAAAATTTTTATGAGAAAAGTATAATATCATCTCTAAAGCTGGTTCAATCCACTCTATTTCACAGCAGAGTTTCTCATTACTATACGCTTTAGAAGAACATAAAAAGACCCACTAAAGCAACAACAAATTTCTCAGAAGAAGAAGGCAAAAAAAAGAAAAAGAAAAAAACCCAACCAGCCAAAAAAATAAAACTCAACCCTCAAACTGTAAGTTCCTAAGCACCTTTAGTTTTTCTAATTTTTGGTAACAATTTTCTAGCCCAAGTCAGGATATACTTAGAAAGCTTTATCAGTGGATATCAAGGTAGTGGCTGAAAGAATATTAAGAGGAAAAAATATTCATTAGAAGATGACATATAAATACAGTTTCTATCAGATGAATTAGAAACCTCTTTGGAAGCTAAAGTCCTACTGCTTCTCTGTAGAGGCTAAGCTAACTGCTCAATACTGAACTTTGTTCAATTCTGGTACATCCAAACAGTCTTTGGAAAGACAGATGTCTGAGAAAACTTGCCCAGTCCTTCAAGGAATATGTCTCTGGACACTTCAGCTGAGATTACGTCTATGGCAGAATGCTATAGCAAAAATCAAAATGTGATCCCTCCTACTCTTCCAAGCCTGAGAAGGACCACAGATATGTCCCCTGATGGAAATGTCTGCACACCATGAGTAGACATGGAAATGCAGGAGGAAGGAACATTTTAGATTGAGGTAGAAATAATTTTTTATTCATAATCTTTTTGTCTCCTGCAACAGATAATGATTAAAAGCACTTGAAATGCGAAATTGTGAAATATAGAATATTAAATGAGATTTTATTTCTAATGATAGTTCTTATTTCTGCATTTTGCAACCTGTCTCAGTCTTTCAGAACATCGTATGGATTGTCCTAACAGTGCACTTCAGCAAGAAAGAGAAGTTGAATGAGCTTATTAGAAATACTCATTGTTGTAACTGAAATCTGATACTAGTACCTTTCAGGTAAAATGAAACAAATATAGAAACAGGAGGGAAATGAAGTAGGATATCAGAAAAAGTGAACTCGCCATAACTCATAGCATTGCAATGAAAACACTTGCATAAACTGTCTTGTAAAAACAGCAGAAAAAAGATCTTAACACCCTGATATGCCACTTATGTTCATCTTAGTGATGACTAAGAGGAAAGAGAGAATACTGGCCATGTGTAAACTGAGGACTGGAAAACTAATGAGAAAGATGTGCTGGTTAAACTGAACCACTAGCGTTTTGTTAAGACTGATGACTAAAACTGAATAAAGAAACATTTAGAAAAGCTTTTTAATAACACTATTACACTGCAGATCTATTACACTGTAGAAATACAGCTCAAGAGAAGTGGTGGAAAACCATTGCTTGAGTCCTATGCATTCATACTTGGACAAAACAGTGGAGAATGTACTGAGGAATAATCCTGCACTGGCAGGGGTCAAGGAATGGACTAAGTGATTTAACAAGGCTTTTCCAGCACTTTTTGTCATTGTTTTTGGCAGCAGGTTTATCAAAATAAAGAAGTTATTCAGACTTATTACCTTGCAAAATTCCCAGATACATTTTTTATTGTTGTTGTTCTGCATTGAAACTGTTACATACTAACAAGGTCAAGGCACTCAATGCCTTTTTGACCTCAGCATCTACTGATAAGATTTGCCCTCAGAAATCCCAAACCCCTGAGACCTTAGAAAAAGTCAAGAGCAAGGAAGACATAGGGAATATTAGGGAACATTTAAGCAATCTGAATGTACATAAATTGCTAAGACTGGATGGGATTCACCCGTGACTGCTGAAGGCTGATAGCAGGAGGCCATTCGATTATCTATGTAAGCTTGCAGCAAGTGAAGAAAGTTCCTGAGGTCTGGCAAAAAAGCAAATGTCACCTTTATCTTCAAGAAGGGCCAGATGAACTAAAGGGTGGTAAGCTTCAGCCTGAGAAAGTGAAAGGACAAACAGTCCTTGAAATCATTTCCAAACATGTGAAAGACAAGATGACTTAGGAACAGTCAGAATGGATTTATGAAGGAGAAAGAAATCATGCCTGGCCAACCTGATAGCCTTCTATGATGAAATTACTTGCTTGATGAGCACGTGGAGAATGGTGGATGTTGTTTACCCTGATTTTAACAAGGCTTTTGACTGTCAAAAGACAAAATGATGAAGTATAAAAATAGGTAAGTGGACAGTGAGGTGGACTGAAAACTGTCTCAACTGTTAGACTTAAGAGGCTGTGATCAGTGGCAGAGGTGTATCCCAAGTGTAGACACTTGGGCCGATACTTTTTAACATCTTCATTAAAGACCTGGATAACAGGGCAGAATGCATCCTCAGAGAATATGCAAGTCATGGAAAACCTGAAGGAGTACGTGATACAACAGAAGGTTGTGTTGCTCTTCAGTGGAACCTCAGCAGACTGGAGGAATGAGCTAACGGGAGCATCATGCAGTTCAACAAAAAATAGTGTAAAGTCTTGGGGAGAATTAACCCCATACACCACTATATACTGGACACGGGTCCTAGTCTCCTTGCTCCAGGTGGCCCAGATTGACCAGAGAAGTAGGACCAGATGACTTCATATGTTCCTCCAAGCACAGCGACTCTGTGATTCCATGAACTGGCTGGAAAGCAGCTTTGTATAAAAGGATCTAGGAGTTCTGGTGGACACCACATTGACTATGAACTAGCAAGGTGTCTTTGGAGCAAAGGTAGCCAAACAGACTCTTTGCCTGTGTAAGAGAAAGCCTTGACAGCAGGTAGAGTAAGATGATTCTTCCCCTCTGCTTAGCTATGTGAGAAGCTGTGGAGTGCTGGTTCTAGTGCTGGGTTCCCAGTTATAAGAGACATGGAAATGCTGGAGCAAGTCCAGCAAAGGGACACAGAAGTTATTAAAGGACTGAAGCATTTGCCATATCAGGAGTGTCTGAAGGAGTGAGGACTGTCCAACCAGGAGTAGGGAAAGCTCAGGGAGATCTTATCCATGTATATAAATACTTGATAAGGGGAGTAAAGAGGATGGAACTAGACCCTTGTCCTGTCTTTGGTCTTTGGTCTCCACTTAGAAGAGGCAACGCACACAAGGCTTTCACTGCTAAACTTCATAAAGTTTTGACCTTTTACTGGTAATATATATAGATGTAAGAACTACCACAAATTGTATGACTATTATTTAGTTTTAAAACCATAGATACTTTCACCATATATACTAAAATCACATGAAATGCAGCTAAATTTGTTCTACACTTTTCTTTATCAACATTAGCTGTATGAAAATAAAAATACAGTATGGCAAGCTAAGCAGATTTTAATGACCGCCTTAACCTTTCAGATGAAGAACTTTCATGCTGCACAGCAAAGCTGTATAACTGAAGTACTAGGGATTACAGTCCTGAATTCCTTTGGCAAATTAAGAAATTTTATTTTAAGATATTTATACCTTTGTACTTTTGGAAAACTCATTCACAGACTGGTACGTTCTACAGACTGGAACGTTTTTGGAAGTGCTCAAAACCCAGGTTAAATGAAGCAGAATAAATCAGCACCAAGCACAGCTCTACTGAAGCCTAAAGAACCACTCCACTTTCCACCTGCTGAGAGTATGGACCAGTATTACTACATGCAAAATACATGGAGCTAATCTCCACGTGTAAATAGATCTAGGTGAGTATATGCTTCCATCACAGATATGGTAAGATCCATATTAAGATATAAAGCACTAAAGAAAAATGCACGTGTTGGGATCATGAAGAAAGAAAAAGGCAAAACTCAGAGCACAAACATTTCAAAAAGCAACTTCATACTATGACGGTCAGACTTATTTTTCCTCTCAAATTATCATCCAGTTCCTAGCTGATTTAATTTTTCCTAGTGGAGAACTTTTCCTCCATGACTGCTTTCTTTTGGAACTGATTCGTAGTTCACTAATTTGAAAAACAAACTCTTTCTTGACAAATCATAAATATCCTGTCAGAGCTATTTCTAGTTTCCATGTGTGGAACTTTCAATGTTTATCAGATGTTAAAACTGATTTTACTAAAGAGATGATGTCATTATAGACTCTACGGATGTGGTTTCTGAGCAAACAAACACTCCACATACTCATACATGCATATATTTTTATGTATATATGTTACATTTATTTAGTACTCCATAGGCAGTTAAAAATGAAATATTCAGTGTAGCCAGCTCCTGAGTCTGTCAATCAACAGTTACCAGTTAGAATGTGTTGCACTTAAAGTCAATAAAACAGCATTTAAAAGAAGCCTTTACCTCCGAGGGTCGGTTTTTATATTTTTTATTTTTCATTTTTTCCAGCAACCATCCTGAAATGTACCGTATTTGAAGCTTGAATAAAAGAAGAAAAAAGCATCAAACATTTTTGTTCATAGCAAGGAGATGTGTTGCAGATAGCTTAATGGAAGGCAAGCATTTAGGGATATGAAGAAGTATATTTGCCTGCGACAGAAGACCAAGCCCAAGCCACAAGAAGTGAGGAACCAAATCAAATTGAAATGTCATGAATATCTTTGTCTTGAGCACACACTTTTTCACTATCTAGCACCGTAAGTGCTACACTTAAAAAATGAGATGAGAAATGTTTAAGATAAATGAATGCATAATGCTTTGAAAGATCAATGAAGTAGCTACTTATCTGCACAGTGGTTTTAATACTTTCAGCAAGGAACATAAATTTCAGCAGCATGGCAGCAGTATCCCATGGCTCAACAAGGCAGTATAACGACAGATGAAAATGCTGAGAAGGTTCAAAGCCACTTGAGGAAGGGTTTCTTAGCAACAGACAGGACCATGAACCAAAGGAAGAGAATGTGATCAAGTTTTTAATGTTATAAACAAAAATGAGATATTGATGTCTCTAATACATGAATTTTTACTATGTAACCAGCTTAAATGAGATGCTGACACTTCATTACATTCAAAAATCTTTCTGTGCCTGTCTTGTAATCATCCACAGAACGCAGAAGCATAAGCAAGAACAAACCTCCAGAATAGGTAGCGTCCTACAAACAAATCATTTCGCTGTATTGATTATCCTTCACAAAAGAAGCTGTAATGAAGTGAATTCAAATCACCGACAATTATAAAAACCCAAATAAAATCTAATTCATAAGGGAGAAATCACTTTGCAATTCATCCAGAGAAAACCTCCAAATTGTACAGACTGGGCTTGTAATGCCATGTGGCAGATGAAGAGGGAATTCAGTTTTGTTGAGGACTAGATAAAAAATGAACAGTTCAGCAATAATTATTTTAGCATTTGGAAAATTAAGCTGCCTGTTACCCCATAGTAACAGACGTGGTCCTTTCTCACCGTAAGCTATCTCCATAGTGATCATTAATTCTTTCCCTGCTATTCTGGAGTCACACACACACACACACACACGCACACACACACACTGATCAGCAAGAAGTTGCAAAAGTGAAAGATCTGCTACAAATGACTATTTTCACAACAGAATCTGCAGAAAGCAATGAGCCCAACACTGCGCTGTCAGCCAGGTTAGTTCGACCTGCCAGTGAAGGATATGAATTAACCCTGTACTGAAGTACTTAGGGGATGTTTATATTTCCTGTTAAACCAATTAATATGAGAGGGTAAGAAAAAAAAAGCTAAAAAGAAAAAAGATATAGAAGGAGCACAGTGAATGTTTATTCACTGAGATCACCATAATGAAAGAGACCAAAAATAATAGATAGAAAAACAGGTTAAAAAATAACCTTCTTTTCTTTTTTCTTTTTTTTTTTTTCTTTTTGTCCCTAAGAGAGGAGCAATTTTAACCTAAATCGGTCTGAAAAATATAAAAAAGATTTTTTAAATGAGTTTTTGTGCTTCTTGTTTTACACATTTTTTTTTTTTTTCCAGTAGCATGTTTTGTCTTTGCTTCTGAAGTACCTTCTGCTTTAGAAAACTGAGGCTAAGCCTTCCAAATTGATTTTTCCGTTGCAATTAGAATTTATGTTCAGAGATCACTGGGTAATGTTTTCTTAGTCTCATGCCTCAAAGCTTGTCACACTTGAATTGATGAACTGCCCTGTTTCCTGACCAGGGCAACTGGCATTCCAGCCCAATACAATGTGCCAGGCAAAGTATTTGTGGCAACGAACCTCTCAAACCTCTTGAGGTTTCAAAGGTTCCTCTACAAGGAATGAAAAATTGCAGACCCTCATAGCCCTGCCTTTCTTCAAGGAGCATCTCAGGTTCCTGCCTAAGAGAAGGCAAAATGTCTCAGCTCAGGGAAGAGGATGGAGTGGCGCAGCAAAGCCATTCATTGTCTACTGCTGCTTTCTGCAGGTCTCCAGAGTGCTGCCAGACTCTCCTGAGATGCCCTGGTGTAACGGCTGAAGGCATATCCTGACCCACAGCAGCACCTTCTCTACGCCACTGAGTGGCTTTTAGCTCCAGATACCAATCCTACAATGTTTGAGAAAGTAAATTGGAAACTTAATAATGGAGCTTACATACGTTCTGTAATAATCCAAATAAAAAAATCTGTCCAGGAAAGCTACCACTGTTTTTCCTCATTAAAGTCCATTCTAGATTCAGTTTCAGTAACACAAGCCATCTCTCTTTAATCTAAAAATAATCCCAGGCACAGATGTGACAATGCAATTTCTGCTATTCTTCAACACTAACATTCAGACACATTACTGAGTCTGATATGTCAACAGGGATTAGCTGGGAGCAACCTTGCCTTGCAATTCTCCCTCCTGACACCACAGGGACAATATAAATTTGTTCCTCACAAACCATTTTGTATATATCAGTTCTACCAAAATGTTCTTGTACCCACAAAAAACCTCAAAGTTGTTATTTTACTGCCCGTCTCACAGTAGCACAGACTATTTCACACACTTAACAGGTTTCAATCTGCAGAGCCACTAAAACAGAAGGTGCCTGCAGAAGCAGACACAGTTTGAAGCTGCTGCAGTGATTCTGACATCAGAAGCATACTAAGCAGCAAGAATGCAAAGATTTTGAGAAACCTATGGTTTCTGCATGATCATTGGTTAAAATGTTAGAGCCATAAAGGTATTCCAGAAAGTGAATCTGCAATTGTGAAACAATGGAAAATTCCAAATAAAAATAAAATTGACTACCATACTTAGTACATGTTTTCATGTCCCAGTAAACATAAAATAATAATTACTGATTTTTAGACATATGCTGTCCGAAAAGAAACACACTCAAAGTTCCAATGGGTATTTTTAGCATAAAAAAGATTTTGCTGAAAAGATAGAAAAGTAAGAAAGATTGCAGTTTTCACTGGTAAATATATATACATTTTGGTTAAAATCTGAGGTTTAATTCAAAACCCCAGCTTATGTAAAAAGGACAAGATAACTTGTCTCAAAATTTTTACCTTTCTTTACGTATACACCTGTAAAAGTAAAATAAATTCTTATAAACGTATAGTCAAGAAAGGAAGCAATTAGAAAAGCTTTTCCTGCTTTCTTTCCAGAAAACATCTTGGGAATCTGCTATCTCTGCTCTTTTCCTAAAGAGAACAAGGCTACAATTTCTCCCACAACGAATCCTCAGATATAACCCCTTCCTCTTTATTTATCAAGCTGAAGGCACTCAGGCAGGTTGTTCCCCCTTCGCAGAATACTTCTCTCGAGCACACCTCTCTGCATGCTTGTCTTTGAAGAAGCATGATCAGTTCTATGCCATGTATAATATCTGATCTGAAAAACCTCAGTGCTCCTCAAAATTGCTTTTAAAATATTACGGATAAATGGCAGTCTGAGATTTAAAAAAAAAAAAAAAAAAAAGATGGTTTATATTTGAAGTAAGCATGATCACATTGTTTAAATTATGTATATATATTTATAGTCAGCAAGCCTGACATGCACAAATTCAACTTTAATGCAACTTGAAAGTCAGAAGGTGTAGGTATAGCTGTAATCCTTACCACTGTAATACTGAATAAACTAAATTTCAGTTGCAGGTACAAGTCAGGCCTACTATAACTCTTCTACAGCTTCTTTCTCACAAAACAAACAAACAAGCAAACAAGAAAGACCCCACAAATTCTAATTAGGATGTATTAGAGAAAACTGTCAAAACAGCTTGGCTAAGACTTTGCATGCATGATTTGAGTGCATACGGTGAGGCTTAAGAAAGTTATATGCCACCGAAAAAAAAGACAGGATAAAATCTTGGTTTAGTCTGTAAATATCAAATGCATCACATTTAACATTAAATGAAGCACATCTGAATTTGAAAGCAAGAGAATACAATGAAACCTCAGAATGTGTGGGCTGATATGAAATGAAAGAGGTTTATATCCCAGTTCTGCAGAGTATAATCATGATTTGCTTTAGTTGTATAAATGTCCCACAGGCTTTTTTTTTTTTTTTTTTAATGTCTCTGTATCTACTGCATATAACATATGCAAAGATTTTATAGTTCAGAGATTGGGATCTTAAATTTACTCTGAATGCTTAAAATGTGCCTTCATTCTCTAAACTTCTCATCTACTCAGCAGCATGGGACAAGGTCACTTTTAGAATGCTTTCCTTCACAGTTTGATTCTACTTTTTTTGCATGAAGCATACTTCTTGGCTTGAGAAGCTTTGCTGTTTTGGGGGCATTTAAAAATCCCATATCGCTGAGAAGCAAAGAAAAGGGAAAAGGAAAATATAAAAGAATGAAGAAGGCGAAGCAAAATCTCTGTTGTATAAAAAAATACATGGCAGTGATTTTCTGTCTGTAGGGATTTCTAAGAGGAGACGCACAGGACCATCCAAAATTCGAACCCTATATCTGGGTGTGTTGGCCAAATGCTCCTTGTATTCTGGCAGCTCCTGACCGCGACCACCGCCGTCTGGTGCAGACCCCTTCCCCGACCCCCAGCTCCCCCTCCCCGACACAGCCCCATGGGGTTCCCTCGGGCCCTGTCGCTGCCAGACAGCAGAGCTCAGCGCTGCCCCTCCGCTCCGCTATGAGGAACTGCATCCGCCATCAGGCCTCCCCTCAGCTCCTCTGCTCTGCACTGAACCAGCCAAGGGACCTCAGCCTGTCCTCATGGCTCCTGCCCTCCAGGCTCTTCTCTATCTTCACAGCCCTCCTTTGGACTCTCTCTAACAGTTTTATATGTCCTTCTCATATTGTTGCACCCAAAGCTGCACAAAGTGCTCGAGGTGAGGCTGCACAGTGCAGAGCAGAGCAGGACAGTCCCTTCCCGTGTCCGGCTGGCAGTGCTGGGCCTGATGCACCCCAGGGTATGGTTGGCCCTTTGGGTTTCCAGGGCACACTGCTGACTCAAATTCAACTTGTTGTTGACCAGAACTCCCAAATATCTTTCCAAGCAGCTGCTCTGTAGCCTCTCATCCCCCAGCCTGTACAAACACACTTGATTACTGCAATTCAGGTGCAGAATCTGGCACTTGCTTTTGCTGAACTTCATACAGGGGGTGATAGCCCTGCACTCTCATTTGTCAAGATCTCTCTGTAAGGCCTCCCTACACTCAAGGATGTCCATACCCACCCCCTGTATAGTGTTGCTCACAAACTTAATTAGTGTGTATTCAAGTCCTGTCATTAATGAAAAAAATCAAGAGATCTGGACCTAGAATGGAGCCCTGCAGAGCCCCAGCACAGCAGGCTGATGTAACTTCATTTACTACAACCCTTGGAAGCTAACCTGCCAGACAATTGCTCACTCAAAACATTTGTTTTGGTCTACCTGTATGCTGAACATCTTGTCCAGAAGGATACTGTAAGTAGCAGTATCAAAACCTTTGCTGAAATTTAGTAAGATTACATCAAGTAACTTGCGTCACTTGGTCAGCTAGGTGGAAAACCTTGTCATAAAAGGGCTTTTCCCTAGTGAAGCCATGTTGGCTGTGACCAGTGACTACTAGGACAGCGTTAGCTTCTAGTCACCTGGGACCCCTCCAGATTCCCAAGACTGTTGAAAAATAGTTGAGAGAGGTCTCATGATGACATCAGATAGCTCTTTAAGTGCCCTGAGATGAGTCCTGTCAGGCCCTATAGACTGGTATGCGTACACTTGGAGCAGCAAATCCTACCCAAAATCAGGATTTATTGTTCCCACAGTCACAGTCCTGCAATAGTGTGAACTATTTCCCAATCATGAAGAGGCAGCATTCTGCTGTGTTCAGGTGCTAAGGTGTTGGCAGATGCTGGCAGCAGAAGGCTAAAGGGCTGCCTACTGCCTGACACAGCTGGCTCCAATGGCCACAGCACAAAACAGGGCCAAGCCCAGCAGCCACCTTGGGGACATCCTGGGGAGGGCATAAAGCACTGCACAGAGTGAGAAGAAGAAGGGACATAAAGTGTTTGGCAGCAGAGACAACACCAAGATTGGGGGAGGTGGTGTTCCACATGGACCAGATAATTACACTGCTACACTTGGAACACCCATGCTGGGAGAAATTTATCCTGAAGCACAGCAGTCTTTGGAAAGCACCAACAGTGAAGCAGGAGGAAAGTGTGAGGAGGCAGAAAGAAGTTGTGAAGGACTGACCAAAGCCCCCTTCCCCATCCTCTTGCATTGCTTGACAGGAGGAGATGGAGATGAAGGAGTGAAGTTGAGGCCAGGAAAATGAGGTGTAGGGGAGCAGGGTGTTTCAGAGTGGGTTTTTTTTTTTTTTTTTTTTTTCATTTTCCATTTCCAAACTTATTTTTAACTGACAGTATATTATATATATTTTCCCCAAGCTGAATCTGTTTTGGCCATGATGCTAGTTGGTAAGTGATCTTGTTTTTATCATCTCCACTCAGAAGCATTTCCCTAGTACCTTCACTGTTGAGGAGGGGGAGTGGGAGGGCAGCTGTGCAGGCCTTTAGCAGCCAGCCAGGGTCAACCCACATCTTCCTGGGTACAGTCAGCTCAGTTTAGCTATTGCTTTCAGTTCTGAGCTTAAATAAAGTCTAAAACATAACAAAATTATCTAGGATAGGGGAAAATATTTGGATTAGTATTTAAATGGAGTTACTCACACCCTCTACTGAAAAAAAAAACCAAATAACAAAAATGAAAAGAAATCATCTTTCTATAGTCTGACAATCTGTAAGATTAAAACTGATAAGTATTATGCTGAACATAATGGATGATTATGTATCAAAGCAATACAAGCTTCAGATGGCAATTACAGAGTAGGATGTCTGGATATGGATGTTTTCTTTTGCAAACAAATCTAGTTCAAAGTTTTTACAGTATGGCTGAAATTTACTTTGTGAGCAAAAAAAAAAAAATCTTTTTATTTGCATTTTAAAACAAAAATACATACCCACTTATCTAGTCAGAATGATAGTAAATTATAATCACACATTTTCTTTCTTTCATTTTTCATTGAGATGTACATGTGCTGCTTATCTAATTGTTTTCCTCTGAATCTATGTAGTAACTGTTCTGACAAAAAGCAGAATATCATTCTAAAAATACATTCCAATTTTCTTTCCTTTCTTAATTTCGTTTTTCTTTCTTTTTTTTAATTGCTAAATTGATTTCAAATTACCTATACTCAGACTGTCTGAGATTATAATTTGGGATCAAAATTGAGTAAATTAGGATATTATTTTCAGTGGATAGGTGAAGGTGCCCAGTTTCCATAGTCTTATGTAAACTACTCTATTCTGTCATCTTATTTGCACAGAGTATTATGGTGCTATTTATTGTATTGTTAGTAAGTTTTTTCATGCCTTCAAACTGAGCAGCAAGAAATTATGAGTTCTAATTTGTTTCAAAATGTAATTGCTTATATGAACAGTTTTAGATTGAACGATGCAGCTTTCAAACATTGCACTTCAGAAGGAAATGAAGTTGTACTTCTGGAAAATACTTTTGTAATGTATGACACATGAAGGAGAAAGCTGTAGGAAAATGCATTCTTAATGGAGACTAGAGTGGGAGCAGTTCAGTTGTGTTGAGTGTATAAAGCTCTTTTGACCTGGTCCATTATGAACTCATAAAACATTATGGATAACCTTGAAGACAATCCACATGAGTTGTTTTCTGGAGAGTGCAAATAAAGTCCCTGTAGGTTCTGAATCCTCGAAGATGCTGAAGATGGGAGAAAGCAACCCAGTTTCCTTGCATCACTCAGGTAAGGCATCTGCCTAGATACCAGACATTCTCTGTAACAAGGCAGATTAAGAACTGAATGAAGTGCTCAAAATGGGAGAGTTGTGCCTCCATTCTATCCCTGCTGTTTTGCTGTCTTTTTGCAAACTGCTATCTCCTGTTCTCTTATTCTGTTCAAGGCTATCTTCTTCTGGATTGTTTCACTTCTCTTTCTCATTTGAATACCAGACACATGGATAAATTTATTATTCTGTTAATCTTTTCTCTGTATAAACAAATTAGGAGTAATATCCACAAAGTTACTGGTTGAAGGAAAGATGTAGCTTTTGAGGTCAATCAAGAAGTCAGATGCATTGATACTTCTGCCAGCATAAAGACTTTGTTTCAGTATTAACTTGCCATTTTTCATCAGGAGATGGAGGGAGGAAAGGAAGGAGGAAAGGTAACTAGAACATGATAACTACTGTAAAATCTAGTGTTCCTCTTCATTCTATGAACCCAGCAGTGAGGAAGAGGAAGAAGTATGTAAGAAAAGTCATCAGCCAGATATCACTGTTATCACCAGCCCTTCTACAGTCCATTCATCAGTAAGTCAACTACAAATTTCCATGTATGCAATAAATCACAAGATCATGTTTAATGATTTCTGATGTTTTTATATCACTGCAAAGAACAACTGTGTTGTCCTAATTATCGTTTCTCTTTTTCTTATATTACATAAAAAGGAATAAAACAAATCCATAGAGATTTATTTTATCAGTTCTGCTTTCTGTGCAGATTGGCATTCTCTGGAAAGAGAATATTTTCTGCTCTTCAACTTGCATTGTGAATTTTGCAGATTTTTTTTTTCCATAATAATTTACACTATTTTCTTAAAAGGATGTAGTAGCATAGTATATATACATACTATATATATATATATATATACACTATATATACACTATATATATATACATGCATGGATAGTACACAGTCACACAAAGGAATACACATGCAGGCCTTGAAGTGCAGTGTTATCATCAGAGGCAATTTCAAGTGCAAACAAAATCCCCATGGGAAGCATGGGCAGAAATGACCAGCCCTGCATGCAAAATGAAATTAAAGAAACAAATGCATAAAAGCTCTCCCAAAACAATGAACTATAAATGAGCTTGCTATGCCTGACAAATGAAATGAAGTTAAGATAATTATGACAAATTCATACCAACCTTCATTTGCATACATTCTAGGAGAGGATATAATAATCGTTAATGAAAACAGCACTTAAAAAGACCCTGACATGGTAGCCTGCCTAGAGTCTAACCAAACAGTGAATTAATATGTAACAACGATGACTAAATGGATTATTTAAATCTTCTTGTCTTAGAAAGAAATTACAAATTCAAAGTAATCATGGACAGATTTAATAATTCATTCTGTGAATTTTCAATGTGTTCATTTTTGCAAGCTACATAAAAAAATAAAATTATGGTCAACAGATTCATCATGGTATTAATTATGGTGGTTGTGATAGCACCTAATGAACAGCCATGAAGAAAGTGTGTGACTGCCTTTGTGCTAGGCAGCATATAAACTTCTAGCAGTAGTTGCCCCTGTCCAGTAGGGTTTCTGTCAACATTAATGTTGTAGATACAGGGTGGGAGAAGTGGGGATTCCCCTCACCCCATGTCCATAATAGCTAGTAGTGAAATGGTACCATACCAAATGGTAATCCAAGGTTTGTGTGCTATATTGTAGGCATTTCCTCACTTTTTTTTTTTTTTTTTTTTTTTTTTTTTCTTAGCAGTGGTACAGGAAGGGGTAGAGAAGCAGTGGAAAACTTAACGGAGAGATGGAAAGTGAAATGGGTAGGAAAAGACAGTGGTAAGAAAAACAAGGAAGTGAGGAAGACAATTTGAGATAAAGAATGTATCTCAGCTGAAGTAGGGGAAGAAAAGAAAGGATGTAAAGAAGTGATCAAAAACATTGTCAAGGAAGCAGTCAGGACTGTTCAGAGACTGATTAGTGAAAAAGTAGCATCTCTTATCCACTTATTTCTCTTCCAAGGAAAGTCCTATGTGAAGAGGCCCTAAGACTTAGATAAGAATCCCTTTTACGATCACGTCCTGCAGTTAATGATCATAGGCTTCATTCTAACAGTGTGGATTCCCAAAGGCTTCTATATAGCCAGCAGGAGAAGCTGATGCTTAGTAGATCCAATATTATTATTATTATTATATGTTAATATATATAATAATAATAATATAATAATAATAATAGAGGTCACATTCCATTCTTGGAGATTCTCCATAGCAGAAATGAATCTGAATTCTCTTGGCTATATTTTAATATCTGAATCTTTAATAGACTTTGAAAACTGTCTTTTTTGGGGTTTATATCTTGCCTTCTAAATGTCTTTTTTTTGCTCAAGGTTTTTAGTTTGTCATCCCATTAATGTGGCTTTTTTTTTTTTTTTTTTTTTTTAGCAATGTATCCCTGTCATTACAGCAGAATTGTCAGATATCTACAATGAAGCATTTCCAGCCAGGAGGAGAAACAAGCCTCTAAAGAGCAGATATGAACTGAACACATTTGTTGGACAGTAACTCTGTCTGTCATTCCCTCAGAGCACTTCTGTGACTTGAGGAATTAGTCTTCCCTTCCTGAGACCAAGCTGCTACTTACTCACTGTACGAGTGACTTCACAGAAGACTCTTGCATTGAGAATTTCCAGCATTCCTGTTTAGCAGCCTTCACTGTGGCTTGCCATCTCATGCAGCAAATTTTCTTAGCTATACAGGACAAAAGAGACAGTGTCAGCAATTAAGTTCCTTTTTTCCCCCCTCTTTTTAATTAAAGAAGTTAATGCATTTTCTCCCCTATTCTCATGGGTTTCCCTAGTTCAAAATATTGCTCTGTCTCATCCTTATTTATGAAACCATTGATTAATGCAAATGAAGGATTATATAATTGGGTTATATTGGCCTATGTGAGATCCCCAAAGTCAGCAAACACTGAGTTTAAAAGAAGGCTTAGTTCTCAGTGTTTTGTAAATCGTGTTGCTGCAAAGTATTTTATTATCAAAATTCAATTTGTCTAACTCAAGAAAAAATATCTTGGCATTTCATGACTTTGCAATTTTAGACAGTTTAGGTCACTATTGAGTATTTAATACATTTCAGCACTCTTCCACCAACAACCTCTATGTATAAAAAATAGGGTTTGAAATGGATTAAGTAAGAAAGAACATCAATCTGGAGGAAAAATATCAAGAGACTCAATATTTAATAAATACATGAACACGACCTTTATGGGTTTGACATATTTAAAAGGAAAGCAAGATTATCTTAAACATGCACACCAGGCGAAATCCACCCTAGAAAAATGACTGATCCCAGCAAGAACATTTAAATGCATAAGTAAAGATAGTCTGATGTTCAGAAGCACTCTTCAAACTCAGCATTACCTCTTCTTAACACTCATGGACTATCATCAAATCTGAAGTCATGTTAACTTTACTTAAACATGTACATTGCTGCATTATTTCAGATATCAAGCTTAAAGCTGTAAGTACAGTACTGATCTTCATCTCTTCAGGCAGCTCATGAGACAAGTTCCAGATTTTACCTGTATTGTCAAAATTGTTACATGGACTGGTTGTTTTTTAGACATTCTTCTCTGGAAATACATCGGGGACAAAATCCTGAAAGGTTTTTTTTTAGTATTTAAAAGAACAGCCAAGATAAGTGGGTGTGCGCTAGAAAATATTAAATTCATAAACTGTAATCTGTAATAAGAAGACAGAAATACAATTTTACTAAATGCACGAAGAAGAGGAAAAAATATCAGAGATGTCAGCATCACCAAATTTCTGATATCTTTGAAATACCTGGCTCTTTTTTAACAGCCCAGAGCCTTAGAACCTGTGTGTTTGTATCGTTAAAATTGACTATATATTCATCTTATGCAGTTTTGGAATAATATGTCATCATGTAACTATAAGAAGTCAAAAAACCAAGAAAGTCAAATATGGAATACTTTTTTTTTCCTTCTCTCTTTTTTTTTTTCCCCTCTTCAATATTGCACGAAACCTTGTGACTTCAAGACACTTCTGCACTTGGGAAGAGGAATTTATGATTTCTTTGATGTTAGGGATTAGCAGTCCTGGAATACAGCTCTCCCGTTTTAAAGCTAAACGTAACTGCTACTCGATTGGAATTCCAAAGCACATAAAGAAAGTGTGGACCAATTTCTCAAAATAATCTATCTTACATTATGGCAAATACTCTCTTGACACAGTGCAGAAGAGCACCCAATAGCAACTGACTTCCATTGTCCATCTGAATGTTCTGAACTCTGCAAAAGCACTGTCCTGTAGATTACAAGGAAATAGTCTTGAAGGATCCTCAATAGAGTCTGTGCAGCTTTAGTTGTTCATTCACTGGTGTAGAAAAAGCCCAGTGTCAAAAAATTCCATTTGGAATCGAAACCTCAAAATACTCTAAATCAGATAATTGTCTTTACTGATGCTTAAAAGTGCAATAATTTTTATCCAGACAACAATGACATTATGCAAAATAACATGAACTTGGGAGTCCTTGAAACAAAGAATTACATGAATGTGGAAAGCTACAAGAACTCTTAGAAATGCATATACACCATCATCTCACACCACAAATAGGAGTCAGAATGACAATATCATAAATTAAAACAACCCTCAAGCTAAAACTAACAGCCAGGAAATGAGAAACAGATTTAAAACAGAGAACAGAAACCAGAAAGCATGACCACTAATGAGATTCTGCACAGCACTTACAGTAACAAAGAATGTGACAAATGATAGCAGAGATACAGTATTAATAAGAGAATACAAATTATATTCCTTATTTATGCTCTCCTTCACCTTTCATAGTGCCAGCAGCCTAGCACCTAGAAGGCAAAAAGGGATATATGTTCAATAATCTCTTTCCGTAGCAGGTGGACAGCTGGGACTGGCCTGACAATCAAACTGCAATCCATCTCACATCTAGAAGTTCAGGAAAAGGCACAAAACAAGAAAAAAAAACAGCAAAAGAAAACATCAGAAATAGTCCCATGCAACTTGATATAGCCTGCAGAATTAAAATATTGTTAATATGCACAAGCTAATGCCCAGCCAGTACAAGAATAATGACTTCAACCATGACTGCAACAGCCAATTCAGTGTACATACACTGCAGGCCAATGCAGTGTCATATTCATTTCCTCTTTCCCCAGTGTTCCTGGTATTTTAGGGAGGGCTCCCGCATTTCTATTCGGGATTTCTGACCAGCTAATGGAAACTAACTCAGGAAAACAGATGCGTCTGGGATACCTCAAAGCAATTGCACATACGAAATACAGATAACCTGTTTCTGAGATGTCAGGCCTATAGTGCATGTTCAATTAAGTCAAAAGATTCTAGAGCCCAGGAGACTGCGAGTACATGTACAGATCACCATTTCAGCACATGTACTATAAGGCCAGTACATCCTGAACATGGTGTACACGTGTCTCTTTAGTGGTCTGCACAAATGCCATGGATACATCCACATCTGTGACATCCTTGCAGCTTTCTTGGAGCAGTTAGGCTGCTGGAAATTGACAAGTCCCAGACAAAGATTCAAAGCCATCGATGAGGCCATGTACAGGGGAATCTGGTCATGTAGGTGTGCAAGCTTTGGGCAATTGATGCCCAGTTTAGGGGAATTTGAATGCAATTTTTCAGAAGTTACATCTAGAAAAGGCAAGCAAAGCAACTAGTTGGTTAGTAAAGTCTAAACCAAGACATTTCAAGGAAGGCAGTCATCATTTTTTCCTCACTCTTCACCATCATCCATTCATAATAAGATTCTTCCATATGCACACAGATGGAAGTTTACATCTGAATTCAGTCTGTGCTTTATGTCTACCAGGTGAAATCAGAGAAAACAGAGGGAAGGGATGCTCAGGAAGTCCCCACTCCTGCCCTAGGATGAGTTGCTTCTGCTGAGGGCTGTCTGTTGGTGCTGTGCTTGGGCATCTAATGCAGTGATAACTTCACAGTTCACTGCCAGTCACTTTCTTAACTTCTCTGTTAAACCCATTACTTGGTTTCCTTTCCCCACTGGCTCAGGAGAACAATTTATTCTTTCTCTATTTGCAGTGATCATTTTATGTATTTGAGGACTATCTTCACATCTTTCCTAAGCCTTTTGCCTTCTAAACAAGTCTGAGAATTGACACTGAACTCCAGGCAAGGCTTCAAGCAGTACTCACTGAAGTCAAGTATTACTTACCAGCGTTGTTTCTTTTTTCACATATCATAAAGTGATGCTCATTTTTCAGAGGGAAAGCCTATAGACTGATAGTAGATGACAGAAAATGAAGTTCTCTGATGTGTTACTGCTGCCATATTTTGCCTGCACTGGGACTTGTAATTATATCTTTGTGCTTTGTCTTTGAATGTATGAAAACAACAGCATAAACAGAGTTATATTCACTGCATAGATTGCCTCCTACTCACAAGGAATTAAAAGAATTTGCTTTACTTTGCAGACGTTGCATTTTGTTTGCCTATTCCACAACAAAAATATTTTGTTGCTGTCATATTACTGAAGAATGAGCAGAGCTGCAGCTGTTCTTTTCTGTCTGTAATCTGCAGTATATTCCTTTTCTACTGCAGTAGGGTGCCTCCAGGGGACACTGCCTGCTCTCTGGTCTGTCTCCACAGGAAAGAAAAATACTTGTCTGTGTGTATTAGTGCTTGGAAATGCAATGCATACAAGTTTCTAGATGGCAATGCAACATCTGCATCTCCAATATCTGTTCAGGTTGAAAGATCTTCCTAAATCAGAATGTCTCTTGTCTGTGCATAGCTGGGATTTCTTCCTCTCACTTTCTCCTTGCCTTCTCAAGGCATTAGCTTGTATGGCATTGGGTGCATAGCCCAGGAAGCCTGGTATGTATTTAGAGAGATTTCAGTCAGCACTAGCTCAGGTATGTCACATGAAAGGGCTCATCCCCCATCCTCCAGATAGCATATCCTCCTCACTGTGAGGCCTCCAGGATTTTTCTAAGAACTTGCATTTTTTGACTGAACTAAGACAGTGGGGTCAGCATGTCTTCTGATGGCAATTCTTTACTAGGATCTGTGTCAGAGCATTTGTGTACCTTTTCAGCTGCAGCACTGTATGTAGTCCTGAAGATACACAGAGCTGTGTGTATCTCCTTGGGAATTTCCAGCTGGCTAACTATATCCCAAACTGATTTCTACAGTGATGCCTTCAAGAACCTGCCCCACAATGCCCAATAAAGAATTATTTTCAGTCCTCATTGAATATTTGGGTAGGAGGGAAGAAGACAAAAAAAATAAAGGTTTTAATTCATTGATTCCTGAACTTGAAGAGAATTAATGCAAATCAGACCTTCTGATGGTACTTATCTTCATTCCCGCACTTATAACATATACTGTGCATTATATTTCATCTGATGAGTCCTTTTAAAGAGACAGAAGGACACTGAACAGTTTGAGGTTATGAATCTGTCAAATACAAAACATCAAAGATGTAAATATTTGTAAAAACAACTTTTAAACCACAAATGGTATTAAATACACAAGAGGAAAAGGGTGACAACAGGAAATGGAGAAAGAAGTAGAATGGGAAAAATCGGTCTAATGATACATTCAAGAATTTCTACTCTATTTGGAAGGTTTATTTGAAGTGATTCCCTAAATTACAAACAGGTCAATTCTGCTTACTTTAATTTGTTTGCTTTTGATTTCAAGATTTCTGTGTACGTGAGCTCAAAAATTTCAGATGTAACAGAGCTGCCTCCTACATAATTTCAGAACTGCCTTCTTACAATGAGGAATGGACAGCATGGGTGCAGACACTAGTGATCTACACCTTCCATTAAAAAAAGATTTCCCCTTGTCTATGGACAAAACATGCAGGAGATGGAAGGAAATATAGACAAGAAGTAGAACAAATGACTGTGAATAGTTAATAGAAAGAGAAGAGAGTGCCAAAGAATATGGAAAGGAACAAGGGATGAAGAAGATACTAATTATCTACAGAAAAGTCTAGAAGCAGAACTCTACACACCTGTAATGAGAACATAGGTAGTGAGTGCCCTCTTTATGTAAAAAGATAAAAAAGATCTGTTATTTTTGCATCAATATTTCTGTTAGATCCTCAGAATATTTATTATTATTATTATTACTATTATTACTACTATTATTATTACAAACATAACAAAAGTAAAATCACAGAAATTTAAAAGGTAAAGTGATATTAATAAATGCCAGTAAGAACTGAGACTGCAAGTGGTCCACAAGGTCTAAATCAAGTATGCAGTCAAAGCTGATCTATTCTGTAATCAATAGATCAAACTGGTGAGTCAGATCAAGTGTGGTCTGATGCACCCATACTCAAAGCTGATTATGAGATTTACTTTGATAAGTCAAAGCTCACCAGCGTATTAGCACACACAAATTATTGCTATATATTATATTCTTTAAATGCTTCCTCATTTTACAATAATATATTTGCAACAACAGAGACAACATTCTTAAATGCAAGAAAATTTGCCTTTTTTTTTAAATTTTTCATTTAAGTATGACACTGAATCAATTGGATAACCTAAAACTCATAACCACCAGCTGTTTTCCTAAAGATAATAATTTCTAGCTATCTGATGGCCCTAGAATTTTCAGTTCAGTTTCCTTGTGTGTAGTCACACACTGCAGTTTATATGACCCAAGTAGGGAAAAGCAATTCATGTGTACCCTTTTGTGAGCTGAAGAATTTAATAATGCCCTGTGGCATTCTGCCCAATATGCTTTTTTTTCCAGAGCCATCTGCTACCTATAGCTCAATAGAGAGCATGACTTGGCTACAAGAAAGATGTTTTGCACAGAGATGTGCTCCTCCAGTATTTATTGGCTTTCCTGAGGTCCATTTCAAAAGCTTACATTTTTTAATACATTCACCACACTATTTTCTAGGGGGAGCTGGCTAGCTGCATGCTTTTTTCAGGCACTGCATGAAAATTAAACAACCAAGAGAAAACAGCAGCAACCTACAGAGCTTTAAAGTAGATTTGACAGGGGAAGGAGCTGTACTTCTGTGTGACAGAGAAGAGTCAGGGAACACTGTCACTTTATGAAGCAGCAGAAAAAGCCTCAGATTTGTCACCAGGGAATTTGGGCGGGTCCCTCCAATAAGGTAACATAGCCAGTAGCCCAGCTGAAGTGCCTGTACACCAATGCACGCAACATGAGAAATAAGCAGGAGGCAGTGGAAGCCATGGTGTAATTAGAAAGCTATGACTTAATTGCTATCACAGAAGCAGGGTGGATGAACCACACAAATGGAATACTATGGTTGAGGGCAGCAAGCTTTTTAGAAGAGATAGGTAGAGCAGGAGGGGCAGAGGAGCTGCCTTCTATCTTAAAAAAAAAAAAGGATAGATTCTGAAAAGCTACCTCCGAAAACCAGCCATGATCAGGTTGAGAACTTGTGGGTTAAAACCAGGGACTGGACAAATAAAAGACATCTGGTATTTGGGCTCTACTACAAGCCACCTGACCAAGGGGAGCCTGTTGATGAGGCCATCTTTCATCAGCCACAGGAGAAACTGTGCTTAGGGATATAGGAATAGAACAGAGCTGGCAGCTCTTTAAGGACACCTTTGTGAGAACACTAGGGCTATCCATTCTCCCATCATAAGAAATCAAGCAGAATAGCAGGAAACTGGCACGTCTTAACAAGGACCTGCTGGTCAAACAGAGAGAAAAGAACGAGTGTACAGACAGTGTGAGCAAGGAAGTGTGACCCAGAAGGAATATAGGGAGGCTGTGCAGAAATAGGATCTGGAAAGCCAAGGCACACATGGAACTGAACTTGGTGATGGATGTTGAAAAATAATAAGAAAGAGTTCTACATGTACATTGGTCAGAATAGAAAGGCCAAGGTGCATGTACCTCCTCTGATAAATGAGAAGGGAAAAAAATCTACAACAGACATGGAGAAGGCTGATATATTCAAGAAGCTCTTAACCTCAATCTTCGCTGTTAGTCAGGCTTCCCACATCTCACATCCTTGAACCTCTAGGTGGAAATTGTGGGGGCAAAATCCCTCCCACGGTAAGCAAAGAGCAAGTTCAAGACCACCTGGTAGGACTGAATGTGTCCAAGTCCATGATATGCATCTCAGTGTCCTGAGGGAACTGGCTGATGTAGTTGTCATGTTACTTTCCATCATATTCAAGAAGTTGTGTCTACCGGGTGAGGCACCTAGTAACTGGAAAAAGGGAAAAACCAACTCACATTTTTCAGAAATGAAGATCCAGGAAAATGCAGGCTGGTGAGCATCAATTCTGTGCCTGAGAAAATCATGGAAAAGACCTTCCTGGAAGCAATGTTAAGTCACGTGCAAGACATTTAAGGCACATACAAAGTGATGTGTGACAGCCTACATGGCTTCACCGAGGGCAGATACCTGACTGATCTGGCAGCCTTCTGTATGGAATGATGGCATCAGTGGACCAAGGAAGGGCAACTGATGTCCTCTACCTAGACTTGTGTAAGGCCTTTGACATGGCCACATCCTTCTCTAAATTGGAGAAGTATGGATTTGAAGGCTGGACTGTTCAGTGGATAAACAAATGGTTAGACAGTCACAGCCAGAGGCCTGTGGTCAGGGCTCTGTCTCCAGGTAGAGGTGGGTCCTGCTTAATGAACCTGATCTCATTCTATGATCAAGTGACGTTCCTGGTGGATGAGGGAAAGGCTGTCAACACAGTCTACCTAGATTTTAGCAGAGCCTTTGACACTGTTTCCCACAGTATTCTTCTGGAGAAGAAGGCAGCCCATGGCTCAGACAGGTACACTCTTTGCTGGGTAAAGAACTGGCTGGATGGCCAGGCCACATCCATCTCACGACTGGTCACAAGTGGTGTTCTCCAAGGGCTGGTACTGGGGCCCGTCCTGTTTAATATCTTTATTGTTGACCTGATCAAGAGGATTGAGTGCACTCTCAGTAAGTTTGCAGATGACATCAAGCTGGGAGGAAGTGTCAATCTGCCTGGGGGTAGGAAGGCCCTTCAAGGGGATCTAGACAGGCTGGGTAGCTGGGCTGAGGCCAGTGGAATGAAGCTCAGCAAGATCAAGTACTAAATCCTTCACTTTGGCCACAACCCCAGGCAATGCTACAGGCTTGGGGCACAGTGGCTGGAAGAAAGTGTGGAGGGAATGGACCTGGGGATGATGGTCGATGCTTGTCTAAACACAAGCCAGCAGTGTGCTCAGGTGGCCAAGAAAGCCAATGGCATCCTGGTTTGCATCAGAAATAGTGCTGCCAGCAAGAGCAAGTAGGTGATCATTCCTCTGTACTCAGCCCTGGTGATGCTGTACCTTGAGTACTGTGTTCAGTTTTGGGCTCCTCATTATAAGAAAGACGTTGAGGCCCTGGAGTGTGTCTAGAGGAGGGCAACAAAACTGATGAGGGACCTGGAGCACAAGTCTTATGACGAGTGGCTGAGGGAGCTGGGATTGTTCAGTCTGGAGAAGAGGCACAGGGGAGACCTTGTAGCTCTCTACAACTGCCTGAAAGGAGGCTGTAGTGAGCTGGGTCTCAGCCTCTTCCTCCAGGTAACAGTGATAGAACAAAAGGGGATGGCCTCAAGTTGTGCCAAGGGAGGTTCAGATTGGATATTAGGAAAAACTTGTCCTCCAAAAGAATGGTCAGGTTCTGGGATGGGCTGCACAGGGAGGTAATTGAGTAACTGTCTCTGGAGGTGCTCAAGATATGGTTTGGTGGAGAAATATTGGTGGTAGGAGTGGATGATCTTAGAGATATTTTCAAACATTGGTGATTCTGACATATGTTCAGTCATATTATGCTGGAATGGTGGCCAAAACAGGTAAGTGAAATACTTAAGTAAAACAAATGCCACAAAATGCCTCATTCCCCCATTTTTTTTCCCTGATCTTAAGAGGTAATTGTTCTAATTGCTTGGTGTCAGATAAAAGAATCAAGGTCAAAGTCCAGAACTCTATTGCAGAATTTCATAACAGATTTCATAACTGTTTGTGTCTGTCCCAGATGCCAAATCCTTGAAAAATAAATATCCCGTCTTATACCCTACGTTATTAAGTTGCAGTTCACCAAATGAGTACACTATACCATTTTTCACTACCCTCAAAAGAGCCTGTGTAAAAAGCACCACATCAAAGCTACTGCAGAGCTTCGCCACCTTTCATCTTGCTCACCTGCCCATTCAACTAAGTACAAGTTATCATCTGGCTAAGATGTTAGTAATTTCAGAGCTGGATTTGCTGAATTAGTGATTACTTTCCTGCCAAGGTGCCACTCTTCACTGCCTTGAGCTTTACTGCTTATACCTCATCTCTTCCTGGTTTCAGCAGTGAGAGAGAGCTGGATAGCAAGAACTAAACCTCTATACCCAGTTCACAGTTTTTCACCAAACTAGCTAGAATTGCCATGCTGAGAAGAACAAAATAAACTAAACTACAACAGATAGGCGTGCTGCCTTGCTGAGAAATGCTGCTAAAGTAGCCCCGCTTTCCCATTTTTACCGATGAGTAAAACACCTTTCTTTTGTATGTCCTATTCTTGACACCATCTCCTTGTCCACATAATGGCAATTTCAATACTGGTGATTTCGGGGCTCAGTTAATGTGTTGCGGGAATATTCAGCAATACCTTTGAATGCTGTAGATTTTTTTAGCACCACACCTTAGCCCCACCAGAAGTTAGCACATAAATGAACAATCCAAGCCCAGCATTATGTTCAAGCCCTAAATGAAAAAAGAGAAAATTATATCAGAAGTCACTTTTTGTTAGAGATCTGAATGCCTGAACGGGACAGCTGTCTGATACCCCAAGAAGAGTGAGTTCTGCTGTGAAAAATGAAGTCAGCGGGTGTCGTCCTGGACTAAACCTGCAAACGTCTTGCAAAATATACTTCCCTTGGTATCCCCTGCTTTGAAATTGAGTTGTAGTGCAGCCACATCAGTTTTGTCTTGAAGCAAGTACAGATATTGATAAATGAGAGGAATCAGTATATGGGACAAAAATGGAGAAAGACTCCAGTGGGTATATGCACTATCTGTAGATGTATATTCAGCAATAATTTATGAGAACCCTTCAAGAATGGAATTGGGATCTAATCTTTTAGACCTATTTTGCCTTTTTAATTCTAGGAAAATAAATTATTAGGAAATACCATTGGATTTTTCTTTTGTGCTAACATGTTGCTTTTTGGTTACCCAAAATTTTTAGGACAGGTCACAGACTGAACTGTCTGATATTTAAACGATGACAGGAGGCTGCGAAGCATAATGGGTCTAATGGGCAATAGGGCTGAACATGGAAGGCTGGGAGAATTGATTAGCTGGTGGGATACCAGTAAATACAAAGTGCTTAATCACCAGCAGGCTCGGCACCTTGATCTCCCAGTCAATAGCACTTGCAGGTTCAGAGCACACAGGGAAGCTCTGGGTTTAAAGAGAACATAAAAGGTACTTTCTTTTCTTTGTTATTTTTACAGTGTGCTTCACTTGTGCATCCGATTCATTGTAGCAGTCCAAAAGCTTTTACAATTTTGTAAATGAAGAAAGCACTTCACCCATTTCAGGGAGAAAATATACCAGCTGTTCTGTGTCTGAGAGTAGCGGAGATCTGGGAATAAAAAGAGTGCTATATCTTATTGTAGCACTATGATTCGAGGAAAAGGGATTTAGGCTGCACTTTTAAACTTATGTAAGTACTTAATCAAGATAGATTCTAATTACCCATACCCTGGCAGAAATCCTACAGAGTTTTTGAATGGACATGGGACCAACATCTACTGTGAAAGATGCCACCTTTAACTTCCCTCATCACCTTTGGCAGGCAGAAAAACAGCAAAATTTACAACTGATCTCACAAGGAGTGAGCCAGGAAAAGGCACAGTTTCATTCTCCTTTGAGCTAGAGAGGGAAAAAAAAAAACAAACAAAAAAGGAAAAATAAAACCCATATACAAGGCTTATATTTCGGCCAGCAGCCTCTGAACTGTCCGTCCTGTGAACCGATAACTGAGAATGATTATAAAAGTAGCTCAACTTTTTATCGTCTGTACAGACTTTCTGTACATGTCTGAAAATAGAAGTAAAATCAAGTAGGACCGAAGATGGTCCAAAATAAATTCTCAGCCTACCCAGACCCCTGTGACCTTTGGCCACTCGGTTAATAGAAAACTTGGACACAGGTCAACTCAGGACAGTCTTGAAAACCATAAATCCCAGCTGACATTGTGCGAGCTTAAATCTCAGCATTTCTTTTCATATCTGTAAATGCCATTTGCTAACTTCAGGACTGGAAAAAAAATAAAAATGAAGCAATAACACGCTGTACTATCCAGGCTGCTGTTCCACTAGAAAATAGATTTCTTCTGTTATTTCTGTGATAGGTTTTTGTTGTTGTTTTTGGTTTTGTTTTTTTTTCTTAATACACCTTTGTGCTTTCCTTATCATATGTTATTATGCTTTCTGGCATGCAGCAAGCAGCTTACCATATTAATTGAATGATATTTGCAGCCTTACACTGGCTGCCTGCTGGCACATCTGATCTTGTGCTGCTGCTTGTGGTGGTGAGGATGAGAGGGCTGGGAGACAAAGAGCTGCAGCCATATTGCCGCTGGGCTGCACGGAGCTGCTCAGAAATTGGGAACTCAGATAAAGAGCCTGTCCTGTCCTTAGTCACCCTGTGTGTCTTAACTCTGCTTCACAGTGCTGATAGTCAGAGAGCTCAGGGAGACTTCAGCAGCAACAAATGAACACTCCTCAGAGGCTGAAAAGCAGCAGAAGTGATAGGTTTCTCTCTCGACTTACCTTTTTATGTTCTTTTTTTTTTTTTTTTTTTTTGGCCTTGGATAGGTCTTTGGCACAGTCTGTTTCTTGCAGCAGTTCTCCTGTTGTCTCCCAGCTGTGCTGACCTCTGTGCTCTGGTGCCCTTACAAACATTCACCAAACATTTTCTGTCTCTTCTGCATAAATTCACACAAACATATTCAATTGCTACCCATGGAGAAAAAGCTGTACTGCTGCCTGAGTGTAATGTTGCTTGTGGTGTCCTCAGAGCCTTTGGAGCGTTGAGAGCCCATCTGATATCTGCAGAAGTCATTGAATGAACAAAAGGAGTGACTGAAAACAAACTGACAAAAAGGCTGAAATTAGAGATAACAACAGGGGAAAAAGTGAAAGACAAGAACATTATCTTTCCATGGAAACTACTGGTCCTACATATAGATAAAAGTCTGTCAGATTTTCCTTTTTAAATCCCTTATTTACAGGGATTTATAACTCAGCTGTAGAAAGTCTTTCCAGACTGAAGCACAGCTTATGAGGTCTCAGCAAAGAAGCTTTAAAAATATATTTAAATATTTCATTTCTAAGTATAAGATTATAAATGTTAACTTCTTTTAAGAGCTGCGTAAATAAATGCTGAAGTAATTTAGCAAATCCCTCAAGTTTACGTCACTTTTTTTGGCACATTATTTTAAAATCTGCTGTATCATTTCTGCAAGTAACTCCACATACTTAGACTCCTCATGAATTCAAAGCTCAAAATGTGGCAGAGGCTGTTTTTGTTGAAGTAGGTTTGGCCTAGACACACGGCCATATTTTTTCCTGGGAGTAGCTGCACATTTCTTTAAGTTGGAAGAGGGAGATAAAACTCACTGGGTTTCCTTTGCCACTATCAGGGTGCATCTGGGCAAGGACAATGCTCAGGCCATCAAATCTGCAGACACTCTTTCACTAGAATATCCTCAAAGAGTGAAAAATACCTTTGAAGCAGGAGTACCTACTCCCTGGCTGGATAGAGACAATGTCCAGAACACAGCTCTGCTTGCAAATGGTCAAACTCCAAGTCTAAAATTTGCTGCCTGCAAAAATTTTGCAATATTTCTTTAAAAAATAATATTTCTGCAAATATTTCTGCCTCAGGACTCTTTCAATTGGCTATTTATAAAGAGTAAACACATCACAGCAGAGCAAGTACAGGAGACGACTATTTGCATACACGCTGTCTGCAGTGGGTCCACCCTTCTGATCTCACAGGTTCATAACTGTACTTTGCTCAGTTTTTGCAGGAGTCTTTTTTCTTTTTCACCTCCTTACACTACATTCTTAGCAAGTGATGACTGTGTGAAAATATTTGTGTTTCTGTAAAATTCAGCATGCTCATGAGCAGGTTTAAAGGTTCATTGGCACAGCTGAAAGCAATAAGCATAGAAACGATTACTGAGGCACAGTATCTAGATTTTTGCTTGTCACCAAACAGAATGCAACATTTCTAAAACTTTGAAATGCACATACTAGGCCAGAAATCCAAGACCTTTTTTTTTTTTTTTCATTTTTTTAAGAAACTGAGAATGAAAACAGATGGATGAAGAAAAGTAGTGGTTTTCCTTCAGGTTTTTTCTTTCTTTTAATCTAGCCTTCTACTGACATATGAACCCTAAGACCCCAGTTATAATAAGAAAAATGCAGATTTGTATTCTTAATGCGGTGGTATAAGGTGCTGTGATTTCATATAATCACAGAATCCTTAGAGTTGGAAGGGACCTTTAAAGGCCATCTGGTCCAACTCTTCTGCAATGAACAGGGACGTGTCCTACTGGCATCTAGGTCATGAGAGAAAGAGGAAAGTGCTTTCTGCATGGTTTGGAAGCACTGAACTTTCCACAAGTTCCATTTTCAAATACTGTTTGATTCTGTCCACATTTGAGGCATCCAGCTGCAGGTGATAGGCGTTCCTTTCTTGATGGACATGTGCCAAGGCCTATAGAATGGGGAAAAATTGCTCTATGCAATGCATGCCTTGGCATACAGGGCTTCTAAACATGTCACAGTGATGAAAAAAAGGGAAAGAAACTGCACTGAACTCGCAGATGTCACTGGTTCACTGCCTGTGCTGGCCAGAATTTGTTCTGTGAGGGCGAGCGGGGGATCAAAGGGTTGCTGCTGGCAGTGGGTGCCCTTGTGCAGTGTAGTGCCAGAGCCCAGCAGCCAGAGTATGGGGAAATGGGGCAGTGGTGGGATTGGGGGCCAATGAACTTTTGTTAGTTAATGTTCTTTTCTTCTTTTCTCCTGGGCTCCGAGCGATGGGAAAGAAAGGATAAATGAAGTCATACTTCGGTTCTTTTTAACACTATTTCTGTTCCCGAAGAGAACTTGCGGATCTCTTTTGCAGATTTCTCCACACGCACACACAAAAAAAAAAAAAGCTGGAAAAGTATAATCCACGATACTTGCACTTTTGGGTAGAGGTGCTGGATTCAACTTCACTCTTTTCAAAACTCACAGCTGGACTTGTGAGGCCTTCTCTAAATGTCAAATTCACTGATGTTAGGAACCTGTTTTCAGAAAAGCAGCCCACAGTCCCTTTCAGGAGAAGGGGAAATTAAATATATATTAAGCTTGGACCATGCTGCAAATCTGCCTTGTCCAAGATGGGTGCAAGTTTGGAGATGCAACGTAATTCCAGAAAAGTTTAGTTGCTGTTTTAAATCCAAAAGACGCTTTAATTACATTGATAAAATCCTGTTTTATAAATTCATCTCTCCTTTCCCCAGCAGCTCCATCCCTTTTGCCAACTATAGAAATTACATATAAAGGAGCACATGTCACTGTACATGGCATAATACCTAGCTACAGTAGATATGTAGAACTTCTCTCAGCGTTTTCTCTCAGCATTAAGGCTGTACAATTTTAAGTTGGCTCTAAGAGACTAATTGTAGAAATCAGAAGATGAAATAAAAATTGTGTATGCTTTAAATTATCTAAATCCCTGCATGTAGAAATTCTAAAACCCACAGCCACATAAAATTATAGTAATCTGATTGGCAGCATGTATTTGAATGTTATTTGTATTGTGAAAATAAAACATGAAAAGCTGTGATTGATTCTGTGTGTGCACGTGTGCATGCTCGATACATGAATAGCACTAAATCTCAAGAGTAAAAAAACTACTATTCACAATATTGGTCATCCAGCTTTACCAGAATATAATTGGCCCTCTGGGAATACAACACAGAGTAACAAGTAAAACACACAGACATCAGAAAGTGAGCAGAGAAAATTAAAAAAAACAACAACAACTATTTTTTGGTATTTAAAATCAACAGTTTTTGAAGCCATTTTTTCTTAATTTGTTTTGATAAATACAGAAAACGAAATTTCAGATTTATTTATTATTAACACTGCTATTAGAGAAAAACAAATAAGCTGAAGCTTATCCGTAGATACTCCCACCACGTCTGAAAAGATAGCTTTTCAATTTCAATTACAGTTTTGCAACAGCAATGAAAGCAAAACCATCTCAGTAGTCCAGCTTGTTATCCTCGGTGTTTCTGCAGGTGCTTAAGGACTACATGTAAGACAAGAGGAAACAGGTGAATTTTTACATTCTTAAACAAGCATGTGAGTGATTCAGGGTGACTTCTTGCCCTCAGTCACCTTGAAGCTATTGAAGGACCAGACTGAAATATGATTTTGCTGAATATTTCGGGGCAGGCGGATTTCAGAAAGTGATGAGAGGCAGTATGACAGGAAATAACCAATCTGTTCCACAGCTCCATTCCTGACATTCTCATCCCTCATACATTTGTGGTGGTGGCATGCATTTTAAAATGCTGTCATAGTCCATGCTGCTGCAGTGCTGCTTCTTGTAGGCGCTGTACAACAAAGGAACTGTTTGTGCTTGCTAAAGTTCATAATTAAGTTAATGACGAGGGGCAAGAGGAAGATAAATAAAGTCGTGGAGTGACAGGGAGTAGTGAGATGTTTCTGAACTGTGGACAAGTGACATTCACTGCAGACACAGCACCTTGGTCATCCAACTGCCACCAAGTGTTTTTCATAGGCATGTCAAAGCAGGCAGATCTGAATGAGAGATTTAAGGGAGGGCAATATGTTACCTGTTGTGTCTTTCTCCTTCCTTGAGCAAGATGAAGTCTTTCAGGGATCAAGAACAGCTGGGGGACACCAGGACTGGGAGAACCAATCTGAACAAGAGAGAAGAACAAGACTAGAAGAGCGAAGAGGACTGTGAGACAAAGGAAAGAGAAACAGGACAAAAACAAGTGCTATAAATAGGGAAAACGGCAGCAAAAAGAAAGATGAGCAGAGAACACTACTGGAACAGAATTGCTAGGTCTCAGAATACTTACTGTTTAAAATGACATTATAGCTGGTTCAAATAGTAACACTGTAAGAAATAAGTCTGAAAGTCTCTGCCTTGTTCATAACAGGTGACAGTACAGTAAAAAAAAAAAAAAGTAAGCTTTTTTTTCCCCTTTTTTTTCAGGTTCAAGACACTTGAAAGTATAAAAAGGGATTCCCATTGCAGTTAATATGTCAGAGACTTAACAGTTAGAAGAAACAGCAAAACCAATATTGTCTGTGCAACCTCAGGTCTACTCCTGAATGCAGATGTGGTCTTTCATTAGAAGTTCAGAGAAAATTTCTGCCTTGTGGCTCCTGCTGGATCCCATGTGTCACTTACCTGCAAGGCCTCACAAGTGCTCAGATGTGGGGAGAAACAGTTTTTGGTGTGTCTTAGGAAGTATTCACAATGAAATTGCTTAAGGCAGCCTGTGTACAACATTCCTTTGAGGCAAATATTATCAATTTTAACAACAGTAACAGATTATCCATTAGCATCTCATGTTCTGCTACAAGAAGTATGACTAGTACAAACACTCATCCTCGTGCCTTAATTTATAAAAAAACAACCTAAGTGTTGTGCTTCTTCTCAAAATGGATGACTTTCACTTGATAACTTAAGGCATAACCCATGCATGTCCAACTCATGACCTTTGGGCTGCTTGCTGCCCAGCAGAGCCAGCACTGCTGTTTTTCCTTCATGCAGAAAAAAATCTCACATTCTGACATTCATTGACACTTCCAGAATGCATGTAGAGGCCAAACAGCGAGTGTGAGCACAGTGAAGCAGTAGGTGGTGCATTTCAGCAGTGATGAAAGCAACAGAAAGTCACCTCTGCTGATACAGATTGTTACGAGCGTGGCATTCAGGATCTTGTTCATCACTGGCAAAAACGCATAGTTCTTGTTGGTGACTGTGATGTGGAAAAATGGTATTTTGTAGTTGAGAATTTGCACAATCAAACCATGTTGTGCTCTTTATATCCGTTGTTGTTTTCATGGAGATAAATAGGAGGCATTACTTTTGGAGTGACCTACCTATACATGACCCAAGACAGTTCTTCACTCAGTGCTGCCCAGTCAAACACAAAGGTTGGATGCCCATGGCATAACCACATTCAGCTTTAATGACAACAAATCATCCACCTCTCTCACATCTGACATTGCTGTTAACGGCAATGTAAGTACAATCTTCAAAAGCATCTAGTAATGGCTGTTTCATTAATTATCCAAAAATAGCAGGAAAATACCTTTTGTATCATCCCAGTGTCTCTGAACATCCTGCAAAAAGGTATGTTTCACTCTTATCTTCCCCCTTTTCAGACAAAAGCCATGTGTCTTAGAAGTTCCAATACGCTCTGTGCTACAGACAGACGTGGTTTTCCAAGCAGTAAATGGGAACTCATCATCTTGAACTATATTAATTAACTCTGCAATGTAAAACTGTCTATAATTTACCTCAATATTATTGTGTTGTATTGACAGAAAATACTAGAGCAGGAAATGTAAACTGATGGATGCACCACTGAGCTTGCTCCTGGGAGGTCTAACAAGTGATGGATATCCTAAGGGAAAAGCAACAGAATTTAAATAAAGTCCCAGGTTTTTATCTTGCAAAGTAGCTGTGGAAGGTGGCTATTTCTAGTTTTAGTTGTTCAAATAATCAGGTAAGAAAGGAGCCCAGGGACTCCCACGCTGAGAAAGTCCAAAAAATAATATAAAGTTTTGCTGTTCTGCCAGTGATATACACGAGGCTTTTAGGAAGATACGAGCCCCAAATGGAATCTCGCCAACTGTGTTATGTAGGGACAGGGGCAAGTTTTCCTGGCTACAGCTACTCTACTCATGCTCTGAAATATGATGGCTCTTTTTTGTAGTTTTCATCTTCATTACTGCAATGGTAGATTCCATCCTCATTTCTATTTAGCAGTCTGTATAAACTGATACAGCCTTCTGGTAACAGGATTAAAAGGTGCTGAAATACACAAATAGATAATTAGAGACAAATTACATATGTTGCTGTGAAAGTAATGCATCCTATATAATTCCACAGACACTTCAACAGATACAAAGAGAACAACAACACTATTTGATAGAGCAAATTCTCGGCTACAAAACATTATTTTTCAACACGGTCACCACCATTAGCTATGCATTTTTTGCCAGCAATGAACAAGAGCCTGCGTGCTGTGCTCATAAAAATCTGCACCAACGGAGGCAAACCACCGTTTTACATCCACTATGATGGCGTTGCTGCTAAGAAAATGTTGTTCATGCACTCCAGCTTTCATCCGCCCAAACAGATGGAAGTCAGAAGGTGCCAAATCCAAACTATGCATTGGGTGTGGTAGGGCAGTTCATACACAGTTGTAATCTGGTTGTAATCTGTCAGTTTGCACACATGAGCTGATTGAGACACTCTTCATTTCATGGTATGACAGATGTGCATGACTATCCGGAATGTGGCTTGTATTTTAAATTGCTCCTGGTACTGCTGAAATGCACCACCCACTGCCTCACTGTGCTCCGTCCACTATTTGGTCTCCATAAGCATTCAGTGAGTGTCAATGAATACGAATGGGTGCAGTTTTTTCCATATGAAGGAATTCAATGACACCCCTTTGTTTCATCCACACTTCTATGTAAGACACCATTTTTTTCAGGCTGCCCTTCTGCTGCCATCTGTCTTGCAGTAACAAAATGCAACAGGATATTGGTGGGAAGTTTCTACCTCTACTGCCATACCACCTCCATCCACCTTGGATGTCATGGGCTAACATAACATGGGAGGCATTACTTTCAGAGCAGCCATTTTACATTTGTAACAGAATTGATAAAATCATTGGATGGTGGTAGCTAGGTAAAGAATCAAAGGCATGGCTGAACATGCATTTTTAGAAATAATAAGAATTTATTCAATTTCATCAGTATGCTCATTTCCTCAATTTCCACTGCAAATGGATGAGTCTTTCCATCAAACATGGCATGCCAGACCCTCCAGCATCTCGTGGAAATGTTATATTCCCCTTGAAGCCAAAGGGGAATTCCCTCCTGAGAGTCTAATTATCTGTAGGCCAAGATAATCAAGCAGCAGCAACTCCCCTCCTTCCACAATGATCTGGCCCAGAGGCTCTACCATGTTCTCTACTAGCTCCAGCCAGCCAGTCCCATGCAGCTTGGCTTGTGCTCCAAGCTCCTAGCTAGAGGCACTTTTGCAAGCTCTCCCATAAAACTCCCACATGAAACTTGTGGCTCCTGTCTCGTGAGGGTTTTTTTCTAAAGTCTTTGTGATCTGCAGCTATGTTTCTCTACCCACACTTTTCATTTATCTTTTAGTCTCCATTCATATGAATCTTTTCCCAAAGCTTTTCCCAAATTCCTTTTTTTGATAAAGGCGCCTATCCGAAGTCTTTTGCCTGTTGCAAGAATAGTCATTTTCTCAGGATCCCAGTAGGCTTACTCAAGATGTTTTTTCCATGGCTTTCTCAGCCTCATTTTCTGCAGTGTGTGTTTACTGCTGCCTGCTCAGTGGCTGTCTTTGGCTGCTCACACCTTTTTCTCTAATTGCTTCCTGAAAAATCTCGAGCATCTATGACCTGGGAAACGCGGGAATCGAAACCCACCCATTTGGGAAAAGAAAAAAAGAGTAAGGTAATTTGGAAACAACAGTTAGAACTTCCAGTCATAGAAGACAGATGTAATAATCTATAAAGTTCAGTGACCACATTCCCTTTTCCAATCTGCAATACTGTTTCCAAACATGCATCTGTTTCAACACATGGAATCAAATAACATCACTGGGAAATCAATTAAGGATGATAAACCTTCCAGTCTGACTATGATATGGTAGGGCTTTGAAAAAATTATGCAGAGAAATAACATATTTATTAATGTGTTACTGTGTATTCATTAAATTTTTGTATGTTTTGCTATACTAGATCTAGACATCCAATCATGAAGAAATAGAAGTATCTTTCTTGATATAATAGCCGGATGACAGTCTTTTAAATTACAGGCTTTAGAAATGTTACACTTTGGACATGTCACATCAAACCTTTTGTATATCACATAATGAGCTAGACATGTAATACAGTTAACAGAAATCTGCCTTATCCCCTAAGATGTTGAACTGGAGCTCATGTGATGTGTTAGTGTTAGACATAAGTTCTCAGTGAAGTCATCTTCTCTATTCATACATACATCAAAGAAATACTACCTGCCACAGAGATGAACTTGTGCCTTTAATAAACTCCTTTCTGTTCAGGAACTCTGCAGTTTTCTCATCTTTGACTTACATATTGTCTCATCTGAAAGCATGATGAGAACTAATAAAACTGACCAAGAATGAAATGACTAACAAAAGCAAACATCAATGCATGTAGCAGTGTCAAGACTTGGCTGATGTTAAAATGACCTGGACTGCTAAACCACCCTAGGAGTGCCTGGTAGAGGAGCAGAGCTTTTTCAGATGGGAGAAAAGTCCACTTGGCCTGAACAGGAGCCGGTGTGGCTGGGAATTAGCCATCCAAAGGGGCAAGTTGCTCAGAACTGACTGCTCCTTCTTCTGGCAGCCAGATTTGTAGTAGGAAGACAAGATCATAGGCAAAAGCTCTTCAACCCAGTCAAGAGCAACAGAGAACAAAATTGCTTACAGTGAATTCCTTTTTCAACTCTAATGAAGTTCCTTGTTCAAAGTTACAAAACATCTTCTCTCCCTGTCTATTTATCCCTCTTACAAAAGAGGGATGCTGTCTGAAGCACTGAAGATGCCAACGAGGAATTTAAAATCATCTTATTCAAATTAATTCAAATTGCTAGCCACTGTGTTCTTCACCACCAGTGTGCATTGCCAGGCAACTCTTGGATTTTGAAAAACATGAGCTCGCTTACGAATGTATAAACAACAGAGAAGCAATGAGCACAATGAGCTGTGTTGCTTCTAGATTTCATGCATCTATTTTTTCCTTCTCTTGGTGCTGTGCCACAGCTCTGACATGCAGCTGGACTAAGAGGATGGCTGTCCTGAGAAGCATTTCAAATAACCCACTGTGACGATGCCACTGTTCTTTTCCCCCAGCAAGGGGAGAAGGCAGGTCGAGGATGCCATTTCACACGCGACATGCTCACATACACACACATGTTGCTGACTCAGGATCGTCTTTAACTGAAGCTAAGTAATAACTGGGGGGAAATTGCAGTTGGTTTAAACCAGGAGGAAAGGAACTAAACTTCAAAAAGTTGGAAGCGCATTCAGCTACAACCCATTGTTTCAGACACTTTCACAAAAGGTGATTAGAAGGAAGCACAGCAGGTGTAAAAACAAATCTGTCCCTAATAGCTTTGTTGGAAACTTAAGCTTTTGTTTGAGGTAGGTTTAGTAGAGCTCTCATGCTGTTTCATGGCTAGGTTATTTCCCCCTAAGGTAATGTGTCAGGTATTGATAAGTTTGTTTTAAGTTTTATATAATTAAAGCAGTAAATAGAATACTGACTTGTCTGTGACCTGAAATGATGTTTAATAGATAAGTATATGTGGGGCTGTGCCATGAAAACATGCATAGAATAAAATAGAGGTCAGCCAAGGTCCTCTGCCCTCACTGAAATTGCCCATTTACTCTAAATCATGCATCAGCATTAAAATTGCAGGGAGAAAGTACCCCTCCTCCCTCCAGCACTGAGACAGATGGAAGAGACCTCCAGCTGGAGACTTTTCAATGTTTTTGTGGATAGAGCTGATATCTCCAGAAATTAAAAGCCATAGCTACTCATTTTTTGTTCTTATGATAAGTATGCTAATTGGATAAAAACAAGCACAGACACTTGCAAGTACATTGCAACAAGATTTACTGTTTAATATCCATTCTAGCAATGAAAACGATTCTGTTTGTGCTAGGAAAGAGAAGTCAAGGAGAAAGGTCATTATATTGTGTCTGCAGCCTTCGTTCTTAATATGTGATTCTCATTTCTCAGTAAAGGGAAAATCAATACTCTCTTTAAGTTGCCTTGGATTCCAAAAATATAGAGCTTTTACCCACTGCATGGCAGTGATTTAGAATGATCATGAGATACATTATGCAATGCTGCTTTTACAAAGCTCTGAGTTTTATTTCAACATTTTTAATTGTTCCATTGAGTCTTGTCTAGACTTGCAAAAAATGAACATGTTGAGTGCCATGATTGTTTAGTATAAATTTAACTCCTTCTTTTACAAGCTGTTTTTAATACCTTACTGGTCTCTTCAACAATGACTTCGGTAAAGGATTGTGCTCACAAAGCTGGAAGGCAGAAATGGCATCCAGGATTTCTAACCGTAACAAAAGATACTCATAAATGCTCAGACAGTTACCAGGGTATATACCAAGAACTTATGTCTGTAACAGACACAAGCATAAGTAATTTTCTCCACTTTTTAAAAAATTATTTTTTAATATACTTTTTTGGAATTACAAGACCAGATTCTCAGACAGATAAGTTTGGAATTCTGAGAAAAGCAGCTAGGTCATTACTGAAAATGGGAAGGAGATAAAGCAGGTTTTGTGATAACTATATCACATAAAGAGAGGTTGCATATCTTCTGAAAATATCCTGAAATCTAGTGACGCACCTGGGCACAAGTGCAAGGAGCAACAGAGACTTGCTCTGTGACATAGGGCCTCTTTCTACCAGACGTGAGGGAGGAATCAATGTAGGCAGAAGGCTGGAGTCAGCACCTAAAGGTGTAATTACTCACTGAACTGGGACATGGCACACTCCTGCATTAGTCATCAACAAAAAAAGGGTTAAATAGAAGCAAGAGGATGTTTCTTATAATGAGAAACTTCTTGCAAGGAAATATATTTAAATTTATAAAGATTGTTATCAACTGTGACATCATGAACCCAAATAGCCAGCTCTGAAACACAAGCCTTATCTTCTTGGCATAGTGTTCCCAGCTGAACAGACACATTTAAACGTGCATGCAGACTTATCTTTAAGCATGTGCTTTAGAGCTCTGATGCACTGGGCACAGAAGGAGTAACTCAGGCAACTCTGGTGAGCAGCTTCTTCCTGCAGCTGCTGGGGCATGCTGTGCAGAGGGCCAGACAAGGCTGTGCATGAAAGCCATTATCCACCACTTACAGGGGATCTCAGATCTGGATCCAGGTTCTGAATCTAACTCATCAGCTCGTAACAATAGGATTTGCTTAATTTCACTCCCAAATATCCAAGTTATGCATTATTTTTTCCAATACTTTTTGTATTCATTTATGTCTTCATTATATATATATATATATATATAAATGTAGAATTTAAATTTGATATATGCCAAAAAAAAAAAAAAAAAAAAAGAGAGAATTAAAAAATACCATTGCCACCTGCTCCTTTCCCCTCACCATTACTCACTAAAGACACCATCTGGGAATGACTAGCAATCAGAGCAGGGAGTGAGCAGTCCATATGTTAAAATTTAAAATTTAACAATCCTATTCTGGCCTTTCCATCACCCACTATTTTTTCTGTTTTGTTGTTTCAGTACTATCACTAATCTCTGCGACATTTGCAAGGACTAAAACATTTTTCACTGTCTGTGGATTTTTCTTTTTTTTTGCTTCATTTAGGTTTATCCTTTCATTTAAGCCTAAATACAACAAGTTCTATGCACTTCCATAAAAATCAATGTGAAAAGAGATGAGATATCTAAATATAAAAATGCATAGCAATTACTGGAAAAAAACAAACAAACAAGCTTTCTTACTCTCACCCTCTGTTCATAACTCTTCACAAGGACAGGAATAAACCCAAATGTCTCCTCTCTTCCCCACACTTCCATCTCAGTAGCCTGCCTTGCAGGTTTAGTTTATCATTCCACATATATTCCAAGTGCTGCTTAAACTTATACCCATAAAAACAAAGGGGATGAAAAAATAAATGTGTTCACAACACTATTCAAAGGAAGATACTGTACCTGAAATGATGTTTGTTGCTTCCTTGCTATCCCTGGACATAATTTTCAACATTCTAACTCCTTTTGTAACAGTGAAAGTTCTAGAGCTCTGTAAAGAGTTTTGGTGTGTATTCATGCGGGGGACATTATAATTCAGGCTAAAACAGATGGAACAAAAACAACTTGGGAAAAAGGCCAGAGACACAAACTTCTATATATACAAAACAAAGCCAGATTGAAGAGTTACACCAAATATCAGCATATCTTGTACATTTAGTTTTGAATGGATACGTTTGCCTAAAAGCACAAAAAGGTTCTGCAAGACTGTTTATGAACATCTGAAAGAGGTTTAGACATTGCAGGGCCTTACTATTACATACTGAATAAAAACTTCACCTGATAACAGAAAATACGTTAAGCATTTACTTTGAAATAAAACCTGCAACTACACCAGATAAAGGCTTTTGACTGCTTTTGCATTTTTGTCACAACCCTTTCAAGGTCATGCAGTGCCAATACAAACATTATTAATGCAACTCCTGAAGCTTTCTGACTAGCCAGACAGCCCAGTGGATGTCTCAAGGATGTGCACAGTACAAAGAAAATGAGAGGAGAGAAAGATGAGGCTCATGAGAACACCTGTTGGAGAAACATCACTCACGCTTTTAAAACGTCCTCTGAATTTCTTGTGGCTTATCTTTTTAAAATTCACTTTCTTAGTCATGAATAATTCTATACTGTTTCTAATTTTTTACATCTAAAATTTTCTTATTTTAAACTTCTGTGCCAACAACTATGTTTATAAAATGTTCAGTGAATATAGCCATTACTACATCAAAATTGAAGTGGATGAGGATTAGATTCTGTCATCTTCAGAACTCTGTATTAAGGGGCAAATCAGCAATATTTGCCACAGATAAAAGGTTTACTTCAGGGTTTCTCTACTGGAAGCACAGCAGAAGGCAGGAATGAGCTAGCACTATACAGAGAGCTGTTTCTCAGCAACACAGAGTGCAGCTCTGAGATTTACAGCTAAAGATCTAGCTGTGTTATATCGGTGAGAAGCTATCTTGTAAAAAGCACATATTCTATACCTGCTCTCCCTCCTCCCCTCGTATTTTGAAGCCGGCTATGACCAGACTGCAGATTACTTGCCTCTCTCACTGAATGGCTGGATCACATCCAAGGCACCTTATTTATGAGGCTGAATCCAAAACCAGGTCCCTTTTGTTTGTATACAGGTGCTCCATTAGGAGAGGTCCCACAGGGAAACAAACTTTCATTTGAACTATATATGGCATCGATACTTTTTAATCTGAGAAGTCAGTAAAAAACTAAGGGTTGCCTCAGGAGGAAAAATGGTGATGGATTCAGGAGTTTTTCTAATTCAGCACACTTTCCTCTAAAAGCATCTATTTAGCTCTCTGTCTTTTTCATACAGAACTGCCAAGTTTTGTCCTGGCCACAGTTTTGCTGCCTACCACTTCTCCTGCATTCCCACAGACACTTCCAAACCCTCACGAGAAAACCCTCTGCCAGTTACTTGTGCCTCTGATCTGAGTGGGGACCACCCTTGACTAGTAGTGAGAACCCAGGAATTTCTGCTTCACTGGATCCCTCCAGATGAAGGAGCAGAGTTGGGCTGTCTCAAAAAAGGAATTAAAGAACCACAGAATGGCTTAGGTTGTAGGAGCATTATAAACCTGCCATGTGTAGCATTACCAACCACTAGATCAGGTCTTTCTCATTCCTGGGGACCAAACAGAAGGGTCACTTGCATCTGGAGGGTACTTGCTTTAAGGTGCTTTATTGAAATAGCGGACAGGCACTAAGCAGGAATGCAGTGCCCCTTCCTGGTCCCAGACACTGCAACCATTGCAACTGTTGGTTGAAGAGTTGCTAACTGGAGAGTTTTGAACAGTATTCTCAATGCCATTTAGAAAAGCTCTGCTTTAACAAAGAATGCTAAGAATGTCATTTTCATTTAGAATTGTGCTTTCTGCCTTTTTTTCATTATCACATAGGTCAGGAAAAACGCCTGAAGTAATATCCTATGTCATCTTTTGCATTACTGTTTTAGTTCTTTTTAATTTAGTGGCATTGTAATATAGTTGCATATTTCCCCATTATACTATTATTACTGTTTTTAATTTTATTGTGCAATGGAATGGCAAAAGCTTTAATATTCTTCTGTTGTCCAGTTGGTGTTCTGTGACTTCCAAGTTGTTATTGTTACCAGTATGAAACAGTTAAGCATTTGTTTTGCTTTTGTGTTCAAAGTTCCTCTTGTTTCTTGTCACATCAAAATGTTTGACAGCCATACCTTGACATAAGCGCTTCGCATTAGTATAAAAAGTTCTTAGACATTTCTCAGCTAATTTTTCTTAGAATGATAATTCAAAGTTAGCAGGGAGATATACCAGTGACAGAGAGGGGAAGAATACAACTCAAAACTCTGCACTGCATATATGTAACTTTGTCACTGCTCGACTGTCAATGCCATTGGGAAATTTCTTTACAATTGTCTTTTTTTTTTTTTTTTTTTTTTTTTTTTGAGTGGGTGGGGGGTGAAAGGAAAACTCGATAGGTAGAATGCATCCTTTGCCGGGAAGTGTGGTGGAGTGTCTATTCTCTGCAGGCTTTGCCTCTCTCTCCACCATCTCCACCAATTGGATGGACTCACCATCCAATTTCTGAGTGTGAGGAAGAGTTTCCATTGCCTTCCAATATCTGTTAAGTATTTGGCAGTGCTCGCCTACAGCAGACTCTCAGCTTAAGGGTCTTAGTGATAGTCTCTTCCCCTCGCAAATATCTCCCTTGAATTCTCACAGAAAAGATGGGGCTTACTTTTTTCTGCAGAAATATTGACTAAAAAGCAAAAAACCAAACCAAACCAAACCAAAACAGACCAAATAAACAAACAAACAAAAAAACACAGCAAAAAAAAACCAAACAAACAGAAAAGATGCATCCTATGTCCAATACCACATTTAAAAGTGTTAAAGGTATTACATTGGTACTGTAAGGAATCATTTGATTAAGGTAAAGGTGATTCTTCCAGTATAAAAAAAGGGATTCTAAATTGGTCATACTACAGCTACTGCACACTGCTTTGGGCTAAAACTGGGCATTACAATTAATGGCTCAGATTAAAGTTTTAAATTCCTTACTACAAGACTTCAATTATGCTTATGTGGATATTCATGCTAGTTCTCTCCACATAGCTGAACCAGTCCATCAGCATTTCTTTTCCAGTGAAAAATATTGAAAGTGGGTCTTTGTCTATGGAATATGTGACTTTTTTTTTTTTGCTTCAGAACCTGAGAAGTCTTAAGTTAATGATGTCGGGAAAATGGATGGGAGGAACTGGTCTATGCCTGAGACAATTAATTGCCTGTGACCCAAAACATCATGATAGCAGTTTTGGCTATGAGTATAGACGCAGGGCACTGAAAAAGGATAAAGTGAACGATGTAACTCTGGTGATGAAGGGGACACTGTCACACCTCTCTGCTTTCCTTACAGACCTAAAGTAAAGTAGGAGGGGATGTTTTCTTAACACTCCTTGCAGTTTTATCCTTGGGCTTGTACAACTGTGTATATGCACCTTTATCCTCCACATAAGGACTGGCTTAGACAACCAGAGGAACAGTAAAAAATAACATAAATCCTCCTGGTAACCCTGTATTAGCACTCTCGTGACCACTCAGTGCTAGTGATGAGATACCTTTATTTCAGCAGGTATTTTATATTCTAATTGCTTGTATGCCCCTCCTGGAATATGCATAGCCTGGCTTGATTCACTTAGCACAGGCAGAGCACAGCCAAAACAGAGCTGAAGCACCTAGGAACAGGTAACCTCAACTCCTTGGTGTAACCTCAGTGCACCATCACTTACCTTTGCAAACTTCCTGAAGTTCTTTCAGCACTACATTTCTCTAAGATGATGGATATGGAGTGTATACATACGTGACATAACTCCTGTAAAGAAGATTTTGCCTGTACTCTTTTGCAGAAGTGCTTCAGAATTCACTGAAATTTTTGGGTGCATTTTTATTGCCCTCACTAAGCTTTGGGCCAGTCTCAGAGACCAGCGCTTTGCTCACTATAAAATGCATGACACTCAGTTAGATGTAAACAGTTAATACAAGATCTAATAAAATTCCTGCTTAGGGAAGATTTTGATTCACCGAGGAAGAGCTGAGACCACAACACTCTGGTATCTGCTGGGTATAGAATTGCAGTTCTTATTATTGCAGAGAGCTTTCCAGCAATTTAACACTCTTGTTGTTGCAAAACTATGGTTGCAAATTATATAGAAACAAATGAACATTCTTTTTTCTTTTTCTTTTTTTTTTTTTCCAGATAGTTAAATTCACAAAGAGCTTTTGTTGATCAATGCTGAGAATAGTTTGGGTCCTTTTGTATTTTCATTAACATTTGTCCACAAAATCAGCGTGACTGATTAGTCCAGAATATAACATCAATCCCTTTTTTGTGTGTGTGTATGTGGCTCTAGAAAGACTTGCCAGAAAATTAAAGCCTTTTTTTTTTTTTTTTCCTATTAACTTGTTTCCTCATGAACCAAAACCCATACTGCAGGCAGCTCATTTCTCTCTCTATTGATTAAGCTAATTTAAGACATAACTGAACAATCATTTTGCTTATATTCTAGTCACCAAGCCTTAGCACTAAACCGTATGGCAATACACTTGTATACACAAAGTACTTTTTTGTTAAATACTGTCTTTCAGCTTACAGATATATATTTCTGAAATTCAGTGCCTTTAAGGTGTTATAACTGGTGGAGTGTGTGAATGAATAACAACAGTAGTGGCTTTCTTGTTTTGTAGATGTAACAACAAAATTCAGACATTTATAATTTTATTTTATTTTAGAATTTCAAGTGAGCTATTCAGAAGTGAAGCTACAGTTTCTACAAAGTTAAAGTTTCTGTTGGTTTTCAGTGTTATTAAATGCATGCAGAAGGACTGGCCACGAAGGATCGGCACTCCAGCTACTCCATAACAAAATGCATGGAGTGATCCTGCTCAACTGAAGATGATAGATGATAGGAGTCATGCTGCCTCACCAAGTGCAACATTGCTAGCATAAACCAAATTAAAAAGAAAGCAATTTAATACAAAGCATCATTTTAAAAAGAATATGGGTAGGTGATATTTCTTACCACTCCAACTTGGCTTTCTACTAGAATCCAAGTAGTGTTCAGGCCAAGCATAATAGCTGCATGGAGGGGCTGGAGGATCATGTTCTCTTTCTTTTTGTCCCATATGTGTTCTGGTTTATCAAAGAACTTCACATGGAAGCTTATTTTTCACACTAGAAATAACTGACCTCTCCTCTATACTTGAATTGTAGATATCACATAAGACGGTTTTTCATTTTCTCACTCCATGCCATCAAAAGGACTAGCAAATGATCCCTTCCTCTTTCTTGGCACAGACAACAAGAAAATCTGGTAAATGCTGGACATCTGGAACTGGCAGATGTTTAAGTACGATCGATTTGAACAGTACAATGATAATTTAGACCAGCTGAAAACTATGAAGTCACCGTGCACTGATATAGGAAAAAATAGGAAAATAATTCTATTGATTCCCTAGGACTGCTTAAGTAAATAAGGATTCATTAATCCTTTAAAACCTGAAAAAAAGATCTCAGGACAAAGAAAAAATCCAACATGTTCTAGCAGTAGCCAGTAGCTAAAACCACAATATTTCATGCCTAACCCTATCCTTAAACATTTTGCTGCATCAGACAGGGATAAAGAATGCCTAAGCAATATGAGGACCACCTGGCTGAGTAGGGATTAAGGATTTCTACTCTGCTGTGGGATCTCTGCTGCTCTTTTAGGAGATGTCACATGCGTTACCTTTATGCCAGTCCAAGTCAGCGACCATGTCTAAGAAAATCTGTCCCACCCAATGAACTACTGTACTTCACAGACAGATTTTTTCCAGACATTATCTTACATTATCCCCTCTCAATTTCATGCTGTATGTCTAATGGATTATTGCATCATTCTTTCATCAAACATTTGTAGATATGTGTGGATACAGACATATTACTGCAGATAATCTCGCCTTTATCTACTGTACAGAACTCAATACATTTCTCCCTGGATCTGATTACATTATTCTTCTTTGGATTTCCTCCTGTTTGATGCATATCTTTATATCTGATACACTCAAAATGTTTCTCCAAATGAATGCATACTGGAGCTTTACACTGTTAGGATGCGGTCTGTTCACCAGTCTGCTTTGTGATATGAGGAATTTTCATGTGGCTCCTGAGTATTTGCATCAGTATTTCCCCCACCTTTGCATTTTGCAAGTGGAGGCCAACAGTTTTTGTTCTTGTATGCTTTACAGGGAATCATATACTGCTTCCTCACATACCTGCTAATGCCTTTTCAGGTTTCTCACTTCCACAACACAATTATCACATTCTCCATGTCTTATAATTCTGTACAGGAATTTGCCATAAGTGGTTTTCTTCCTTTTGCAGTTGTAACTGAATAATGGCACTCTAAGCATCTTGCAAAGATCTGTCTTTTGCCATTTGTCACTGTTTTATTATTATTATTATCATTATTATTTCCTGTTTGTTTTTTTTTTTTTTCCCCATGTGGCACAGTAATTCCCTTTACCTATATAGCTTAATGTTTAGGACCATTATTCACATACGTGAATGCTGCTAGAAACATGCTCTGGTGGTTCCTTTACTGCAAGACAGCACTCACCAATATAACTGATTTCAACCTTTGTAGTTCTATTAGAAAAAGACAATCTGGTTTGTGAGGGAAGATCTGTTCTTTATAAGTCCATGCTTTTCATCGCTTTTGGCACTATTGCCCTGAATTCTTTTTTTTTTTTTTTTTTTTTTTTCTTTCTCAATATTTGTTCCATTATTTTAACACGCAACACAATTATAGTTCTGGGCTTTGATCCTAAAATGAGCTCAGCAGGAGCTTTACAAGTGACAAAATTAAGTTAATTTCATTCCCTTTTTCACTTAGGGTCTTGTCCAACTAATATGCAAGTTACTCATTGATGTACACAAATTGTAGGTAACATTTTAAGGACCTGTGTTCAGTGATACCAAAATGGTCAGCACATCTCTCCTTTGTCTTTCAAGCACTTTACCCTGGGTCTTACTTAAGGTTCAGCCTTGTTGTGTTTCCTCGGTCTCCTTTCCCCTTAAATCTTTCAGGCGGTGTTTCCTTTCTTAGTCTTGTCATTTCTATCTGTCTGGGTCTGCCCAAAAGGTCACCTCTCCCCCAAGCTTTCCCTCTCCAGCATTATAGCTTTTGTTTTTTGTCATCTCTAGATATGTGGCCTCTCATTTGCAAAACTGCTTTTTTTCCACTGTATGTTTAGATTCCTAGAAGTCACGAGCATCAGGAATCATGGTTTTGAGAAGGACTAAACTATGATTCTATAATTCTATGACTCTAAATAGTGAGTGGGGTGGTGGTATTCAGACCTCTTTGGCTTAGGAAATTGAGCTTAAACTCCTCATAGAACACTACAAATGCAATTCCACATGGTTTTCTACTTTCTCCATCTCAGTAGAAACCAAAAAATGAGAGCAATGTGAAGGGTGAGAAAGAAAAGGAGGGAAAAAGGGGTTTAAGTTTTATAAATGTTTGCATTGGGCTTATGGAATAGGTAAGGGTCAGACTGGTTCTTGTTTCATCTGTTATGATTTATATATCACTGTTGACAACAACAGAGGCCAGCTCCACATTATGGATTAACAGCTTGGCAGTGAAGGACAGAGTCATTTATTTACTTTTCATTACAGAGTTCATGGGTTTTGGACTCTCATATAGGACATGCTGGGAGATTTTTCAGTATTTTCCTAGCGTTTACTTCTTAAGCAGACCTTGGAAGAACAAGCAGGCTTTGATTTGTGGAACATTTGATACTCTATTGTGATTTAGATATTGCATTTCCTTGGCACTTTGGACAACTGACTTAAAGCAGAGAGGCTAAATAATTGAAAAGAAAAAAAAATGGAAAACATTTTAGGATATTAAAATCAGAATTAAATAAAAAGAAATTTTGTTATTTTCTGGATGTGTGAAAAAGAAAAACAAAATGAACTGTTCAACTATAACCTTACACATCAAGTCTTTAGCTCAGAGCAATTGTTTATGGCTGAATCACTTAAACCATAAAATCACTTACAACGAAAATATTGGTAGGCTCTCACATGGTAGATTTAGCAAGGTTCACTAGAATGTGAAGTTTTAAAGAGCAAAACTTGCTTTTTCACTTGGTATTTTGACCTTTTTATATTTCCTAGAACTGCTTGGTCATGATTTTTCTCCGTTTCCTAACAAGTTCCTTAGGAATTTGTCAGTGTGCTTTACCTGGGAGATGCTGGGTGCCCAGTCCTCACTCAGGCAATGTCAAAAGTGGTAGCAGCATTTGGAGCTAATGTCATGACAACAGATTACATCATGAAAGTTTCTTGTTTCTTACAAGGAGGAAGAGAAGAAGATTTCTATATTTATTTTTACCTTCATATTCTCAGGCTTGTTTTTATAAATGTCTTTTTCCTTTAGCATAGATCTGAATCAGGGCTTAGGAAAAGGTGGATTTTTTTATTTTTATTTTTTTCCCAACATAACAAAGCTTTTGGTTATGAATGCTTGCAAATGACAACTAGGATTTCTAGGAGAGTTCTTGGCAGAGGAAAAGACTATAAATGTTCGTATAAACATTTCTGCAATCCAAGATGAAATTGTAAGACCACCAAAGCCTGGCAAAAGAAGGTGAAATGAAAATGACTGTTCCTTTTTTCCTTGCAACTGCCATTATTCATAATATTAAATAAGAAATTTGACAGATGGAAATATTTAGATTGGAACCCAGAGAGAATATGCAATATTATCAAAATGGATTCTACTCTACTTTTAAAAGTTTCCAACGCCTCTATGAAAAGAGCAAGAGGCAGAGTTATTCTAATGGAAAACATTATATTTTACATTTATAGGAGACACTTGAAACCAAAGTTTAAAACCACAAATTACTTTTTATGCATCATTTTAGCATTGGGTTTTGACGTGTCCGGATTTGAAGAAATATCAGATATTCTGAACAGAACTTATTAATCAGGGGGAAGGAGAGGTTGCAATACAGACAGATTCACTCCACTGAAAGATCTCAATAGAAAAGAAAATGCTATTATGAGGTATATAATCACCAGATCTAGGCGAAATAATCAAAATATATAAAAGAGTAGGAATTGATTTTTCCTTAAATTAAAGGTTGCTAGATTTCTTGCTTAGACTGACTTCAAAATGTAATACAATTGCCAGTGATTTACTTGTAAGTGGAAGAAAAAGATCATTCTGGAAATTAATCTTATCAAATTTGAATCATAGCCTTACCTTTAGTTAGAAACATCTCTCAACAGGAGACAATGTAGCAGGAGATTTACTGATGTAATTAGTACTCAGAGCAACCAGATTTTATCCTAATAACGTGTCACGTTTTAAGACCATCTACATTGCTGCATTGTGATGTTTGAGAATGAGACAAATATCATTACCCTATTCCTTTTTGCAGTGAGGAATGAGATGATCGATAGTACAGAACATTTCAAAATGGTAAATGTTAAGAGATGTAACAGAGAGGGCCTATTTATATTGTTTATATACCATATACAAAATGCTCCACTGCTTTTGAAGAAGTCTAAAAGTCTATTAAATTTAGAAGTCTAAATTTTAGATTAAAAATATTTTAAACAGAAATCTCTAATAGGTGATGTTTCTGAAGGTCCTGTCCTCGCTCAAACGTGGCAATAGAAAATGTCAGTCATGCTGAATTCTTTGTCTTCCAGACCAGTATATCTGGTACTTGCCATTCATGGGCTGTCACAGACATTTCCTCCCTATAGCAGAATTCATCTGCAGTAGGGCCAGTATCTAAGAGGTTTATTCATAAAAGATTATACCACCACCATATTCTCCTTGTGTTCATATAAATAATTTAGGCATAAAGGAATTCCCTGATCCTTTTTACAGACTTGAAAAAAATATATAGTGCAATGTCAAAGAGGATCATGTCAAATCAATCTCTTCTTACATTCTCTTATTAAAGACACATGATGAGTTACTGAAATAGAGTGAAAAAGTTTGCCAGAACAATAAAATGCAGAACAAAGTGAAAAGAAACAAGAGAGAGAACACAGACACAAAAGAAAGTAGTTGCATCAATGCTAAGCTGATCAAAAAATAAATACATTTTATGAAATGTTTCAAAATCTTTCTGGTATTATGCATTGACATAGAATTAAATCAAATCACTCATGGAAAGAGTGCACCAAAACAGAGAAAGAGCACTACTCATCAGCTCAGCACTCACATGAGGCTGGAAAGCTTCTTTCACACTGGTAATTCAGACCAGGGCCTTGGGCAGGTCTGTGCCCTATTCAGGAGGTTGGGCGTCTGTTGATTTGTTTTTTTTTTTTTTTGCAGTTCTTGGTTCTGAATTTGAAAACATCTGAAAAATTCCCCGACGAATGAAACCCAAGAAACCTATTCAGAGAAAAGGTTCAGAACTGAATTCTATTGCTATAATTTTATCAGTTTCAAAAGAACAAGTCTGATTTGTACCAGCCAGGTCAGAGAGAGAAACTTTACATATTATTGGAAACAACTGACTATTTCCTCTCTTTGTTCATTGTTTTCCTGTCACTTTGGAAATGATCTAAATTAAACCTTCAAGCAACTTCATTTCCAATTTCTTAACTCCTCTCTCATTGAGTGGAAGAATTCTGAAGAACTGCAGGACTGGTCTATGCCTATATCTTTTAAAAGAGATTTCTGAAAGTCTAAGTTCCCAGCATATTTTCCTTTCTTGTAAAACAACTGCCCCTGTATGCATTAACAGTCTCAGCTCACATACCTGATTAAAGCCACCAAGTAACCGCTATTGTATGTCTTAGTTAACCTGGCTTGGTCACATTTGATGAAGTTACAAGTCAATTTACCACGAAGGACGTTCCTGACAATTTTAATTACATACAAGTTTGCAAAGGCAATCAGGAGAAGTTAATATCTCTATAGAGGAGCAAAGCTAGAGTAAGGTACAAACATCAGAACCAGACAAAGTCATACTCCGCAAAAGTAATGAGCAATGTTTTTGTGTACGATTCCTTCATCTATAAAAAGGTCCAGAAAAAAGTGACATCATACCATCACACTGACTGACCATTAAACCTATTCCACTGCCAAGTAAAGATGGATTAAACACCTGACTGAGATGAAAGTGTGCCTTCAGACCACTTGAAACAAGGGTTTTAAGATCTTTTTAGTCTCAATCATTTTTAACTTCCATTTATTCTCTGGTTACTTTTAAAGATGAATAGCAACAGAGATGAACACATAAAATATCAGTTCTTTAACATGGAATAATTTTTAAAATTTACATGAAAACTGGTTACTGTATTACAGTAAATATCACATGTTCAAACAACAACAAACACAAAACATAAGGTCAGTCCTCTATTGCTAACAGCATTCTAAGAAGCATAATAATTCATTGCATTTACATCTCTATCGGTTTGGGGGAAAAAAAAAAGAAGACTATCCACTTGTCAGAAAAACATCTTCTATGTAACTTTTCCTCCTGTAATACTGTTGCTGTGTCATCTCCTTTACACTTACCTTTATAAACCACTCCCACTGTGTGCTTCACATCATACTTTGTTTACTCTGCCGGTGAATGCTACGTTTACACTGATTTCAATTTACACTGTTCCTAAAGCATAAAATTACTTATGTGATGGAAATATCTTTACAAGCGTAGCAAACATGACTTCACTAATTGCAGGTAAGACTAAGCTGTCCTAAATTACTCTCATTCTGTAATTAGAAAAGTTAAAAATTGATACAAAAATAATAAGTCAACTGTTTTCCTAACTTCACTAAAAAAATTTTAGTCTCACAAAAAAGCAAAACCTTTTGGACATTTGCATTGTTCCAAAGTCCACAGTATGAGTACCTTTGCCCTGGTTATAAAAATATGTACAATGGATCTTCAAAAGAATAACTGCTGGGTTTTTTTCCTTCAGATGTTTCCATAGTCGTAAGTGAGAGAAGTCTTAATAAAACACAGATTCTTCATGAGATTAATAATTCAATATTTAATTTCTGTTGTTTTGTTTAAAATCGTGAATGTATAAAAGTGCTATTTTTAACAAAAATACAAGGAACCAAGATATTGGATGCTGGTGAGGCAGCTTAAAAAGAAGATCTTGGTTCACTGCTCCACTAGAAAGCAGATCAGCCAGGGTCAGTCTGCTAAATAATTTCACAACTATAATGGATAGCTTGAGAAAGCAGTAAACAAGTTACAGCATTTCCAATAGTGTGACTATTCTGTAAGGCTGCAAGTGTTCTAAAAACACATTCAAAAGTTTCTAAAGGGCAGAAAATATAATGCGCTAAGAGCACTACCCCTTCATCATCCAGCTGCATGTCAACCCTTTTTTCTGCCTTCTAGTCTCACCTGTATATTTTTGCTTCTGTGTCTCCTACCTGTCTGCCTTTCGGTTCATTTCTCCATTAGGGAATTCTAATTTAAATAAGAGTACATATGAATTCTCTTCTAGGGAAAATAAGAAAAAAAAAAAAAAAAGTTATCAAGGTCTTTATAAAGCCTCAGGCACTATGGAAAAGCTAGAATACAAGGCTAGAAAATGCCTCAGGCTTATGGCAAAGGGCAGCATATGAAAATGTAGACATGTGTTATTGAAACTGAAGAGCAGAGGCATTCCTAGGACTCAGAGGGCTGCACTTAGGACAGTTAGTTCCTCCATGCTGCAGGCAGACTTAGAAGTTAGTTTGCCACCTGAGAGTTCACAGTGAGAGATGCCATTTTTAATAAATATGGTAGATTCTTACAACAGGGTGTCTGTGGTGCAACTGAAAATTGTACTGCTCTTTGTTGTTAAAGATCACCTTCCTGTTTTGCCTGAAAAGCTTGGTGAAATAAAACCTTTTGGAACCCCATTCTCACTGGTCCTCAGGAACTGAAACGTTGTGAAGGCTCCTGTCCTGTTACAGAGAGCAGAGCTCAGCGCTGCCCCTCCGCTCCCTGCGAGGAGCTGCAGCTGCCATCAGGCCTCCCCTCAGCTCCCCTGCTCTGCACTGAACCAGCCAAGGGACCTCTGCCTGTCCTCACGCATCTTGCCCTCCAGGCTCTTCCCCATCTTCACAGCCCTCCTTTGAATGTTCTCTAACAGTTTTATGTCCTTCTCATATTGTGGCACCCAAAGCTGCACACAGTACTTAAGGTGAGGCCACACAGTGCAAAGCAGAGCAGGACAATCCTTTCCCATGCCCGGTTGGCAGTGCTGGGCCTGATGCACCTCAGGGTACAGCTGGCGCTTTGGGCTGCCAGGGAATGCTGCTGACTCAGATTCAGTTGGTCATCACCCAGAACCCTCAAATCCCTTTCCAAGTAAGTGGATGCTCTTTTGCCTGTTCCCAGGTGAAGAATCTGGCGCTTGCTTTTATAAAACTTCAAGTGGTTGGCAATTGCTCAGCCCTCTAATTTGTCAAGATCTCTCTGCAAGACCTGTCTGACTGAGCCAATATTTCTTCTCAATTTAGTGTCATCCACAAACTTAATTAGTATGCCTTCAAGTCCTGCATTCAAGTAATAGGTGAAAACACTGAATAGAACTGGCCCTAAAATGGAGCAGTATGGAACCCCACTCATGACTGCCCGCCAGCCTGATGTAACCACATTTACTACAACCCTTTGAGCCCGACACATATGTCAACTGTTTAGCCATCACATTATGTTTTTTTTTTCTATCTGCATGCCAAATATTTGGTCCAGAAGGACACTGTCAGAAGCCGTATTGAAAACTTTGCTGAAATCCAAAGAAATTACATCAGTTGGCTGCCCTTGGTCAGCTAGATCGATGCACTGTTTCATCTGCGATAGAGTTGTTTTTCTTCACAGTGCCTGGTATGATGCTATGTTTCAGCTTTAGGAGAAGAACAGTGTTGACAACACACCAATGTTTTAGTTGTTGCTGAGCAATGCTGTACAGAACAAAGGACATTTCTGCTTCTCTTATTGTCCTGCCAGCAAGGGGCTGGGAGGAGACACAACCAGCTCAACTGACCTGAACTGGCCAGGGGATATTCTACACCATATGACATAATGTAAATAACATAAAACTCTGGAGAGTTGTTCAGGGGTCAGCCATTCTTGAGGGGCTGGCTGGACAAGGGTTGGTGGGTTGTGAGTTTTTTCTTTCTCTCTCCCCCTTATCCCACTGGAAGGAAGTGAGAGGAGTGAGCAAACGGCTGTGTGGTGCTGATCTGCCTGCTGGTAATTATGCATATTAAATAGGACTTTCCCCTCATGAACCCATGTAGGCTATGACCAATAACTGCATTGCTTTTCATGTATTGTGTGATATAGCCTACAAAAATCTTTAATTTTACCAGGCACCAAAGTGACACAGATAAGCCTGTAATTACTGGGATCTTCTTTCTTGCCCTTCTTGAAAACTGGGATGTTTGCCAGCTTCCAATTGACAGGGAAACTCTACAAATTCCCAAAACTGTAGAAAAATAATCAAGATCTTGCAATGACGTCTTTGAGTATCCTGGGGCCCATCAGACCCCATACTCTTGTATGCTGGAGTTGCAAGTCCCACACAAGTTCAGAGTTGTCTGGGAGTTTTATCATTGCCACAGCCATGGCCCTCCAACTCAGGGCTCCCACAGCCATCACTGGTGTTAAAGAAAAACAAGAAAAGAAGGCATTAAAAGTCTATGCTTTGTGTCCCTGTTTGTGAGGGTGACTGCCCTCATCAAGTAATGGACATGGTTTAGTACCAGATCTGGAGGTTGGTGGCCCTGCCTGTGGCAGGGGGGTCAGGGCTTGATGATTCTTGGGGTCCCTTCCAACCCAAGCCATTCTATGATTCTATAAGAACCTTCTCTATTTTCAGAAGAATAAGATCAATTATGATTAAATTGCATATTTGTTAAGTTAGAACACTAAGCTGAAATATATTTTCCAATAAACTCCCATGAAGAAACAGAGACAAAAAAAAAGAAAGAAAAAAAAAAAAGGAAAAAAAAAAAGAGAGAGAGACCAGTAAGACTAGGTAAATATTACATGTTTCCTTTGATCTGATTTTTAACCTGTTTTTCAGATCCTTTGAAGTCCTTGTCTCCAAGTATGACAAAGAGGGATTCACAAAGACTTGGACATAGCTTACCGGCCAAGAGCCCTTCAGTAGTCAATACAGGCAGGTGTGTCCTCCAAGGGATAATTTAGGATGCTATTCTAAAAATTTTGAATGACTCCTGGAAGAGATTCTCAATCTCAGTTCCCTGATGGCAAAGATCAAGTGAGAATACTGCTTTTTCCGGACAAAATTTAGACTTTGCTGGTACTCCTCATAATCATCCCTGGCTAGCAGGCATTTCTCAAATCTCAGCACCACTGCTGAGTTGCAATAAAGGCTGATAGTTCTAGTATGAAACAAACTTCAATAAAAACTTCCATCAGATTTGAAAATTAAAGGTTCTAAAGTAAAGTTCTAGCAGCTTTTTGGGAGCTTCCTGGGAAATAACCCATGAAACTATATAAAATTTATATTTCTGAACTACTGAAAATAAAAATAGGGATTTGTTTTAATTTGAAGACCCTCAAGTAAAGTAATTCATAGTGTATTATCAGTGTGTAAAAGCTCAAATCCTAATCACAGAGCTTCTTTTCTATAAAAACTACCTTGAAGTTGTATGTTCTTGTTGCGGAAAGGAAGAAGTGTCATAATTTGAAAAGAGAAGCATGGAGAATACAAAGAAAGAGAAAAATAGAGGAGAAACAAAAGAAGGAAACAAAAAAAATGAAATAATTAGGCCCAAAATTAACTGTTTCATTTGATAGTGTATTTTAGTCTTCTAAATGTCATAAACTAAGGGAGTCAAACAAGACAAAAATACATTAGCATAAATGAGTATTGAATGAGCTATGTATGTCCCTCAGGCTCTGGAAAGTTGCCAGTGAAATTTTCTATTGGTCCTAAAATGTGCCTCTTATTTAAAAAAAACAACAAACCATAAAAATGCTTAAGAGAGGGAAACTCCATGCCATTTTAACATTTTATTTCTTAATGTAGTGAAAAAGCAAAATGGCAGCATGAAGAACGTCTCTAGAAATGCAAGGAAGCAGAGCAAGTAGTAATCTGTTGCAGTAATTAAACTCTCTGAACATGAGAGATGTTAAACTATTATACTCAGAAGCACTGTCTCAGATAAAATTTTGCATTGATCTAAGAGAAAAGAGAGTCTATTTTCTTTTAGATTTCTGTGAAAATAAAACAGAAATTTTAGGTAAAATTTTGAAGAAATACCAACACTTATTCTGTCTTGTATCAAACTCTGAGGTTCTTACAATGACAAAAATCTACTGAACAGCATATTGTGAAAACACGTTTTATAAGTATGATCAGTATAGAGGACTTCCCTAAATTCCCCATAATTCAGTGTTGACCTGATCACAAGATAGGTAGATTAAAAGGAAGGAAGGAAGGAAGGAAGGAAGGAAGGGAGGGAGGGAGGAAGATATTTGTCTTTTCCTTCCTAAAGTAAATGTAGCACACTTTTCCTCTTTATTTACAGATCCAGAGAAAGGTATTTACTCACATCATTAAGATCATTAAAATATTGACTGATTTTCAATAGACTGCTTAGAGTGTAAAAAATAGAAGTAATTTGTATGAAATGTGTGTCTAATATAGTCTGAATATAAATTAACTATATTAAGAAAAATAAGAAAAGAAATATTAGCTATTGCTACCAGATTTTTTTTTGAATCTTTTCCAAATATTTATCAGAAAAATTGCTTCAACACACCATAAAAAGTTTCTATACATTTTCCTAAGTGTTCCCATCCCCTCCAATATTTCTCTCCCAAACAAAGTAGAACTTATGCTTAAGAAAATATCTTCTACATTTCCTCTTCTTGATACATCCGATATGCATATCATCTATGCTTTTTTCTATACATCATCACTTTACCATATATCACATTTTCTTACATATACATTAGACATAATCAAAATATTTCAAAACATACTTCTTCCACCATAGAAAACACAGGAAAATCTGCCATCAGTGATTACCCAAGAGACCAACAAAGAAAAATAAATCACTGCTTAACAGAGGTGGTCTTTTTCTTAAGTCAAAGCAGCAGAGTATACTTGTGGGAATTCTTTGGTTTGATTTCTTTAAGACAAGAAATAGCTTAAACAGGGTGGTCCCATGAATAACTCTCTGTCTCACTCTATGATAAACTCAAATAATAATATAATAAGCCTAATGCATATGTAACACAACTCCATCTGGGCCTGACTGATCCTAAAGGTGCATAGACCAGCAAGTTTTGAGAGCAGAACTTCCTCATCCTTTGTTAAAGAAGTCTTTTTTTTTTTTTTTTTTTTTTTAAAGTATCAAATAAAACATAACTTTGAACAAAATTAAAATGGTGTAAAAAAAGTGGGTTTTTTTATTTTTCGCTTTTTTTTCTTTCTTTTTTTTTTTTTTTTAAGCTGCTATGAAGTTTCTTTGCAATCCTCAAGAAGCACTTTGCAGTGTTTATTGAAGATGTGCTGGTAACAGTGGGCACCAGATGAGGAAGCTAGAAAAGCACAAGAGAAGGAGTACCAGAAGCATGAAAAAATGGGGAATAAGGAAGGAGGAAGCAGTGTGGAAGCACAGACAGCCTTGGGGAGAAAAAGAAATGCTAAGATCTCAAGAAACATTTGAGGAGAATGAAGAAGAGAATGTAAAGACTAATACCAGTCAGCAAGTGTCTTTAATATCAGGTTCTTTCCACTTTCCTGGACAAGTGGAGACTAGAGTCCCAGACAGGCTATGAGGTGGTACCTGGGTTCCCATGGGAATAGCTCAGCACGTACAAGCAAAAGGGAGGCCTCCAAGGGGTCACAAATTTCACAGCTAATTGTGAAAAAGTCAAGGGTCATTTTTTACTTTGCTTTTCACTTTATAATCCTCGGAGCTTTCAAAATAAAGCTTTGAGCATAATAAAACACTTCTCACTGGAGCAGATTGTTCTGACCGACAACAGAAGTCCTCCCACATGCTTTCTTTCCAGTGATGAGAAGTACATGCAAGAGCTGTTTACATCTGCCAGGTCCTAGAAAACATCCTTAAAAACTGACTAAGTCTTAGAGCCCACCCGCTTTTACCAGGAGTTACCATCCATGGCTTTATCTGCTTTTGGTCTCCTCTCAGCTCATGTATTTACAGGCCATAATCATAGAATCACAGAATCATAGAGTCACTCAGATTGGAAAAGACTTTAGAGATCACCAAGTTCAACCACGACCTAACCATACTATCCTAACTTTAACAGTCCTCCTCTAAATCATGTCCCTGAGCACCACATCCAAACAGTTTTTAAGCACCAGAGATGGTGACTCCCTGGGGATCCTATTCCAGTGCTTAACAACCCTTTCTGTAAAAAAGCTTTTCCTGATATCCAACCTAAACCTCCCCTGACACAACTTGAGGCCATTTCCTCTTGTCCTGTCACCTGTCACCAGTGAGAGTGGCCAAGAACAGCCATTCTTTTTCTGTCCTCCAGACACAAGTACAGATATTTTGTTCAGTGAAGGTCACGTGCAGCATCGTCAAATGCAGGCAGCTTCATCATCATTAAGCTTTCCTGGCTCCTAGACTAAAGGAGCTGCAATTTGCTCAAGGTCAGCCTGATGATGGAAGCCACCTGAACCACTTTATTCTCCAAACACCTGGGTTCTGCAGTCACCACAGGAAAACAAAAGCTTTGGAAAATCCTTGTAGGCACTATACAAGTCACTCTTGTGGAATGGAGGAATGGCAGTCACTCTCTGGAAGGTCTTCAGACAGTCATTTAAGAATCATTCATCGCAGTCTTATTGTTGAATTTAAGACAAATCAAGACAGGGCTCCAAATGGAGGTGCATTTTTGAGTATGATATTAAAATAGCTTGGGAAGAGTGCATTGCAAAACTGGTGGTTACAAAACTATACAAAGGAACCCTTGAACTCATACTGAAAGAGCAGAATCAGGCAGCACAGAGAAGAAGCAGGAAGTCCTACATGGCCCTCCTGCCCCTGCACCATACTCTCTGTCCACCTTCCCAGTCAGCATGGGTTTATGAATGGTAGATCCTGTCTGACAAACCTGATTTCATTCTATAACAAGGTGACCCGCTTGGTGGATGAGGGTCAGGCTGTCGAGGTGGTCTACCTGGCCTCCAGTAAGGCCTTTGACACTGTCCCCCATAACATTCTTGTGCCAGCTGGCTGCCCGTGGTCTGGATGCTCCTCTGGATGAAGCACTGGCTGGATGGCTGGGTGCAAAGAGTTGTGGTCAATGGAGCTGAATCCAGTTGGTGGCCGGTCATGAGCGGTGTCCCCCAAGGCTCACTACCGGGGCCGCTTCTGTTTAACATCTTCACTGATGATCTTGACGAGGGGATTGAGTGCACCCTCAGTAAGTTCGCAGACGACACCAAGCTGGTAGGGAGTGTTGATCTGGTAGAGGGGAGAAGGGCACTGCAGAAGGACCTGGATAGACTGGATCAATGGGCCAAGGTTAATGGCATGAGTTTCAATAGGGCCAAGTGTTGGGTCCTGCATTTTGGCCACAACAATCCCAGGCAACCCTACAAGCTTGGAGAGGTGTGGCTGGAAAGCTGCCTGATGGAAAGGGACCTTGGTGTAGTGTGCCCTGGCAGCCAAGAAGGCCAATGGCATCCTGGCTTGTATCAGGAATGGTGTGGTGAGCAGGACTAGGGAGGTCATCCTGCCCCTGTTGGGGCATTGGTGAGGCCTCACCTCGAGTACTGTGTTCAGTTTTGGGCACCTCAGTACAAAAAGGACGTGGAGGTACTGGAGCAGGTCCAGAGAAGGGCAACGAGGCTTGTGAAGGGCTTGGAAAATCAGCCCTATCAGGAGAGTCTGAGGGAGCTACAGCTGTCTAGTCTGGGGAAGAGGCGGCTGAGGGGAGACCTTATTACTCTCTTCCAGTACCTGAAAGGTGCTTACAGAGAGAGCGGGGCTGGTCTCTTCTCCCTGGTGACAGGTGACAAGACGAGGGGAAATGGCCTCAAGTTACACCAAGATAGGTTTAGGTTGAACGTTAGGAAACACTTCTTTACAGAAAGGGTGGTTAAACATTGGATTAGGCTCCCCAGGGAGGTGGTTGAATCACCGTCCCTGGATGTGTTTAAGAGTCGTATGGATGTGGCGCTCGGAGATATGATTTAGCAGAGGGTCGTTAGGGTACTATGGTTAGGCTGCGGTTGGGCTTGATGATCTTTGAGGTCCCTTCCAACCTGAGTGATTCTATGATTCTATGATTCTCAAAATTCTAAGCATCCCTAAGATCAAAACCAGTCTTTCTGCTTTTGCTTTTCAAACATATTTTCTAAAACCTGAAGGAATTTTTTAATAAATACCATTGCTCTTTGGATGAGACTTCATGAGGCAAATGTTAGCCTGGAGTAGGTGTTTATAGTAGAGTTTTAAGTCCTTGAACACAAAGGTTTACATAGAATGGAAAGGTTGATGAGTTCTTACTGTAGATATATTAGCAGACAGTGCTATCATAAAAAGGTGTCATTTTAACAAGAGCACTTATAATAGCACTATAATGTAGTTAGGAAAAAATGAATTTTACAAGGTGATTGTACAATGTAACACAAATACCTATGCCAAAAAATCAAACAGGAGATCATAAAGAAAAGTCTATTTAGCACAGATTTTTTTTCACAGGCATTCCAATTTTGTAAGCTTTTACCAGCAAGAAATCCACAAATGAGAACTTCTAAATTTTCCATCAATTTTAATAATTGTTACAAAAAATCCATGCTTACATGGAAGAAGATTATAAATGGTATTCAGCATCAATGTCAGTATTTGTTATGATGCTAAAGGAGGAGTTTTATATAACATTTCAGTTTCAGGATTTTTTTATGCATGCCAGTTATAGCATTATACCATAATATCCCTTTACTAATTAATTTAAAAGAGGACAAACTCTGATTCCACATCAGGAACCCTCCGTATCCTTGCAAGTTCTGGGGATACTAAGAGGAAATATGGGATTTTTGCTACGGACTACACAAGAAAATCTAGTGTCAAAACAAAACAACAAAAAACAAACAAACAAAAAAGACAGAACAAAGTGTTTCCCATCTCTCTTGAGTCAGTAGAAACCAGTAGAAATAGTTTTATACAAGAGAGTTGTGAAGATTATCTCCCAGGGCCAAGTGTGAAGGCGAGCCAGCATTCTTCATATACATCAACACAAGTCTTCTTTCCCATTCTCTCACTTCTCTTGTGGCTGGTCTCTTCAGATCTGCATCAGAGATCCTCCACCTAGCACAGACAGGAGTGTATTACAGAGTGGGATGCAGCTCTCCTGCTGAGTCCAGCTGCTGACCCATACATGCAGTCTGCACAGTGGCAGTGTAGCGTAACACCACACCACATCCTGTAAGGCCTCACTAAGACCACCACTGCCATACAGCCCTGCCCAACTTCTAGGTGTTCCCACAACAATTCTACAGAATCAGTAGAATTGTTACCTAAAAGTGGTCTTTCCAAAAAGAGCCATTGCAAGTCATGAAGTACTCCTTGAAGGGCAATGAATCTGTCAGCTATAAAATATAAAAAAAAGCCTCAGTCCCACAGACACACACCTACTTAAATTTAAACCTCTGAGTAGCCTCTTTGAGTGGCAGAGAGCTTCAAACATAAAAGTAAACAAAATCTGTAAGTATTTACATGATCAAGAAACGAAGCAAAAATGTTGCTGGTCTTCTTCCCCACCATCCAAAAGAATTAAAAGCAAATCTTCCCAGTGCTTAAGATAAGAAGACTGCAATGCATGGCTGTGCTGAAAATATCTACCTGATTTTTCTTCACCATTATTTCAAATTCGGTGTTGTCTTTTGCTTTCAATCACTTTTTCTTGCTCTGTTTGTTTCCATAGATGAATGAACTCATAGTCTTACTTTTTTGTAATGTTTGCAATAACGTTAAACACTCTGAAATTGCAGCTGATTATTACTTCCGATGTTCATTTGAAAATCATTTTCTGGGAAAAGAAAATATGGTATACCCCTTGGCTGCTTAAGTAATGTGCTCCAGTCAAGATTGAATCTGCAATCAAATTTTCATCTCCACAAAACATACTGAGGTTCATATTTCTTCCACTAAGGTGATACTTTTCAAACTAGCTGTTGAGATCTACAGCCAGCAAGTGTGTACTACTGCTCATGTGAGAAGGCGTCTGTATCAGAGATCGTGGTTCAGCAACCAGGCTATGGGGCTCCAAAACCTGCTAGTGTATTAGAAAAGATTGTATAACAGAATGGCAGAGCTCAATGTGAACTCTCAATTACCCCATTAAAAATTTACATTTATGCACGCTAATCATAAGGAAAGAAGCTTCTTTATATACAAGTATTTTAAGTAGAATGTAACATTTAATTAACTAGAAATATCACAGAATCACGGAATCACCAAGGTTGGAAAAGACCTACAAGATCATCCAGTCCAACCATCCACCCATCACCAATAGTTCTCACTAAACCATGTCCCTCAACACAACGTCCAAACATACCTTGAACGCCTCCAAGGTTGGTGACTCCACCACCTCCCTGGGCAGCCCATTCCACTGCCTGACCACTCTTTCAGAGAAGTAGTATTTCCTAATGTCCAGCCTGAATCTCCCCTGGTGCAGCTTGAAGCCGTTCCCTCCAGTCCTATCACCAGCTACACGAGAGAAGAGGTCAACCCCCAGCTTATATCTGCCTCCCTTCAGGTAGTTATAGAGAGCAATAAGGTCTCCCCTGAGTCTCCTCTTCTCCAGACTGAACAATCCCAGCTCCCTCAGCCGCTCCTCATAAGGCCTGTGCTCCAGACCCCTCACCAGCTTTGTTGCCCTTCTTTGAACATGCTCCAGGGCCTCAATGTCTTTCTTGCAGTGAGGGGCCATATATGCAAAGCTATTTTTAATATTAAAACATAAATATTTAAGAGCCATGGTTCCAGGTAGGTGTTTTAAATAGCTATTTGGACAAATGCAATCTGTGCAAGGTGACAAGTCCAACAACAGTTTTCCAGTAATTCAGTAAAATGAACTGGAGTATCAGATGGTTGATAAATACACTCTCTGTTGAAAACATGCTACAGAAAAGCAAATATTCTGTTCTGCCTATCATAAAGAAAATATTTTAAAAATATATTTTTTACTTAGGAAGTAAATATTAAATGTTGGTATTATTTCTTAAATATCAGATTAAAATTGTTCTTGAAATGGTTCTTCTTCCCGATCTGGCTCATACAGTCCCTGAAGCAAGAGGGAGAAGCCATTTCCCAAGACACAAAAGCTGGTGGATTTTTTACAAAGCAACCATGAATCTGTTAGAGACATTTCTAATTGCTAAAGCCTCTTTAAGCTTGCAACCATTAATTTCACTTTTTTCGGTTCAGAATGCTGCATCAGCAGCTGAAGGAATGCACGTCAAATATACAGTAATGATTCACTGTCCCATTTTCCAGGTTTCAAAAAATATGACATAAATTCAATGCTTGATCCTGAGACAGTCTCAGCTCCTTCAACTCTTAATTTTTAAAGAATCAGAAAACCAAAGAAATCTCATGTCTCACAGAGCCTCATTGGCATGCTCAACCAAACTCAAACAGTATTGATCAGCTCCCGTTATTGGATATTGATTTCCCTGCAAAATTAACTAATCCCCTTCAAAAAGCAGGGTAATTTGATGTACTCACCTCACTGTGCACACGTTTCCCATTAAAAACAGGAAGAAAGTACATGTATTTAAGAAATAAGTTGTGTTTCTTTGTGAGTGTTTGTTCCATAAAATAAATTTTTTCCATCCCATGAAATTGAAAAACTTTATGTCTACTATACACAATGGAAAAAATTCAACGTGCTTTACATCAGGTCCTCTGTACTTATTATTTCTAGCTGTTCCAGGCACAGCTTTCCCAGTGCCTAATGTGGAATCAGTCACTTGAAGTCATTCAGGGCTTTTATAACACTTCATTATGCATGATACAACTTCTTTCACAATAAATTCTTTCAAATACAATTTTTGTTCAGAGACACGAGCTCATGATTAATTCATTATGTGTATGCAAGAACTGCACCCTTTCCTACAAAAGGTTAAAGGGGAATTTGCTGTAACTAACACCTGCAATTAAATCACCAATAATTTTTTATAAAAATGTCAGTGGTTTATTTGGGGAAAAATGCTTAAATTGAACATTATGAAAAATGTTCAAAAGTGCAAATTAACGTAAAACACTTTAAATACTTATTACTATGAATCTTTGGGAGCATAAAAAAGAAGAACAAATCAGAATTAAAACCAAGAAGGAGGAGTGCTATCGCTCCAAGAAAAATTGGAAAATTCCGCAAGTAAATCGCTTTTTCGTATGGCTCTATTTACATTGGACTCTATTTCAGTCCAATTTTGTATGGATTTCTTTCTGAAATAATTGTGAAGAAAGATCCCATAGATGTCAATAAATGAAATAGCGTTAGATCCGTGCAATTTGAAGTATTTAAATGTTCCCATACAATCCAGATTTCAAGATGAAACTGGATTGTTACATAATTTCACCTGTCTCTCTCTAAACTTAATTTGTCAAAACTTAACTGTTGCTGTTTTCTCTTTCTGCTTTTTACACTGGGTTTCAACAGATTGAAATTCAGAGTAATTTTTTTTTTTTTTCTCCTCTAATCAGTTATTTTCTCTAACCAGTTATTAAGAAATTGAAGCTACTGCACTTTTTCTCTTCAGCACATCTCTATCTTTTCTTCTTCTTTCTTTCTTCTTCTTTCTTTTCGTCTCTCTCCTTACTTAGGAGTAAGGAGAAGTAAAAGAAGAAAATTTCTTCTTTTACTAAATGGTAAACCTATCACTACCAGTTATTTAATTAGCTAGTTTTGAAGACTCTTTGGACTGTTCATGGATAGTTCAGTTATACACTGCTCTCAAGGGCAGAAAGGATCATGATGAACACCCATCACAGCCTATTGCATTTCATGGAACTGCTCTTCATCACGTCCTGCTTTAAATGGAGTGGTTGTGCTTGAATAAGTCTAAGGTTTTTAGGAAATGCAAACAGCTGTATAACTATAAAAGTAGTATATATTTATACAAAAGTAGTATATATTTATACACTAATGTATGTATATACTAGTAAAAAATACCCATATTAAGCCATTTTATATGGTTTTAGGGTTCTTGTTTTAAAAGTGATTTACTTTCAAGATGATTTTATTTTATTTTTATTTTTAACTTCATCATCTGCTGTATTTCAATTCTACAAAAGCTCATTCTGAATATTATTAAAATGATTGTAATAGGTGTTCAAACAGTAACTTTATCCTGTCTTAAACAAGACAGCTTGTCAGAGAAGAAGATAACAATTTAAATACCACTGATGAAAGATTTCATTTTGTGATAAGTTCAATTCACTGTCATCCACCCGAGGGGATTCCAAAGTGATTAACTCCTTTTCAAGATTGCTAGGTAAAATGCTTCCTCCCTGGGCTATTCCCATTTTGTTTTCTCATGTGCAAGGAATTCACCAAAGATCCACACCTGGCATGGAGGAAACAGACATTATTTTTGAGAAAGTATCACTTTTCTATGGAAAACAATTCCTTTAGAGAGTTTTCCCGCAGAAAGCAGAGTTATGAACTTTGTTTAAACAGCAGTCAGCTCACACTGTAGCAGATTTCTAGAGAAACTTCCAACACTCAGGTCCTCGCTGCTGTGTCCCACTGGTTCTTGGCTCTTTGAAGGGCACACAATTCCTGAATGCTGGAGCAGCTATCCTTCCTTCTTGATCATCCTACCTTTAGTATATCCACAATAAAAATATTTGCTCATAATACATCAAACTAGAATTCAACTATTTTATTTAAGGATTTTTAGACCTTTTTTATTTGTTTGTTTGTTTTACATTTGGCAAGAGCATACTTATCACATTTTTTTTTTTTTTAAAGCAAAGTGGAAAGAAATTACATTTTCTTGTCTTATAGAATGTCCGTACAGGACAGAGCAAGCATAAACACTTCATGCAAAACAGCACAGAGTATCACAGAAACTAGCTAACACGTACATATAAATGTTCAAAATGAACATTCGAAATATTCAAAATGCTCAAAATGAAGCTGAGTTAATCATACATAAAGAGTTCCTGATAATTTATCAGTCTCAGGAGTGCATATTTGTACCTACACAGAGGCAAAATTACTTTTAGTATGACTACAGTGAGTTTACAGCAGACTGAGATTTTGATTTTTGTTTGTGTGCAAGACATCAAAGAATTACTGTTCTTTTTCTTGTCTGAAACTGAATGCAGGTGAGTTTTAGTGGTCTCTTTAACAGGGCGCAGTCTAAAATTTCTAAGTGTGACAAGTAATAGCCTACTCTTCTCTACCATCTCTTCACATACACACAATAAAAATTTGTATGCTTTTCAAAATGTGAAGGATTCCTCCATCCTGTTCTCCCCCAGCTCCCCTTAATCTTAAACACTGATATTTTCTGCTCAGGAAGAGCTGATTGAACTAGGACAAGCATTAGCTTCAAATTCTCCATACCTTGTTTACTCCTCTAAAGTTATAGCAGTGGTTTATGATGTGCCTGATTTCTCATTAGAACTGCAATAGTTAATTACTAGGTACTGAAGAGAGGCCAGATCTGTAGGCAACCTCAAGATCTCCGCAACACAGGAGTGCAGGATCATCTGTTGATGAATTGAGGGTGAGGATAATAAAAGCCGTAAAATTACTATTATGTACTAAAACAAATCCGAATGCTCTACATCTGGAATTTACTAAGAGTTTTTAAAAATACAATCCAGCAATTATTTTGCTTGACTCGCGTCTTTCTCTACTATAAATTCTCCATATATATTAACACTGCCCTCCTGGCAGGGACTTGAGCCAGCTGTTAATGGTTTTGTTGCTGGGAAAATAATAAAAAAAGATTGTGTGTCCTTGACATGTCACTGGAATAAATAAATACTTTCAGAGATGGATATGAACCTAGATGCTATAATTTTTACTTGACAGATTAGGACAACTGGGTTGAGAGCATCTCAGCTAGATACAGACTGATTTATAAGACTGAGTAGGGAAGCATGACAGACATACGTACTTATTAAGGATACATTTACAAAATGACCCAGTTTAATTTGACAACTCTGCTGGTTAAAGCCTCAGGAAGTCTAAAGATATTACTTTGTACATAACTTCATGGCTCTACAGATTCAGTAGAGGTTAAAAAACAGAGGCAAATAGTTTCCCACATTGATAAAATATAAGTACATTCATGAATGCTATAAAACTAGCAAATCTTTTAGCAGGATAAATTACAGAAGCTGAGTGATTTCACATATTTAGTGGATGTATAAAAATATTGTCAACGGTTTATGGGCTGGTTTGACCCAGTTATGTGACCAGTGGGGCAGAGCGATTTCGCAAAATCTGTGCCTCTGGAAAAGTGAAACAGGGGACCCCAAAATAATTAAAAACAGAGGCAACAAACTGAGGAGAAACAAACTAATTTACTAAATATGGTATCAGAATGCAAGCTAACACACTATAATACAAAATAATTAGAATTGAAGATAAGAAATCAAATATAATGAAAGACTGTCCAGAAAGCTGAAGGCCTTACACTAATACTGAAGTGATGCATGCAGTCGGGACAGGCAGCAGAGAGGAGAGGCGAAGGAGAGACATCAGGTGACCTTGCCAGGAGTTATATCTCCTCTCTGACCGCAAAGCCCCGTGGGGAATGTAGTTCTTCTCCTCCAGACAGGTACCCAGACCTGGAGCATTAACAGTTTAACTCCCAGTGCCCTACCTGATGTTATGATGTGGAATACCAGTAACCAAAAATCATAAAACCATGACAAATATGTATAATATGTATACAATACTGCATATTTTATATTATTTTATATAATAGTAATAAATTACTTTATTGTAATATGCAATGAGAATGTTTGCATATTAAAATGTATATCAGGAAGTACTTTTATAACTTCCTAAAATCAATATTTTTGCCATTTATGAAGTTGACAGCTTGCCTGTACAAATTCAAGATTTTATTTTTCCCAGAAAATTTATGAAAAGAAAAAAAACAAAAAACAAAAAACGTTTCCACTACAGAAATAACATTCTAATCTGTCTTACTTACCTAAAATTTATGTGGAAGTCAACACTTCAGAGACCCATACAAATTGTCCTTTACCACCTCTCTGACTCCTTAAGGATTACTTATTTTAAAATATATTTTCAGTGTTTCTCATTGATGTAAGCAACCTTCTAGAGAGGAAATAACTGCAGCTGATCAGCACAATAACAGTAGTTATTGTGTTCTTTGTACACGTTGTAGCTCCCCCGGAAGTGAACAGGAGATATTACTATCAAAGGGACTTATACATATTCCATTCATGTTATATGATGCCCTTCACTGGACTCAGCTGTGTTAAACCAGAAGATAGGAACTTTCTGTTCATTTTTCTGAATGAGGTATAGCTTTTAAGAATAAACTTCATCACAGAAGATGGCTAAGTGCTTGTGCTTTTGCTAAACTCTTACTAAATCTTCAAGCACCTCTCCTAATTTAAAATTTCCATGGGAGAGTGGATAGGAGCATCAAGATTGAGGTTTTATTTATTTATTTATTGTAGCAACACTGAAGAAAAGATGTTCTGCAGAACTGTAAGTTGTCTTCCCATCCCTGTCTTTCAGATGAAATTCATGTTTTTAGAACCTACAGGCGTCACCTTTCTAGTGTAAATCAGTGCAGCAGAAAAAGACTTGCATAGCTCCTATGCAGACAATATGGTAAATTTGTATAAATGGTAATAATAAATGGTCCAGAAATCTTAGTGATTATAACTGAAAAAAAAGGTTTCTTCTTTTTTACTATCATTTTCTGTCCTGGAAAAAGAAATATAAACTTATGTTTCCTCCCTTTCCCTCTGGATTTAGATTTTTTTATTCACTTTTTCCAACTAGAATAAGTAAGTGGAAAGTTTTCCTTCCTGTATCTAATACAACATTGCAAAGGAAGAAAGAAACTATAGGAAAGAAGCAGGCCAACTGGCAAGATAAAAAGCAAATAAATTTAAAAATGTTACTGTATTATAATACAAAAATGTTGGACAATGTGAAGTAGCTGAATATAAGCCAAATATAATAATTGCTTTAAAGATAAAACTCAACACTATGTTACTTACCCACACAAAGTGACAGCCTCATCCTAATTTTCTGCAGTCCAACTTTTCTTCACTTATTTAAGTTTCTCACTTGAAATGGTTATTATTCTTGTTTACCCTAGGAGAATCCTTCACACTTTTGTTTCTCATCTTTCTTATTGACAACAAAGTAGATACTATAAGCTTAAAGAACTGTTGCGCACCAATAGACCATAAATTAATAACTCTGATAAACAAGGAAAGAAAGCACCGCACAAGAAATTTGATATATCAAACAAAGTAAAAACGGCAAGAAGAAGTGCAATGCCAGCACTTTCTCTGAAATAAATTTCTTTGTTTTCTCCGAAGTGCAACATTAATTTGTAGACAGGAGTTTGGAGAAGTCATTCCTAATAAGTAGGACCACTCATCCCAAGCAAACTTCTGAAGAATTTTAATTAAGAAAACAACAGCAACCACAACAAACAGAATTATATATTTTTGCTACATAAATATGAACTCCTGAGCCCAGTGTGTTTACAGTACATCAGGATGACTCCAATGCATACTAAGGTGATAATAGACGCTTATTGTATTTGAAAGCATAAATTTTCCATGGGCAAAAATTAGCACAACATTTGTATCGTGTGAAAGGAAAAGACCAAATACTTTCCATCAAGTTTGTAGCCAGTTACAAGAAGAAAGAAGGTTTTCAAGGAGGTGATTATAACTTAGAAACAATTTCAGAAGTAGAAAAGTTTTATCAGTTGAACAGACTTTCTAATGAAATGCCATTAATGAAAAGCTTACTTCCTCCTGTACCAATGATAAGTTTACATGAATTACGATCTTTGACCTCAATGGATGAGAGTAAAATTCATAGTTACGAATTTAAAGAAAAAATAAAATAAAATAAAATAAAAATTAATAATAATAAAAAAACAACTTTGCAGCTCTTAAAATGAGAGTTACATTCTTTATTCTGTTGTGCTATATCCAGGCTCAGATCCCATTTCAATAGATCTGCTACATTTTAAATGCCAGTCTTTAATAGGAGGTTTTGTAATATGTTAAGAGGATTCAAGCTGCAACATGCACTTAAGTCTTTCATTGAGTAACTACCCTTATCACTGATTTTCCTCACTTTTCAACTCGTTGTCCTTTGTGGTTTTGAGCCACCATAAAATGCTGATAAGTTTTTAGGTACTATGTTAAAAGTTACTGCTTTTAACACAGCTAATAACTGTTAGAAAAATTTGATGCCAGATCCATCCTACACATAGTGCTTGGAAATCACATCCTCTTGTTTTCTTAATTTTGGATGAAACACATAAAAATTAAGCTTTAAATGGAAATACATTTTCAAATTCAAGTGAAAAAGAAGCTTATGTCATTCTGTAATCACTTCTTAGTCTGTATGCTATTACTGTTGTTGAAATAGATGGCAAGAATACAACACTAAGGTTCTGCACATGATTAACATTTTATTCTTCCTGTAACTTGCTATAAACCTCATATGAACTTGCAAGTTGGCAACAGCATGGCAAGAGTTAGGTGCCAAACTGTATGAGACATTTTTTCCAAACAGAATCACCTTCCTTGGATGTGGTTTCCTTTCCCTCTCTTCCTCTTTTCTCCTTCTGACCCACCCCCAGTATCTAGTTGGATGTTTCTTCTGTACTAGGGACTTCAAGACTTCATCCTAGACTTAAAATACTCCTTTAAGTGATTTTTCAAACTTTCATCTCCAGCCTTGCTCTTTTTGCTGAGAAAATATAACAGATATTGCAATCCTGTCAACCACAATGCAGACTGAGGTCCATAGGTCTCAGAAGTGTAGATGTGTCTCATAGAACCCAGGCACTTTCAGTTATGGCTCTATGTGCCATATTCGCAGGCAACTCTGGAGGTTCAATGTCCAAAGAATCAGCCTGGTTGGCCTCTTCGTCTTTCAGGAAGCTTTTCAGCTCTCAGGATTGTGAGACACATGCGCCAGCTGGAAAAACAGCCTTACTCAAATTTTGTGAACATAACTCAGTGGAACGTCCCAAAGTCCTTACTATAGGCCATAATTTATACACCCACTGAGGGATTTTTAATACCTCAGGCAAAGGGTCTGCCGTGTACAGGACTTGGAAATGAAAGCCTGAAGAGTTTTTCCACAAATAGTCAGCTTTCCTATATAAGACAATAAGATGAGATTTTCCCGCAAAGCTCTTTCAGACAGTGGTTAACCTAGATACAGGTCAAACAAAGAATGGGTGCTGAGCTTGTTAAAATCCCACAGGTCTACTGCCAATGCTGCCTCCTACTATACTATTTGGGGATCATCTCTGATTTATGATTAATGAAAACAAGCTTGTGCCTTCAGCTTTTGTTTTTCAGGGCTTTTTTTATCTGTTAGGAGCAAGAAGCATGGTTTGGCCAAGTCACTTCCTTGTTAACATGCTTTCATTCATGTATTGAACCCATTCCCATTACATCCAGCAGGTGAAAAATGAATGCACATGCACAGCAGCATGATGTGAAATCTCTACTGCATACGGAAACAGCTAGATATTTCAATTCATTGTTGATAAATTTGTTTCTTTGAAAACATGGAAAGTACTTCAAAAATATCAATGTGATGCCTCAGCGAACATCCCTTTTTTGAAAACCAGAGCAACAATACAATTCTGGTCACAAACAAATGGCCTGACAAAGTCCAAATGCAGACAGTCAAGGCCCTGTTCTGCTTTCAGATTCACAAGACTGATTGCTGTGGAAAGCCCCCCATGCACCCCAGGGAATAATTGGCCTTTAATTTATAAAACCTTTAGGTCCGTTTTATTCTGATGATGAAAGCTCTCCCCTTTTCCTGCTACCAACGCAATTTGCTATCTACCAGATTACATTTTGCTCAGAAAAGAGAATAGCTCTATCTGCATTACTAGAAATGGAGGGAAGAAAGTGAAACACTGAAAAATAAACTGACTTGCTCAAAGCTATTAGCAGTTGCAAAGAATACTGACTCTCAGACATTGAGTTAAATGTGATGCAGCTTTTCAAGCTTCTCTGTGAGTTGCTTGGTACTTTGGAGACTGTACTGTGATGATACAGAAAGAAAGGGGAAAAAACACTGTGACTTGAAATAGAAGTTTGAGAAAGTCATAGACAGGTTATCTATGGAAGGATTTAAAGACATGACTGGTGACAGATACAAGTAGCAACAGAAAAAGAAAAAGATAACAAAAGGTAAGAGAAGAAATATCTTCAGCACCATTAAGTAACATGGTAAGAATTTTATTTGTTCTGCAAAACCAAGCACTTGTAAATCAGGAGATGACACACATCAGAATTTAGGTGAGGCATACCTGTCAACTTGAATTTTGAGGTACTAAATATAGGAAAATCATTGAAGTTGCTGTAGTTGTTGTATTGTTATACCTCCATTTGTCATTCTGGAGTTAAAATTAGCACTGAAAGACCTTGTTTACAATTGTCCTTTCTTTCATTTTGCTTGTGGTTCGTCAGGGTTTTACATGCCCAAATGCCATAAATAATGACTGAATCCAAGCCATAACTTCATTTCCTAGTTTCCTTGGAGTCCAAAACTAGAAACTCCTGTGTTGTTTTATGAATTTTATGGCTTAGTCTGAGTGTGGTGGCAGCCTCAGCCAAGCTCCTGGGAAGTGGTGGCCTTGTCCCTTTTCCATGGACCTCCAGGAGAAGCCAGGCAGTACAACCCTCCCTGAGTTGAAGTCCCACCACCGCAAACATGGCTAGAGGGAACTAATTCTTCTCACAAGGTTTTTTGGCTCCTCTTTAAATCATTGAGTCTTGTGTGAATGAGACTCTTCCTCTATGCCTAGGCATTCTGAAAAACAGAAAACAGATGACTGGCTGTAACTTTGCATGGGGTATTAATAGGATAATTTCCAGGCTTTTTGAGTATGAAGACTTCAGCCATACATATTTTCATTATTTTACATACACAAACTGATAGAAAAAAGTAGTAGTTGTTACATTGGAATGCTTAGTTATACTTCCATATAACACTTCGTATCTCAACAAAAAGAAGAAAATTGGCATTCCTGTTTGAATGGGCCCCTTTTATGCTTCAGAATCTAGAATAATTATTAATAATTACGTGATATATAAAACACCGCATGATGGAAAAATGACGGGAACACTACAGTTAAAACAAAATTCAGCTCCGTGCTGTAAGTAAGGAGCCTACATCTGTACAGGTCACTGTGGAAAGAATAAAATTCAAATGACAGCAAACTACACCAAAAATTAAAAGGTTTTTTACTGATACTTATGAAAATATCATTGTTCACAAAATACAAGGTGAATGGATTCAGAAGCATTGGTCAAGTAAGCAGCAATTTTAAAAAGTGTGTTGGGAAAGAATATATGTAGTATTTCTTTCATACTTTCAGTACAATTTCACTTCAAAAAGATGTGTTAGGCTTCTTTGATGACCATCTATCTAAACATTTAGCTTCAAATAACATCTAAATTTTTGGTAAGAAGATGTGCACCACAAGAGAGAAGGACTATGACACTGCAATACTCATCAATATTTTTAATGTGTTTTAAAATGCTTCTGACACCTACAACGATGAAAGCGTGTTAATATTGCATATTTATATTGAACTAAAATGGCTTGAGGAATTGGATTATGGTTACCATTTATCACAGAATCATAGAATCATAGAATGGCCTAGGCTGAAAAGGATTACAGTGATCATCTAGTTTCAACTCCCATGCTATGTGCAGGGTCACCAACCACTAGACCAGGCTGCCCAGAGCCACATCCAGCCTGGCCTTCAGTGCCTCAGGGATGGGGCATCCACACCTCCTTAGGCAATCTGTTTCAGTGCATCACCCTCTGTGTGAAAAACTTCCTCCTAATAGCTAATCTAAACCCTGTCTCAGTTTAAAACCATTCCCCCTTGTCCTATCACTATCCACCCTCGTAAACAGCCGTTCCCCCTCCTGTTTATATGCTCCTTTCAAGTATTGGAAGGCCACAGTGAGATTTCCCTGGAGCCTTCTCCTCTCCAAGCTAAACAAGCCCAGTTCTCTCAACCTTTCCTCACAGGAGAGGTGCTCCAGCCCTCTGACCATCTTAGTGGCCCTCCTCTGGACCTGCTCTAAGATCTCCACATCCTTCCTGTACTGGGGGCCCCAGGCCTGGATGCAGTACTCCATATGGGGACTCACAAGAGCTGAGTAGAGGGGGGCAATCATCTCCCTTTCCCTGATGGCCACCCCTTTTTTTAATGCAGCCCAGAACACTGTTGGCCTTCTGGGCTGTGGGCGTACACTGCTGGCTCATGTCCAGCTTCTCATCCACCAGGACCCCAAGTCCTTCTCCACAGGACTGCTCTCAAGGAGATCTTCCCCCAGTTTGTATAAGTACCTGGGACTGCCCCAATTCAAGTGCAGCACCCTGCATTTGGCCTTATTGAAGCTCATTATGTTTTCATGGGCTCACTTCTCCAGCCTGTCTAGGACCCTCTGGATGGCTTCCCTTTGTTCCAGTGTATTGACTGCACAGCTCAGCTTGGTGCCATCTGCAAACTTGCTGAGGGTGCACTCAATGCCATCGTCTGTGTCATTGATGAAGGCGTTGAAGAGCACCGGTCCCAAGACCAACCCCTGAGGGACACCGCTTGTGGCTGGACTCCACCCTGACACAGAACCATAAATCACAACCCTTTGGCTGCTTCCAGCCAACCAATTCCTAATCCATCAAGCAGTCCATACTTCAAATCCATGCCTCTCCAATTTAGAGAGAAAGATGTGGTGAAGGACCATGTCAAAGGCTTTGCAGAAATCCAGGTAGATGACATCCATTGCCCTTCCCCCATCCACTGACACTGTCATTCCATCATAGAAGGCCACCAGATTGGTCAGGCACAATCTGCCCTTGGTGAAGCCATGCTGGCTGACTCAAATCACCTCTTTGTCTTCTATGTATGTGCCCCAAAATAACTTCCAGGAGGATCTGCTCCGTGATCTTCCCAGGCACAGAGGTGAGGCTCACTGGCCTGTAGTTCCCCGGGTCTCCCTTTCTCCCTTTCTTAAAAATAGGAGTAACGTTTCCCTTTTTCCAGTCACCAGGGACTTCACCAGACAGCCACAATTTTTCAAATATGATGGAGAGTGGCTTGGCAACCACACTGGCCATCTCTCTCAGAACCCTAGGATGGATATCATCCAGCCCCACGGACTTATACACATTCAATTTCATGAGGAGGACTCAGACTTGTTCCACCATTACAGTGGGACAGAAACCACTCCCCACACCCACACCTAGAGGCTCAGGGTCCTGGCAGACATGGGAAACCTGACCACCTGTTAAGACTGAGGCAAAGCACTCGAGTACCTCAGCTTTTTCTATGTTTAAGGAAGCCAGCTCCCCATTACCTTTCATCAGAGGGGGAGCACTCTCCTTGACCTGTCCCCTCCTGCCTATGTACCTGTAGAAACCCTTCTTTTTATCTTTCACATCCCTCGCCAAGTTCAGCTCCATCTGCACCTTGGCTTTCCTAATCCTATCTATCTCTACACATATGGACAGCAGCCCTGTAGTCCTCCCAGGCTACACAACCCTGCTTCCACTTGTTGTACATTTCTCTCTTTTCCCTCAGTTTAAGCTGCAGGTCCTTGCACAGCCACAATGGTTGCCCGCCTTCCCTGCTCGACTTCTTCTGCTGGGGGATGGAGAGCTGTTGTGCTCTCAGAAGGGTATCCTTAAAGAGCTGCCAGATCTGTTCTGTACCCATGCCCCTAAGGACAGTTTCCCAGGGGATCCCAATCAGCAGTTCCTTGAGCAGCCAGGAGTTTGCTCTCCTGAAGGGTCCTAGCTCTGCTTTTTGCCAGGCCTGCATTCTTCAAGATCATAAACTCCACCAAGGCATGGTCCCTGCAGCCCAGGCTGCCTCCAATCTTAGCCTCTCTAATGTTCTCCTCTGCATTGGTGAGCACCAGGTCCAGTAAGGCTTCACCTCGGTTTGGTCATCTATTACCTGGACTAGGATGTTGTCCTCAACAGACTCCAGGAATCTCCTGGATTGTCTGCCACCCACCTAATACTACAAGCAAAATATGACAACAAGTATTAACAGAAACTACATTTTATGGAACTGTAATTGTAAACATAAAAAAAACCAAAAACACACACACACAAAAAAAAAGGAAAAAAAAGAAAAAAAAGAAAAAAGAAAAAAAAGGAAAAAAGAAAAAAAAAGAAAAAAACAAAGTTTGCAAGAGTGGTAATGGTATTCTGTTCTCTCAATGCTCTGCTAAAAAAAAAAAAATACAGGTTTGTCCTTTAGCATGAAAACACTTTTAAGAATTATCCTTAAGAAAACTGGATGAGGATGAATAAGCAGGGAAAAAGAACAAATACAAAAACAAAAGGAATATCTGCTAAAATCGGGCTACTGGATAGTTTCATGGCAGAATTATCTAGGTATTAGTTGCTCTATCACAAAATATGTTCCTGTTGCAACCACAAAATTTAACACATTAATAAAAACAACCAATCGATGTAACAACAACAGCAGTTGGTTATCTGTAAAGTTCAACACTTAATCATAATTAAGTCAGGAAAAGCTGACATATCCAAGTATAAGAAATCATACAAAGACAACATAGCAAGTAACCAGTCATTCCTAAATCATCAATTTGGTCAAGTCTGGAATTGACTTCAATTACTTCTCTTTAAGTTTTCTTGAAAAAAAAAAAAAAGATTAATCCCTTTTCTACACAGCTTTTCCAGTTATCAAATTAAGATTAAAGCTAAATCCATGAGTGCAATGATAGTTTAATTACATTAAACCACAAAAAATTCACAATGAGGAAGCGTGTTTGTGCAGATAACCACTTGACTACTAAACACTAAATATATTAATAAAACTGGTGCATTTTCTTTCCCATGATATATTATACTGCTATTGTAACAACTACTCTTGGTTGGTAGGTAGGTATAAAGAAAACAGAAAATTTACAGCCTTGTATACAATTTCTTTTCCTAGGGCACCAGGTGCTTTAAATGCCACCAGAAGGATGCTCTAGGCAATGCCATGCTGTCCAACATGGCTTGGCATAGATTAGCTCAAAGCCTTTGTGTCTCTGCAGACTTTGATTAAAGGCCACTGTTAGAACTCCTATGGGTTTTTACTCGATCCAGTGTAGCATAGGGAATGTTTTTTTTCTTTATCACAGTTGCCAAAAATATGCCAGTTAAGATAATTACATTTCAATTTAAATTGGTAATTTAATGGAAATTTTAAATCATGATGCAGGGCAGGATACATACTTCCAGTCCTAACCGACAACAATAGATTTTGTCTGTTGCAGATGATTTAACAGCTCAGACCCATATTTTTGGCTCACCATGAGAAGAGACAGTTTTAGAACTCTCCATAGTTTTACAAGATTTTCTTCAATTTGTTTTAAGTGCTGCCTTCATTTTAAAGAAGCAGAGCAACCAAAGGATCTGCATGTGTTTTTTTTGTTTGTTCTGGCATAGCAGTATCACCTGTCTGCTATTACCTACTTCATTAACTGTCTTTATGAGTAATAATAAATGAAAACAAATTCCTCTTAACAGTATTTCCTCCTTTTGGGAGGACAAGTAGAACTGTTTGACACTTCTCTGTTGTTTTCACTATTTGTTTCAGAGCTGACACAGAAGCCTGGCAGTTGCAATATACTTGTAAGGGGAATCATTTTCCTTTGTTTAGAGCGCAGTGTGTACCGTCATTTACATAATAAAATCCTCACACAAATAACAGATGGTGAAGAGGCACTCATGTTGCCACATGTTGGAAGCATGATACAGTTCCTGGATGAACTTGTTTGTCTTACTTTAGCCTAGAGATGTCTCCCAGCTATTAAGCTTTGCAGGTTAGTCAGCTGATGAAAGGTTTTAAGATAGGCAAAAACTTGTCACCAGAATTTTCCTTTTTCCAGAAGAAGCAAAAAGCTGTATCCCGATACAAATGTTCAATTAATTGAAATATTTTACAGCATCATGAAAAACAAATAGTAGTCTCTCTATTTTATCATAGAATCACAGAATCCTTAGAGTTGGAAGAGACCTTTAAAGGTCATCCAGTTCAGCTCTCTTTCAATGAACAGGGACATCCGCAGCTCAATCAGGTCACCCAGGGCCTTATCTAGCCTTGCCTTGAAAGTCTCCAGGGACAGGGCATCAAGCGTAACACTAGGTAACCTGTTCTAATGCCTCACCACCCTCACTGTAAAAGACTTTTTCTGTATATTCAACCTAAATCTACCCTCTTTAAGCTTGAAGCCATTTCCCCTTGTTCTATCACCACAGACCCTGCTAAAGAGTCTTTCCCCTTCTTTCCTGTATCGCTCCCTTTAGATACTGAAAGGCCACTCTCGGGTCACCTCAGATACCTTTTCTCCAAGCTAAACAGCCCCAGCTCTCTCAGCCTGTCCTCATTGGAAAGGTGCTCCATGCCTTGGATCATTTTCTGGCCTCCTCTGGATACATTCCAACAGGTCTATGTCTCTTCTGTACTGAGGACTCCAAATCTGGACACAGTACTCCAGGTAAGGCCTCACCAGCAAAGAGTAGAGGGGCAGGATCACCTCCTTCACCCTGCTGAAATGGTTCACTATAGAAGACAGCAAACATTGTTACCCCTCTGAATCTAAGCTGTTTTCTCTCTTTTTGAATTCTTTTCTGAGCAGAAGACGGGGATAGAGAAAGCAATGCTAATGTTGTATATTAGTAACATCAGTTCTTGGATACATTACCATTAATTCTATGTGCAAATTAAGTGCCAAAAAACAAATGTCTGTCACATGGAATAACAGCCTTACAGCCTGCGTACAGTGCAATGAAATAAGATCACATTACACTCCCTAATTAGAGCTAATGGATCTGTTTCTGATGCCACTTACACTGATTTTATGATCATATAATCCATGTTGCTATCTCCAGTGGAGCTTCTTTTGAATATGAATCAGCCCCCTGAATGAAAAAGAGGCATTTAAATGAGTGGCCAGTCAAGTCTCCTTAGATGCAATTATTTCTCCTCAAATGCTTTCAAAGAGAAACTGTGCTGCAGTTTCACTACAGGTGATGGGACTGGGAATACAGGCAAAATATGGGTCTGTTTCATCACTTCTGTTTTATCTGAAATATGGCATTTTGTACTGCTGTGCAAATAGAACAAACAATTACCTAGGTTCTTTAGCATCTACAGAAAAACAAGAAGTATAATTTTATAACATAACTCCATCCTCACCATGTCGATGTATTGATTTTCATGAACACTTTGAGTATAACTTATATCCAGAACTTATATCTGTTTGCTAGAAATTTAGCCCATTATCTTCAGAAATCTAATTTTCAGTTCAACAATATCTGCTTTTCCTTATTTACCAACTCTGCTGATTGGAAGGGTGACCTGTATTTTATGAACACCAAGACAGTGAATCCTCCATCTGGCTCTTTAATGGGCAAGAAGACGGAGTTGTGTTCTTACTTAGGAGCTCACCATTTTGGGGAACCCATGGGGCATGGGCTTGGAGACTAAGCTCAGCTGTGAGTATGGCAGTGTCCAGAAAGCACCTCAGCACATCAGGGTGACCCTTCATCCTGTCCCTTTTTTTTTTTTTTTTTTTTGGATACCAACATGCCTAACAGCTCTAAATCTGTGGCATACACAAAACCCTTCTCGTCAAGAAATCTCCTAATGCAGATTCCTGCTCCCCTCCCATTCTTTGGAGTTAGCACTCCTGCTCAACAATTCATAAAATCATAAACATTTGTTTTGTGTCTGTCTGTTTAACAGCTACAGACATCATAGAAAGTCTGTCTAACAGAGCTGTTAATTGATTGTGTAACATATTTCAGGGAGTACTCCATTCTTAAAAAAAAACATATTAAAACAAAGCAAAAGAAATAAAACCCACACCCCAAACCTAAACTGAACCTAAAACTCAAAACCAAAACCAGTACACTGTAATGATTTTGAGCTCTCATCCAGAATGTTAATCTGATGTGTTTTGTTTTTTTTCTCCTTAAATGTTTGGTTAGCTCTGATTAACTTGTTTTTGTGCCACACGAGGCCTGCCTATATGGAAAGAATATTTTGAATGACCATACTTTTAGCTACTATAGTTTTAAGAATTGCAGGCCTGATTACCCCAAAGCACGGAGCCCTGACAATCTGCAGTCCTTAGAATTCAGGAAGTATGTTTTTATCTTTATTTTTATGGCTCAAGCTATCACTCATTTTGTTCCAAAATTCATCAAAAGAGCATTTTAGAGAATATTCGTCCTTTACCACTAACTCTGTTTCTGTAGATTTATCTTCAGAGTGGGACAATGATGTCTCAGGATCTTCTGTAGTATCTTGCTGCATGCAAAGATCATCTTCCCTCTTTTAGAGACTTCCACATTAATAGTAACTTGTTACTTCCCAGATATCTTGGAAAAAACACAAGGCTGCTACATTTCAAAATCATCATGCCCCACAGGAATATTATGCATTAATGCATCAACATTCAACAGTTAATATGAAGTCACTTGAATTTCATGTCATAACATAAAGGCAAAATGAGCATATTCAGAATCACGCACTTACAGAGTTGCATAAAGATACAGATAACAAATGGAATATAAATTTTCTTCATATGTTTTACATCAAAGTCAAATCCCAAAGGCGTCTGTCTCTAGAGATGCTTTACTTAGCCCCAATGATGTCACCAAGATCTTACTGCTCTGTATCAAGTTTTTGCATATTCAGGTTATATTCACAAAAGGGAATATATTCCATTCAGGGATTCCCACTGAATTTCCTCAGGTAGGAAGATACCTTTTCTCAACTTTCTCCAAATTTTCTCCCTCACCATTCCCCAGATTGGACAAACCCGGAAACCCAAGGATTGAGAAGGGCTGAAAAACATCATCAGGGGGATTTCTTTAGAAAACTTGAAAGAGGACTTCAGTTGTGATATGTTGCCCTGTACTCAATGATAATGGATGTATATGTCATATTAACTCTTTCCTGATGAAAAACCCATTCCATTATATACCATGTTTATATCAGATTTTTGTAATGTATGCCCTAATTTCTCATTAGCTCCATTTAAGAGCCCTAGCCAATATTGTTTCAGCTTCTTAATTTTCTCAGTTTTAATGGTTTTCCTATCAGCATCTTGAATTTAAATTCAGTTGTTTTTTTTTCTAGGTGTTGTTTTCTTTTTAGATACTCACATACTGTCTAGGAGTCCTCCACTTTGACCTTCCTCTGACAACACAAAGCAACCAAACAGTATTTTACCATAATACATTCCAACTTAAATTTCTTTCAACCCCAAATCGCATGGATCTATTCTTACAAGTTTTTTTTTCTCCCTAATGTCATTTTCAATACTTCTAATTCTAGGTAAGGACTTTCTTTGCCTAAAATTCTGTTCTGCCAATCTATGTGATGCAGGAAAAAAACAATTTTAGATGCCAGCTTATGGCAAACACAATTGAACTGATGTGTCTCCTGGAGTTTTCCATTCTTCTAATGTCAACAAATTCAAGTGATGGCAGAGTACAAGCCCACAGATTTTTTTTTTTTTCTGATATTTGGAAATATTAAAGGAAAAATAATTATCTGGCCTATAAATAGCTCACTTATTTGTTGTAAGTTTTGGCTAGTTGATTTCTACTACTGCTCTTTTTTTTTTTTTTTTTTTTTTTTGTAATAAGCAGCTCTTCAAGCTTTTCCCTCTGGATTTAAAAGACTTGGATATTTGCTGTCACAGAGGAAATGGGAAAATAGGAGGAAAGTGCAAGCACTCAGAAAACAACAACAGCAACAACAACAACAAAACACATGAAAAAATACCCCTTGAAACAGCTTTCACCCATGTTCTTAATCTTTCTTGATCAGTTCTTTCGAAAACACAGAAATACCTGAAGCAAAACTATACCAAAGCCTATGCTAGACTGCTGCTGAAGGCATTCTCCCAGAAGACCAGGATTTAGTCCCATTTTTGTGAACTGAAGAGAAACAATTCCAAAATGGGAGATCATATTGATACTGCCAGCAGACACCTTCACACTCTCACAGGAATGGGAAATTAGAAGTATAAAAATGGATCCAGGGAAAAAAGAGCTTAAATCGGGATCTCTCACTTCCTAGCTGTTGGCTAGGCTATAAATTGAATTTAAAATATGTTAGGAAAAAAATCTGTCCAGAGGCATTTCCAAATACTGGCTTAAGCAAGTAAATGGAGACAATGGTTGGTGAGTACATGCATCTTAGAGGAAGCCTTAACACTGAGCAGACTCCAGGCATTGTCACTCCAAGTCTGAACTGTTGACTAGAGGAGCTTTATGGCTCTATTCTTCTCTGAGTTTTGGCAAGCTGTCTAAAAATTTTAATGTAGAGAGTTCATCCTTGACATACGCAACAGTGCGACCTTGCCAGTTAAGTATGTCTGTATGTTAAACACCTAGGTGCTACCGAAATGCAACCTATCTCAAAACCTATTTCCAGCATAGTTCAGTATAAGTGATATGGCTGGTGCCCAAGATTGGCTTTCACCACACATTCAAGTCTATCACAGTTCTAAATCAGCACAAGCTTGTTTTATCTGTGTTTGCTGCAGTCTGCATAACCCCAGTGTGTTCTGACCCTCAGCTGACTTGTGCTGAGTGAGGTATGAGGACACTTACAATACAGGGTCCCTAAGAATGCAGGTGCTTCAGCAGCAATTTAGTGTGAAGGAGTGCCAATGGCTTCCAAATATAAAGAAGTGTTTCCATCTTGTCATTTGGAAGACCTAAAATATATAAGTATTAATAAAACTTAGTAATACTTAGTAATACATTACATGATGAATTGCATAATGGAATATAATTACAAGAGTTTAGTTTGCTCCTCATACAGTATTTCTAGTGCATACTTTCCATATATACATACATTTTTTCCCCCTGCAGACCCTTCACCATCTTGGTAGCCTTCTTTGGACACTCTCTAATCGTTTTATGCCGTTTTATTTCCATCTGTATTAGGGCAGTAACACACAGTCTTGAGTAAATTTTGCCTGTGAGCTGGATTTCTCCATCTTTGAAAGGGTTTTTAGATGTTATGTTTTATTTTGTAAAGCACTAAGATCTACAGATACAAGAGGTAGGTATAATTGTTTCTTGACTAGCTTAAAATGAATTCTGCCATGCCAGTGGCATTGCTATTTGGTTGTTTATCATGCACATTTTCATCATCCAACAACAGATGTACTTTCTGGATAGTCTTCAAGATTGTTTTACAGAGCACTTGAGACTATTTTGTTTTAATTTTATTTCTTTTGTTGCTTATTTTCTTTAAACATTTTATCCTCAGGGACTTGGCTAAGCTGTGACCATTAAAAAATTATACAGCAATATGTAGTTTCTGTTTTCCATTTAAGCTAAATTTTACACAAATAAATCTCAAAGGATTGAATATACCTTCTCAATTTTTCTGATTGACTTCCTATGAATGCTGCTTTCTGTCTGGGCAATGACCCTTCCCTCTGTAGAACAATTATTAAATCCAAATGTTGCCTGAACTATGGATCAAGTTTGCCTTGCTCCTAGAGTTAGGAGCATAGTGATTTCCTTACTTTCCTGTTTGTCCAAGTTCTGTCATCAGGTTTACACAAACAAGTCAGGCAGTCTTTCCTGAGGCCGAGGAAATGATGACAAGAAGAAAGCAGAGAAAATGAAAGTTGCAGAAAGAGTGACCTATTAAAAAAAACAAAACAACAAAAAACAAAAAACAAACAAAAAAAAAAACACAAAAAACCCCCAGCAAATTTCTCAAATATCCATTCCAAAGAGGACCAAACTGCTAACATAAACCTAATCTATCCAAAGTATTCTTAATCCAGGTCATGACCTTGTTTTTTGTCCCCTTGCTCCTTTACTGTTATTAAAGGCAGAGCGCTTCAGAATTGACATATTTTTAAGTTTTGAAATTGACTCAGACTTCAGAAGGTTATGGTTGAAACCAGTCACAATTTGCAAAGAAAAATGCTGTGATCAGCTGCAGGAAAAAAAAAAAAAAAAAAGATGCAAAAGGATCTCAAAATTGCTTTGGAATAGAGTCATAAAGTCACTACAGCAGAGACTTTCAAAACTGTGCAGGAGTTGCATGTATGTAGCTCCCATTACGTTTTATAGGTACTGTATATCTGTGTTGTCTTAGCTGTTCTGAAAAAAAACACTCGGTCAGCATAATTAATGCCTAATAACATAATACTGAATTTATTGCTTAATTTAGACTCTGCAGACTAAAGCATTTTACTCGAATTCTAAAAGCTTCTAGAGTAGCTTCAAATACAAATCTCAAGAAAATATATCTTATTTCAGAAACAATTCCTTCTTTTCCTCAAGTATTAAACACAAAGCTAGAAAGAGACTTCAGACCTAGTGTATTCTGACATATTGCATCTACAAACAGGTTTCATTCTGTTGGAAGCAGGCTAAGAGTCAGCCTGGGAATATTTTGGTAAGCCCAAGAAGCAGCATTCTCAAGGAAACAAAGAAATCTAACCTATTCCTATTTATCACAATTATTCCTGACACACAGACTTAAAAACTTTGAAAAGTTTAAAAGACGTAATTATCTACAACTGTTCATTCATAAAACCTCAATACTAATACTGAATTAACATTTATTTCAGCTAGACTGCATTTCTAGAGCTAACTTTCATAGATAATCTATCCTTTACATTTATAGTTCTACCTCTGGGTTTAAACAGTCCCAAAAGCTGGCAAAGATGCTTAAAGGCAACCTTTCCAGCAGGACCCACACAAGTTTTGTCTCCACATGGTCAGTTCCAAAGTACAGAAGCACTCCTCAGGTAGAGAATTTCTGAGCATTTTGCACGAATGTGTTGGCTGGTTCTCCCAGCCCTGCACAAACCAGATTCCCATGACACATCATAATGGGATCATTGCTCTACAATACAGAATTAAAAGTCCCACAATCCCTAGTATGCGTAACAAGATACACCATCTAATAAAACTGCCTGGATCGATCTTGGCTGAATGTTGCTCACAGAGGTGATGTTACAAATTAGTACCATAACTTATTGTTATGCCATTCTGTGCAAAGCCAGTAACACTCTTAAATAGGTATGACTTTCACAAGGCTGGTGTATTTCAACCACAGCTACAGGGCAAATTGTTTATTAGTATGTATACCTTGCACACTAATTAGTAAATGCTGTAACACCAAGCAGGATACCTACTAATAGATTGAATTCTAGAATGCTGGTGTGTCTAGTCCTGCTATTCAAAAGAATACATATTTTTTATACAAGAATGAATGCAAAATTAGTTTTGGGATTTATGTAACAGTATAAGCCCTCCTTGCTATCTTACAAATATACAAATTAATTGTTTTGACTTCAGTAGCTATGTGCTTAAATAATTAACAATTGTTATTATAAATAATGCAAGAGAGGATATTCACTGGAATCTCAAAGATACAGTTAGATTACACCAACATATTCCAGACTAATGTCTCCCAGAAATACAGTAAGTGGAAAACTTTTTTACTTTCTGATTGGTTGAAGTAAGCACTGGTACCTACAAAGAGTTCTTAAATCTTAAAGTTTTATTTCAAGAGGGTGTTCATGGGAAAAAAAAGCATCAGTGAGTTTCAGTTCAGTAGCATCTCTCCGCCATTGTTTGTAACAAACCCTCTAATACAGTAATACTTTTTATTACCTTCAGGATAACATACACTTTTCTCTGAAGCTACAGATGCATAGCAGAAGATTCAATGACTTCATACCCTGATCTACATTATTCCTCTTCTGGTTCTCAACGTTCAAAGCAAGTTCTGGCAAAGAACTAGCCAAAACATTAGCTAATGTGTCTGTTGAGTTTATTGTCTGTGATCTACCACCAAAACCAAAAGAGAAACAACTACTTGTGAGATGGCAGTGAAACAGAGGTAAAAGTCCGAAGCTGAATGAGAAAAATGAGGGAGCAGTATAAGGGGAAAACTATGCCAGAGAAGGATTTAAGCTAAGGGACCTGGGATTTTTCAGTCTGGAGAAGAGAAAACTGAGGGCATCTTGTCAATGCTTATAAGTACCTAAAGGGTGGGTGTCAAGTGGATGGGGCCAGGCTCTTTTCAGTGGTGCCCAGTAATAGGATAAGGGGCTATTGCCCACAAACTGGAACACAGGAATTTCCATATGAACATGAGAAAGAACTTAATTGAGGGTGACAGAGCACTGGAACAGGTTGCCCAGAGATGTGGTGCAGTCTCCTTCTCTGAGAGATTCAAGACCCACCTGGACACCTGCCTCTGTGATCTGCTGTAGGTAACCTGCTTTAGCAGGGCGGTTGGGCTGGATGATGTTCAGAGGTTCCTTCCAACCACTACTGTTCTGTGCTTCTGTGATTTGGCATCTTGAAATGTTAAGTCCACTGAAAAATATGGAGAGACTCTGTATTAATTCCTTCCAGTTAATTCTAATAGATTCCACTTCATCTCTTTTATTTTTTTTTTTATTATGTAAAATGTGTAAATCTATAGTAGAAATTGTACGAACTGACATTTTTAGGTGTCCACTGTACTGTTCTTAATTCTGCACATTGTAGGCCCACTTGTACGTACATACAGACAACCACAGCAGAATTAAACATGAGATGTTAAGCATCCTTTAAAGTACACACTTAAAAATTATCTCCCTTCTTCCCCATTCATCCTCCTTTTTCCTTACAAGCCACCTTTTTCTCATTTTTCCCCCTTTCCCCCTTATTTTCCTCTTTCTTTTGTCAGTCTTTTCTCCCTCTCCTAAATCTTTTGTTCAATCTTATTCTCTTTTGCCTTTCAAATTGGCTTTTTGTTAAAGTGTTCTCAAAACATTTAGGATAAATGCAAACTGAATTGATACCACAGGCACTGGCCACTTCTGTTGTGTGTCACCTATTCTTTGCTCATGCCTGCAACAATGTATTGTGTTCACATCACATCCAATACATATATATATCGTTTCAGTTAATAGAAAGCAATTTCATATTGATTACATAAGCTTCAAATGCCTCTTTGCTGGGGAAAAAAGTAAAAGCAATATAATAAGATAAAGAGTAAATATAATAATCTGGCCTCATGACAATACACACTGTGTGTATATATGAAGATTACAAGAGCTCAGAGACACAAAGACCAAGGGAAAAAGAAAAATGTTATTCCATGTACACAAAATGCTAGGTTTCCTAATGAATGGTGCTTAAATTAATGAACATTCCTTTATCTTGACAGGAGCCTTGTTACTCCAAGACCCTCCTTCTTTGTCATCTCCTTCCAGATCCTATGAGGATCCTATGAAGAGGTCCTGGAGGAGGAAGAGAGAGCAAAGAAGGACAGATGGGCAGGGTTCTCAGTCTATCAAGAGAGACAGGAACTTTGCAGAGCCTTCAATTATAGGAATAATAACTCTATGAAGATTGGGTTGAATCTGTACAGGGGATCATTTCTCCAGTGAAATCAAATATTAGAGTCAGCTTCTGCTAGTACATGTGAAAAGTTGAAAGGGAAAGTGAGGGGAAAAAAAAAAAAAAGAGAAAAAGAGAGAGAAGAAATGTGAGAGAGTTTAATTAAAAAGTGATTGAAAAACATTGGGTGTGATTACCATTGTAAACTTTCTTTGCTTGTACTGTACAGCAGTAGCAGAAGGAATTCTTCTTGGTGATGTTGGTTTGGATTTAGCCCAAGACCTGTGCTATCAAAACATTTTATCTTTACATTTTCTTTCTTTGTTTTTACAGGGATTGCTGTAAAAGTTATTTTTATGTTAACGTTCTTATTCAATTCCTCTCCCTCAAAATTCCTTTCCTTTAATCTGCTCTTAAGAAAATTTGGCAGAAAATTTTCCTCTCCATATAAAGAGGTAGGAAAAAGGTCCTTTGCCCTCTTAAACTATTCTTGGACTTGTTAGATTCAGAGGAGGAAGTGGAGAATGATAACAAGGGAAAATAAAAGATAAAGTTACAGTATTTGCTCATTTAAAGCTACTCCAGTAAGCATAAACCACAAGCAGATTCAAACTTGCATTAACAATAATTATTACTTTGCCCATCTATCTTCTGCTGGTTTGCCTATTCCAACCACATGCTTATTCATGTTGTGAATACTTAAGGCAAGATGATGTTATTTACTTCATTCATTGAGATCGTTTTCTGCCCGTGGCTTTTTGATGTAATTTTGTTTGGACAAAGTTTTAGAGGCACATGCCATAAAAATTCTACTCGACATGTTGCCTCTTCGGGGTGATGCAAAACCAACCTTAGTCACTCTTTTTATTAGTGTAATATATTGTTAATATTCTTATTACTATCCATAATTTATTCTTGGCAGCATTGGGAAGGCCTCCCTGCCCACTCCAGGGTAAACAGTCAAACTTTTTAATCTAATTCAAAATAGAAATAAGACTGGTTCCAGAGAACCTGATGATCCCTATCTTACCATTTGAAGAAGAGAAAAATACACTATTTTGCTTGAACTTTTTCCCTCTCACAGTTACATCACCCTTGCAGGTTCAAAGGAGCAGAACGCCATTGACCTCCTTGTGAACTCACACCTAAACTGTTTCAAGGAAATGCCAGCAAGAGGTGCTCAAGCACTAGCTACATGTTGTCCCTTAAGCTTTGCATGTTGCCTCAGCTTCTCAGCTTCATCACTTTGGGGAAAAACATCTAAAGCTATTTGTGAAGTAGTATCTTCCAGGGTACAAAAAGTACCACTTAAGGAAGTACAAAGTGCAACTGGCTTATACAGTGTAGGTAATATTAACATTGGCTTAATTTAAATTGGGAAATCACCTGCATTTACTTATTTTCTTTCAGAGACTTTTTCTTCTTTGTCAAAATACATGCTAGAGATGTGGTTGTGAGATGTTTGAATAGATCCACGGTGAACAGTGACTGTAGAGAGAACAAATAATTTGGTTCCAAGCCACACAAAACTTTCATGACCATAATGAATTACAGTATTAATGATCAGCAGCCTAAGACAAATTAAATTGTGGTGTTGAATGAGGTTCTATTAAAAAAAAAATTAAAAAAAAAAATCTTCCAAATCAGTCATTTAATCTCCTTAGCAGAAAGCTGTTACAAAAGAAGCAGTACACATCAAGTACACATCATGGAAGAGGGGGAAAGTATGGTCCTGGAAATTAATTACTTTCACATTTCTATAGTTTGTGTTGTCACATGTATAAAATCAGAAATGAAGAGCACCTTTGCAGGAAGCATCAGAAAATATGTCTGTGTTTACATGTCTTAATTGCAAAACAGAATCAGCACTTCTCTGTAATGAAAACCTCTATTAAGAGACAGCCCAGTTTGGCAAGTGTGTAGCAAAGGCTTAGAAAGGTCTTCATAAAGCCTCATGGTAAGGCAAGGCTGAGACTCAGAGGACTGAAGCCGGGCTTTCTTGCTCTCCCAAAGACAGACCATATTCTCAGCTGGGGCACAGCAACACAACAACGTGGTCAACAGTACCACATCAGTGTGCACTAAAACTCCTATCTGTCCTGATTGGGCCACTTGATAAGAACCTGCTTTCCTGATCTGGTGCTGATGTATCTGATCACAAGGATTAGAGATATACACAAGTGTTATTTCCGGTATATTACATTTATTTATTCAATTATTTTTGCAACATTCATTTAAAAAAAAAAAAAAAGTAAAAAAAAAAATTGCCTGTACTTGTGTCTTTTCCATGAATGCAACAGCTCACACTCCAATGATTTTAGATTCATTCAGTCTTATTTCAAATGAAGCCTTTCATACCTGTCATCAATGACTTTAAATTCTCCCAGCAACAGCAAACGTTTTACTTGGTGAGTCCTGGAGCCCTGTTTGCCTTTTTCTTTGCAGTTGTACTGCCAGGGTAGCATGTGATCACCTCCAAGATTACTGCTCACATCTTTCTATACTTCAAAATATCTTTTCAATAATTCCAGTACTTCTCCTTGACATACAGCTTTCAACAAAGCTGAGAAAGCATTTCTCAACACTTTAGTCCTGAAGTCCCTTGCCTTCAATGTTCTACTAATAGATCAACCCTTCATTTGCTCTTCCATTCCTCAGGGGATACAAGCTATTCCATTACAAAATCTATGCTCCACATCTTGCCAACACCAATGAAGTGTGCATCACAAACGGCTCTCACTGGCATGTTTCTTACTTGAAGAGTATTAATAAAATATTAGATAAGAAAAACCTCAGGAATGGAAACTTTATCCATTATCTCCTCCTTCTCCAAGACAAAAAAAAAAAAAAAATTGCCAGTTTGTTATTGATCTCAGATTTCTGCTACCATCTTTTTCATCTTCCTCAATATAGTTAGTTTTCTGTGTGGTACTATTTCAAATTAATTACAGAAGTCCACACAGACTAAAAACTCATCTTTCTCTTGCCTACAAAATCAGTTTTTAAAATCGTCATTTAATGAAAATATCAGGTTATCTGACATGATCTTGCTTTAATAAACATTTGCTGTGATATATCCCATTTTTTATTTGCTGCTATATTTCAGTTATTGCTTCAATAAAGACTCACTGAAATGACAGAAATTACTGAGGCACATTAAAAAGCTGGTGGATGATCTTGGACAAATTAACTTTGCATCTTTCATACTCCAAACTTACAGGGGGAATAATAATACAGTTTATTTCTTTAAGAGAGATGGTGAAAGAAAATCTGTAATATAATAACTATTGTCTAGCTTTTATTAGTTCTTCTTCACCTTGCACACTTTTCTAACCCAAGCATTATTACTATGTGGCACAATCAATTTGCAGAAGTGCCATATTACCATCTGAGTAGAGAAACCTAAGTGCTTAAAATACTAAACATTCAACCTTGAAACTGTTGTTATGTATACGGTTTTGTTATCTAACAAAAATTTCTGCAAAGCATCCTAACCTAACAGTACTCCATAATCATCACATGAGAAAAGAGAATAGGTGGATTCAAAGAAAAACAAGGAGGTAACCAGTTTGAATGGAGATGACTGTAACACTTTTGTGGAGTACTTAGAGAACTTAATCAGAGAATAGTTTTTGAGCACAAATGGCATGAGGGGCATATTGTGTACATATTTGGGAGTGTGTTTATGTGACTGTGCTAAAACATGATCACTTGGAAGAGACATCTCAATTCTTCACTGGAAAGAAAAGCTTGCAGAAGGAAGTGTAATCTGGTCCAGCTCTCTCTGCCAGAGGCTGATGCTTTATAAAGGAGCCTCTCAAACTAGTATTCTCAGGTGTCTGAGGAACAGTCATGTTTCTGAACAAGCAGAGGCATGACTTCTCACCCCACCTCCTTTCCAATGGGAAGTTTCCTAGTCCCCAGGTCTTACAAACATGCACCTTGGTTGTCGATTATAGCCAGGCTTATACAGGCTTTCAAAGCATTTTGCCTTTACCATTCTTCCCAAACAGTAGCTTAGGAAAACTTGGCAGCTGATTTCTTACAGCTCTGGTTTGAACATGCAGCACTACTCATACCCTGAGGTATTCTCCAGAGCTCGGCACTCGGCAATGGGCCTTTATTTAACTTTAGTGACTGTTTTTCAATAAAAGATTTATATATTACTACTTCAAGAATCACAGAGTGGTTGAAGTTGGCAGGAACCTTTGGAGGCCATCTAGTCCAACTCCTCCTCAAGCAGAGTCACTCAGAGCAGATTGCCCAGGCCTGTGTCCAGGCTCTTGAAGCTCTCTAAAGAGGAAACTCCACAGCCTCTCTGGGCAGCCGATGCCACTTCTTCATCTCCTGCACACTAAGAAGTGTTTCCTGATGTTCAGATGGAATCTCCTGTATTCCAGTTCGTATTCCTTGCTCTTGACCTGGAACAAGGCATCACTGAAAATAGCCTCACTCTATCTTCATGGCATCCTCCCTGTTGGTACTATTTTCACCATACCCTTTTCTCTCCATTGTGAGTAAGAATGAAACCTGCTCCTCCTAAGTCAAGGCTGCACACAGATCCCTCCCTGATCTACTCCATAGGTAACCTTCACCCCACCTCCATCAACCATAAGAAATTATCCATTTTCATAGCTGATCCACTACGTACTCAGGACCTGCAAACAGAGGTCTCTGAATGAACCAAATTGGTCCCAGATGACTGGAGGCTTGCCAGTATAACTCCCATTCACAAATACCTGAAGGGAGGTTGTGGTGAGATGGGTGCAGGCTTCTTCTCCTGCATCACTAGTGATAGACTAGAGGGAATGGCCTCAAGTTGCACCAGGGGAGGTTCAGGTCAGATATTAGGAAAAATTTCTTCTCTGAAGGAGTGGTCAGGTGCTGGGATAGGCTGCACAGAGAGGTGGTGGAGTCACCGTACCCGGAGGTGTTCAAGAAACATTTAGACGTGGTACTAAGAGCCATGGTTTAGTGGGGTTATATAGGTGGTAAGTGGATGATTGGACTGGGTGACCTTGGAGGTTTTTTCCAACCTTGCTGATTCTATGATTCTACTAAGCTGTACATCTCACAAACCCATTCAATGTCCATTTTCATGAATATCTTCAGATGTGAGTGACATAAAAACAAACAGCAGAATCTGAATCAGTGTTTCCCACCTCACTGTTCTGTGTCCCTTCTTCAAGCACTTGTCTGCTAGAAAATACCAGCAATGAAGTCAATGCTTTGAACATTAGAGAATGAGGATTGATATCTGAATGGGCACAGATGATGAAAGAAAGTATCCAGCACCAACACATCATGACAGCAGAAGGAATGTGATGCAGAGGCTATCAGGCCACCATGCCATGGGTGGAAGAGTTATTATTTTGAAGTGGCTTTTTAAAAAAAAAAGCCAGAAACAGAACTGCTCTTAGGACAAGAAAGAAAAAACAATTGGCACATCCTTCTGGGACAACAGTGTAAACCGAACATGAAAAAAAAGTGCATGATTTTTTCTGGGAATGAGGAAGAGTAAGAATTACAACACACAATAGAATGAGAGAAATAAGTAAAAGAGCCGAATTTGTGAATGGACCTGCATATATAAATTTTATATGTATATATATGTATTGGTAAGGGAAGTTTATCACAAGGGCTACTCCAAAAGTAATGCCTTCCACTTTATTATGTTGATGCACAACGTCAGAGGGGGATGTTGGTGGTATGCCAGTAGGGGTTGAGCCTTCCCACCAGTATTATGCCATATTTTGTTGCAGTGTGACAGACGGCAGCAGAGGTGCAGTCTGATACAATGGCGTCTGACAGGAAGTGCGTGTGAAGTAAGGGTGTGTCATTGAATTCCTCCGTGAAGAAAAAATTACTCTGTTGATGTTCATCAACGCTTGCTGAAGCTTTATGGTGTCATCTCCACTAATGCAGATTTTTTAGAACATGACATGCAGGCTCTTGTTCATCACTGGTAAGAATACATGTCGAAAAATAGTATTTAGTAGCTAGGAATTTGCTCTAACAAACAGCGTTACTGTGCTCTTTTTATCTGTGGAAATTTCCATGGAAAAAAAAAATAGGAGGCATTACTTTCAGAGTAACCTACATATAAGTAAAAAAAATTCCACACTAACCAAGGTATATTGGCAGTTTTGAAGTTGCGATAGCAACACTTGCTTTTCCCTTGCTTTGAAAGCTGTGTGTCAGCAGCACTCTGTGCCTAATTATTCACAGCATAAAGAAGTGCATACCTAGAGAGTAACACAGTTATTGTTCTGGGAGTTTATCAGGCAATATGCATTTCTGAAGCAACCAACTCTTCTGAAAACTTACCCCATTTTCACTTATAACCATTAACTTCTAGGTCCATGAACTATAAAAGCAAACTCTAGGACAATTCACATCATTATGCAAAGTGGAAAGAAAAATCTTGTATTATATGGAAATAATTACCACTGCAATTTTCCTTTGCTATTACAGGAAAGCCAGCATAACTCTAGTGAACACTTCAAAGAAAGCAAAATCTCAAGGAGACCACTGCCAAAACACTGTTCAATGTCATATTAGTAAGTGTTTGTCACATCTTCAAAGGTGCAATTAAAGACAGCTTTTATATGGCTTAAGCCATTTAGGAATTTAGACACTGGTGAATCTGTATTTTACTAAAGAGGAGCCTGCAGAAGCAAGTTTCCAATTTGTTTGAACCGGTACTATATGTCAGTTTTCACTTTCTATTTCAACTGGTTGAGGTCTCAAAATGAGATCAGGGTTCAGATTTTCACAGTAAGAAAATAATCATATCTAGCAGAATTATTACTCACACTTCCCAAAATGCTCTTTTGAGAATAGATAACAGCAAAGTTGGTTTTACACAATGGAACAAGAAATGCAAAGTTCTAGGTGGAATCTTCAGACTCAAAAGAAGAGAGAGGAGTAGGAAAAAAAAACAGACCTACAACTTAAAATCTTTGTACATTAACAGTACAGTTTCAGGCAGTGGTTTCTAGGATGGTTGCAATTTGGCTATATCCACAAGGTGGTGTAACTTAAAATGTAATTATTGTAATTATTTGCCCAGAAAGAAATTCCATTAGCCTTGCACTGTCAAAACAGTAATGGGAAGATCTGCAGTTTACATTGCTCTTTGCACTTCCAAAAACATTTAGTAAAAATACGGTTGAAAGGAATTCACAGAAAGTGTAGGAATAGCTAATGGAAAATAATGTGACAGATCAACACAAAAAGAGCCCATTTATCTGCCAATATCATTGTCACAGTTACTTTTCTCTTTCAATAAATGCTAAAAAATAAAAAGTAAGAAGTGCTAAACTTCATACAGAAGAGATCCTGTCCTATGAAACTAGGCCACAAACATGATTTAAAACAGGATCACCTTACCTTTTTAATATAAATGTTTTAAACCATATTTTATGTTCCACATGAATTATACATCTGAACTTCATATCATTTATAAATTATGTGGCCTTTAAGGAATCTGACAATGGACTGATCTAAGATCAAGGAACATTCTCCAGAACATACTTAGAAATAAACATCAATCTGACATTGTAATTTTTCAGGCATTTTGAAGTGAAGTATCAATCAGATAATTATCTTCTGGTGGTCAGCGTATGTCAGTTTCCCACTATTTTCTGCTACAGATATATTACAGAGAAGGTATGCGTGTAATGGAACAAATTTTTTTGGCATAGTTATAGCTTAGTAGTCCTTCCAGAAGATAGCATAGGTATAACAAAGATGTTTAAGCTGCTTTCCTGACCCAGACAGGCTGCTAAACATGCTCAAAGCTTTATGTCCCTTGTTATGGTATGGTCTTAGCAGAGATGAGTTAATGAAAAAAGCTTACTCTAATCACGGTACTTGATGCCACCTCCAGAATAGTGTAGTTTTCAGCATAACTATATATAAGAATACATGAATGTAAACAAGAAATCACAGAATAACATAGATGAAACTTGTTCAAATTTACTTCATCTTCACAATGCCCCTTAACTCTCTTAGGGTGCTCCTTCTTTCCTTTTATTGATTTTGATTCAAAATTATTATAGTTTTCCTTATTTGAAACTTTATCAGTTTCACCATGCAGAGACAGAGATGAAGTCTTACCCTTGTTTATGGATCTAAATAAAAGAATAACTGCAGTTACCTGTAATGATTGACTTTTATTTTCTGACCTTAAACTTTCCATAAAACACTTCCAGCTCTCTCTGTTGCAAATTATTTTTTTTTTCCAACTATAAAGCATCACATGGGAAAAAAAAAAAAAAAAAAAAAAAAAAAGGATAACCAAAATGAGTCCAAAGATGTCTCTCCATAGTCATCAGTGTAATCAAGGTGAGGGTGTGCCTCCATAATGTCTGCTCCTTGTTATGGGGGTGAAATATATGCACAGAAATGCTGCATTAAGTGCAATAAAGTGGAGTGTTGTCATGCAATCCTTTCCTTTCTTCTTTCTTTCTCTTTTCTTTCCTTTCCTTCCTTCCTTCTTTCTTTCATTCTATTCACTTTGAGATTACTAAAATCAGGGTGAGCTGAAAGGGGATACAAATTCAGGCTTTCCAGGCACTGGCACCAAACTACTCCTAACAGTTTTTCCAAGACCACCTAACTAAGTGCTATTGGCTCTACATCTCCTAGGAAAAGAAAAAAAAAAAAAAAAGTCAAAATGTTAAGTATAGCTTTTGCCCTGCAAAGCAGATCAGGAGGATGTCTGCACCTGTCATGCTTTGTTTGAGTGAGTATGTGGCTTTGGACATCCACATCACTTCTTTGAGCACTCTTCCCTTGTCTACCTGGCTTGGAGGCTTTTATGAAGATTCTGCATTTTTTTAGGGTCTCAGCATTGACGGGGTGTGAAGCACAGCTATAATCCAGCAAATGCACTCACTCTCTCATCATGTCGCATTAGAAAAGCAACGCTTCAGGGGATTCAGTTGGGAATCTAGTAAGCTTCAGCAAGATCTCCCACCTGTGAATGTGCCCAGAGGGAAAATGCCCTCAGCTGTAGCCTCACAGGATTCTTACAAGATAAAGAGCTAGAATTTTCTCACAGAGACTGAAAAATACATACATTTTAGAGATTCTTCTCTGCATTTTTCTTTTGTGATTTATGTATTCCTGGGAAATAAAAATTCTCAGCATATAACATCCACATAAAAACATTGAAAGGGGAGCCTAGGGCAAAGGAAAAACACTATCTTAGAAAAAACACGCTTTCAGTGATTGGTCTTTTTCTAATTTTTGTTTTCACCCAAAGTAATCTAATTGACTAAAATTGTCAGACGGTAACATTACAGTCTGTCGTCTCACACAGCAACACCAGATGGGTTTCCAAGGTTAAGACACAGGCTTCCCAGCCTTACCCACCCGTGCGGCTGTCACTGCCTCCTGCTGCTTATGGGTAGAGGTGCATGTCTCCTACAGGCCTCCCTAGCTCTGCACAGCATCATCAAGATACATTCTCTAAGCTGAAGTGCAGACATTATCAGGTGAGGTCCTTTTGGTCTGTGACAGCTTTTAATTCTGCTGGTCAGAACTGAAGGTCGGTTTAAACCCACATGTGCAACTTCTGCTGCACTCCGGCTTCACCGTGCCCTACACACACTGCAAAGTGCAGCTGAGCCAACACAGGGAGAACCTGCCTTTGCCTTCCACAACCTCTTAACCCTCAAAGATGATAGAGACACTGTGGCAGAAAAAAGGAGTGGTCTTAACTCAAAAGCACAGTACCCAGAGGGTATTTGGTGCAGCACAACCTGTATTTTATCTTGTTGGCTGTCCTGTCTTTTCCCACAGTATGCTAGCTATTCATCCCATAGAGCGTGCTGGAAAAGCATTAATGAATCAGGCCTTGAGTTACAGTAATAGATGAGATGTTGCCCCCATTTCACAGTTGGAAAAATAAGTGCACACAGAGTAAATGACTTTCCCAGTTGCAGAACATGCATATCTGTGGCAGAGCTGGGTGGGTTTATGGATGATCCCCCTGCTTGAACAGCCGTCCTCCATCCTCTCCCTCCCCCGAACTAATTATATCCTGATGAATAGCAAAAAACAGACAGAAGTTCCTGAGAACAGACATGTCTAAAAAAGTCTTTGGCATTGCTTAAAAATGGACTCAAAGCTTTAAAAAGACAGTCTGGAACTCTGGAGATGAGTAATGAGTTTTTAAGCTTCATTTTTAGTTTTTGTGGTTATGTAGCAAGGTTTTAAGTAGTAGACCAGCCCAGTCCATCTGGCTGTTCCTGCTGGTGATGATAGCGGTGGCCTCTGCTTATACATGCTGTGCTCATCAACAATGCACTGCAGCTGACATGCAGCATACTTGCTTTTTGTTCTGGTTGGGCTTTGATCTACAGCATTCAAAGATGAGCAGTTCCTTTCAAGGTATTTGCAAACCTTGTCAGAGTCTGATTGTAGCATGACATTGACATTAGGCGGATTATTACTTGTCTGGGGAAGCACTGTTTCCATGAACAAACTGGCTATTCTGCTATCTAATGAGATGGATATTAGCACACAGTACTGTGGCAGCAGCTCCATAGCAAAGTCCCAGCAACATGGCTGAAATGAAAAAAAGAATTCAATTTTCCTGCTGAAAAGATTCCAACAAGATTTCAGGATAACAGTGCTGCATATTTCAGACTGAAAAAAAAACCAAACAAAAAAGCACCAAATGATACCTGTTCCAACTCTGACTTACTCAGTGTGCTTGAGTAGGTGCAGAAGGACTATCTTACCCAAATAGTGTGGATTTAATAAAAACTAGTGTTGCAGGTGGAAAGGAAACAAAGAAAGAGAATGATCTCCTTGCAAATGGCAAAACATTACCTTTTTTTTTTTTCTTTTTCTTTTAATAGATTCAAACCCTCTCTCCTCCCCCTTTTTGTATTTAATAAAAGCTGATCACCTAATTTCAATCTGAAATGACAAGATTAAAGTGTAGAGATAACCTTTGTGCACAAGCCTAGTGTGCAAGGCATCTTTCCAGAAAATCATAGCAAACTTAGAGCAAATGCCTAGTTCCACATCATTCAGCAGCTCCCTGGGAACACTGGGCAACCAAAATGCATCCTAATGAAAAGAAGGAAGGATCATTCTCTGTTCCTCCCCACAAACTATGATACAATGCTAATCTCTGAAATAAACAGAACAACAACAACAATAACAAAAGGAAAGTCAATTTTTAATAATAACAATTATAAGATGAATGTACAGACTCTATGTGACTAAAGACCCTATTCAAGCTTCTGTTCGCTAATAGTGCCTTTAATTCACATAGATGTTGCCCTGACTCAGACTCCTCAAATGAAGGCTAGAGAGTGGAAGAGACCTAGGTCTCCTCAGTGTCTAATAGCATTCTGGAAGTTTTGCAGATTTGCTGCCAAGCGCAGTGGAAATGTTAAAAAGTAAATGAGCCAAAGCCCTATGGGCATCTGACAACACAGCCTCTTTTTTCCTGTACCAGAGCAGCTGAGCTAACAAAGTAAGTATTCATTTTCACCGAAATATGTTGCTACCACCCTCTGTTTATTTTAGCATTGTCAATTTTTCCAGAAAAATCTTCAGGGATATGATCCATCATTAATGTGTGCATGTAACTTCCATTAACTTCAATGTAAGTATGGACCAGGACAGAAGAAATAGCTCTGGAAAAAACTTTGGGATCTTCCCCCATACATACAAGCATTTGTCCATGTTATTAATCCTAAAAGTTACAGGGTACTCAGAAATAAAACAAATACCCATCAGAAGAAACTAAAATAATATAAACGGGTGTTATCTCTCAGTCCTCAACAGTAAAAAAATAAAAGACATTTCTGCCTACTGCACACATTGGTAATTATACCAATAATAAAGGAAAAAAACAATTACTGACAAGGAAAAGTAGAAGAAAAGCTAGAAAGAAAAACAAAAAAGAAAAAAAGTCATTCTTCCCGCCACGACTCAAATAATATCCTAAATGCAACACTGACTTAAGGAAAAGAAAAGAAAGGTCTGAGGGCATACTCCTTGCACAAAGATAAGCACAACATTGTCCTCAGAAATTGTCCTCAGCCTTGACAGACTCCAGGTACATGTCCTCTGTTTCTGTAACTCTCCCCAAATCTGTGAGTGTTAAGGAGGAACCAGTCTGATGATTTTTATGCATGCAATACTCAGAACTCAATCTAACTGACGTACCCAAGATACTAGAAGAGAATAAGAGTGTTATTTAGTGAAGTACTGAAGTAATCCATCTAATGATGTGTTTTTATTTGTGCATCAAGATCTGAAACCAGGAGCACTGCCTCTATACCAATTTGCAATACAGTATCCAACTCTTCCCAAATCACCATTTAAAGTTGACACTTTAAAAGTTGTATGCTTCAATATAATGAGCTTGTGCCACTAGTCTGCAGTGCCTCAATTCCCAGTTGTCTTATTTTTCCAATGCAAAATAAAACCCATAAAGCTGATCTAGCCCTTTATAATATATTTAATTTATTCTCTCTTGCGTATTGTACTTGGGTTAAATTCAGTACAAGTCAGTACAAGTGTTGGCCTCCATACTTCCATTTTGCATCATAGCTACTCTCCTGGTAAGAGTGCCTCATCAGCATAGTCACTGTGAACTATAATCTGACTTTGAAAATAAAAATTAAGAAAAAACAGTGCTAAGTTTTCAATATTTTCTTATTGCTTTAATCTCTCCATTCTATAGCATATTATTATCCAAAAGATTTCAAGAAAAATACACAAGAAGTTTAATCATTTCAGATTATTTCAAGTTTCTACATGAGTATCACTTGAAATAATTGAAAACATTTTATACATTTTCCATTATTGACATTTACAACAAATTACTTTATGTTAAGCTTGAATATGAAAATGATGATTTTCATATTAGCAGAGGGAATAGAAAGAGATCAGGGTATGCTCTAACAATCCATCCCAACCAAAAGCCTGATTCTATCTGCAGCAGTTACGTGCAATTGCAGCTACAAAAGTCTTCATCATTCTTCCTTTGGCCTCATGAGTAGTATTACACTATTTCCAGCTCTAATGTCTCCGTGAATTAGCATAACATCTACAGCAATAGGAAAGAATTTAATAGTAACCACTGTGCAGAACATAAAACAAGGGTGAAGGAGAGGAAGAAAAAGAAACAGACCTGGCACTGATCTCTCATCTGTACAAAGCTCCCCATAAAGTCCGCACCACTCTACAGACACATGTTTAAAATCAAAACCTTTTGGCAAGATGACCACCTTTGATATTCTTTCATTTGGCCACTTTTGTTTTTGTAATTGGAGAGTTATAAACCCTTCCTAAGCAGTCAAGTGTCGTAAGCCCAATAAGAGAATGTTGTCTCTGGGACCTTGCTTGAGAGGTGCTAAGTACTTGCAGCTCCCGTACAGCTCCATTGGACCAGCAACTTGTTGTCACATTCCACATGCATATTTCTGATTATGGCTCATTGCTTTTGTGCTTTTACAGACTCAGATTGAAAAGTCCAACAGCCAGTCTACTTTTCATTCCTTTCAAATTTGCATGAACAGTTCCATTGCTTGTTACTAGGATCTTGTTACTTTTGTAAGCCAATTCAACAAAAAAAGAGACTTAAGAAAAAAATATAACATTTTAACATAGGAAAGTAAGATATGTTAAATTTTTCCACATACTTCAAATCAGGCTCGTAAATGCAGCATGTGAGTGAGGGAATCAGCACTTAAAAGGATTTTTAACTTTTGTTTTAACTGAGCAATAAATATCTGAAAAAACTATCACACAAAATAGAATATAATCATTCTGACAAATGCAACGAAGGATTACAAGTATTAGCAAAAGAAAGGTAAATTTAAAGACGGTTACTAATCCTGCACAACCATTGTTTTGAACTACCATTGGCTGCTACTGTTAGTTGGAAGGATCCATGCAGATATTTATATCCTGAGATGTAAAACATGTTCCAAGTTAGCTGTCAGTTGTAAATAATAATTTTTTAAGTGGTTATTACTTGCTTTCTTAGGCACTCAAACAGTTTTTCTCAGCTGGATTAAAAAAAACAGTCATCTAAATTCAGCAACTGAAATCCCTCTGAACTCTTAAAACAACAATAATACCCATTTATATAAGTGATATTTCCTTTAAAATCTCCACAAGTAGTCATGCCAAGTCCCTATATCTCAAGTTGTCCGCAAGAGAAACTTAAGTCTAAGAAATCTACTCAAAATCCAGATTTTTTTTTGCTCTGGGACTCTTAAGTAAATAAAACGTTGCGCTGAGACATGCTGCAAGAAAAAGGGAAGCAGCACCTTTTCACATATGCAAATATGAGCCTCCCATCAAACCAATTTTTCAGCCATGGTATAAACGAGCAACAAGAAATAATGTTGTATGATTAAAAGCTGATTGGCATCTTATTCAAACACAGCATAATGGTGATGCTGCAAGAAAAGACAGTTCAAAGTTTTACATCATATTCCAAAGAATCAGGTTAGAGAGTAGTTACAGTTACACAAAGACCAGCTGAAATCCTGTACTTTTGGCCACTGAGCATGGAAACCATGTACAGTAGCCAGGGATGTGCAGACAAATGAGAGAGAAAGGAATAAATGTGCTATACTGCTGGTAGCCTTTTTAAAGTGGTGGTGAGGGTCCCACGTAAATCCTCAGAGCACAGCAAACAATGGGGCTGGCAACACTTTACAACAGGTAGCAAATCATTATTGCTTTACTCAGCATTTATTTTTAAAACAACATGTTGTACTCTTTAGGCATTCGTGTGTCTGTTATAAATACAAGTGCGGTAACTCTCCTGCCTTTTAATGTTATAAAAGAGGGTAGGAAGTGTAGGAAAGAAGATGTCCCCACATGAATCCCAGGCTGTGCCTACAGACACACAACTTGCGGTAATGGAACAAATATTCAGTGAGTTCAACAGTAAATTAAAGCCAGGTGAAGTTTGTAAATAATCAGGATAATTACAGCAGAATTCCTCCAAGTCGAAGACCTTGGCAGCTGCTTGCTCATGTGACACCACAGCTGCTCCAGTCCCGCAGAACAAGCAGGCTGGCTGATGCTTTGTCTTTGACTTTCAATTCTTTTCCAAACCTTGTTTCCATTAAGCTGTCCTCCACAAGCAGATTTCCCTTGCTTGTGATTAGTTTTAAGTATACCATACAGTAACTTCATGGAGATATTAGTTGCCAACATGGTTTCAGGGTAAAACCAATTAGTACTAAAAATTCAAACCTGTAAGTACACTTTATGAAATATAAGTTCTTGCCTGAGTAAAAAATAGTCTGTGAGGAGCCGCCCCAAAAGACTGGTACATTTTTGTTACCTCTGTCACAGCAAATTAGAGCTGAAACTCTTGCAAAAGGTGTTGATCAAACACTTTACAAGAGTCATCCCTACACTAACAGGGCAGAGTTATGAACAGACCCAGTGAGAAAAAGCATCAGGGTCACAAAGAAGGGCAGCAGAAGGATTGTGCCCTGGTCTGAGATTTCTGCTTCCAAGACGCAACTCAACTGATAAAGCATGCAAATAACCACATACCACAAATAAAAGCATCACCTTCCAGGCAAGACAGATACAGATTTGGTTCAAATGCACTTTCTTGACTCTCTCTGCATGCTATAGCTCTGAGAAAAGCTCATTTTGAAAAGATTTTCATACAGCTATTATTTTTTTTTTTTACTCTTGCTGTCTTGTTAATCTCTTTTTCTGTAAAAGCACCTCCTACAAGCAGACTGTGCGTGATTAAGAAAACAATAATGCAAAGATAAAAAATATCTGTAAACATAAATTGGAAACATCCAGCAATTCATGATAATTGTGATTACTAGAGCAAAAGAGTACAATTTCAATACCACTTCCTTGTCTTTTCCACAGTTTTATGACAAGAAAATGGGGATTTTTTTCTGTTTAGATAGTAAAGAGGAATGTTGAATTTTGGAAGCAGAACAGATAGGACACTGACACAGATCACATGCTTCAAGTCAAGGGAAAAAAATTTGAACCTTACAGTATGTAAATAAACATTTATTGCAAAGAAACAAGATAACTAACCAAGCATTTTAGAAGTATCGGCCAAGTGAACAATAAAAAATAAAACAGATAATGTCAGAAGATTTTAAAAATGAATTTTCGAATGTCAGTCTCATGGCACAGCCCAAAACACCAAATGATTCTGCTGCGAATCCAGTCCTACTGGAGAGCTCTTGTCAAGGGCAGCACAGAAGTTCCCTTTAATTTAATGGAAACAAGATATTGCCATTCGGACTCAGAAAGAGGAATTATGAGGTTTTGCAAGTCCCAACCTTCTCTGTAACTGCAAAGCTTTGGAAAGAGCTGCTGTTTTACCGCACACCATACATGGCAGGAGAATTGTGGTCCTTGAAGTGCAAACACAAATAACACGTGGAAATCCTGAGGAAAGAATGCACAGGAAACCACTTCAGAAAGAAGACCAATCTCTGCCTTTGGGGGTCTTCAAAACTCAACTGAACAGAGTCTTCCTCAACCTGCTTTAGGTGACCCTGTATTGATAAGGGGATTGGACTAGACAGTCCCCAGAGGTGCCTTCCCTTCCCAGCTCTTCTGTGATCATATGAAAGTAAAGGTAGTATGAAAGTGGGAACAGAAGCATTTTAAGACATACTACTCTAGGATAATAATAAGATAATTTTAATATAAATCTACATTATTATCTCGCTATTTCTTGTTTAGATAAAAATTTTTAACATGCTTAGTGTTTTCGTGAATATGGATGCTCTCCTTTTGATATATTAGTTTTTCCTTAATGTTCTTATCTGAGGATTTAATAATGATTTAAAATAAACAGACAAGTCAAAATAATATAAAGAAAAAAGCCTTATGATATTATTGATGTCCACTGACATTTTAATAGCATAAACCTGAAGCAACCAAGGCAAAGTATAATGCCACAAGTCAAAACAGCTTAAAATCCCTGTATTTTTCGAAGGGAATATCTTGCCAGGACTTGTGGATCATAGAGTAGATGTACAAGTTTATTACAATTAAAAATATTCTAATGCAAAAGTTTGAAAACATTTCAGACAGCATGGGCCTATATAGCTATTACTATATATTACTATAGATCTTTGACATGTGTGGTTGCATAAATTCTTGAGATGGCACTTGATCTTCACTGACTGAAGATATCACTTCAGCAATATCTTTTCTGCCTGATTTTCCTTCAGATGTTCTCATCTCAATAGCATTCTAGAAATGCACATTCAAATACATCAAAATATCATGCTAAATCTTTGCTAAGTGAACTTCACTATAGATTGATGTATATGAATTAATGTGGGTGTGTATGTACACAAACTTGATTCACTGCTTCCGACAAAAAAGCAACATGAGAAAAGGTGTTACTACTACAGTGAGACAACACTTTGCCACAGGAAATAAGATTATCTATCTATCTGCAACTAAATCATAAATTATGAAAACAAAACTCTGATTGTTTTACTCTGAATTTATAGAAGTTATAGATTCTAAAGGCCTGCGGCAAAATTTTTCCTTATCTTTCCAGTTTATATTTGCAATCACAATTTCAGAAGCTCAAGCTTAAAATTACTTGTAGTTAACTCTTCAAAGAAACTACTGAAACAAAACAAGGTGGTAAGTATCTAACTTGCTGCCCAAGTACTATTATGGTCGACAGTATCAGTAAAGAATGCAAGGTCAAAATTTCCTGTGTATGATATCTTTTTCTAATGAGACAGCTTAAGAATATGAAAATAAATATTTCGGAAAGAACTTTAGCATTGATTTAATTTTTATATATAAACAAATAAAGAACAAAAGGATTTTAATCTAGTTTTGAGCAATAAGCAAGCTGATTTTTGGGCACCTCAGTGCAGAAAGGACATGGAGGTATTGGAGCAGGTCCAGAGAAGGGCACCGAGGCTAGTGAAGGGCTTGGAAAATCAGCCCTATGAGGAGAGGCTGAGGGAGCTACAGCTGTCTAGTTTGGGGAAGAGACGGCTGAGGGGAGACCTTATTACTCTCTTCCAGTACCTGAAAGGTGTTTACAGTGAGAGCGGGGCTGGTCTCTTCTCCCTGGTGACAGGTGACAGGATGAGGGGAAATGGCCTCAAGTTGCGGCAAGGTAGGCTTAGGTTGGACGTTAGGAAACACTTCTTTACAGAAAGGGTGGTTAAACATTGGAATAGGCTCCCCAGGGAGGTGGTTGAGTCACTGTCCCCGGATGTGTTTAAGAGCCGTTTGGATGTGGTGCTTGGAGATATGATTTAGCAGAGGGTTGTTAGAGTTCAGGTTAGGCTGCGGTTGGACTTGATGATCTTTGAGGTCCCTTCCAACCTGAGTGATTCTATGATTCTATGATTCTATAATTTTGGGATTAAGCTCACTGGAATTTGAGTTACAGTGATTAACAATGATTAACTAACTGAACAGGAAAAACAAAACTGATTTTTCATGTGTTTTTGAATAATGTGTCCCAACAGAAAGTTTTCTCATTCAAAACATTTTTTTTTTTTCCACTTAGAAAAGAAATACCTATTATCATCTTTAACTTGTATCTCTTCCAAGAAACAAAACTACAAAAGAACCTTTTGCAGATTCAATAAATAAAAACTTTAAAGATGATGATAGTGCTTGTGCTCATCAAATTCCAATTAAACTACTTTTCTCCCTGATTCCCTGAAGTTCTTAAGATCAAAAAATAAAAATAAATCATGTTTTTATAAGATGTCTGTTCATCTCGCTGTCAGCTGCTTTGAAATATCATATGCATTTTTTTTTCTGTATTTTTGAAAGGTTAAGAAAATACAAAGATAAGATACACAGAAATATAAAAATATATGTTAATATTTCTACCACTAAACAATTCTACCACTGAACAATTTTAGACTTACAGTAAATATAAGGATAGGCAATGAATACCAAATGGTGTATTTTTTTGTTTTCTGTGATTACCAAAACACATCTGTCTATTGCATTTTCCAGTGACAGCAGAGGTCAGATTTACCTCTGATCTTTATGCAAAACTAAATCAACATACAAATATCATTTTGAGGAAGCTTACAGTAGGAGATGCTAATGATCACGAGATGTAAAATGAAGCTCCCAAAAACTTGTGGGTTTTTTAGATCCCAGGTATGACTTAGTGCAAGTGTAGGAATTAAGACAACTGACTCTGTACAACACCTACTTCACTCGTTTCTTCAAAAGTGATACTTTCTAGAAAACTGAATTACCATTATGACATTATCCAAACTTAACACTTTAGATTATAAAATGTAAGAAAGTGATTCAAATAAAAATAACGCAAAGGGAAAACTTAGATAAAAATAGAAGTGATGGAAAAAGAATTTGAAATAGAGAGCTTTCATCTGCTGGATTTGCCCTGTGGAAGTGCAGACCACTTTGCAAAGAATAGGACTTCATTTTGGGATTAAGGGAGAGAGTTTCATAGGAGGCGCTGAAAACCATCATGATGCAGACAGAACGAGATGGCTGGTTGTGGGATTTGGGGGGCATTAACCAATATCAAAGTATCTAACCTGACCTTCAGCTCCCTTTCCCCCGTACCCAGCACACATGCTGTGCCTTCTCCAAAACATTTAATTGCTTGCAGCTTTCTAGTGAACCTTTTGCCACAAACTGGAAATTATCAGCATCCTTGCAATGGTTATCTTCCTAGCTCAATACATGCCCTTTACTTCTATTCATCCTGTTGCCCAGGCTGCTCAGCCATGTCACTGCCTGATCCTGAACTGCTGCATCTCGTCATGGTACACTGATGAGCAATTAGTACCTTTAGCTAAAGGTTGCCTTTATAAACAGGCAGGAAAATGCCTATACAGAGGTATTACTCAGTACTTCCAGAGAAACCATTTCAAATAAAAATACATCTTTTAAACTAGAATCAGCAATACTTAAACCGTGAAGTTAAGCTTGCCACATGTCCAGATGTAAACCCAGACACCCATATGATGATGGTTTTATGGGTGGCCAAGTCTTTGTTAATGGTGGATTCTTTTGGTGCCCAAGAAGTTTTCTTCCTCCCTGACTCAAGCTGAAGCTATCCACAGTAATTTGAAGTAACTCTCATGATGGGATGAAACAGCTACGGGCCATGCGCTTGCACATTTTAAATATTTTGCTGACAAATATAGGCATCAGCAAATCCCCCTCGAAATCTGTATGACAGGCAAGTCTGCCTGGTACAGCCAAGCCAAGCTCCTTTGCTTACACATATACCCAAGAAATGCACACTGTGGCACCTCTAATTTTGGAACCCTAGATACCTTTTAATTGCTTTAGGATTTTTTTCACTTTTGTCCCTGGTGCAGAAACTTCAAATGCATTCTGGAGTGGGAATAACTAGGAAGTAACTACACAAGCAGTTGCACTTTGCGTTTTCTAACAAGCTGCTTTTCTTTCCGCCACTGCAGCTTTTCCTGCCTGCCTGCCTTCCCAGTGATGACAGTGCAGTTTCTTTGCCTTCTGGGTCTCTTTTGTCATTTAAGTTCAGAATTCAGTGGGAGATGCAAGCAACCAGGCACACTATCGATCTCTGCTAGACAACCATGGTGGTGACTCAGCGTCAGCACAAAATACTGCCCTAAAAATAAGAAATTAACCTGATTAACTACCCAAATTATTTCCAAGTTATTCTGAGCATTCCCACTAAATGCTCCACATAGTTCTCTGAATGTGAGCTGCTGCATCTCTATGCTGCATTCATATTTCTCTGTCTGGCAGGGGCTATGTTCATAGACTGTTAGATGGATATTCGTAGATAAAAGCAATGATGAACAAAACTGCTTCTCCCCCTGTTTTGGTATTCTGTGACATTCCCATCTCAGCAGACTGTGTCTGGCAGTCTTACAATGAAGCACTGCATGTGTCAGGGAGATGGATTATATCTGCAGTGTCTGAATTTCAACCCTGACTATATGAGCTCCTGCTTAACCTTTCCTCGGGGATCTTGAATTTTGTGTCATTGAATTAGAACAGCAAATATTCGTATTTTATGTTTCCTGATTGTGCCACATGGCAAAGGTTTAATACCATGAGATAAGGAAAAAAAAAAAAAAAAAAAAAAAGAATATCTTTTATAAGTATTTGGGGAATAGCATATTTACTCTTTATTTTGAGATATAAAACACAAAGTATCATTTAAAAAAAAAAAAAAAAAAAAAAAAGCAAAACCAAAGAGTAATACTTTCATTTTGGGGGTGATTTATTTAGCTTTGAGGAATTACAAAAATAAAAAAATAAAAATCTATTACAAATTCCTTTTCAATGTCATTAGCAAATAAAACAGAAATGAGAAATAAATGGATTTTTATATTCCTTTTTCCACTAGCTGAACTACAGACACCATAATGAAAAGTGCTGCAAAAATTGCATGAAGTAAATGGATTAATCTCATCTCCTACTGGCTAATTAAAACATCAGTGCTGCAGCTCATAGCTAAGCTGAAATTTGTATCTAGTGTGCATTAAAAAACAATGAACTAGTTGAAAAAAATTTACAGATGCTAGCACAACATTGCAGACAAAGTCATGCTAACCAGAGCTGCACATTATTTTTTTCCATGAAAGACTGCTGAACTTAGACCTTCACTATTGTAAATTCAGGTCTGAACAGAAACAGAAAGAGATACTAAAAGTGCAGATGTTCGTATTTTACAGTTTCTGAATTCATTCTTACATGGAAAACAGCTTTGTTCATTTGAAGTTAATTTGGTCCTTCAGAATTATGACAGACAATTTATCTTACAGGAATTTCAGTACTAATAGGTGAGACATCCCGAGTATAGATATGACCACAGCTGAAAGGGAAACAAATAAATACGATAGCACACACCTGCAGTTGGATATCTCCTATGGTTTACAATATCAGACATTGGACTGATTTTGGAATGGAAACATCAAGGTAAAATGCTTGCAGGTTGTTTTAGCACTAGTTTCTCCTTTGCAATAACTCCTTACTAGAAAGACTTATTCAATCATCAGTTTTTAAAAGTTGCATTGTGACTTTTTCCGAAAGAGAGCCGTAACAGCACACTGGGGGCAATTTTCTGTGACCCAGAATCACAGAACCACAGAATTGTGGGGGCTGGAAGGGACCTCTAGAGATCATTGAGTCCAACCCCCCTGCCAAAGCAGGCCCCCTGCAGCAGGCTGCACAGCTAGGAATCCAGGTGGATCTTGAGTATCCATTGAGAAGGAGAATCCACAACCTCTGTGGGCAGCCCATTCCAGTGCTCCATCACGCTCACTGTGAAAAACTTCCTTCGCATATTTGTGCGGAAAGTCTAAGGTGGGTTTGAGGCTTGAATCAGGAAATGAAAGACTACAGCATTTCCTGTTGTTTTTGTTTGTTTTCCTTCCCCCATCCCATATTTTAGGTTAATACAAGATATTGAAAATGATGAATGAGCACAATGGATTATAAAGAGTATTCAATTCATCTTGGTATTTTCACTGAGGACTGTTTAAAAGAAAAATAAAAGTGAAAATAATTCCCTAATTCTATAACATTTTCCCCTTCCTCAGTGCTGAATCACAGCAAATAATATTAAAAGTGTTAACACTCTCTCTACGCACATTAAATGATTCCTATAACAGAACAGATTATTAGAAAAAGAAACGAAACCAAGGGATTTATTACGGAATATGTAGTTTGTAAAATGTTTCAATATTTTTCCTTGAGCATTGTTTGCAAAGAATTTATCTATCCTGAATCACAACATTGAAAAATACAGAATGCAGTCAGTGCAATAAGGAGATAGTCTTAAAGATTTGCAGAAATGGCTGTATGCTGTAAATTGTATTTCCTGGCCTATCTTGACTGAAATAGAGCCCAGGAGATTTCCAATTTCTCATGCAGTTTAGAACATACAAAAATGACACAAGATTGTCAAAACAAATTGGAAAACTTTTCCTTCAAAACATCAGAGAAGGGCAATGGTTAATGCATTTTCACTCCCTCAGTACTTAAGGCAAATGGAGAAATACCATCTAAAGTAAAAGTCCTATTCTTATCTTTAGAATTTCTGTGGAGTCTCAAAGTCTCACAAAGTGTTTGTGTCAAGGAAAAGATGTTTTACTCTGGCTGGCATTCACAAACATTCAGCTGACACCTATGTTGCACCAGCAGGAAATATTTTGCTGGATGTAGGAATTTATTATCACATTTTGCCTAGGCAAATTTTTCCTGAATTAGGCATGTAAAACTCCACACCACGTGCGCTAAATGTTTGTTGAAGTATCATAATTCAAATGACAGCAAATGAATATATCCCAGAAAACTAAAATTACTATCCTAATGCTTTGTCATAGAATATCATCTTTATGCTTCCCTTGTATCAAAGGGACACTGGAAACTTTTGTAGGATAACGAGGTAAATAATTAATTTACCTCATGGCTTATTTTTTCCTTTAATTTATATATAGCTGTAATCCGTGCCACTCAACACTGAAATATGTCTTTTTCATTGCACTATTTTGCATTCTAACACCATATTTTTGTTTCCCAAACAAAACTACCTTATTTCTGTAGCTCACTTTTCTTATTCCTTCTAGAGACCAATCTACAACCATATATTCCCACTGTATTTCTCACGACTAGCTGCAAATTCTGTAGATCTCTGAAAGCAGTAACGAGTGTAACACATTTTAAAGTTTTTAAATGACCTTGTTTTTAAGACGGGCTTGAGCACTAGAGACAACATGACAGTTTTGAAGATCAGTGTCAGGCTCACAGAATATTTTTGGCTGCCTCTGTCTGCTGAATGGTATGAAAGGCTTCTACAGGTCATTCCAAGACCGTCTATATTGCCCTAGGTTACGCATTGCCTCAGTGATTTATACAATTATCTCTGTTATAAAAACACTGCTTATGTTCTTTAATTTATCAAGGCTACTAACAGTCTTCAATATCCTCAAATGCTTTTGAGTCTAACAGTATCAAGAATATCTGTCTTCTAGGAACTAAAAGTAACTGCTTTCTAGAGCCACAGAATTTCTTGTGTTGGAAGGGATATATATGTATGGATCACCCGCTTCCAACCACCTGTAACAGGCAGGAACAACTCCCACTAGACAGGTTGCTCAAAGCCCTAGCCAACCTGGCCTTGAATACCTTCAGATAAGGAGCATTCACAGCTTCTCTAGACAGCCTGTTTCAGCATCACCCAAAGGACTTTGTGGGGATTCAAGCAGAGCTTGGGAAATACTGCCTCTAGGAAAAGGAATGTACGGGTTTTGTTACTGTAGTGGTAGACATAAGACAAAGACCAGTCTTTGGTAACCATTGGCTTTTCCTTACTTTCTACTTCACATCAATAATAGAAGAAAGACATTTAACTGTAGCAAAAATTCATGAGATTGATACGAGTGTAAAATTTTGACCAAATTAAAAATAAACACTAACAATAATATTTGAAAAGCCATGCTCCATAAATGGAATGATTTTTGAAGTTTTAATTTGTTCAGGTCTGGAGTAGCTACTTTTCTAATCAAACTAAAACTTTTCCTGATGCAATCACAAAAAAAAAAATTTGAGTCTCTATTACATTTATTTCTGCTTATACCCCGTATACTGCGATGAGTTACCTAATAAAACATCCTATGTAAATTACATGATGACTCTTTTGAATTAAAAAAAAAAAAAACAAAACACAAAAAACAACAACATACAAGATCACTAAATTTGGTCTTAAAGGAAAAAAATACATCATTAAATCATCAACTGAAATGGATAAAAGTTTGGGGCATCAATTCTTTAGCTTTGAAACAACAGTTTAACAAGAGGGAAGAATTAATGAATCCTTGCATTAAGTTCACATCCTGAATTTCCACCAAGTGCAACTCTTACAATTTTTAATAAAATGTTAATAAAAATAATCACCTGTAATATAATTTAATAACCTTGAAGTGTATTATTCCAGTTTTTCTGAACACTAATTTAAAAACTAAGTTAATCTAAGGTATTCCTTTTTCCCCCCTTACGCTCAGTTTTTACACTGCCGTTTTGTGGAACTGAACCCAGATTAATTTCAGGAGGACTTTGTGACATTCAGACAATGTACTGTGTCGCAATTCCTAAAAGATACTACAAAGCTTTCTGAAAAAATTCAAAAGGTTCCTATTGTGTGATTTTTTTTTTTTTTTCATTCCACAATGCCTCAACATCTTTTCAATTACCTCTAATATCACATGCTCCATATCATGTTCTCAGAAGAAGATACGCACATTATATGTGAACATATTTACATCTGTCAACATACATCATAGAGAAAGTTATGAAGTCATTAACAGTTCGAGCTACTGTAGTTCAGAAAACGCTTAATGGTGCCCCAATTTTTTTTCTCCATATCTTTCTCTTTTCTCACTGTTCTAACATCCTGCATGTTTCAAACCCCTGTTAATGAAATTGATTTGTGTAAAGCTATCTAATGGTAGGATACAGAGACCCAGCAAGACTCATCTTGGAGATAAGGGGTGATAACAGTACATTTATAAATTCCAACAGGGAATTCTCTGAAGTATAAACCAGGCTTGCAGATGATCAATTATTGCAATGATAATGTAAGCATCTTTAGGACATGTTAGACAAGATAGATTAGCAAAATTGTTCAGACAAGAAGTACACCACAAATAAAAAAGAGAACTTAAATTTACTCAAATGCTGCCTATAATTTCTTTACTAATGTCTCTGTCTGTAGAGACAGATGATCTAGATAAACCCAAAGGAGTCCCCTACAGCCCAAGTTTCAGCTTGCTTCAATGTTGTTCAATAGAAGGAAAAATACAGTAAAAAACATCTAAGCAGTAGTAGGCTCATAAATATCTACAGTGGAAAGACTAAAAGACAGGAGATTGTTGCATGCATGAGAATATCATTCCTTTCCTTGATTAATGGGAACACTTTTGCTTACATGCACATAATCCACAGCAACACACCTATGGAAAGACGAAATTGCCCTAAACAGTTGAAAATAGTCTAAATTAAGCACAATTCTTCATTATATCAGGATAAATAGTAAGACAATGTTGCATTCAGAATGTTAAAAGAAAGAAGTAACATTTCATTTTCAAGGCTTTATAAATATATATTTTTAAAACATTGGACCTAATTTTGTTCTTTTCCTTTAAACACATTGCTGACAAAGCATCTCAAGGCCTGCAAGAAAATCTTCCCACCCCCTCCACCTCCCTCATCTGGAGTTTCTTCCTGAACTTTATCACATACAGAAAGGAGAGCACATTATAAATACTGTGTGACAGATGGTCTGGGGGACTGTGCTATAGCTTCAGTTTTTACAAAAGAACTATTTAGAAGATTTTGAAAGATAACCAAATGAAGCCAGGAAATAACTAGCCAACATGACCTATGGAAAGCAGTATCTGTTCTGGTTGTTATGACTTCGGAAGCCTCCTAATAATCTTTAGTATGTTTTTGTATTTCCCCTGGAAGAAGTTGAATCTAAAGCTAGGATAATTGTACAATGGAGTTAGTAGTTTGGCTGAAACAGGAAGCTGGCTCAACAAGTTATATCAACAGTTCCATCACCTGGGAACTGAGAAAGGAATTGCTTTCAGGATGCAACTTTTCAACTTTCCTTTACAACTGAGCTAGAACATACCACTGAGTTTAATCTATGGCGAATGCCAACCTAGATGTTATAAGAAGTAGAACGAAACAAAAGCAGATTCCACTTTGAGTAAAGATGTATTTATTGAAGAAGTTGTATGGACATCTTAATCTTCAAAGTCAAAGTTCCTCACAACTTGCTAACAAGCAACTAAAGGTAGGACCTCAATCTTTACAATGGGCACAATGGACAGAAGTGTCTGTTGCCAGTGAGCTATGTTGCCATCAGCCAAAGGCAGACAAACATCAAGAAAAAAAACAGTGAAGCAAGGGCAGACATTCTTAAAAAATAGTTGGTTGCATATAAGGATGATGGCTCACTGGTCCCAGGAGGGGATCAGTAAGTAAATACACATGTAAATGTTGGGTTTACTTCTCACTTTCTGAGGGAAGAGCTTGTGGGATTTTATTCAACACGATTAATAGACAGAAGTTATCTATTATGCGTCTTGCTCCAAGAATCAACGGTTCAAATGTTGGTCCAACCAGTTTATTACAAATCCTAGCCTTTTAGGGAGACGGGGAAGGGAAAACAGGCGATAGAAAAGGTAAGAAGAAAAGCAAGAATTGTGGTAAGCGGGGATAGTCACCAACTCGATGCAGCAGTGTCCCGTTATCCGTTGGTCCGGGGTCCAAGCAGGCAATGAAGAGCAGCGGGCTGGTGCCAAGCAGTACGGGTGGTGGCAGTGGAAGCAGCAGCGTCTCGTGCAGCAAGGCCTGGAGAGTCCATAGACAGTAGGGCAGCAAAGCAGCAACAAGGGATTTGAAGGCAGTAAACCATCTCTCTCTCTCTCGCCTTCTCCCTCGCGCTACTTCATGATTTGTCCTGTGCCCTTTTATCCTGTTTTTTCCTGCCTATGTGACATTCCTGGGGGCTTGGGTAAGGGTCATGTGAGTACCCCCCCCCCCCGCCTCAAGATGGCTCTCTTCCTCGAGATGATGAGTCCAGACAAAAGGTTTCCTCCTGGCCATCAAGGTGCTTATCCTTCTCTTGCTGCCTCCAGTTAGCAAAATCTTTAGAGAAAGGGATTGCTCAATCCCTGGCCAGGACTGGCATGGAATAGTCCATCTTCAGCAAGTTTTTGAGACAAAGGCACAACAACATGGCCTCTTACATTATGTTCATACATTACCTTATCATATCTTCTTATAAGGTATGATTAATACAAGGTCAGTTAAGTAATGATGAAAAGACAGTTTGTTCCTTCATTCAACAACTCAGCTCAACCACAAGTATCTTAAATAGGTGTTTCAGTGTCACAGAACTAGGGACCAAACAAATGAACGCCCTCTGGATGACAGGTTAAGTTCTGTCTCTGTAGTTACCACTTCTTTTCTTACCATAATAAAAATATTTCTATGAGGACCAGTAATGTATTAAAAGGATTCTTTCTTAAAAGATATGAAGAATAGCAAGTTGACATTGAACTGTAAAGCTACCGTGAACTTTAATAAATAAAATCCTGATATCTCCAGTTAATTCTTCAGAAAAATTCTCAATAGTTTTAAATGAAGAAGGATTGGCTGCATAGTTCAGAAGAGATCTATACCTGAAAAGGAGTCACTTTTAACCATGAATATGGGTACATATATTAAGATGTGAAGAGATGAGAACAATAAGAATAAAGCAAAAAATTCTTAAAGAATCAGAAACTTCAGTTCTTTTAAAATCATTATTTCACAAAGACTTACAATAACAAATAAAAACACTAACAAGAGTATTGTTTGGGTTTTTTAATTATTATTTTATGGTCTATTTTAAGCTCTTCACTGTTCTGCAGCCGGCTAGCCTTCATCTCCTGGACAGTCTTAGAACTGCACTTATTTCTCACGTTATTTCTTGCATACCGAGCAAACAAGCCTCAGATTTTTTTTGCCCATTATTCTCACTTTTGCAAGGAACTCAGTGCCATTTAAGAGCAGTGAACCTGTTGAAACGCTAAATGAACATCTCACTCTGAGCCAGCCTCTGTCCTTAGAAACAGTTTATAACTACACTTTATTATTTTAATGAGCGATGGAAATAGTAAGAATGCTCAGCAGTGTTGTAATAATACAGCTACATGGCTCATTCAAATGAAATGGTGTTAGATACGAAGGATTCATTAAAATAGCATTTGTGTCAAATTTACCCTTAAAAAACAAAGTAATTCAAAGCTAAAGCTGAGTTTTAACACATCACTTGTGCCTGTACACTGCAGATAATACGACCTACTTCAGCCCATTGAGGAACAGACAGCATATAAATTTAAAGAACTAGACTGGATTTGGTCAGTAAAGAAAAATGGTTTGTTCTTCCATTAGTATCTTAAATTTTTCAGAACAAACGTTATTTTCTTAGATATTTAACTTTTGCTTATACTATGTCTCAATCAAAATCTTAAGTCCAGAATTAGCCATTCTGACTAACAGTTAGATGGGGATTTTTCCAAAGCCATGCCTAAGAGAAATGCTCATTTCCATCAGAGGATTGAACACGCTTTATGAAAGATATTATCATTATTTAGCTTAGTAATAAAACAGATACACAGAGGAAAAGTGGCCCAGAAATGATCTTACAGAGTCAGCAACATTTGGAACTTTCCAACTCATTCAATGGCTGGGGAGGGAAGGGGTAGAACTTTTCCTATCATCAAATAAACATGTCTCGGATTCATTCAAAACAGGCCCCCAAATGCTTTTCCCTAGTTTTAGCCCCCCGTTTTGCATAAATATCCTGATTGCCTGAATCAAAGTTCAGCAAGAAAAACAGCTACAGTAGTTCTATCAGAATGCTCATCACTGTAGCATTTGTTCAGCTGTCAATAATACATTGAACAACATGATGTAAGCCTGTCTGCTTGTTCTCCACTCTCCGGAGAGAGTACTATAGACTGGAATCTCTGGGGAGGAGGAAAGGGAGTCCTTGATATTTATTTATTTTTTAGACACACATTCATTCATTTACATTTATGGCAGAAAAGGCACAGTCAATTAAAAATAAACACACTTGGCTTTTGAATCCAAAGTGGACAGGGGAGGTTTGCAATCCCTTAGGAGGTCACATAGACACTGTACAGCTTTGGACAAGCCCTCTAGAAAATCCTATCTCCAGCTGTGCATATCATCATCCATATACACACACCAAATGTAATGTGTGGGTATATTTGATTAATCAGAACTGGGTCACACTCTTCCATTTGTTATTTTTCCTTGGCAGTATTAGCTGCAAGGAAGGTGTCCCTTGAGGTACTTGGCGTTATTGAGCAAATTTCTAGATGTTTCTTTTGAATGCATTCAGAACATATTAACAATATATAGATATTGACTTTACATTTCAGTCAACATCACAATTTATTGACCCTCGAGGTAAATACAAATCTCAGCCTTGACTCAATCAATATTTACTACTCAGTTCAACACATCTTGATGATCATCTCGAGATAATTCAGTAGATACTTGATATTCAGTAAAGTTTATTACACTATTGCTTAACTTTTATCCTTTTTTTTATCCTTTCTCTTTTAAGATATAAAATTTTTAAGTGGTGTTTTGATAAATAATATTCATCTAAATTTAGCTGTTCTTATTTATCATAAATAAATATACACGCACAATGAGTTCCTCAGACCATCTAGTAAGCATGGGCAATGCAGAGCTCAGCACCAGTAAGTTTTGCTTGGTAATGAATTCAACAGCATGCCAAGCACAAAGTACACAACTGCCATTTTAAAAGGAAATATGCATTAAAAAATAACTAGGATTCCTTATTTTCTTAAATATATTTGAAATAAAGAGAGGAAATATTGCAATAGTGCTTCATACATCTAGTAATTAAAAATGGCAAAAGCATGTTGTACAATTCCAAAAATCTGCGGAACATTCTACCTGAAAAAAAATAAGGGCCAAAATGAATCAAATCATAGAAGCATAGAATCACAAAACCACAGAATGGCTTGAGTTGAAAGGAACACCAAGGGTCATCAGGTTCCAATCCCCCTGCCACAGGCAGGGCCAGCAACCTCCAGATCAACCCAGGGCCCCATCCAACCTGGTCTTGAACACCTCCAGGGATGGGGCATCCACAACTTCTCTGTTTGTCTAGAAAATTATTAAGAACTTACTGATTAAGGCTCTATCTATCTATCTGTTTTCATCTGCTAGTGGGTGGGAAGGATTTGCAGAAGGATTTGGAGAGACTGGATCAATGAGCTGGGTCCAGTCACATGATACTCAAGAGCCATGCAGTGGTACAGGCCTAAGGAAGAGTACAAGTAATTTCTCTGGCAGAGAAAGAGCTGGGAGTGCTGTTTGACCACTAGCTGAATGTGAACCAGCAATGTGCTCGGGTGACCAAAAAGCATCCTGGATTGTGTCAGAAACAGCTTGATCAGCAGGTCTAGGGAAGTGATTGTCCCTTTGTACTCATCATCTGAAACCACAGTGTTAAGTACAGAATGGAGGACATTTCCTAATTCAGCAGAAGCAAAATAAAAGTTAGAACATATGAAATGCAGACATAAACAAGGACAATAAAAAAATAAGTCTTTATCATATAGGTAACCAGAATAATACACCTTGAGAGGCAGGAAGAAAAAAAACAAGTCAAGCAAAACTGTGAAGTTACACATTATAACTATATGAGTGAAACTAGTGTATTCTGTTTAGGTGAGATCAGTTTTGAAAGTGCCTCTATAAGCAGCCCATGCCACAGACTTAGCATTTGTATGCCTGGTATTGACAAGACATTTATTTACTCAATCAAACCTACAAAGGAACTCTGAAAGGAGAGCACAAGATTTGCCCAAAGGGACTTCATCCTTTAAGGAAACATTCAAACAAATCGAGGAAAAGGACTTCACTGAAAAAAATATCCTGTTCCCCAGAAAAGAAGAAAATCATGAGCTTTGTGCACAAAGGATTTTTAATGTGGTTCCCTAACACATTGCATATTTCAAGTCTGAGACTGTTGAGGCTTCTACTTGCACAGAGAAAAGAAATATGTTTTCCCCAGTACAAATGATTAGATAACACTCCAGGCTACCAGCGCAAGTGCTGTGCATTCAACAGCTTGACTTCAAAAGACATTTCTTCTAGAATGCCTCTTACCACAATGTAGAAGCTAGGTGAATAGGAAAACCAACATTCCCTATTTCCAGTTAGTTCAGCCCCGCAAATAAGCCTATATCTCCCTACTTGTAAAGGCTACTGAGAGTCACGTTACACATCCATGACTTGTAAGCTTGTCTCCAAAGTAAATCAGAAGAAGTTGAGATGCACTCAGAGAATGAGGTATTGTAGAGAATCAGAGCAGCGGGTGCTGGTGAAAACAATGACTTTGCATTCTGTAAGAGAAATCATCTCAGCTTGTTGCTTGGCTCCCTGAATGTCACCATCAACCTCGAACCAACATCTTTTCCTGTTAGTAATATTGAATATTAGTTTTAATAAATAATTTATATTTATATTATTTTGGAAATATAGGCTTAACAGCTGTGCTGGGATTGCTACCTGCAATTCATACTCACCAATACTGATAGAGATGTTCAATACCTTGGATGAGGGCAGATATTAATTAACATTGATGACAATGTCCTTTTACTATTTGTTCCTTGAGACACTGAGCTTCCTCAGGCTTCAAAATGCAATCAACTTCATTTTCAGAGGCAAGAATGGCAGACACACGATTGGTAAAAATCTGAAACGTTCACTTTGAATCTCAGCTGGAAATCAGTGTGCTAATTTCCATGAAGGCATCACTGATCATGTGCCTCACAATAGCCTGTTGTCTGTTTTACAAGAGAGGGGAGTTATCCAATGTTTTAGATGGAGGAAAGCTGATTAGCCAGATACTAGATCAATCAGCTATTACTTCTGTATTACTCAAGAAGATAAATCTAGATATCCTATTTTAGACAAAATCTTTTGAGATTTTGCACTAGCAGTAACAGACATAAAAGACTAATTTCAAGGAGCGGAGCATAAGAAACAGATAAGAAAGCTGCACTGCCTTTATACCACCCTGAAGTATTTCCAGCCACTAAGCAGGAATTGAGAGGAACTGTCCCTAAACCACTAATAAGGCTTGGCTGACTTGTTTCATCCTCTGAATTTTAAATCATCACAATCTCACAGTAAAGAGAAGAATAACCAAAAGGTGGCCAAGATTTGAAATAAGGCAGGAACATCCCAGCTATATCTTGATTCCAGCTAATCCCAATTCACTTTTCACATTTTTTACTCCTGCATTATGCACTTCTGCCAGAGCAACATCAAATGGCTACAGGAGACATCAAGCAGGGCACTATTTTCAACAAGAAAGCTCCTTAGAAGCTACCAGATGTCAGCGATACTGACAACGAAGACAGACTTTCAGTCCTCCAATCTTCAACACACTGTGTAAGTTGCTCTACAAAGAGAATAAATTTGTTTTTTAAAATAAAAGATCAGAAAACAAGTCATTACTAGGAAGTAAGGTTAAAAACAATTGTTTTGTTGTCAAAAGTTGGAAAGTTATTCTTCTGTTTTTTTTAACTTGTTAATGATCTACCAGGCTAACTTTATGGAGCTGTCAGTAATTATAGATCAGTCTGCAGTGCCCACAGCACCAGAATAGTTAAGTTACCAAATACACCGTCATTTTATTCTTCTGCTTTAAGATGATTTTACAAATTTAGTGTTAAATCAAGTCAATGGATTCATTCTTGCAGAGAAGATAAAGAATATTATAATCAGCAATTACCATGATCAAAATAATCTATCTAAAAAACTACTAAAGAGATACGAAGTCCAAACAAACACAGACTTGAACCTTTTAGAGGATCTCCCTGCAAAGAGTGGCTCTTAGTGTAAATATCATATATTGTTGTATAGCACAAGAGTTAAGTCGGTTGTAAAGAAATATTTCTAAAGATTTGGTGATTCTCAGCAATTACAGAAGATGACAAAGAAGGTACATATTTAAAAAATTATTGAGTACATGAGATGTAGGAATTAAAATTTTTCTGCATACCGTTAGGACGGGCAAGAGTGTTTGGGATTTGGGAGAGTGCTATTTCTTTTTTAAAAAATATTATTTCTCCACTCCACTAATTGGAAGATGGGACATGGCTACTGGAAATTGAAACTACTGGATGATTTCTCAGAATAATCCACACGTTCAGACTGATATTTGTGGATACAGCAATAGGCTTCAAAAACACTAGCTCCTTCTATATTTTGACTTCCTCCCACTTTCAATGAAATAAATCAAAAGTAAAAAAGCACTCCGTTGATACATTTCAATAGACAAGCAGCACCATATGGAGCTGCACATGCTTTAGCAACATCACAAGCCATGATCATCATAGCGTGCAAGGTATAGGCGTGTGAGAGTTTAAGCACACCAAATAAGATGGAGTGGTCATTAACCAAAAAAAGTGCTTTATTTAAAACTAAAAGATAGAAGAGCTTGGTACCATTCCTGTCTTGCCCTTTTTGAGTGACTCCCTGTTTCAAAGGGGACAGTAGAGTCTGAAAAACAAAGAAACATCTCCTGGAAGATGGTGCACAGGCTAACTTCATGCAAGCAATTTATTTTCATGCCTCATTACACCCGTTCTGTTCGAGAGCAGACCTGAAACATTCCAGAGAGAGCATACCCATCCATATCTGCTGGTAACTCAACAGAGACTCCTACAAAGGATGTGAAAAAATAGGGACTATATCCATATCTGCCATCATTCTCTCATCTCCCTTTCACTCCAGATAGCCAAGAGATTCCGATATCTTATTGCACACCATCTCTTTTTGCCAGTATGCAGTCATTTTTATCCAAAATTGCTCAGACAAAAGCATCAAGTACATATTCCCAGTTCCAAATGAAGGGGTGGCAGGCCGCATTCACCTTGGGGCTCCTCAGCCAGCTTAGAGCCACACACTTTGCTCGGGTATCACGGTGTGCCAAAATCAGGGCCCTGCGTATGGCTGCAAACAGGCTGTTATATTAACACCCAATCCTGCTCTCCCAGGAATCTGCATTAACTTTGCCAATTACTTCAATGGGAACCAGAATAATGCCTCTGTGAATAAATCAGGGAAGAAAATCAATTCTGTTCTAAGCTGAATCCATAGGCCCTTTTGTACTTTATATGGCCCTCCTTTGGAGGAATGGCAACAAAGCTGCTGAGAGTTTGAAACCTCAGCGAACAAGACCCTCTAGGCTCACTAAGAAAAGCTCACATATTCGCTGCCTCTTACTTGTTAGTCTCAGGATAAAAAAAGCATACCAGAATGCTGCCAATAGTTATCTATTTATATTTGGAAATCCAATGGTTTTATTTGAACACAAGATCATTCAGGGGGAAAGATTGCAAGCCCAAAATGAAGATGCTAGAGCTACTGAACATAGAGTTATATTTAAATTTTTCTTCCCCACTTATTCATATTTCTCCTTTTGATTTACTTTAATTAAGCTCTCTTTAGGCTTACAAGTCTGAAGGGGCTTTCTCCCTCCCCCCCCCCCTTTTTTTTTTTTTTTTTTTTTTCCTGTAGGAATAGAAATTGCTCTCCAGGCAGGCTTTGCTTAAATAAAAGTCCTTTGAAAGGCAGTAGTGTAGGATGGTTCACCATAGATTTGAGATTTCTCTAACATCATTCCTACAGTGCTCCAATTTGCAGGGTTTTTCAGTCAAAACCTCAGCTGTTATTTTCATCCAGACATAGATGTCAAGATAAGGGGAGTGCACTTTGGAACTTGATATTTGAGTAATACTCATCATCAATGAAGTGAGGGGTGGGGGGTTCATCTCATCCTCACTTTGTTGTTAACAGAGACTGTTACAGCACTAACTGAATTTCTCTTTTTATATATTTTTAAAATCCAGGGTGAGATTTTGTTTCACTCTTCAAGTTAATGTCACACTCTCTGCTTCTGAATTTATTTTTAAGCTTAAGTTGTTCAAAGGGCACTTTCAGTGAAATGGAATGGAAGCTAAATAGGTGTTGCTCTGTAAAGTGATATATTCCCTAAGACTGTTTCCAGTGGGTATTATAAAACCTCAGCAAGCAAACTCTCAGGAGGCATAACTAGGTAATGCATCAACAAAGACACATAAAAACCAGAGGCAGCTGGCCTATTATTAAGAAATGAAGCAGAAGCCATTGAATGTATGGGGTGTGAGCTAGAGGAAAAAATCAATTTGGTTAAATAAAAAGAACACCAGCATCTGCATATAAAGTGGAAAGCAAGAACTACTAAAAAAGAAAAACCTTTTGTACAAAGAGAAATTGTATTTTCTCTCCTGGCTGCACCCAGAAGCATGGAACAAAGTCAACGCCTGAAGGGTACTTCAAAGGAGAAATTTTCAGTCATAGTTTCATCTTTGCTGAAAGTAACAGGAGTTTTGGAGTCTGGGCACCTGAGAGGTGGTGTGAACTCCAGAGCTGTGTTGATATCCACATGGGGGCACAGTTGTACTTGCATCGAGTCCCACAGAGCTGAGTAGCTCAATAGCCCTTCCTCAAACCAGTCAAAGATCAGGGTCTTCACCTAGTTTCCTTAGCACAGAATTTGGCATCCATCTTTGTCATATTTTGTCACTCCTAAGTTCATATTCCCACCATCAACAAGCTTCACTTTTACCTTAAGCTGGTCCTAGTTCTATGGTATTATGGATTGAAAGAAGGAGACCAGGAATTGAGAGACTAGCTGCTCCCATTTTGCGGTTTCAGTGCATTATAAAAAAGTAAGCTTCACTTTTCATTCATTTACTAGTCTCCAACAGAAGCGTTTTCTGTAGAGACAGTACAATGTGGAAGTGATGTCAGCATTACATCACTGAATATAACATTCTTAATATTCATGTGAATGTAAAATTCATTTGACTTGAACTATGTAAATATGTTCGAAGCTCATGTGATCATTTTGTGCTAAGAACACTGAATTCTATCTGGGTACTTCAGTACTAAGGAAAAAGTCACAAAACAAAAACAACGATTAAAAAAACAAGCTGACTATTTAGAAAGAATTACAACCATGAAGATTCAGTACCTAACTCTATACATTATTTTTCAGTCTTGATATATTCCACATTCAAGTCTGCTGTAGATTGTAAAAGTTCAGAAGAAAGCATCAGGAGACGACAAGAAAGAGCTAAGTATTGCACAGAAGATCAAGAAAATAATTAGTATTTATATTGGATTTCTTCTTCTGGGCTGACTTTGTACTAATATTATTAAAAGCAGGGCTTGGCCTTCAGCCTCCTAGTCATGGTAATACCATGCCCATTCAAATCCTTCAATAGAAATACTTTCTGGAATTCAACAGCCAAACATTCTCCATCTCTCTTCAGCCCACAGCACAGGCACCATCAGGAGAAGCACCTGCTCTTTGCTTCTCACTTCCTCAGTCAGAGATAAGGACAGAGGTTCTCTTGCACTTATTAAAGGCTCCTGAGGCCAGACACAGCCTGTGCAATACACTCATCTGGCACTTGATCCAGGATCACAGCAAAGCAACTATCCCCTTCTGACTCATTTCTACCTCTCATATGGAAAAGGATCAGCTCAGCCTCTTACTGCAAGCTAACATCTTAGATTTAACACCAGGTATACTTATTTCAATGAGCATCCCTCTAGTTTTGTGCATTTCATCTTTCACTGACTGCAATTTTTTTTTCTTCTTGTATTTAACGACTTCATCTTAGTCAGATTAATTAAAAAAAAAACAAAAACAAACAAACAAACAACAACAACAAAAAAAACACACCAAGAAACTCAACACAAAACCATATATACAAAGCCAGGTATATGGTTTTATGGTAAGTCCCAGGATAGGAGAAGTATCTGGTTTTCAGTCCACATTGTTACTCCACACAAGAACTCATCTTTTTCCATGAAACCATAAAACCTACATTAAACTGCCTAGAATCAACTCTCCTCCTTCCCCAGAGCTCTGCTCTTTATTTGATAGTTTTATGGTTTTTTCTGCACATTATTGTCTCTTCCTTGACTTCCTTTAACCACAGCTGTAGTCCTTTAGAACTGCTGCTTTCAACATGCTGCTATAGATGGAAGAAGAACTAGGGGCTCCATTAAACCTGTATATGCTTCGGGTATATGAGATATATACTCATGTCTCACCATAGACCAGATCATAGGCAGCTACTGATCAAATTATTGTCTTTGTGTTAAATTGGAAAATAAGGATATATGCAACTCTGTAAATCAATACGATGTAAAAGTCCCAGGCTTAGTTTCTTACTTAGCAGTTTAGCAAAGGGATATGTTTTCAAAAGGGCACATGTGGTGAAAATTTGTGAGCCAGTAAGTACTCGATGGAAGAAAAAAAAAGAAGGAAAAATCAGTAGGAGGGATAGTACAGAGGTTTTCAGAAAACAAAACAAAACAAACCAAATCAAAAACCAAACACTCTGTACATCCAAGGAACATCTAGATATCTACTGCTGCAAGAAAGAGAAAAAGAAAACCATCCAACTTCTATTTGTCTGCAATAATCCTAACTTTATGCAGAGTAATTTAAAACATTTATCTCCAGACAAGTCAAAGGCTACACAAAGGAATGTTGCTGAAATAGAAACACATTAAAAACTTTTTATAAGATTTTATTTTCAAGTATCACAGGGGCCCCATCCAGTTTCCTCTGAAATCATTAGGATACTTGCCATAGATTTTTAGATGGGACATTAGGAAAGATCTTCCCTCAAGAGGAAAAAAATAAAAATAAAAAATAAATACATTTTTCCACCAATTTATGACTGCTACAATTATGCAAGTGAAAACAAAATTCTGTTGCCAGCACTTGTCCTAATTCAGATATTGTAGAGCAACAACAGCAAAAAACTACCAAACACTGAGTAAGCTGGTTTTCACATTTTTGGAGCAGCATTTGTTATACATGAAGATTTAGAAACAAAAGGATTGCTTTGTTCGCCAGTCTCCTAAACATTAGTAGAGGCTCTACTCACTCCAAAGCCTCCAAAAAGCCATAGAGGCTCCACTTTTCACTGATACCAACAGCCACACAGCCAGCACCATGGCCTGCATTTGCTTTGAGGACACACAATGGAAAGAGCATCACAAAATCAACAGTTATGTTCTGCAGCTGAGCACCTGTCATCACCTGATTGCACTTCAGTTTGCAAGAGGAGCGCCTCAGTTGTCCTCTGGCTCAGGTAAGGCAGCAAGGACTGGGGGGAGCTAAGCAGGAGCATGGTTAGCCTTTATCCTTCACCCCACCTCTGAAACAGCCCCTGCTCATTGAGGCCCCAGTACTACAGCTGCTGCCTGGCTGGCTCTGCCCACTCCTGCCAGATCTTGCCTTCAGGTGAGGAGCTTACTTTGGGAAAGGCCCTGGCTGAGTCTGCATGGAGCAACGTGATCTAAGTGGAGTATCAGTATCATTGCCTTCAGGCCATTCCTTTAAATGTCAGTGTAAGAACCAGATAACTGTTAGGTAGAATAAAACCACTTCCACATATACATATTTTCATGTTTGCTTTTGAGTTCCTCTGTGAATTTTTGAGATTAATAATGATCTTGGTACAGTATATGTGTTCTCTATTACTTCCAGAAGCATGCTTGCAGTAATAATTGTAAAAAGCCAAACAAACAAATAAAAACCTCCAAAAATAACAAAGAAAACATAAGGAAGCCAATCACTGGAATTGATGATGTACAGAATGCTGCAATGAGAAAAAAATATATAGAGAGAATTTCTCCCATTCTCAATTTTAAGTGTGATTTTTAGCAAGAGTGAAGTGTCTCAGAAAGATGCCCAACCAAACAGTGACACAATCTTCAACTTTCTGAATTTTAGTGAGTTTTATCACATACTGGTAAAATGATAGAATCACCAAGGTTGGAAAAGACCTCCAAGATTATCCAGCCCAACCATCCACTTACCACCAATATTTCCCATGCTCCTTAGTACCACATCTAAATGTTTCTTGAACACCTCCAGGGACAGTGACCCAACCACCTCCCTTGGCAGTCCATTGCAGCACCTGACCACCATGATGTTGTTGAACTTACTACAAAAAGGAAACGATACCAGAAAATTTCTCTGAAAAGTCATACCATCTCCCTTCTTTGTCTTTTTCTCTTCTGCCACAATTGTATCTCCTCATTCAGAATAAACAACACTATGTACAGCTGTAACATAATGGTGCTTAACTTAAAAAAATATACATATATATCTTTATTTCCCATAAATGGACCATAAGTTAAATTAATGCCATTTTAATTATCTAAGAGATGTCTTTGTGTGCAAAGAAATCATTTAAATAAAACAAAAGACATACATATTTTTTAAGATTCACTTTTCCTTGTCAGATGGAAAACAATAACATACAGAGGACCGTAACTTACACCTAGTCATGGTAATTTTTCATACCAGATCGTACAGCTTGTCTCAAGACACCTACAAGGAAACTTGAGATTGCCTACATATGCCACAACCTAATGTCATTTTTCTTGATTGAAGTGTAGGAGAAAAAAACCTGACAAACTAAAAATCTTTGAAGTCCACCCTTTTGAAAGCATTCAAGCAGCGTTTATGCTTAGCATTTTTTTTTTCCCCTTCTTCTTCTTCTTTTTCTTTTTTTTTTTTTTTTTCCCCCTTTATGGGCTTGTCTACACAAGAAAGGTAATGGGAAGGTATATAATTCACAGCAAGTTGTAGTTTAGTAACTGCTGCATATTTAATGCTAGGCTGCAACCATGACCACACAACCAGCCAGCTCTCATCTACAGTGAAAATAATTGCTTCCGTATTTTTGGGGATTTTCTTGATATTAAGCATTACACAGCCGTATTCCATGTTCCACTTTCCCCCGCTAGCCCATGAGCATTGCAGAAACTCACCTGCTAGGCACTGGAAGGAACAGCAGCAAACAAAGCACATACTTACCAGCTCCCCTGATTCTTATCCTGCCACCCCATGATCCACCTCCTCTTCCCACATTGGCAATACTCCTACTGAAACCAGCCAGCCAAGTGGAAGCAGTGCTGCATGCCACATTTGTTGTCACCAACAAAAGAGCACCAGAGGTTTATCTGGTACTTTACCTTTGCTAGGGCCTGACCCAGCAGAATGGCAGCCTGCCAGGGTCAAGTCCCATTACAGGACAGTGAGTAACCCACTTGCAGCCACACTGGGGCACAAAGCATGCACCTCTGGAGGAAGATTCCTGAGGACCTCTTCTCCCAAAGCTCAGCTGGACAGCTGTGGTTCGTTAGTTTACCCACCCTGATCAGCAACACTTGTCCAAACACAAGGACTAATCATTAGCCAGAGCAGGTGAAGCTGAGAAAAATCAATGTGGGATATCTACAACACCAATATCAGTCCCATTCATGGTACTACTAAACAGGTGAGAAAATCTGACCAGTTAACAAAAAAGGGGTGAATTCACATACATCCTGTCAATGTATGCCTTTCTAAACTAACCACTAGGTTAGAAAACAGAAATATGCTTTCTAATTTCTGATCTTGGAGAATGGAGGACAGTTGTGTGAAGAAGAGAATTGTAGATACTGTTTCTTGTACTGGTGTAATTTGGAAAGCCGTTTTTTGGTGCAGACTCATTCCTAGAGAAGACCTCCTTAGTAGAAACATATCTACTTTATCAATGGCCTGTCCCCATTACATTCATAAGCTACCAGTTAATAACAACTAGGATGGCATTTTGAGGTTAATACAGCCATATGCCTTTGAATGAGTAAGAGACATCCTGTACTCTCATTACTGATGTTCCAGCACTTCTGGGAAGAACCAGTCCTAAATATACAGGACAATCTTTTTGTAAATCTTGTTTTGAGTGCATGACTAAGATATGGAAATTATCCTCATTATTCTGGGGGAAGGTACTACCAGACACTATCCTGACTGACAGTGACTTTTATTAGGCAACTGAGTATTCAACAGAATGGTTTAAACATCACCACAGCAAATGAGGGATTATACTCAGAAGACGTAAGTCAAGCCACTGCTCTTTCACAACTAGGTTAGTGCTTGCTAAGCAATGTCTCCACCTGGTATTTTAAGTGCATGTTATATATTGCATAACATCTGAGAAAGCATGAGAAAGCTCTCTGGTGGCTGGAAGGCATGAGTTCAGTCAGGTTTACAAAGATACAAGCAGTCAGCTCTCTTCGAAATGACATTTACTAGGGACACGTCTAGCTCTTGCTAGACACTTGTTCTACTTGCTAGATAAAGATTGGACTTTAAATAAAAGAAACCAATATCTGGAAATATGTGCTTTTTTCTTGTACCTTGTATAATTTTCATGCATATTTCAAGGCCAGTCTATGCAAGACATGAATATTTCAAGAGTATTTTCTCAGAATACCAAGGAAAGTTCCTTGTTGCTGTTTTGGTAAGAATATTTTCTTCTCACTCTGTTTTTAAAGATTTCTCTATTGAACCAGGAGGAAAACAAGTATAAGCTGACATACAATTGTAACGTACAGAAGACCTAATATGAAAATATTATAATCTGTGAATCTGATACATTTTTTCAAAAGTGTGAAGAGTTTCAACAATTTTTTATGTTTAAAAAGTATATATACAAAAGTACAAATACATAACCCAAAGTTGAACCTGGAAGAGTGTAGTGTAACAGTTTATCCCCTCAAAAAAATCTCTGGAAAATAGGAAATGTTAAGTCTGAAATACTACAGCTACACATATCAGTTTCTATACCTGCACAGCCTTGTGAGAGAAAACTGGAAAAAAAGCAACAAAACAGCTATCCTGAAGAACTGAAATGACAGATTCTTGGGCCACTGCACTTCATATCTTTGCAGTATCACTAAGGATGGCACATGACTATTTGGGTCTAGATAATGGTTGCCTCTCTGAGAAGAGCTCCTTAGGCTACTGAAAGCTACAGAAGGAGTTATTTACAGCTGCTATATCATGGCAACGAGGTACAGAGAAGGGGAGGAAGAAACATGATGGAGCACTTCTTTATGGAAACCTGTCTGCTCATGCCATTGTGGCAGCCATCACAGCACATCTCATGTTCAGGCAGGTAGCCACACACGCTCTGCTGCTCCAACTTTGTAACAAGTGATGCTTTTATACATACACAGCCCTTACCCCACTCCACACATGGGGGGTCTATCATTCTCATCATGGGATCCCACAGGCAATCCTATCAATATAGGTGGACAGAAGCTTTTCTGCTGTCTTCTAATTCTAAGTTAGGAAATAGAATGTCTTCTAATTTCCTAACTCAAAGAATCCCATTTACTTCTCTCCGTCCTTCTCCCTGATTTCTGGGAAATGGTCAAGCATTTGTCATTTCTCTCTTCCTCCCTCAGATCTTGTCCATTCAGCTGTAGATCCCATGGAAAATAGCTCAGTACTAAGTACCAGTAGTCCATTGCTTTATTTTCAGACACAAAGCCAGTATGGAGGTGTTCTCAGCACAAGGCATTTAAATGCAGGCTAGCCTGCTGTTCTTATTCTACACCTGTGCACTGTACAATACAGACATCTAAAGTTAGTGAGATGGATCCCGCCTGCTCTGCCTCATCTCCAGTATACCTAAGAATCCATTGCCTTTGACTCTTCAGATGGTCCCAGGAAGTGAGAAAATAGTAATTCCCACACAATAACATTTGTGTTGATAAATGGCTGTAGTATGGGTTGTGGGAGAGGCAGGACCAATTGGCAGTTACATCTGCACTTCTGCAAGTATATTTTTTTAGCAGAGGAAATGAGAACAGGAAGCAAAGTTTCAGAAAGTTTTAGAAAGACCAGAGTGAGCACAGCACAGTATGTATTATGTCATTCACTAGAATGGTCCTACCTGACATTTTGCATGAGTGGAAGGGCAAAACTCCCCGTTTTGGTATGGATGACAAGGCATCTATGCTTGGTTCAGTTTGGCTTTAATAAATTGCTTTCCTTGCCTTTCCATTTTATGGAAATAAAATGGACATGCAGACATGCACAAAGTTCACTGTGAAATAAATGCAGTTTTGAAGTGATCACTGACGTACTTCATACTGATATGTATTTTCACAGAGTTATTCCACAAAATATTTTTTTCTTCCTTGAGTTCATTACCTAAGAATAATACTAAGTTTTGTTTAAGGGCATAAAAAGAAATACCTTCGTACTGCTGTAATGATCTGATCTACATGTGATTAAATGCTCCAGGAAATACTTTGCACGTTGCCTCACTGATACTTTGAAATGCATTTCATAACATGCCATAATATCTACAGACCCTAAAAAGGTGTTTTTTCCTCCTTCATAAACTTTTTTGTTCAATCCTCTCAAGCTCCTACTGTCTGCTCAAGCTTTGTTGCCATGCTTTCTCATTGCTCCTCGCTCTCTGTGAGCTGTAATCCAGGCCATCCACATCCAGCTTGCTGCTCTTCTACAAACTGCTGCCAAACACTGGTGTTAAAATACCAAATGCCATCCAGTTTTTCTTACTACTAGAAACAAACATGGGCTGTACTAGAGATATAGGGGAAGGCTTCCTCTTCATTGCTTCCTTGCAAAGTAAATTCTCAGATTCTTCATCTAAAGATAATGGTCAACCTGAGTGTGATGGACAGCATCAGGGTCATATGTGTATAGATGCACCTATCCACACTCAGTCATGTGACAGGTGTGTCTGCCAAAGTTTCCCAAGCTCTCATCTCTCCAGAATTAAGATAGTCTAGAGAAATTCAGGGTTCCCAACAAGGTTACCAAGTTATTTCTACCATTTATGCACCTGAAACTACCTAGAAATAGCCTGATCTTGATTCAATTCAGAGAGACAGTAGATGGCTAAAAAGAAGACTTACTGTCCTAGTGGGAGATAAACTGGTGTGTAACATTAGTTTAGGGATGTCAGAACACTAGACAGTATAGATAATGCATCCATTTTGTTCTAATTAGTTTATTCCATACTTTTATTTCAAGTGTAGCAAATTGCATCTTGCCAGATATATGTAGTACAAATTGTATCTTGGCAATATTGTGGTATGCTCATTAAAAAAAATTTTACTCAGAAACAACTTCTTTCTGATGTCCTTTAGATAATCCGTCCATATTTTGCTGAAGAAATGAAAACATAACAATCCTGTGGAAAGGAAGAAAGTCCAGATAGCATCCTCCTAGTTTTCACAAAACCAGACTTGTTATTTGTGAAATGGAGTAAGTTTTTCCTCCTGAACAGAAAGAATTTGCCAGTTAATTGATTCAATAATAGCTGCATGTTTAAGTTGTTCACAAAATCTAAATGAAAAGTTAGTGTGGTTCGCAATGGCGTTCTCTGCACTTTTCTCCCTCTCACCTTTTACTGCTCATGGTAGCCAGCAGTTCTGTCTGCACACAACTTCTTTTCAAAAGCCCAGCCTCCCAACAGATTAAACCAAGAACAGGAATTGTTTCTTTGTAGTTAACTGTTAAAAATAAAGGGTCAGGTTATCAGCTGACATAAATCAGCCTGATTACACTGAAGTCCAAAGAAAGTAAACAATAAGCTAGAGTACCAAACTAAATTCACTGAATCACAAATTATCCATGGGCTTACTTCAGTAAGGTATGGCTATGTAGGCACATATTGATATTGAGTCAATAAGAAAATACACCATTTGTTCATTTGTTGCTTTCCATCAGCAGAGCATTAGTTTACCTTCCCTTGATTCCAACTTGTATTTGCTAAATGTTACTTAAGACTGAAGAAATAATATAGAAAAAAATATTTATGAGCAGGTCCAGAAAGACCTGGTTCACTCACTTATGTTATTTACAAAAACAAGACCCTAAGAATGCCTCAAATAATGCTCCCATGAGTTTGAGTTCCAGCAGATTTCTATACTCAGGGTGAAGTTCACAGGTCACACTTTGGCAGTGGTGTGTTTCAAGCTATCTGCAGACTCTAAGAAGTAACAATAAAATCAATTGGATTATTTATTTATTATGTGATAGCATATCTATTTTATGCTTTTATGAGATTCTAAAATCTTGAAGTCCAAGATCTTACACTGTATGGGAGCCTGCGCTATTTGGGTCTTATGGCCTATTTGCTCAGTGTCTTCTGCTAAGACTATTGACTAGAAGTAGAAAGTCCCCAAGAGTTACCCTGGCTACTCCTCAGCATTCAGAGAGGCTCATCTACCCTGTAATGAGATGCCTTCACAGATGGAGAATCCTTAAACTAGCTGTTGCGGTGTTTCACTTTCTTTCCTTATAAAAAATTGTACCTAATGTTTTGACTTTGTGGATCCTTACTGAAAATGAAATCCATTATGTCTTGCTCATACCTGTCATGAAGAGAGGGAACAGATCAATCATTTCTTCTGTGCATTAGATATGAACATAGTTGAAGATTAATCTCACGTTTCCCTATCAGCCTCTCCCTTTTAAACTAAATATTTTTACCCTGCAAAGCAAGTTATCCATACTTCCTTGTTGTTATTGTTGTTTTTTGTATTCCAGACTCTCTTTAAATGGTCTGGAAGAGAGTGCCTAACACAGAATACCATATTTCAGATGTGGCCTTTCCAGTTCTGTAAGATGCATAAATCTTATAAACCAAACATCTGCTGATACCTCCTAGTACATTTTTTCCTTCTTTGCAGCATCACAATGCTATTTACTTATGTTTTCTACCACAATGGCAGTGAGATTACAAAACTTAGACAAATTATGAAAGGACATCTTGCAGAGAAGATACTTGCATTACTTTTTATTTCTGTCTTTCAGAACCACGCTGACTAGGAGATGTAGGACACGCAGGTTGTTGCCTTCTACTCCTGTTGTGGACATTCTTTGTGCCTTCAAGCAAATAACTTAAACCTTTTCCTTTGCAGTTCTTCCATCTATATGATGAGGATGACAGTGCTGTGTCCTTTTTAATGTTCATTACTAGTATAAAAGAAAGTACTTTAAGTGCTAATACATAATTCCTGTTTTGTCATTCATTTACTTTCCCTGGGCAGGGTAAAGACCAGAAAAGTGAGAGATTCTTTTGTTTTAAAACTAAAACAACCCTAAAGTATCCACTATAAAGAAAATAATGTACATGAAAACCTGAAGAGTTGCAGGGTCAGTTGTTCTGCAAAAAGAGCAAACCAAAGATGTACAGGAAGCCTTTAATTCTTGCTTCATTCCACCAGCTGTCCCATGCAACCTCTAATTGCTCAAAAGAAATAAGCACATTAGGAGAAGTTCTTTACTGGAAAAAAAAAACACACACAAAACACACACGTGTCACCAAGTTTCACCGTATCATACTCCCAGTAGAATCTTGATTTCTAATGTAGTTTGGTGCCATTTTTATTAAGCTTATTTTTGCCATGAACCTGAGTCAAGTGCAGGTTTTGATCTGCAGGCATTGTCTCAGGAAACAGCAAGCAATGCATGCAGCTACAATAATTCTACAGAATAAAGCAGAATACTTTAAGAATTTTAACTTTAATCCAGTAAACTTTTCCCAACAAACCACATGAATAATAATGAGAAAGAGCCTACAATCCTTAGTCAGCTACACATATCTTATGACTCACCATGACAGAACATGTAGAAAGGTAAAAGAAGCAAGAAGATTATTGATGAGCCTTGAAAACATTCATCATTTAATATAACTCACTCAAAATATTCCGTAGAATCACAGAATTGTAGGTGTTGGAAGGGACCTCTTATGATAATTTTGTCCACCCCAAGCAGGTTCCCTCCCTCACAGGAAAGTGTCCAGGCGGGTTTTGAATATCTCCAGAGAAGGAGACTCCATAATCTCTCTGCACAGCCTGTTCCAGTGCTCTGTCACCCTCAAAGTAAAGAATGTTTTTTCTCATGTTCAGATATAACTTTGTGTGTTTCACTTTGTGCTTATTGCCCCTTGTTTTGCCATTGGGCACCACAGAATAGCCCCATTCACTTGACTACCACCCATGATATGTTTAGAAGTACTGATTAAATCCCCACTCAGTTTTCTCTTCTTCAGGCTGAACAGTCCAAGATCTCTCAGTCTTTCTTCATAAGGAAGATATTCCAGCTCCTTAATCATCTTTGTAGCCCTCCGCTGGACTCTCTTGAGAAGTTCTCCATTTTTCTTCTGGAGTTTGACTTGAAGATTCTTATGCATCCTTTCCAACTCAAGATATTCTGTGATGCTATGATTTGTCTTGACCTGAGGAGCCCAGAACCAGACACAGTACCTCAGATGTGGCCTCACCAGGGCAGAGTATAAGGGAAGGAGGACCTACCTTGACCTGCTCACCACATTCTTTTTAATGCACTCCAGGATACCATTGGCCTTCTTGGCCACAAGGGCACACTGCTTAGCTCATGGTCAGCCTCTCATCCACCAGGACACCCAGGTCCTTCTCTGCAGAGCTCCTCTCCAGCAGGTGAGTCCCTAACCTGTACAAATCCATGCAGTTATTCCTCCCATGAGTTGAACTCTACACTTGTTCTTGTTGAACCTCATCAGGTTCCTCTCTATCCAACTCTCCAGCCTGTCCTGGTCTCATTGAATGGCAACACCACCTTCTGGTGTGTCAGCAACTGTTCCCATCTTTGCATTATCAGCAAACATGCTGAGGGCACGCTCTATTCCTTTGTCCAGGTCATTGATGAAGATGCTGAACAGGACCAGACCCAGTACCAACCTCTGGGGAATATTGCTTGTTACAGGCCTCCAACTGAACTCTGTGGTGCTGGCTGACACACCTGAAGGCTGTGCTGCCATTCAGCAAGACCTGGACAGGCTGGAGAGCTGGGCAGTAAGAAACAGGATGATGTTTAACAAAAGCAAGTGTAGAGTCTTGCACCTAGGGAGGAATAATTGCATGCACCAGTACAGGCTGGGGGATAACCTGCTGGAGAGGAGCTCTGCAGAGAGGGACCTGGGCGTCCTGGTGGATGACAGGTTGGCCATGAGCCAGCAGTGTGCCCTCGTGGCCAAAAGGGTCAATGGCATACTGGGGTGTATAAAAAAGAGCGTTGCCAGCAGGTCAAGGGAGGTGATCCTCCCCCTCTACTCTGCCCTGGTAAGGCCTCATCTGGAGTACTGTGTCCAGTTCTGGGCTCCCCAGTACAAAAAAGACAGGGATCTCTTGGAAAGAGTCCAGCGGAGGGCCACAAAGATGGTGAAGGGCCTGGAGCATCTCCCCTATGAGGAACGACTAAGTGAACTGGGTCTGTTTAGCCTTGAGAAAAGAAGGCTGAGAGGGGATTTGATCCAGGTTTATAAATACCTGAGGTGTGGGGGCCATAGTGGTGAGGCCGGACTCTTTTCAGTAGTGCATGGGGACAGGACAAGGGGAAATGGGATGAAGCTAGAGCATAGGAATATCCGCACGAATGTGAGCAAGAACTTCTTTACGGTGAGGGTGACGGAGCACTGGAACAGGCTGCCCAGGGGGGTTGTGGAGTCTCCTTCTCTGGAGATATTCAAGACCCGCCTGGACGCCTACCTGTGCGACCTGCTGTAGGGAACCTGCTTTGGCAGGGGGGTTGGACTCGATGATCTCTGGAGGTCCCTTCCAACCCCTACGATTCTGTGATTCTGTGATCACAACTCAGAGCTCTGCCAGTCAGCCAGTTCTCAATCCACCTCACTGTCCACTCATCTGTCTCACACTTTTTAAGCTTACCTAGCCTTCCTGAAGTCAAGGTACACTACATCCACTTCTTTCCCTTCATCTACCCAGAATGGTAGAAAGCTACCAGATTGGTCAGGCATTATTTCCTCTTGATGAATACATGTTGACTACTTTTGATAACTTTCTTTCCTTCCACTTGCTCAGAGATGGAATCCAGAATAAGCTGCTACATGACCTTTCCAGGAATGGAGGTGAGGCTGACTGGCCTATAGTTTCTCAGCTCCTCCCTGCTTTTTTTGAAGACTGGAGTAACATTGCCTCTCCTCCAGTTCTCAGGCATCTCTTCTATTCTCCATGACCTTTCAAAGACAATAGAGAGCAGCTTGGTAACCACTTCTGCCAGCTTCTTCAGCACTTGTGGATGTTTCCCATTGGGGCCCATGGATTTGTATGTGTGAAGTTTGACTAGAAAATTTCTGACCAATGGCAAGTCTTCCTTTCCTCAGACTCTCTAATTTCCAGGGTCTGGAATTCCCAAGGGGAATTCTTAACAGTAAAGACTAAAGCAAAGAAGGTATTCAGTAACTCTGCCTTCTCAGTGTCTGCTCTTACCAGGGCATCATGTCATTCAGCAGCTAACCCACATTTTCTCTAATTTTCCTTTACTGTTGACTTATTTTATTCATAACTGTTGCATCCTCTTGACTTGAACACCGCATCCATTTGTATTCCTGTGAAAATATGAAGTAGCTAGTGAAACAGGAAATTAAAGCTTGAAATTTGAAGTGGAAGATTTACTCGTGAACTTCAGAAAGGCACAACACATGCTGGGAGGTGTTCTTTCTCTAAGGAATTTGTCAAAGCTATTATAATTAAGCTGTAACATTTGTAAAAGCCATTTGCTAGAGTGTTGCTAAGTTCAAGTCAGTAATGAACGCATTCTTTAAGCACCTGACTAACAGATGATGCAGCCAGATCCACTTCCACACTGTAGCATTTCTAATGCACTTCAAAGAGAAGGGTCTTCTGCTGACATATGGCCCGCATAAGACATTGAGTATTCTAGACTGCAAACCAGTGGGATATGAAGCAACTATATACTGGAGACATGGTATCCATCTGTAAATGCAAACAGCTAGATTGCATGTGTATCCAGACTTATTTATTCTTTACTAATTTGCCTTTTCTGTTTATACCATCAATTTTGCATCTCTGCGATGCTCTTACGTTTGCTGTAACAGTCATCAACTGAATGCCATTTCTATTTTTTTCTTTCCCGCTTTCCTCTTTATATTCTGTTCAATTCTCCATTATTGCCCTCCAGTATAGCCACCTGATCATATCTTTTAAACATGCTCAATTTTGCACTTCCATTCACCAAGCACACACACTCATGACCAATTATTTTCATTAACTTATCCAACCAATTTTGTAAAGAGGCCCCTGTGACAGGCAATTATACTCTTTTCCATTTCTTATCTAACTAAGGAAATGGGTATTTGTCTCCTGATTTGGTTTCTGCAAAGAATGCAATTTATTGGAAGAAAGCTCTGGGATAAAGACTACTCTCCTGATTTTACTTACTGTTATACTGTAGAGTCTGGATTATATTGGCCAATCTTTAGAACCCTTTGACATCTGAATGGGTTGCAGCTAAAATGTTGATTCTCACTTCAGCATCAATGCTAAAAGTTTAAAGTATGCCTTTCCTACTTCCCACTTCATCACAAGTGTTACTTTAAGGAGAATTCTATGTTTGAATAAGGATCACAATGATCCATACTCTACTAATACAGCAGGATCCTCAAACATTAATGGAATATAACAAAACTTCAAATATTGTCTCATGAATGGGGTGCTCTTCCAAATGACCATATACCTTAAGAGCTTGATGAAAGAATTCCATACAGATTTAGTTAAGCTTTAATGCTTTTCAGAAGCTGAACAAAGAAAGTAAGCTTTCACTAAATGAGCAGACTGTCCTGTCTGTATATTCAGCAATTGCTCAGCAGATTATTTGGGTCTACAAATTATAGTGTCTCTAGATTATCTTGGAATCAAAATATATCCTCACCATATAAGAGCGCAGATTTCAGCTACACTTGCAGTGACACCCTGAGGATATTTGGTAGTAAATAGCAGCTAATACATTAATTTGAGACTCATTTATGTTTCTCCCATAGCATCCTTCTAAATATTTGACATTTTCAGTTGAATTTGCAGTATAATATATCTAAATCAATAGCTGAGATTAAGATATGACGATATGAAGTGTCAAGATAATAAAAGTTATCTAGGGAAGATTATTTCTGCCAGGTATTTGATACAATTATTTAGTATTTCTTGAGGCATGACCTCTGCATTTGAAATTGGTGGGTAGCCACACTCACAGATTTCCATACCAAAGACAAGTTTAAGAAGTTAATATAGATCAACCACAGTAATGATCAAGTAATTTAAAAACTCAGCACCTCTTCCATTATGAAGAAATATTACAGAGTTCTTAGAGTTTTTCCAAGTTTCTTGTTCAAAGACTCATTTTGAGCTCAACACTGTTCCCCTCATTAAGGGCCAGAAGAAGAATATTTAAGCCAAAAATCTGTCCCAATTTTAGCCAACTTTATCATAGTACTTCCCATTATAAACAAATTCTGGCATTACAGATTAAAATTTGATATCTATATTGTTCTTGCTTTCCAAATTTACCTTGTTCTTATCCTTCAAACTTACTCCAAACAATTATGTTAGAGGGATAAATTATACTTTCCATTATGTATGCACACCATCATTCTAACCTTGGATAGTATAAATAAACGGTAAGCACATCTAGGTTTATACTGATGTGCATTTGCTTGTAGCATTTTGTTAGAGATACTGCTGACAAACAATACTTACTAATAAAATACCACTAACTACACCTAAGGATGATGCCTGGATTGCCAAAGGGAAATGAAATTCTTTATCACTTTTACTCCTCCTTCAGGACTTGCATCCCTGCTCTGAAAGGAAACTGAGCAGGAGACCTGATCTTAGATGAGTTCACCTACATAAAAAGAGACTCTCACACAATTTCACTAGCTTTTGTTTATTAATTATTTTACGTTTATGCTGTCCAGAAAGACTGGGTCTGTTCCTTTTCTGTTGGGACACAAACATTCAACTTCCTTTTGAGATACATAGGCATTAAAAACCGTCATTTTCCTGTGCTGTGTTATTTCTCTCCTTCTCACCAGCTGGAAGAAGAATCATTAGTAGCATCAATTACGATGTTATAGGTGTCCTACTAAGGCAATATTTGTACTTTTTTTTTTTTTGTTAGTTGTCCAGAACTGTAAGTGTTCTAATCCAGCAAAGCCTGTATTAGACCTTTAAATCAGCCACAGACTGAATTCATATTTACAGATATGTTCAGGTATTCTTTTTAACACAGTTATTCTCTAGCCTCCTCCTTGACATTTTACTTCACTCAGTTCTCTACAATATTGCTTCTTTAGGAGGAGGATTTCCATCTCTTCCGACATCACAGGCTGTGACAATATAGAAGATCCATTACTAAGAACACTTTCCTAACTTTTGTCTGTCATTTTCATCTCATTAGAACTCATTAGACAAATTAATAAGGGTCAAAAATCCATACCTACACTAGATTGTATTTAAATTTGTCAAAGAACAATGTAACTTCTCTTAAGACAACATCAGTTTTCCCAGTTATTAAACTGTTTCCCTTCTTCATTTGTACTCCCTTTGTTATGCATTCTGTTTGACACGGTCTTCAGTCAGATACTTATAAACAAAGTAAATTATTCTTTTACTAATTTTGTAAAACACCTTGAAGGCCATATTTAATAGAAAAAAAAAATGTGTCTCCAACAAAACAAAACAAAACTAACCCAAGCTATTAAAATAGAATGAGCCACTACAAATTTCCTACACTGACCTGAAATTCTACTAAAAAGAAAGAAAAAAAGCTAAATAGGGTGGGATTTTTTTTTTTTTTCCTTTTTTTCTCCCTAATTGAAGACTCAAAGATTAGTACACAAGCACATTAGAGTCAAAGGCATTTCTAGGAACCTTAACTTAAGCATCTGCAGAGAAAAACTGCCTTCTAAAGACCAGATTTGTGAACAGGTTTTAGTGAAGTTTCCCTTACTAAAGAACTCCCACACATGGCCGTTTTCAAGTTCCTCTAGGTAAGGTAATGTTTCTGTTAGCATTCATTTGATGGACCATCAGCACCAAAAATAAGTTATCTGAACCGTAAGAAAGTTGCTTGATAGATATCCTTTGTAACATAAGTTAAATGGTGGCTTACATAAAAAGCAAAATAATAAGGACCACCTACCTGAAGCACTTTCGGAAAGCAACTGAATAAAGCATGGAACACAGCAGAGCAAGGACAGGCTGCTCTATATTGGAAATGATGCCAGTGGCTGCTCTATACTTTGGAAATGATGCCAGTGGTGGTTGTGGGGTCAGCAGTGCCATGCCCCTCCCTTACCTTCCCCTCCTCCTCCTCAGGCAGTGCCCTTTCCTAAAACACCCAGCAAGCAAGGTAGGCAGTTCCTGTGGCTGTAATTATTTCAGTCAACTATCCTGTAGGACTAAAATCAAACTTTCTTGGCATGAGGTCATATATAATTGGTGGGCCCATAGCTAGGGTTCTGGGTCCCGGGTGGAGCTTGTGAGGCCCACTAAGGTCTATTAGTGCTCTTGTTAAGGCCCCAGTACAGAGCAAATAACAAAAATAGAAGATACAGCTAGATTTAGAAATAATAATAATAATAAAGAAAATTGAACTAGTTTTATATGAATTTCAAGATAAAGTTATGAGCAGATCCTTGGATAAGATAATCTGCTTTTGGGGAACTATTATGTGAAGTTCTGAAAATTGCTTTTGAGCATGTAAATCTTGGTGGAAAAGCACCCAGAAATCAAATAAAATCAAATTTTATTTGATTTAAAATAACATAGACATCTCCACCTGTTTTGGCACACCACTCTTTAAAATATTCAGCCAGTACTCATAGATACATCTTCATGTAGCCTAACTATACTTATACAAAAACTTCCAGAGGACCAAAGCCTTTTACCACCACATTAAGAAGCTGTGCAAACAAGCATACTGAAATGGAAGAAAAATTGCTTCTACTTGCACAGTCCTATCTACTGGCTCAGTACATATTTGTTCATGTTGGATTTTAACAAGAAACAGGTCACTGGATGTTTTTTTCAAATGGGTTTCAGATAGTATGACTTCATCTATTTTTTCCCACATTATGACCTGATCATATAAAAGTTTTCAAAGGAGAAAATACTCCAGATATAGTATTTAAAATAGAGTTGGTAACCAACAACCAAATTAAGAAGACGATGATAAGAAGAGTCTGATGTCATTCTGGCAGCAATGTTTACTTGATCAAAGCAAGTCAGAGATGGGGAACTAACATATAAGACTTGCCAGCAACTTCAGTTTCACCTTCATCAATGGCAAATGAGGCAACGTCCAGCAAACACATTACCATATTGGCAGAACTGAAATAACCTTCGTATGACTGATAGCCTGCCTCTGAAAGGATGGCTGATTTTGATCCCTTGAGTACTTCAGAGTACTGTATTACCCCAGTACCTGAAGAAGATAAAGTTATAAACACATACGTGGTTGGACGAAAACATGCCATATGCTAGTTTTCTTAAAGCAAATTCAGTCCATTGAGTAAATAAGCATTTGAATGTAACAGATTTGGGGTAGGAAGGGAAAAAAAGGCACCAATAACAACAATCACCAGGGCCATTAATCTCCTCAAAGCTACCTGCCAGATCTTGGCAGTATAGAAGCAACAGACTTCTTCATTTTTTGGAAAGAACACAAATACAGTACTGTGGCTGATTACTTCTCCAGATATATTGGTTTGGCTGTACTTATATAGACCTCACTGGCACACACCGTCCAGAAAGTAAAGTAAATACTTGAGAAACATGAAGTCCTCATGTCAGATAATGGGCCTTTAAAACAATCAAAGTGTTTACATAGAACTTTTATGTTCGACATTGTTGTCATAGCTTATTTTGCCCTCAAAGTAATGGAAAAAAGGTAGAGATGTAAAGTGCATGGAATAGCAGCGATAAAAAGAAAAACAAAACCCACAATCCTTCAGCAAAAATTAACGGCTTGATATAAAACACTTCTAGTCAGTCAACAACCACTGCACCTGGATCTGCTCCTGCAGAATTTCTGATGGTAAGAAGATTAAAGACGATTCTATCCATGGCACCCAGACAGCCTTAAACTAAATGTTCCAGCTCAAAGGAATGCTAAACATGAGAAGGTGAAACAAAAATCCATCAACAAAAAATGTCAGTGCTTGGCACAGTGCAAAACCACTGCCTGACCCGAGATCAGGGCCTGGAGTTCTCAGACATTAGGATTTATTCAGAATTAAGCAGATATTCCTAGCCACCTTCCTATGAGGATTCAGAAGGATTTTGTTAGAGGACATGAACTGATCAGCAGTGTTTTCTGGTACAACAAGGAAAAAATCAATGTTTTTTTGAACTCCCTAATGAAATGTGAATGACTTAGGGGTTTTTCCCCCAGGACCGCTTTAGAAGCCAGAACAACCCTCCCAAAGAATTAAACTTAAAAAACTCTATGTTTATGCTCCATATGCATGTGCTGGTATGTTTGAGTTTTAGAAATGTTGATTTGTCATTTTAATTTTCAGCGTAATTGCCAGACAGAACCGGGATATGGTGTAAGGGTAGGATGATAAACAGGGCAATTTCAGGAAAGGGGTTTTCCTAGCAGCAGCATGAGCCACGTTCTTATTTAAAACATCAAATTACGCCAAATATTTCATATTGTTTGAGCTCACTTGTATCCAGGCATTACCATTTTCTAAAATAAAATATTGCTTTTCACACTGGGAAAGGTTTACACTAAGATCCATCAGTCTGAGCTGATGTACTATGAAAATCTTGTTCTTCACTCTTGTGACAGAGATCTTCATGGTTTTGAACTGTCAAATGCAGGCAGTTATATGCAGTCCAATCTCAGAGTACAGATATCCACAATCTGTCCTTCCATATAATAAACAAATCTGTCTTTAAACCTGGACTATTCAAAACCATGACAGAAAGAAACACATGAATACATACTGCATGTAACTACTGAGACTGAATCACAGAATTATAGAATCATCAGAATTTGGAACGGACCTCTGGAAATCATTTTTGTCCAGACCTCCACTAAAGCAGTTCTCTACAGTAGGTTTCAAAGCGTCCAGGTGCGTTTTGAATATCCCCAGGGAAGGAGACTCTTTGGGCAACCTATTACAGTGCTCTGTTGCCCTCACAGTAAAGTTTACTTTATGTTCAGCATGTTCCTGTTTGTGCTCTCTTGCCCTGTCATTGGGCAACACTGAAGGCCTACATGGTTTATCTTATGCCAATAGATTGTCTAATTTATTAAAAATCCCTCCACTTGAAACAATTTATTTTAGCAAATATTAAATTACAATATTAGTAAAACTGTGAAAATTAAATGACAACAATTATATATTAAAAAATTATACACAAAAATCAAACTCCTGTAAGAGGTGAAATAGAAGCACGTACCTTTTACCAGGCATCCCAAATGGCTGCAGTTTTGTCTGAAATTTCCTGTCATATTACCTGGTGCCCCATGCTCTTCCCAAACAATTGTGCAATGTCATCAAGGTGTTACCCATTTTCACTGTCAGGCCAATGTTCCCCCAGCACCCTAACTTCTGCCCTTGCTTTATGGAAGTCTTCTTAGGTGTTCTGTGTGTGTCAAAACAGGATTTGCAGGGGATACAGATACAGGAGCACACACTTTAGAGTTCCTAAGGTTGGCCAAGTCGGCTACTTCCTCAAAACTGTCAAGACATTTAGAAGCAGAGCTAAAATCATATAAATAGCTTTACTGATGAAAATGCAAATACGTAGAAACTTCCAGCACTTTGAGTTGAGGGATCACCCTGCAGACCTAAATTTTGTGGTGGTTTTTTTTCCAGAGAGGCCATGATAGCTTTGTAGTTTTGAAAACATGCCCTAGCTCTTGTAGAGTAAGAGGAAGACTTTTTCTTCACTACTAAAAAAAATATAATAATTTTTAAGGGCTCGACAGAGCAATTCCACACTGATAATATCCTGAAATAAGTAAAATCTTTGCCTCTGACATCAAGAGAGATAAAATCTCCCCATAATATTGTTCTGTTTGTTAGATATCAGTTTACTTGAAAATAAAACGTAGTTACCTGGGATATAGGTGAAACATGTTTGCCTAATTCATTTGCTATTAGGTATTTCCAGTTCAGGAGATTTGCTGAGACTTTTTGGCCCTGACAGGTATAAAGGAGTGCATCTTCAGCAAAAGTTGAAGTCTTGCCAAAAATCATACTTTCAAAGATCCAGATTCATCTGTTTCAAGGTTTGTAAAATACCAGGGCGGAATATTATCATTTTAGACTTCTTTTCAAGGAATTCCTAAAGGAATAGGAAGCTGGCATGGTAGAGGAGAGGGAAGCTCTCTAAAGCATCTTTCCAATTGTAGGTGGGCTGACGTGTCCCTAGGACTCCAGCTCCCTCTTGCACTACCACACATGGGCACACAAGGCTCTTTTAGCTCCTGATTTTGTTGCCTGCATGGACATGGCAAGGGCCCAAACCAGTCTCCTGTTCAAGACAGTAGAGTGCAATAATAATCCCTCTCAAGAGCTTTCAGAGGTCCAGAGGCACAGAAAAATTCACAAAAGATATTGCAGAAGGAGCAACAATCTTCCCACTAGTCTCATAAAAATGGTTTTGTGTATCCTTGCACCAGGACTTCAGGATGTCCCATTACTTTATTTATTCCATAACAATATTTAATAATTTTTCATCAATTTAACATGATAAATTTGCATGCCAAAAGGAATGGAAAGTTAGGAAATTACCAGATCCAGATCTAGGACTGAAGTACAGAAAATTTCTCAACATAGTTAGGGACATACAGCTGTTTCTGTATCAGACAGATAAACACTGAAACATCCAAATGGAAAATCTGGGTGAGTTTTCCTGTCAGTCAGCATTTCAGACAAGGGTTAATACAGTTTGGTTATAAATATACTTTTCTGTGAATATTTTATATATATAACTACCTTAAACTATATATATATCTATATAAGATACATGTGAAGATATTTCTTAAGGTCAAATTTGTGCTTAACAAAGATATATTACTTAAACATACTTGCCAAAAAGGGAATCTGCTCTAGAGAGTACTGGTATACAAGCAGAGTGTATTTTGTATTCCTGTAGAAGATTTCCTCTAAAATCTTGGTAGAAGAGGAAATTAAGGAAGACAAACTGAACTGTGATGCTTAGGGAGTCCCTTGATTCTGCCTGTCAAAGTTTCAAGCCTGCCTGGGGCCTCAGGGGAGTCTGGCTGTTCCTGCTCCTCCTCTGCCAGCCAGACAGTAACGGCCCACTGCTTTTATTCATTACCCTGAATGTAATGCACTAAATTTAACAAGTAACACACTCAGCGGGAATTTATTGGCCTTTTGCAGCATGATTGCAAGGTAGGATATGGATATGGATTCCAATTACTGCTGACACCCAGATAAGAGGAACAAAGCCTATATATATGATTGTTATTAATCAAAGGTAATATCTGATATTACAAGGAAATAAAAAAACAAGCCAAGAATAATTTATAAATACTTAGCTAAATATATATATATATATTTAATCAAAATGTTAGTCATTCTAAATAAAATTATACTGGTATTTTCTAGTAGGAATTACAAAGGGGACAGCATATTATACAAAAATGGCCAGAAAGAAAATTTAAATAACAACATTTATTCATTATAAAACAATATGCAGAAAATTCACATCCCAGGAGATGTGATACACTGTGAGAAGCCCAAAACAAAAATATGCATACATTCACAATTATGTAAGTATTAATGATCACTAAACAAAATAAAAATTGGTAATGTATTCCAGAGAGCTGAGATTCATATTCATCTGACAGTATTAAAAGATGGGATAGGAAGGAATTAATTTTTCTTGTTCACATCTGGAGTTTAAATAGCTACAATATGAATGGGCAAAGAACAAGCCAAAGACCACTGTTTGAAAATTCCAGAAACCAACAGATGTGAAACACATGTATATCTGTCCCAAACCCCTCCCAGGTGAGTAAAGAATCTAACCACTCAGCTATCTCTGATTGCCTTTCCTTTATTACACTGCAGCCCACAGCACATTACATACTAGGGATATTCAACGCAGTACATGGCAAAGAGTTCATCTTAATAGCATTCAGAATTTCCATTCAGCTTGGACCTAGAAGATGAAAGTCTTTTCCAAGCTATCCAAACCATTAAGATCTGCAGAGTGCAGCCAGAAAGCTTGTGAAGTTTCTCATTACTGTCCTGATATTCCTGATAATTCAAGCTGAGAGTATCAGATGGAGAATGTTTTCTGGTAACAACTCTATTCTCTTTACAAAGTATAAGCAAGAGGCATGAGTTTTCAAAACCAAGGAGTTAAAAAGATGAAATTTTGATTTCTGAAAAGATGCAACAGTACAATTTGCTTAAAATTCAATGAGTCTGCTATTCACAGGCTACCTCAGATTCCTACAGATACAGCTTATCCATGTGTTTGTCCAAAAATTATTCAAAAAATGGCATTGCAAGCACCACGCTGGTCCTTGCTGGCCAAACCTTATGACTCTTTTCTGTTTCCTGTGAAGCTATTCCCTTGTACTCCGTTCATTTCCCAGTCCCTTCAGTAGTGGTAAAAGCCAATATGTATTTGCCCAAGGGGACAGAAGTGACACCAGCAGTTGTCTCAAATGAACCATCACAAACCTTTCAGTGCAGCTCCCAGAAACGAAGCACAAGTGAATACTTGGAGACCAAATTTCAAAGGGAACTTCACCAGTTCTTCTGTACTGAATGACTTAATTCTACAAACCCTTATTCTCATGCCATCCGCATAAACAGCAGTGTGCGTATCAGTTATTATGTGTATAACGTGTGTTAGCTTGCCTTTTCTGGGATGCTCACTCTCACTTGTTATAGGAGAAAGACTGGTCTGCTGAAGTTGGGGACTATATTTTTCACCACTCTTGTGGAGAGAAAGGTCATGAGCAGATCAGTACCCGTGTCTTGGATATAAAATAGATAAAGTACAAGATATAGAAACATACACATCTCATAAAGTGAGGGAAGGTAGGAGGGGAGATACATCATGATTTTAATGAAAACAACCTCTTAGTGACATAGAAAAAAAACAATTATATTTCCTCACTTAATTTTTGCCATTTTACCCGATATATAAAAGTGTTCTGAGACTGAGTGCAGCAGGGGTATGAAGAAAATAAATACAGAGGAATCGCATACTTTTTAGGAAAAAAAAAAACACCCTTTTAAACAGACTCTATGTACATTATACGTTTATATACATAATAGCCATGCATATAAACTTACATTTACATGAACCAATCACACGGTTTTGCTATGTATATATGAACAATGGATTGTATGAGCAGAGTATGCAGAAAATCATTTTTGCTGCATTTATTGATGTAAGGTATAACTGATAAATGTTTGATTACATATATACATTCTTTCAAACTGAGAAACAGTTGGGTTGGTGATGCAGCCTTGGTATCAAAGAGGTCTTTTATTTTTATTAAGAACCCTACTATTTTCTTGCAACCTGTGAAGTTTTTCACTGAGGGAGAAAGTGAAGCAGTTAAAATTTTGATTGAGCAGGGCTTGCAGATAGGTATACAACTCCAGCATTGAGAGAAGTGTTTGACAGAGCTTCATAAATAAGGACTTAGCTAAGAAGTGACTTACTAAACTGCACCTTTATCCAAACATCGGTCTTGCAGAGTTTTGGATCAGACCTCCAAAGAAGGGCGACTTCTTCAGCTAAAATGCATACTAGCCTTTTGCAATCCTTGCTGATGTTACAGTAAATGCACAGAAGCCATGTGCCTGTGATGGCGGACGCACTGTTTTGTAAAGAATATGAAATAAAAAGCAGCATACTCGTATTCCAACTATCTGCTTATGTAGAACAGCAAAACAAAACAAAACGAGTGGCCACTGTAGCTTGTCAGCATTGCAACAAACATTGAAACTCCACCCTTTTGTTCTCAAATGTTAATGGAAAACAACAACAACATCTTCTGAAAAAAAAAAAAAAGATTACAATTTAAAATGGTAATAATACATTTGTCTCATGAGAGTTTGTATTCTGTCTGCAAATCAATCAAGATATGCTGAAACAATTTAGAGAGAAATCACAGCTGAATACCTAAAATCCTGGGAACAAAGAATGGTACCTGCATATAGGAGACAGCTGGTAACACCCCGCAACAGACAGAGAAATGCATTTTGTAAATGTATAAACTCACCAATTCTCATACCTTCTACTATAAATGATGTCATTTTTGTATACAGAGTTCTGTCAAGAAAAATATTGTGCCCTCCATATTTTTGCTAGCACGTACCATGGATGTATATTAGATCGGACTCTCATGATTGGAATAAAATCACTAAAATGTGGATCAGGTAGATAACTTTAATGCAAAATATTATCTTCCCTTTTTTTCCTGAATTTTTCACAACGCTTTTAACACACTAATCCTTAAAAATCATTTAAGCAATAAGATTGGGAGAAGGCATCGCACTGGAAGGGAATAATTTCATGCCTCAGATGTGTTGTGAAGCATGAGGATGAAGAATGAGTGACTTCAGTCACCTGAAAAGTGCAATGAGTCCCAGAAATGCACTGCCTAAAGTATCTCATTGCTATTACAACATGGAAATTATTTTAGAAAAGGTCACACCCACGGAGCTAGTAAGAATGATTAGATAGGAGTGATCAAGGCAGCAACCATACAGACTGTGATTCACTGTTTAATAAATAAGAGAGCTCCACCACCACACTTTTAAAAATAAAGTGTACATTTTAAACATTAAAAAGAGCCTCCTTGCTCAGGGGAAGTGCTGCCCTGGCCAAGTGTGACTGTCAAAGCTCAGCTACAGCAATGTAGAAAATATGATGTTTGAGCTACTATATCTGCCCCAGAAGATATCCATGGTGACGTATGTCCAAACCCAAATCTTTCAGGAGATGCAAAGGCATTTGTGCTAAGATGGCACTTTCGAAGGCGAATGTCACTCCTCCTCAACTGGTTTGAACTCAGAGCACAAGACACAGCTGATGGGAAGCACCCATTCCCTCTTAGTCTGCCAGGTCTGACCTTGAGAGCAGCCATAGTCTTCGTGGGTTGGAGAGCACAAAAGAAGTAAAGCTTTGTGTCCCTCTGGGACACTGTTAGAGACAGTTATGATGCTGTTAGAGACAGCAGTACTTCTCTGGGTCACAGCTCTGTTTAGGTTGGGAGCAAATATTTAAAATGTTATTATTAGTTTTGTTGGAGCTTTTATCACCATTTCGTTTCTTTTACAATGAAAAATCACTTCCCTTCTGAAGAGTTGCAACAACATGATGTCTTTTTAATGCAGATTTGCTATTAAAATAATAATTGAAAAAGAGGTTTCAAAAAATGAAACTTTAAAAATACCACCCATCATTTTATAGACAACAGGCTGCAGTTGGGTTTGCTGATGTACCATCTAACTGGATTCCTCTATGGCATGTTGTTGAATGGAAATGACATTTTGATTTTGGGAAAAAAAAAAAAAAAAAAAAGAGCTATTTTTCTTATGAAAAAGTTGGAATCCTAGCTAGTTTTTAAAGTATTATCATCTTTTCCTGTAAAGTTTATACTAAGATCCCTCTCCTATTTTCATTCTTGGCATACGTTTACAATTTAACCCTACCAAACACTCTACCAGTATTTTCTTCTTTATTCATACTGATTTATCAATTACATCATAATTTGCCATTATCTTCGGGAGATTTCTTTAATTTTATGACAACCTTTTCTTTCATTTTCCTGGTAATTTAAGCAGAAAAATATAATAATAAAAGAAACAAAGGGGAAAAAAAAAAAAAAAAGTAGTTTTCGATTTTAAATCAGGAAAGTTTGTACTACTGCTAGTCTGCTCTGGATATGTGAGGTTCTGACCCAGGTATCTGCAGTACTTTTGACCTTGCTATCACAATGAGGTATTAAAATTAAGAGACTTCTAGTTTTGCTCCTCTGAAAGTACTATTGAAAGTTATTCAAAGAATGGATAAAGAGTGGTAAGAAATCAAAAGGATGAAGAATACTTGAGAATTCAAGTCAAGGTACGTAACCAAGACGTGATACCATGTAAATAAGTTGAGCAGCCAATATTTACCACAGCAGCAATGTACAGAGGCAGATCTTATCAGAGAGTAGTGACATTTAATCAAGCTATATAAATTTAGAAGGTGGAAAGACTCCCACCATTTCCATTGTCATGCTGAAAGACTATCAGTTAAGACAGACATATGAAGGAATGTAACAAAATAGTATTTGAGTGTTTGCTTGCTTGTTTCCATTTCTCTTTTGTTCTGCAGGCATACTGTAAAGTGAAAAAATGTTTTAAACAGTAAAGAAAGTCTCACATTTAAAATAAAGTTATAAGGCATTTACTGATTGTAAGAATGCAAAAGTGCTGTAATTTACTCCTCCTAGAATTAACTTCTTGTGTTGTTCGATTTTTAGTGATTTTCTCGGGAATAAACAGAACCGACAACATCACTGATCTCAGCACATGAGACTAGGCTGGATCATGCAAGGCTTTGTCTTTCACATTGGAGGGCATCAGCTATGGAAGGTCTTCAGGGGCTGAGGAGGACTTCCCAGGTCTGCATCCTCTGGAAGAATTTGATTTGCAGCCAGTTGTGGCAAACAAGCTATGTTGTGCTGGGCAGTGGGCTCAGTTACCTCCACTAAAGGGTTCTTGGCATTAGAATTCAGCCTGCTCCAGCTGGAAATCGCAAAATAGCAACAAAGCAATTTTCCTGTGTTTTTTTTTTTTCTTTGTGAGATGGTTTGCATGCCCTCATTTGCAAATGTTGTCAGGACAATGTCAGGTTGCTTTAGGCCAAACATTCAGATTGCTTATCTATATTTTACAAAACTTAATCCCACTGGCAAAATTTGCTTGATTTCTCTAGTGGTTCCAGTGAAAACAGTGTTTTATTTGGCTTTAAACTGTGATCATAGATGAAACATTACAGGACTATGCCAGATATGAGGGCCAGACACTGAAACTAACTCTAAGAAAAAACTGAAACTACTTAATCTCTTTATTAGTATAAGAGCTGGGGGGAAAAAAAATAAAATTAAATTAAAAAAAAAAAGGAAAAATAAGCCCCCCAAAAACTTAATAAAAATTGCTTACACAAAGAAATACATTCTGGTTCATTTACATATGGTTATATATAACGGAATTATATATGTCTATGATTGTTTTTATACTGGAAAGTATTCCTTTTCGGTGGCTCGGTGGTGCATTTGCCTTTTTTTTGTGCAGTAACAGACCCTGATGCTTTGTGACGTGCTACGGGTGCAGTACCACCAGCTTCCCATCTCTGAGCCGCGGGGTCCCAGCCGTGGCAATGCTCATTAGCAGGCGGCAGTTGGATAATTTATCAGCCAGCCGGCACGTGGAGCTTCACATCTCTTGTCTGTAATTCAAGGGGGACATTTCCCTCCATCCTACTCCCACTCCCAGTTTAACCCTTCAGCAAAACTTCTGCACTATCTTTACAAGGAGTCCTAATCCACACTAAATATGCTAATCAAAAAATACCTCGAGGGTCTTTTTTGATCGTTTCAGTTAAACACATATGCTAAACCTGCAGCTTTCGGTGTTATCTTCAGCAAAGAGTCACTGTCTCTGCTATAGGAAATACTATTTGCTTTGTCCTGTATAACAGGCAGGTTTTAAATGCACTGTTTTTTATTAACAACTGCAGGCTGAGAGATTAGCTCAGGAGGATACATCCCATGGGGCAGGATGGATGCCCTGTCTGAGCACTATGACCTCGCAGCCAAAAGGCATGGCCACAAATATTGGGTGGGGAGGGGATGGAAGTTGAGATGTCCACTCTGCTGGGATCTCCATCAGTGCGCTTGCAGCAAACAGCTTCGATACAGCAGCTCTGTGATGGATAGCAGTGGAAGTCCATCAATTTTTGCAGCTAGCCCTTTTTGTGCCACGAGACTCCCCAGAAAGAAAAGTGTCAATAGGAAACACAGATGGGCCAAGTCTCAGAGGCACTGCGGTGTGCGCTGCCAGATAGCCAGAGAGAAGCCATTGCCCCAGAGAAATGGCTGCATGACTCCTACACCAGCAGTCTTGTGCTTCTCAGAAAAACCCTCTGGGATCTGCTGGCTGTGGGAGAGAAACCTGCCTTGCTCTGAGTTCGAAAAACTTTGCCTCCTTCCAGGACATGTTACGGAAATATCTTCTGGTGAAGTCTCATGGAACTTTCCTCTGATCGATATTTTTTCTTGCAGGCTTTTCCACAGACAGAAGAAGTGTATATGCCTGTAAGATCATGTTACACTGTGTACGAACACTGGAAAAGAGGAAGTCTGAGAACTGCGCTGAAGAAAATGGAGGATATTCCTCCTCCTCAGCTCCCAACACCAGTGACCGGCAGAGCCTGGGAGATGCCGCGCTCCTACACACCTAGCGACAGGAGGCTTGTGGTGGAAGGGAAAAGGAATAGCAATGAGGTTAGTTCAGAATGGGTGCTCCTCCCTCAGAGCCTTTCCCTCTTACCACAGGTAGTGGCTGAGAATGGGGCCCTGTGTACTAAATCAGATCCTATGTAAATATTTTGTCTTCCTGAGTGAAGCAAAAAATGCCGGCACCACCATTTGCGGCTCTCTTATTTAAAGGGTCACTAATCAAGCGGCGAACTCACCTTGCTAACAAATCTACACACAGGCAGCCCATAGTCATGTGGCACTGCCCACCCTGCCTCCCTCATGCACTCAGCCGTCTCCCACCTCACCAGGCTCAGTCCAACCTGGGCAGCGAGCCCCAAGGGCTCACCAGGGTGTGCTGTGCTCAGCACTGCGGGAAATGCTGGCCATAGCCACCAGCAGCAGCTCTACAGCAGTGACAAGACTGGGAAGGGTTAAAGTTTTGTCTGTGACACTGAAATTGAGGCCAGCTGTAGGTCATATTCACGTCCCAGTCACAGGAAAATGAACCTGTGAGACAGAACCTAATTATCTGCTAAACCAAAAGCCAGTCTCAGTTCAATAACTTACGACAGAGCTGGCAGCCAGATATAGTGTTGCCATGGTAACGCTGAAAAAAAATCCACTGCAGTAGAGAACAAGAAGGAAAAGAAGGAGACTGTAACCCTAAATATGCTGTAGCCATTTGATCTTGGACAAGTGGATATGTCTAAAGAGCCGGATTGCTACAACTGTCTATCCACTTTAATATCCTCTATAATTACTGAAATGAAAAATGCAATTACAGTGTGCTCTGAGCTAAAAACCAGGAGTCACTGGCTAACTGAGAATTAATTTTAGAGGGAACAATATCAGCTTCTTCCCCCTCTCAACACACACAGACTTACAAGTATGTGGGGGCTGGAGAGCAGAGGCGCCTGCTTCCCGCTAGTCCAAAATCACTTCATGCCAATCAAGCCCTCAGTTTTCACCATCACCTTCCCCTCCTCCCTCTCCTTCCGCCACAAGCAATTATACATGAGGGAAAAGTTTAGCAGAGCACAGCACAAAAGCTCTCACTTTGGAGACCGCAATGTCTGAATGACTTGCAGCTATGAGTGACACAAGTTTACAGGTCTCAGCAAAACTCCCCAGAATAACCCCTTGCAAGAAACATGCCAGAGACCACATAGTAGAGCACCCATCTGTGAGGACCATGGAATCGTGATCCTTTTTTTTCAGAGATATGGATTTGATATAAAAAAGATCCATTGTGATTTCATGGGAGAACGTGCGTCTGATTATGCGTGTGCCTGTTAAAGACTGGGATTTTAAATGAAGCATCGTGGTTAGAGACTACAATTCAAAACAAATCAAGCTTTTTTTTTTGGCCTGTACTGCTATATAGGTGTCCTCAGCTTGCTGCCAGTGCTCTCCATGCTACCCAGAGCAGCTTGCTAACAGTGAGACTTGGCCCCCAGAAGCTGGCGACTGCATGGTTTCTGACTCTCACATCACCATGCTATTCAGAGTCAAAATGTTCTTGCTAATGTCTTACTAATTTTAGGAGAGACTTCTCAAAAATAATAGTATTTGAGGGGGTTAGGATAGCAAAATCATTTCCAACCCAAATGTGATTAAGAAATACTTCATATTTTTGCTGTGCGGAAGCTTCTTCCTTTTTTTTCTGACTGGGTAAAGTGAAGTCCACATTTAGCAGTCCTTTTTCTGAAAAAACTCTCATTCCAGTAATAATGCTGTCTGAATAAGTAATATGCATTCAGGTATGGTGCCTTCTGAAGTGGGTTATGTATCAACCACAGCTGCACAGTGCTGTGTAGGTAATGAAAAGAAGCAAAATTCATTCAGCAGTAAGTTACTGGTATCCTGGCTGTTTTTTAAATATACAAAAACAAACAAACAAGAAAATACCACCCAAACACCACAAGCCTACAAACACAAAACTCACCACATGGAACACATCCTGTTGGTGTTTCTATATTTCCATACTGTTTAAGACTAGCACCCTGATCTTGTAAATGCTAACTATCAGCATCTAGTCCAAGGAGTAGTTAGATTGAGATGGTTGAGGTGTTTGGCACCTGCAGTGAATTGAAGCATGACCTTTCTATACATGCACAGGTTTTGTTAGCGGTAATGTAAATCTAAGTAGGATCACAGTACCATTTTCAATGAGCCAGTCTGACACTCAGGGTAACTGAGGTCTGCTAAAGTCAGAGGGCCTGAGCTTGTTTATGCTGTTCATGAATTTGGCATCACTAAAAATGTAAATGACATTGTGCCTTTCTTTAGTTGAGATCTGTATTTCTGAAATGATAGCAATGTGCTTTTCAACCAGACAGAATGTGCTGTTTCTTCAAACTGTGTAAAGGATTCTTAAGAGTCTTCAGTGGCTGCTGGAAATTGACGTTAATGCACTGATTTTCAGTGTTCACAGAGCAAACTCAGGAAACTGATAACTCGTTTTTGAGAGAAATTTTCTAACAATGCCCCTGAACCTTTCCTACAAAGAACAGCCTCATAGGAAATTTAGAGACATGAGCAAAGCAAAAGAAAGGGATAACTATTGGTAAAAGGAAATACGTAAAGAATGGAAATTCTGCTTCCGTTTAATGAAGCAGAACAAAAATACCCTGCTTTCATACATGGAATAGGGAACAAAAATCTGAATTTGCTACTTGGTTTCCCACCTGAGACTGCAGGCAGTCTTAAAGAGTACTACCAAAAACAGAACTACTTTGTCCCTCTCAATTACACTGACCTGCTGAGAAAAGATAGACTCAAAGGGGAGTTCTGGATCAGGATTGTGCTCCCACTGCATAACGGAGCCATCTCCATTAGCTGTGCTTTGGATATATCCATTATAATGAATGGAGATTTTTCTGGAAAGGAAGAAACCATCCTCCTCTATGATGTTAGCGACATGTTATTCCCTAACAAATTGCTGGACTGCACACTTTAAACTGCTCATCACAGCCATGAAAGGGGTGAAGTATAGCACTGACATAGTATGTATTTACACAGCTGAAATCCAAACAAGTATTTTAGTTGATCTTCTATTGTTTGTAGAAAATGGCAGGAAAAGACCTTCTAATGAAAAAGAGCACTATTTTGTACTGATAGAAACATTAGAGACAGACACTGATTAAATAGTTTATCTTCCAACATCAACATTAAAAAAACATAGGGGAAAAAAATAATAATAATAATAAAATAGGAAATGATCTGGCAATTATGGCAGTGGCAGTGGTTAAATTCTGGTTTTACATTCATGTGTAGCACTCCAGCTTACTTAAATCTGAGCTACATGGGAACATCCATTGACAGATTTCACTGTGCTGTGTTTTCACTCAACTTCCTCTGAGAATACAAATTCCAAAAATAAAGTGGGTTGTGATAGTCACACTGGAATATTTTAAGAGATGCATCTTTCTGAACAAAGTACTTAGTTTGCAAAGTCCGTGGGAGTCTAATTGGATGGGACACAATGCAGGTTTCCCACTTGTCGTTATCTAGTGCTGTTTGAGATGCCCTGCTGTGTCTCAGACACCTATCTGAAGCTGGCAGTTATGTCACATAGTACCTACAGACTTGGGGCCTTTTGGAGAAGATCAATAGGATGACCTAAGGCAAAGAGAATGAGAAACCCTCCAGTAATGTGTTGATTACTAACTTTAGCAGTCATTATCATTAGTACAGGGAAGCTATATTCCTTCTAACACATGACATGAGGAGTCATTTCTGGGGATACTGGCAGCCATGAACCCTCCAGAGGGCTGGTAGCCTGGGCCTGGTGCTGCTCCATCCACCCACAGCACAGCACCCTTGGAAATGTGCACAGCACACAGGAGCAACCTCAACCAAAATATTCTTTGTTTTCTGAGTGGACTGGTGAGCTGTAAGCAGCTTTCAACTGCACTGTGTAGCTATATCCCCTAGTGACAAATGGGAGAAAAGTGCCACCCATGTGCTAGGCAGTTTAAATGACTAAGCAAAGGAGACAGCAATAGAGAAGTGGTCTATTTTGTCCTGGGTGAGCTGAATGACTTTTATACAGAATGAACTGTATTATCTTATTTAGATTGGTCAGCAATGTGCTCAACAACTAATGTTAAATTTTTACCATGCTGTTAGGTCTGAGACAAATACTGCATAAGCATCTGAACACATTAACTGGCCTCTTTGACTGTACTATAGATGTCCTAATGAACTAGAATTATACAGCAGAGTAGCTTTACTTGATCTAATCCTCCTAAAACCAGCAGTTATTAATAGATACTAAATTTTAATTTCAAAACAAGAAGTTGGTGACTGTCTTATAAATGGGGAGTATCCATTACTTCAGATAGTCTTGAGTACAAGTGCACAATTTACCAGTCGTGAATCACCCAATCAAGCTGCTGTATCACAAGCTAAAAATTCTGTTTGAGCTAAACAGAGAATATTTAATATTTTGTTCCATTAAGAATCTGCATGGGTAGTTTTGAATTGCTTTAAATGACATACAGTGAGGTTGCTTGATTTGTTACTATCTTTGTTGCAGTTTGTAGATCCTGAACTAAATATTGTATTCCTTTGCTTAGATCTAAATAGAATTTTTCAGCATGCTAAAATCCTTTTCCAGAGCTAGTATTCAGCTTTGATTCAGGCTTCAATGCAAACTTTTCATTTTGTTGCTGAAATCTGAGACTCTGTAGGTATGATGTCCTGACAACACCTGCTAGTGTGCATTATGACACTGTTCTCCCTGCAATTTGGAGATATGAAAGTAAGAAAGGATCGAGTTCATGGCATGAGGCTTTGGAGGAGTGGAAATTGTTTAAGTAAGTGCTCTGTAAGAATGGGAAACACTCTTCAAAATGTTTACTTTTCAAGACATCTTAGCAACTGAAGCCAATGACAAAAGGTAGGACCCAGGTAAAATCTGTTAGATAACAGCACATTACAGATTCTATCTGTCAAGAAATCACTTAGAGAAAACGAATTAAGTAAGCACAATAATACAGGCTGAATAGAAGTGTAGTGCCTTGGAAGTCCATGCAAACTACTTACACAGGCTCCAACAATTTCTCAGTCCCCTTCAGTCACAAATGGGTCTGTAGAACATGGAGATACTTGTAACCAAGAAAAGATATTGTTATTAAGGTAACAAAAGGCTTCTTGCAACAAAAGGAAAAGTAATTTAACACATGCACAGAAGAAACAAAAAAAGTCAGCCAAGGGCACTTAGGCAGGTTGGTACCATTTATTAGCCACTAGATTACAGTCTGCCGGGGACAGGAAAACACAACAAAGCAGGATCACTATACCTGTCCCGATCTTATCCTTTTACCCGGGAATGTGCTGGTGGCTATTGTCAGTGAAAAGATTCTGGGCTAAGATGCTAGCAATTTGCTAGATTGTTAACGTTTCTTTCCACACCAGCGCCCTCTGTTTTGCTGCTTCTTAAGATATGCTGAGATAAAGCCAATGGACAGTGTCTAGACATCACATACCTATGGCCTTTTGAAAGTCATTTGATGCACTAGGTCTGTGTTATACATGCATGGGTTTAATGAGGTTCTTATCAGATTTTCAGTAGTATTGTACAGCAGGCGAGAAAGACAGAACAAATGAAAAATCCTTACCTTTGATTTCATACCTGTTGCTATAGACACGGCTACATGTTTCATGCTATTCTGTTTGAGGGGCTTAAGTATGGTATGACCACCTTTGTATGCTAAGGACATTTTCCTTTTTCAACTTCACACAGGATTGAATCTGTTAGCAAATTTGGGCACAGCTTGCTAATTTGGCTCAGTTTATCATACGTGCATTACATCTTGCCACCTTCCCCCTCCCCCCCTCCTCCCTTTTTTTATTACCAAAGTGTCCTCCAGATGGTTTTGTTTTGCTGAATGAGAAAACGGAAATTTTGCAAAACGTGGTATCTCCTTGTGCAACAATTGGAAAGACAACTTTCAGGGTCATTACTGGACCTTCAGGCACTGAAGGTCTGGTGCTAACTCAAAGCCTTCAGTCGGGAGAGTGACTGAGCAATACCTATCCAGGACACAAGGGAGTTGCTCCCAAAACCAGCCTTCCTCTGTAAGACCTGTTGTGCTTTGTATCAGACATTTCAAGGGAGGCAGGTTTTGGATAATATTCACTTGTATTTGTTAGTGCAACAGTACTGGGATTGTTACAGTTGTAATGCTTATTCCCTTTCCTTGTTGACTGCAGATATTTTGCCATAACTGTGTTCCTACAGATTTAGGAAAAAGGAGAAAGGAGAAGGGAAAGGTGAAAGGGAAGGGAAAGGGGAAGGGGAAAAGGAAGAGGAAAGGGAAGGAAAAGCGAAAGGCTGGGTGCAGTGACCACTGTCCTGTGGAGCCCATTCCAGGGCCCAACCACCCCCTAGTGAAGAATCTTTTCCTAGCCCCAACCTGCCCCTCCCCTGACACAGCCCCATGCCGTTCCCTTGGGGCCCTGTCACTGTCACAGATAGCAGAGCTCAATGCTGCTCCCCCGCTCCCTTGGAGGAGCTGCAGCCGCCATGAGGCCTCTATCAGCTCCCCTGCTCTGCTCTTAGCCAGCCAAGGGACATCAGCCTGTCCTCACAACTCTTTGCCCTCCAGACCCTTCACCACCTTTGTTACCCTTCTTTGGATACTTTCTAATAGTTTTATGTCCTTATATTGCAGTGCCCAAAGCTGCACGCAGAGCTCAATGTGGGGCCACACAGCGCAGGAAAATCCCTCTCCCAGCTGACAGTGCTGGGTCTGATGCACTTCAAGTACGGTTGGCCTTTGGGGCTGCCAGGGCACACTGCTGTCTCATGTTCAACCTGTTGCCACACGCTCTGAGACATTCCTTTCCTTCCATCTAGCGTAGGCTACCTACTGGTGGTAGGAGGTGGTAAAAGGGTAAGATATTTCAGGTTGCGCCATCATCCAAAGGAGCTGTGCCCATCACCTTCAACAGGCTGTCAGAAAAGCAAGTTACCTTCGCACGCCTACATGGACCTTGGTCCTATGATGCACTGCTTACACACACATATTTCAATAATATTAAACTGTATGCTGGAAATGAAAGTAACTGTAAAACACAACTAATCCTTTATCAAGACCACAGAAATTCTGAATAAGACACAAAAAAAAGAGAACAAGACAAGGTTTGGAGTAGTATCCCAAGATTTGTGAAATGAAATTGATTTCCATTCAAATCAGGCCTTTTACTTTTCTTGAAAATGTCAAGGTGTCAGCCTTGGCCATTACCAGACTGTGATTTATAGTAGAGACAAAGCGATAATACTCAGGTGACTGTCTGGGACTGTACTGCTGTGTCTGGAAAGGCTACAGATGACAGCCGTCTCTTTTCTTAACCAACTCGCGTTGCTTATCTTAGGATCAGCCTGCCCACACTTCTCCTCCCTAAATCCTTGATAGAGAAATGATAAAGCATATAGGCTTGAAGATTTACCAAGATCAGACAAATAAGCATTGTAAAGGGAGTAGGCTACAGAACTTGGGAGAAACACATTAAAAATAATCCTCTAGCTAACTGTATCTTAGCTATTTGGATGAATACCTGTAAAATGTAAGACCGATTGCCTGCTTTCTGCACATGGATATGTTTTAATCCATCTGTATGATCTATTTCTATAACTTAAGTGTACTAAAAGAAAGAAAATGCTTAAACCACGGAAGTTTTCAAATAGCAAGAATAGTATACCTATTGTAATTTCCTTTTGAAATTAAACACAATTTATTCAATAAATAAAATACTGGAAGTTAAAAGTTACTTCGCTATTATTTGGTCAAACACGGCTGAGCTAATTCTATTAGTTCTTTCCTTGGTATGAAAATCAGCTTGCATAAAGGTAATGGAAATACCAGTAGATAAGATGGTAAGACTCCTACTAATTTCAATTGGAATTACGTACCTTCAAGTAGCTCAGACAAGCCTTTTTCAAATCTACTTCTCTCTTCATCTTCACCTACAGTTGTAGTCTCAGTATCAAAGAATCATCAAGGTTGGAAAAGACCTACAAGATCATCCATTCCAACCATCCACCTATTACCAATAGTTCTCACTAAACCATGTCCCTCAACACAATGTCCAAACGTTCCTTGAACACCTTCAGGGTCGGTGACTCCACCACCTCTCTGGGCAGCCTGTCCCACTGCCTGACCACTGTTTCAGAGGTTGTGTTGGCCTTTGTATTGTAGTTGTATTGTAGTATTTCCTAACATCCTAACATCCAGCCTGAATCTCCCCTAGTGCAGCTTGAAGCCATTCCTCTAGTCCCATCACCAGTTACACAAGAGAAGAGGCCAACCCCCAGTATAGTGGAATGAAAGAGAAAATACAATATATGAGTAAGAAAATCAGCTAAAAGAAAAGAGGAATTACAAGCACACCTAATTATACCATTCCTGGCATGGGGTGTCTGGTCCTGCTATTAGTATTTGCAGAGGACACTGACAAATCGAGAAGAGTTTACCAAAAAAAAAAAAAAAAAAGAGCAACATGATTCAATCTTTCCAAAAATGTATCTTCCAATAAGGAACTGAAGACAATCTCATTATTTTAGCAATGAAAAAATCTAAGGGGTGTCTGATAGCAAGTGACCATTTAAATTATCAAGAAAAAACATCAGTCAAGCTGATGTGAAACAAATTCCAATTAGAACTATTGCATAATTTTTTAATAGTGAAGTAATAGACTAATGGGACACAATTCCTCAGGAGGTTATGGATTCTTTGTCATCCCAAATCCTAAAATATACATGCAAACCAAACAGAAATTGCTAGTGTTGATGTGGGAGTTGCTTGGTGAATTTTGGTTTTGCATGTTCTATGGAGGAAGTCAGACTAGATGATCGAGTTTGCCTTGGCAGTAGACATACGATATTTCTACTATGTGTGGGAGATGCAACGGAGGAGATGATAAGGTTAAAAAATAAAAAAGGGGGAAGGAAAGAAATAGGAGCTGCCTGGCTGTCTTCTTTGCATAATGAACGTAAGATGCAAGCCTTGCGCAGTACCATGTTTTATACTTGAGTAAACTGTAGATGGGACAGAGTATAGGGCAGCATTCAGACACAAGTTCTGCCACATGGCCGGAGAGCCTGCAAGTCCACTAAAAAGACACATTCAGATGTTAAAGTCTGCTGCCACTTCATAATCCAGGCTGCACTGCCAGATGACAGACTTTTTTGGCTATAGCTAAATCATACAGAGTGGAGGCACACATAAGGCTACATTTTAGAAAAATTCTGACTTGGTGAAGAGCTACTACATTTATTTTGTTTCTAGCTATTGCAGAAAATCATCAGGGCATTTTAAAGATATTAATCAGCAAAATAAGTAACTGTGGATGCCAAACAAAGTTGAAGTCTTAATGAAAACTAAATGAATACTGGGATATGAGATCTCATAAATTGTTAATATGCGCACCCCTGTCTTCCCAGGCACAGTTGGTGCAAACACGCAAAGGATAAAATAGCGCACTGACCACTGACTGCTTCTTTACTGTTGTTTGCATTATACTGCAGCCTCAGAACTCTGATGAAAGTCCAGCTCCCAGTGTGCTCACTGCTGTGCTCCCAGTTAGCAGCAATTGCCATGCAAAATGGCCCCAGGTTTGCGCAGGAGGTGTTTCAGAGAAGGAAAGGAAAGGTTCACTCTCTGAAATGGAGCTCGAGAGAATTGTCTGCATTCTTCCTGGTGCCAGAAAGTGACTCGGAATCTTTGGCCATTGGTGTAGGAAAGAAGAGCACGTAGGCAGCAGTTTGGAAACATTTGAAGGGTTTTAAAAAAGTTTTACTTATTGCATGTAGTAATTTTGATTTCCCACTAGCATTTAAGGAATGATTACCAAATTTTAGAAGGCCAAACTGCAGTCTTCGGAATTTATTAACTCATAAAAACCTACCAAAGTGCAATACCAAGATACCAGCAACACCCACAAGAGCCCTAACCCTATGAGTCAGTGCGAGAGATTTCCAGCACCACAGTGGTAACCAGTCTTGCCTTTAAACATTTGTCCATTTATTTATTTATTTATTTTAGAATCAGATGTCTCAATGACTCCTAAAACAGTAACATCTCGACCATATTCCTGTATTTCAGTATGAGGCATGCATGAAAGAATTAATATCCAAAATAACATGCTGACATAATAAACACGAGAGGAGCAGTGTCTCCCAGGTTTATCTATAAAGTAGCAGTCAAAGTTACTGAATACTCCAGTGTGTATATAAATACACTAGCAGAAGCTGTAAGCGCTGTGAATCTTCAGCCTTGTGAGAAATCTTCCTAACAGAGAGATGAACCCTCCACCCGCAGGGAAAAGCTGTAAATCCAACCACAAAATGGCTGCCCCGGCCATTTTGCAGGGCAGGCTGGATCACTGCTGAGGCCAGAGCCACTCTGGGCCTGCACAGATACAGAGGGCAATCCGCTGCCTGTGTCCCTGTGGGCTCAGGGTTTGTGGCCAGCATCGGCAGCCCACATACAGGATTTGTAGAGCGCAGGGCTGCGTGTCTGCAGGACTCTTTGCTGGATCACCAAAATTTCTGGAAACGTTAACCCAGATAAATGCTAGTGGTAAATCATTGTTTCGTGGCAAATACTTAATCACATCACAAGCAGAAGCTGCCTGTGCTGGAGACAGGTGCAGAAAGTCCTTCCACATCTCCTTCACCCCCACATTACTGCTATAAACCTGTGGTTTACAAATCATCCTCTGTTCAGCCGTGTGGATACTGGAGATATCCTGCCATTCTTGGGAAGACAATGACCAAGAAGTTTATGTGGAGGACAGAAACTAGTTACCAAATATATTATTCCCTGACAACTATTTGTTTCTTAATAGGGCTGAGGGAGGGGATACAGACTCTGTAAAAACGTACAGTTAGGGCCAATTTAAATGCGTTTAATTTTCAAGGTGAAGAATTACCACAAAGACACTTAATGACAAGAAGTGGATGCCTGGCTGATTCAAACTCCTGGAATAATGGAGCTGGCATCCTGTAGGGCCTTACATTGCAGCCATAGAGGGGCTAAAACAAAGAGATGGTCACCATGGAGGATGAGAGGGTGAGAGGGGGCAGATGCCCAGTGTGGTGGCCTGTAAGTAGGAATACTGCAGTTCTATCTCACGGAATAACCACTGGCAGAAAAACAACTAGCTCATCCAATTCTACCGTGTACACATAAATTTTAGAAGGACAGAGACCTAGAAATCACAGGAGGATCCCACAATCAAACTTATTTCTATGCACAAAGTTGTTTCCTTCACATCAAAGGCATTTTGTAGAGAGAGAGTGCAGAACAGACAGTGAACCATGAAGACCGTTTCACTGCTAACTGTCTCACTTGTGTGAAAATCAGTATATAAATCGGATAAAAAGAATTTACTTATTTATGCATTGAAGATACTCTCTTCATCTGATTTACCTTCATCTGATGGAGATGCTTTGCGTAAAGGGATGCATTGTGAAGAAATGCATTCTGCTAGGAAAGGCTTGAGCTGGAAATTAAATCCTGTGCTAAACTTTTCAAGAAGTATCTACCTTCACTGAACTCTTTTCATGGTCCTGCTTATTTCTACTTTAAACTCCTCATTTATTGTACTTTAAGCTCCATCAGTGAATGTAAATGGGGTTTCACTATACGTTTAGTGCATTCAAGCATTCTTTGTTACAGTTCCCACCCTGGCGCATTATGTGAGCTCTGCCACGGAAGTCCAGCAGTCGGTTTGTTTTCTGCTATTAATAAAAGAACCTACTTTTCGCCACTTCTTTGAAGAAGTTGAAAGGGCTACATGTTAGAGGGGGAGGTGGTGGGGAACAGACTGTGGTGTAATCCCCAAACGCGAATGCTGTCTAGATTAGAAACCTCCCAGAAGAAAATCTACAAATGCTAAGACTGTGCTTTTTGTGTGATGAACAGTAGAGCAATAACTTAGCCACATACTGGGTTCTGCCTAATGCTTAAGGAGCCTACTAGGTGAAAGGAATTAAATGAAAAAAAAAAAATCTTCCAGTTGGCTCTGTGCCGATGCTAGCCAACCCTTTCAGGACCCAGTGACTTACTACTGGAACTATTTTCATTTGTATTTCATCACTGAGGTTTCTTAATATAATACTTTGGATTCTGTTAAAATAAATAAATGCAAAAAAAAAAAAAAACAACAAAAAAAACCAAAAACCAACCAACAAACAAACAAACAAAAAAAACCAAAAAAAAAAAAAACCCACCTAATGAGATTTACACACTGCCAGTGTTTTTACAGTCCAGGAAAAGCTTAATTAAAGGGGTGGGACATGTCTCTGCTGAATAGCTGTTTTTCCTTCATACCTTCCCATGCACAACACGCACACATCCAAGAAAAGAGGCTGGGGGTGGGGGTGGTGCAAGAAAACCTCCCAAAAACCATAGCCCAAATTACCAGCCTTAAACCGCTCAGCACAATCTTATTGGATTGCATGGCCACTCAGATAAATATGTGTCCCTAGCAGAAAATCAGAACCTGCTTGTAACAACTCACAAGTAGAAGAAAAGCATAGAATATTATTTGCCTTTTTCCCTGTAGGATACTTGTATTATTCAAATGATCATTTACTGCATCTAGCTTACCGTGCAATTACTAAGTAATCCTTAATTCCTAAATTAGCAAGAACAGGAATAATGATAGCAATCCCAAAAGCCAACCAGATAAACTTTATTGTATAATCAACTGGATGATTCTCTGATTTATTTTAAATCCTACTTATTAGATTAAAAATGTTTATAAAGATAAAATCATTTTAGCATTGCTGATCCTAACAATCTTATGTTCACTTATTCTCATGGGATTCCATAGTCCATCCACCTGTTGTTACTTAGGCACTGTAAGCAAAACATAGCTTAGCACAAAAATTAATACAGTTAGGTGCTGGTAAGAATATAACTCATCAGGTAAGAATAACTCTGGTGGTGCTGTGGGATGGAATGATGCAGCACTCAACAAATTCTGAAGATGACCTATTGTAAGTATCAGGGAAAGAAAAACGAGGTGATGAACGTTTTATATACATGGGACAAAAATACTTGAACAGAAAAAAAGAATAAAACCCATTTTGTGAGTGATACAACGTCAGCTGGCATTTTTATAAGGTTCCAGATATTTTTTCTGTTACACATCTCTGTATGACTACCTAGCTAGCCTAGAGAGTGGATCTTTCTTTTTCCTTTTTTATATATATATTTTTTTCTTTTGCGCATTACAGATAGTTCCTGTGCAGAGATGGCTGCATTTCAGTGTGAAATTAACTATCCAGTCAGGAATTGAGCATAATCATCATATGGGCAGATCAAAATGATGGCTACATTTGCTGCCTACAGAAATTTTTGCTGCAGTGCATATTAACGCACCAAAAATGTTGTTAGCTAATAGTGAATGTGCCGATTTTCATTACCCATGGAAATGTGTAACATCTGATGTTAAATTTCATTGACATTTTTCATCAAGTGAGTAGAGCAATGCTCTGAAATGTGATAATTGTAGACTCTTGTTGTACAACTTTGAGTAAAATATTCGTTCCTCTAATTCCAGCAGTAATTAACTTGGATTGGAATTCCCCTGACTCATGTAACAGTCTTCAACATTATATTAATGGATCCTAGTGTTTATATGGTTTCAATAGAAATTCTGTCCCATAAACGTAATGTTTTATTAAGGCACTAAAGATTTTCGGGTTAAGGAAAAGTATTGATCGAATCACCCTAGCCTGAGCTGGAAAGGATTTTTCTGGCTTAGGTTTAAAATGAAACAGTATCTTGTTGAAACTTAAAATGCTTCAGAAATGAAGTTCTGGAAAATCGTTGCATCTCTCATGAAGACTAAAAATTAAAGTAGACAATTATCATAATAATAACCCAGTTGTACATGGCAGACAAAAGAGAAGCTAATACTTCCTTCTCTTTTTTGACTGATGTTTTGTTGGGCTGTAGCTAAACAGCACTTTAAGTTGACAGTAAATTAGCAAACAATACGAGGGAGGAAAAAAAGAAAGAAAATCATGCAGGGGTTAAGATGTTTATGTAAAACAGTGATTTTCCTTTTTAAAATTAAAATGTACAAATAAGCTGGTGTCAGAGACTAGGTGATCCTTCATTTCCACCGCATTGAGCAGGCTCACATCAGCAGCAGACAGCCGTTAATATATGCGTCTGGCTCAGTCTGGTCTACCAACTAGGAATTCATCGAATTGTTAATATCATTCCTTTTTTGTATGCACCACACATCATTTTCACTCTCTCTCTCTCTCTCTCTCTCTCTCTCTCTCTCTCTCCCCCTCTCCCTCGCTCTCTCTCCCCTTTGCAAGAGCTTGTGTTTTGGTTTTTTGTTTTTGTTGTAGCACAAGCTGATTACTCTGAAATCACATATTAAGTAGCATTTAGAAGCATTTTGTACCGGAAGAGCAAAAAGTCATATAGAAATGGAAATATATTGAAATACTGCACATATAGCTATGCGTAGTCTACCAGTGGTGTTTCCATTTATTTGCACTAATAGGTACAGCTTTCATACACCGACAAAGTGTAAATAAGACTGCTTTTTGTGAGATGTCTGCAGGCACTGTCGCATAGTCCTGGGCTGGGGAAACATGTTGATCATGGTGGCAATTCTGCCCGAGCAAAGGCTGGGTTTCTTCCTCCCCTCCATCCACCTCTGCCCCACCACAAGGAGTTTAATGTGCACTAGAGGTTGGTTTTGCTGTGTTGAAACTGGGGAAAAAGAGGGAGGAGGAAAAAAAAGAAGGCAGAGCACCAACTTCTTCATCTCTGTGGCAAGGGGCAGCAGCAAGTACTATGGGCAAAGAGGAGGAACCAGAGATATCCCAGTTCAGGCAGTGATGCAGAGGCAGTACTGTGTATTCACAGCTTTTGCTGTAGCACCAAATAAGACAGGTAGGAGTTTCTCATGGTTCATTTCATCTTCACTCTCACTGCAGAGAAAAAAGTACTTGAAATCTTCACACTGATAGAGATGGACATTTCATACTATAGTTTCACATGCATTATACAGTACAGTATTAAACCAAAATGACTGCCGAATATGAACTATGCACATTCAGGTGAATTTTGCTGACTCAAAAATAAATGCAATCCACAGTCTTTCGTATGTACAGACATGTGCATCGTATATCTGATTAAATATATTAGGATTTTTATTTTGATAAATTCTATGCATAACTTAAACTGTATACCAACATGCATATACCTACACGCAATATAGTTTTATCTCATTATATGGCTTGAATGATCAGAGCGTGTTCACCTGAGCAGTGCCTTAAGTACACTCTTTTCAGGACTGAAAACAATGAGTATTATGCATAATACATGTCAGCTGCTATCAAACTGCTTCCTTGGCATAGCACCTAGCTGAGTGAATTAGTTTTTCACATACAAATTCAAATCTACTTCTCTAACATCATCTGAATAGAAGTCAGTGGTGTTCAATAACACATCTGCGTAAAAAGAAATTACCTCCATGACTGAATGTTTGCAAGTAGCTCTTTTGAGTGTTCTGAGTATGTGCGGTTGACAGTTTATGATGAAAAGAACTGCATCTTTACAGGAACTGTATCATCATTGTAATTGGTAAGACAATATTTTTATGACTATTTAAGCACTAATTATACCTTGAGCAACTTGAAAGCTATGTACAGCGCATAGTTTCTGCCTCTTAATAAAACAAGACAAGAAGAAAAAGTATTACACTAACAGATAAGAACAATTTATTTTAACAAAAGTATTGACGCTTACAGTAAAACACAATTCCTCCCACACAAGGGGAAAAAAAAAACCACTGCAGCCAAAATACCACTTCTGAAATGAACAAATAGTTTGGATGCCTGATCTGTATGAAGCCTTTGTCTCAGTGAAGTCTGATGTATCAACAAGGTCCTGCAGCATCTTGGTTTAGACACAGGAAACAGAGAAAAATGAATTAGAAGTAACCCACCTATAAAATGTTAAGAAATATACAAATCAAACTATGCACGACAGATCAGAAGTTTAAAAGCAATGAATGGTGCAGAACAACTCACGCCTCTGTAAATCTTCCTATGCAAAGTCAGTGAAGTACTTAGCATATTGGGGACAACCTAAAACGCAGTATGCTGTTGCCAGTGGGAGGAAAAATGCAAAAAGTGACAAAGAGGGTTGAGGCTGAGTCCGATTCTCAGAGTAGTGCCAGCTCCATAAAAATTTAACAGGTACACAGAATGTGCTTCTTCTCTAGTATGATTTTTACACCAATGTTCTCTATCAGATTAAAATTTAAATGGAGACAATATTTTCAAATGTGTTATCGTGTCCTCACTTAGACAAAGAAAAATAATAGCAGCTACTATAAAACAGTCTTTGTCCCCTATTACAGGAAAAGCTAAGCAACAGTTTTCCTGTAGACTGAAATCATTACTCAAACATCAAAAGAATGAATGCTTTCTAGGCCTCAAACATCAGCATTTGTGCTTCATGTTTTAAAAGTTAATTAAATGCTGTAGCAATCCAGCTGAAAATACAATTTGTTATAATTATCTACCAGAAATGTCTGTAATGATAATGTTATGTTATGGTTGAAAACCTTTCGTATATTTTAGTACCTGGTGGGCTGGTGTTTTTTTTTTTTTCTTTGTTTGTTTGCTTTTGATTTTTTTTGTTGTTGTTCTTTTGGTTCTATTTTGAGGTATGAACTGGCATTCAGTTTAAATTTTAATACTAAATGTTACACGGCATCTAGTCCAGTTTTCTAAACACAAACAGGTAGCATGCTAAAGCTGCACAAAGGATAACAGCTTTTTTTCTTTTAGGAACCGGTCTGGTGCTTAACATCTGGTATATTTTCCAATATATTAACAAAGGTGTATTTTCCTTTTTCCCTTCCAGACAGGGAAAGCTCCTTTGGCTCTCTAAATTCTGCAGAGAAACAATCATAGTCCAAAGCTGCTGGTTCCCCTCCGCCTAGGTCCCAAGAGCCTGACTTGTGATTGTTGCTACAAAACCTCACAAGTTAGGGTCTCAGGGACTAGGAAAAGTCTGATATGATCCAGTAGAATTCGTCTTCCAATAATCTGAATTGCTTAGTAGTCATAATTGCGGTCAGCAAAACTTTCACTGCTATTGTAAAAAACAAAACAAAACAACAACAACAACGACAAACAAAAACAACACACAACAACACCAAACCAAAACCAAAACAAAAAGCAACCACCCCCCTGCCCCCCCACCCCAATCAGCAACCCCTCCTCCCACCCAAATAAACACAAGGCACTTTCACGTAGGGGGCAGAAAAGATCAAATAAGCAGGCAAGACACATACATACATTCAAGACAATGTATCAGCTGACTGAACAGACTTTTCTTACAGTCCTTAACTTTTGAAAGCAAAAAGAAAAGAGCACAGCAAAAATCTTCACTGCCTTGACTCACAAGTAGCCATATTACAATGCATCAGAAGGAAGCGTCTAAAAATGGGTTAAAACCTGCTTCTTCCAGCAGATTCGTACAGTAACGATTTGATTCTATGTCCTTTAATGCCTTAAAGAAGGATTAAATGCATGTGAAGGGGTTTCTAATCGCAATATTTCCCCTTTATACTTTCAGTCCTCCTGTTCAGGTGGGCCCTAGTTTACAGAGTACTTTAGAGCCCTTCTCGATGCAAGGATAACCTCTGGGCGTGTATTCACTTTTTGCCTCTTCCCCACGTTCAACATTTAATCCTTCTACAGACTGCTAGCAAAAGCTTCTTCCTTTCAATGTCAAAGCGAGCTTTCGCACCATAAACTGTAGAAAACACTGACATGCGGAGATTGTTGTCACTTGCACCAGATTACTCAAAGAACACACAACTTTCAAATACTGTCGATACAGTGAGAAGAAATAATCGGATTTCCCAAACAATTTCTTTCTGAAGCCGAACACTTTTAATGGCACGACCACGATCCCGAATTACTTTCGTATTCATTCTCCTCCGATCTTTAGCCTTGTTTGCAGAAGGAAAAAGAAAATTTCTACTTTAGGGACAGGATCCACGGTGGCTTTTTTTTTTTTTTTTTTTTTTTCTCTTCCATCAGAGCCCAGAGCAAAAGAAACAGCAGCCATAAAGGTCCTAGCCACTGGAGCAGAATCTGGTATAGAAAAACTCAGTGCTCTTCGGGAAGCCGTTCAGCTTTAAAAAGGAAAAAAAGAGAAGAAGGGGGGGAAGAATTAGAATCTCTGCTGGTCGAACAGGTGAATCATCCATTTACAAGAAAGCTGCACACAGAGCGCTGCTGAAGAAAAGATTTGCCAGTGCCCCCCACCCCCACCCTGCCCTTCACTCTCCCCTCCAGAAGGCTACCTCAGATTTCAGAACATTTTGGCTTATTTAAAATATTTCAGTAGATGACAGAATGCAACATTACATAAGAGCCGTTCCTTTGTCACTGTGCACCGTTCAATCAGTTATGCCTCAGACACAAAATAGTTAAACGAAACAAGATATATATATATGAGAGATATATATGTATAGCAGTCCCTGCATTTCATTCCATTTCTTTCTTTCTTGCAAGCTGATCATGATTTAACAAACAATTTTGACCGCAGCTTTCAAATCAATAATTAGAATGAAAAATCTCTCCCCTCTATAAATATGACATTAACATAATTATACCACCCCCATCGCATAGACCCATCCTCTTTAGGGAATTCATCTGATGCTCTGAAGATGGAAATCAGTCAGATTTTAGTTGCTCTCAAACGTACCTTTGCTTCTCACTGACTGACTGGCTTTACCTCCCGTGCACACACACACACGGTCACCAACACTCGCACACACACACATCCACATGCGCGCGCACATGCACACACACACACGCACGCACAAAAAGGCAAGGCAAAGCGGCGGATGCTGACTCAGAGCAGTTGTGTGTGGAGGGGGTGGTATCGGCTGGTATTTTCACTGCACTCATCATTAACATTAACTCACTCTCTAGCATCCACCCTCTCTCAGACCTGCTGGACTGCAGCATTTGCATGACGCTGTCACTCTAGCCCTTGTGGGTCAGATGTTAGAAGAAAAAAAAGCCTCAAGGCTCTCATAAGGAATGCCTTCATTTCTTCCAAAAGGTCCCTCTTCTTATTTTTCCACCTTTCTACTTCCTCTGTTGCTGTGTCTCAGTTGTTTGACATCTTTCCGGAAGAAAATGTCTTGAGCTGCAATAAGCCAGTAGTCGGTCGGTCCTCCCCTCACCTCACACTCCTATTCCCACCCCCTTTTTTTCCTAATCAATAAGACGGATCTCCAAATGCAGTTGTGAAAACAGGCTCTGACACACAGACTTTCATCCTCGATCCTCTGCCTCAGGAATAGCAGGCAACCCAGCTCACACGTGATGCAGGGAGAAATAATGCCAGTAATTCTTGAACAGACTTAGTTTATTCTACGCCTTCTTCATTTTTTCCTTTGCTTGAATAAATACTAGTGGGAAGGGCACAACAGCTCTCGGCAGCTATAAGGATTCTTTTCTTCAGAGAGCCGTGATCATTAAAAAGACTAATATTAATCTTCTTTAAAATTAATGCTATATCTCCCCTCCTCATTGTGCTCTTTATAAGTAGGAATTGTCTCATAGCCAAAACACTGCCAGGGTCTGAATCACCATTTACTGTGCTGAAATTGTATGTTCCCAGACTCCGTTTGGTATTTAACTGGACTAAGCAATTCTTTTATTTTTATTTTTATTATTTTTTTTTTAATTTCAGACTTTTTAGTTAAAAATAATAATGATAATAATGAGAAAGAAGTAGAAACTGCATGTGTCCGAGCGAGCACTGTGAGAGAACAATGGCACTGCATACACACGGTAATGGTACGAAATACTGAAAATGCGTGATTGATCCACGCTCGTGTATTTATCTGCATGTTATTTGCCGTGTTGGTAGAGCGGTGATGCACACACGTGCATCAAACACATCCAGGAACACGAACTCGAGAGGTATATATAAAGCATCCAACCCGAAACAAAGCACGGAGGCTGCAAACTGCGACACAGGCACAGGTTGTATGACAGGCTGTGAGAATCCACAGAGCACGCTTACCGCGTACATTTCCACCTTGTTCCTTTGTTCTTAAGACAAGGTACTACAATGACTTACGGCACTGACAATCTTTCCGCTTTTCCTGATTTATGCCACCGGTATATGTGAATTATTTTCCAGACCCCGCCACAGCCCTGTGGCTCACAGCACAGAGGCTGTGCACCAGAGGGGGGCAGGTGATGGCCCCGCTCCAGCCAATTCCCTGGGCTGGCCCAGGCGGGCGGCGCCAGGCTGCTGGCAGCCCCCAGCCCTGTCATGGTGGCCCTCTGGCAGCCAACACCAAGGGCACCCACCCACTGCTGGGGCTTTGCAGGAAGCAACACGCCATCCCAGGGGAAGGCACCATGCTGGGTTACTGCCCTGAGCCCTCATACACGATTATGAGCAGTTGTCGTAGCGGTAATTAATGTCTCCGAGAAAGGACAGAAGAAAGTAGACAATTAGGAAACAGTTAAGTTTGTGATCTGAGGGAAAGGCAAAGACGGAGACAGACACACACCCACAGGCAGAGACAGAGCAAGAGGAGAGTGCCAAGCATGAGACAAGAAAAGCGAGACTGAAATCAGATTTGGGAAACTGAAAAAATACAGGATTACAGCATTCAGCTTAGCATTTACAGAGGTATAAAAAAAAAATTAACACATGCACAGCATGGCTTAAAATACTTATTGCCATCAATAGTCTGTGACGGATGCCGGCTTCTTACTGCTATACGTACATTATATTGGTCATCGCCTCTTAATCTCCTTTTGCTCAGACCCATCCATTTTTTGCTGCTCCAGCATCTGTGCCCTTTATGCTTTTTTTTCTGTATAGTTACCCACAATACCCTGGATAAATTAATGTCACGACCCTGCTATGGCTATCAGACAGAAAAAAAAGTCTACTATTTTAATAATTGAACGTGCGCGTACAGCAAACTGCCTACTGATAGCCCAGCTCTGTGAACTGCCTCCAACAGCAGCCTTTGCTTTCTCTGCGAATCAGAAACAACAGATGCAAATACTAGACACATTGCCCTCATTCTCTGTCTTGTTTTTTTTTTTTTCTTTTGAAAAAAATCCACCTCTTCTATCTGAGCCATCTCATTTTCCCAGCCTCTGCCCCTTCAGTGGTTAAGAACATTACACTGCCAAAATTAGAAGCGTTTGAATAAAAGCATAAAGATAAGTGAAAATCACAAATGGCTGCAGATTCTGGAAATTTATATCCACACGGTGAGTAGGGAAGAGTACCCAGGTTCAAGTGCTAAACCTCACTTGGGAGCACCTCTGGGACCAATGGGACTGCAGACTAGATTAAATCAATAGTCGTCTGAAACGAGATGTCGTAATCAATCAGCTCAATTACCACTGTCATAGAACTGGGCTTAAGGTCTTTCCTGATTCCACTCTTCTAATCATTAACCCTTCTACATCCTCAAAATGGGAGCTCATACTCGCTCTGCTGCTCTACCTTCCAGATCATCCAAGTTTAACTTAGCCTTTTTCTCTATTATTTTCTCTTTCCCTATTTAAAAGACATAAGAACAGGTCAGCAGATACTGTTTCGAGTGTGAATACGGCAAGGTGAGATGCACTCCTTTAAATGCACCTATTATATATTTGCTGTGTGTGCGCTTATATATTATTATCATGCCTCCGGGAGTGGCTGGGTGGATCAAAGACTACTGTTTAATTAACATTCAACTCAGCTGTTTCCTTGGAGATTACAAATAGAAGACTAGTTGAATTAATCCGAAGCCATTCACTCCTTCCACTAATCCAATACCACACAGCTCTTCTTGCCCTCAACCTAGTTAGAAACAACTCACTTCTTGTTAATCAACCACTAGGAAAATCCATTTCCAGCTGAGGGTGTGAAAAAAAGTTGTGAAGACATGTTTGTATGCGTGGCCGAATTTCACGGAATTGTCCAATCATTCACCTCATGTATTCTTAACACAGTAAATCCACACGCAACGCATGGACAAAAGAGTAATCAGCTTTGAATACGAGCAGTGCCACTTAAAATCTTGCATGTAAATACTGCTGTCTGAAGATTGCATTTCATCGATTTAAGATCTTCTATTCCTGAGTAAGTCCTGAAAAGATCAAAAAGCTGTTCATAAAAACGCTGTAGCAATTGTCACATATCCCTCTTCCCATTTTTTGGAGGGGAGAAGGAATCCAACTGTCGCTAGATAGGTAGCAAGTATGCAGAATTTCAGTCTCAGATTTATTCTGCTGATAGACTCAAATGCTAATAGTGAAAGAAAGCCCATTACATTTACAGTTCCACCTCTGTCTGTACCCACTGCCTCGGACTCCAAGCACAACCATACCTTTTTTAATCACGGAGCTGCCTTTCAGCTGGAGGGAGTGAGTGCACAGTCTCAGCCCATGCAGTGCTACGAGTGCCAGATAGCAGAACTTGCCCCTGTGACATGGCAATGGTATTCTGGGGAGGGATTTTTGCTCCTGGAAGTGCTAGGAGTGAGTATGAGACAGAGGCAGCACATATAGGTGTTTCCCCACAGAGGCTGAGGCCAGGGGATGTGTCTGGGGAATGGCACCTGCCAGGACAGGGCTGTGTGCCACCCGCACCATGCTGGAGCTGCCCCAGCTGAGCCAGGACGGGCTATTACTGGAGATTGATTGCTGCGTTTCACCATCCAGCTGTTGTCATTAGTGAGAATATAAAATATCGCTCTCCAAAATGATTCAGCTGTGAGCATCAACACTCTTATACCTCAGCCAGGAACTGCTTTGTTGCAGGAACTGACCTCTCGCAGATGGAAAAAAATGACCTCAACTTCACATCGTTTCTGGGAAAGGTTTAGCTGACAGTGGGATGAGATACAAAAGAACCTTAATACTGTCCTTTAGTAATGCAAAATGAATGCGATGCACCAGACGGCACATCGAGCTGCTAGCTGAAGGGTGCTGCTCCGTTTTGCAGGCAGCAGTTCAGACTTAAAGCATCATCCACCAGGGGACAGCATTCACATCCACACTGTAAGGATGCAGTTTGTGTACAAGAAGAAAGGAACAAGAGCAGCAGAAAAAGAAGAAGAAGAGAAAAAAAAAAGATATAAAGAAGTATTTCCTGGATTATTACTTGTGGACAGACAAGGAGGAGTGGTGAGGCTGGATGTGGATGTCAGGGGCCAAAACCCACCCAAACACAGGATGAGCCTTTTGTTTCTTAGACAGCAAGAATAAGGTGATTTGCAGGATTAACATAAACTTTGTGTGAAAGATAAGGATTCTCTGTAATAAGAAAAAATAATCTTAAAGGAATGGGACGACAAGAACTAAGCAGAATCACAGCGTGTCCTAGATGAAGGGAAAAATGCAGTATCGAACATTATTCTGATTTTTCAGTTCTCATCTTCCTATTTTCTGTGCGCTCCAACGGGAGGGTAACACCCCCATCCCTCTTCTGCCAGAAGAAAAAGTTTCTTCATCACAGTGCACATTAAATGGATACCTATTTGAAAGCCATTTTAGCTTCCTTAACTGTAGCCTTTAAGTTAGGAGGCGGTTAGAGTGACCAGCAGCTACGCATATGCTGTATCTGATTGTCCCTGATACCTCTTTCACCTCTACACAAGAACATCAAAGGGATAAAGACTTCAGAAATATCCCACATCTATCTCGTCCCTGATTCATCACAGAAATCTACCTCTTCTTATTTAAAAACATCGCATCCAGATTTTCCTTATTTTTTAGTAACGGCGTTTGGCTGAAATTCCCATCTGATCAAGCAGTATTAAAAGTACTGATATTCTGCACTATTACTGAAAGGAAATCACTAAAAGAAAAGAAAGGGCCTGATATTAAAATGAAGTAACAACTGTTCATAAAGCTGGTTTTGAACAAACGTGCACGTTTGCATTTTCAGTCTGCTCCTGAGCAGTATTTTAAAACTCTAACTTCGTAAATGTTCCAATATGGCATTTTCACTATTTCCTTAAAACATGGGTATATGAGTATATAATATCTAATTGATAAAAACTCAAGATTACATGGAACGGGTTCAACAAAATATGTTGTTTATTCCCTGAAGTTCCATATTTTTGTTGCAATTGACAGTGGGCCCGCTCCTGTAAATAGGGCAATTCAAGTAAGTTCAGATGGATATTCTCTCTGAAATTATTTGAACTATTTTCCTCAGCACCAATTCGTGGTTACATGTATGTTGAATAAGAGTCAGAGTTTATAAAAAGAGATTATTCTATTAATTAAAGGTAAAAGTCTGTTCCATAGACGGGAGCCCTCCTGTTTTAATTAACAGTGTGGTTTGAAGAGAAACATTTCTGACAAACATTCAGACAGCCTTGTTTTAAGAGGTTTCAAAAGAACAATGGGGAAAAGAGAACCTTTTTAATACGAAAATACAAAATAGCAGGCTCAATGCCTGCAAAACTGAAATATTTTAAATTTTCTAGACAGTGAAGGTTAAAGCTGTCCTGCATTCTCATAGTTCTCTCTCTCCTTTCAATCAATCTCATCGATTTTTTTTTAAGGGTCAGAGGCTATACCTTCATTGATCAAAGAAACAGCCTGACACAGCGAAAGAGTCTGCCAATTCCAGACAGATCAATCACACCTTTGTCTGCTTTTGATACATTATGGTTATTTATTCTGCATCACCACGACTTTCTGTCGCATGGTTCTCAATGTAATAATGCTGCTTGGGGACAACAATAAAAAAGGGAGGGGGGAGGGGAAATATTCAATGTAAAATATTTTAAGCCTCTCTCTGGTATTTCTGAGGGTGGCTTATGATGGAATTTGGCCAACTTGTCTGATTTCATTTTTGACTTGGAAAAAAACTCCTGTTCTGGTATTTAGCTCTCCTTGGTCAGCGTTTTGTAGGATTTTATAGAGGCAATCCTTTGCAAACGTTTTGTGCAAAATGTTTTCAGAAAAGTAATGAGATCTCGACAGAACAACAATTAGGATCTAATCATATCCAGAATCGTGCATGTTTATACACTGTTTTAGAGATGTTTTAATAAATAGAATGTAACTGATACCCAGCTATAGCTACTGACTGCTTTATGGCTGTAAAATGAAACTAAACGGTCAGCCTAAAATAATTGCTAGGAAATATTGCTGAATAAACAGATATAAGTGCTGAAAAGCTCCTGGCTTTGCAATCTATTATGCTGAAAGCCAGCTAAAGCTTTAAAAAATGCACTATATGCTCGCTGTCTGTCGTGACTGAAAGTTATACGCTACTATTTATCTTTCCATAGCATCTGCAAGCAGCCTTTAAAACTACCGTTGGTCCGGTATCAAACCTTTTATTCACATTTGGTATCCTCTCAATTCGCAGGCAGTTGAGCTACTTAAGAAAAATCACTTGTGGGTCTTGTGATATTTATTATAAGCAAAGGCATCTAAATCCAGTTGTAGAGGTGAAATTGTAGCGTAAAAGAAGCCAGTGGCAAAATGCCCAGTGACTTCGGTTGGGACTCCACAGCAAGAACTGACATCTGAACTCCTTCAACTCAAGCTACCTTGAGTTGAAAGGCAGCTCACCGGACCTCACAGAACAGTGTCCTCAGAAAGAAGGTGCAAAAAAAAATTAACATGCTTCCTTGCAAAATCTCCAACAAAGCTGTGATGAGCTCTATGCACAATACAGCCTCAGCAAGATCAGTGGAATGGTTCGATAAAATTAAGCATGTAAATCTTTGCAGAATTGTATAATAAGACGTAATCAGAACCTCGACAAAATTATTCACCTACATCATTAGAACCTTAAAATAAGATACACAGTAATCCAACCAGTTGGCATTAGTTTCTGATTTCGCTGTGCCTACTCTGTAAATTATTGTGCACCAGATTTACGGCTACATCAACATTATTATGTAAAGCAAAAGGTAAGCGGTATGCAAAGTTGAAATATTAAACCTATTAAAAAGTTATGAGTTTGAAAGCATCCCTACAAGTATTTGTGTGCATGCCAAGAATTGCATTTAAAAACCTTTAACTAAAGGAAACTGACTTCCAGTGATAAACTGCAATGCCTAAGAGACATCGCTCAAATGCTACCGCCACTCTCAAAGGCGAGGAGACCTTAAAAACGGTTGCTGGCTGACAGCATTACACAAAAACATGCAGTTTCTTCTACAAAGAAATAAAGCTGAATGTGCAACATTTCGGAGAAGTTTTGAATAAGTCTATTTGTCCAGCTTACTTCGCAAAGGCTCTGCAGAAAACAGCACCATAAACACTTTCAGTCCCCACACAAGGGCTAAACAAAGAGTCCTCTTTCTAGCCATTTAATCCAGTAATTTATTTTTTCAACCATCACATAAATCGAAACACAGCTGTAACCAATGACTTGCAGATCCAGTTCCCTGCCAGCTGGATCCTGTTCTGCTGAAGCAGCAAGATTTTTACATTGTTCACTTCTGTACATCTGGAGAAATCATTTGGGTTCAAAGGTGACTAGAAAAGCTCTTTAAATAAACTCAACCAACAGTGAAGAGAGGCCTAAGTATCTACAAAAGCTACATAGAGTTCAATTTAAAAACTTTTTTCTTTTTCAAATTAGTGCAAGGAACAGTTTGCTTTTTAAACATTTTATGATTATGACATTTTAATTGAATTATACACTCAAATATGTATTTCTGTAATAAGGAAACATTTACTGTTTCCCGAGAACTTTCAAACAGTGTCAGTACTCAAAAGTAATCACAGTTATAGCATTTGAGAGAACAGTCAGAAAAGCAGCGATGGAATGAAATAAAATGCCATAATATACTTCAATTCATGCGTCTTAACTATTGCCTAAAACACCACTCCACTTTAAATTCACAGAGCAAACAATAAGAAAGCATATACTGTGCTGAGATATGCTGAACCTCAGAAGTTAATCCTTAAAATAGCCTTATTTCAAAAAGTCTGCATCATCCCTTTCTGAATGAGTCTGCTAAGTAACAAAAATGTCCCTGACATTTAAAACTGCACACAGTAAATTGATTACAATGCATCATTTCCTTTGGAAAAACAATCACAAAGCAAACCAGCTGAATCTTGCAGAGGTAAATAACAACAAATATTAAAGGCTTATATGATCTGTACCTCCGATTACTTTTCAGACAAAGAACGGATGGAATGGGCACTCAGATGAGTTTACAAAGGAGGGGTTTCATGTCTATCACAGGCCACATTAACAAAGTACTTCAACAATGCTGGAAGTTCCTATGCTTTTTTATTTGCAAATTTATAACCATGAACTCTCAATTACAAAACATATCAAGAAGTGTCACTGGATATCTAATTCCACTCAAACAGGTGAGCAGAACACATTCAGAACATGCCCCGATTGCTTCCATAAAGATGTAGTTCCTTTCCCACACATTATTAAGAAGTATTTCAAAATTCAGTCAGGGTTCACTACCGCAAAGGCTTCTTTTCCTCTTTTCATACTTACTGTTAGAGTTGGTTTGAAACAGTGCTGATAAAAATATCCTTTCTAGTTGCCACTCTGGCCACATCTCTGCCCAGGTTTCATGCTGTTCCCCACCACCTCTTCCTCACAGACGAAATGAGTAGCTACCTCACCTTCAGCTCTTGCTACTTGTTGTCTGCTCTTGTCTGTGCTTCCCCCCTCATAATTACAGGAATGCACTGTTACATATGCTATCTGTGTTCTGTTGTGAAAGCATTAAAAAAGAAAAAAGAAGAAAGAACGAAAATATGCCTTTAATAGCCAAATAAATCAGATAAATCATCTGCAAAAACTAACATGTAAAAATCATAACCAGATAATTGCTACATCGCTCCAGGGCAAACTTTAAGGAATTTATATGTACATTTCTATACACTAACATATATAGATTTATGTAAACATTCTAGAATGAGAAGTATTTAGTCTGTATTTAATTACAACATTTCTAGAAAGCTCTGTCTTCAGTATCTGATGTGTATTTATTCCTAAATACGGTTTAGCTTTTGCCTAACAATAAAAATATCACAAAAGGGAGTTAAACGTGACAGAACATAAGTTGCAACTGACCAGTGGTTAAGCTTCTGCAGTGCTTCCCAGTTTTCAGCTTTGCCAAAATCAACCGCACAATTAAGCAGTACAAAATTTATTTACCATGCATTTACCACAGTTCTTCTGTTTCGTCATCAGCTGTCCTTTCTAGTTCAGATTGTGTACTGCTAAGGTCATTTGCCTACATTTTTACTGAACAGTTTAGGATTTATTATACAAATCAGACATCACCTATGACCCCAATAGTAACACTATCTGCATGCTCAGGATTTCAGGTAAATTAGATCAGGGTGACTTTGAGTCACAGTCTCAAATAGACCATGCACAGAGGCATTACCTGTTTTAGTAAGGTGACTTCAGTTGCTTAGAGAACCTCGCACAAATCTTTCGCATCACAGTTGGCAGTACAGAAGATATACTGATTTATCCAGGAATGCTACTCCCGTGGCAGATCCTAAGGCAAAAACCTCAGTGGTTTTTATGTATTTGGTTGAAAACCTAAGTCCTTCTGAACAAAGCTCCCAACTGGAAATCTTAACAAGAAATCTGCTAGAAGGACTAAATCTGAGATTCTTAAATCCGACACGCAAATTTCTAAATGTGCTCAGCCAGATCTTCCAATTACCTGAATTTTTGTTTGGCAAATGTTATGGTTGCCTCTACCTGCAGGCTTGGGTAATTACGCTTATCATCCATAAGGTGCTTAATTATGCCAGTTTACATTACCCGGAGTCCTTTCTGTAACCTGTACCACCGAATGCTCTGCAGTAGGGATGAGCAACTTTCTACAGCTGCGTTGCCAGTCCTCACATACCTTTCCCACGTTTAAAATAGAGCTTGTCAATAGAAACTGAACAGGGAGCCAGAAGCTCCTACCATTTAAAGACAAACGGTGTTGCCAATCACGTTTTTGGCAGACTCCTGCCCCTGTGCAAGTCAGCCGTTCCTGTGTGCTGTCTCTCCCCGGGTTTGGAACTCAGAACATTTAATCTGCAGCATACACTGGGGCACCTGCCAGAAGAAGAGGTCCCTTCTGCTCTCCCACCCAACCTCAAGTCCTTTGCTCCTCCATCTTGCTTGTGCTCACACTTGCATCTTACAGATCCATCACAGAGCAAACTAGGAATCTGACCCAAAAAGTAAACCAGGAGAAATAAAAGATCAGATTGCGGCAGGATCAGTCCCTGATCAAGCTCATTAAACATTACACAAACTAAGAGCCAGCTCAGAAGCCTGGTGAAAATGCTTGTCACTGGCAAGAGGATAGAATTCTTCATTTGGTGGCAACCTGAACTTTGGCTGGATATAAGTGGCCCTATGTGTGTTTGGAGCCAGGAGACGGGTGAGTCTCTCAAAGTCACCTCTTTAGGATGTTGAGGGTCCCCATCTTCAGCCTGTGCACTAACATTACTATACACTCAGGCACTCATGTAGTATGGCGCAATATGGAATTAAAAAAAAAAAACTGTCAGAAGCAAAGATAAAAGACTGTATTGCAGACAGACAAAACAGAAGGTACACCCAGAGGAGAAAAGACTAGACTCTCCTGGAAGAATCGTGTAGAAGGCTGTTCAAAGTGGTCAGAACAGTAAATAAGATTTTAGCAACAGTCTGGTAATACATCAAGACTACAAATAAATGTGACATAAGCAATTAACAGTCATCATACAAAACATAAAGAAGGAGCTCAGAGATCACAGAACATCTGAAATCAAAATTATGGTAGAGCTAAGGGTAGTTGCAACAATGGAATTAAAACTGAAATTAGATCTCTGATTTTCAGACACTATGAAAAAGTTTATTTTAACTTCGTGAAAAAAGACTGCTATGTACTGTATACATAGTTACTTCCACAGTTCTCTCCTTGCATGTATCTCATTCCACTTATCCAATTTAGAACTGTGTTCTTAGTCAATTATTTACAAACGTAAAATAGACTGGCTTAGGATTTTCATAATGTCCATTATAGCCATAAGTCATTTAGAGAGAATCAATAAATGGTCTGTTATCTTCATTTAGCACATAGCATTTTGCTTTTTTTTTTTTTTTTATTTGGTAACATGCCTATCACTGATGTAGTCAGTGCACTTTTCATTGGATTTTGATGTATGAGCACACACCACAAGGCAAACATATGCCTTTTCCTTCACAAATGAAGTGCCATCAGACGCTGCATCCATGTTTGTAAATCATTTTCTAGATGGTGTGTTCTCACACGTGCAATCTGAGAGCAACAACATAAGACGAAACATTGTGAAACATATCACATCTATTACTTATGAAAAAAAAAAAAAAAAAAGGTGGAGCACCAAGATCCACAGCTAGGTCGATGTTGTGTGCTGAATTCCTAAGCAGAACATCTCATCATTATATCTAAGCATCACAGCCCAGAAAAGGACCATGTCTCTCTAGGGATTGCATTACCTACAAGAGCATCAGAAACCTACGTGATGCATGCATGTGATAGTCTCTGCCTTGGAGCCCACCAGCTGGATGAAAGATACCAACAATATATGCAACAAGACAGCTTAAAAAATTACTGCACATATTAAAAGAAAAGACTGCTAAACAAATCTTTACAAGTCCATGCTAAATTTACATTTCAAATAGCCCCGCAAGCATACCTTATTTTTTCTAAAGTAAGTTCGACATTATCTTAAAGCAAATTACTTGTACATCCTGGAAGGAACATAACCTTGAGCATTGACCAAGGAGACACAGGTATCCAAGCATAAAGGAATCTTTGATTATAAGATTGCAATGATATCTTGAAAGGCACAGTTTCCTCTAAATTATCAGAGAGGCTCAAAGAAAGTAGAAGCCACAGTTTCCAGTCTAACTCCTACCTGAAATCCTGCTGTATGAGCCTTCACTTTGGCTTTCCTGTGTCCAAGGAAATTGAGTAAATCCTTCTTAATATTTCTGTGTTCTCTATGAAAAAGGGAAAGCTGCAGTGCATTTTGAAAAATGCACTGTGCCAGTCTACTTCTACTTATTGCACTGTGCCAGTGTCTACTTCTGTGCCAGTAGATTAGATGCCTGCAATAGGTAAAATGAAAACTTTTAGTCCTTTATTTATAGTGTCTGTGAGGAAAGACAGTTGCTTTGGATATTGCTAAGAAAGCTACCAGGTGGGAAAAATGAAATAGCACATAATTGTAATAACCTATTTTAAGGAACTGATGGAAGATAGATGGAAGGTAGAGCAGGTAATAAGATAACAGCATAACGCATTGTTGTTATTCTATACTCAGTAAAACTTCCCTGTTTCTCAACTCCTCTCTGTTTTCCATGGATATTATTACAGTAATTTCAAATGTACTTTGTAATTGTTTCATAAAGGTCAAATTCCACACTATGTACGTAGTTCTCTCCAAAAGTAATGCCTCCTATTTATTTGGAAACTACAGCAGCAACAAAGAGCACAATAACACTATTTGATAGAGCAAATTCTCAACTACAAAACACTCTTTTTCAACATGCTCACCACCATTAGCAATGCATTTTTGCCAGCAATGAACAAGAGCCTGCGTGCTGCTCTTGTAACAATCTGTCCCAGTGGAGGTGACCCTCTGTTGCTGTCACCACTGCTGAAACACACCACCCATTGCCTCACTGCGCTCACATCCACTGTTTGGTGTCCAGAAATGTTCAGCAAGCATCAGTGAATGTCAATGGGTGCATTTTTTTTTTTTTTTCTATATAAAGAAATTCAGTGGTATACCTTCGCTCCACAGCGCTTCCATGTCAGAAACCATTTTGTTAGACTACCCCTCTGCTGCCATCTGTCGCACAGCAACAAAATATAATGGAATATTGGCGGTTCAACTTCTACTGGCACACCAGCAACATCTACCTCTGATATCACTGGCCAGCATAATAAAATAGGAGGTATTACTTGCAGGGAACACTTCATACAATACCAGTAGCATTAGCCACAGCGTGAAATACTTAATTCTTTGGTGCAAGGAATCTGATATTATCTGTACATGAACTACCTCATACAGTCAGCCCCTGAAGCTTGCGGGGGAATGCAACCCCAAACCCCCAGAACTATGCAAAGAGAGAAAAGTAAAATAAATTTCCTAACATTGAAATCAGTTATTTGAAATACATTTTAGGAGCCACTCCTCTAGGTGGTTCTGATAAAACATAATTAAAAGTGATTATGTCCTACATGGTATAAAATGCATCATTGACTATGACTTTATAAAGCCATTATTCAGCAAAGGCGAGATTCTGGTTTGTTTTTTTTTTTTGTTTTGTTTTGTTATCGCTTCTAGTTAGACAGAAGCATACTTCTGTATGGGTATAGGCACTCCAAGCATAATTATTTGAAAAATAAATGATGAAAATTTCCTCTGGACCTCGGCTGGGTCCAGAAAATGCTCTTTCTGGGCTTTCACTGAATTGTGAAAGTCCTCAGACCTTACAAAGTGGCTCAATAAAACGCAGAAGTGACAGATGGATTTGCTAAATAAATCCACCTGCAAGAGGAGTATCACATGACCTTTTTTTTCATACAAAAGGAGTACATCAAGCCTCGATTATATTTGAATTTTTCAAAATTTAAAGCAGTTTAGCCTGGCAAGCAGTGCCATTACAATGGCTTCATTCTTAAAATTCAGCAAATGAGTCAACACACTTTATGTTATTCAGGGGGAACTAACAGCAAGAAGCAAACAATACCAGAGGACAGGTTTCCAACTTCTACCTCTATCAACTCTTACAGGTTTCAATTATTTAAAATTGTCTTCTACACTCTGATCCTACTTTAGCTACTGACTTCACAGCAGCAACTTTCAATTTTAAATGCCATGAATTTGCTCGTCACTGAATGGCCAGTAAGCTGTATTAAAACGCACCAAATATCTTCCTCTGATATGCAGGGAAAACTACTTTCTGAGCTCTCTCTACTATCTGTAAATTATTCCCCCATTCCCAAAGTAACAGTGGCATAAATGAGTATTAATAAAACAATAATCTGTTCATTAATAATCTCATCTCTTAACATTTCCTTTACCAGCAAAATGCATTTTTTTGTAAAGGCAATTATTTTGCATCCCTTGAAAACCTTCATCCCTTTGGAGGAAAAGAAAACAAAACAAAAAGCATAAAACAAGCAAGGAAAGACCATAAGATATGAAGGGGTACTCTGCATTCATCAGCTAGAGCCTCAGAATGATTATTTGTGTCCAGGATGGCATGTCCTGGAATGTTCACACACTGAGTTCCTACAAGTTGTATTCTACTCCTAAAAGGGAAGAAATTAATTTTCTTATTGTCTACACTGAAGATAGGATTTTTCATCCAATTTCTAAAAGTTTCACATATGATATGAATAGGAGTTGAATTAAAATCCACAGTACTGATGTATATTGCAGCTTATTTCACAAAGGAACAAAACAGATTTCATAGAGCTGTCACATTTCCGTCACAGACCACCTTTTCACTCCAAAATACATCAGCTAAAGTGATCTCAAGCAAATTATTTTTCTGTGCAAACCCATTCGTGTCCATCGTTTAGGTCACACTCACTTCTCCATTTCAGGACTGCAATCAGAATTTACTCTAAGCATCACAGAAATTCTGTGCTATTTCCCTGCATCTACCACAGGAAAGAACAGTACCTGAGATGACACCGAGAAAGATATTTATGGATAAATACTGACTTTATTGAGGACTAGTGGAGGTTAATAAAAGGAAATCTTAACATAAGATCAAAGAATCTCACTGTTACTTTAAAGTAGTCCTGAATCATCAGGACAAATCAGCGTTGAAATAAGAAGAATAAAGATTGTCAGAGGATGCATGGAAATAAAATCATCACCCAATATGTTACAAAAGATTTATCAAGTTGACTGAAACTGGTAATATTTTAAATGATTGTAATTAGTATATTTTTAAGTAAGCATATGCACACCATATATGAAATTCAACATTTTTTTCAAGAGTCTCTCATAGATATACCAAACCGGTTTTTTGAATTTAAGTACGTACATTAGCAGTCTGCACTGAAATGAATTTCATCCAATCATGGCAGCAATGACTGCCACTGTGCTGTTAGCAGCTCTGAAAGAAGACCAGGGGCAAAAACAGAGTGAGTGGTGTCAGTGCCAGCTTGGGGAACAAAACCAGTATGCCCTTTACAAATGAAACAGGGAACATCCCACACTGATCAGGAATTAACACAAAGTAAACTAATTGCTGGGGTCCTGAATATCACAAATTGAGACCTTATTTTACTTCATGCCTGCTTATACAAATGTTATCAGAACATGTTTAACTGTAGATAACTGAACTGTTATTAAGTATTTATTCAACAGTACCTTGAGAGAAAGTTTTTGAAAAAAGAAAGGTCCATAAAAACAGATTAATTACTGTGGTAAACATTATAGAGAATCAGGAGACAGAGATTTAAAAAAAAAATAAAAAATCTGAATACCTTTATTTTGGATAGAAAATGTTAAGAAGTTCATTTTAAATATTAGAAGAATAAACTGTAACATTGCCTGGATTTAGAAAATACATAGAAAGTGCAATGCTGAAGAAGAGATCACAGTTAACAAAAACTCTTGCACTTCTATTTTAATATAACAGTAAAGTACTGAGTAGTATATTCAGTAAGCCTTAGGGCAGACAGGTTGCACTGGGCATTTTTTTTACATAAACTTGATTCATGGAGATAACCAATAGACAAACTGTAACAGAATATTTCCTTTTTTGCCTTGACTACTGAGGCTGTCACCAAAAGTAGCCTAAAGTGAGATATACCAGTCAAAGAAACTTTGACTTACACACCATGGTGAGAGTTTTGCAGCCTGTCCATCCAGGGAACAGAGGTATTAAGATATTACAAAATGTAGAAGAGAACAAGTATTTGAGGATTAAGAGGACTATTTAATGCCAATAAAATGAAGAAACACTTTTAATCTTGAAAAAGATAATTTAGAAGAGATTTAGTGGCAGTTCGTAAGTGTATGAGAGGACCTCAGGCAAGACACAACTTCCAGAGAGAGGCAAAGAGGGCAAGTAATGGAACAGTTAAGGGGCTTTCCTTGTAGTTAAGAGTTACTCTTGCTAAGTTTGAATTCATTTCTTCGGCTTGGGGTTTTTCTGATATTCCCTGCTGTATCTGTGATATAGAAAAATCTGGCAAAAGATTAGACAGCGATGTAGGCTTAAGCAAAATGTGGAACTTTTGTTGAATAGCAGAAAAGTATGAGCATGTTCCACCTATACAAACTTAAAAGCATGTCAGGTGCATTACCTCCCTCATAGCAAGGGAATGAATCATGGCCATCTTAATAAAAACTTAGTTACAAATTTACAAAAATTCACTGCTTCTCAAACATTTTCAAAAGTACAGTCATTTGAAGAACAGCATAATGTACTTTTCTCCTAGAAACCTGTTTAAATTAGTTTCTTATATACAGATATGTTTATTGCACATTTTCATTACTTTCCACTCATATACAGTTTGCAAGTACACTGCGTAGAGATCACTGCTGTGACTATGTGACTGCTCATGGTAAGACTATTATGTTTCCTGCACAAATATGTAGTTTATTTGCTTACACCATATGTAATTTACTATTACCCTTACCTTTAAACTCTAGGGAGACACAAGAAGTATGTAACTGGCAGACACAGAAGAGTCTGGCTAACTACAGGTGTAATTTTGTAAACTTTAACTTTGCTAAGTCATAATTATAATATAAGCAAGGAACAAGGACTACCCACAGCTCTACCTCAGCTGATTCAACAACAGTGCAAACAGGATAAATCCTGTCCCATGGAGGGAACAGCAGGACATAAGTACTTAGCTAACATCTTCACAGATACCTTCCTCCTCTGGATTTCTGGGCCAGCAGATGAATCTGTATGAGATTCTTAGCACTCTTTAATGGATGATCCTACAAGCAATTGAATTTCATTTTGGATTTATGCATCTAAATTGCTCTGCTGAATGAAAGCACCTACAAATCTGAACCTTTCTTGCGGTGACTACAAGATACTTAATGAAGAAAATGCACATTTTTCACAAATTTAAAATTGCCATCTCCTGTCTTTCACTGAATCTTCTCTTGCTGTTCTGCTTTGGAAAGAGACACAACAAATTTGGAAATAGATTGTTTTTTTCACTCCTTATGGTCATTCTTCACCACCACAGAGGTCAGAATAAGAGATTTTGCACTGCATTCTGTGATCTGAACTGTACGCAGATTAATATTGCACAGCTAAGACCTCACTGCAGTTGCTTCTTTGTCTGTATCAGATTTGTTTTGTTTGGATGATTTTTAAGGGGGGGGGGGGGGCAAAAGGCTGCTGTAATCTTAACCGAGATCATAGACTTTATCAAATGTTCTGCAATGACTTGATCTTTTTCCCTGGTATTTTTAAATCGTTTCGAACACAACATAGTTCATAAATAGTTCAAATTACTTCTTTCAGTGTTAGCTAGCTTTCCTGCATCACTACTGAATTTCATTTGACATAGCGTCATCCACTGCCATAGCTCTGCAGGTTCATTTTTCATAGAACCATAGATGGCCTGGGTTGAAAAGGACCTTAAAGGTCATTTAGTTTCAACCCCCCCACTGTGGGCAGGGTTGCCAACCACTACACCAGGCTGCCCATAACCACATCCAGCCTGGCCTTGAATGCATCCACAGATGGGACATCCACAACCACTCTGGGCAGAGAGTTTTGTAGTTCCCCATATAATGTGTCTAGGACTTGAGCAACATAGTACATCATACCATTTGCCAATGTTGCCATTTCACTGCCTAACTTTCATTCCAACTCATCAGTACATTTACTGGGTAACAGCTCTCCAAGCATGGAATAATGGAGCATACCGCTGTTCTGGTTTTGACATAGAGGAAGACTGTATATTTCTACTTTAGGTTTTGTCATCTAGCCATTTTTACCTCATGACAAGGATTTTCTTACCACCCAGTGACTACTTAGCTTAATTCAGAGCTGTTTCTGTGGATAAAGTGTTAGACGACCAAACAATTCTATTGGCTTTTTAATTCTTTTGCAACAACTTGTTGCAAAAAAAGCTAGTAGAATATTGAGGAATTCATTTCATTTTCAGAAATAGATTTGGTAATTACAATATTTATATTAGTATTTTACCATCTATGTCTAAATATATCTTCTTATAATTCCTAGTCTCTCTCTACTTCTTTCAATGTCCCAGAAAGATATTTCACAGGATAAACGGAATTCCAAAAACTAGTCACAGTGTTAGCTGCTATTCTGTTCTTCAGTACATAAAATATAACATGACAACATCTAAATAAGAAATATTCACGTTCTTTGTCATATTCTTCCAACAGTAATTTTGCTTAATGCAAGAAATTAGCAATGCTGTTCCTCTCAGAATATAGAGAATTAGGCCTTTTAATTACATTAGTATTAACACACAAGAAAAGTAACTGAGACCCTCCAAGGAGAATCAAAATCCACAGGCCTAGACAATTTTTGATTGCAACTCTTCTGAACTTATCTTTTCTATATTCATGGCTTGTAAATTTCCCAGCTGATCCCTTCCCAGTTATGCACTAAACTTTATTCCCACCATTGAGGGATTCTTGAATTTCATATCTGAAAAGTGCAATTTGAGAGTATCTCACTTTCTGCCTCATATTTTCAAGAGTTAAGAGAACACTACTCACATAAGACTGAATTTATTATTTCTAAGGTGCAGAGCAAACAATTCACAGCTTGTGGGATGTGGGAATAAAATGAAAGTAAGCCAATTTTGAGCCCTCTTTATCCTGAACTGCTCTGCATCTCTTCACATAATGTAGTCATCTCTTTGAGTCTGCCTAGGTCCTAGTGAGGATTGCCCATAAACTCCAGAAGTGCCTGGCACTTTGTGATGCTGCCACTGGGTTCCTCCAGCTGTGGCCTGGCATGCTCTGAGTGCCCACTCAGTCTGGAAAACAGCCTAATGGCCATTTCCTCACTCCCTGTGGCAAGGGAGCTCTTCTCCAGACAGATTTAGGTCTTTTAGAGCCATATCTGGCAGCTGTTGTATTCTTTGCCATAGAACAGGGGGCAGGTGAAGAGAAAGAATGTATGAGGTTACATGTCGTGGGCATGTTCATCTCTTCACACTCTTTAATAAGAAGTCAATGCTGCAGATTACTTAAAGAAAAAAGTTTGAACTTTTCTGCCACATGCTCACTTTCCTTGCTCATATGCCATAGTGCTGTCATCTTAGAGAAAAAGGATCAACAAAACCAGTTTTTGTGTTATTTGTACAGTCATCTGTAATTTCAGGATCAGTTGAGCATCAGTACTTGAATTTCAATCAGTGCTGTTTATTTAAAGCATCTTCATTACAGCATTCTTGATATATGCATATATTATATAGCTATTAATATTTATAACAATGAAATTGTATCATTAAATGTATGTTATTATTAAATATATGATATCTATTAATTTCAAGAAGAGGCAAGCTGTGTAATTACCATATTGCAAAATGCAATATGAAAGCATCATACTGATAAAAAAAACACATTCTAATGTGATAGATGGCCTTCCAACTGTGAGATGGTGCTTTAATTCAGAGCACAGGGGACAAATTGCTAACGTAGTATCCAGAAAGAACCTCCATGTGCACCTTTTGGAATAGTGTCAGCCTTGTCAAGTAAGAAGGCTCATCTCTTGAACTTGATGATGATAATGACATTTAGCAGAAGCATGGACAAACAGTTGAATCATTCTGAGCTTCTGCTTTTTGCCAAATCACAAAAAGATGTCAGACACACATCATCTGTTTAGAAATGTATATGGAAAAGCATTAAATAGAGTTACTTAAAAAGGGAAAGACACAAGGACTTTTGCTTTCAGACTAATAAATCGGAATGCTTTCCTTAATATAACTTTCCATTTAAAGGTTCCAGTGTAAGGAAGATTACAGAAGTTTGAAAGTATATGCATTTTTGCATTTTTCCAGCTATTCTCTACTTCTTGGTGTATGCATTTAAAAAGCCTTATACATTAATGTATCCTGTCTAAAGGCACAACCGACTTACTAAAGTGTCCAGTGAATTTTCACAGTGCTGTGAATTGCAGTTCTGGAAGTTAAGCGCTTTACTTTTCTTCCACATTATGATTATAGCAATATTTTAAAGTGGATGCTATCGAATTGCTGTGTATGAATCTGGGTTGTATTTAGATAATGGACTTTATCTGACAAATAATATGGTTAATAGAAAGACAATAGTCTAGATAGTTCACCTGCAAACATGATAAAAGAGATTTACAGTTTGCTTTTAATATTATAATTATTCACCTTTCCCTTGTGATTTTTTTTCTTGATTAACACTCCAATGCTGTTGTGCAGTTTCAAATGAACACCCGTATTTACACTTATGGGATTACATTATTCAGAAGAAGTTAAGAGATTTAAGGACTTCTGGGACTGCCCAGCCAAATATCATATCACTTCACTTTGTGTTTCAAAGCTTGGTATAAAACCAAAGCTTTGAGGATACCTTACAAGAAGATCAAGGCAAAGAAATAATTTTATGACCGCAGTAACAGCCTGCTTTGCTCTTTAGCCATTTAACTTATTGTGTAAACTGCAGTATAGCCCTAAAACTAATTTTGGCAATACGTGTAGCAATATGTAATAACATTTGATAGCTCATAGCATAAATATTTTCTGTTGTGTTTTTTATTTCTTTTTTTATTTTTTAATGGGATTGCAAAAGTAGCTTTCATGTATAGATGAGAGGTGCCCACATTCTCCTCAAAATAAGAATCTTGATGGAAATCTTCAAATGCTGTTTGGATGCTTGTGAATACAAAGAGTTCAGTAACAAAAATAGCTAAGTTGAGATCTTGGTATCTCTCAACATAGATGCTGCTGTTTTAATACATTCCATAAACTTCAGATACTTTCATAGAGCTGAAAAATCTGAAGCAGATGAATTTTCATTAGGGTGATGGAAATTTATAATGACTTGATCAGTTTAGTGATATTTAGGGAATTAATGAGATATTCCGTTAATTTGCGTCATATGGAACTGCTATTGCACTCTGGAATGGGCTGATAGACCACAATTCCATGTCTGGAAGTGATCAGCAGCCAGTAACTTCATTTTCTCATAAAGTACTTAGTTTTAAAAGGAAAGAAGTTCTGTAACCTCAACAACTCTTCAGTGCATGGTTTGAATCAGAAATATTGCTACTTCTAGCGCCACTGCACATACTGTTCTTATTCACACAAATGTTTAGCATTCTTGATTCTAACTAGGAATTTCCCTAAATTAAGTTTTGTGGTAACAGGCTGAGGATTAATTACAGCTCATATAAAAGCTGGGGTTACCTTTGTCTTTTTGAATCAAGCTTTGGAGTGTTTTATATTTCTCATTTATATAAATAAATAGAGCAGAAGCAAAGGAAGGCACCCACGTGAGCTACATACTCCCCTAAGATGACACCGTGCCGTAAAAATATGACTGTTACTATAATCATTAAATGTTTGTTGTCTTAGACAAGACTGAATTAATCAACATCATTAGATACATCATCTAAATGTGTCAATATTAAGAAGAGTTTTGATTATCTGAGTGCCCTCACACTGGTTTTAATTTTATCATTAGCTTTGAAATTTGTGGGTTCCTAATACTTGAGAATGTGGGATAATTTTGAGATAGTTTCAATATGTCTGGTATCCATCCTACCCTCAATTACTATTCTTCAGACTTAATACCCCTCTAATTTAGACTTATAGTAGGATTTTTGTTTATAAAAAAAAAGGAAATTGAATAGGCAATACAAAAAGCATATTCCCATGAGCCTTCTTCTTATTAATAAATATGAAGTTTTGCCTATCTATCTAAACATTTAAATTTAACTCCCATGGTTAAATATAGAAAAGCTATTAGTTACCAAAATGTACCAAGATGGAAGAAGAAAAACAATGTGAAGTTGCAACATCCTCACGTCCTTTCCCCACATCTTTCAAATTCCCATTATTTCTCCCTCCTTCCTGAATTCCTCTTCCTACGTGCTCAGAGATCCTTCCCTGAGGACAAATGCAATCACTACCCTTCCATTCCTTATATTCTCTAACTGCATACCTCTTTAATTTTCTTCCTCCTCTTACACCTTCTAATCATATAATAATGTATCCTCCGTGCTCCTTTACTCCCACACCGATACACCATATACATATACCTCTTGCTACTTTCTTCAATGATGAATTCAGGAGCAAAAGGTTTGTATTTGGAAAAGGTAATGAAAAATTACCATTAATTACTCATTTTCACCTTCTGGGTTGGACCATATATTTCTAAGATTTATAAACACACATTGATAAAGATATAAAAAGAAAAAGAAATCTTATTTATAAAAATAACCAGTGCAGTACAAAACTAAACGATTTTCACTTCTCTGCTTTGAATAAAACACACAGTTTGAAAGCAACTAGGAGACTGTGGTAGATAGCTCTGTAATACAAGTTCTCTGTTTGGTAAATTCCTCTTACTAATGAGTAAAATCATAGAAAATTTCCAAAAAAAAAAAAAGGGGGGGGGGGGAAGGAAATGTTGTCAATCCATTATTTAAAAAGTGAACTTCAGCTATTTCCTTTCTTTGTTTTCACACTGAACCTCGTTGAATCACTGTCGAAACACCTGAGTTCAAGTTCTGTCAAAAAAATCCTTAGAAAGCTGTTTTTAGAGATTTGCATTAAATCTCTGATGAAGCATCTGAGCACAAGTCCAAATAAATAAAGGCCCAATCAATAGAAATGGAAATCAGCCTTGCAAATCATGTTGTCTAATAAGGAATTAGAATCAAATCAAACTACGTGGTAACAAACAGCCGCTTCTCCTTTATTGAGAACCTGTATCCACCTGAGGAGTCATACAACCATCCTCCAGGTCCCACTTTGGCATGGGCTCCCAGTGCAGGGGCTCAGGACAAGCTGAGGAGCTGTGCAGCACTGCACAGAAGCCTTGAATCACAGTCCTGAGCTACTTTGGTATATCCAGTAGCTTGCACAGCTAATAAATAATGCAATCATTAGACAGATCACATGTTTGCTTCCAAAGCCAAAAAGCGCTCCTGTCTGGGAGCCACGCTCCACTCCTTTCTTACCAGCACCAGGCTGCCTGCACCGTACAGAAGCACATCAGGAGCTCCTTACAGAAGGGGAAAGAGAAGGGAAGGAACTGCCTGCTCCTTCATGGGTGCATCAGGTGTTCAGATTGCTTTCTGTTCTCATTGTTGGCCTCAATCCGAACACAGCATGACACTTTAAATTGCTTTAACTTTGCTTAATTTTACAAAACGCTGATTTTTCCAATCAGACACGGTCTCTAATTATGTTGCACATATCATCTTGTTTTATAATAGCAACAAGGAAGAAATTAGGGCACTATTTTCTCATAAATGAGGCTAAGAATGTATGGGGACTGCATGTTTTGACAAGAGCCTCATAATCAGAAGCATGACAGAGGTGCAGCACCAAGAAGTTTACGTATTTAACAACCTGCAGTGGGGCTACTCATTAAGAAGCCTATGGTCAAAAAGCTGTTAAGATGCCTCTGGATCAGAGGTTTATTTTTTATTAGTTACCCACATGCTATAAGGCTACCTAGAGGCTTCAGGCTCCTAAGTGCCCAAGTCATTTTGGGAAAAACGTAGCAACTTGTCAAAATGTTACATCAAGTATGAGATCAGTTCCTGGACTTATCACTGAGATTTACATTAGGGACCATTAGTACACTTTTACTTCAAAATGGAAATAATAAAAGAGATACCCATACACTCTTCTTGTAGCAGAAGCTGAAAAAATCAGCAGGACAATACACTTCTCACAATATAATAATGCTTCTCAAAGAACCCTTTATCACCACAAGAATCACGTACTTCACAAGTAACATCCTGAATAAATGCTATCTAAAGACAAAAATGAATTTTTAACAAAACCTCACTGTGGCTGTACTGAGACTGCCAGCTGTGTTACTTCATATGGACTCGGGTATGCAGTTTGGTCTCCAGGTTTATGTGGGCAATAATCAATATATACCAATTACTACTGAGAGTTTTCAGACACCGCTTTCCTAAAAGTACAGCTAAGGGACATAAAGGCAATATGTGAATTTAGGTGGTCTGAGATTAGTTCTTTACTGTACACAACCTGGAAAAGGATATTTGGGCAGTAGGGCTGAAGAGACTGGAAAGAGATATGGTCAGATATGTACCACTGGATAAATCTAGCCTGAACAGAGGTCAAAATTATTACTATTTATTTGCTCAAAAGAGCAGAACATGTTACTGAGTGTCGAGCTGAACATCTACATTGGTCTGCTGGTTCCCTGTACCCAGGTTCACAAAGATGTCCTCACACAGCTGCATCTTCAGCAGCAACCCTCAAAAACAAGGGTTTGAAGAGACAGCTGCTGCTTAAAACAGCTTTGCCTCTCTGAATGGTGACCTTGGTACAACATCGTCAAAACTGCCATTGGTGTTCTTTTGCACAAGAAGTGAATTGGGGCACTTTTGAGTAAAATTTAGTTCAGCAAAGCATAAATCATGCTTAAATGAAAACTCTACATCCCAGACATCCTCCTCCACATAAGACTCTCAAGTAACACAGGTGAATGTGAGGGTTCGAAAAACTTGCAGAATAAATTCCTTTGGCTGTGTGCATTCTGTCTATTTGGGCTTTCTAAAGAGGTGCTGAGGCTGGAGATGGAAACACTTCAAAAAACGGAAGACTCATGGGACAAGCTGTGATTTAGAACAGTCATCATGGATCGTCAAACCCTAGACACATAAATAGCAGAGGCACACTCAAGTTGTCTTTCCTTTGTGCCTTGGTCACAGGCTACCATGGACTCTAATTCCAAACCCAGACTTAACTCACGCAGAGCTTCACCAAATCCAAACCCATGGTGTCCTGCTAAACCTACAAAAGTGGCATTACTAAATAGTTTATTATTTTACAAAGTTGGAGGGGCATTAGTACAGTGGACTCATGGAGGGTTTGTTTTGAATAAGATTTACTGTCTACTAACCTTATAATCATGACACTCTTCTCTTGGGTTTCCAGTGTACCTTCAATGCTCTACATTCCTTGTCACTGCCATCATGGTGGCAGGAAATGAATAACGAAAAAAGAACCAGAGGAAGAATGTGTATAAATCAGAAGTATATGAAGACAGAACAAGAACAATGAAGGGACCTGCATTTCCCAGATAAACCACGGATAAAAGCAGATAAATAACTCTCAACCATGCAGATAAAGGTTTAGTTGAAGGGACTCAAAACACTAAGGCGATGGCAATAAATGTAGTATGTTAACTGCATACAAAAAAGAAAAAGTAAAACATACCCATCTTTTACTCAACCATAAAAGTAGGCAGTACACAAAGGCTGTTCAGACTCTTAGACGAAAGATTAGTCTGCTATGCTGTATCTACTTCCTTTTGATAATGCTCTTGGTGCAATTGTTGGAGCATATCAATACCAGTCTTATGCAAGACAGTCAACCATATCAGTCAGAAAGCCTTAAATTACTGCAGTGTTTAGGGGCAAGCTTTCTCTATTTAAAAGGAGGTGCAGCAAAAGTAGAAGTGAGCACTGGAATCCATGGCTACTTTTTCTGTAAAGTAAGATATCAATCATATTTGCAAGAAAATAAGCAAGAGACTGGATACAGTTCAGTCCAAACAAAGTTCCAAACGAAAGAGTATGTCATGTTAGAAAAGAGAAGCATCATCTTTGAGGTTTTATTCAGGTTTAGTAAGTACTCCTGGAATGATTTCATCAGTGGAAGCCTTGCTCTTACTGCTTCCAGAATTAGAAGGAAAGAAGAGGTGGAGGGAGCAAAACAGAGTTAAAATTTGCCTGAAATTTCCATATAAATTATATCATTTGCAATAAAATGCAGCTGAAATATCCAGAAGCCTTGTACAGAATTACTCTACCAAAAGATCACTCAGATGTAAACATTTTTATTATGTGAGAAAAGACAAAGCTGAAATAATTTAATTCTTCTGTGCTATGTAATGCAAAAGCATTGGCCTTTCATTCTTGTATTTAACTATGCTATAAAAGTGATATTCACATTGCAACGGGGCCTGCCAGACATATTTAATTTTAGTTTTATTAAAAATACCAGAAGCTGCTCTTAATAGATAAATGAATGTCATATGAAACCACATCCAAAAAATTCAAAAAATTTCAAGTACACTTCAACTCCAACTTTATCAGTTAAACCACCTATCACAGGTCTCTTGTTGAAGAGTTTCAATGAACAAGTTTTAGAGGTTAATGAGGGCTGCTGGTCATTTTTAAAGGACATATTTGCAGTGAAAACATTTTCTCAGTTTGCTTTTAAGTATTTTATCACATTATTTTCCTAAAAATATACAAAGAACTCCAACCTATCTGAAGATGAGGAAGTTAGATGAAGCACAAGACCAAGTGAAACCCATCATTTTCTTCTGTTCAAGTGGAATGACAAATACAGAAAGAGCATCAGATACAGGAAAAAAAAAAAAATAAATCCATCTTATAGTGACTTCTAGGTTTCATCGCATAAATCTCTTGGATTGTTTATAATAGATTAAAATACACCATATCAGCTATATCTACCCATATCACTTATATGTGTTTGGCTGTTCTGCACCGTTTCAACAATGCTGAATTCCTAAAAACTTCATTTACCTTCCCTGGTCATCTGGATTAATGGACGCTTTATTCCTTGAAGGGCGCAAAAAAGCTGGATCCAAAATGCCCAAACTTTGTAAATGCATCCAATCAGCAGTTATTAACTTAGAAATGTCTCTTTAATTATGTTTTCTTTGGAAATGCCTTTGGATATAGGCATTCTGGGCTGCAGATGGAAATCCAAATTCTCCCCATCTCTCCAGAGTGAGTTAGTTCTTCAGACAAACAGGATCTGGCATTAAAGTGGGTTTTTACCAGGCTGCAAGTTTCTGTGTTCGGAACCAGGGTTAAGGCCTTGAATCACACTTAATCTTTACCACGGAAATTGTGGCCACAAAAGGCTGTTGGGTTGGTCAGTGCGTCTGCAGTAATTAAGGCAGTTGATCTGTAGGACCAAACTTGTGCAGTGCTGAACACCTGTGTCTCCCAAAGAAACTAACAGGAGTTGCGCTTGGATCTCAGGATTTGTCCTCAGATTTCCTAGTGGGTATTTCTTCTACATGTGGGGACAACAATGTTATGGCTTACTTACAGGAGCAAACATTGCTAGAAAGGCCCTAGATTTGGAACACATTCATGTTTACCCATGTTACAGAGTGCACTTATTTGCTGCAGAAGCAACATAGCAATATAATGCTGAATGCTACAAAACTGACTAGTATTCAAACACTGCATTAAAAGTAAGAAATGCCAGACTTTGTCTAAAACAGACAATATGTTTTATGGCTTTAAAATAAAATCACAGAAGACCTAACTCCATCCAGCTGTTCTTAATAGACTATTTTTACCCTTTGTTTTTCATTCTCCACCTTAATCCACTTCAGAATTACCTCACAGTCCATTCATTTTTCCTCGTAACCTGATAACTCTTACCAAAACAATCTATTGCACATTACAGGGTTAAAAAAAACAACACAAAAACAAAAAACAAACAAAAAACCCCCACTAAATTAAAAACCAGATAAAGAAATTTAGAAAATGTATATTGTTTAAAGCTAGTGATGCTGCTCTGAGAATTTGCATAGCAACCTGTAAGCGTGCCTGATAGAATTACAGATTTATCGTACACTTGAAGGACAGATGAAACAGTCCCACATTTTCTGCATCAGTCATCTCAATTTGGTTCAGCTCAGAATAAAAAGTCTCTCTTATTTTGCAAGTAATTGAAGAATTAATATAAAAAGATCAAACACCTGTTGCTCCGTTGGTGGAAAACAGCGATTACAATTACAGTGGACTTAGACTATACATGAATATTTTTAAAATAGAAGGGGAAGAAAAAATGCTGGTGACCAGGGTCTTTTTGAATCTACAGAGGATATTACAGCTTTTATTCAGACTGTGAGTGGCCTCTGTTAAGCATGCTCGGTTCATGAAGGTCTACTCACTATATCCCTGTTCAGTAGCTGCCCCATTAAGTATTTTCTAGTAGCTTGAAGTAGCTCTGATTCACTCAACATCCTCTTTCTTTCCCTTACACAATGAGACAGGCTTAAAATCCACTGTACATCCCTCAAACTGTCACACAGATCCTCTTTATCAATTTCCTGTTACAAACATTAATCACTGAAAATAACTGCTATTAAAAAGAGGCTAAATCCATTTTCATCTCCTCCTTTTATTTGTTATCTAGGAGAGTGGTTAGGCAAGCCTTACGGTGGAGCAGAAAAAGTCAAACGTAGAAGCTGTAAGTAACTGATTTTTTGAACAGACAGAACTGAAGAGAGAACAATAACCACAATATGAGCAAGCACCGAATCCACTTAAAACAAGAATCCTTAACTTTCCTTGCTGCTGCAGGAAAAAAATGAATGCTGACATTGTAAAACATTTTGTTCTGGTTCCATGCAATAAAAACAAAGCAACAAATGCCGTGCTACAAAAATCCCTGAAGAAAGAACTATTTGCTGTTAAGTCGGGAGATGTAGGATCACAGCCCACAGTGCTGTGATGGGGAGCCATGTTACACTCTCTCGTTGGCCCACAGGGATCTGACATACCTTCATCCCTCGTCAGCAGCGCTCCCACAGCCATAGCACCACGGGGGCATGGCTCAACTCTTGCCTTTTCCCAGCAAATCTTAAATCATTGATAGGCAAAATTATCGCTATTAACATTACTAATAAAAAATGATTAAGATTCTCCCTTTTTATAGAGGACAGAATCAGTTTTTCACAGAGTGAGTGCCATTGGCTGGTCCAGATGCTGTCTTTGTGGCGCTAATACCTTCTACAACATAGATGGCAACTGAACTCGTCATTAAGGCCTCACATGAAGAATCATGGCTGATAAACTAGCATCGTCCTTGTCGCTTTCATTTCATAGGTGCTTTTAGGAATGACAGAACTGTGAAAAGACTCACTGTCCTTTCTTGGACAAGTACTTGCTTATAAGATGTATACGTCTAGTGGTTTGAGGGTTTTTTTTTCCTTCTTTTTTTTCCCCAAGATAAGGAAGACTAAAAAAACCATGAAACAGGAATGTCTGACTGTATGATTTGAAACATATACAAGAGCAGAACTCCATAAGCACACTTTCATCTTCTGTTCTGACTGGGATAAAATACCCGTTTTGCTAGTGCATTCTGGTCCCATGGCTTTAAAAATGGTGTGCCACATACAGGTAGCACAGGGACATTGTGCTGCCTTGAAGAGGTACCTAGCACTTTAGAATAGGTCACATAGGGCACATGACTTCTCAAAGTCCTGCCAGCTAACAGAGATGTGTTAGCATTTCAGTAAGGGCCAGAAATAACAGCAGCATCATGAGTCAGGACTCAGGCTGATAAACTGTGTCAGGACATGGATGCTGAGACTCCAGGATGAGATCAGGCTGAGAGGCATATGAATCAGGAAGCAGTGAAAACGTAGGTGGGGTGGCAGTGTCTTTGTAACACTGAGTTGTGTATGCACAAAGAAAGCAAACCATAAACCCAAGGAAGATGAAGACCAGCTTATGATACTGCCCCTTGCTATCCAAGCAGCAGCATGTAATATTTTTGGAAAGTGTTATAAGGACATAAGTATTTGTACTTTTCCCTCTGAAAATAAAGTGCATCAGAACATTAATAAATAAATAAATAAATAAATAAAAATTGAACAATCAACTTTGCAAGATATCCTATTTCTATGGAGAAAGGACAAAGCATTAAATACTTGATATTATTTATGCATTTATAAATCAAAATAAAATTTTAAAGCTTTCCTGTTAATGAAATCAAAATGATTATCAGTCTTTCCTAAGTGTCTACAGTAAATAGTCACAGTCCATTAAGACAACATGTTAGAATTGTTCATAACAGGATGCAAATGAAATAATCAAGTAATCAGGACTATTTCAACATCAGTAAAGCCTCAGAGTGATTATTTTTTACAGCCATGACACAATACCTTTTTGCATACTTTCCCTGATCAGATTAAAGTGATGATGAATTCCTCGATGGCTCAAGTGTGCTCCAAGGAAAGCTAGAAGGTTGTACAGTTAACTCCCAGGGTGTAACTCTAAACCATACAACCTACTACCTCAACCCGGATGCACACAGCTTCCGACGGTGACCATAAAGTCTTCTTCACTTCTTCAGCTTTTCTTTGAAATGTGACAGCAGCCACAGGCCTATATATTTCCCATGGGGGTAGGCTTTCAGCTGTTGAAATAGTCTGCAGTTATTCCCCATTTTTTCAGATGACAAGGTATACTCTTAAACAGATTTTTCAACTAGGTAGAGATTATTTTCTATTGTGTTTATATGCATATAAATATATAATGTATGTATAATGTATGTTTGTATGTATGTATTTATACATACCTATTCAATAGGAGTGATGCAACTACACTTCTGGAAAGAAATGACCATTTGGTCTTTTTTTACAATAAAATTCATATGGAAATTTAAATATATTTTTTTCTAGCATAATCCCTTGTAATGTTGTATTTATTAAAAATGGCAAATGGTACATCCTACTCTTCCTCACTGAAAATGTAACAATTCCCTCACATCTCTCTTTAAATTTTAATAAGATATTAAGCCAAGGTACTTAAAGCTACATATGACAGAACAAGACACTTTAATTTGAAGAAGAGGCAATAGACAAGGAAAGCATTCCAAAAACAATATATAGTCTTGTTTGAAATGCTCACTTGGGTCTGTTGTCAAATTCCACTGAAGTGCACGCTACATAAACTTTTGCCAGATCACCACACTGACACAGACCCATAGAAGCGAGCTTGTGCAGTGCGTTTCAACACAAGATCGGATCTACGGGTTTATGCCAGTTGGCATCGCTGATTAGCATTTTCCTTTTAAAGTTAGACACAGAAGACTTTAAACAAACAAACATAGAAAGCAACTGCAAGAACAAGTATTTGAGAGTAAAAATATTACAATCATAAGGAAGGCTACTTAAAATTGCATAAATGGTGGATGCAGCACTGTTTTGACTTCAGCTGGAATTAATATCCTATTGAGCACGCTTTGTGTTGCCCATGAACTCCCAAACCCCAACAACTGGAATCGAATCATACTACAGCACACAGCCTGCAAGACCAGAATCCAAAACTGTATGTGGCATAATAGTGAACAATAAAGGTTTGTATTCTGTGTCTGAGCCCACACTTTGTACTGCAACTTAAAATAAACATCACCCCACTAAATCTGAAATGCAACGAGGCACGCTGGATTGCAGCTCTCAAACAACATTAAAAAGACTGCTTAGCTATTTCTTCATTCTACAGGGTATCTAACTGCTGATTGACTATAACTAGTTGATTAAACAATGCCTATTAATCAAAGCAAAGAAGTTAGTTTGTATATTTTATTCACTAATCCTCCCATCAATGTTATTCTCTAGTAGAAGTAGGAAAGCAATCTTGCAAAACTTCAGGGTTAACTCCTATAACAAATTCTTTCTTCTTGTGACCAGTATGCAGTGAAATATGAATTATCGGTCCCTAAATGTAGGATGTCCTACTGAGAAAGATCAGTAACAATCAGCAATGTAAAAAGGTGAAACACGGATGTGGTATTATAACATGTATTTTAAAGGAAAGCATTTATAAGCACTGCATCTTAAAGCATAATATCTGACACAGCAGGCATAAGAAGCTGGTATAAATTTAAAAACAGGTACTATAGAACAGTCGCTTCTGATTTTAGCAGCTTACTGAAATCTGTATCTGAACAAGTTTTTAATGCCTGACTTCCACAGTTTTCCACTGAAGGCCTAATTCTGTCATCGTTTGTCGGGTAAAACTCCTTTTAAGAGAATGAGTGCTGCCAATAACAAAGTTTTTGAACCAGGCCAATGCCTCATTTTCTTGCAAACTGTAACATGCATTTCTGGTTCAGTAATGACAGCTGAACATTACTAAATGGCCCTTTTATTTTTTAATTTAGTTGTTTAAAATACAACATTTTCCAGTATACTCTTCGGCCTTTTAAAAATAGTGTTCTTTTTATTCTAGAGCAGTATGTTTTAAACCTGCTTTCACATCATACACAATGGTTCAGCATTTAAAAGGAAAGAGATTTTTGTGACTATTTTCTGCTGACTCTTGAGAGAATGAGTAAGGCAAACCTCAAAGTACAATATTTATCCTAGTATCAGAAATAAGTATCTATACTGCATATTTAATTTACTGAATGATTCTAGTAAATGCTATAAAATGGCTTCTACATTTTACTTTTTTCTTATTTGTATGTAGAAGAGGCATTCCACATTTCATAAGGGCTTGATCTAGTATACTCATTTACTAGCAAATATATTTGTTCAATAAATATACTAGTAATATAAATATAGCAGTACGTGAACCTGTGTAACATATTTACTAGGCATAAAAAGAGACTAACTTGTAATTTGATCTTTCAATCTATTCTAAAGCTTTGTGGAAACAATAACTATAAGGGCTACCCAAACTGCAATAATCCCAACAGAAAGTAATCACAGCAAAGGTTTTATACGTATCTATGAAATGATATTTGTAGGATGACTTAAGGAAGGAAATTCTATTAAAGCTAATCTGCTTCATGTTACTGTCATGAACTTTAATTTATAACAGTACAATTGTTTAAGATCACTGTATTACCTTCACTGGATTCTGCTCTGGTACAATTAACTTCTTCAGTTTCCTTTTTCTTTTGAGATTTTTTTCTTTCACTAAAATGAATGAGAGAGAAAGATTTTGAAATATCTGTTCTATGTAAAGTGTTTCCTGAACAACAGGAAACCTACAAAAAATTAGAAATTAATTATGCCCTTAATATATAAAACTGACACACTGCTTACGCCCCTCTCAGGGCCATGGGAAGACATGCTGTCAACACACACACTTTGACTAACGGACGATTTCATTTAGCATTTCCTAATCCTATCACACCTCACAAATATTTTATTTTTAAGAGGAATACCAGAAGTGAAGAATGCTTTGCAAAAATAAAGGCTTTTTATCAAATGGTGAATACAAGTTAGTTTTGGTACGGAACTGCACACAAAGGCTATGGCTTAAATCAAGAAATGTTGCAAAGCTTAAGGGAATAAACACTATTAATATCACCAACTACAGAAATTTTTAAAAGTTCTTTTAAGCAAATGAAAGCATAGGCTTCTCAATAGATATAGATAGCAATGACACAGAATTATTCCAAAAAACACAACTCGGGAGGGAAATATCACCATAAATCTAAGGAACACTTTCTTGAACAAAATGGGTGAATGGAGGTATATGTGTCATATACATAAGATCTCCATCCACAGTTTCCCAGAATTCATTGCAGAACAACAGAAAAAAATAAGGTAGTAAAATTAGCATCAGATCTTTGGACTTACTATCTAAGCAGTAATGCATAAAAAACCAAGTATTAAAAAAAAATAATAATTCTATTTTGCGAAGCCACAATATATTTATAGCCTTTTCATTAGACAAGCATCTATCATGAGCATTTTGATAAATACATCAGAGTTTCTGATGAAAAAGACACTGCAAGTTTCAAAGTAATTTCTAGCTGAAGATTTCTGCATTTTAAATACAAATTAAAAAGATCAGGAAAATAAATGAAGAAAGAATCCCAAACAGATAAAAGACCGATTTGACTGAGCATTTTAAAATACGTCAGTCAAACTGAATTTTGCTACAGTCTGCTCTAACTGCCAAGTAATATGTTACAAAAGACAGACAAATGTTGTAACAAACAGAGTCTACTGCTAAAGCGTCATATGCTCCAAACTTGCTTTAACTTCACATGCAGTTATCACAAACACTCTGAATGGATATCTTAAATACTGTTTTCAGCTATTCCTGGACAAATGCCGCTTTACCGAACATCTTAAAATAGTCACTGTTACTAGCTGCAAGCCAGCCTTACTTCATGAACTTCCCAATAATGTGCCTTTTATTCCAGGGCTTATTACACTGATTTCTTTGTAATGGATTTATATACAAAATTGTAAGGAACTCATATACAAATTAACTCAAACATAAATTTAATACTCTTGCTACAAGAGCGAGCCTTTCCTACCGGTTAGCAAAATTTTTTCTTCCTCTCTTTAGAAACCGAAAGCATGAGTCACACTATAAAAAAAGAATTTACTTTCCTTAGCAACCAGATCGAAATACCCACAACTTTCGTAGCAAGAACCAATGCTCACTCTGAATAAATGTAACATTACGATCTTTGCTTAACTCCAGTGCTTAGCTAAGACAAAATGTGCCTAACCGCTTATTTCTACAGATCCTCGATTTTTGTTTACTTTCTGTTTTTAGCAGCATTAGCTCAAACACACCCCCAAAAAGTTAGTTTTAAAAAAGTGTGAATGGCTAACTATGTTAAAATTAATACACAAGGACTCAGTTTCAAAACAACGTTTAAAATGGAACAAAAAAAAGGAAAAAAAGGAAAAGAAGCTATACCTGATATGAAAGGTACGTTTTCACCCAGTGCCAAATTTTGCTACATTAGCAATAGCAAAACAAAGAAGCAAAAAAAAAAAAAAAAGCCTTCTTTCTCTTTTGTTTTTACTGAAAGAATCAATCTCCTGGGCTCATTTTGCTACTCTGCTTTAAGAAGCTCTAACACATCCTGATGTCTCTGCAGTGAAACATGCCAGGTTTGGTTTTTGTTTTTTTTTTTGGAAGCAGGAGAGCCACTTTTTTTTCTGCACTCTTGTATGTAGGACAAACTCAGATTTGTTTCTTCTTCTGAGGGCTCCTGTTATTTCTCGGAAGAAGACCAGGATGCCTGTCTTCTCTCTCGCTCTTCTCGGAATTCCAGGCACAAAGCACTGCGCAAAAGCTGCACCAATCCTTGCCGCCACCGCCTGCACAGTGCGAGAGGTGGGGAGAGACCAGAAAATTCACCTCGCCCCTGTGCCGGTTTTATAAATGGGGATTGCACAAATCTGCCGAAGCAAGGGGGTGAAAAGGCAGGGTGCCAGTTTGCTACACTATGCTGCAATGAGCTCATGTTCAATGCTGTCGCCCCATTTGCCCAGTTCAAACGCCTGTTCATTAAACACGAGAAAAAAAAAAAAAAAAAGAAGGAAAAAAAAAAACAAAAATCACTTTTATCCTTCAGACACTCAGGAGGGCTGTTCTGAACTACAGATCAGCAATAAAAAAATACAACACGTAGTTTAAAAATGCAGTTATGAAGTCTAAATATTCTGCTTATATTTTCTTTCTTTCTTTCTTTCTTTCTTTTCTCTATTTGGAGATAAGAAGCAGAATTTATCAGGCGTGAAAGGGACAGCCTCCTGGTGGTGTGCCAAAAAAGCCAGAATAAAGGCAAAGTTGTGCTTCAAAGCTCAATCGCTTGCTGAGTCTGGCTAAAGTCAAGTATTAAGATCCACCATTTTCTGAGCCATGTAAGAAATGAGGAAAAAAGTCAGAACGAGTGCTGCTTTCCAAGTCTCCGTTGGCACCATCACAAAATCTCAGCCGTAAGGTCACATGATGCTCTGCCAAATGTGGAGTGCATTCCCATAAACCATTCTGCTGATACTGCGAAGGCAGCTATTGTCTAGTTTAGACCCAAAGTTCAGCCCACTCTTCATTGAATTAGCTGAAAAACGCATCACCTTTGGGGGTTGGGAGCCATGGAAACGTCTACCTGGCAGGCTGCCCACTTTTGCTGCCCATCAACCAGAGATGGGATTGTGCTGCCTAATGTAATGATGACTAGGAATGTGAAGAGTCGTCCAAAGTGAATCTGATTCTCGCAAAGCCTGCTTCATTTGCACAGCAAACTCTGGCTTCTTGTCGTTAAAAAGGGGAGGGAAAAAAAAAAAAAAGAGGCTTTACACTAAATGTAGCAATTAAAGGTCTAGTAAACATGCCTAGTCTGCAACTTTCCTCCATAACACACTGAAATGGTTCCCAAGCTAAAGGACTTGGTACAATGCAAGTTTTCTGATTTAAAGCAGCTCATGCTTTTCCTGAGTTAATGTGGCGTCCCCAGGACGTGTTTTTTTTTTGTTGTTTGTTTGTTTGTTTTTTCTGCTTAAGGAAAAGAAAAACACATAACAGAGCTCTCATTTCTTCTCTTCTTTTTACCTCCCCTTACTACCTCCTGATTTTATCTAGCACAAATAATACACGTGTGGAACAATACCCACTAGTAACGATGGGGATGCAATATTGCTGCAATCCTGAAAGCAGTCTCCTGAGAAAGCTGGTTGTGTCTCCAGCAACACAGACCCCTTCATCTGAGCCCTCTTGTTGTCACCCGTGAGTAGGACAGCTGCTCCGTAAGTTCGCAAACCAGCACGTCCAGACCAATCAGCACCCTCCCATCTTCAAAATGCATTTAATCCCGTTTTCTTGAAAAGATGTAATCAGACAGGAATTTATAGAAAACACGAGTTATTTGAAATAGATTAAGACTACTACTAATTCTTACTAACAGACTCAGAATTTCAGACGTGAAATTTCAATTTTGCCCATCTATTGTTCCAGAGTAAAATGTCACTCAAAATGTCAATTCCAAATGAAAATACCGTGCAAAATATTGAGCAATAAATACGCACACTGCCAGCACATAAGAAGTTATGCGGGAGAATTTATCTGGGGGCTGTGCTGTGAACAACTGAAAAAAGGTCCACTTGGTGCTTCTACATCAGAAAGTTTCATAGCTACCGCAAAAGAGATGTTAAAAATATGGTAACCTCTATGGTCCCCACACTAATAAACATGGAGCCATGGGAGAAGCTGCTCTCTATTAGCATCTGCAGACAGTCGCACAAGTGCTGCTGTGAGAAGGAGGTTGCAAGCTAAAGAGTTTATGGCCAGAAATTAAGGAATGGCAAACAAAAAGAAGAAGACAGCGGGCTGGAAACTGCAGCAGGAGGACAGGAAAAACCATTCCCAGGGACACCATGGGCAGTAGTCACCTAGCTCTGCTTCCTTTCTGCTTTTCAGTGCTTCTTTCTGATTTCCCTGTATTCACCTGGAGCAAATCAAAGGACTGACGTCTGAGATAGCATGCCTTGAAGTGGAGGAAGATGGCTCTTACAGGCACTTGCAGTACCACGCAGACTGCATGCTCCTCTGTCTTGGTGGGTTTTTGGGGAAAGCAGGCCTGGCAGGGAGGAGGAGGGCATGTGGTGCAGTCTCTGGATGAAGAAGGTCAAGGTGGGATGGGTGGAAGTGTCAGGGAGCAAGGGGAGGGAAGCAGCCTACCTTTCCTGCCAGGTCAGTGCACCTGAGCAGGCCTGCTCCAACTGATGGTTTTCTTACTGATTTATTTGAGTCAACAAACCAAACAAGATTTTTTTTTTTCTTCTAGCAGGGCATGGGGGAATCAAGCTCACCTTGCTCCATCTCACATTTACCATTATTCATAAAATTATTTAGACCAAAATACTTCACGGCCTTCAAAGAGGCCTCAGAAGTTGCACTCAGAAGTGTGTAACCTCCAAACCTGCTTGGCACCTTAAACCAAGGTGACAGAAAGGGTTCCTTTTGAACTGAGTAGAAAACTCCAACTGAACGACAATGAATGCATATTCTATTCCAATTTATCCCTACTATTATCAGTGATGATATGTGAAAGGACAAGGAAACAGCTCAAATTTCAGATCTCTGAAGGATGTTTGCCGCTCTTACCGCCACAAATAATGCCCAGTCTAGCCTAGGTGAATCTGAGCAGCAGTGTTTGAGGGGTGACAGGCACGGAAATCTGCAGTCACTGCAGTGTGGAAAAACACTTCAACATGTAGCTAGCCTCCACAATGGAGCACTCCACCTCAAAAGCAAGTATTCGAAAGCAGGATGTTAAAATACTGTTAAAAAAATCACTTGCATGTGTGCTCGGCAAATTGTAGATGTAGATGGATCACAGAGTGCTTTGCCTATGAACTGATGCAAGGATGACACAAAGTGAAGCAAACAGACATATTTGCCAGAGCAGTCTGCTTTGTTCTCCTGAAGTTGGAGCAGGATAGAGTAGAGGGACTGGTTCGTCCCCAGAAGGCAGGAAAAGGATGGCAAAGAGAAAGGGACACCCGAGGGCTTTTGCATGTGTACTGAGCTTCCATGGGACAACCAGCACCCCAGCCATTCTTAAAATGCAGGTGTGTGGAAAGGACAAAAACAGTGCCTTCTCTGGGCAATGGCATCCCATGGGAGATGAGAAAAAAAAGGGGAGTGGAGATCAGGAAAGAAACAGGGCAGCACTCTCAGAATCATAGAAACACAGAATCATTGAGGCTGGAAAAGACCACAAAGATCACCAAGTCCAGCTGCCAACTCATCACTACCATGCCCACTAACTACATCCCTCAGTGCCACATCTACCCTTTTCCTTGAACACCTCCAGGGTCAGTAACTCCACCACCTCCCTGGACAGCCTGTTCCAGTGCCTCACTACTCTTTCTGAGAAGAAACTTTTTCTACTATTCAAACTGGAACAAGTGAAGAAGGCAACGTGTACTCTTTCATGAGTTCATTCTTAAACACACACACACACACACACACACAAAGTACTCAACTGTTATTTGTACAAGTTAGAAGTTGAGAATTAACACACAAAAGTGAAGATAAAATGAAAGTAATGGATATATTACACATTTCTTCTTAACTTTAATGTACTGTATTGCATGCTATAACAATTCACATTAGAAAGGCCTTGGTTTACAAAGAGCACTCACTTGCAAAGGCCCTAGTATATAAAAATTATTTTCAAAATGCATGCAAATGAAAATTTATCATCTGCTAGCTACTTTCATGTCATCTTCAAATGGCACTTTGCCTTCCCATTTTTTCTGCCTTAAGGTTAACATGACCAAATTAAGAGACTAAAGCAAGATGCTCCACGGTAAGATCCAAAGATGTCAGTCATCATAAATTTAACTGTAATATTTCTGTTCCTGAAATTCTTGCATTTATTAAGTTCCTTTTCCTCTAAACTTGTCACAGTGTTATTTGTAACCTATTTATTTATAAATTTATAAATTACGTGTTTTGCCACTTTGGCTCTACATCAGGACACCTGAACTTAACAAACTTCTTTCTGATTTGCTGCTGTTTTTTAAAATTGTAACAGAAACTGAACAATGCACAGCAAACATTCTTGTTCACACAGGAAAAGCCTTCTTCACAGATTTCTTAAGAAGGTCAGTTATTCCCTTAAAAGTGCAGATATTCATAAAGAGCAAAGAATGCAAATAGAACGAATTGAAACAGCTACAAAAAATTCAAATGAGCCTTTTACAATAAGTACTTTGCAGTACCATTGCAAACAGGAGCAAGCTTTCTGTGGATCAAGATGGAAGAACAAGCAGCGCGGCTACATTGCTGGAGTAAGGCTGGTACTGAGACAAGCTCACATTGAAACCAAAGCAAAAATCAGACTATTCCCCATTTTTCACTCTCGGAGGTGATCATTCAGGCACAGAAAGGTGTAGCATTTTCTCCACAAGCAACAAGACAGTATCTCAGGCAGATAATACTGCTGTGGCAGTATAAACTACCACCCCAAATATGTGATTATAGGAGAGCTTTGCTGTACATATTTCCTTCAACATACTTATTTCATCCTCCATTTATTTCACCAGTTACTCCAGAATCATTGGAAATGTCCGGGTCAAGAGGCACAGCATTCAATTCCCTCGTATACACCAAGTCTCATACATACAAAAACTTTTTATGTGCTCTTTGCAGATCTAAGGGCAAATATGGCTCAGCAGTCACCATTAATGGGATCTGAAGCACCTATACTTCCTAAACTTAAAAATTTGTAGCATGTCACTCTTCTACTGCCAGCATGGCAGTTAGATGTTTTTTTTTTTGTTTTGTTTTGGTTGGTTTTTTTGTGTTGTTTTTTTTTGTTGTTTTTTTTTTTTTTTGCAGTTCTAGAGACAAAGATACCAAAGACTTCTTTTCACAAACTACTTATCATTAATACAAGATGGAATATTTGACGTAGCTCAGTGTTAACTACACTGCATTGAATCTTAAGCGCTACACTGAGTTTGATGATCTCGATACATGATCTACACAGTTTGCACCATCTTGACCACTACCTCTAAAAACTAAAATATGAAAATACCTCAATCTAGTTCTTGGAAAACATCACTAGAGGAGGAGGAATGTAAACAAAGGGACCTACGTGTCCAGGAGCATAGACAACAATCACTTCAACTTCTGATTAATAAAACAATGTTGATTTCTTTCACTACTACCTCTTCAAGACAAGGACAAGCACAGACAGAATTCAAGGTAGAAAAGTTTTACTGATTTCTGATTTAGCAGCATACTGAGTGCCTAGACCTGCCCACATGGAAAACCCACCCTTACACCACCTTCAAAAACTGCTGCAGTGCTAAGCTGAGTTGCATGCCAAATTACTGGGGAACATTTTCACAACAGCAATCCTATAACAAGGTTCAGTCTTCATGGATGTGGCAGCACATGGATTTAACTCAGATGAAAGCATAGATGATTTCCTGTTCTAAACTGTGCAACAGACTATGTAGCAAGGGTTCTTCAGGGCCACTTATTTTTCCTAGAACTCATTCTCAGCCAGAACATGAATCAGGAAAATAAGAATGCTGCACGGACATTCTTCATACCATTGAGTTCTTAATCAGTGATACACAGTTCTTATGTTATTCTTACATTTTCATACACAATCCTGTATGTATCCCGTGTGCTCAAGATTTTTCATTAAAGTCTTATGCAATATTTTTTAAGAGTGCATTTCACTTAGCTGCCTTGAGCCAAAAGTAGTCTTCCATGGAGTATCATCCCTCCCTCCACCTTTATAACTGAATATAGTGTTACATCTCAAAATGGCACAGTGCAGTGCTCTTGAGCAAAGACAGAAAATAAGTAGTTTTAAGGTATTCTTAATTATTTCAGGAAGGAAGATACATGCACCCTTAGGTACTTATGTTCTTGCAAATCTGGACAGCATTTTCTAAGATATCAAAACGTTTTGCAGGCAAGTATATATGTGTACATATCCAAAATCACCACACATCTTTTTGGTAATTTAATTACCAAAAATATGGGGGATGTGCATGCACTTTTCTGGGTTATATTCTTAGCAGGTTGTATTCTGTTAGTCAAAAACTATGGATGGGTCATAACTCTAAGCTGGAAAGAAAGAACACGAGCATTATAGCCCAATGTAAGAAGTGTATTTGATTCAGAAACCTAAAGGATCAATTAATTTTGAAGCAAAAGTGATTAAACCTAGACAGAAAACAGCTTCCCGTATCCCAGTTTTCAGTTTCCCTACTGGAAATTTTAGATTCTGCAAAATAATCTCACTTCAGTTGTACCACCAATCCCATCTAGATTTTAAAATTTTTATATTGGAGCAGTTAACTCTTCACATCTTAAAATGTTTCAAATATTCATCCTAGATTTTGTCTTCTTTGATATCTTTTAGTATAAATGGCTATGGTTTTGGTTTTTTTTAGTTTGAACTGGCATAATTTTTGTGAGTAAAGCCTACATTTCAAAACAATAAACATCCTCAGATAACCTGAACAGCACTGAGACTGAAGCAGAGATCAAAGGCGTGGAGCCTTCCTGGAAGATTGAGCAGGCTATGAGTGATCAAAGGCAGAGGAGAGAGGACTCTGGATCTTAACTCCTGTTTCCACTACACATGTATAATTTACAGGTTATTGGATTGTGGGGAGAGGAACTATTTATACATTAAAAGTAGGTTACAGGCCTGAAAAGTTATTTAAAATGGAAAAAAAGAGAAAGAAAAAAAAAAAAAAAGGAAAAAAAGAAAAGACTATGTTTGTTGAAAATATCCAGGAAAAATCTTCTACAATGCAGTTATACAATATTTTTTTCCAAACAGAAGTGGTGCAAATGTAAGCAGCTTTGTTTTCAATGAATCAGCATTTTCTGACAAAATCAAACAAACAAAAACACACACTATTGCTTGTTGGTGTCATGATAAAAGAGATATTGTGTTGTTTGAAAGTGATAACTCACAGGAATAATGGAAAATTCATGTTCTGAGTAGCGAATTGCTACTTACATTAGTTTGCTTTTCAGAACATTTAGAGCAAGTTTAGACATTTAAACACATTTAGACACTTGTAACTCAAATCTTCACCAGATTATAATTCTATTTTATGTGAAATTCAAATTGTACAATCACATGAGGGCATTTCTTCAGTTCTTGTCCTACACGGTTTGGTAGTACTCCCATGCACAACCAGGCTTTTTTCCAAGACACTTTTCACAGATTCCTAGCACAGAGAAGTTAGCAATGATACGAGAACTCATACAATCAGTTGAGTTTCTTTGGTACCAGATTTTTGGTTACTTGGTCAGTTTATCAGAGAAAATACCCCAATTAAAATTTTGCTAAAAAGAAGCAATTATTGCCCTGAATGTTTTAGTTGGCAAAGCAATGAAGTGCATTTTCTCAAAAACTCCTGAGCTGTATATAAAATGTATAGAAAATAAATACCAAACATAGCGTGTGCTTATAAAATAAACAAATTCAGCAGTACATTGATTTAGTAGTGATACATGAATTTGTGACCTCCCAACTCATTGAATTTCATAACATTACATATATCTGCTGGACCATTCAATATATAAATGATGGTGAATTTCATGTTAGCTTCAAATTGCTTTCTTGATGGGGAGATAGGAACTGTACCACAGCCAGTATGACCACAGTGTAGCTGAAAACACACTTGTATTTAAGGAATGGCTTTAGATTACAACCGACAGACAAAGCTGCTGACTTGGACAAAGGAGAAAACATTATGAATAAGAACAGAATGACTATTGGAGACCTTGAAGTATACCACTAAACAAAAGCAATAGCTTAGTCCGTTATTTACTGTCCTGCAATTCTATTTACTGAATGCCTGAACAACATCAAAGAGATTTCAAAGAACCAACACAGGTCATGTACCTAGAAGGTGTTTTTATATTTCCTAGTAACAAGCAGAAAACCTTTATTTGTTATTTAAAATTGTGATGAGTACTTCAATTCTCTTTCAGTATCTTCCTGGAAGTTTAAACTATTTGCAGATGGTTACACTGACTTTATAGACTTAAAAACACTGATTTTACTCTAAATTTGTATAATGCCCACTTCTTTGGAATCAAAGATTGGAATTTGCATTCATTATTAAAGCAACAACATGTAAAGTGGCCTTTATTTTAAACAAGAGTGGCCCAATATGAATATACAGCACTTTGATCAGTATTGGGCACACCCTGACTTAATAAGTAGGAGGCACTAATGCTTCCAGTGGCTTAGAGGGTATCTGCAGAAATGTTCAGTCTGGGTGGGACGAACAGCCTCATTTGCCTTCTAGAAAGACTTTGTTGTTGAAGAGGGACAGTTTATTATACTGCCAGAAGACTTTCATAACCAGGTATATTCGAAGTGTAGGCAGCTTCAGGCTACATAAAGGGATGATTCTGAAGATATTCTCATGCCCTCTTTTTCATGTTTCTCCGACTGTAACAGGAAATTAAAGGGTGCAAATCACTTCATCTACAAATACATTGCTTTCAATTTGTTAACAGATGGTTCATTCAGCTCAACTTCAGTGGACTATATTTGATTACGTATCTGCTTCCTGAAAAGGTATTTTTCTAAAACACTATGGTAACCAGTGCTTGCAGAGCATGAAACATAGCAACCAGATTTCTGGAATGCATTTCTGGATGGCTTCTATCGAGCAGAGGAGAAGCGGAATGAAACATTTAGAAAACAGTCCCTTAGTTAAAATGCAGTTAAGTTCTGCAAACAGAATCTTGTTCTGTCCTCAGGGGATTAATAACAGCCATGGGATTGGGATTTCAGGCAAAGAAACTTTCACAAAGAACGTCTGCCTGAATTTCCTGCCTCAATTTTTACAGTATAAACTCTATAGAACTAATGTTGGACACCAAGTGTGCAGTAAGCATGCCCATAATTTAACATGTCCAGTGATGAACCTGTTATTTCCATACTCTGGGAGAGGAGTTGATCTGCATAAGGTATCTAGGCCTTTATCATGCAAACTCTTTCACTTGTATTCATCTTTACCACAATTAGCTTTCTCACTGAAATTAGGGGAACCATCCATAACAATATAATCATGCATGCTGTTGGTTCTATGGGAACCTTAAAATCAAAGCCAGATATAGCAGATGCTATTTTTAATTATACAGACATAAAACACTAATGCAGTAGAAATTCCATTCTTCCCTGAGGCCTTTGGAGAAGACCAAAACAATTGCATGTTACATTATAGTGAATTAAACATTCATCAATACATCCCTTTCCGCTGCTGATCAGTATCTTATGCTGGTATCTACTGACAATTTGTAGCAGTTTCAAATAAATAGCCAAGTGCTTTCTATATATGTGGGTAACCACCTTATAAGTAACCTCCTTATCTAGCTGGCATAAAGTTGCTTCTGTCACTGTTCATTTCCTGAACTACTTCTCTATTTATCTATTTATTTCCCTCTGTTTTCAGTGGCATCAGCCATCTTTCTTGTTCTGGCCATGGAAGTCTCTGTGGGTAACAAAAAGCACAAAATGCCGTAAATAATAAATTAAAAAAAAAAAAAAAAAAAAAAGTTCTTGTATACATTGTCAGTGATGAAGTAAATTCTAATCACAAATATCTGTAAACAAAATTTATCATAGGAAATAAAAGTTTGCCAAACAAACCTCTCTACCACAGCACTGTTTCATTCAAACCTCCTCTTGTGGTTTTCATTCTGGAAAAAATTCCTCCCCAGAAGTTTGCACTTGTTGAGTTAGTGAGATGTGTCCTAAATTTCTAATTAAATTTAATATTAAGGAAATACTTATAAACAGTAGCTCTTACTCTACAGGTGTGCAGTCCATCCTGAGCTACTCTGTAGATACCGCAGTGTGTGTACTCACACATACATATGTAACCAAAGGAAACCTTGTCAAAATTTTGCTTGGCATTGAGAAGCAGGTGTTAAGTTTCTTGAACACGGTGTATAACAAAGCTTTAACCCTCTCATACAATGTCTCAGTCGGCACTCATTGGAATCACGTTTCTGAAGTACACAACAGAGAACTAGTATGCATTCATGGCCTTTATCAAGAATGAGTCATTTAGCTGATGAGTAATCCCTGTTTTTTTTTTCCTTATGGAATTGTCTCCATGGTACTGTAAGAAACTACTACTAACAGAATACATACTCACTTCTGCCGGAGAGAAAGGGTAATCAATAAGTTGTTGCAAACTAAAATTCAGCTCTTCAGTAGAGGAGATTTTGCCCCTGATGTGTGCTAGGCCATCAATACTTTTCCTCTAAAAATAACAAATTATTTATTTCTACTCTTAAATACCTTATTTTATTCAACGCACTAAATAATGCTTGCTATATCTAACGAGAGATATAGCATTGGATTCCCAGGTTTTATGAAAACAAGATAATTGGTGTAAACTCAGGTTAAAAAAAAAAAAAAAAAAAAAAAAAAAAAGCAGTCCTATGTTGTAAGATATCTGGGTTTAAGTTCAAATTTAAGAAGTTTTAAGCTCACTATTTTATGAGTTACTTGATAGAATGAACAATGTGATTTCCCATCACAGTGCTGTTTCCAGCTAATGAAAAAGTTACAAAACTTGAATTTCCTTCTTTGCCCAGATTGGTTGTGGATGCCCTGTTCCTGGATGTGTTCAAGGCCAGGTTGGATGGGGCCCTGGGCAGCCTGGTCTAGTATTAGATTCCTGTCTAAGGGCTTGGTGGCCCTGCATGCGGCAGGGGGGTTGGAGCTTGGTCATCCTTGAGGTCTCTTCCAACACAAGCCGTTCTAGGATTCTATGATTCTATATAACTTAGAAATGTGTAATGGCCATGAGACAGGCAATTGTAACATCTAAAAAACAACCTCTAACACAAAACAAAAATGATGAAAAGAGATTCTGTTCCCACTAAATAGTTTAGATACCGATTTAAATAAAAGAATCGAGAAATTTTAGAGTGTGATATCAATGAAAAAGTATTCATTTCAGTATTCAGTTGAACATTTCTTTAAAATGTAATGTGAGTAGACATTTTACAATACATAGTTTGTATTATTTTCTTCAGAAATGTATTATTCATTTCAGTGTTCTCACAGAACTAGTATAAGATCTAAAACCAGAATTTTCTTGGAGCTACCTGCAGAAACCAACAGGAAAATACATCAGAATTGCAAAGGTGTTTGAAATATCATAAAATTCCCTTTATATTTGGTAGAAAGTGTATCTTCAAATGTTCTTTGATATCTATTTACTCTGTAGTCTTCTAATTTACATCTAATTGCTATTAGACGCCTCTCAGGCCTCTACCTGTTTATATCTTTTAAGCTTCTTGCTTTTTCCCTATAGTGAATGAACACCACTTTAATTTTTAGGTTTTTTTAGCAAACAGGATTTGCCTGTTATCCCTTTAATACTCTGAGCGTATTGTGCATGCAGTCTCTGTTCGGCACTGCTCCGCTAGAATGCAAGGCAGCCAACTGCCCAGCTACCAGCATTCCTCGCTGGGCAGAGCAGTGCTATACCAAAGTAGGGGGCTTTCTGAAACTCCTCCTGCTCGCAAAACAAGCTCATTATTAAGGTAGTAGATTTTAGAAAGTTTCTTTTTCCTTTCTAAATGAAATGTGGGGTTGATTAAAATCCACTATCAAAAATACTGACCCTTTTTATAGGTTGTTACATCTTTTCATCGTCTCAGACATTTCTGAACTGCTCTTGAAATCAATATCAACATTCATGGATCAAAAGGCAACCCCTTCAGCAGCCTTCCAGAAGTTTGCAGTGCCAGCCAAGACATGTAAAACTGTTCTCTTGCAACTAATTGGATAACATTTTCATTATTATTGCTCTTTCCTTCTGCCTATTCAATTTTACATTTTCACATGCAGGATTTGTCAGTATTTAAGAAAGTTTTCACAGCTTCTCTACTCCTCCTCCCCCAAGCCTACAAGAATCACCATGCAAAAGCAGATCGCTGAGCAGCAGATGCTAATCCCATCACTTAATGCACCACTGGAAAGTAATCAGATATTATGATGATAAGAGCAGTGTAACCTACATGGAATAAAGTATTTTCATTGTTCATTTTTATCTTCTCTCCCAATTTGGATTTCTGTGCTTTGAGGGAGCTTATTTCCCAGGAGCAAATCTATGATGTAGTATTTAAATGACAGCATGGTTAACACGAATTCTTTTACTCTGTATAATCAAGTCTATTACACTGATAATATTGTACGACTTTTAGGAATATATAATTGCCATTCAAATACTTAACCACATAGATACCTACTGCTCATTTTAATATAAGGTTTAATTAATCTCCTTGTTCCTGCTAAAATGCTGAGTGCAAAAAGAATTACTCTTTGATTTATATCATCTATATTTCATAACTTTTCATCACCAAGTGGGTTTATTTGGATTATACCCAGCAACTTTCTCTCTCTTATTTACCTTTTACAGTTGGAATCTAATCTAATCTAAACACTTCCTTTCTCTCTTTCTGATGTGCTCCCTTCTAAATATCTAATATACTTAAGTATCAAGGTTTCATTCTTTTTTTTTTTTACTTCTCCTGATATCAGTCCTACTTTCTAACTGGAGAACAAAAATGAAAACCTCAGCACATATATAAATCACATATATAAACAAAAATACATTTTTTTTTTAAATATAATTTTCCAATAAAACTATGTTTAGAAATAAAAACAAGGAGAATGGTTCTGTTTTTGTAAAAGCCAGAGAGTAGGGCAGGGTGAGGAGAGGCAGTAAGCAGAGCCAAGGGGTGCAGGGGGCGGTGGGGTAGTGCCACCACACTGAGCCCCATGGGCATGAGGGGAGGCATGAGGGATCGGGGGGGCACATGGGGCAGGCAGGAGGGCACAATACAGAGCCCAGGAGCAAAATACATTTTATCTTAAGAGTATAAAAGAACCACAAACAGAAAGAGTGAAGGAGATGACAGGAGGGCAATGAGGGAGCAGGCAACCATGGCCCCACGTCTCCTTCCCACAGCCCAGCAGGAGCAGAGAGGAGTGACTCTGAGCACCCATGAGAGAAGGAATAAGGATGAGGAGGGCTGGAGCAAGTGATCCACATCTCTGTGTGGGTCCAGCAGAGCTGCAGCCCCTGCCCACAAATCTCACGTCCCTCCCAGGCATCATACACAGGGAATGGAACAGGGTAAGGCCAACACTGTCCCTCTCTGCAGACAAACACAGGGGACCTCTGTGTTCCCCCAAAGTGTGCCTTCCCTCATCCATTGGCTGCATTCTCAGCTCTCAAAGAGGTCCCACTGCTGTGGGGCAGGGCAGTTTGGGCTGCCCAGGGAGGTAGTGGAGTCACCGACCCTGGAGGTGTTCTAGGAATGTTTGGACATTGTGTAGAGGGACATGGTTCAGTGAGCTATTGGTGATTGGTGGATGGTTGGACTGGGTGATCCTGTGGGTCTTTTCCAACCTTGGTGATTCTGTGATTCTGTAATTCTGTCTTTGCTTTTTTTCCTGAAAGAAGGTATCAGGTGAAAACTTTTCAATGTAAACAACAATATTTTATCTCCATCCTACATGCAGAGTTCTATTTTTTTTTTTTACATAAATGCCATAATTTTAATTGTTATGTAATGTAAAGTTTTATACTTTAAATTTGTTTTAGTTAGGATTTCATGTTCTTCAGTGTAGCTCATGATTTTTTTCTACTAGAGGAATGACCAGGACATTGAAGTTATATTTAAGAAAAAAAAAATGGACAGAAAAACTAAAAAAAAAAAAA